>CM036561.1:114324868-115576328 GCA_020745775.1 Theristicus caerulescens
ACATTAAGTGTCTTTTTTCCAGTGTAACCCTCTGGGCAATGAAGGTTCAAGATCAATTCCTGCATAGTCATTCACTGTAGCCCTTCTCGCTCTGTAGAGTGCAAAGGGAAAGCTACGCTGCAGCAATTATGCCACAGACTCCAAGCCAGCCTGGGGATTATGGCAAACAGCACCTTCATCCAAGGTCAGTGTTTAATGTTTTTCAGAAGCTACTAAGTCCAACTGCGATTAGATACTTACCCCGTGCCCAAGGAGTGTCCCCATATATAAACAGGGTTGTCTCCGCTTCTTGCTTTTATCCAGTCAAAGACATGAAGGGCGTCATAGGTCATTCCCCTCTCTGACGGGCTGCCTACTGAATCGCCCCAGCCTGAAACATAAATGGTCCTGCTGAGAATCGCACAAACTGGTCAGCAAAGCCAGCCAGCTCTTCCCATGCAGCCCATCGGCGACTGCAAAGGGACCTGGGACACAGACAGGTTCTGTTTATTTCACTGTGCACCTCTACAATTTGGGGCTGAGAGCCCTGATTGATCTGCAGTCATTTAAACAAGGTAACTGCTGACTGCCAAGGAGTTTTTGTGGGTTTAGTCAACAACAAAAACAAAAGCTGGATCTCAAACACTGCCACGCTGTGTTCTTGCACCTACCCGTCTGCAACAGCCCTTAGCTGCTTTTGCATGCACATAACCGATTTGTAAGTAGAGTATCTAACAACGTAAGAATTGGATGCTTAGGGTCAAAAACCAAGCATGTTTCACAAAGCTGTTGCAACGTCAGTTTGTCCATGCTGTTTGATCAATGCCCTCAAGCAATTTTCCACCCTCCTGACTGTTTTGGCTCTATCGCTATTGCAGCATGTCTACACATCTTATGCTAAGCAGCAAGCATCCCACATCCCTCTGATACCTAATAAGCAGCCAGAGAAGCAGCTGCCAGCAGGACTGAAAAACAGGGCAAGCTCCTACAAATAAACTTCTCCCAGATGTCTTCTTGACAAAGATGCAATGGATTAATTTCTTTCCTGTATCTCCAGTGGCATTACGCTGCAGCCATGGCTTAAATACTAAGAAGGAAAAAAAAAGAGCAGCAGATGCTTGACTGCTGGTCACACAGAGTTGCAAAATGGTCATGGCTTCTGCCGAGGACGTTACTAATTATTAGCAAATCATTTACTCTATGTCTTATCTCACCTATCAGCTTTTAAAAAGAAATGCAAGTTCAGCTCCTTGTGTGATCTCAGGAAAGTCCATTAGATCGTATCCAAAAGACTACATCTAGGCAAGCCTACGAGTTTCCAGAAGTGCACCTGGAGGATGCCTTAACTGGATGCTGTGACAACATATGTGCCTGGGTCACCCTCTGCTCCTTAGCTCTCAAATCAATGAGCCCTGTGCATGAGGACAGATAGGAGCCAAGATTCCACCGATCTGAACATCAGGAAGCAGTGCTACACAGGAAGGCACTGGAAAGAAATTTCTGGAAGTTCTTTGGATACCCATGAGGAAAAAAAGAAGCAATAACCACATCTAATTAGCTAGCAGCAAGCGTTTATAAAACAACAGCTCCCCTGAGATCCAAAACAAAGAGCAACTTCTTTGTTGCTTCTACAGAAAGAGACATCTAGAAGTGTTTCGTAATAAAAGAAGCCCACATACCTCGATAATCAAACGTGACCACGTGGTACCCAAGGGAGCTGAGAACCTGGAGGGGAGAGAAACATGCAGAAACCCATCAGACTTGCACAGCAGCCATGCTCTTGCGTCAGGCCAAGGTGCAGGGATCTAATTTATAATGTTGTCAGCCTGACATGGTAAAGCGACAACTTACAGCTTTTCAGTGTAGCAGGCACAGAGCTTTTCAAACACTAATCATCTCAGCCCGCTGGTTTTACTCCATTTGTTTCCTGGGCCTTGTATTAGGCTATCTTAGATGATGATTCTCCCTTTAACAGCCTTGCCCTTAAGATCCACAAATATCCTATGACTGTTTCACCTACAAACACTTTCAGGTTTTCCAGTGAAACAGTACAACTGCTTCATTTATATTATTCAAATTAGCATAAATGTTAGCATAACATATAGGAGCCCGTTTCAGGTTTCAGAGGGCTTAAACATATACATCCAAAACGTGCAATTGCTCTATCACGAAGATTTATGTCACAGCCAATGGTAATCCTAACAAAATCTGTTAAAAGCAAGTAAAAATTGTTAGATCAACTTGCTCGGAAAAAGTGCCTTGGTAAAAGCAATGTTAGCATTCCAAGCTACCATTGCTCAGGTATGAACTTAACAGCTCCATGGTAGATAAAAAAAAAACCAACAAGAAGTCACAAAAAGATTAAAATGTTGTTGCTCTCATGGTCTATGTATGATAAATGATTAAAAAAAGGAATCTTAGTATTACACTATACTCTAAACCTTCTAATGGACAAAAGGAAATAATCTCATATGTAAAACCAACACTTTATTTCTAGTGTAACTGAAATCTTAACAGTCTGAACAATTACGGTTACTAATTCAGAGCTCATTAGTACAGAAAAAAAAAGAAGAGGACAACATAGAAAAGAGAGGTGTTCAGGTAAGTTGGCAATTCAGCTCCTTTGCTGGGAGGACTATGATGGTGATGGTTTCTCCCACTTCCCTCCAGGATTTATCTGGGGCTAATTTTCATACATTTCAGACACGCACTGGATGTTTCTTTCTCTTCACTGGCCTGTTACATCCACGTTACATCCCAAATTACTTTATGGGGCATGTTCTGCATACGTTGGACGTGTTCTCTTTGTTACCTCTAAACCCATTTTTGCCCAGCTCCCGGGTCCGCATCCCTTCAGCGGGCTGCTGGCAGGCTGTGCACAGCCCGGGGGTCTCCGGGGTCAGCCTGCGCCCCGCTCCATGCTCGCCCATACCTGCGCTCCTCGGCAATGCCCCCTGCGTCCCCGCCTCCGAGGTCTCTGCTGTCATACCAGCCCTGTGCTCCTCTACACTGCACCGCTGTGCTGGGTGCCATCAGCCTTTCCTCTGACACAGAGTAACCGTATCTGTAACTTGTACATAAAAACATGACAGCGATTTTCTCTGTAACACCATCTGTATGAGAATTGTTACTACTTGTATTATGGTTATGGCTATGTCATGTAATTATACCAAGCTCAGCAAAAGTGAAACCAGCTAGCCAGTGGCCACCTGGTTGTTAGACAATTGCTTTTATGGCTAAACAAAGCTCAAAACAGTGCTCCAGGGAGCTCCAAAAGAAGGTCAGAAGAAGCCTTACAAGCCGCAGCCATGTTACTAGCAGTGGCAATACTACATGCACTGGGTTACAAGGCTGCAATTTCCCTTTTTGACAGTCCACCAACTGCAGGCTATCGCTCACCAGTCCAGCAAGGATATTGCAAACCCTCCTGTGGCTCCAGGCTTCTCACCAGGACCAAGCAATGGATTTTCTCGGAGGTGTCTACCCTTTCAGCTTGCCTCATGATAGCCTGCACAGGTCTGAGGGCACGGAGTAGCTCTTCATTGTAACAGCAACCGAGTAATGGCAGCACGAGTGTTTGATTTTATAGCCAATGCAGCTTGCACAACAAATAAAATTGCTATTAAGACAACTCCAGGATGCAAAGCCAAGTTCAAAACCCCTGTAGTGGTAGGACAGCGTTCTCAGAGGGATTGCAGGCAGGAGCAGTGCTCGGTGGTTTGGACTGAGCAACACTGTGGCAGATCAGGTATCTGCTTGGTGTGCAACATTCGCTACCTTCAGGGCTCACTGCACCACAAGCTGGACCATCCAGCATAACAGTTGGGTTAGCATTTGTCGCAATTTTTTAAATAACACACCTAGTGGTACTGGGACTATCACAGCAGACAACTGGAATGATACCTGTAAGCTGAGTGTTACTTCTAAAAGAATAGTACAATTTTAACCTTAACAGGTTACAGATACAGATATCGGGTAGAGTTATAAACAATTAGACAATTTACAACAATCTGGGGGCACACAGTATGCATACAAGTACAACTGGAGCTTACACAGACAACTGATGCCTGACTGGAAACGGAGAGAGCATTTCCATTGCCCCACTAGGATCTAAATGGTCGTCTGAAGATGGAAAGCCAGTAACTTCACCTATGTATCACACAGTTTGCCCCGCTGCCTGCTGGCACCCCCCTGAGACTAACACGTTACACCACGATCCCCCTTGCCGCACTTGGTTGTGTTGTTTCTTGGCACTAGCCACGGGGTTGTGCTACTCCACTGCCCCTCTTCTAATGCCATTTTCCCCACTAACAGTTATTTGGAATTTATATTAGCAGATGCAACTGCAACAGCTTCCAAGTCACTCAAAGCTCCTTTGCTCTTTGCTATTCAGGTCTCTTCAAGCAATTCCTGTTTCTCTTTCTTTGGCTCTAAATCCAAAGGGGGTCACTTGGAGGTGACAAGGTCCGCACTGTTTGCGCTTCCAGGGCAAAGGCCCTTTACAGCAGAGATTATTAAATATGCAGTTGGGCCACTCTGGGATCTGCACTCACAAATTACTATTTCTTCAACATCCTCTTGCAAATAACTATGCCAGCATCACAGAGAGGTGTGGTTATGTATATACAACACCACAGTGCAGAACACCACTGCAACCTACATAACAACAGCAGAATAATCAGGTAAAATATTAATTAACAAATTAGATGCTGCAGGACAGCTGTTTCCATCAGAATCACTATATACCATTTTTAATATGTTCGCTTACATATTGGACCCCCTGGCTGGACATGCAGAACACAAAATTCCTTCTTGCAAAGTTTGGTTTTCAGCTTTACAATGTGATTTTACAGCTAAGATATCACATACATCCTAGCCTTTTCCAGGCCATTAAGAATTATTTAACTTGTTGACAGTTTACCTGTCTTCTGTACGTGTTTGTTAGGTGTTGGCTGCATTGGCAGCATCTCTTCTCAACAACAAATAGATGCACTTTTATTTTAATTAGCAGCTGTTACATTTAAAAACAGATTTTTACCATCCACTGTTTCTTCTTTAAAAATATGCTGTTTAACACATCCATTGCAATCACGCACTCAGGATTAATGTTTCATTTTCAAAGCCAAATCCCAGTTTCACTAGAGACTATATTATTCAACTATTCTTTCAACTTCTATCTGCTTAATAACTGATAATGTTCTCAATTCAAACATTTTTTTTCTTTTTGATCTCCATCCTCGATTTCTTTTATGTTTATACTCATGCATACTTTGCACCTGGGCTGTTAGGGCTGGCACCCACCTCCCTCTGGGAGCTCAGCCCCCGCAGCAGGAGAGCATCGCTGCTTGCCCCAGGTCACTGCTCCCATGGCAGCTCTGCCTTCTTACACCTGAATATTCACCTTCTCCCCCTCTGTCTTCCTGCAAACAGCCCTTCAGCACCTGGTTCTCCCCCTGCATTTACCTCCTCAGATCATTGGTCTGACCTGCACCAGCCACCACCTGCACCTCATACCTGTCAAAGACCACCACAGAGTGGCCTCCAGCTTTCCTTAACCCCAGTCTGATCTGAACCCCCAAGCACAGCCCTACCCCCAAGTCCTGCCACTCAGCACAGCCAAAAGCAGCAAGGAAGCACCCAAGACAGCAGCCATGCCTGCAAAGAGTGTGGAGTCTCCTGAAGAGGGACAGCAATGGCGTGATGCACCCCCCAGCCAAATTCTCCTCTTGCCACCGAGAGTCAGGAGCTGCAAGGCCACACAAAGCAAATGCACCTGGCAGAGAGCAGGAGATGCTGCAACATTAATCTGTCTGGCTCTTGTCCCAGTCAGCTGCCAAAAGCACCAGCCCTCTCACAGCAGTAAGCAATGAGGATGCCCTCAAGACACCCCCAGGCACAGGCAGCAATCTCCATGCTCACCTAAACCTAGGCAGGCCACATTCAGAACCCCTGACCACCAAGACCTGCCTCCTCACAGCCCAGCATGGCACAAGCCGGTGTGCCCAGTTCTGCTCTCCCTAGCACAGGGCAGGGACAAAGAGCTGGGATAAAGATGATGAAAGTCATCGCATACCTTTACCAAAGGAAGAAGTCGATGGAGCCTCCCACTCCTGCCCCCATTCAACTCAAAGCCAAGATACAGGTGAACCACTTGCAGGGTCTCATCCCTCCAAGGACCTTGCCAAGCCCCAGCCATGGGCACTGCCCTGCTCTTAGACTTCAGAGGTGCCTTTCTCTTCCAGGGGAAAGAAAAGATGAGGCTAAGGAGGAACAGAAACAAGCAGCAAGAGCAGGAGAAACTGTCGCTACCACCATTGCAGCTGCCAGAGCTATAAGGTGCCCACCTCAACCTTCACGATGCAGGGCCCCACACTAATAGCACCCTCTGCTTTAGAGCATGACTCTGCTGCCCATGCACCTTCCTTCCTACCCTGGCACTGGGCAGCTGCAGCACCCAAATGCCCACTTCCCAGACGAAAGCAGACATGCAAAGCAAGGCCAAAGTACAGCCTGTCACAGTGGATACACAAGAGAAGGAAGAACCTCCACCATCAACATCCAGCAATTGCTGGTGAAGGACACAGCTGGTGATGAGCTGTAACATCCCTGCCTGAAGCCAACAACCCTGGGACCATCCCAATCCCATGCCCTGCACTAACAGCCTCTTCCATTTTAGTCTCTTTTTTTTTTTTTAAGAGTATTTTTCTTTCTTGTTTTTCCCCTTAGAATTAGTTCAGAAAAAGTCTCAGATGAAGCCGGTAAGATTTTAATTGGCTTTGCAGATAACAGACAGTTCCTTTGACCCTTAACAGGATGTTTAGTTAACAATGCCAAGTGTTTTATTTATAGTAATTACTTACACCCCTATAACAATACCACATTGTTTCATGTGCTGCTATAAAGTTGGGTAATCTCATGCAGTGGGCAAAAAAACCTCTGCATCAGCTCTCCACTGTCCCAGCACATCAGTGTAACAACAACTAAAAGCTTCACTGCCAAAGCCTCGATGCACAAGCATGAATTGCAGAAGGAGCTTGTGGTAGTCTGTCACTGACAGTCAAGGTAGCTAAGAGAACAGGCTTCTTGTCAGTTTTAAAAGGTTTTGAGTTGCATTATTCAAGCATGAATAAGTTGAATAATGTGAATAACACAGTGACCCTGAATACACTGGTAACTGCGATATCTGGAAACCAGGTTTGAGCAAAGAATAACTGGACATTTGTCCAGACTAGAAGAAAGCATGCCCCTCAAAGTGAGTTTGTATCTGGTTACTGCTCCACTGCTGCTGCTCCTGCTGGCTTCCTCATGGCTCCTACGTCTGCTTACCATCTTCAAACACACATCGACTCGGGCAAGAACGATTTTGGACACCTGCTGCTCACAGACTGTGCAGCAGTGACAGTCTCAATTTGCAGTGCTGCTGCTGAGAAAAGCTGCTCACATGAATCAATCACTCAGAAAGAAAGGACAGAGACCTCAGAGTTATTATTCCCCTTCTGAGCCTCTTCTAGAGGGTTTCCCCTGCTGCTTCCAGCCTGCTAGCAGCACCAGCAAAAAAGGACGGCAATCCAGACCATTTCATTCTGCTGGAATAAGCACTAAACTGGGGTTTCTGGTGTGGTTCTGGTAAGCCCATGTGTGTGTTCACATGTGAGTAACTGACTGAAAAAGACAAGCTAAGCAACTTGTCTTTGTTCTCAGAAGCAAAAGAATGCTAGACCCAGGAACAGAAACCTTGGGGTTTGGCAACCTGCGTTCTCTATACGTGTACACACACACAGAAACACAGAGGCACGCAGAGTCTTTGAGTATTCTGAAGCACTGCTACCCTTGCTCAGTCAAAATCCAAAACAACTCCTCTGCCTGTCTTGGCCAGCACAAAATGCATTGCAGCATAAGCTGGTTCCCTGAAAAATGACCAAACAGATCACCATACACAACAGCCTCCTCAACCAACTTTCTGCAACTTAGCTCATCCTTTTTTCTTAAAGGAAAAGAAATATCACCTGCCTCCTTGGGGCTGCCAAACAGCATTTTCTAAGCGATCTAAATTAAAAAGACTGTGGCAGGGGATCTTGCACAAGGAGCTGCATTGCAATAAAGCTTTATGAGTGCCAACACTCTGACACAAATTATAAAGAGAAGGGAACGATAGCTAAATTCATAGGAAAAACACAGACTCAGACCCCTCTGAAATAAGCCAGCAAAAATAATTATGGCTCTTTTATAAACATGTGATAAGAGACCAAGAAATTGTGTGTGAGAATTTCAACCAAGAGAGAGTTTAATAAAATAAATGACCGCAAAAGTCATTAGGCAAGAGACCCAAAGCAGCCAAAGTTGCCTGTTCTCATGTAACACACCATGGTGCTACATCTGGGAAACTCATTGGGTTTTGTACAGAACCTTCAGCACTTGAGAGGGCACCACTCACACAAATGCACTGTGCCACGGGAAAGGGGGAAACCCAGGCTGAACCTGCCTGCCTGACAAGTGATAACGTAACCCCTGCACTGGCAACCTGGAAAATGTTTTATTGCAGCAAATTGTTCTGCGAATAGGCAAGCAGTAACTTTGTCATCCCGGCCAACTAATGGACCAACAGGGAGGTTTATACTGGCTTGGCCCAACATTTTGCCATTTAAAGGACCAAATGTCACCTTCAAAAGTTTGAAGAGTGCAAGGAATCTGAGCTGGCCTCAATCCACGTATATTTTCCCAGCAGTTGGTGATGTATGGCATCACGTATGGCACCCTCACAACAAAACCTGCATTAAGACCAGTGCTGAGAAGAAACAACGGTGGAATAGAAGCACCCATTTGCAGACTGGACCCTCTTTTCAGGGAAGTTTGCTGCCTGCCTGCAGCCTGAATTAGGGACGTCACCACAAGAGTGAAGAGCTTAGTACAACCTTCAGACTACGATCAACTCCTGCTCTTTCACTAATGGTGTCACAACAAAAAGTCTGAGGTCGATCAAAAGAGGTTTCAGAATGCTAAAAAATTCAGGAGCACAGGTAGTGTTTTTTTCAGTCCTCCCAGTAATGGGGGGAGACTTTGGAAGAAACAGGCGAGCCCAGGATATCAATACCTGGCTCCAGGACTGGTGCCTCTGCCAAAACTTTGGACTTTTAATCCATGGAAGAGCCTTTGAGACACAAGGTATGCTGGCGCCTGATGGGATCCACCTGTTCCAATGGGGAAAATGCATCTTTGGGTGTAAGCTGGCAGGACTGATCGAGAGAGCTTTAAACTAGAATCGATGGGGGAAGGGGATACCAACAGGATTGCAGCAGTAAGCCAAGGGTTGGCATGGTATCGCTTGAGGGTGACAATGCTAGTGGGAACATTTACTCTGCTCCTGGCAGCACAGAGGGCTCAGGAGCATATCTGAAATGCATATATGCCGACGCACGCAGTATGAGAAACAAACATGATGAACTGGAAGCATTGGTCAGTTCCCAAAGCTATGATATCATTGGTGTTAGTGAGACTTGGTGGAATGAGTCCCGCGATTAGAGTGCTGGGATGAAGGGCTACAGGCTGCTCAGGAGGGATAGGCAGGGTGGGTGAGGTGGAGGTGTCACACTATACGCAAGGGAGATGTTTAATTGCACAGCCCTTACGGTTAGTAATGATGTGCTTCAGAGCCTCTGGATGAGCATTAGGAGGATGGAAAACAAAGGACATGTAGTGGGTGTCTACTACCGATACCCCAGCCAGGATGTAAGCACCGATGAGTTATTGTATAGGCAATGAGGAGAAATTTCTGGATCAGTAGCCCTTCTTGTCCTTACGAGAGATTCCAACTTCCCAGACATCAACTGGGAATACCATACTGCTGTGAAGAGCAGGTCTTGGAAATTCTTGGAAGTTTGGAGGAGATAACTTCTTGTCACCAGTACTCAGTGAGCCAACTAGGAAAGATACCCTCCAAGGCTTGCTATTTGTGAACAGAGAAGGACTTGTGGGCGATGTGATGGTAGGTGGCTGTCTTGGCCACAGTGATCATGAAATGGTTGAGTTTAAAATTTTCATTGTAATGAGAAAAAAAGCCAGCAGAGTTGCTAGCCTGGACTTGATACTGTCCCTCACAGCATCCTTCTGGACAAGTTGTCCAGCTGTGGGATGAGCAAGTTCACGGTGCGCTGGGTGAAGAACTGGCTAAAGGGCAGAGCTCAAAGGGTTGTAGTGAATGGGGCTACATCTGGCCGGTGACCAGTCACCAGCAGTGTTCCTCAGGGTTCAATTCTAGGGCCAATCCTGTTCAATGTATTTATCAATGATCTGGATGCAGGAGTCGAATGCACCATTAGCCAGTTTGCTGATACCAAACTGGGAGGTGCTGTTGACTCTCTTGAGGGACAGAGGCCTTGCAGAGGGATCTAAATAGATTGGAGCATTGGGCTATGGTTAATGGGATGAAATTTAACAAGTTGAAATGCTGGATTCTGCACCTAGGATGGAGTAATGCTGGACACAAGTACAAACTGGGAGAGGAGTGGCTGGAGAGCAGCCCTGCAAAAAGGGATCTGGGGGTGCTGGCTGGCAGCAGGCTCAATATGAGTCAGCAGCGTGCCCTGGCAGCCAAGAGGGCAAATGGCATCCTGGGGTGCATCAAACACAGCATAACCAGCTGGTCAAAAGAGGTGATTATCCCACTGTATTCAGTGTTGGTGTGGCCTCACCTGTGTGCAGTTCTGGGCCCCACAATTTAAGAAGGATGTGAACATACTCAATTGCATCCAGAGGAGGGGAACAAAGCTGGTGAAAGGGCTGGAAGGCATGTCCTATGCGGAGCAGCTAAAGACTTTAGGTTTATCTAGTTTGGAGAAAAGGAGGCTGAGGGGCAACCTCATTGGTCTCTACAGCTTCCTGAGGAGGGGACATGGAGGTGCTGACCTCTTCTCCCTGATATCCAGTGATAGGATGCATGGGAATGGTTCAAGGTTGCACCAGGGGAGGTTTAGACTGGGTATTAGGAAGCATTTCTTTACCAAGAGGGTGGTCAAACACTGGAACAGGCTTCCTAGAGAGGTGGTTGATGCCCCAAGCCTGTCAACGTTTAAGAAGCATTTGGACAATGCCTTTAACATACTTCAACTTTTGGTCAGCCCTGAAGTGGTCAGGCAGTTGGACTAGATGATCATTGTAGGTCCTTTCCAGCTGAAAACATTCTATTCTATTCTATGATGGTGAGTATATAGAGACTGGTAACATATGAAAGAATACTCTTAAATGATATCTTAAATTAGTATACTAGTATAATCAATCAAATTATGGCTGTGATTAAATAAAACTTTTAATTCTTCCTATAAACTGTGTTGTGAAAGTATTCCTGGCAAAGAACCTGGTTAGTTCAGTTGGAGCTGACAGTTAACAGCAGCAAGTAAGAGACCTTTCAAATATCTTTTAATATGGGGAAGTATGCTCATGACTTACAGACCCCTTTTCCCATACACGCTTCATATCTAGAGGAGACTAAGAGCCCTAAGCTACCTGTCTGTTGCCAGTGGGCTGTAACGAGCAGCCTTCTCAAGTCTGTGCATATCTGATGTGTTAATGTAACTGCTTGGACAACACATGCATCCACTTACCTTGTAAAGCTCCACGCGGTGATCCCCTCCTCTGGCGAAAGTGATTCATGAAGAGGGGAAAAAAAAAAAAACCACCAAACAAAAGAACAAAAAAAACACATGTGAACATTTAAGCTTCCAGAAACAGACTTCCCCAATTGCCTCAGGCTTCCAGTTTAACACAAACATGGCAAACATAAGAAACACCATAACTGCTTTGTCACAGGCTTCAAGGAGGCAGCAAGGCTTTGCTGAGCTATGCAGGACACAGTTTTGAAGTCAACTTCTCCCTATAAACCTCTTCTCACAGCAGGTAAAGACAAACTTTTCAACCCACCCTCCTATCTGCCTTTTCCAAAGTCTGTAATACATCCAAAACAGCCTGGCCCTGTTGGCTTTGCAGACCCTGTGCTCCTGCCACCAGTGCTGCCCCAGCCAGTAACCCCTGCTCTCCAGGGTGTGATGCTCTCAGCAGAACTCACCACGTTAACCCAAGCAGCTGGCCCTTGGATTTTCTCACCTGGCTCCAAGCACAGGGACAGAGAGGACATGTGCAAAAGACTGAGCAGAGAAAACCAGAGTTGAACACTGTAAATAAGTCTAGGGGAAGAATCTGCTTTAATGTTTTTTTCATAAATTGAAATCTAGACAATAAAATGGAAAGGGGCATGAATGTGCCATTACATGCTTTAAATTATATCTACAACATGACATGGCTAATCCACACTCAAACTTTAGTCTAGTATTGATGTAAGAGTAGATTTACTCCTGCACTCATATGAAGACACTAAAACATTCACACTACAACTGGTTTGGTCAGTGCGGCCTCTAAACCAAAATGCCACTTTCCAGACCTCCCTCTAAGAACGCATGCACTTGCCAGCCAAAAGCTGTCAGCTCCAACTATACTACAAAATACCTAATGCAGCCAAAAAACACTCAGGGCAAAATGCAAGGCGTTGCTTCTAAGTCATTTTGAATCATACAAGTCTGAAGAAGAAGATATACTTGCTTGAAAAGTCACCCTTGATGTGCACACGTTGGTGCCTTTTCATGCATTCCTCAAAGTGCAACAGAGGAATTTTTTCTAAGGGGATCAAGTAAATTTAACATTTTTGCCTGAGCTCCAGACCACTTGGGCAAACCAGAAAGCCAAGGCAGTGCCTTTTACTCATGGTTAATGCAGCCTGCATCAATAAAGCAGCCCTTTTACAAGAGACTAAATATGCAGCGTAGAAACATACAGCAATATATATTAAAGCTGAAATGGCAAAGCCAATACACCTCCAGCTTCTCCAATACGCAGAGTAAAGCGAAATGTGAAATATGTAATCGATCCATAGCTCAGTACTTTATCTCAGTAGCACTTGGGGGAGTCAAGAAGTAAATCTAATCAATATGCACATAACAGAGATACTGGTCCCAAACTACCACCATTAAGCTGCAGAATAGCTTCCATTAGTATCATTTGCTACACCCAATAAGGGCAAGAAAACAAGCAAAGCAGTATTTGAAAAATAAATGCAACAATTTGATTAAACCTTGTAATACATCAGCACAAGAAGACAAGGTCAGTTTCCAAAAGCCCATCTGCTCATGCATTTCCTGGATCACAGCATGCATCTTCCACACCATGCCCTTGTACCAAAAAAAGAACACTGCTAAGACAAGAATTTAGGTGAAAAAGGGCAATGTTCCTGTGATGTAAAGGCTAGCGAACCTTCACTACCAGCACAGTTAAAACAGAGTTTCTTCACTTTACATCATGGAACTTTTATTTCTGCAATGTTTCTGCTCTTCCAGAATATCTATGAGCAGACATCAGCTTCAAAAGAATATGCACTGGCACTCAAAACGGGACTGATGCTCTTTGTAAAATGCATATTGGTAAGGAAAAAGACCGTGCTCTAATAAATGAACTAAAGCACTGTATCATGCAGAGATGTGACGGTAAGAACATGATTCTGAGAAGCATCCAGGAAGTTTCACACTGTGCTAATGGTTTTTAGCATCCAGCAACGAAGTGGAGAACCAACCTACTTCTTTAGCTGATACACATGGTCAACTATAAAATTACAAATTTTAGAAGTGCTCCTGTTCCAGACAAATGTCCTGTATGTACGCAATAATGAAACAAGACCAGCATATTACCTTCCTCTTTCCTTCTGATTTTCCTTCCTCAGAATGTGTCAACTACTAAAATAAGCTCACGAAAGGAACTGGAAAATTTATTTAAAGCATGTCAATCACATATACAGAAGCACTAATAGTATCCCATGTCTTGATTCAGAGACCACTATACTGAAGAGAAGTACTTCTCCCTACCTCAGAAGTGTCACAGGCTCCTGGCTTCTAGCAGAGGGTACAAGGTAAACTATGATATCAGATATCTCTGATAACTACAATAAATCTATTCCCACATCCAATAAATGGAGAGGCATCATTTCTCAAAACATGCTTTCCTTTTAAAAGACAGGAGAAGCACCAAATTGCTTTTAGATTCTATTTTGGTTTTAATCATAGAATGGTTTGGGTTGGAAGGGACCTTTAAAGGTCACCTAGTCCAACCCCCCTGCAATGGGCAGGGACATCTTCAACTAGATCAGGTTGCTCAGACCCCCATCCAGCCTGGCCTTGAATATTTCCAGGGATGGGGCATCTACCACCTCTCGGGGCAGCCTGTTCCAGTGCTTCACCACCCTCATCGTAAAAAATTTCTGCCTTATATTTAGTCTAAATCTACCCTCTTTTAGTTTAAAACCATTATCTCTTGTCCTATTGCACCAGGCTCTACTAAAAAGTTTGTCCCCATCTTTCTTATCAACGTGTTGAAGCTGTGACAAGCCAGGAAAACACAGCATGAAACAAAGCCATCACTGTTTTGTGTCTCACCTTGTTCCCGCGTTGCCATGCAAGTAAAGGATTACAGGATGGCTGGAACCCAAGGCATCTTCAAACCACAACTGGTCTTTCCCTCGCGCATTCTTCCATAAGGCTGCAGGGACCGTGTGCCTGTATGCAGAAGGAAAAATTACATTGTCCTGTTGCTACTCAGTGTCTGCCACTCAAATTTTGAGTTTTTCTGATCAACTCATTAACTCAGGATTACACACCTCTCACACACTCTTCATAAATCTGTCATGATTAGCCAACAAATGGCCAAATTTAAAAGGCAGCAGCTAAGGTTATTTCTACATTTTCACCTCCATCATCATTGCCTTCAAAACTCAGGGCTGTGCAAGGCATCAAACTTCACAGGCAAACACAAAGCCCAATTACTGAAATTCCCACAGTTCTGGAGAAAGAATCTCAATGCCACAGCTTTTATAGCACTTAATTACTTCCGTTAACATACTTACACACCATAAACAAGATTCACAGCTAGGTCAGCAGATATTCAAAATAACCTTTGGAAAGCATGTTTGGTGAGTAAGAAGCATATCTGACTCCATAGTCAATCTGAGGAAAAAAAGAGAGGCTCAGGGTCTGATGAGAAGATCGGGTATTTTGTTTTCAGACCCCAGGTTCCTGAAGGCATAACATTTTAGCTGGAAAAGCTACAACCTGGAAGAGCCAGGAATTTTTAACTCGCAGCTGTTCTTCTGTAGATAATACAGCTGGGCAGCCTGTTAGAAAGAATTCAACACTGATGGAATGGAAAGAGAGGAATGACAGACCGAAGGGAAGGTAGGCATTTAAATTGGGTAATTACTCTAGAAGACAAACACCGAAAGTGAGTACATGCCCACAACCATCTCAAATTGTTGAGAAGGGAGCTAGCTTACAGCTGTCAGAAGCAACTCAAGTACTCACATGCCTTTCTCCTTCGAAGACAGACAAACTCCATCTACCACACCTTCCTCCCAGATGTAAAACTCAGAGGACAAACCAACACGGGGAAACAATGTAAAAAGTCTACCTGCATGCACGCAGCCAGCAGACATTGAGTTCTTCAGGAGGAAAAAAGCCCCAATAACTGTAGGACTCAACTTCTCCAACTGTTCTGCCTCAAGACTTTTGCAAGCTTATGAACAAAGCAGGCTGAGGACTTTGTTTCAGAAATATACTGAACACAAGAGCTTACGCTGGCATTAAAGCAAGGCTCCAAACTTTCGTGAAAACCTATCTCATAAGTATCAAGGCAAATGACATGGACTCGAATTGCCACCACAAGCTGGAAGTTCTGTTTTAGTAAAGATACACAGTATACTTGTAAGGGAAACAAAATAAAAATCTCAAGACTGCAATCTAAACTTATTCAACAGCTTAGCAGGTAGAATTTTAATTGTCCAAGTGAAGATACAAACCATTATTTATTAGCCTTCCCTGGAAAGACTTAACGTCCAGCTTCTAAACACGTCTTTCACCAAAATTCACTTAAAGGGAAGGAACCATCTTTATGGAGCAGGATACAACTGTCCCATTCAAAAGGTCATATACCCTCAAGTGAAGAGACAATCTCTACTACATTAGTGGACACTTACGAGTTACACAGACATAACTGAAAACTCCAAATCCTACAGCTTACAGATCTAACATCACTGGCTGCATTAAGGAACAGCCCCCTTCCCTCCACACCTGACATGGTGTCTAGCCTTTTTTTCAGGTGTTTGCTGCTCTTGCATATATATTCAAACTGCAGGCACCGCTGTTCTTCAAAGCTAGCAGGAACTTTTCTGTGGCTTTGAAACTTCTGGTGTTGAGACACAATAGAAAGTGATCATGAGAAACAGACACAGAAGCTATTTGAGCTGGTGTAATAATACGGCAAGTACTGAAAGCAGACCTTTTCAGGCAGAGAACCAGTCATCTGAGCTGATCCTAGGTAACAAGGAGCTAAAATGAATCGGCCTTGCCTGGGACCAGAAAATCTTCTTCGTGAGGGAGGAATGACAAGTGAGCTCTGACACTGTCACTTGTTTTGTTAAGAGAGTAAACTGCATGTTCCGTTCTCACCCACTCTCCAAACCTTACATATGTTTTATATACAGAATATTCTTCCTCCTACTCTGAACACTTTGATCCTGTTTTCCTACCTTCCCCCACATTTATTTTGCAAAACAAAATATGAACAGCAGTTGAATGACAAAACTTCTCTAACTCCTTGGGTCTCATGTGACATGGAGGCATGATCTTCGTAGCAATGCAGACCTGTAACCTTTACGATTCCAAATTATGAAGTTTCTCTGAATGCAAAGGTTGTGCAATTGTGTTTCATGCATTACTGATCTGAGTTCAGACAACCTCCAGAGATTTGCATACTTTTCAGCATGAACTTGGTCACTTGGCAGAGGAAAACACAAACATCCACAAATCAGAGCAGGCAATGGTTGTCACATGCACAGCAAAAATACTGGATAGGCAATGCTGAGAACAAAAAGAAGGATAAAGATGCACGGCACATACTGCACAGAATGGGCTTCCTTACCAGACTCCGATGGTTACATCCTCCTCTGGTTGCAGGTAATAGTTACAGGTGTGGTTTAAACCTTGATCCTGTGGTCTTTTCAAGTCAATGAAATATGGGACCCTCACTGAAATACAAAAAAAAAAGAAGAACAGAATATGAAAACTTTTAATTTTTACCTTTATTTTCTTACAAAACTGCTTTACCAAAGCACTGGAGAGTTATACAGACTGGTCCACTGTGCTGGGAAGACCTTATTCTTTTTGTGTGAAAGGATGAACTGGCTACAGCTGTGACTAAGATATGAACATCAAAGAGAGCAAGGTAAGAAGACACAAGCAACCATCAAAAAAACAGGGAGCAGGCTAAAATTAAGAGGCAGGGGAGACAGACAAAGCTTTCCGTGACACACATTTAACCATCTCTGCCCAGTCTGCTTTATAAATCTCCCAGACACAAGACAGTCGCTCCTGCTGCATCAATGGGGGCAGCAGTTAGCTGATTTGGCAAACCTTTTACTGTTTGCATCGTAGCTGTAACAGAAGTTACTGATGGGACAAACTCCCTGGGATACAGGGGGCATCCTAGAGCTGTAAGGTGTTTCAGGATGACATGTGGTTTCAGCTTCTATAATACAACAATCTAAAGAAGATACTCATTATAGTAGCAGACACCACATTGCTCTTGTCCTGTAAGAGTAAGATAAATTGTGTTAAACACTGTCCTCCTGAGCCTTTGAGGAGGATATGCAGTTCATTAGCCCACTCTCCAAAGGCTATCAAATAATTGCCACATGTCCCAGACACTGCAGCATTTAAGAGATATCATGTTCGGCCGGAAACTTTATCTCTTCAGGAAGAGATCCCTAAAAACAAAATCATTACACCTTGATTCACTCTTCCAAATGTTTTATGTTCCCCAATTTACACAACACACAGTTGTTCATTGCTTGTTATATTCAATGATTCAAACATCAGCAACATCAGGAAAGTCAAACATCAAACATTTTCAGCATTTTGTTTTCCATTGCTTGGTTCACAAGCTACATCTTACAGACACTGTGCAATGTGCTAAATGAGGGGATGTGCTTAGTCTAAATGCTTCCTTTTCCATCACCAATGCCGTATGGCCTCTCTAGGCAGCCTCTGAAACACCCAATATCGAGAGAGACACTACAGAGATCTACTGACAGTACCAAGCAGTTTCAAGGACTCTCTTCTCCCAGTGATTCAGGCTTTTCCCATAAACTTGAGCTCCACTCCAGCAGAAAGAGGAAGTCTGTCTCCTTGAAATTTAGTGGCATAAGAAGTGACATACCAAAGTTTTTGTGCTATTGACACAAAAAGAAGCACTGATAATGATGACAGTCAAATCTCACTTCACTTACCCCCCAAAAATCACTAAACGTTCCACAAACATGAAAACCAAGGCAGACAACAGCCCATGTTGACCTGACAAATCTGGCCCCTTAGACTGCAAACACTTGGGGGGGGGGGGGGGGGGAAGAAAAAAAAAGACTGTGCAAGTTTGTCTGCTCTTATGCAACAGCACGTGGAAGAGTCCCAGACAAAGCATGCACGCCACCCGCTGGGTCACTGCACTGTCACCGCAGAACTCGGCGACGCTCTTACAAGGGTGGTGGATCCTCCAAGAAGACAGTAAGTTCTGCGGTCGAGGTCTGGACAGGTGCACAAGTCACTTCTAGCAGTGTTCTGGGAAAATTATTGAACTTCTCTGTGCCTTGATTTTCCTATTTGCCAAATACGTTACGACTTTCTTGCCAGATTTTGTCTTACAAAGATACAAGCAGGAACATACCAATGTTAGTGATGGGGGTCAGGTAAGCATCTACCTCAAAGCAAGAGGAAAATATAGAAGTACAGGCAATTTTTATTTATGACATTTATTACTGGGATGGTCCATCTATTCTACACACACAAACAGATCATCATCGTTATCATATAGGCATACATCACATGGAGATGTAGCACATCAAGGGTTTTTTTTAAGTGACATGTTTCAGAGCTATTTGGTATCACTTGCAATACACCACATGACAAAAATCACGATTTGTTAATTATACTGATACACTAAATCTGATCTAGTGTGAATTTATGTTTCTAGAAATCTCAGTTTTTTGAAGACTTCCAGTGGAGACAGCTTGAGATCTCTACCCATATGGCCATGTATCTCATAACCTAGAATAAAAGCCTGTCCACAAGAACAAATCCAGACATTGATTTGGTTACTAACAGTGAGAGCACGACTATTGATTCCTCTTTAGCTATCTCGAGAAACAAATGGAAGCACTTTCTCCTGAAGCTCTGTGCTACTGTTTTGGAAGCAAATCCCAAACTACACAAAAGGAGGAGACAACGACAGCTAAAGAGTAGTGATTTATACTCAGAAGGTTAAAAAAACAATATGATAGGGCAAACCCTACCCCACTCCTCTGAAGGAGGAGCGTCACTCTCCAGTGAAAAGGAATTACTCAAACATGCCAATGTACTTCTAGTAAGTGTGTTAGAATGCACTTTGTATTAAGGCAAATAGTTTTTCATGGGAATACTGTCACAAGTAAAATCTGACTGCCATTATATAAAGCAGTAGAAACAACACTGCAGTGATATTAGTGCAAGAAAGTGTTACGGGACAATTATTTCAGTCACTTGGGAATGAATAGAGCAGGAACTTCAGGGAGACCTAACAAAGCTCTGCAAGGTCAAATTAAAATCATCACTGAAAAAGCAAGGTGATGAAAATGGAAGTACTCTGCATTATTCACGTTACCCAGCTGTCAGTTCTGACAATCAAGGCACAAGAGCTGGCCCGCACGTGTGCACACTTCACAGTGACCATGATCCAAGGCGTTAGAATATACAGAGCATGCAATCAAAATGACAGAAGTTATATAAAAGCAACATATCCGTGGTTGGTCCTTCTAGCTTCTACAACCAAAGGAAGATATTTTTCAAAACTGCATTACAAAACACAAGTGAGGTCTAAAGACAAATTTAGATTGCAAATAAGTATCTCTCATACAGTGACGCTCCATCATTTTCAATCCTGTGGATGCTCAGGCTTCCCTGGGTGACCTGGGAGCTGAGCCAGCTCGGCAGAACCACTGTACCATCAGTTTGACCAAATGCAACGGCTAAACAGACACAAGGAGAACATTCAATCTGACTGCCTGAACAGGCCTCTTCTATCCCAACCAGAATATTTTACAATGCTTTCAGGTGAAGAGTCACTGCCTGGAAAACAATTCACTGGATTTAATTTCACTTGCTCGCTGTCTATTCGTGCAAATTTGTTGAACCCTTTGGAAAAATGCATTTGACATATTGCACAGTTTCCCCGAAGGAGACCCTTTCAGTTGAAAGTTGGCTTCAGTTTGGTCACTGTATTTATATAAAGACATACAGAAAAGACCACGAGGGCTACAGAGAATGCTTTCCAAACCATGGTTTGGAGAATTTACAACCTGTGAAAGTTCACATCCTTCACAAGCTGTACACATGCAGGGTAAAAGTGAAGGCAGACAAATGAAAGATAAAGACACTCCTCCCCTTCACCCTTAACCCATCCCGAGACTGAGTCACTTACCAAAGTTTAGGAAGACCAGCTTTGCCTGAATAGCAGGGCAAAGTTTTACTAGAAATGGAATGGCTATGTACACTCCCAGCAACCAGATTATTAACTTCCGCAATCGAAACCATAATCCATATCGCCTGTATTAAAAAAAAAAAAAAAAAAAAGAAGAGAGAGACAGACCTGAATACAGCAGGAATTTTATGAAGCAGTTTTCACAACAATCTGTATGCTTGGTGTATTTGAAAACCTGGTCATGTACTCTTTAAACAAAACTAACTTTAAACAGTTTATGTAGCCTCAGTTGTTTGAGAGAAGCAGAAGTAACTAAACTGTCAGCTGATGATGTGCAGCTCAGAAAAAGGGAATAGAAACTCCCCACTGATTCCGTTTTAAATCAGCAGAAAAAAGCTCTTGTTACAGAGTGTTTTAATAGATTTCAGGATCGCTAGAAATGCATATCACATGTTTGTCTCCAAAAAGTAGCCTGACAGCACTTCCCATTTAAATCATGGTCAGCAAGATTCTGTTCAGTTAGATTTTCACGTATTTTGAAGAACTATTTGTAATGAGACTGATAAAATTACACATAATCTCATGTACAGACTGGAGCAGACATTCTGCCTCGTCCAGCTAAAAGGCTTCATACCTCTCAACGCCCTGGAAAGGAAATCTTTCTAAGTTATAAAACATTATGAAATTTCTTATCTGCAGCATCACTCTCTCTGAGTCCAGACTGAATTTGGAACAATTGCCCCAACACTTTATTTCTATTTTCTCCTGAGTATTCTGATTGGGAAGAGTAAGCTACAAAAAACCCCCAAACCAACACCACCAAAAAATCCCCAAACAAACTCCCCCCCCACACACACATCCAACAAAAAAACAACAACAACAAAAAAATCTCAGAAGGATCACACAGCATCTAGTTAAGCAATTTTTCTCAAAATATACTTTATTGCCTCAGAATAATTACCACATACACACTCATATGTATATATACACATGCATGTATGTATACATAAAGGTGTACTTCTAATGATCTAGTTGATTAACATTTTATGGGCAGAAACACTGAGGCCCTCAACTATCATTGCAATCAAGAACTAAAATGCGTGTAAACCCTTCAGGCAACACAAATTCCTTTGCTTTCCAGCAGACAGTCTCAAGGAGGAATGACGTTGCATGCCAGTGAGCAACCAGTTCTCAGTATTGGGAACTGCCGGCAGCCGAAAGCAGAGATCAATTTTTCCAAGAGGCATGAAATTATTAATCTCCCATTTGGCAATTTTAGGAGCTGACACACTAAACTCGCTCCACACTACTGCTAAGGGGGTTTAAACACTGTCAGCTAGTTGAAACTATCAAATAGAGAGCCTGAAGACCTCTTTTTTTAAGCATTTCTACAAGAAATATGAGTGTACAGACAGAACTGGGATGGAAATAGTTTAATCATGCACCAAAATCTTCAAGACCTCAACAGCTTTTGTAGCTCTAGGCTAAAGCCAAGACTCTCAGGAACAGTTTTTCGGCACAGTGAAAAAGGAGATACCCCAACCCCCCCACCCGGGTAAGTTTTTGGCATGATTGCTAGGGTACTCACAGGGAATAGGCTATCCTCCTATTTGTCCAAAACCTGCCTCCATCACACTACTGCCTGCCTACAGGTACCTGTCTGTCTCCTCTCACCCAGGAACCATATTCTGGACTTCAGAAACATCTAGCATCAAAATCGTTTTCTTGACAAGCTAAAGGAACTGCCGTTTTCCAAGAGGGGAAAAAAAATAAATTACTAAGACACTGCCAACCAGCTCTGGCTACAAGAAGTCCATGTCAAAAGGTTCAACAGATTTTAATACTTCCCACAGCAAACCTGACAATGAAAAGGTGAAGAAAGCCAGCAAGTCTTCCAATGACATTTCCATACCTCAAGTCCAGTTTCCTAAAGTATTACAGAAAGCAGAAACAGCAAAGGACTGGCAGAGGAAACAGTACAAAACAGGGGCTTTAGAAGAACATTAGTGAGTACCAAAGCCTTAGACTGACCCACCTCTGCCTCATGGAGAGCAGCAAATAGAGGAGGAGGAGGCAGCAGAGGTCCTGAGTGCACAAGCAGTAACAAGCAACACAAAGTTTGCCTACGGTTGTGGTCTTTGAGAGGGGCCCAGCAGCCGTACTGCAGAGCCAGGGTCTGCAGAGCAATCCACTGTGAAATACTGTAAGGTCAGCTAAATACACACGCAAACCCCACAACTTTGGAAAAAACCCAAACATTTTGCTTGGGCTAATGACAAGTGATCACAGCTCTCTACTCTCAAATTAAAACCAGCTTTCCACAACCACCCCCACATTAGCACCTACCACCTATTTCCATCCCTGGAACGGGTTTGTGGAAGAGAAGGGGAGGAGAGATCACTGAAGGGTAGCTGACATTTAGTTGCTGAGAAATCAGGATATAATTTAGCTCTCTTCAGTGAGAAAAGTGTGGCTTTTCATTAAAACTTTGTGTCTCGTTTGGCAGGTTGCTCAGAGTTAACACAACCTTGCAGCTTCCTCTCGCCTCACACTTGAGAGGTGACTCTGCCATCGCCACCTCCCCACTGAGAACGGTAACACGGGTGAGCAACCAGGCAGGATGGGGCTTTCCAGCAAGCTGTCCTGCCTGGGGCCCAGATCCTGCTGCAGCCAAACACAGCTCTCCTGAGGGACTTTCGCATAGGCCAGGATTTCAGTCCTACAGAAAAAAAACCCCACAGTTGTTTAGAAAGGCACCAGAGTCAGGTCTGAACTCCTCCAGGCACACCAGAGCACTTCAAAAGACGGGCTCTTCAGATGTCTGGGTTGCAAAAGCACTTAGCATGACCCAGCCGCGGGCTGGAACCAGGAACAGAAAACGCTGAAGACAGACATTGTCCGAGTAATGCTGTCAGAGCTCAGGAATGAGACTGCACCCAGACATCCCTTCCTCTGCGCTGGTACCCCACGCCAAATGCTAATTGGTAACGTGACATTTACACCTCAACTCCAGGGAGATGTCTACTTAAAATGCAACCAGGGCAAAGCCTCTATCCATCAACAGTTTCTCTCCTCCTGATAAATCCAAGACAGCGTGCTGAAGTACAGACATTGTAAAGTTATCAGGTAAGTCTTTAGTGAGCGATTTAGCTAAATTAAACTGCTCCTGCTCTGCAGAAAAGCTATTTCAGGAAATAAATGCCCTGCGCAGGGAGCTTTTGGTGTGCTCAGGCAAAAGTAGCAGCAACGTACTTTTCACCCCCTTCTCACCAAGAAACTCTGTCAGTCTTCGTTGGAAAACAAAACTGAGTTACAGAATAAGCAGCTGCAAACTGAAGACACTGAAGAATATCATAAATGGATTTCTGGGAATAATAAAAGTAATGTCTAAAAAACCAAAACAACAACAAAAAAACCCTACACCAACCTGAAACACCCAACCCCAAGTCACCCCAAAATAAAAAAAAAATCCCCACAGACATCACATTTTCTCCCTTCATTCACCAAAGGCTTTTGCCCAACTTCTGGGTTCTGTCCAAACACAGGCAAAATCTCAAGTAGGTTTTGCTTCGCGTAGGTTTCCAAAGTTGATGTGAAAAATACATTCTCTCTCTAGACACAGTTAAATCTGAAAGAAAATCTTTCCCGCGAGTGTGACATCAGAAACGGAAAGTTTTCCTGGTAATTTACACCTGGACGAAGGTCTTATATTCACTTAGAACAAGCATATTTTGCATTTGGGCAGACAATAAGAGTATCTGGCAGGCGAGGAGGAGCTGAGGGTCCTCTCATGACAGCTTCTCCTGAGCGTGCTGTCTTTACCAGCACTAAGGGAACTGCAGGCACAAACATCCTTCGTCTCACGATGGAAAACCACTGCCTAACTAAGATTTAAGTACTGCACCGCCACACACCAGGGATTTCAACCTGCAGTCCACAATCACGGCGTGTCTGCAAAGAGCAACTGAGGCAAGCAAATTTACTACAGGCATCTTTCAATTCACAGCATCGGTGTTCCTCCCTCCTCCCCAGCAAACTCGGGAGGTTTTGTGAACAGAGTGTCCAATGACCACGCTACTGCGGCGCGTTCTGCGTACAGACTCAGATTAAAATAATTTCCCCTGGAGAGCACCTGAATCACTTCTGCATCAGAAGTACGCCAGAAGAGTTTCCATTAGGATCTCCTTATCGGCTGCACGGGCAGGCCAAGGGTGAAACAAGAGACTGGTATCATCAGGGCTGTAGTCACGCAAGAACAAAATTTATCAAAAACACACACATGCTGGGCTTGCAGGCCCAAAAGGACCTGCAGACAAATGCATGTACAGCCCACATGGCCTTTGTCATCTAGCAGAGGCAACGGTAAAACAAAATGCTCACGGACACCCAGGTGCAAGACTGTGTTTCTTCAGCAAATGCTATTTCTCTGGCTTGCTCTGGTGTCCCTCAAATCATTAGCTGTTCAAACCACAAATGGGCAATCCTCTCCCAGCAGGAACTCAGAGCATGGAATGTGGAGAGCCAAGACCATTTTCATTCTTGGTCACACAAGGTACCTCCTGATTACCAGGTGACAAAAGTGACTTCAAAAGTGGTAGAGGAAGAAATAAGTAACATGAATAATGGCATAACAAGACGACGTTCCCCCATGTTTCTAACAGAAAACATTAAAAAAAACAATACATTCCTCCCCATAGACAAGGATCGAGAGCGTAACAATCAGGAGGTAGACAAAGACATGGACGAAGGAGTCAAAAAAATGGAGGGTCAAAGGGAATTTAAAGGACTGGGATGAATTTCTTTGGGTAAACAGAGTTGTACCCCAAACGATCTATTCTACAACCTGGAAACTGCAACTGAGCCCCAAGGCACACAGGGGCGTCCAGAAACAACACAGCAGCCACACACAGGGCAGGACAGCCCACGCACATCGAGTCACTGGCAAGCCTTCCAGCCTTCCTTGCTAGCCTTGCTTTAAACAAGAGATGGTTTCTAGCCCAGGTAGGATCTTCAAGAGCATCCATCTTCCCTTCCTACAGGAAGCCTGGACAGTGGTGCTGCACTGTGCTGCTAAGAAGCCTCCTCCTTCTTACAAGTCCTGAAGGGTGAAAGGATCACCCGATCTTTCTTCTCCCTGCACACAGGCCATCTGAGCCACCCAAGCTGATTAATCTTTTGTTTTATTTCACTTATTCCCTGCCAAGAAAATAAAAAAGGAAAAAAAACCCTATCAGCCTTCCAACTGTGTCAAAGTACATTCAGAGAGAGCCCCTCAGCCCCCGAATGGGAGTTTGCAGGCAGGCGGTGGGTCTCATCTCCGCTCCGAAATGCTACCAGCAGCTTTTGGACAGCTTGTGCAGCGACACACAACAAAGTAATTTTCCACTACAAGATTAATATGGGTCTTTTTCTCCTAAGGTTTGCTGCAAAACCTGTTTTATGTGCAGCCAAATGCAAACTGAAAAGATGCTAATGTCAAAGGGTTTGTCCCCTCCTGGTTTCTGTGCACAGCGAACGAAGCTGCATAGGCAAATAGGCAACCACGTGATTCTTTTATTTTGGGCCCAGCTATGCAGAATTCTCCTCAATGAAAAGCCTGCAGCCAAGCCTTAATTCTGCTTCACTGGAGGCACTCTATAGAGAGCAGGGAGGCTGAAGTATAGAAAATTCATCCAATCCTGAAAACAGATCTTCCCCCGAATTCATGAAAGCCAGTGGGACCACAGCAGTATCTGCCAGAACGCTTAGCATCTGAGCGACTGGTCCCTCCCTTTGGCATTAGGATCCTTTTTAACAGGATCAGTTCACTGCAAAACAACTCAAAAAGAAAAACCAAAGGCCCCAAATTCATCTTGCTGTTCTAGGGATTAAGCAATCATCTAAAAAAATAATAAGCCACAATCCTGGAAACAAGACACAAATGTAAAGTCATTACTTATTTTTTTCCCAAGCTTGTTTCATAGAAAAACCCCAAAAAATCATGGGCATAAACTGCATGGGTATTTGCATCCTCACAGAATTTTAGTTTCAACCAATTCCTAAAAATCTTTGCTCTTGGAAGGTCTGAAAAACAAGAAGAAAATTACCTCTACCATATTCCTTTGCCATCTCCTACAAGAAGTTCCTTAAAATCTCAAACCTTTGCCCTTTCTGAAGAAATAAATATTCTAGTCTCTCTCTCAAAAACTAAACTGCAATACATCATCATCACTTCAGCACTTCTTCAAAAGAATTAAGACACTACATTGCAAAGAGCCGTGCAGAGCATATTTTTACAAGGGTGAAGGACTTAATGATTTTTCAAGCATCCAGCAGCAGAATAAATTGTTACTGACACATGCCATGCCTGTGAAAGACACGATTTACTTTTTGATGTTGCAAAAGACAACCTGATCTTTCAGCTATTACAATGAGACAGAAAAGGTTGGGTATCTATTTGTTCTTTGACAGCCTCTATAATTCAAGTATGAATCCGTCTGCACATAAAAGCAAGCATTAACAGCAAGAGTTGTTAGATCTGTTACCAAGAAGTATCAGTCAATTAACACAAGGTAAATTTCCATTCTATACCATCAAAAGTACAGAGGATGCAACAGGCAAATTCATACCTGATCCTATGGCCTTCATCGCTGTAGCATCCAAAATGTTCATCACTGGACTTAAGAAAAGCATCTGAAATCAGGGACTATTTTAGTCATGTCATAGATATGTGAACAGTAAAGAGGTTATAAGAGATCCCGAGAAGTCACCTAGTCCACTCCCTCATCCTACAAAGGACACGCTACCCAAAACAGCTGTCTGCTTAATTCCTCCCACCAACTCCTGGTGAAATGCCATAGCCCACGCTTCATGAACGTCCCTCTGGCGATGCAGAGCTGAGCTAGACGGACTAAAGTTCACCAGGTTCACACAACAAATCAGACTAGCTGACCTCCCACTGAACAGTGAGTTTTCCTAGAAAAAGAGAAGCGTACCAGAATACTTCAAAAGCTGAATAAATATTTACCCAGTAGGCAGAGACAGAAAAAGCTATCCAAATCTCAAAATCTGACTAAGCTACTAAATGGTCCTATTTACACCAATGAGAAAGTGGGAGAGGGGTTGAATAACACACTAAGCACACCTTCTTAAATATTGGACTTAAAAAGCTAGGGCATAGCAAGGCATTCAAGCCTTCAACAGCAGAGACCCAGCCCAGGAAAAGCTACTCCACTCCGTAGTTCCCACCAGCCTACTTAGTTTGACTGTACCCAGGAGCAAACAGTGGGATGTTCTACTATTTCTCTTTTAATTAAAAGACAAATTAACAGGAATAATGAGCTTAATAAGGCAGTGGAAAGGCAACTAATTTAAAGCCTACGGGTTTCCAGAAAAAAAGACAGAAAAGAAAGGCAAGTTGAGTTTTTTGAGAATGTTTTCAAATGTGCAAGCTCCATCTTCGTGTTCCTCAGAATATATGACAGCTTATTTTTTAAACAGACACAAAACCAACAGTGAGGGAAAGTGAAGGTGTCCCAACAGAGGCAAAAAGCTCAAAAACCAGCATTGACAAGGAGATGTCAGTACACCCATAAAACCTTTTGAGTTAGCATTTGGCAGGAAATTCGAACTGTTCTAACCACAGAAAAACACTGCCAGCTACCAAAATTTATTCTTTTCTTTCCTGCTATTATAGCAAAAAATGCTTCTTTTTTTTTTTGCTGAATAGCATGTTGTATTTCTAAAGCACAGCAGAAAGCTATCATAAGCGCTAGCTTATTCCTCTGTTCATAGCGGTATCACAGACAGACAGTGAAAGCTGCACACACAGCTCCAGAGAAGTGCTGCGTGTCAGCAAACAGAACCAGAATATTTTGTCTATAGGCTAACCAGCTCTTTCAGCATCCCACCCCTTATCTTCCATTAACACTGTCCCATGTAACATCAATCAAATGCTGACTGACACTGCCTTCAGTTAGGCCTGCTGGATTTCTATCATCTTTAAAAAATCCCCCCATATCACCTTTCAGTCAGAGAAGTTACCTAAGGTCATTTGACAAGCTCTACTATACAGTTTATCCCACTTTCTATTCACTTCCATACCTATGCAGCCTGAAGTTGGCAAACGTTAATGTGGCCACAAAAGAAAATCCATCGTAGGAAAGACCTGAACCTGTATCTGCATCATAGCAGACACATGCAAATTCATATAAAATTAGCTTTTCAAATTGATCAGTTTGTAGAGATGGTTTAGCAGTTGTGGTAGAAAAGCCTATCCAAAGAAGGAGCCTCCAGGACCTTTTCTTTTGGCAGCGGCATCAGCTTAGAGAGGCTGTACAACTGCTGCCTTCGACACATCCCTCCTCAGCAATGTCCTTTCCCTCCCTTCATTGCAAACTATTTCCAAGCTCATCCCTGAGGCTTTCTTATCCATTTTGGCCCCAAAACAAGCTGTTGCCTACAGGGCATCTCCTTTTGGCTGGGGTAAGAGCTTCAGGCAGTGTTGTTCCAACTATCTGAATGCAGATGAGGTTTGAAACTTTAAGCTCCCAAATTCCCCTAGTCCACCACTTCATTACCTAGCTCCCCTCTTACAGCCCACACTCTCACTTAAACTGCTTCTGTGCCTCCTTCTGATTAATATCAAGTGATTAAACATTAACTTAAAACAATAAACAGCAAGAAGGAAGCACTAGCTAGTCATTTACAAGAGCTCAGGTCTGTCTCTCCAAGAGAAATAACTGCAAAGTAAAGGAGAGCATCTCAATGAATTGGGTTTTTCAGAAGGGGCCAGCAAGCTCCAGCTATTGAGACCTTAATAACCACATTTCAGCTTGTGGAATAGGGAAAGATCTTGTGTAGAACCTGCAAGAATCAAGACCCCAGTGCAGCAAGAGGGGGAAATGTGGCATCAGCACTCAGGGGAAGGAGAAGGCCCTGCTGATCAGGCAGTCAATAGCAATGAAATGCCTGGGAGGGTCATGCAGGGACTCAGAGTGCAGCAGGAAAAAAAATGGAGTCCATAAAGTGAAGGAAAGGCAAGTTAGCATACAATGTTAATGAGCAGGAATAAAGGAGCAGCCTGCAGGTAATGTATGGGCCTTTGGCAATGAAACATGTTTGCAAAAAGCAAAGCCAATAAAGCAAGGTAGGGAAAGGCTCACAGAAGCATTTACACACCCCACAGGACAGGGACATGGCAGCTACATCTAACTTGTCCCCCTCGAGCACCCCCGTCCCTTCCCAATGCCGAGCCTTGGGCTCTCTTCTTCACAACCATCACCTAAGCTGACTGCCCCTGAAAGGCAGTAACAACACTGCTGCTCTAATTAAACCGCTGTAAGTATTGGCACTTCTCCTTTGAAGGACAAGAGCTTGGAACAGCAGTCTTGATAACTTACATTCTAATTGCATGAAATCTACATATGTGTCACAGACCAGGAGACGAGAACGAGCTGAACACTGGCCAATACAGCACTGATTTATTTAACATGTATACTGACAGCACGGCCTAAGCAACAGCTATGGTACTTCTCAATACTTAAGTAAAATGGTATTAGCATTAGTATGAATTCTGTGTGACAAGATTAACCTGAAAGCTGTGTTTGAAGAAGAAAGGAGCAGATGCTTCTGTTATTTTAAGTATGTAGCAAACAATGAATAATTATACCCCAGGCAATTGAAAAATTGACTTTTGGGACAGAAAAGCAGGCTTGGGGATTAGGGTTTTAAGGTTGTTGACTTGCCTTGAATGCATCTTCTGCAACAGCTGTTTAGTTTGCGCCAGAACCTTTTCAGTATGAGCCACTTGTTTAAATTCTAAGAATATGCCTTCTCCTAGAGTTCCCCAGCAATGCTGCTGACACTAATCAAATCTGAAGTCACCCACACCAGATTTTAGTCGAGCTTGGCATTGAGATACTACTGTGGTACAAGTACACTCCCTCCACAGTGTTTACTGAATTCTTAAGTTTTCCACTCATTTCACAGCTGACAGCTGGTTTATATTAAAGGCACAGCCCTCTCACTAGTCCACGAGCTGGGGAACACAAAGCTGTCTGCAAATGAAAGAGGAAAAAACAGAACATAAACATGAAGAGACTGAAACAGCACTGGAAGTGCAAAACAGGAGCTTGAGACCAGCTGAGTCAGATTTTTATTGAAGCAGTACAGCTGATTTTTCTCTACCATGCTCTCCTTCACGAGGAGGAATATCAGGGTGCACAAGCAAAGGTTCAAGAGCAGAACCAATTTAGACACGTAATACTCCACCACAGTTCCTAACTGCCATTTAACATAAAGCCACTTGCCTGTTGAATGCATACCGTAATTGAAAAAGCATACAGTACAGCCAAGCCAGTTCCCCTACCACCACTTAAAACTTGTTAACATGCTGTAAATCCACCAGACTTGCATGCATGTGTTAACCTTGCAGCAATAACAGGAATCCATAGGTTCAGGCTTTGTTCCTGTGGATACAGGCGTCTGAACAGGTCCATGTTTCCAAGCTGCACAACTTTGTGAACATGAAATCTTCTTTTCACACAACTGTTTTTGGGAGACAGCCACCAGCCACACAGCTTGAGAATTACCACTACTGGCAAGCTCTGTCACTCTGGCTCTCTTTTAAACCACCTGAGCAAAAGTCTCATTTGTGTATTGTACACTTTCTCCTTTTAAATGCATGAAGATGGTAGTCTTGTATTTGTCCAATTGAGACAGTTCTGCTTTTGCTGGCAGAGGTCAGAAGCCATTCCTCCTTAGAAGGCTGAAAAAAAAATATGCTTCTGTGTTAGCAGTGATCCTGCCACCTTTTAGATGCAGAACACATCATTAGTAATACATTTTGATTACAATGAACCAACAGTTCCCTGTTAGAGGCATACAAGCAAACAAGAACATTAAACAATGCCAAAACATTACATATGCTGACCGTCAGCTGAGCACAGTTACATTTAGCTGGAAGTCACAGTGCCCTCTGTAATTGTGACCTGTTTAAAAAGAGAGGCTTAACGAACAGTGCATGGCCATAAAGCATCAGCCGTGGTTAAAGAACAGATGTATGAACAGATACAGAACTGCTGCTAGCCTCTGACATACCTTGAACGGAGGGTTATTTTGCATACAGCCAGGAAAATTAATCTGTTCCTGCTTTCATCTGTGCTTTATTCAGGGCTTCCAGCTTCAGCTATCATCTTGTTGAGGAAACAACTCCAAAAGGACAAAGGCTTGAAAAATTAATGACAGTTAAAACCAGAGCCTTTGCTAACACAACAAAACTCTGAAGAGCCAAGCCAGAAAACCCATACTCAAAGAACGTGAAAAGCAGGTGTTGGAGTTTCTACTTAACTGCACAGAAACAGAAGATTTTGCAGCACCGTACATCAGCCTGCCACAAAGTTTAAAGCGAAAAGTGGTCCCTACTCCAGTAGTCAAAAGTGGAAAAGAATGCTTTACTAGAGATAGCACGAAGCTACCGGAAACTGAAAGAAAAGGTTATTCACTACATTTCTGCTGGATTTGCAAGGACAAGAGAACGGGATATTTCCAATGATTGTGTCCAATTCACAGTTTTCATATTCAGCAGTATAAAACTGACATTGCCAGATTTACTCCTGCTTCCTAAAGCTGCTCTGAAACCAATCAAAACTTCACAAGAAGTGAGATATGACTGCTTTAGGGGAGAAAACAGAGCCCGGCTTCCCTTCCTCGGGATGCCAAGGAAGTCTAAAAATCTACTTTATTCTTAAACACCTTGCACACACTTTCCTCCACAAACAAGGATGCTGCAACCTGGAAGCCCAGACTCCAAAGCTCCAGTTACACCACCCTCATTTGTGTAGGCTTCTCTGTCTCAGAAAAGTCATCCCAGGGGAAGCTTTACTGCCAGGGGAAGGCAAATCAGCCTCTAGACGGGGTAAATGCATTTACTGTTCTCTGCTCTGAGCTTGCATATATCCCACTGAAAAGTGCTCTTCCAAGAGTGTTTTTTGTTTTTTCAGTTATGCCACACAAAGTCCTTTATGCTGCACACCTTCAGTAACAAGAGAGGCTCCACACGACCTCAGTTCACTTATTATTCACCACCAATCTCTTTTGCAAGAAGAATTAACCAGCGTTTTAAGTGGGTACAAATTTGATTTTAACATAACCATTCACGTTCAGAACAGCAGCACAGATACTACAGGAAAGAATATTTGAAATCTCAGCTACCCTTCTTTATCCTGTGCCTGACGTACAAGAAGCACGCTATAAGTGAAAGGTAGGGCCCACATGTTGGCCTACCCCTCAGTTGTTCTTTTCAGAGGCTAAGGAACAGCAGCTCTCGCTATTCACACATCGCCCCTACTAAAACACAAGAGGAAGGTAACCAAAGAACACAGTTATCTCTTCCCAAGCACAATACAAGAGAAAAACTCTGGGCTTAAGTGATGTTAAAAGAGGAATTCTATATTCCGTTATCTGTGCTTAAAGCCATTCAGCATCCATTCAGACATGGCAGTTACCAAAAAAAAAAAAGTGAAACTTGCCAGTCTATCGGGGGATGATTTTTCTTTTTATTTTTAAAAACAAAATCCACAAAGATTTGCTACTACTTGCACTAGACAATCCTATATGCCCTCCACTGGAAGGTTTTGCTTCAGCTATTTGCTAGATTCAGAAGACAACTTCAATGCCCAGGGGTTTCATGCTCTTCTTTTGATTTCTAAAGTTCTCTTTCTGTGGCTTGATAGATTGTTTTGAACAAGGAGAGGGCAGCTGTGGGACTTAAATATTTTCAAGTGTTTGTGTTTTAAAAGTTGATTTTCTAGTCTAACAATCTTTTTTATTGCTCTACTACTCAGTAAGAGTTACAACATTGAAATAAACAAACACTTTGATTTGGAAAGTAAACATAGACATCCTTCCTGTTCGCTCAGTTCAATAGTCATACTTTAAACGATCGAGGTAGTTAATAGAGTCTAAAATTAGGAGTTTCTGCTTGCAAGTTTAAATTGCCTTCAGTAAGGAAGAGGCAGATTTCTGAAGCTTGGTGTAACACTTACTGCTTTGAGAAAGAGAGGTGCGTGCCAGCAAGGCAAAAGCGCAAAGCCTCACTCCTGGATAGGCGATACTCGTGCCAGGCCTGTGCAAGAGTACACACGACAGTTGGCAGAGGTGATTACCTAGAACAACTTCCCTCTTTGTCACAGTTCCTGTCCCACAGTTACAACCTCTATGCTCTCCCCCGCCGTCCTGCCATACGGCCAGCTACATTTAACCTGTGTTCTGGGGACCTTTTATCTATTTCACCGGCTGCCCCGGACTGCCAACTGCCCTATTCATCAACCCTCTCCCTCCTCCCAGTTTTACTAACAGTAATTGTCTCATCGTTGGGATTGTTTATACACAAAATTACGCACCCTTGAGCCCAAGCATCAATCCCAAGGTAACTCCCCAGTTGTTTCTCTCTCCACTGAGCCAGTTTTCATGCTCTCCATTAGCAATGCAAGCCCTTTCAATAAAATAAACTACAGTAAAAAGTCAAGTGCTTTGGAGAAACAATTTTACCACTGATGCTTTCATCAACCGGGCTGTAATCTTGACAAACCTGTCACATTTTACACCGAGACCTCCCTTCCACAGGGTAGATCTATTTTCATTAGTATATATATTTAGCTGCTACATCTTCTGCCATTGAATTGCAAATTAACTCTTACCATTAAAATTGCACAGACTCCACCTCAGGTTAATGACTTTAAAGTCTCCTAGGTCTCCTGTTACCCTTTTAATACACCAGAAGTACTTTCTTTTTATCTTCTTGTGGTACTGATTCAGTCACAGCTACATTAACATAGTGCTCTCACATTACAGCCTTAGTGAATCTCCCTTGCTTACAATCACTCACTCTCGATGTCAGAAGCTGTCCACTGCTGTAACACCAACATCATGACACTTGCAGTGCAGCTACCCACTGAGTTTCCAAAACCCAGAGTTTTGTCAGGGGAATTGCTGTAGAAGCCTATTTACTAATTTTACATCCTGGCATGACTATCAAAATAATCTGACCTGCCCTTCACGCCTGGAAGGATAAAGTAACTTAGCTGTAGCCTCCTAAGAGGACATCATGGTGCCTTTCAAAGGAAACTGGACTCAGCAGGTAGGACCCTTCATCTACAGCAGAAGTCCTGCTTGAGTATACCAGGCCTCTTGCACATACTGCATCAGCGGATCCTGGAGAGGAAATAATGGGGTTTTTTTTATTAGTTTTAATGAAAACACCACAATGTTGTTTTCACCAAACACATATATATTGCATCCTGGAGAAAACCTACAGACTCGCTGTGATGACCTGTGACTGCATTTGCAAAGAACTAGATTCCTGGCTCAGCAACTACATACCATTTATAGCATGAAAGCAAGTCATCCTCAAAAATTAGCTTGTCGTAAGTAGACCATTGATCCTCTGTGTAAGTGAAAACAGGCTGGAAATAGACATGGGGACACCAGAGGAAAAAAGGATATCTAGAGGGAAAAGCACATATGGGAACCTAGGACTTATGCTGATGTTAGAGCTCAGTTTAGCCGGTCATCCTATAGCACAGCATCACACTGGCTGACAATGCAGCCCATGATTATACTCACAGGTGTGCCCAAAGGAACCAGCAGTGGCCAGTAGAGAAGAAAGGACAGAAAAGATTGTGACAACACTGAGGAGACCCTGGTCTCCACAGACATCTTCACTCCAGAGGCAACTAGAAAGTCCTCTTGGTCCCAGGAGCTACCCAGAACCACCCATATGTTGGGAAGTTTAGGTAAACTGAAACAAGCAGTGGTCTGCAATTCATACAGCTCCTAAGTAGAAAAGGACTTTATAGGAACTACAAAGTAGTAGCAATTACTAACACTGCAGTAATTATTAATTCAGGCATAAGCCATCAAAGCAGAGCAACTGAGCCCAGGGGCATGTGTGATGTCAGAAGTATGGCACCGCAATGAAATAAGGAGTTCAAGGAGACCAACACAAAACTCAGTCATAACTAGAGGGCAAACTGTCTTCGGTCTGAAGCAAGCCTGCTCGAGCAGAGCTCTCCATGAGAAATACGGGGACTTGAGAAAACTACTCAGAGACTACAAGACTGTAGGACGACCTAACAGAGCAGATGCAGCAGAAAAATGCTGTGCTCTGTCACAGAAAATCCAGAGACTCATAGGAAAGTTGGATCCAAGGAAAGAAATTTTAGATCATAGAGACAGGCCTGCAGGAGGATGCTAGGAATCTCAAGAGATGCCTGAGAGAGTAAACCATGCCTGTTTAAGACAAAAAACACAGTCAGTGATGAACATCGTGAAAGAAGATAAGCTTTAACAGTAACACACTGAGGCACAGAACTGCCAGCTACACATCAACATGATGGCCTCACAAATCAGTAAGTCCTTAAAAAAAAAAATCCCAGATTAAAAAACCCACACTAATAAAACTAATAACTCCCCACATTGCAGGGAGTCTTGCTATTTTTGCTGAATAATTATACGTCTTTGAGAAAGTAGGGGGGAAGATGAGCACAAGGAAAGAGAATTATAATGGCTACAAAGGCTGAACAAATTGGGAAGATGATGCAGAGACTGAACACCTAATGCCCCAAACTGGGTAACCTGGGAGCAATTCAGAGGCACTCACTTAGCCATAAGCTGCCAAAATGGCTGACAACACATGAGACAAACCAGGATTTAGACACAGCCACTGAGTTCCCATTCATAAAAAAGAAAGAGTCAGACATATGTGGAAGTAATTACACAACCCCATTTTTGACAGATCTGAGCAAAATATTACTGTGCATCTTCAAGAGAATTGTAACAAAAAAAACCCCACACAGAGCAAGCTGCTTTTACACATCTTACACAAATGAGGAACTGTGATTCAACCTGTACTTGCTATGAAAGAAAGCACAGGCAAGTGACTGGAAACCATTTCACAGCTCCTTTGTGAACTTTGCTCAAGAACAACTATCAAGAACAACTGAAATAGAGGCAGCTACCCAGTAGGAAGGTAGAATTGGTGAAAAAGCTGCATGACTGATGAAATGTCTCTATACAAGCAACACCTTTCTTCCTTGAAGAGCACTAACAAGTAACTGGCTCAACCTGAAGACAGCAATTAAGAGAGAATAGCACAAAACTCACTTGGGGGGAAAAAAAAAAATCTTAAGGAAGATATTGATGAAAACTTGCAGAAGAATAATTCAAAAATTTGTCCTCTGTGCTACAATGACCAGACTGGAATAATCATAAAAGACTGTGCAAATGCTTCTAGACAAAGTAACATCAGGAAAAAAGAGGCTAGGCCTACTACAGGTATAAGAGGAGAGGGGGGAAAAACATAATAGAGATGGCCAAGTTTTCAAGTTTTCTGTTGGAGGAAAGACACTGGTCCTTAAATCCAAAGAGACACAAGAAGGCATGGAGCACTTCAGCTGCTGGGGCAGGATGGCACCAAGGGTCACCACACATCGCATTCGATACGCCTGGGCACACTCACCATTCCAGTAAAATTCAGCTGCATCAGAGGGAAAGATACCAGCAGACTGCTGCAGCCTCTTGTCTTCAGCACCTCGCTGTATTTTCATACAAAACCCAGGAAAGGGTACCATAAAAGCAACCTTCTGCCTTTCAAGAGAAAGCACTAACTGAGAAAGCTGCACACAATGAACAAGAAGGCAAACATGGTGACCACAGTGGAACTGAAATTACACCAAAGTGTAACATATTCAGACAAAAAAGATGTAGCTTGTGGGATGCGCAGGCTGGACAGCCAGTGGAAGGGTACCAAAAATGCACCTCGCAGGGATCTGTGCCAGGAACAGGGGGTCGCTAGGAGCAAAGACAGCTGAGAGAAGTGAAGTGACAGCGGGCTTCTCCAGCAATGCAGGAAGACAAAAATATGACGGTATACATACAGCTCACACACATGGGATTTGTAACTCTTCACTGCTTCACAGCACAGAGAGAGACAAACAAGTTTTAATATTTGCAGCAAGCAAGTGTTTGTAGGAGAATAGGGAATGGCAAAATTCATACTTCAGGTCTATAGCCTGACTATTGATTGGGATTAATGAGGTACAGATAAGGACTAGGTCACAGAAGTGAATGGTAACATATATGTGACCTTTTGCCACCAGGATCAGGGTTCAGCAGAAATGAGATAGGAGAATTTGCTTTGATATCAATACCAGTATTAAGCTCACTTGATTTTCTTTATTATCTGTGCTCCCACATAAAGGTTTTCTATATCTAAGGCTGCTCAAACATCAAAAATGAATCAGAGCAACTACCCAAAACACAATGCTACCTTAATAACCATCTAGCACTTAAACACTGTCACCTGGAAAATGCATCATAGCGCAAATATTAGAGGAATGGCCATCCACACAAAACACGCATACCACGAAAACCAAGCACTGCATGCTGCTGCTTTAGTACTGCATTACTGCATTTAATAGTTTCAGACAAAACATCTCAGTTCCTTTAAAAAACAAATTGTTCACAGACTTTTAAAGTAGCTACTGGTAAAAGTTCCTAGATAACCACCATATTGTATTTTACTGCTACCTGTGGAAGAAAAACAGAAATACCCATATTTGTTCCTTTCTGTTTGTAAACCACTTAAGAAAAGCCATACCGACTACAGTAAGCACTAGTCAAAGCCACATAAATCTTATTTATCAGATATCCATCTCTGTTATACACATGTGCACACGCACACTTGCTGTAACAGAGTAGTTCAAACGCACAGCCACCTCTCCAGAATGAGTTTCAGCTCCTGGATGAACGAGCACAGTGTGATGATATGAGTGAACCAGAACAGAGGGACAAATACAGTGCCAGTAAAATTCAAAAATACTGCTGAAAGAATAAGCTGCTGCTGGTAAGGCAATACTCTATTCTACAAACATCGCTTCCATTTACAGTTATGGTGCTATTTAGCCTTTGCTGAGGAACTGGATGTGAACAGAAAGAGCCCTGCCGGGGAAGCGCACACCCAAGCTCTGCTGCTGCTCTACAGCCCTGGTTGCTCTTGGGATTACAAAGATCGCTGCCTCTGCAGCCCCCCGCGCTCCCGACCCACGGGACCTGCCACATGATCAGCCCTTGGCTGCAAAACTACGCGGCCTCTTCAGGACACTGTGGGGTCGGTTTGCTTTTCTAACCAGCGGTTTGTATCATTTACAAAGAAAAGATGGAAACCCACATACTGAAGCCAAACATATGTGCTGTTTTCCCAAGTCTGCAGAGAGACTAAATAACAGCAGTATGAAATGCAGGCTTCCCCTGAACGCAGAATTCACAGCTACCAGAAGTGCTGATTTTAACTATTTCATCAATGAGCATGCTGCTAAGAATAGTTTGCTGTGGTACAAATCCCCAATTCCAGATATTATGCCGCCTCCACCATCCCAGCAACCTTGCAGCAGAGTTTCCACCTCCTTACAGTTTCTGCAAGCTGGAGAGTAAAACTGATGTAACACACTGAAAACAATAATACAATAAACCACTAATTTTATATCCAGTGGTATAAGGAATGCTGCAATAAGAGCATGACTTTGCATATTAAAATATGAGGATCTAGACGCTCGTACAGCAACTTGGTGGCCACATAACTGGCCAGTCAGAGTACCCCCCAAGGGAGGTCCACTGTATGCCTACCCTCCTCATGTTCTTCCTTAAACACCCACTGCTGTCCACTGCCAAAGGTGGGATACAGAGTTAGAAAGCTGTCTGACCTGACTCAGGGTAGTTGTTCTGGATAACAACCTTATCTCTGGGCATCATACCTTCTTCTGCCTGCACCTCCCATTCTTGCATTCTCAGATTCATACTTCAGCAGTGTCTTTGTTATCCTATAGAAAACATTACTGGAGGGTATTGGCAGACCCAGATGTCTTGCCTGCAAACCACTGTCTGAAGGCTCACAAGGTAAGGAAGTCAAAGGAGGTCCACTGAAAGTCAGTAAGAAAGGCAGACAACCCAACCCAGGACAGCAGAAAAAACAACAGCAGTACAGAAGTGAGCGATTGTTCCACTTTGCACTTTTACTCAGTTACAAATACACACTATTTTGGCAACACTGCACAGGATGACCTACAGGACTCTTTAAAAAAAAAAAATTCTTGATATGTGGAAAAGGGAAAGTGAGTTCCGAATAAGGCTTTCCTGCAATGTCAAGAGTTTGAGAAACACTGCTGTATGGAATACAGTACCTGACCCAAAAAAGAAAAAAAAAAAAAAAAAAGAGCTCAAAATGCATGTAGGCCTTCAGGGATTTCTGTAACAGGCTTCAACATGGAGAAAAGTGAGGAAAATTTGCTTGCTGATCATTTTTAAATGCGCAAATGGAGAAATAAATACAAGAAAACTTTCCACAGATGGGATGTGTTTTCCCTGCTTTTAACTTGGCCTTTACAATACTGTGTATCTAATAGCTGTGCTATGTCGGATTTCGACAAAGTCCAAGCCTGTCAGACCAAGCCAACAGCCTGCGCTGTGTGCTCCTAGGGCTTGCTCAATGCTCATCACTGAAGGAGCACGAGCACTTCAGTAAAAAGTACTTGAATGCCATTCATAATGTTGAAGAAGTTAATAAGCCATCATTTGATTACCACCGGTCTTAGAACTTAGCCACTTGGACAAATGGAATAAATATGCTGAATTTTTAAACGTTATAAAAGAGCAGCACTGACAGTCTGATCTATTGCACAGTCATTGAAATGAAGAGATCAACTCAGCGCCATTTTCAATTACCAAAAGCTTGTCATAACAGGAACAGAGCACTGACAACATCCCAAACGTTTACCTCCAGGGCATAAAATTGAATAGCTATTACCCAATAAAAGAAATAACCTTTTAAAGCCTCTGTCCTTGAACATGACAAAAATCCATGTCATGAACAGGAAAAAGTTATTTTCAAATGTTAGTTTTGTCTATGAGAACAGAAAAATTCTCAGAAAATTTACCAGAGAAACAGCCACACTGGCTCATTTTCTAGAAATCCACTGATAAGTGCTTTTTTTTTTTTTTTTTAACAGGCTGCTGTGTTCCTGAGGCACAGCAATTTGGCTTCAGCTACCTAAACCACACAGTTATTTTGATCATTAAATATTCTTCACACTTATGAAATGCAGTCAAAGAAAAGCACTATACTAGTGTAGATGTAACTAAAAGGTTGCGTCTTTTCCTCCCTAGCCCTCTGCAACTGTGAGTCAGTCTTCATTGTGTATTACATCCCCCTGAAATCTTGCACAAAGAAGGTTCCAGCTTATAAGCACCTTCTATTGTTATAGATTTTAATTTTTATAGAGGAACACAAACACTTTCCCAGCATAAACAGGTATAAAATGTTTAAAAGGTTAACACAGCTCGCAAAAAGCCACAGCTAAACTCTTTTCAATGGAGCCACGCATATAAGCTTCTACTGACATCTGAATCTGATTAATTTATAGGAAAAAGATCGTTTTGACAGGCACTAGCTTATTCCAAAAAAAAAAAAAAAAAACCAAACCCACCCAAATAAGGCATCCTACCTGCAGGCCCCCGCTCCTCCAGATACACTCTCTGATGGAGAGGATTTTGTGCTAGCCATTTTTTTCGGGTGAACTCCTGCCTGTACCGGAGGGGGCTGGACGAAGCGACGCTGGGGTATGAAAACCGAATCCTCCGCTGGCCAGCCGGGCTCTGCAGGACCCGCTGCCGCCCCGTCCCCCACCGCTAATTTGCTGTTCGTGCCGGGAACTCGAAGGCACCCGAGGGGACGGCACCTGCCCACCCGCCACACAGAAACCGGGCGGGAAGCATCCCGAATTCCCGCGTACCGGGGGGGGCTCTTCGGCCCTTTCCCTCTACTTGCAAAACGCTGCCCCCGCCGTCCCCCCCTGCCCCCGCCGGCCCCGCTCCCCGCCGGGGAGGGGGGGACGGTGCTGCGGCCGCAGGCCCCGCCGGTGGCGGCGGGGGGGAACCGAGGCCGGGGGTCTCTCCAGCGCGGGGCGGCAGGGGCTGCGGGACAACAAAGCCCGGCGCAGGGACGCCGCGGCGGCGGCGCTCACCTGCCCAGCGGTCGCTTCATGCCGGTGTCGGCGGCGGCGGCGGCTGCGGCGGGCAGGCGGAGGCTGTGCCTCAGGCTGCAGCCCTTGTCGAGGGGCGCGGGCGCGCTGGCGGCGGCGCGCTCATGCTCCACCGTGACCGACTCGTTGCGCTTCCTCATGCCGGCGCGGCGGCGGCGGCCCGGGGCGGCGGAGACGGCAGGAGCGGAGCGGCGCCGCGCACAGCCGCCGCTCAGCCTGCGCCGCGCTCGCGCCCCCGCCGCACCAGGCCCCGCCCCCCCCCGCCCCGCCAATCCCCGCCTCCGGAGCGGGCTCGCGACGGGAGGCAAGCGCTTGCCAGCACTTCAGAGGGGGGCCGCGGCGCCATCTTTACTGCGGGCAAAAGCGCCGGCCGCCATTTTGTTGGCGACCGGAGGAGGGGCTTGGGCGAGCGGCGATGTCCCGGTGCGGGACACTGGGCTTCAGGCCTTGCCTGTCCCTCTCTCGGGGGTGTGGGAGCAGCGGTGGTGCGAGCAGAGGACCCTGCCGGCTTTGGGAAGGAAGAGACGCAGCGGGGCATCGGGCACGTCAGAGTGCACAGGGCCCTGCGGTGAAGCGTGAGGTGCTGTGCTGGTGCGTGACCTGGGAGATTTCCCCTCCAGTGTCATGGAAAGCTGCGGGTGACTGGAAGTGTTGGCACCCCAGCACCTGGAATGGACACCCGGCTTTGCTGAGCTGCCGCTCGCAAGGGGCAGCGAGGGAATGAGCCTGGCGTCGTTGAGATGCTTCTGCGTGAAGAGCTGGCGGGACATGGAGGAACAGGGCAGTTGCAGATGGAAGAACACCACCTGGTCTGCATGGGCCTGGAGGGGCTGTGGGACCCTGCCCGGCGCTAGAGGCTGAGCTACAGCACACACCTGAGCATGGAGAAATGGCATAGCTGATACAAGGTTGCGGAGAGAGGCAAAACTAGCAGTAGCCCTGCTAGACTCAGCAGTGAGGACAGGAATGAAGCACTGAGATGACACAGATAATCATAGCCTTGCTCCCTGAACAGTCAGAGATCATCGCCTTCCGCTATTTTGTCTTCCAAAACTTTCTCTAAAGCAGAAGGCAGCCCTATCAAAGTTTCAGAAGTGATTGCCCCCCTCCCATTTGCCCTGTAGCCTTCTGGGGAGGTTATGATATCACTTTGGAAAGCAGGTCCTCATCTGCTGATCTCTACAGATGCACACAGGCAAGGTGTTGTGGTTTAACCCCAGCTAGCAACTAAGTACCACACAGCCGCTCGCTCATTCCCTCCTGGTGGGATGGGGGAGAGAATCAGAAGGGTAAAAGGGAGAAAACTTGTGGGTTGAGATAAGAACAGTTTAATAATTGAAGTAAAATAAAATAGAACAGTTAAATAGGTAAAGCAAAAGCAGCGCACGCAAACCAAGGAAAACAAGGAATTCATTCGCTGCTTCCCACGGGCAGGCGGGTGTTCGGCCATCCCCAGGAAAGCAGGGCTCCATCACGCGTAACAGTTACTTGGGAAGACAAACGCCGTCACACCGAATGTTCCCCCCTTCCTTCTTCTTCCCCCAACTTATATATTGAGCATGACGTCATAGATTATGGAATAGCCCTTTGGCCAGTCTGGGTCAGCACCCCTGGCTGTGCCCCCTCCCAGCTTCTTATGCACCTGGCAGAGCATGGGAAGCTGAAAAGTCCTTGACCAGTGTAAGCACTACGTAGCAACTATTTAGCAACAGCTTAGCACTACTTAGCAAGAACCAAAACAGTGTATCAATATTATTCTCGTCCTAAACCCAAAACACAGCACTATAGCAGCTACTAAGAAGAAAATTAACTATCTATCCCAGCTGAAAGCAGGACACAAGGCTAACTTGCCACAGAGCTTCCCTAGCAGTGTGGGGATTCCGCACTGGAAACAAGTGGTAGCAAATAAAGAACAAATAAAACATCCCCTCCAGTATCAGCAATAGCTGGTGACTGCACTGTCCGTACCGTTGGGGAGCAGGACAGCAATGCACTGCAGAGAGCAGCCATGCTCATGTGTTCTGTCTCCCACTGCCACTGCTGCTGCTGGGTTGATCTATTGGGGTACCTTCTGTGTTCCTATAAAGTGAAAAAGTGAAGCAATTCCTGGAAGATGGCTCTTTGGGCGAGTGATCTCTGCTGTCTTGCATCCATTTCTTCTGACTTGCTGCTGACTGATCCTGTACCTGACGGAACATGGAGATTCAAGAGAAATACAGGAAGGAATTAATCCCAGGAGCAAAGACAAGGCAGTGGACCAAAAAGGAGGAAGCAATTGTTAAAATACAAGCCTCAACTATCTCAGCAGTTATGGATAGCTAGCAGAAAGTACTGTGTAATGTGCTGATATGTGCTTTGTCATGTCTCTGGAAGCTTCTCCTAACATTTGAGACCTTTTAGAGATTTTCTCTAGACCAAATCATAATTGCTAAAATTTTCAGCCAGGCTTTTGGGAAGATTGTTTGCTCTTTTGCATGCTTTGAAGAGCAAAGGAGAGTAGGCTTGTCCCTCTGATTTTGTTTCCTACATCTCATTAGGAAGACTGAATGCTGCAATTGGGGATTGTTAGCCATGTGTTAGGAGCTTTGCCTGGTGACAACACGTCATGAGTGGTGGTCACTCCAAAAGCAGGCTCTGCAAAAGCTGTAAGGGGCTCCTTGGGAGTGACAGTGCAGTCCTGTGAAGAGGGAATTGCAAGCTGCCCAACAAGCTTTGATACAAGGGGAATGGACTCAGGTGTCATAAATCCTCTGAGATGCCTCCCGGTGAAGTTTACTACTGAGAAGGATGACTAAGGAAAATTGCTTGAAAGTCTGTCTTTGTGGCACTTTGTTGGCTTTTTCTCTGTGCTAGAAAGAAGACAAGCAAGTATTTTCTTGTGGTGACCTTAAGCTATTCTCAGCATTTCTAAAGGCTTCTCTTCCTTAACTGTGTACGAGTATAAACAGGTGCTTGTTTGGTCTCTCCTGTCATATCAGATTTTTAAGATTCAGAAATCACCACATCATTTTTTTTTTCCTTCAATAATGTAATGTCCTCTGTGCTGCTAGTACATAATTTATAGAATATGAAAAGATTCTCCCATTTGGGATCAGTACTTGCCCTTCTTACCTATTGAAAGAGATGAGTGCTGCCTCAGAAATTTGCCCACTCACAGCAATCAATGCACAGCATCCATTCGGAATTCCAAATTAACCCCAAATGCCATGGTTGAATTCTGGTGTACTTGACGGGAGTTTGTCAAGGCAAGGGTGCACTACAAACCATACTTCTGCTGCTGTTATAGGCAAACCAGGGTGAAATTCTACCGTTCGTGGTCACCAGATATTTCATCTGAACAATGCAAAACAGCTTAGGGAATGTGCTGCCACAGGATTTCTTAGCAGCCAGTAACTCCGTGTGGTTCTACGAAGAGAGCATGTACAGGAAGAACAGGAAAATCCAGTCACAGTAAAGGCTGGGAAGGAATTTGAGATTTTTTAGCTCAAGGCATGAACAAAGATTATGGTAGAGCAATAGCAGAAACTATCCCTGTGGGCAAGGACACGTTCCATAGGGTTTCTGTATGTCTGGAATGGTCTGGAAGAGGTCTGGAGACAGGCCATGGGGCAAGGACACAGCCCGCTGGACTGCACCGATGGCAATCTCCTCCCCACCCTGTGTTCTCCAGAGGCAGACACACCTGAACTCACCTGCCTGGCCTGGAGATGAGGAAGGTAAGTGGAAAGCAAAGGACAGCAAGTGAGCACAGATCACAAGTACCATTATCAAGAGAAGGGATGAGAGCTGTGTTTGGCTGTGGATGAGCTCAACCAAGTCTCCCCAAAGGGCAGAATCTAGGGCAGGAGACACTGAAGGAACACCAAAAGGCCAGGAGAAAGTACTGGTTAGGAAACCACTGGGAGATAAGTCTCTGGAGAGCACAAGTATATTCAAAGCAGCAGAGAAATCAGAAAAGGGCAGAGCCACCTCCTTTGAGGAGATGCTTGAAAGGGGGGCAAAAGCCAAGGAGAGGTGACTCAGGGCAGAGCAGAAGGAGGCTGCACGCTGCTGCAGAAGGCAGCAGTACCTCTGGACATGCAGAGAGGCCTGCTGGGAGGACAGCTGCCCACAGCTTTCTGTTCCTCAAACTGCTCCTCTGACAGGACAAAGAAGGAAACCTGACGCTACAAGCTTTCCCTAGCCACTAATCACAGCACAAATTCTATAGCTCAAGTTGGTGGCACGTGTTTGTGCTTAATGGGCAGCGCAGGGCTCTCCGGTGGGTTGAGCACTCCTCCAGCTGCTGCCTTTGCAGCACAGTACCATGAGCTGCTTCATTCTGCTTACCCAGCTGTCCCCAAGTTGCACCATGTAGAGGAAATTATGGAGACTTCAGACGGAGATGACTGTGGGGCCATCCTTCCATGCTGACTTCCTGAAGGCAGGAAAATCCAAGTTACTAAGAGTAGAGACAACTTTGGAAAGGTCCATCGCTCAATGCTCCTAACGACTCAGAGAAGTGTCACTTGCTGATGTTCCCCAGTCAGCACAACCCCCTGCTTGCTACCTGTTACCTACCTTACCTACCTTGTTTTCCTAGTCGGCAGTAGACACGGAGCTGACTGAAGCCAGCAGAGCTGGACAGAGTTTCAGTGTGTGCTAGTGCTCCAGTCTGCTATACAGGGGCTGAGCCAAGCCTCTCCAGCAAAGCTAAGAATGCTTCCACCGCTCTCCTGATCCATCCTTGGCGGTAGCTAAGCCAGTTTCTGAAAGCCTCATGTTGAAATGAGTAATGCTTTTTAGATTACAGAGTTGTCAATTAAGAAGTAAAGCATCTGGGAAGCATTTCTACTCACCTGCCTGCCTGGGCGATTCTTCACCAGTGTGTCTGAAGGTGTCCAAAAGGCGTCTCTCCACAGTTTTCTCCATGCTGACCATCTTGCATGCTAGTGACAGTGGTCAGATGGTCATGAGGTGCAAGGATGTCATTCAAACCCCCTTTTGCTCACCTCAGTTTTCCATGAACCTCCTCCAGATGCTGCAGATCTGGTGACTTCATCTCCAGGAATTCAAGAGTGCATGCAGAATCCTAGAATTGTAGAGTGGTTTGGGTTGGCAAGGACCTTAAAGATCACCTAGTCCAACCTCTCTGCCATGGGCAGGGACATCTTTCACTCGATCCAGTTGCTCTAAGCCTTGTCCAAACTGACTCTGAACACTTCCATTGATGGGGCATCCATAGCTTCTCTGGATAACCTGCTCCAGGGGCCACTGCTCTTTCTCCTTTTCATTAATGACCTGGATGATGGGTCAGAGTGCACCCTCCACATGTTTGCAGCTGATCAAAAACTGGGAGGAGCAGCTGATACACCAGAGGGTTGTGCTGCTGTTCAGAGGTGACTGGCCAGGCTGGAGAAATGAGCCTCATGATGTTCAACAAAGGGATGTGCAAAGTCCTGCATGTGGGGAGGGTAAACCCCAGGCACCAGTACATGCTGGGGGTATGACAACCGGCCAGCCATGGCCTCAAAACTTTCTGGCCTTTGCTGCCTTCAGGAATCACAGGCCCCTGAGGCCAGAGGAAGTGCCTGGGGAGAGGAAGACTTCCCCTTGGGAAGCGAGAATTGGTTTGAGGAACATTTAAACAAACAGGACAGACACAAGTCCCTGGGAGCAGATGGGATGTCCCTGGAGCGCTGAGGCTGAAGTCCTTTCAAGACCACTCTCCATCACCTGTGTAATTACGGCCATGGTGACGGGGAGAGGTTACTGGGGACTGACAGAAAGCAAGTGTCGCTGCTGTCTTCAAGGAGGGCAAGCAGGAGGACGCAGGGAACTACAGCCTGGCCAGCCTCACCTTGATCCCTGGGAAGGTGATGGAGCAAGTAATCCTGGAAGCCATTTCCAGACACACAGAGGACAAGGCGGCCATCAAGAGTAGTAGATCAGCATGGCTTTATGAAGGGGAGATAATGCTGAAGCAACCTGATATGGTACATGCCGGAGGCTGACGGACCATCTGGAAAGCAACTTGGCAGAGAAGGCCCTGGAGGTCTCCTGGTGGCCACCGAGTTGGACATGAGGCGGCAGTGCACCCTTGGGGCAACAAAGGCCAACAGCCTCCTGGGCTGCATTAGGGGGAGCGTTGCCAGTGGGTGGAGGGATGTGATCCTTCCCCTCTCCTCAGCCCTGGTGAGGCCACCTCCAGAGCGCTGTGTCCAGTTGTGGGCCACCCAGTACAAGAAAGACACAGACATACTGGAGCAAGTACTGCGAAGGGCCACAAAGATGACAAAGGGACCGGAGGAATGGTCTTGGGAGGCTGGGGGTGGCTCTGCTCACGGTGGGAACCTCCAGATTCCTGGGGCCTGGCAGCTCCCGCGGTCACAGAGAGGCTTTGAATAAAGAGATGTCCCCAGATGGGGAGGCTGCTTTGTGGGCTAGAGGGTGATGCCACCAGGGATTGGGGGAGGTCCCTTGTAGGGGATCTTCATGGTGAGAGCTCCGCCAGGAAAGAGGGAGCCAAGAGAGGGTTCAAGGCTTTTATTAGTGGCCCCCTGAAGTTGAGGGGGCCCCAAAATTGCACGTGGGTGCCAAGTGCTTGGCACGTGCCCTGGGGACAAGAACAGAGAGATCCATCGGGTCCAGAGCATCTCTGCGGCTGAGAGGCGCTGGCAGACTGGGCACAGCAGGAGCAAGATTACCTTCTGGGGGGACGTGGGGGTCAGGGTGGGGCCTGGGGGAAGCCCATCGTCTGGGAGACCCCTGCACACTCCCACCCCAGTGTCTTGTCCCCCTGGTGCCTCAGATGCCCCAAATGCCCCTCCAATGCCCTCCCAGCCCCCCACCTTGCAGTCCTGGGGCAGGGGCTGCCTTCGGGGGAAGACAGGAGGCCACTGCAGGTCAGTGGCATCGAAGGGCACGTGGCCCCAGAGCAGGGCATAGAGGATGACCCTGGCGGTCCAGGTGTCTGCCAGGAAGGGGTCGCAGGGCTGTGCCTGCAGGGTCTTGGGACAGATCTAAGCATAGGGCCACGAAAATGATGAGAGGGATGGAACACCTCTCCTATGAGGAAAGGCTGAAAGAGCTGGGGTTGTTCAGCCTGGAGAAGAGAAGGCTGCGGGGAGACCTTATTGTGGCCTTTCAGTACTTAAAGGGGCTTATAAGAAAGATGGGGCTAGTCTTTTTAGCAAGGCCTGCTGTGACAGGACAAGGGGTAATGGTTTTAAACTAAAGGAGGGTAGATTTAGACTGAACACAAGAAAAAAAAATTTCACAATGAGGGTGGTGAAACACTGGAACAGGTTGCCCAGAGAGGTGGTAGATGCCCCATCCTTGGAAACATTCAAGGCCAGGCTGGACGGGGCTCTGAGCAACCTGATCTGGTTGAAGATGTCCCTGCTCATTGCAGGGGGGTTGGACTAGATGACCTCTAAATGTCCCTTCTATCTCAAAGCATTCTATGATTCTATTCTATGATTCATAGGACCTGCAGGAGGTCTGGCTCAACGCTGCCTTGGCGGGCAGCCCTGCATGTGGCATCCTGCAGGGCCACCCTCCTGGAAAAGCTGGAGATGGAGACCTTCATGTTGTCCTTGCTGTTCAGGAGAAGGTTTTCCAGCTTCAGGTCCCTGTGGGGGAGAGGCAGCACCTGCTGGGGGCAAGCAGGTGCAGATGGCAGCTGTGGGGAAGGGGAGGTCAGGGGCCAAGGAGGGAGCTGTGGGTAGATGAGGGGCTGGGGGCTGCTTTGGGAGGAGGAGGGCTTGGACTGGGAGCTGTGGGGCAGGTGGCGGTGTGGAGGGAGGGTAGGTGAGGGTGTGGTGCGGCAGGCGGAGGCATCGAGACAAAGAAAGGCTTCCAGGAGGCCCTTCATTGCCTGAGCTGGGGGGAACGATGCTCCAGGCAGCATGGCCAGGGCCCTGCAGAGCCCTCGCTGCCTTGGGGAGCTCTGTCCCAGTGGACGATGGCCCTGCTGTGCAGGTAGGCCAGAGCAAGGAGCAGCTGGGAGAACCAGAGCTCTGCCCGGCCCTGGGAGCAAGGCCCCTGGCTCTGCACCCACTCCAGGACACTCCCCTAGGGGGCCAGCTCCATGAGGAGGTAGAAGCCCATCCTCATCTCTTTGCCTTGGTACAGCGTGACGAGGTGCTTGTGGCACAAGCCCTTCAAGACCTGTGGGCAGCAGGGGCTTGACGTGGAACAGGTCTGCCCCCCTCTGGCCCCCCTTTGCCTTGCACCCCCTGCACCCTTCTGCCCACCAATGCTCCCCTAACCCCCGGCAGCGCCCACCACCGCTGCCACCCTCCTGGAGCTCCCACCACCAACAGCTTCCTGCCCCTCTGAATCCCTGCCCATTGCCCCCCGGTGCCCCCAATGCCCCCCTACCCCACGGACTCCCCCCACTACTCCCTGCCCCTTCAACCCCTCCAACACCCCTGCCCCATTGAGCCTCCCAGTAGCACTGCTGCCCATGAAGCTCCCCAAAGGGTGCTCCCCCTGCCCCCCGTAGCCCCCGATGCCCCAGGGACCCTCTGATGCCCCGCAGCATTTCATGATGATCAGGGTGCTCCCTCGCTGCCCCCCGCTCGCCCTGCCCGCACGTGATGGGGCAGGAGCTTCCTGAGGTCTTCCTCCAGCACCTTCCTTTTGGAGATGACCTTGATGGCCACCTTGTGCCACAGTGTGGGGGCTGCACCCTCATACACCTCCCAGTAGGCACCATGAGCCATCAGTGGCCCCAGCTGGAAGCCCATCTTCCCCAGCACCAGGATGGTCTCGGGGTCAAGGGATGCCTCCACCATGCCTGTGGGCAGCACAGATTGGGGGGAGTCAGGCAAGGCTGGGGGGATCCTGGCCAGAACCAGGTGACCCCTGGCCCCCAGCACCCTCACCCTCCTCTGGCTGTTCCCTCCACTCCTGCTCAGGGCTCAGCCCCCAGCACAGCTCATGGCAAGGCCCCGTGAGTGCCGGCAACAGCCACCCACCTACCGATGACCCACCAAGGTAGGGTGACAGGGAGGAAAGCCGGGATGGCTGCGGGGCACAGTGGGTGGCAGCAGCAGACAAGGTCCCTCCTCTCCTGTAGCTTTGCAGCGGTAGCTGGCCTGTCCTTTCTGAGAAGGCTCCTCCAAGCCCCCCAGAACCACTGATAGCCACAGCCGAGACCCAGCCCCCCAGCTGGAAGGCCAACCTGAGCTGGCCTAGAAGAGCCCTTGGAGCAGCAGCAGAGCTAAGGTCCCCAACTTCTGTCGCCCAGGCAGCAAGAGGGGACAACAGTCAAGCACCCTCACTCAAGAGGGGACGAAGCACAAGCCCTCTCGCTGCCTGCCCTGGGCTGAGGACCCCGTGCCCTGGAGCCATCAGTCCCTGCCCTTGTCACACACTGGCTGCCATGGACATGGCAGCAGGGAGGGGGTCCCCAGCTCTGGGTGTGGGGGGACTGCTGCCAACAGCTCCAGCCGGGGGGGTGCAGAGCTCACTTGTTGGGGTTTGCCACAGGGGCTGGACCCCGAGGCGTCCTGGGCTGAGAGGCCAGGCAGGTGATAGCAAAGGGCTTCTGGTAAAACCTCTTCCAGAGCTCTTTGGCAAGCTTGGAAAACAACAGTTTTGCTTTTTGCAACACTCCCTGCTCTGTGCAAGCCCATCCTTCACGACCAAGGCTAGGCTGGAAATTGAGACTGGCACAGGGCAGGTGTCACTGCTTGTGTGCTTGCACTGGGCATGCAGGGCTCCGGCTGTAAAAGGCAGCTGCTGAGCGGCTGAGGCAGCAGGACGCAACTCCTCTGCTGGCAGGTTCAGGAACATTAGGCCCAAACACCAGCTGCTTGGCACTGGGAGGAATTCAGGGGCCAAAGAGCGGCATGTTGAAGCTGAGCTCCTCCAGCACCAGCCGCCAGAGGAACTGCAAGGAAAGCCGACCCAGAACTCAGTGTGACAACTTATGAGAGAGAACGGTGATAGCCACGAACTCTTCAAGCAAGTGGCTTTTACCTGCTCACGCTGGCGCACTGCCCTGCTCACAAGCACCCAGACGGTTGTGCTGATGCTTTGGCCAGGGCCACTCGTGCGTGACACAGGAGAGGGGCAACAGCAACCAGGGCCTCTCTCTGCTCCTGGGGAACCTCTTGAGTGCCGATGGCTGTCAAGCCAACGATGATGATAAGCACGCTGACAATAAGTTGTTGGACTGATCTGTTATAATAGTCTCAGGGAAATGCTTACCCCATGTGCCATGCCAGGTTTGCTCACCTGATGACTTTGAAAAGATCGTGCTCCTGCTGAAGCACCTCTGACAGCCCAGTGCCCCGCTGCGCTCCCCACGGATGCGCCACATCCCGCCTGAGAGCGCGCCCTGTGCAGAGCGGCTGCGCAGGGCCGAGGACCCAGCACGCATTTCCCAGTAACGAGCCCACGCTGCACACCACAACGCAGACTGTAGGCAAAAGCTTCACCTGCTCGAAGTCAGGGTGATCCTTACCGCTGGCTTGGCTAAAGCAAACGGGAGCTCTGGAACAGGCCAGCAGCCACCCTCTTAAGCACACTGACAATAAGCTTTTGGACTGACCTTAGACCCTCTAGGCACCACGAGCCCTAACGAGGTGGCCCTTTGCCAGCAGGTCCTGCTCAGGCTGGGTCCGTGAACTTGAGGGCAGCTTGCTGCCTGCTGTTTGCTTTTCCCCATGTAGAACATCAGCTGGAAGGCAAAGTCTGCAGGCTGCTGGAGGCTGTCCTGCTACCGCGAGGATGCCGGGCCACCTGCCAACGAGCTGTCCGAATTGCCCCATGCGAGCAGGGCAGCGTCCTGGGACCCACGTCCCAGAACAGCCTTCTGCATTACCCGCAGGGGCACCGCTATGGCTGTGCCGGGCCTCGCAGCGCTTCCGCACCCACGCTTCCATCCGCCCCTGGGTCCGTCCATCCACCGGATTGCACCGACCCCACTACTTCCATCAGCAGCCTCCCCGAAGCCGCGCCTCGGAGCACCGCAAGTCCCTGCCCCGCAAAGCTGGGGCGCGGCCAGCCCCTGGGGCCAGCGGCGGGACCCCCGCCGCTTCCACCGCCGCCCTACGGGAGGCACGTGCGGGCGGCGGGGAGCCGGCAGCCCCGGGCAGCTGCTCGGCGCCTCCCGCACGCCCCGGGGAGGGGGGGGGGGGGAGGGGTAACCCCCGGGGAACCGGTGCCGCCGACCCGCCCGGCTCCGAACCTGCCGCCGCCGAGCGCGGAGGCTGGCGGCGCTGCCCCGGAAGAGCCGCTCGCCCGCAGCCCCGCCTCGCCCCGCCCCCCGGGGGCGTGCCCGGCGCCCGTGCGCAGCTGCTCCAATGAGAAAAATCTGCTGCACTGCGTCAGCGCCGCGCGGCGTCGGCGGAGACTGTTGCTAGGCAGGCCGGCGCGGCTGGCCCAATGGGAGCGGGGCGCTGCGGCCGGGCCCGGGCGCAGGCGGCGGCGGCGGCGGCGGCGGCGGGCGCGGAGCGGCTGGGGCCCGGCGCTCACCATGCCCTACAAGCTGAAGAAGGAGAAGGTGCGGCGGAGCGGCGGCGGCGCCGGGGTGCCCCCCCGGCGCGGCCCGGGCGCGGCCCGCTGTGACCGGTCGCCCGTTCCCGCCGCCCTCCCCGCCGCGGCCTTCCCTCGGCGCGGCCCTCGGGCGGGGGCGCGCGCGCGGGGCTGCGGCCGGCAGGGGGCGGGGGCGCGCGCCCGGGGCGGGCGGGGCGGGTGGTGCAGGAGGGCGGCGGGGGCGCGCGCCGGGCCGGGCCGGGCGGGGGGGGGAGGGGAGGGGAGGGACGGCCGCCGGTACCGGTGCCCCCGCGAGAGCCCCGGCGGGGGAGCGGGGGCTGTGTCCCTCCCCGCCCCCGCGATGCCCCCGGTGGGGGAGGTACGGCCCCACCCCGGCCCCGCCACTCTGCCCGGGGCCCGGCGCTGCCCGCGGGCGGGGCGGGGGCCCAGATCCGCCTCTGCCGCCGCCCGGTGCGGGCGGGCCGGGCCCCGCGCCCTGCCCCGTCCCCGCCGGGGTGCGGGCGCCCCCGCCCCTTGTGGCGCCGGTGGGCAGCGGCGGGGCCGTGCCCCGGGGCAGGGCTGGCCCAGGCTCGGGTGGGCGCGGGGCCCCGTCACCGTTAGGCGCCCGGTGGGGCTCAGCCTGCGGCGACCGGGACGGGACGTGCCAGCACCGCCGGGGGAGGTGTCCGGGGTTCCCTTCCCGGGGGAAAAGGGCCGGGGTTACCGCCCGAAGCAGGGCTGGCCGCGGGGGTGGAGGCGGGCTGGGCCCGCGGCAGCGCAGGGCTGAACTCCGCAAAGAGATGCTACAGTTCTGCGCAAGGTGACGTTGTCTCTGAACGCTTTTCGTCGTTTCAGGAGTCTCCGAAGTCTACCAAAAGCACCACGAAGCCTGGCAGCGGCGGCAGCGGGAAGGATGGTGGGGCAGAGAATTCGGAAGAGGTAAGGCTTTCCCCTTGGGTACAGCAGCGTGCGTGTGCAGCTCGTCTTCAAGGAGGAATAACGTCTTTCGTTCTAGCTGCTTCAGGCTGCTCTGCCAGATAACGTGTGTCACCGGGATCTTAAGGAATCGGAGAAGACGGTAGCAAAGACTAAAGTTAAGATAAAGTTAGTTCCCCTTGAAAGTTGGCCCAAAGGGAACCACGGCTATGGAAGAGACGGGATGAGTCTCGTACCCTGCAGCCCTGCAAAAAGAGATTTGTCACGAAGCCGACAGTGGGCGCTGCTCGCAGAGGTGGGCAGAGGGTGGTAAAGTTGGCTGCAGAGGGGGAAGAAGCACGGTTATCAAGAAGGAGGAAGCCTGACAGACGGGAGTAGCTTCCTTGCTCCCGTCAGAGCGAAGCGCAATACACTCTGTTGTCACCTTGTGTCAGAGTGGGAGAGCAGTGAGAAGCAATAGAAAAGGAACGTGTTCTTCTGAGGCGTTTTCTGGGGGAGTGAGATTGGGAAATAATGGATAGGACACCTGAAAGAATAGAGGTAAACTGCTGGAGATTAAATGGTTCTCCTTTGGTAGAACAGCCTTGTTGCTGAGCACAACATTACTCACAAGAAGGCACAGTCTGTATTCCCAGCTGTGCGGAGTCTCTTTCACTCTCAATTTTGATGTTGCTGAGCTAGGTGTGTTAGAATGGCCTCAGCAGAACGTGATAATATGATAAGCTGTGCTTAGAATTAGCAAAAATTTGAGTAAACTGGAACTTTTCTGGCAGACTTGAGTTTGCCCGGCACTCAAACAGTGTGGTTGTGGATTTTGAGACTTGGCTCAGAAGAGCGTTGTACGCGTGTCCGAGGAAGCATGCATATGTGTGTGGTTTTTTTTTTTTTAATGCTGCAATTTGGCAAACAGGCTGTGCCACTTCTGTGTCCGTAGAAGCCTGTGTGCTTGAGTCTTGTCTGGAACACGTTGCACTTTTAATGTGAAGGACTGGGGATGGGAGACATGTAAGGCTAATGAAGACTAGGAAGAAATCTGTAGTTCAGTGGGGTGGTTATAGTCAAAGTAAGGTTATTTTAGAGTCTCCTTCAAAACATAGATCTGTGTTGCAGAGCCTCAGAAAATATCCCTACTACTAGCCACTCGGTTTCAGAATCCAAGCCATGCTCATGCCTAACCTGCCGTGTGGCTAGCGAGAAGCTGAGTTTGTTTGCCTTGGAGCAGGTAGCAATTTTGTAGATCCTCTTTTTATATCCCATCCTGGTCTTGGCCTCTGCCCATTTTATTTTGCGTACGCAGCTGAAAACCACTTGCTGGGAGAGCTGTCTGCCGTCTCCGAGGAAGTGAGAGAACCCCTGCCTTGGCATCATGGGGTCAGGCTTACCTTTTATTTATTTGGCACTCTTTGTCTGCCGAGTTCACGGCTCTGGGAAGAGGAAGGAAAGCCTGGATCTTGCAATGTGAGGGTGACAGATAGCCATTGAAGCAGAGCACTCTGATGTCCCCATCCAAACCAGCGGCGGGCTGTGATGTTGTTCTCCTGGTTACAAGTGGTGCAGTAAGAAAGGAAGAATAGCGCAGGCTACAAGCTTCCTTCTGTGACCTGAAACGGCAGGTAATGCCTGGTTCTACCTGGGTGCAGAAGAAACTTAGAAGTGATGCGTCTAACCTTCCCTCCCACAAAACATACCCAGCCACTTCCTCATACTCCAGACAAAATCCAGCCCTTCTTTAAGATGGAAGGCTGGGTCTCCTTTGATCATAGGAACAGAGAGCAGAGCAGAAAGGAGACACCTCTGCAGTGTGCACTGCCACAGGTCTCTTCTTCTTCCCTTTCCCTGTTGAGTTTGCAGTGAAGTTTCTTCTCTCTTGGTGCTTTCCTGTCTCTGGACTGCTTTGCTGCAGAATGGAAGAGACGTCTTTGCTTGATAAGAAGAAATGTATACCAGTTTGAACGCAATTTTCCTGCTCTTCAGGAAGCACAGAAAGGTATTTTGACTTTCACATTGGGGGACTCTGAGGAATTAGGTAACGCGTGCTGGGAGCGAGACTCCTTCCTCGTGTCAGAAGCACGAGGTGGTTTGACTTGTGAAAGACCAGGAGTGGTGTTGCCTGGTGGGGTTGATGGGCTGAGCCTAGCCTGGATGAGAGAGCCTGCCATGGTGAGAGTTTTGCTCCCTGTAAATTCCTCCATGGAGTTATGGTTGGTTGGTTGCCTTTTCTAGGGTGAAAGTTGCGTGCACCAAAGAGAATTTTCTTTTCATATCTCAATAGATGCTTAATGGGCTTGCAGCAGGAGAGCAGCATTTGGGCAGCCCTCTTCCAGTGTGCACTTTCCTCTCACACACCATGCTCCAAGGAGCAGGGGAGGACTCAGCCCTAATTTATCCTGGTACCAGAAAGTTGTGACTTGTTTTGCAGGCAAGTTGTCTGGCTGGTGGAATGAGTAAAGCTTGTTGAAGAGCAGCTCTGGTTTGACAGATCTGAGCAAGTGCAGCGGACGAGGACCTCCTATGGGGATCTCTGCGGAGGGAGATGAAGAGGGTAGGAGTCAGTCCAGAAACCCTTAAGCATAGTCCTTTGTTCTCTGCAGCGAAGGAGCTTTTAGTGGAGCTGATCTGGAAGGGCAGATATATTCAAAAGCAGACGCATCCCCACAAGGGAAGGCAAGTGTTCGAGTTCCCTCGTAAGTACAGGGGTAGTGCAGTGCTTTTTTAGATGCCCGTCTTAGGGTGAAGCTATCTGAGGGGAAGAGCCAGCAGAGCTTGGCCAGCCCCTGGCTTTGGGGGGCAGTTTGCTCAGGAAGAGACAGGAGCAGTGCAGGAAAACACGAGAGCAGGGGGTGGGAAATAAAAGGTTTGTTTAGTTCATTCCTTCTGGAACATGATGAAGATATGAATGGAGAGAATTTCTGTGTGGCTATTTAAGGAGAAAAAAGAAATCACGTCAGAGACTAAGGCAGCGTTGAATGAGAGGATGAGAAAGAGTTACTCCTCCTGGCCAGAAAGACTGGGAGAGGCAGCTGGGTGGGGAAGAGAGTTAATGACCTGGAAGTGGGAGCAGGGATCAGCAGCAGCAGTGAAGAGGAGAGAGGAGTTGCTCTGCAGCCTCAAGGGCAGCTTGGAGCCTCACGGATGAGATTTGCAGCTCTGGGAGAGGGTGCTCTTTTTCACTGTGCTGCTGTATTACGTGTTTTGCGGATATCTCCATGGGGCTTGTTACTGCAGTACCTGGAGTTCATTATTCAGAGACAGGCGTTACAGCGTGTTGATGTTACTTCTGAGGCAGAGAGCTTTATTTTAATAGGGAAGCTGTGTAACAGCAGACAAAGAGAGCAGGTACTGACTTGAGGGATGGGAAGGGAAGAGTCATCTGAGGAGGAGGAGCTGAGAGCAGATCTGGGCTGAGAAGCTTAGCAAGCGGGAGATGCTCAAGGGACCAGTGAGGCAGAAGGGTTTTCCGAGTGGTGATGCAGCCAGCCGCGGTAGGAGTGCCTGCAGAGGTGAGGTCATGCATGGGTAGGAGAGCGGAGGAGAAGCTGGCACAGCTCAGGGTCCCTGGGAGCCCGGGGTGAAGAGAAATGGCACAGAGCAAGCCCAGGGCCTGGGGCTCATTGACTTGTGCAGGCAAGTTCCCAGCAAGGAGGAGAGGTGGTGGGAACCAGTGGGGAGGAAGTGCTGTGAAGCCAGGGAGCCTGTGCTTGGGGGGGTTCAAACGCGGTTGCAATTGGGGCTGGCCCGTCCTGTTGGCATGAGTAGCCGCTCCACCGCAGCGGGAAAGGTGGGGCTGCCGCACCACGCTTGGGCGAACAGCTTTGTGCTGTTCCCGGGTCGCTTCGGCACGTGCAGCCTAACAGCCGCTGGCAAACAGTGTCTCCCAAGCAGCTGGCTTTGCCGTGGTGGTGTGAGCCCTGCCTGTCAGGAAGGGGCTGAGCCTGATCAGGTAGATGTGTGCCTGCAGCCATCAGCTGGTGCTGATGTCGGAGAGACAGTCTGTGAGGTTGATACCTGTCTGTTAAGAGAAAAGCTTTTGGTTTTAGCAGTCTGTTGTGTTTTCAGGGATGGAAACTTCAGAGAAGAAAGTGTTAGGAAACTTAAAACAAACCTGTTCTGATTCACGTGGCTAAGGTAGGAGGTGTTGAAGGCAGAAGGACAGCAGGCCTGCTACAGGAAGCACCTCCTGAAAGCAAGTATTCAGCTTGATGCCAGAAAGTCCATATAGAAGCAATCCATCGTAAAACCCTCTGAGCACTGCAGTGTAAGAGTGTATCTGACCTCCCCCAACTTGGTTGTGTGATTTTTGCATGTGTATGTCTGTTTCTCTAATAACTAGCAGCTAAACCTGAAGCTGTGTTTTGTCTCTCTTCGTGCCAGCTGTTGAAGACTGTAGAAGCTGGTGGCAAGGGCTCTGCCAGACCCCTGATGAAGGCAGCATGGCCGCAGCCTGTTAGCATGCGGTACACACGCCATGCTCAGAACATTTGCCTGTGGCATTTCTGGGTGCGTGGGGAGTGCACAGGCATGCCCTGTCAGCTAGGAAGACCCATGTGTCCTGCTTCCCTCAGTGTTACCTGTGAGGCTGCCGATGCATCTTTTGTTTCTCTCTGTACCATCTTTTCTCCACAGTGGCTCAGCATTCAGATGTTGCCCTTCTTCCCTGTGGAAGGAGAGTGATGCAGAGTAGCAGACTAGCCTTCCCAAAAGCATCTGGACAACATCTGAGTGGCTCATGCTGCCCTGATACCCAAATAGTCAGGGTGAGGAATGAACTTCTCACTCTTGGAAGGTTGCCAGCAAAGATTCAACCTGACTTAACTGATGAGAGACCACTGTTCAGGATAAGTTGCCTCCACTTTGTAGTCTGGGCCTGCTTTGTCTGGCAGACAGAGCTGTTTTCATCACAAGCTCATCTTGCTCCCTCCTCTCATCGTGGGACAGTGCTGCTCCGTGAAAGGAATCAGATCAAATCTAAACTGAAGAGAGTTCAAATCTTGTTGTCTCCCCGCACCTTGGCTTGGAGCTGAGCTTGAAACAGAACCATTTAAGATTTCCTTCAAGCAGAGCCAGACCAGAACCAAAATATTTCTGATTTCTGGTTCAAAGTAATGGCTTGACAAAACTATTGGTGTTTCGTGTTGGGCACTGTTTTTCACAGGGAGTCTTTGCACTTGCTCTGCAGATCCTCATCTGTAGAGCAGTGTTTCCCTGTAGGCAGCTTTCCCTGTTCCTGCCTTGCTGCCTCCCTGTGTGCTGCAGGTACAGTAACTCTTGCTCTTGCACTGTGGTGCTGTGCTGCACCTCTTTGGAAGCCATCAGGACTCAGTTCAAGGTAAGGACTGTGCAGGGTAAGCTGCAGTTCAGCAGCTCCATCTCATTTGGAGGAGAGCTCTGACAAGCTTCTGCGCTGCTGGTGCTTTCCCTCGAAATCCTGCTGGTCGGTGTTCTGGGGAGGTGTGCGCTTGTACCACTATGCTGTATGTGGCAGCTGGGAGTTACGGGGGAAGGAGGGGGTGACGTCCAAAGATTTCACCCACCTCTGCTCCCCATCCATTGCGCTATCCCTGTTGTGTCCTAAACAGGTTCACCCTGCAGCTCCTTGGCTTCATGTGCCAGCAGGAAGGAGGTGGCAGAGCTGAGGAAGGGAGCATTGCTGGGCTCACGCAGCAGAGCCAGAGTAGGCTGAGTGCTGTCTCCAGTGCTGGTGGGATGTTGCTCTCTTCCATATGAAGTTTTCCATGAGTTGGGACAGTGTGGTGTTAAAGGGTCAGTTATTGAGCCATTATGGCCCAAGTGGGACTTGAACCAGCAGAGCTTCAGCAAGGTCAGAACAGAGCTGAGCTGAGCAAACACTGGCTTGAGTTTCTGGTCACCTGCTAAAAATAAGAAAGTGCCTCTGTACGTGCTGTTTAACAAGCATGAAGTGGAGAGGCTCTTTGCTGGAGGAAAGTGCAGGCAAAGAGTTTGCATGGCTAAAAGGGGTGATGTGGAAAAAGCAAATCGACAGGAGAAGTCCAGACAGCAGTGAGGCTGAGACAAGGCGGAGATGGAGGGAGCACAGGTTGGGAAAGCCAACAGCCTGAGACCTAAGGTTTGGGTATGGCCTGTGTGGTTCGTAGACTAGCAGCTCCTGGTCTATGGGTGCAGCAGTGATTTTAGTGGTCTTCACTATTGCCTTTCCCGGGCCGTCATGTCTGCTCCGTACTACATGCTGCTTTGGTTTTTCCCACGTAGTTCCCTGCACAAGGATAAGGAAGCAACTTGCTAGTTTTCAAAACCTGTTTGCTGTGTGGTGTACAGAGTGCTGTAATTGGAGACAGCAGCACACTGAGGTTTCTGTTTGGACCATGGAAAGTTCTTATTTCTGCTTTTTTGTGTCAACAAACTCCTGTAATTTGTTGCAACGTGGCTTTGCTTTCCATATCCCTAGTACCCGGTGTGCCAAGAGGCTCTCATATCTTTGTGGTACCTCGCAAATACGAGTAAAACTGATGTTCACTTTGCAGGTATGCTGCAAATGCAACTGATGGGTCTAGAGCCCTGCAGGAGTGGGTGAGACGCACTGAACTGCAAGTGCAACAGTGGAAAATGTGCCCAATCTCTTCAGTCCAAGAAGACGCTGACAGTATCTGATTGCTTGTGAGGCTTGTAGGTAAAAGCTTATGAGTTGTTTTACTCTATTCTCCCTCATCAGGCCCAGCAGCCTCAGCAGCAGCCACAGCAGCAGCAGCAGCAGCAGCAGACAACTTCAAATAAGCGGCCCAGTAACAGCGCTCCCCCACCAACCCAGCTGAATAAGATTAAGTACTCCGGGGGACCCCAGATTGTGAAGAAGGAGCGCCGGCACAGCTCTTCTCGCTTCAATCTGAGCAAAAACCGGGAACTGCAAAAGCTCCCAGCCCTTAAAGGTAAAGAAACTATGGGGTGGGGGTGACCTGCGTGACCAGCTGTGCCTTCTCCAGGCAGAGTGCGGTGGAGTAAGGGCTCTTCCCAAAGCAACCCTGGCAGTGTTCTGCTAACCTCCTGCCGGCAGTGCGGCAGGGATGGCTCTGGGAAAGGTGCTTGGCTTGGCAGCTGGTTGAGAACTGATGGATAGCCTAAAAGAAAAGGAGGATACTCAATGCGAACTTCAGTACTTACCTTCCCATTTGAACTGAGTTAAACCCTCGTGCTTTTATGTACTTAGGATTGCCTCAGATTCTTCAGCAGGTTGTGCAGGAAGGTGGTGAAGTGCAGAGACGTTGGTGCAGGCTGCTCTTGGTTCCTACAGCCACCCATTCCTGGGAGAGCACCGGGCCTCCTCCTCCTTGTGTTTCCATTGCAAATTATAGTAGTGCTATTGAACTTGTCCACATTAGGGCAATTACCCGGCATTAGCAGTTAGTCTACATAATGGTGCAATTAAACATGACTTAAGTGCGGACAAGGAGAAAGCATTTTCAGCAGTCACTCAGACAGACCCGTTGCTGACATTGCTCACAGAAACAGGCAGTCCTTTTAGGAAGGGCGAGCCTTGCAGCTCAGCAGCCATTCTGCAAGCAAGAGCCAAGTTCCCTGATTGGCCATAGCAGTGCATAGTTTCCAGTGGCAACATATCGAAAAGAGAATGCTGTTAATATAGGGCCTCTGCCACCTTGGCCCCTCTCTTCTGGGCTGCTCTCTGGGAGGAGGGTTAGCCTACAGTGTGCTCTGCCCAGCTCCCCTTGTGCCTGTGGGGTGCAGGGCCTGGGTGTCACTGGTCTGTGATGGGAGCTAGTTAAGCGAGTTCCTTTTCCAGTGTACCTTGTACTGGGAAGGGATCAGTACTTATCAGATCAGAAACTGCTACCATGTTTGAAATCGCCTTATGGGATAGTTGCTCGAGGGGCCTTGCAGTCCCCCTGCCTCCACTGTCCCATCTCCATAGCAGGGATAACACTGCCTCTCCCTCTTCCCCCACCAGCTCAAGGGGGACTGTGACTGGGAGGGAGAATGCAGGATGGGGACTAAACCACACTGATACCTGGGAAAGCCAGGAAGATGTTCTGCCTGTCTCCAAGGAGAGATGTCCCTGCTTTCTCTTGACAGATGCTCCTCCGCACGAACGAGAAGAGCTTTTCATCCAGAAGCTGCGGCAGTGCTGCGTGCTTTTTGACTTCATCTCTGACCCCCTCAGTGACTTGAAGTTCAAGGAGGTGAAACGAGCAGGTCTCAATGAGATGGTGGAATACATCACACACAACCGTGATGTTGTCACTGAGGCGATCTATCCTGAAGCTGTTATCATGGTAGGGCATGGGGCCAGTACATGCTTGTCTGCCAAAGAAATAGGGACTGTTCAGAAGCACGGCGGGGAGGAGGGGATAGGGACTTGGCAGAGAGGAGTGTGACCCCAGTCCCACCCATTCCTTATTACCTGCCCACCCCCAGAAAGAGAAGAAGGGTGGGGGGTGACAGTGCCTGGTGTAGGGAGAGGTGGAAGCTCTTGTCTCTGGCACAGACTGAACTTGTGGAGTTCATATGCAGACTGTAGCCCTACAGCCTCTGGGGAGGGATCTGTTTGTGGGCACAGCTATGGCAAATCACAACGTGTTGCTCCGCAGTGAAGATTTGCTATGGGGAGGACCATCCTGAGGTGCAGGGATGTCATTCATACACCTTTTCACTCACCTTAGTTTTCAGTGAACCTCTTCCGGACACTCCCACCATCATCCAATCCCACAGGCGCGGAGTTTGACCCTGAGGAAGATGAGCCTACATTAGAGGCTGCCTGGCCACACCTTCAGGTGAGGAGGAGGTGGGGGGATATAGATCTGGTGAATTTATTTCCAGGAGGTCGAGAGTCCATGTAGTGCTGGAGCCTGCCAGCCCTGCTGCTGGCTTCTTCCCCATCCTGCGAGGGTTGCTGGTGTGGGGACAGGGAGAGACCAGGCCTGCCACCCATGGGTCAGAGGTGGCTTGCAGGCAGTGCGGGCAGCAGGGGTGTCCTGGAAACAGGCTGATGGCTGTGTGCAGCACTCACCTGCAGATGGCTGTAGTCCCACATAGCCCTGAGGTAGGCTGGGAGTGAACACTTTACAGGGAGTGAGGGAGTTGTGCTGTATTGCCTATGTAAGAAGCAATTCCCAGCAGCGTTAATGTCCTCCCAAGGCTCGAGAGCCCTCATCCTCTGGGCTTCAGCAGCATTGGAGACAGCATCCCTGTCTGCTTCAATGCTCCTCTCCTTGCCCAGCTCCCTGGGAGGCACATGAAGGAAGAGGACTGCTTGGTGCAAAAGCAAAGCCTGTGCTGGCACCTGCTAATGTGTCTCCTGTATGCTGGATGTAATTCAGTTGCCTTAACTGGGAGCAGATGTTTGACCAGAAAAGATAGGGAACTGGAGGGGAAGAAGAGGAGCCAAGGATCTTTTCATTAGACTGTGTGTCCTGGGAAATAGACTTTCAGACAAACTAGGTGAAAAGGGTTATGAAGGCAACAGCGAGCATGGTTTAGCAGAGCTCAGCACTGGAAGTCAGGAGGTAAGCTTACGGGAGTCTCCCCAGGCACTTGCACAGGGACGTGTTGTCAGGCAGACAAAGGCAGAACAAGAGCCAGGCACTGCAGAATGAAGCAGAAAATACAGAGAGGAAATAAGGTGCAGTGCTGCAGCAGTGGTTAATCACTTCTCACTGCTGCAGTTGACATAGGGATGTGAACGTCAATAGAGATGGCGTGTCCTCAGCACCAGAGTGCTATGAATGCTAGGAAGCATTTGTTTCTCAGAGTTAAGTCAGCAGCAGCCAGCATGGATTTGTGGCAAGTGTGCGCTGAGTTTTTTGGTCATCACCTCAGTTTTTTCTGTGCTGCTGTCCTTGGCAGCTGGGCCCTACCTGCGGATGGGTGCCCCCATAGCTCCTTCAACTCCAGAGTCAGACCTTTGGGATGCAGCGCTCTTGTTTGGCCTAGTGCTAGCCAGGGTCAGCCCTAGAATGGACTTGTCTGTCTAGGAGAACAGCAGGACCAGGAGTTGCTGTTTCAGCACTGACAGCCTTCTTAAAGCAAGCTGCCCTTTGCTGTCCAAGTGGGACACAGCATGCAGCTCACATGGCTTAGCAGGGCCAAGCCAATCTGGAGTCAGTCCCCAGGAGGCAGAGGACACAGCGTGTTTTCCTGGGGTCCATTTCGTTTCTCTGCTTTTCAGTTCTTCCTTGGTGTGTCTCAAGGGCTTCCAGTGAAGCCTGAGCCTTTGCCTTCTCTGGAGGTTTCTCTTCTCTGTAGAGATGTGGGCTGAAGGTGGGAGAAGAGTTTCCCAGGCCTAGTGTCTTCTTCTGAGTAGGTGACTGTTGTCTTTGGTGGGACCTGAGGTGATGAGATCTCATGCAGACTTGGGCAGATATGTGCCACCAGCCCCCTGCCCGTCAGAGCAAGGGCAGCTGAGTTGATCCCACTGGGTAGGGAAACACAGGTTCCTGTGTTTTCTCTGCTCCCGTTCAGGCTTCCCAGCCTTTCCCCGAATCCTTAAGGAGAAGGAAAACATTTGAAATCTGAAGTAAATACTGGTGAGAGGACAGGGGGGATTTCTAAGTGATCTCTCCTTCTCCCCCCATAGCTGGTGTATGAGTTCTTCCTCCGGTTCCTGGAATCGCCTGACTTTCAACCAAACGTAGCCAAGAAATACATTGACCAGAAGTTTGTACTATCTGTAAGTAACCGTTGCCCCTGCCACTGTACACCACCTTTATGAAGGACATGCAGCAGATTTTGGTCAAGGTGTTATGCAAACAGTCCAGCTTTGTTGGCAGGTGCTTGATGATGTGGGTTTTCTTTTTTGCTTGGTCTAGTCTTGCATGAGCAGCTAGAAATCTCTGTGCAGGGCAAGAGTGTGTGCGAGCTGTAGTCCCTGGAACTCCTCACTCATTGTACAGATAGAGAGGGGCACTGGGGGCCTTGCAGGGGAAATCCAGGACACGCAAGCTTTGTAGAATGTGCAGGCCATCACTGTGCTTCCGAAGATGAAAGAGGTGCTGATGGTTCCAGCTTGTGACTAGGAGGCTGCATGTTTCAGGGAAGTGACCACTGTGGTCAGGGTGCTGAAGGCATCACTCCACTTGAAAGAGCCACTTTTGCCAAGCAGGAGCAGTGCCCAGTGTTGCTGGTAGCTTTGTCCAGACAGGCGGTATGCAGACACTGACTGAATTTCTCTCCCCATAGCTGCTGGATCTCTTTGACAGTGAAGACCCCAGAGAACGAGACTTCCTAAAGACTATTCTGCACAGGATCTACGGGAAGTTCCTGGGTCTGCGAGCATATGTGAGGCGGCAGATCAACAATATATTTTACAGGTGAGATGTTTCTTAGTGCCACTGGCCTAGTGAGTGAGTGACACAATCCAGTGCGATAAATTTGGGGCTCTAGGCTGTGATTCTCTCTGATCCAGACTGTGATTAGCTAAGTGACTCAGTTATGTCACACTACTTTGGTAGGGATAGCGTTCACCTGTGCTTAAGAGCAGTGAGGATGTGATAGCACTGTCTTCAGTGCACACAGCAAATGTTGGGACCTGTGAGCTTTAGCTGATCTGGGGGCCATGAATTTATTTGCTTCTGTGTCTTACACCTTGCCCTGTCGTCTTGGAGTTCTGTTACTTGCTAGGACACTCCTCATCTCCAGTGTTTTTCCTTCCTTTTGCTTATCAAACTGTATGCAGCATTTGGCAATGACCTGTCATTCTTCTCTTCTCTTTAGGTTCATCTATGAAACAGAGCACCACAATGGGATTGCAGAGCTGCTGGAGATCCTGGGAAGGTAAGGGCACTTTTGGAAGTCCCAGAGGGCCCATAGTGAGTGAGACCTCCCAGCCCAGCGTGCTGCGTGAGCTGGCAGTGCCTTCCTTCAGCAGTTCTTGCAGGAGCCACCTCTTCCAGAGGATCTCAGTCTGACGAAGCACACAGTGAAAGCACTCTCCAGCCTGCTGATAAATGCAGTGGTAGTCTTCTCCTCCCCAGATTTGTCTCCTGTTCTTTTGAGTTTGAGTCCAGCCACACTGGCTGTCTTGCCTCAGCAGGCAGTAAAAGAGTTCCTCGCAGCCCTGAGAAACCTTAGCAGTGGGCAGCCTTCTCCGTGGCTTCAACTGCCCTTCTGTTTCCAGCCCTCTCTTATGCCACCGTCCTCCTGTTCTGTAAAGTACAGGCCTCAAGGACTGGGCTGCCTCTGTGCTGGCCTTCCCCAGAGGTTCTGCTTAAGTGTGTGTGGGCTCAGCCTGGCACAGGACAGAGCAGAGCCCAGTCCCCATCAGAGGCGTTTCCCTGCCGTGCCTGCTGAGGAAGCACTCTTGCTGAGCATGGTATGCAGGTTGGGCCCCAGCGACCACATTTCTTCTGGTGGATGCTTCTCTAAATGAGAGCTAGGGCAAGCCACTGATTCTTTTGAGGCGATATAAATACAATGATACTGTATTTCTGCTGGGTAGAGATGTTAACGAGACTCTTGTTTCTTCTCAGCATAATCAATGGGTTTGCTTTGCCTCTAAAGGAAGAGCACAAAATGTTCCTCATCAGAGTCTTGTTACCACTGCACAAGGTGAAGTCTCTCAGTGTCTACCACCCACAGGTGAGAAGTGCTTCAAGTTCCCAGGGCAGAATGTGATTCTTGCAAAAGCCATTGTTCAGGCTTGCTTACAGCTATTCACCGGGCTGCATTACTGTGTTGTACAAAGTTCTTGCTGTGAGATGTTTTGGGCTCTGCACTAGTCCCTTACTGCGGTGGTTTGTCCCAGCCTTGCGGTGCCTGGGCCTGTATGTATACGTGTGTGCTTTTTGCCACTGGCTGGTAGGAAGGTATCCCGCCATTTCCTGCTGACTTAATGCTGTGGCCTGCTTTGCCTTTCTGTGCTGGAAATTTGTGAAATATTGGGGCCCTGCTGAAACCAGAGAGGTAAAATTCCGAGCTGCAGTCATCAGGCTGTGCGTGCGATGTGTCAGCTGTTAGTCACCGCTGAGATATGCGGGGAAATCAGTGTGCTGGGCTGCTAGGCTGGTATAGAGATTAATTTCTTGCAATTTAGAATACATAATAGAAGAGTAGAGAAGATCAGGACTTGGACTAGGAAGTGGAAAAGTATGGGCACTAAGCAGTGATCTCTGTTCTCCCAGCCTTGTTTTTATGGGGCAGGGCTTTGTGATAGTCAGGTTTGTTCCTTCCCATGTGGGCAGCTGTGCTTGCATTTGAATGTATTAGCTGTGGACTGCTCTAGGTGGCTCAAGTTTTATCCTTTATGCTGCATGAATGTCCTGAGCTTAGGCCCTGCCTGCTTGATCTTAGAGCCTTCACTTGCTCTCAGAAGAACTGGATTCGTTTGGAGCTGCCACTGCCTGCTCATCACACACACTGTGGAGGGCATAATGTGACTTCCAGCCGAGGGTGGTGGTTGCACTTTAATCTCAGGTACACTTGAGGAAGCTCTAATCTTGCCATGTTTTTTTCCTACAGTTGGCGTACTGTGTTGTACAGTTCTTGGAGAAAGACAGCAGCTTGACAGAGCCAGTGAGTAACCTTGCTTAACCTCTGCGTGTCAGTCAAGTCCCAAAAAAGCTTCACGGCTTCCTTAGAGTACAGCAAGGGTGAAAAAAGGCTAAAGAGGCTGGGAGTCAACTGGATTGTTTACTGGGTTTGCCTGGTACCCTGTGGGCAGAAGGGGCTGTGCTGTTCATGTGCAAGCCTTTAGCACTCTCTCCTGAAAGCTTCCGGAAGGTGGGCTATAGTCTTCCTTTGTGCTTCGGATCTTGTTGTAGCAGAAGGAACACTATACCAAGCTGTCCTTTCAGGGCAGAGCTTTCAGCTAGTGACAGATGCTACAGAGACAAAACACATGGCCATCTGATATCTGATGGAACCAGCGTGAGCTCGTGGGAGCCCTGAAATAATAAGAGTTCACTCCAGACTGCCGGAGTTGGCTGAAGAACTGTGGAGATGAGGTTAGGAACCTGGGACACAAAAGTCTACTTAGGCAAGCCACTGTTCCTTGATGAAAGTGTTCTCCTTCCTGCTCTAGCATCAGTTTGCTATGTCCATAGTGTTAAGTCACATTATAGATGCATTTGCCTTCAGGATGTAGTGCTGGGAAACAGCAGGTTCAAAAATATGTGAGCAGTGTAGATGGGGACCTCACATATTCCAGTCAGGGGCTGCGCAGACCTGCAGTGTTACCCAGGCTATATGCTGGCTTGGCAGAGGGTGCAAGCAGGAGACAAGTGTTTCTCCACCCACTGCAGGCCAGGAAATGTCTTCTACAGAGCTGAGCTTCACAGCCTCAAAACAGCAGATGGCCAAAGAACGCATGCTTGTGTCACTGTAGCAGGGAGCACCAGAAAGTGTGAGCATTTTAATGAGTAATGCTAGCTGAGGTTGTTCTGTTCTCTGGGTGAAATGTGTGCGTTCGTGGTGAGCCTGACTGCGCTCGGTGGAAGCTGGTCAGCTGTTGTCAGCTTTCTGGCTCCTCAGCTCTGACACCAGCAGTGCTGAAGCAGACCTCCCAGCTTTTCCTTTAAATGTGGGTCCTCCATTTCCCATGTTCCCAAAAGCCTGCTCTGAAACGAACCACGTAAAGTCGCTTCCTGATCATGCTGAGTACTTCCTGTGGCTGACATCCAGCCCGACAGCCTCCTGCCAAAGCACTTACTGTAGGGTGAGGGAGAAGAGAGAAATAGAAATCTGTCAATATTTCCAGGATTTGTTTTGCAGCTTATTCAAATAGTAAAGCTCCATAGCTCATCACTGCTTCCTGGGTAATGGGTTATTGGCCCCTGGATTAGAGGCCCAGGTCTGGTTTGGTGCTTGAGGAAAGCAGTGGGATGACCCAATTTCATTACCTTCAGTGGGTGTTGCGTTGGGTCTCAACCAGACATACCAAGGCTGTATTGCTACAGGTTGTGTCCTGTTGAAGCATTGTGCTTGTGAAGGTTTTGAATAGACTCCTGAGATGACTGGGGTTACTGAAGTCTTGAAGAATCATAGGGCTTGTGCATCAGCAAGGCTCTGAATGCACTAGGAGATATTGCCACCAGTGCTGGAAGGAGGCCAGATCACTCACTAGGTCCACACTCACTTAGAGTGGGCCTCCCAGAAGCTTGCTCAGCAAGGCTTGACATGGTAGCTCTTGCGTTAACAGCAGTCTGAATGACTGCCAGGTGAGCAAGGCCTCAGATGTGCTCAGTAATAGCAAAGACAGACTTGACACACCTCGCACCGCCTTAGCTGTAGGAGAAATTACGTCTGAGTCACTGAAGCTAACTCTTGCCTGAATGGCAGACCTGAGTAATGACAAACACTGAGGATACCAAACTGTTGGCTTCTCAAGCTTTGAGTTGGGGGAAACATAACGCTCAGATGTTTCTAATCTTGCTGTTGCATTGCCTGCTACTGTCCCTGCACTGCTGTGAACTTCCTTGTGAGTGCTGGCTCCCGGATCAGGTTGCTGAAGTACACAGAGTTTGAAAGAGCAACTCCTACTGCCAGCTGTGTGTGAATCTAGTGTCCACAGAGTTAGCATTTCTGTAAATGCCGTACCAATGGCTCCAGCAGAGTGAAGGTCTGCAGGATCTTGGATCCTGCCTTTGACTGTGTCTAGAAGCAGATGCGTAGGGAAGGAAGCAATATTAAAAATAAGTAAATAAAATCAAGTGGGATATAGCCCTTCCCCTAGTATGTGCTTCCAGTATCTTGTAAGCAATAGTTTACTCAGCCAGAAGTTGCATCTGCATTGTCATATTTAATTATCACCATTAGGCGTAACCTCCACAAACTTGTCTACTCCCTTCCGGAGTCTGTTCAGACTTTGAGTCTCCACAAAGTCTAGCAAGAATGAGCTCCGTGATCCAATTACTTTTGTGTGAAATGGTGCTTCTTTTCCTTGTCCCAAACCCATCCATTGCGTTATTTATTGGGTGCTCCCCAGTGTTCAAGCTCTGCGATGTGTCGAATAATGATTCCTCACTGACCTTCTCCATAGCATTTCCAATTTTATTAATTGATCTTCTATGGTTGCTCTGCACCATCTGCCAGCTGCTGCCCACTCTGGTTTGAGACTTTGTGTTAAGCTGTGTTTGGGGAAAAAAGTGGTTCTAAGCTTTGTGCTTGTAGTATAGAATCGTAGCAGCCTGGGCAGTGCTGCTGTCTTGCGTGTAACTTGGCAGAGTTTGTGCTTCTCTCTTCTTTCTTCCCCCGGTAATCCACCCTGACTTTCTGAGAAAGTCTTTTCTGCTACTTCCTCCCCTCTGCTGTTGTGACCAGACCCTTAAAAATTTATTTTACATCTGGTGTTAACTTTCAGCCTCTAACACTGTCTCTGTACCCTCCCCACTCAGGTGATTGTGGGCTTGCTGAAGTTCTGGCCGAAAACTCACAGTCCCAAGGAGGTGATGTTTTTAAATGAGCTGGAAGAGATCCTGGACGTGATTGAGCCATCCGAATTTGTGAAAGTTATGGAGCCCTTGTTCAGGCAGTTGGCCAAGTGTGTCTCCAGCCCACACTTCCAGGTGGGTTGCAGCTCCAGGAGGGGATAGGGCACTGGCTTGTAATCCACTTGGCACGTGAGGGTGACACCACAGCTTTTGGGCTTGTCTTTGTGGATTAGTGGCACGTGGAGGTGTGACCAGGGTGAGTATTGGGGTGACACGTGGTGAGAGGCAGCGAGAATCCTCACCGCAACCACAGAGCAAGCTCATCCAAAAGAAAACAAAGCAGATCGGTGGAGCCCCTCCTGCTGCGCTGTGCTATTCAGCACCATGTATTGCAGCAGGCTGGAGCTGGAGCAGAGGTGCTCTGCCACCTCCTGTTTTGGCTAGCAAACATAGAGGAGATCCATCCAGTGTCACCCTGTTGCAGTAAAACCAATCTGGCTGCAGTACTGGAGGGAGGCCAACCAAAGAGACAGTGTGCAGAGAAGGTACTTTGTATTATTCTGGTGTAAGTGGTAAAGAGTGAGGTATACTGAAAAAATGCTAGAGCCTGCTGCTTCCTTGTTCCCACCAAAGGGAAGCTGGCTGTAGTACCAGCCTAAAACAATCTCTGTGGCTGGTAGTCTTAGGGTTTAACATGTCTGGGATGGTAGGACCTGCTAGTAGCTCCTAGGAGGTGTTCTTGGCTCACTGGTGTAGGCTTTCATGAAGAGTGCCCAGGAAGAAGATAGCTTGCTGGTGAAACACGTGGCTGACCCAGGTATGGGTAGGGTGTTAAATAGTAACATAGCCCTCTCCAGCGTGAGGGTGACTGCACAGTGAGGCAGACTGGCTTCAGTCTGTCTTTTGGTACAGAGAGGTACAAAGTCATGTGTTTACAAGCCAAAAATTAGGTCAGTCTAGGTCACGTGTGTATGTAAAAGATCGTTGTTTCCTGGAAAGGACTGGGGGAGCCTGATGGAAACCAGCTGGACATGGATTACTGGTGTGGTGATGGGAACTAAAAGACTGACATGACCTTTGGGTGTGGAAGGAGCTACCATAGGGAGCTAAGGAGCTTGAATAAAGTAGGGTAAAGGCTGGAGGAGAGGCATCCTGTACTTGGTAGCAGCTCTCATCTGCTGCCAACTCTTTAAAAAACAAGACTGAAAAACCTGGAGAAGGTGCAAACACTTTACAGCCTAAGAAAATTAACCCCAAAGCCATCCCATACAGTCAGGCTGAACAGTCTCTGTGTCTGCAGCTTGTCTGAGAGCAAAAATAGGAATGTACTTCTTAGTAAATCTGAACACCTTGGTGGGGGAGAGTTTTCTCTGAGTGGATTGTGTGTTAATCTCGCAGACAAAGGCTTAAGAAGATCTAGTAGCTGGAAACCAAAGCTAGGTAAGTGAACACGAGGTGAGTTTCACTTCGTTTACTCATGTGGAACAATACATTAAGGGGATATAGTGAGTTCTCCATCATCTGAAACATAAAACCGAGACTGGATGTCTCTCTTCCTAGGTTTTTAAGCCATTCTCAAGCTAGCGCTAAATACAGAAGTTAGCCTGGTGATCTGCATTGCCCAGATTTGTGGTTAAATATGAAGAATTGTGGTTGAATCTATCACTATGTGGAAACTTGTTAGACTTGTTTGTCTTGGTAGAGCAGGATGGCTGCCCCAAGATTTTCCATATTTTCACCTTTACTAAATCAGGGGGATGAATTGTGGGCCTGGTGACTGAAGCGTGCTCTGAAGCCCGGAGAGACACTGTTGTGGGGAGGGCCAGGGAGGAATGGAGCTTTACAGAGGACAGTCTGAGGAAACGAAGGAGGCTTGGAGCTAGTCTGAGCTGGGACCTGGAGTGGATGACATTAGTGTCCTCAAGTGTTATGTAGAGGGTGGTGGAGTCATCGGTATGTTGACGATAGGCTTGCCTAGTCAAGAACGTGAGGTTTTCCCTGGGAAAGTGAGAAGTCTCTGGCAGAGGCTAAGGGAAAGAAGGCTGGGCAGCAAGGATGAATGGCCTTGTAGAAGCTGGCGAAGGTCAGCCCTGCTGCCCATGCTGTGGGGAAGCATTTGCTCCTCGGCTGGGTGGTGGCAAGCTCTGGCCTCAGCACTGCACAGTTTCCCTGTGCACCACAGGTGTTACTGGAAGGAGCCTCTCCAAGGATGGCTTTCTCTCCCACTGCAGGTGGCAGAGCGAGCGCTGTACTATTGGAACAACGAATATATCATGAGCCTGATCAGCGATAACGCAGCCAAAATTCTCCCGATCATGTTTCCAGCGCTCTACAAGAACTCCAAGAGTCACTGGAACAAGTAGGTCTTTCCGCATGCCCTGGCACTTGCTGTGCATGCAGGATTGCTTGACCTACGAGCAATCTTGGGACATGCTGCTACAGTGCAATGACGCATGGCGCTCGGTGACACCAGGTGCTGAGCCAGAGGGGTTGTTAGTAATATCAGCATGGAAAAGTGCCACAGCAGACCACAGTGGCCTGCTTCTGCAAGGGGTCAGGCACCTGCAATGACCTGCCTTGAGGCCATTGAGTCTACTCAGAGTTTGATACCTGCATATCACTAACACTGCCGGTCTCTTGGAGTTTTTCCAGCCAACTTCTGTCTGCTTGTTAACTAATGATCACCCATATGCTCTCCATGACCAGAGACCTTGGCTAATGCAGTTCCTGACGCCTTGAGTACAGGAAGAATGGAGAAAGCAGAACTAACTGGGCAGATGTCCCATGTCAAATTATTGCCCCGTGTCTGATTCCTTGATACTAGTCTGTTTTATGGTTCTCCCATCAACTTCCTTTCTTCCGACTGCTTCTTCAGTTGATTCCTTACCTGGTTAATTCCAGTTGTAAAATTCACTTCCTTTTAATGAATTAGCTAAAAATACTCAGTCCACAGCCGAGATCCTAAAATCTTCCAGCAAAAACCACAAGAAGACAAAGAAAAGTCACCTTCCCCTATTCTAGAGGGTGGAAAAAGGCAAAATAATTAATTCTAGGGAGGCTGGGCAAGTCCAGGGCTTAGGAGTATACTGTGGTAGCAAAGACAGGGTTGTGAGGTGGAACTTGTTTGCAGAGAGCTCCCCACTGGTCTGCTGTTTGACTGCTTCCTTCTCTTCATTGTATCGGGAAGCACGAACTTGAGCCAGCAGTCAAGGGTGCCCTAAAGCCTGGGGTGGACACAGACACGCAGACATGAATGCACACAAACACCCGGATGCGCACACATGTGCACCAGCGGGCACATGCATGTGCCGACGGGCACATACATGCATGCACACACATCATACATGTGTGTGCACATACACACGTGTGCGTGCAGACAGATGCGCACAGACACACTCTCACTCAGCGTTACTGGCCTTCCTGATCAGAGTTCAGGAAAGGACTTTATGTTCTTGTCTGAAACCCTTCACCAGTTCTGTATCCTTCTTGCACCAGTCAAGATTCATGATTCTGCTGTTTCTGTCTTTTCTTCTTATCTCCTTCCCAGTGGTATGGCAGAAGTCCTGAAGGTGTTTTCCTCTTATTTCTCCTTGTCTTTGTTTTAGCACTAGCTGCATCTTCTCAGGGCAGGTTGAGTACCTCAGATTCTCTCTTCCTTCCTGTAGCTTGTCTACTCCGACACTTTGTCAGACAGCCTGCATAAGTCCGGTAGGGTTCTGGCTCTCTTTCCTATTCCACCTTTAGAGCTGGCGAGGCACAGAGCTCAATCTACTGAGTCTCTCGTCTTTTGCCTCTGGGTCAGGTATTTCAGAGACAGCTTCAATACTTGTTTTTGTTCCCCGTGTGAGTCCTTGTCCCATAGAGAGCTCACTCACAGTGCAACCTATCCATAAATTGCTGACACGAAGTTGGCTTTTCTTCTGTGGTATTCTTTGTGCTGGTTCCCATCTCTACAGGGCTGCTGAATGTCTGTGTTTTGGGCAGCTCAGTGACAAAGCTCATGACTGAATACTGGGCAGCCCAAAAAAGTCATTGTGTATATGCAAGGTGAACTGTGGGAGACACTAAAGCTAGATTAGGTAAAGCCCCCTTGAGAACAGCCCTGAGCAGGTCCCTAGCATCCTTCCTTTCCAGTTTCTAACTACAAGAAATAAATGCGTGAATGCATGTTTTTGCACTCACTAGTCTGACCACAGTAGAGCAGACCTGTCCCAGTGGTCTTCTCTTTCTTCTTCATCTCTTTCTCCCTGTGTGATAGTCTCTGCTGTGTTTGTGGAGGGGGGTTTCCCATGCTAAGAGCTGGGACTGTGTGAATATCTTTTGTCACGTTGCTGTAGTGTATGAGTTGCTGCTGCTGTTAGGTCTTGTCTGTGCTGCTGGTGCTAACACAGGGCTGAGAACCTGGAGGATACCACCATGACTTGTTCTCCTTTCCTCATTTCTTTGCAGGACAATCCACGGCCTGATCTATAATGCACTGAAGCTGTTCATGGAGATGAACCAAAAGCTTTTTGATGACTGCACGCAGCAATACAAGGCAGAGAAGCAGAAGTGAGTACGAAGTTTTTGCCAAGTAACTTGAGCTCATCATGGAGTCTCCTTGGGGTACAGTAACAGATGGCAGATGCCAGTAGGCAGAGGGGACATGGGAAGGTGGTCCAAATCATTTTGTCAAAAAGTAGGATTCCTCAGCAATAACAATGTGTAGGGATGAGAAGAGGTGAAATGTGTGCCCTGATAAAAATCCTTTCAGTTCTGCTGAAGTAGGTAGCTTGGAAGAGTGACAGAGTTTGCTGGGTCATGAGGAAATAAATTGCGATGTAGAGGATACTCAGCTTTGCAGAGATGCTTATGCTCTGCCTTGGAAATATTTACCAGTTCGTATATGTCATAGTGACACCAGTGGAATCCTGCTGCTTTAGAAAGACTTTTCTGAAGAGCTTTGCTGCAGTGGGCATAATGCATCTTTCACGCCACAGGATGCTTTCAATTTTCCAGTAATAAAGATGGAATAATACCTGGAATTTCAAAGAGCAAATGGTGGGGATAAAATCTGAGCTCAGCAAGTACCTGTGCCGTGATGCTGTAAAGAGGAGAAAACTCCACTTTTTCTGCTTCCTTGTGCTGGTTTTGGTGCTTGTATGACTTGCCTTGGTGAGCTGAGTCAGTTCAGTAAGCTAGAAGGAAACTTTTTTTTTTCTGGGTCTGTTTTCTGCAGACTTAGTAACATAAAATAGTGCTTCTCATTCCTGGATGAGCCAGGGCTGCCACAAGGGTGGCGTTGGGGAGAGCAGGGCTAACCTTTGCTGGCAGTGGGGAGCTCTGGGGTACATTCATTTGTTTTGTGAAATAGTAATAAATAACAAAGTTGAGATATGAATCAGAGCTTGGGGATGGGTAACCTGCATATGGAGAAATTAAGGTTTTGTTAACATCTAAATTGGGAGCAAGCAAGATTTTTTTCCCCATTCTAGGGCATTTGTGAAACCCACAAATGTCTGCACGTATATTTTAAGTCACAGTGATAGCATATTTACTATGAGATCTACCTGGTGTTTCCATCAGGAGCTTTTTCTACTTGTTTAGCTTCTGCCCATGCTGACCTGCTGAGGGTGACTGTTCCCAGCACTGGTGTGTGGCTGACGGAGGATTGTTCTGGAAAAGGTCAAGAAAGCAGCTCAGAGCTGTCCAAGAAACGGATGGGTAGAGCTGCACTGTTTCCTGTTCTTGTTAAGACATTTTTTTTTTCTCTAGTGCCCCTCTGCCTAATTATGCTTCAGAAAACCTTGTGTTGGGTTTTTATCAAGGATATACCTTTTGCTCTCCTAGATAACCAAATTTGGTAAAATGTCAATCGAAAGCTTGGTGGGTGGGAGGTAACAGTGTCTTTTAGCAGCTGAATCTGAGATGAGTTTACCTACGGTGAGCATGATACAGTTCCTCAGCTAAGTGGGATTTCCCTGCCACAGGGACCCAGCTAAGGAGGCCTTTGGGCGAAAACAAGAAGGCTCGACTCTGCTGTCTCTAGCACAGCATTAGCAGCTGCTCCTGGTTTGAGAAGTATGGAAAGGTCCCCCTCTGAAGGGGTGCTAGAGCTGGGAAGGAACATTGTGAAAGGTCTGTAGGGACAGGCTGGGAAACAACTAGAAAGGGAAATTGGTGGCAGAAGGGAATGGGGTAGGACAGCAGGCTGGGGGGGAAGTGCAGCTTGTCTGGGCAAGGGGTAGAAAGGAGGTAGAGACTGTGGGCAGAGGTACAGTGAAGAGCCGGGTTGTGGGATAGTGGTGGTGGTGGTAGTGTTATTCTTAATGTCAATGGATAGTAGGAATGGGATAGGTAAAGGGAAGAAACTAGAGGAGGAGAAATGAGGAGATCGGGGTTTGTTGGGCAAGGGGCCTGGGACTGGACAGGACATAGGACAATGGTGGGGGAAAAGAGCATGCACTTGGGAAGACAGATTAGAAACCTGGGTTTCCTGGAGCAGTATGCCTGAGTTCTTTGCTTAAGTCCATTGTGAAAATGTCATCTTTTCCCTCCATGTCTTTAAAATATCCAAGAAATACAAGCAAATCCATGTGCACTTAACACTGTGGCTGCATGTTCTGGAGCATAATAGAATAAGTTAGAAAAAGCATGTTTCACAGGCAGGAGAAAGTGTCGTTTAGAGGTATCTCCCTGGTGGAATGAGACCGTTTCATAGCTGAAGAGTCTGCCTTGGAGTTTGGGGTGCTATTCCTGCACTTTCCCTACCTGCTCTTCTTTCCACAGAGTGCTGCGACCTGTTCTGGTGAGCAGCAAGTCCCGTTGCCTCCCTTTGAGGGGAGAGAAGACATGCTGCGTCCGCAGCTCATTTCTGCTGTCTCCCTGGTAGAGCTGACTGCAGGCCATGCCTGTTGGTGGACAGTAATGTGTCATTGCAGTCATTTGCTGTTTTCTTTTCAAGTGCGGAGACTTAAACTGAGTAGAAATAGTACTTTTTTTTCTAATGAAAACCTGTGAGGCTGTGATGTCAAGTGCCTCTGGAGGAAAACAGCGTGCCGAAGGCTGGCTGGATCACTGTAATGCAGGATTGACCTTTAACTGTGTGATGCCTTGCTTTTTCACAGAATCATAGAATCGTTTAGGTTGGAAAAGACCTTTAAGGTCATCAAGTCCAACCATTAACCCAGCACTGCCAAGTCCACCACTAAACCATGTCCCTAAGCACCACATCTCCCCGTCTTTTAAATACCTCCAGGGATGGGGACTCAGCCACTTCCCTGGGCAGCCTGTTCCAGTGCCTGACTACCCTTTTGGTGAAGAAATTTTTCCTAATATCCAGTCTAACCCTCCCCTGGCACAACTTGAGGCCATTTCCTCTCATCCTATTGCTTGTTACTTGGGAGAAGAGACCGACCCCCACCTCGCTACAACCTCCTTTCAGGTAGTTGTAGGGAGCAATAAGGTCTCCCCTCAGCCTCCTTTTCTCCAGGCTAAACAACCCCAGCTCCCTCAGCCGCTCCTCATAAGACTTATTCTCTAGACCCTTCACCAGCTTCATTGCCCTTCTTTGGCCACGCTCCAGCACCTCGATGTCCCTCTTGTAGTGAGGGGCCCAAAACTGAACACAGGATTTGAGGTGCGGCCTCACCGGTGCCGAGTACAGGGAGACGATCACTTCCCTGGTCCTGCTGGCCACACTGTTTTTGATACAAGCCAGGATGCTATTGGCCTTCTTGGCACACTGCTGGCTCATGTTCAGGCGGCTGTCAACCAACACCCCCAGGTCCTTTTCTGCCAGGCAGCTCTCCAGCCACTCCTCCCCAAGCCTGTAGCATTGCATGGGGTTGTTGTGACCAAAGTGCAGGACCCGGCACTTGACCTTGAACCTCATGCAGTTGGCCTCAGCCCATCAATCCAGCCTGTCCAGGTCCCTCTGTAGAGCCTTCCTACCCTCCAGAGGACTTTGTCCTTATCCAATGAGACTGACGAGTTTGAAACACTGAGGCTTCTTTAGCGTAGACAGAAAAAGGAAGAGAGACCTATGAAGTGTTTTCCCAGTGAGCCACTAGAGACCTTGTGCTATGAACTAGAAAATAGCAGGGGTGGGAAGGGCTGCACATGAGAACAAAGCCAGTAGATGTGAAACAGTGAAAAGGAGAGAGCTTGTAGGTACACAATTAGGCTGCAACCAGATGTTGAGAGGCCTGCTGAGAAAAGGCTTGGCCATGTTTTTAATTAGTTACTGTGCCTGCAAGTGACACGTGAGCTCAGGCCTGTCCCCGCTGCGCCCCTGGCTGTGCAGCCGCAGCCAAGGCTGGTCATGGAGGGACAGACTTTCCCCGGGACGTGTGGGGGGGCTCGCTGCTCTTCGGTGCAGATGGACTCACTGCGCCTTACTAATCTCCGCAAACATCTTGAAGCTGTTTGAGTTATCAGAACCCTTCAAAAAACAGTGGGGAGCTTGGGGCGGGCACACAGTGCCCTTCTGTAAAAGTGCGAGGGCCTCAAACGCTGCCTTTCAAGAAGTGTGGTGTGGGCCACCCTGACACCGGACATCTCTCTGGTAGCAGCTACCCTTCCTCCTTCAGCGTAGGCCACAGCAGCGGGAAGGAGAAGATACCTCCCAGTATAGCTCTTCTTTTCCAAATGTCCTGCCAGTGGCTTTCTCATACTGCTGGTAATGGGGTCAGGAATGAAGGGAGCTGATGAGGTGCACGTCACCTGGAAAGCAGGGCTGGGGGTGCTGCTCCCATAGACTCAGCCCTGTCCTGCGAGGCATTCATGGTTAGAAAGAGAGGATTCTCGGAAGACTCACGTGGATGAGTGACGCTTTCAGATAAACAGCAACGGAAATGCCCTAGCATAGGAGGTAAAGCCAGGCCGATTGATGAGGTTGGGAGGAAGTTTCCGCTACAGAGGGATGTTGGACAGCTGTAATACTACAGTTAAGTCAATGTCACATCAAAATAAAGATGAAACTTTGTTTCATTCTTTGGAAATACTTGTTTGGCTGAGAAGAGTGATCACGGCTGTAAAGCTTTCAGATTTTTAGAAGCACTGCTCTTAGTCAGACCGGGTATTCTCTTTGCAAGGTGGTCTTTTGCAATATCAGCTGAGCACGTCTGGGTAATCTGGTAGATCTCGAAGTGCGATGAGGGCTTCCCCGATGCTATTCAGACTGCTTTGGTGATCTGAAAGGAAAGAACTGGTGCTAGAGATGCATGGACCCGAATGACTGAATGAGTGCCCTTGGCTCACTGTGTACCAGACCAGCAATGTGATGTGGTCTGGCCAAACAAAATGAGCTTTGTTACACCCTTACATGGCACGGTGGTAGACACGATACCGGCAAAGTAGACATTGCTTTGGAGGGGCAGCAGCCTTCATGATGTGAGGGCCTTTGTGGACAGACATATTGGTCTACATTTCCAGTGGCAAGATTGGAATAATATGTATGTTTCTGTTTATCAGACATTAAAAAGGATTCTGGAGAAACTGGGGATGAGGCAGGAAAGAGCTAAGGAAGATCAGTGCTGACTTCTGGTCACAGTCCCCTGCAGAGAGATCTCCAGATCTCTGTCAGAAAATGAGGTGTGGGTTATTCATTTGGTGTTTGGGTTTGTTTGGGTTTTTTTTACCCTATGTTCTCTGATGGAGTAGTCTGGCAGCTTCGTTCTCATTTTTAGCCTCCTTTCTTACATATATCTCAAGAGTGTGAGGTGATTACAGAGTATAAGAACTTCCTTAGCATGGATAGATAGGGCACTAGAGAGACCAGTAGCTGGGATGAAAGCCAGCTAGTTAGTTAAAATAAAAAATAAAGCAGAGATTTTAGTGCAGATGTTTAAAATGTAGAAGAGAATAACAAGGAGTGGTGGATGCTCACCTCTGTTTGCAGGGAACATTCACTGCCATGGGATTTACAGGTGGCCCAGTTGAACGGTCACTGAAGGTCTGTGCCAAAATCTGTGCCAAGTTCCAGAGCTGTACCTGGGGGTTTGGGCAGCTCTCTGGTGTGTTACGGCCGGAGAGAGAGGTAACTGTGGGCAGCTGAGCCCCAGCTCTACTGGAAATGGCAGTTTGTCCCTCTGCATCTGTGGGGCACCAGGAAAATGTGTGTTTGACATCCAAACTGGTGTCATTGCTTTACTCCAGAAACCAGTCGCTCTGGTCCACTCCTGCAGCACAAAGCCAGGGAAAAATGATGGCTGCAGCCTGCTGCTGCCACCCTGTGCTCTGAGGTGAGCGAGGAGCGTGCCTGCCTGCCTCCTGCTAGCTGCAGTGTGTCCCCTCTTCTTGCCACATCTCACCTGTAGGTAGAATTAGGGGTCTCTGAAGGACAGAGCAGCTCTTCCCCATGCCTGCACTTTTCTGCTGCCTCTTGCTTTTGTCTTCCTGTGGGCAAAAGCTGCGCTTTCCCTGGGAGTTCACACTTGTGCTCTCTCTCTCTCTGCAGGGGAAGGTTCAGGATGAAGGAACGAGAAGAAATGTGGCAGAAAATAGAGGAGCTGGCCCGGCTGAACCCCCAGGTGGGTAACAGCAGGACCTAGAATGAACAAGACAAGAATGTGCTGGGGGTCTTGACCTGCTTCCTCAGCTCATGAGAGCAGATTCTAGCACCTGATCTCAGTCCTGTGCACCCAGCTGCAGTGGTGGCCCGTCCCTCCCAAAATCCAGTGTCTTGGGGATACTGTCAGTGTTTTACCAGCCTGGCCCTCTGTGGCACTGACCTCTAAGTAATGCCTTATAGGGAGCATGTACGTGTTTATGGACTGCTCTCTCAGCTGCAGCTGCACATGCAGTGTGCTGTGGCTCTGAGGGCACAGGTAGGAATGGGTAGGAGAAGATGATCCTTTCCTGTCTACCTACTAAAGGTACCTGCTGCTACCTTTGCGGGTGCCAGAGAGGGCGGCTGGAAGAAGTGCGCCATGCTGTGTTAGGAGGCTGGGGGAGAAGGCTTGGTGTTGGATGGCGTGCTGACTTTCCAGCTGTCTGTGTTGTCTGCAGTACCCCATGTATTACGCACCTCCACCATTGCCTCCTGTCTGCTGTATGGAAACAGAGACCCCAACTGCGGAGGATATACAGCTACTGAAGAAAACGGTGGAGACGGAGGCTGTGCAGGTGTGTAGGTGACTAAGGTCCTTCCACAATTACTCTCAGACCAGCCAGGACATCAGCAGAGTCAGTCCAGGGTTCAGCAGCCAGAACCGGCTCTTTCCAAGTGTTCTGAGGATAAAAGCCCCTGCTCTAATCCCTGATCTTTAGAGATCAACCTGTAGTCTGAAGAGTGGAGTTAATCTAACCTTCCCACTCTGGAAAAAGTGCAAGTGGGACTTTTCTGTGTCCTTCTGTTCTGTGTTTGGCTCTTGGCCTGTTCCACAGCATGCTGTGGTGTCAGCCAGCATATCCTAGAGTGGCTGGAGTCAGAGAATGGGGAGGCTGGAGGGGTGAAGGGGTTTGCTACTGATCCCTGACTCCTTTGGTTTGTCTGTAGATGCTGAAAGACATTAAGAAGGAGAAAGTTTTGCTGCGCCGGAAATCTGAGCTTCCTCAGGACGTCTACACTATAAAAGCCCTGGAGGCCCACAAGAGAGCAGAAGAGTTTCTCACCTCAAGCCAGGAGGCTCTCTGACGGGCTCAGGAGCTGGCCCGGGAAGTTCTGCCCCATCCCTTTCCCCCAGGGGTCACGGAAATGCACTCGGTTCTCATGTATAAATAAGGAATGAACATGGTGAGCTGTGCCTGTCCTCCACTCCATCTGCATCCCTCCAGGGTAGACCTGGTTTTAGGTTATAACTTGTATCTCACCACTGTCATGTCCTCCTGCTTTTCCTCCTTCCTCCTGCTTTTCCACCTCGGGTGTGCGTGCGTGAAGGGAGCCTGCCTGACCTGCGATTGTATCAGCCCAGGCAGGAGTCGCTTCATTTCCAGCTGCCACCTGGTTCTTACTCTGCCTGGGAGCCAGAGCCTTGCTGCCCTGCGACGCAGGCTCTGCGTTGGCCAGAGACTACCGCGCGTGGCTCAGCATGCTGCTACAAGCCCCAGGTGCCCATCTCTGCCATGCCTGCCCCCGTGCTGCCTGTGCAGCCAAGCCCTGCGGTGGTCGGGGGCCAGGCTGGGCTCGGGGCAGGAGCGCGTGGCAGAGTTTGTGGGGGCTCTGCTGCCTCTCCGCCCTGCCTTGGGGTACAGCTCCGCAGCTGGAGGGTCTCACGTACAGCGGAGGAGATGTTTGCTTCCACCTTTCTTTTGCTTCAAGCCCCTTGTTCTGTTCCCCTGTCAGTGGAGTGGGGGTTCAGTGCTTCGCCACCCCCAGTAAAGCTGGGTGCAAGCACTACATACTATTGCAGCCCTCCCTTTAGAGCATCCTTAGAAGCTCTCTTGTGGGAAAGTGAATTCCTTCAGCTATTTGTGTTGGTCCGTGCTGACTTGTCTCCATCCTGGTGTCTTGGGTTAATTGTGGGCCCAGAATTAACTTCCCGCTTTGTAGCAGGCGTCAGCCACTGACTTCTGCTTTCTTCCTCTACCTGCTCAATTAAAATACTCCTGCAGCTCTCCCTTTGTCGCTGTATCCCATCCTTAGCTCTGCAGTGGCCAGGGTTTCCAGGAAGCTTGTGCTGCTAAAGTCATTTCTGCAAACTAGTGGAAGCAATGGATACACCTTATGGGGCCAGGCTGAGTTTCTGAGTGTTCACTTGTCTCCTCTTTATGATCAATGGCTAGGTGCTACTGCTGAATTGCTTCCGCGGGTGCTCTGAGCAAAGTTCGCCTCGCCCTGTTACTTTGGCACCTGCTGTGGCCAGAGGCCCTTGTTAGTTATCATACGGTGCATCAGGGACTTGTTGTGCTAATTTAGCATTTAGAGCGCACTTGCTGATAGCCCAGGGGGTTGCACAGCACTGGGGTGCTGCTGTGATCCGGCTTCCTCCCTTACCTTTTGTGGTGCAGATTCAGTGCCAGGCCAAGGTGCCACCTCAGAGAGGCTGGCCTGTGATAGAATCATGGAACGGTTTGGGTTGGAAGGGACCTTAAAGATCATCTCGTTCCAACCCCCTGCCATGGGCAGAGACACCTTCCACTGGACCAGGTTGCTCAAAGCCCCCTCCAACCTGGCCTCGAACACTTCCAGGGAGGGGGCATCCACAGCTTCTCTGGGCAACCTGTGCCTCACCACCCTCATGGCGAAGAATTTCCTCCTTAGATCTAATGTAAATCTACCCTCTTTCAGTTTAAAGCCATTACCCCGTGTCCTGTCCCTTGTAAAAAGTCCCTCTCCAGGTTTCTTGCAGGCCCCCTCCAGGTACTGGAAGGCTGCTATAAGGTCTCCCTGGAGCCTTCTCTTCTCCAGGCTGAGCAACCCCAACTCTCTCAGCCTGTCCTCATAGGAGAGGTGCTCCAGCCCTCTGATCACCTTCATGGCCCTCCTCTGGACTTGCTCCAGCAGGTCCATGTCCTTCTTATGTTGGGGGCCCCTACGCTGAACGCAGTACTGCAGGTGAGGCCTCACCAGAGCAGAGTAGAGAGGGAGAATCACCTCCCTCGACCTTCTGGTCATGCTTCTTTTGATGCAGCCCAGGATACGGTTGGAAAAAGGGAGTCTTCCTCGCTTCTTACCTGCTGCGCTTGCTTTCTTGACACATAAGCTTGAGTGGGTTTGCAGTAGCGCAAGGGAGCTTACAGGGCCAGTGCTAGTCTGACACTGCTTTGCAGCATCATGGGATGTTGCAGTAGGTCCTGGTGTATCTGCTTGTCCTCACCAGTAAACCATTCCCAGGTCAGAGGTTCATCCCCTCTCATCTTACTGCTGGTGCACAGCACATCTTTCCTCCAACCCAAACAAAGCTGTTTTTTCCCCGTGTATCCTGTACCCCCTGCCCTGTTCAGCTCCCTTTCAGTTCGGCCCTCGTTAGGCATGCCACCATCTCTTAGGAGCAGCTGGCAAGCATGAGTACATGCGAGATCACCCACAGTCACGCAGGACCCCGCCTCCCCTCTGCTTCATGCAATGGGCCAGTTCATCAGGAGACTTACGAAACACCTCAGGGAGGTTATTGCTTATTTTGAACATTAGTCCGAGCTCATGGTCAGCTGCCAATCAATTACCTCACGCCTGGCACAGCACGTAGACGTGCACCGGGTGATGCCGGATGGCGCACGGGAGCGGCAGGCATCTCGGGGCGCAGCGGAGATGAGGACGGCCGAGCGCCACCCGCAGCAGGGCTCGGGCTGGGGGAGGATGTTCCTTCCCGTTGCAGTACAGGCTTTCCAACTCATCCGCTTAGCGTTGCGTTATAAGCCGCCACCTCATTTTTAGAGCGCTACAGCATGTGTGCCCTCACTCGAGCCCACTTGCCGCTGGGCAGCGGCTGCCGTTCCCTGCCGCGGGCTGTTCCGCCTGCAGAAGCAGCGGAGACTTCTGGTGCGCAGGGGCCGTCGCTGCCCTGCAGATGGTCCGTCTCTGGTGGCAGTCCCCGAGCGCGGCTGGAGGAACGCTGCCGGGGTTGTGCCATGTGCAGGGGCAGGACTGCAACGCATCACGACTACGTGCTGTACAGCTTTGATGTTCTCATAGCTTTGTGTCTTGTTCTGGGTCAGGAACTTATGCTTAGTACCTTCACGTTGCCATTAGTTTGCTGCCTACTCATTCCAGTGTCCTGGAAGAAGGGGACCATGTGAGAAAGGGGGGAGGGCGTTCACCCCCTCCGCCACACGTACCGCTCGTACGCAGACCGGCGTCTGCCACGCTACAGCTGCCCCTTGCTCAACACTTGGTTTCTAGCGTTAGTGCTGCTCATTTCTGCCTATGCCTTTCCCCACATCAGCCAAATGGACAGAACTGGAGCTGCCTCTTCCACTTCACCTGGCTCCCTCCTCCCGAGGGAACAAGCAAAACTAACTACTGCATTCACCCCCTGGACACAAGTATTAAGCTGCTTACAGTTCATATGTACATATGGTGTACTTTATTTTCAGTAGAGCATTACATAGTATGAAAGTGTTGGATTTTGTACAGATGTCCCTGTATGTACATAACTAAATAAAACTGATCTCTTGGAAAGACACATTGGACTCCACCTCTGATGTTCCGACACTCAGCCCCTGTCCTGGGAGGAGGGGCCCTAGCGTGGACAGGGACTTCTCCAGCACTGACAGCACGGGGGCAAACCCAGCGTTTGTCCCAAGGGAATTGGGGCAAAGCCGGCCAAGCCCCCTCCCTCCACACGCACACGGGTATGGAAACCGGTCAGGCTCCCGGGAGGCAGAGGAAGCCAACGCGAGGACATCACGGCGACTTACGCGCCAGCCAGAACCAGGAAAGAGGAGCGGGAAGGGAAGCGGGACGACGTCAGCGGGAGAAACTGGAAGGTTGATGCTGGCAAGTCCCGTCGCCCCCCGGCTCCGGGGCAGCGGGCCGCTGGTCCGCAGCACCCGCGCCGCAGCTCGGCCCTCACTTCCACTCAGGCCTGGGGCTGCTGAGGCTCTGCCGGGCCTGCAGCGTGCGCTGCACCACGTCCTTCCACTGGTCCTCCGAGATCTGGCTGGCCCAGGCGGGGATGCCCAGGGTGGGGAGCTTCACGCCGGCCATCGTCCTCTTCACCAGCTCCACATGCTCTGGGAAGGGAGAGGGCGTGAGGCCGCGGCCCAGCCCCGCACGGGGCGGCCGGCAGGGCCCGGCCGGAGACGCCGTTACCTGCATCCATGGGGATGGAGCTGCGGCTGCTCTGAGCCGCCGCGCCTTCCTCCGCCGCCGCCGCCTCCTCCTCCTCCTCCTCGCTGTCCGCCGGCGGGTCGGGCAGGTGCAGCCTCAGCATCTGCAGGGAGAGGCGGGCAGCGGGGCTGGGGGTCGGGCCCGCTCCCGGGACCGCTCCCGGGACCGCCCCGCCGGCGTCCCCCAGCCCCGTCCCGGCCCCGGGCGGTACCTGCAGCCGCTCCTGCAGGCCGGGGCCCGGCTCGGCGCAGCCCGCCGGGGCGGCGGGGGGGACCCGCCTCACCGGGGCCCTGCTCCGGCTCCTGGCTCAGCGGCTGGTACAAGTACCCGCCGCCGCCGCCTTCTTCCTCCTCCTCCTCTTCCTCCTCTTCTTCCTCGTCGCCGCTCCAGCCCGCCGCGCCGTCGGGGGCCTCCGGCGGCCCCGGCTCCTCAGGACACACCCGCTCCGGCCCCATGCTCCGCGCCACCGCCATCCACCGGGCGCGGCGCCGGGGAGGCCCCGCCGCCGCCGCCCGGAAGCGCCGCCGCCGCCGCGGGGCACTGTGGGTGTTGTAGTGCCGGGGCCGGGGCCGGGGGGCGCCGGTGCGCGCCGCCGCTGCTCTCCCCCGCCGCTCCCGGCCCCTCCAGCCTCCGCCCTACCGTGCCCGGCCGCGGGGGGGAGCGGGCCGGTGGCGGGGCAGGGCAGGGGCCGCCCCCGAGCGGGGGACCTGGGCCCGGCACCCCCGGAGGGGCCCCGCGGGGCCGTGCCGCCCCGGCGGGGGAGGGAAACCCGCGGCCCACGGGCGGGCGGGGCCGGGCGGGCGGGGCGGCGCCGGACTACAAGTCCCAGGGAGCGGTGGGCGCGGCCGTTGGAGAGGGGCTGCCGGGCCGCCTTCCCGCCGCCAGGTACGGGACCGGGGCTGAGAGGGACCGGCTGGTGCAGCGTGGGGCTGCGCCGGTGCCGGTGCCCGGCGGTGGCGAGCGGGGGAGGGGGGGGCTGGAGCTACCGCCGAGCCCCTCCGTAAGGGCCGGGGGCGCGGGGCCGCCGCCCTCCCTGGTTGCCCTGGGCCGCCGGTTGGGGGGGCGGCGGTTGGAGGCGGCGGGGGGCGGCGGGCCCCGAGCAGGGAGGCTGCCCTCCCGCTCCGCGCCCCGGCCGTGGCCGTGCTGGGCCTCCTGCCTCCATCCCCGCGGGCCGGTAGTGCCGTTTCAGCCCGTTCAGGCTCCCGCCCAGGCTCGGCCACCCCGGTGAGCCCGGGGCTCCGCGCCTGGTCCTTCCCGGCCGCCGTGCGAAGGCCGGCACCGGTGAGCGCTGAGCCCGCCCGGGGACGCGCTCTGCCCCGAGGGTCCCGGTGCCGGGGAAGAAAGCGGGGCGGTTTGTGCGTAAAGCGTGAAACGCCACGTTAGCTGTCATCGCCTCGGCTTCCCTCAGCCTCCTCCCTTCCAGGGCTGCCCTGGGCACGGCAGAAAGAGCTTGGCGGTAGCCAGAGGCCCAGGCAAATCCCTGGCGGGGAGAGGGGGCGAAGGAACATCTCCGAAGCTTTGGTGCGCTCCAGAGAGAAGCAGCAGTGGGGTTCGGGAGGCAAGGCGAGAAGTCAGCTCAGCAGGCGCAGAGTCGTAGCTGGGCTTTGGGCAAAAGTCAGTCAGCGGTGGGCCAAATGTTTGGGCAAAAATAAAGAGGCAGTGCTGCTCTCTGCAGGGAGGGCCCCCGGAATAAATTTCTGCCCGACCAACGCGGTCTGCGATTCCCGCGTCTAACGCGAGCTTCCAGCTCGGTCTCGGTTAACGAGCTCGGGGGCTGTTCTAGCACCGTCTCGTTTACTGGTGCTGGAATTGGCGTTGCGAGCATCCAAGCTGCCGAATGTGCAAGCTTGCAATTTCACACTGCCTTAGCATAAATAGTCAAAGCATCGGATAAATGTCAAGCATGAGCGAAGAAAGCGGGTTGTTCTCGTGCTATCGCTAACAGTAAGTTGGATGTGCTTGAAATAGAACTGTCTACATGGACTGCTGCGAGCTGGCTGGGCTATTTTAAGTGTTACTAAACCTTGTGGCTGGCATCTTTTGGGAGAGGGGACTGAGGCAGCCACACGGTAGGATTTGCTCTCCGGAGCGACTTTGCAGGGGCAGCAGGCTGCTCTGCTTGGGGTGGTGCTGTGATTTGGGGGGGGGGGGGGGGTGGCGGAGCAAGCCCGCTTTCTGCTGGGTTTCTCCCCCTTGCTGGGGAATTGGCTGCAGCAAGGCTAATCTGAGCAGCTTTCAGAAATGGCTCTAGGTTTCTTTTGTGTGCATAGAGGAATGAGGCAGCCCAGTGAACTCTCTTTGCGCGAAGAAATGGATCCAAGGATATATATTTTTGTTCTAAGATTATTGTCTGGCTGCTGTACTCTAAAATGGTCAGTAGCTTTCTATCTCGAATTAAGTGTTTTCATAGCTAATTGTAGGGATTGAAGATAGAAACTCTAAAGCAAATAGAACAAACAGCTGAAAAATCTGACTGTAAAAACCATGATTACTTCCCCCCCCCCCCCCCCCCCATCTACGCCACTTTGCTGAGGTCCCCACAACGGTGTTGGAAGGTAGGCTAGTGAGAAATGATTGAGGGATACTTCTGGTGATCTCAGGTGGCTATATGCTGTGCTGGTGGACTCTCGTTAGCTGTAAGCTGGGGCAGTTTGGATGAAGGTTGTTTCAGGCATTATGTGCATCTTCAGACAGCAACACAGCCAGAGATTTGGGGGTGTTGTCTATAGGTGCTGTATTCGAAGAACGCAGAGCTGACTTAAAATCTGGTTGTTCCTTTGCTTAGCAGCGAAATGCCCCGGGGTGAATTGCTGCGTTCCCTTTGCTGGATGTCAGCGCTGATGAAGACCAAGGGAGGTGTTGAAGAACGTCCATAGCTATTTCTCTGCTTACAGGCTTGTGAGCTTCCACCTGTGGTCAGGGGTCACGCCTGACTGCAGCGACGGAGCCAGCCCGTGGTCACTCCACGGCTCGTGTTGCACCACGCACTCTCGAAGTGTGTACCTGGGCTTGTGGTGCTGTGCACGGTCAGGGGAGGCCTCCAGGCATTTCTGTGGGACCACAGCAGGTTATTTTGAGCGCTTTTTAATTTTAGCCTCCCTGTGCTTAGTGGCACAGGAACAACTCATTGCTGTGCTCACTTAATTACCAGCATCATCAGCATCGGGAGCTTCCACAGTAGGTGAAGCGTAACCTGATTTTTAGAAACATTCTTATTCCTGGCAATTAATGACAGGACATACCAGGGTTTCAACCCAAATTTTTCTGCGTTCTCTGTGTTTGACTGTAACTCTGGATAGGTTATGCCAGACCAGGGAAATGGGGAGTTGTGAAGATCGCGTGATTGCTGCCCGTGTGAGTGCAAAACGAAAGGAAAAGATCTATGAGTTTTCGGAGAGGTGAAGTGGGGAGCTGATGCCCGTGTCAGTGAAAGTAAGCGGTGGCTTGAACAGAAGCACGTGTGCCCTTCTGCAAAGGAGCCCCCGAATGCGTGCGTGCACGTGGTCAGGATGCTCAGCGCGTCGCTTCTCCCGGCTGAGATGGGGGGAAGAGGCAGCCGGAGCTTCCTGATCTAAGGTGAGTGAGCGTATGCCAAGCTAACGGAGCACGTGGGAGTGCAGTTCCTTTGGTTTTGTTTCGTCTAGAAAATCTCTCGCTGTATAAGAAACTTGTGCTTCTTTTGATGGAGCTTTTTGGTCTCCCTATAAGTCTACGGTCATATCCCTGGGGCCATTGGGGCACGATTCCGGCTGGACGTGCTGAATCAGTCAGAGATTCCTCAGACCTTCAACCAGCTTCTGCTGTGGGTGCAGACGAACTGCGGAGGCTGCTCTAAACGAGGTGCAGCTCTGGGGAGGAGAGGGGTGGCTCAGCAGGATCCAGAAAAGGGACGCGCACTCAGCTCAGTGTCTACATGAATCCCCGTAGAAGGCAGCCCTCCCCTTCCCCTGCTGGCTTTTGGCAGCAGCAATAGCTTCTGTGATTTAAACGATTCAAACTTAATTTTTCTGTGGTGTGAAAGCCCTTCCTCTGGTCTGTGATGAATGTTAGTGTCACTAACTGTCCCTTTGGTTTGCTGTGCAGAGTGAAAAAGCACCTGGTTTGCCTGAGCTGGGACGTGTACCGCCGCCTGCAGCCAGTGCCTGCCGGTACAATTTCCCTCTGTCTTATCAATATTTCTGTGTTTTATAGCCTACATCCCTGTTGCTGGTGCCCTAAATGAGAAATCACAGTATGTATTTTGCATAACTTAACATTGTACAGCTGGGGGAAATTGTTAGTAAATTGTTTCATATTGATTTTGCTGCTCCCCTCTCCCCCCCCGAGCTGTGCCCTGTGTAATCTTTAAAGAACTCTAAGGCACACTGCCTAATGTCAAGTGTATTAATGCCTCTTATTAAGAAGTCCTCATAGGAATGAGGTTGAAAAGTGGTGTATTTATGTCCTCATTTATATCATTAAAATTATCATTGGAAATCAAAACCTGAAATGGAACTTAACAGCGTGCATAGTTGTAGGGCAGAAAATAACTTTTTCTCAAAAAATGTGTTTAACTCATATTTGCAGAGAGGGGGATTGCAGGAGGAAAATGTACTTTGGGGTGGAAGACGGCTCTAATGAAACGACTTCCAAAAAAGGCAGGAGAGGAGAGAGGCTGGAGCCAGACGCAGAAGGCGTGGGGAGGAGCGGGGGGTCCGCAGGAGACGGGGGTGTGCAGGGAGGGGGGGGGTGGACCTGTGCGTGGCCGAAAAGGGGAGAACAAGTGCTTGGCGAAGGCGGGAAGACGCTGTGACAGTTTCGGGGTAGGGTTGTGGCCAGTTGTAGGAGAGGAAGATGGAGTCTGGCTGGATGTTTTTATTACAGTGTAGGGAAGAGCAGTCAGGTTTGGAAAAACCCTGGCAGCTTGTTAAATCCTGCGTTTTCCTTTGCCTTTTAATATACGACCCTGTAAGGATCGCTTCACGCTTCCGATTGTTCTCTTTTCAGGAAGCGAATGAGTGTTTCTGCCTGCCCCGGGCCTGACGAGCGGCAGCCAGAGGCTGTGCTGGCTAAGCCTTGCCTGTGCTCTGAAGGGGTGTCCCTGTCCTGAGCCAAGGCGAAGCGCAGCCAACTTCAACCCCATCACCCCCAGCACCGCCCCGGGCCTGCGTACAACCGCCTGCCTCCTGCCAAGGGCTGATCGCTGGGGGGAAAAAAAAAAATCTTTCCCAGTAATTGTAATTGTAGGAAACAACATTGCAACATTGTTGCTACAACATCAACCTCATTTCCTACAGTGTAACCAGCTGGGCCTTGAGCTGCTGCCTCTCAGTTGACCAGATTAACTTCTTAGGACGTGCAGCCTTCGTTTCCTGCGTTCCTATGACTAATTTTAATTATGAAGCTGTTCAGGCAGGGTAGCCGGCTCCTGTTGGAGTGCGAGGACCGGCGTCCTGCTCCAGCAGCAACGTGCTCCTCGGCACAGGGCTGGAGTGAACTCCCGAGGGTGAAGAAGAGTTTTCCCAGCCTTTCTGGCAAAAAAGGCAAGCAGCTTGGTACGATGCCTGCCTGCCTGCCACGCCGGGCTGCTGTGCCCCTCTACCCCAGGAGGAACCAAGTGGAGAACTTGGAAGTAATGTTCATCCTCGTAATCTTCCAGGATCTGGCTCAGTCTGAAGGGTGTGGAAAATATTGACACTGGTGATAAAGTCCAGTTAGGCAACTTGAGGAGTCTCTTACAGAATCACTTAACCAAGAAGCGATTTTGAGGAAAATATTGGTTAGATTTTTCAGTGATAACTCATGACTGAGGCAGGAAACATTTAGATATGTGAAGCCTTCAAAATAGCCTGAAAGGTGACTTTGGTGGTCTCCATGGAAACTCATCTATTCTGTAGCTTTGTGGAGGACTTATACAAGAGCTGCTGCCTGGCTTAAAAAAAAAGTAATTTAAAAAACAAAACCCAAACCTGCTAGATCTGAATTTGGGGTGGTCCCGGATATACAGTGAAGCATGGCCTGTAGCAGAGGGGGGCTGTTCCTGGGCCCTTCTGGAGCAGCTCTGCTGGAGAAAAGCTTGATGTGACTTTCTGGGCTGCTGACTGCAGTTTAGGTGACGGTGGTTGCCGCAGGAAGAAGCGGCTTCACAGGAGGGGCTCCTTGGTCTGCGCTCATCTGTTACAAGTAAGACTGCAGGAGTGTGGCCAAAGAAGGGCAATGAGGCTGGTGAAGGGCCTGCAGCACAAGTCTTATGAGGAGCTGGGGTTGTTTAGTTTGGAGAAGAGGAGGCTGAGGGGAGAACTTATCTCTCTCTACAACTGCCTGAAAGGAGGCTGTAGTGAGGTGGGGATCAGTCTCTTCTCCCAAGTAACGAGCGATAGGATGAGAGGAAATGGCCTCAAGTTGTGCCGGGGGGGGGGTTAGATTGGATATTAGGAAAAATTTCTTCACCGAAAGAGTAGTCAGCCACTGGAACAGGCTGCCCAGGGAAGTGGCTGAGTCCCCATCCCTGGAGGTATTCACAGGACGGGGAGATGTGGTGCTTAGGGACATGGTTTAGTGGTGGACTTGGCAGTGCTGCGTTAACGGTTGGACTTGATGATCTTCAAGGTCTTTGCCAACCTAAACCATTCTATGATTCTATGCTCTCTATTCGGGCTTTGCACATGTCCTGTTGCGGTAAGTTTCAGGTACAGAGCATGCTCTGGCTGCCGGTCTCTATTGTGGGAACACCTTGAAAACCAAATAACTTTAAAAAGAAATTACTCAAATTTTGCTGAGATTTAGGAGTTCTGGAATGAGGTGACTGGTTTCTGGGTGCTTTTGAACTGTCTGTGGTATGCATGGCTGGAGTGGGAAGCCTGAGCTCTGCTCCATGCCAGGAGCTCCCTGTTGGGTGGCATCTCTGGCTCTTTCCTTGGGTGGGGATAAAATGGGAGTGTGCGGGTGGGCCAGACGCTGTGGTGATCAGGCTGCTGATGGGCCGTAGGAGTGCCTGGCTGTGAGCGGTGATTCCGCTTGGCTGAAGGGCCGGGGGAGGCCAACTGGAGCAGAGCAACATGGCGCTGCCCCTTCTTGCTGCTCTCCAGCTACTTCCGAAACTTTAAACAGGAGGAAAGTTCTCCTTGTGAAAGCTCACTACTTTCCAAAAAGAAAAGGGACAGACAAAATGTGTAGGGATTTTAGTCCTCATTCTAAGGCATCCGCAAATTTCTTTGTGTGCTGCAAATGCTAAAACTGGCTGCAGGGTGGGAGCACGCTGACTTCGTCTTCCAAGAAGCTAGAACCAAGCAATTAAAAAAAAAAAAGAGAAATCTCTTTAGGCTGTCTGAAACACTGACATCTCTTCTAATGGCTGTTTTTCAGCTGGGGGAAAACTTAAAGAATTGAACTGACCCACTTTTTCAGAAGCACCCAGGCAGGAGTGTGCTCCAGATCCTTAGATCCAAAGGAGAATCTCTGCAAAAATCAGCTGCGGTGACTTCTCTAAGAGCTGATCTAAGCCATCTGTTTGAAGCGTGAAGCATATCGGTTTCTTAACTGAGATATGATGTTACAAAATTTTCATGGTTACGCCTGGATTTGCTGTGGGAGAAAAAGGCCTTATTCTGACCATTAGCAACCAGCTTTCTCCCCAGACTACGGGGTTTCTGTTCTCTCATGTTTAGTTAAGCTGGACCCTAGTGCTCAAATTGATGAGTCCAAATGCTAGCGCTGTAGTCCCCCCCCATATCGGGGAGTCAGTTGCTTTACGTGGCAGTGGTTCTTTGGGGGGTTTTGCTGGGTGGTTTGGTTTTTTTTTTAATATTTTCCTCTGCTGTTTCTCACGACCGATCCAAAGAGCACACTCTCTTCCCTCTGGCTCTGTTCTTTTCACCTTCACAATTGGCTCTCGCTGTGTGTTTTCATTCATGTGGACAAATTGTTCTGGCATGTACGGGATGTGTACATGACCAGGGCACAGCTGAGCGTGCAGCACTCGGCTGCCTTCACCAAAGGTGCTTGGCTTGGGCTGCCTGTACGGCCACCCTGAGGTTGTTTTTTTGCATGCGAGGGCATCTCTGCTTGCTCTTCTGAGCCTTGCTCAGGTTACGGTACCTGCCTTGTGTCTCCTTCCCCAGGGGAGAGTAAAGGCGTATCCACTTGGGAGGCAGATGAGTGAGGACACAGCAATGCGACCTTCGTAGCTGGCGTTCAAGGAAGACAGGAAGACCTGTGAGATGGGTCGTGTTGTTGTAGCATTCTCTCTCTGTTACAGAGCCTGGTGACATCGTGGTGGCCCAGGAAGCATGCGGCTGTGGCGCTGGGGGCCCTGAAGACTGTCTGGCTTGCAGAGAGGAATGCTACGGTGGGCAGTGCACTTGGAAGGTGGGCCGCGGAGGGTGAACCATGCGGCCGTGGCCGTCGGGCACAAGGTCTATTCCTTTGGCGGATATTGTTCTGGAGAAGACTATGAGACTCTGCGGCAGATTGACGTCCATGTTTTTAATGCAGGTAAATGTGTCCTTGTGGTGCGTGGAGGAGTGGCTTGCTGGGCTCGGTTATTATTTTTCTTGCCCACTGCTGCTTAACATGTTACACGCTGTATGTGCTGTCTGACTCTAATCTCCAAAAAAGTTACCAGTGTAGATGGGAGCCTCTTCCCTTGTGCAGCCCTGTATTTTCAGCTTCAGGGGCTGGGCACAGAGGGGCTGTAGTTCAGCAGACTGCTAGGATAAGGACTCACTAGAAGTAACCACAGAGCCAATGGCTTGTTTTGTCCTTGTTCTCTGTGAACACTAACTCAGCTAGGTGCAAAGAGGCAATGTTTAGCTGGCTCAGGTCCCCCATCCAGTTTGCAGTGTGACCGTGCTCAGCTGCCCCTAGTGTGGAAGGGGTAGGGTGGGAACCAGTGCACTCAGTTAAGTCTCCAGGTTTAGACTCCTGAGCTGTTTCCCTGTGGGGGCAGCTGACAACCGCTGCCAGCACGATGGAGTCAGTAGGGGCATGTGGTTGGATGGAGGCCTTCCCATTTTGGCAGCAGCTATCATGCAGATTCACAACGTGGCTTAGAAAAGCATCTGGAGCTGGAGCCATTTGTGTAGGGTAGCCAGTATCTGTTAGGAGGCTGAACTGGGGCCATGACTGTGCTGGGAGAGGCTGTATTTCTTGATTCAGTGCTCTTTGAACTGAAGAGGTTACTGAGCTGGTCCATGAAGTATTTCCCTATAATTAGGCAGGTGGTTGAAAAGCTGCACAGGTGCTTGGATGGGTCCAGCTGAACAGAGACGAGAGCAGAGAACCAATGACCAGTTTTGCAGACTGGACAGCGTGCTGAACGCTCTCCTAACATGCATGTGGCGTGTAGATAAAACTAGTTTGTCTGTAAGATGCAGTGAATTCACTGCTCCAAATCTGACTGTGGAGAAGACTGACTTGTGCAGTAGTGGATAAAGGCATTGGTTACACAGGGCTGCCAAGGTGACCTGCTCACAGTGTAGAAGGGAGTGTGGCTCAGGATCTTGTGAACAAAGACATTCATCTCTATCCAGAGAGACTGGCTCTCACACTCAAGACAGTTGTAGCTTGTAAAACGTGCCAGTAGAGCACTGCTGCTATGGTGGAAGCATAATTACTGTGCCCAAAGGAATGCTCTTGCGTTGTCTTCCCTTCTTACCACTCCCAGATATTAAAGTGTCATGATGCTGCAGCCACCATGTGAGAGGTGACACTGGCTTCCCAAGCCCTTGCTCAGTTAGCATTGCCAGATTCCAGTGCTAAAGCCAAAATACCAGATTTTGAATGATCCCTTTCAATCTTCCAAAGAGGAAGAATCTGTTTTAGGTAGGAAACATCCCATCTAGCTTGACTTTAGCATTGGCTGTGCTTCCTCAGTGCCCTTTCCGCCCCTGGGAGAGATGATCACTCTTTAAGATGCCTGACCCTTTCCTGATGTTAGTATTTCAGGGGAACTGCAGACTGTTTTCTGCTGTGTTTTGTGTTCTCTCCGTGTCGAAAACAAAACTGGAGGCTGTATGTGTGGCAGAGGGAAGGTGTCTGGGTGCTATTCTGTAATGGCCATGTAACACTCGCTGTGGCTCTTGCACTGTCATTAAGCCCTGTAATACCTGTTGACCACTCTGGCTACTGCTGAACGTGACACACAGGCGGGCAGGAAGGAGAACCTGTAATCACAAGGAACTCCTATTAGTAACACAAGGTGAGCGGGAGAACTCGGGTATGGATGGGGGTAAAGGAGACAGACAGCTGTCTTATCTAGAGTTTAAAAAACAAAACAAAAGCAAACAAACCCTGTTCATACAAAGCTGCTGCGTTGCTTTACTTAAACTGCACTGCTGCAAGTTCAAATGATGCCTTCAGGTGTGTCCCCTTGCATGTTGCTGCAGTGAATTATTCCTGTGCTGCCCATTCTTCCAGCTTTGAGTCTCTTCAAAAATGTCACTAGCCTGAATCTGCACTCATTATCACCTCTGGACTTTTTCTTTTTCCTTTCCCTGTTTTCCCTATATTTGTTTTTTTGGTGTGTGTGTGTGTGCTGTACCTTCACTCACAGTCTAGGATGAGCCAGAGTGGAAACCTCTTCAGTGTATCTGATGCAGAACAGAGCCTACTTCTGTCCAGAGTCCTCTGGTCCTCCGGTACTTCCTCTAGTCTCACCTGTGATGGAGTCCTGTGGAAAACTTTGGGATGCTTCCATATTCCTTAACTAGCTACTACTCAGGGTCAGGCACAGCTTTGTCTTGCTTACTAGACTGCTTCTGCACCTTGTCATGGGGAAAAAAGCACCGTGCAGGGTGGGTTGTGACCTGTGAGGACGTGTAGCAGGCTTAGCATTTGACATGGGCTCAAACTTGTGCTTTCAGTGTCTCTGCGCTGGATCAAGCTGCCTCCAGTGTGGACAAACAGCCGAGACCATGTGAGAGAGGTGCCCTACATGAGGTATGGGCACTCAGCAGTGCTCATAGACGACACCGTCTACATATGGGGTGGTCGCAATGACACTGAGGGAGCCTGCAACGTGCTCTATGCCTTTGATGTCAGTAAGTTCCAGCTTCTCACTCTTCCTTGTCACTGCTGCTCTTGATGAGACCTTCTCTCTGCCCCACCGCGCTGCTCCCCAACTTGTTTTCCTGTCCCTCAGCCTTTCTGCAAAGTGACAGTCTGGAGGAAATGCTGCAAATGGGGAATTGGTGTTGCTGGCTGTTTCAGCAGGTTTAGAAGAGGAGCAGGGTGGCCAGCGTGTCTGCAAACTTGACTCTCTGTAAAAGCCTTTGAACAGAGATTACTGAGCTTGTCTAATAGTCAAACGGGTTTTAAGTTTTCTATCAGCTTTGTGTGCTCTCTCTGATAGTAACTACAGGCGAAGCATTCTCTCTGTGTGATGTATTATTCCTTTGCTGTGGCTGAAGGTTGCAGTGAGAAGGGGCTAGAGCTCTGAAGGATTGTGGTTCCTCTCCAGGGTGATCCTTCTTTCTGAAAGCATGAAGGAGAGTGAGGAATAAAACATAGAAGTAGTCAGGGAGAGGACGGCTAAATAAGGGAAGGCATGAGTCGAGTTAGATAAACCTAAAGGATAAACTCCTTGAGCCTTTCTGTTGGCTTCTCCATAGTGCTGCTGGAGCACCTGGGGAGAACAGGCAGCATCAGGAACTGGGTGGACAGGGGTGTCAAGAAAGGAAGGGAGTACATCTGGATTCTGGAGGCAAGTCCATCTAAGTACTGACCAGTAACTGGCTTGCTGGACTTGCAAGGAAACTGCTTGCTCTGGTGCTTGGTCATGGGTCCCCTTCTTTGCCAGGAAACATCTCCCAGCTTGGAGCTGCTCTCTGGGCACAAGGTTTCCCCCTTCCCCTGACACATGCTGCTGGGAAGCCACCAGTAAACCTCTGCCTAAGCAGAAGCCTTGTAGTGGGAGCTGTCTGGTCTCCCTGCCAACTCCAGCACTTTAGCATTAAGTGAAAATTAACGGAAAAGCCAGAATTCGGTCCTGGTCCAAACCCTCTGCAGCTGTCTGTACACACTGTGCCTGTTCCCTGCCAACCCTGGAAAGTGAGGCTGGCAGTCGCAGTCCCGTGTCTGTGGTGTAAGTTCCACTGTAGGAGTCGCATCAGGCTGGATAAAGTCCTGACTGAGTGCACTTTTGTCCCCGGGGGTGCCAAGCAGATCACAAGTCGAGGTCTTTTCCATGTCTAATTTGATGTGTTGCGCTTGGATGAGCTCTTGCTGCTATCGTGTGACTGGGCTTGGAAGCAGCCCCATGAAGGAAAGGAACTCGATAGCCGCTGCAACTTTCTCACTAGAGGCTGCTCAGGGATTCTGTTGACCTTGCAAGACCCTTTGTGTGGTTCCAGCTGGAGCCTAGGTGGAGAGCTGTGGCCGCAGGCCAAGTTCAGAGAAGTTATCCTCGTGAAGAATGTTGCTTTGGCTCCAACATTACAGCTTCCTGAAATAAGCACTGCTCTTGGCAGCTCGCAGCAGGTAGGGAGGGTGGGAGGGAATGTCGCCTGCTGCCTCGAGGCTTATCTGTGCCTCTCTGGGGACAGGTGCCTGTTTGCGCTTGGCAGTGAGTCGCTGGCTTGGCTCCACGTTGCCCTGGCATGGAGAACGGCTCTGGCTGGATTTAAAGTCCTCCCCTAAACCAAGCCAACCCCTGGAGCGTGCGGGCTAAGGGGCTGAATCTGGCTGGCACAGGCTCATGGGGAGCAGCGCGAAGGGAAACGTGAAGGGTGGAGAGTGAGGAAGGCTCCCCTTGAAGAGGGGATGAGAATGTAACGAGAGGAGCAGATAAGATAGGGAGAGCTGCGCTGCAGAGGTGGGGATGTGCACAGCAGCTCTGTTGACACGGTGAGCTTGCGGTTAAGTGACTTCTGCCTGGATTTGAGAGCTGGTTTTCCTCAGTCAGTCAGCATCTCCACGCCGTGAGGTCAGTTGAGCCACTTAGCATCATTGCTTCATTGTAATTGAAACTGTAAATGTGGAGTTGATAAGTGACTCACAAGTAGGCTTTGCAAGGGATTCAATAAAAATAACATTGCTCAAGCAGCACGGTACTACTCACACTGAAAATGTGAGCTGTTTGTCAGGTCGGACGGAGTCAGTGGCCGTGCCCAGTAGCCGAGACCTCTGTCACCGTGCACCTCTGCGGAGGCTCAGGCAGGTAGCCCTGCCTGAAGGAGCTTGCAGCCTTTCTGGAGAAGCAGGTGCTGTGTGTCAAAGAGAGAAGAATTTCTGTCTTGGAAATGAAGAACAGCAGTAAAGAGCTACCCCATCCCAACAGCTACTGTATTTTCTTAGTGTTGCCTCCCGTTTTGTTTCAGACACGCACAAGTGGTTCACGCCAAAGGTGTCTGGAATGGTCCCAGGAGCCAGAGATGGGCACTCGGCTTGTGTCCTGGCAAAGAGCATGTTTATCTTTGGAGGCTATGAACAGCTGGTGAGTAGTCTCTGTAACTGTTATTTGGCGATCCCTAGGAAAGAGGGTGTTCCTACCTCGGACATTGGTAGAGGCAGGATACAGGGGCGTATTTGTATCCATAGTTGCTTTCATTTTGTAACTCAGCAATGTTATGGCATTAATTACCCAGGTTATGCTCATTGTTTTGCAGAGAAGATGGTTGGGAAAGTAGGCCTAAAAAAAATGGTGGATTTTTTTTTTCTTCCCCAAAACTTATAGATATATAGAGGTAAAAATATAAATATCTTTACATAGTTTTTTTTTTTTCCTGGATCATTTCTCAGCTAAATTTAGATAGATAAATACATAACATTTTAATAAATATATATTGATCTACATTTATTTTAATTTGGCTGAGAAATGAGCCAGAAAAATCACTTTCCGATGTCTGCAGTATTGCTGTGAGGTTTTGTCCTAATCCGGTGCATGTTCCCTGTATTCTGTACCTGCTCTCACATCTTGCTGATCCCCTCCAGCAAACTTACTTGCCCTCCCATTAAGAATACCTTGAGCTGAAGGTCATCCCGCACTAGCTGTTAGCGTGCCTAATGCTCCTTTGAGCAAATCCTTATGCTCTGATCTTAAGAAGCAGGTAAATATCACTTCAGCCTATCACCAGGCTCCAGAAAAGCTGTGCAAAATCACATCTGTTTAGTTGGAAGAAAGCTGGGGCTCTGTTACGGCAGTCCTTGGATTATTCCCCCTCTTCTGAGGACAACAGCATGCTGAATCCATGATTACAGCAGCAGGAGCAGCTCAAATGTGGCTTGTTTTTAACCAAGACCGAACAAGCCTGTAGCTGTCTCACTGCTGTCTCCCCTGCCTGGAGGAGCAGGGGTCTGTGCCGTTCGTGTGAATGCAGGCTCTTCCATGCAGCTAGCTGCAGATGAGTTTTGTGGGATCCTCAGAACCCCCAGTGTATTTGCTTCTGGATGTTTAGCTTCCTAGAAGTCATCTTAGCTTCTGCCTCTCATCAGGTGGCCTTAGCAGAGCCAGTTTGAGTCCCGTTAGTGCCCCTCTCTTCTGTCGCTGCATGGAGTGGAGGCAGGGTTCTGCTGTGAACATACACATTGTGTGCGGGACAGCCCTGGGGGGAGGAACTGAGCACCGAATAAATGGGAAAGCTGCAGGGAGAGACAGGACACCTTTGAGGAGAAATGGGCCTCCCTCTCTTCAAGTGATAAGTGTGCTGCCTAGCCCAACATTTTGGAGCAAGCACCGTGTCTCTTAGAAAGTACTGACTCCAAAGGGGTGCTCCAGGGACAGCGTCCTTCCGGGGGCCAGATGTGACCAGGCTTCTCAGTCCCTTTGTGACTCGGCTGCCTTGCTGTCTTCCAGGCCGACTGCTTTTCAAACGATATCCATAAATTGGACACCACAAACATGACGTGGACCTTAATCTCTGCCAAGGTAAGCGTCTGCTATTCACTCCGGTTTGTGGAGGAAGTCTCGTATCTGCTGTTCTCTGGGGTAGCTGCCCACACTCGTCTCACAGCTTCTGTCTGGCGTGGCTGGGATCTGCAGGAGGGGAAGTTCTCCAGGAGAAGGCGGCCACCTCAACTTCCCCATCAAGATGCGTCATCTCCCTGGGTAATCTGCATTCTTTCTCTTGTTCTGTTTTACTCTGTCCCTGCAGGGTACACCAGCTCGCTGGAGAGACTTCCATTCAGCTACCATCATTGGAACAAAGATGTACGTATTTGGTGGCAGAGCTGATCGTTTTGGACCATTTCACTCCAACAACGAGATCTACTGTAACCGCATTAAAGTGTTTGATACAGAAACAAACTCCTGGCTGGACTCCCCTCCGACTGCAGTGCTCCCTGAAGGCCGGCGGAGCCATTCAGCATGTGAGTGTGGGCCTGCTGAGAGAGGAGGAGGACAGTGGAAGGAAATCCCTGCCTCAGGAGGGGTGTCTGGTCCGCTGGGTGGAGATGTGGGTTGGCAAGGGGTGCACGGAGCCTGGCTTCTGTGGAAAGCTGCTGCCCACCAAAAAGCCTTGCGCGTAGCCCTGCACATGAAGGTGATGTAGGCGAAGGTGGATAACCAGCGCCACTTTGCTTTGTGTTTGATGTTGGGACAGGGACCTGCTGGGCTCTACCTTGGGTGGCACACTGATGTCTGTGCTTGCTCCCCACAGTCAGCTACAATGGGGAGCTATATGTATTTGGTGGCTACAACGCACGCCTGAACAGACACTTCCACGACCTCTGGAAATTCAATCCAGGTATTTATGCTTTTAACTTGTTGCAGTGATAGTGCTCAAGGCCCTCAAGGGTGTGAGTGCTCAGATGAGCGTACTCTCCAAGGCCAGGAGCCTGCTTGGGGGGAAATGGCTCTTCTGAGAGCATTGACAGGAACTTGCTACCGTGCTCGGGACCCCTGTTCCTCCTCAGACTGTCTCCAAATCTCAGTTAGAAAGTGGGAAAGGAAGCATTGCTGAAAGACACAGCTAATCAAAGGGTGGTTGGAAAAACTTTCTCTTGTTCTTAAACATGCAGAAGTGTTGGCAGAAAAGAAGATATGGGGAAGCAATGGGGTTAGAGAAGTGAGAGACCGTAGCTGGGGAAACCACTCAACTTGAGCTGCAGCATCACCATACTGCACTCTCTTGGTACCAGGTCAAACTGCAGCAGAAGGGGTGGTTCTTGAGCTAATACCCTGAATATCAGTCAGACGTGAACTGTTTTGGGGTCCTCAGTGCTTTTCACTGTCCAATAGGCTAATTTTGTTTGCTAATTGCTTTGCATGGTTACCTGAGAACAGCCAACTTGCTGTTCCCCAAGCTGATCTATGAGTTAGCGTGAGAGTTCCTGAAGGTTTCAGTGCTGTGCGTTAGTGATTAATCACCCCCCTGCGTCCTTGCCACAGAGAGCACCAAGGACAAAGGCTGCTGTCTTCTTCAGCTGGTTCAGTTCCCCATGCTCCCACAACCAGGCTGTCCCAGCAGCCTCCACACTGCGAGGATGCTCTGCATTCACAGTGGCTGTCAGCAGATGGAGCTGGTTCCTGGGTCTTCCTCCAGATCTGGACGGCAGCAGGGTGCTGGGGAGGGGAGGCTGCCTGCTCCCAGAGCTCTGCCCCATACAGCTCCCTGTGATGTCCGACCTGCTGCTGTGGCAGCCCGTGGGTCCTGGCGCTCAGGCTTTGCAAGCGAAAGGCCTCGACCCACAACTCCCATCTCAGCAGGCAGAGCTCCAGGGCTGTGCCTGGCATCGAAGTGCTGCTTCAGTAACAACCTTACAGAAGCGCATCATTTTGCTGCTAGCGAGAAGAGGAGGTCAACAGGGAGGGTGGATGTTGGCTAGGTGGTGTCTGTGGGGCAGTCGGCCTCCAGTTTTGCTGTCATCTGTTTAAATCCATAACCTGCTTATACCTGGGTCTTGGCCAGGCTTTTGTGACAAGCTGGTGCACTCTTTTCCACCCTTTAGTTTCTCTTTCTTGGAGGAAGATTGAGCCCAAGGGGAAAGGCCCATGTCCTCGACGCCGGCAGTGCTGCTGCAGAGTGGGTGACAAAATCATTCTCTTTGGAGGCACCAGGTGAGTTGTGTGGGATGGCTCTGTGAGAGGGTTTGCCGTTCCCTTCGGCACAGTGTCCCCCCACGCTCTGCCCCATGCTGTAGTCCGATGCGCTTTAGAAGCACGTGGCAACTGTCCGTCTACCTTACAAGCGTAAGAAATAATGCAGATCAGGGCTCCTCTGGGAAAAGGCAAGGCGGGGACTGAAGATGTCATGTGAGCTTGTAAAGCACCTGGTGACAAGCCTTGTACAAGCAGAGGCAGAAGTACGTAACATGCTGTTTGGGAGGGGTTGTGCAGTGGTCAAGCTTTCTGTGGAAGAGGTGGTGGGGAGTGGGGAGGAGAGCCTGCCATCAGAAGGACAAGTTTCCTAGTCCGCTCTGCTGTAGCAGACCTCAGGCTGACTTATGCTCCCCTGCCTGCTGCCCTGCTTCTCCCACCAGAGTTTCTTTCGTTGGCAAGCGTGGCGTCTGCCAAGCTGCAGTGGGATGTTGGCTCAGCTGGGAGTTGTCTGAGGAGCCCATACACACAAGACAACATTCCTTTCTGTGCCAGTGTTCCTTAGCAAAGTTTCCATTCACAAAAGGGAGCTGGTGTTAAGGATTTAGCTGTCAAACACTGGAAGTGATACTGTCAGGGTGCAGGGCAGCTGGATGTGGCCAAGAGCATTAACAGCTGCTAAAAGAAAGGAAGTGGGCCATCACCGGGATGCGCTCTATGCTGTCTGGAATGACAAATTGCAGCTCTGGAGTACAGGCCTGTTTGCCAGCATCTACCTTGCAGAGGCACCTGAAACTGCTTTCAGCCCTCCACATGGTTTGGAAAGCTTTGGGGCTTTCTCTGGGACCCTGGCAGCGGCTTTTTGGGGATACTTCTGAAGACAGGTTGGGGCAGAGGACAAGGCAGGGCAGGTTCTGCTGATGGGCTGAGCGTATGTCGTGGTTTAACCCCAGACAGCAACTAAGCACCACCCAGCCGCTCGCTCACTCACTCCCCCCGCAGTGGGATGGGGGAGAGAATCGGAAGAATAAATGTGGAAAAACTCATGGGTTGAGATAAAGACAGTTAGGTAGGTAGCTTTACAATAGGTAAAGCAAAAGCCACGCGCACAAGCAAAGCGAAACAAGGAATTCATTCACTGCTTCCCATCGGCAGGTGGGTGTTCGGCCATCTCCAGGAAAGCAGGGCTCCATCACGCGTAACGGTTACTTGGGGAGACAAATGCTGTCACGCCGAATGTCCCCCTCTTCCTTCTTCTTCCCCCAGCTTATATACTGAGCATGACGTCATGTGGTATGGAATAGCCCTTTGGCCAGTCTGGGTCAGCGCCCCTGGCTGTGCCCCCTCCCAGCTTCTTGTGCACTGGGCAGAGCATGGGAAGCTGAAAAGTCCTTGACCAGTGTAAACTCTACTCAGCAAGAACCAAAACATCAGTGTGTTATCGAGATTATTCTCATCCTAAATCCAAAACACAGCACTCTACCAGCTACCAAGAAGAAAATTATCCCAGCTGAAACCAGGACACCGTACCAGTGTGTGATGGAGCGAAGGGCCTTCAGGCCCCAGGAGCGCAGGGGTGTGCGCTTAGTCGTAGGATGTCTGTGTGTGTGTGTGTGCGAGGGAGTGCTCAGTGCAGGTGAGGTATGCAGAGGTGCTGAGTTTATCCAGTGTCCTCAACAGATACTGGGTGCTGCTCTGTACGGCAGAAGGCTTGGTAGGGCTTAGTGGCAGTTTTGGATGCTCTGAGATGCTGCTGTGTGGATTTGTGTTACAGCAGCAGCTGAACTCTGATGTTAAACCTAGGCACTCCTAGGAAATGCTAGCAAACCACAACAAATTTGGCACCAGCTTTTTGGAGTTTGGTCCATCTCTGCCAGGCAATGCAGCAGCGCCTTGTCTTCTTTACTGAACAACTTCAGTACTCAACCCGTTCCTTAATCCAGGCTCAACCCCAATGCAAGCTGGTTCCTCAGCACTAGTTTGGGATAGGAAGAGCTGCTGGCAGCCAGGAATGCGGCCTGCTTGGACTGGAGGGAGGGTCTTGCAGGCTGGGGAAGGGGGAGATGGGGGGATGGGGACTGTCCCCGCTTCCTGTAACGGTTATCAGGTGTATTTTGGAGCTGCCTGGCGAGATAAGAAGTTTTCCAGGAAGTCGTTGTAATGGAGAACTCCCTGCGGTCTGACTCCTGACCCGTGCCCCCTGCCCGGGCAGGGGGAGGGGGACCGGTCTGGCAGGGCTCCCTGGAGGATGAGCCGGCAGGCTCAGCTTGCTAGGCAGCAGCACTGGGGGGACAGGCAGGCAAAACCCCTTCGTGCCCTGCCTTCCCTTACAGAATTCACATACCTGTAGGCCGTTCAAGAGGCACTTCTGCAGGCTGCCTGCTCCTGTGGCATCCAAATGCTCAGTTTCTTTTGTAGTCCTGCCCAGAGCCTGGTCTTTTTGCCCCAGCTATGGTCTCTCACTGTGGCCAGCAGCGATCCTGTCACTTGTGTCCCATTTCAGTGACCAGGAAGCCATGCAGCACTAAGCTCAGTGTTCCCGTTAGCTGTGTCACAGCTGTGGTCCTGGTCTGGTTTCCTTCCAAACCCACCAGCGCTGCAGCATGCAGGGACCATCCACAAGGGAGAACGAGGGGGGGAGGGAACACTATAAAACAGAGCTTAGCTGAACAGATGCCGATCCAGGTTTGGCTTGAGGCTGTGTTTTCCCTGACGCGGCTTAGAAATGCCTGGCTCTGGTGAGGGAGCAGGAGCCCTCACTGGGTGCTTGGTGCAGGGCCCAAGAGCATTCGCCAACACGGCGAGTTGCTGTGCAGCTGGAACGAGCAGTTTTGCTGGGCTCTGGCTGGCAAAGGGGTGCCTGCACCCTGCTGTCTGGGAGTTGTGGCTCTCCTGGTCTTGAACTCCAGGCTTTCCCTAGCTGCCTGCAGTTTGGTGATTAAAACCACAGATGTGGTGCCTGCTGGCTTTCCTTTGAAAGATAAGGGATGGTCTAGGGTTTCCTGTGACGTGGATGTGAGATTAGATTGTGGCGTGGTGAGCACACAAGGGTGGAATTAAAGGGGCTCTGGCCTGTATCCGGGCAGATGGGACCCATCAGCAACAGGTCGTCTTTGCCAGCAGCGAGCTGTGCCCCGCAGTTTGTGCTGGGGCTATGGGGACCGGGGGGGGGCAGGCACTGTCTCATGTCCTGTGAGGTGGGGAAGCAAATGACACTGGGGTGAGAAGTCACTGCATGAGGTCTCAGCTAAGCAGCAAGGACACATGAAACCGCCTTGTCACAAACCAAAGCAGGACTTAAAACACTTCCTTTCTTTGAAATTCTGCAAACAACCATCAGCCATGGGAGTGCTTTCCCCTGGTCCAAGCACGACTGTTCCAGGACAGGCTGGTCTCGCTGTGCTGGGGGATGCAGTCACCGGTCTCTCAGGTGCTTGGGCTGTTCCACCGAGACCGCAGAGGCAGGGAACCATAGGTGAGGCTGTGTTCCCTAGAAAAGCCTGACGTCATAGCTCCTCACTAGCATTCCAGGACCAACATCAAACAAATTGGGAATGGCTTGAAATGACTGCTGCACTGATCAGTGCCCGATACACGCTCAGTCTTCTGAAATGCTGTCCCCATTTTGGCACAGCCAGGGAGCTGTGGCTGGAGCCCACAGCGATTCCTGTGGTCAGACTGAGAAATGTCTGTGCTTGCGCTGCCATGCAGATGTTTCCTAGCTGCTTTCTCTACGCTTCTCTTACAACATCTCAATGGCTGTGCTGAAATAGTTGCAGTAGATCTTAACCACGAGAGAACTGGAGCAACGAACAGCATGTGGCTGGGCAGAATCTGTTTCAAACCTTGTGCTGTTGCGCTTGGCACACAACTTCAGCTCATGAAGCAGAACCCAAAAGCAGTCCAGCTGCTGGCCTAGTCAGAGGAATGCAAGCTAATAAAATAGAATGTTCTCCTGGCTGCAGGTTGGTTGCTCACCTGTGGGGTTTTGTTGGAGAGTTTGTGCTAATGCAGCAGGTACGTATGGCTATTGCGGACAAAGAGGGGAAAAAGCTGCCACTAAGCCAGGGGAAGACCTCGGCATCTGTTTCAGGTGCTTATTCTCTGCTGCTCCCTTCACTCCTCTGTAGAAAAAGTTGAACTTCTGCAAAGCACCTTCCATATTGTCCTCAGAGAAGGCAGCTTGGCTTATCACACTCCGGCCCGCTGCAGTGCTGGGGCAGTGTGGTACAGCGGCGTGCTACCTCTGTCCCCAGCAGCATCAGTGCCTCCGAGAGCTTACAGACAGGAGAACCTAGCTTACAGGTCTCCATGGCGTGACTTATAACACATGGCATGTGGCAGTCTGCAAATGTTTCAGGCAGCCCTGGAAGCTAGGGCTGAGGTGGGCAGGGAGAGCACAGCAGTGTTGCCTGAAGCACGTGGCTCCTTTTGTTCCTTCTCCAGGTTGCGGAAAATTTGGATGGCCACTAGCTACTGGCTGAGCTTGCTACCATCTCTGGAGATAGGTCATGGCTCCCATGCTCTGCAGCCCTGCAGCACAACTAGAGAGCCTCGCAAAAAGTCCTCTTGGGTATCTAGCTTATCTCACCTACCTCACTGGGGACACCAGCACAGCTTTTTGGACTTCGTACTGTGCCATTGTGTGGCGTCTGATTCTTCCTAGATCAGATGCCTGTCCCACGTGATGTTCTCCCAAATCCTTGTACTTCCCATTGCGTGCCTCCCCTTGGCCGTGAGGCGAACCTGGCCTGGGGTCTGTAAAAAGACGCAGTGTGGGCTGTGTCATGCTGCTCCATGTGGTGTTTGGGGCCAGCTCGGGATGGGCTGACCCCTGCCTGCCCAGGCAGTTTGATCTGTGTGCATTGCCTAACATGTTACTAGGGCAGCCTTCCGTGAAACAGCATTGCCGTGAAGCTGGTTAGTCTCCAACTGGGTTCTCCAGGTGATGCCAGACTCTCTGGACCTGCCTGCTGTGGGGCAGCCCATGGGGCCTCTGTCACACAAAGAGCAGGACTTGTGCAAGCAGGCCTGCCTGCAGGAGCTGCTGTAACATCCCTTCTCCAGCCTGCTCAGAGTCATCCTCAGCCTCATCCCGGGGCTCAGCTTTGCCTCCCTGAGTGGAGCCCTTTGGAGGGTTGGATCCACTGAAACTGCTGACCAAACAAGCCCCGAAACAAGCCTCAGCTCTGGCGGCAGCTGCTTGCCAGCACCCTCCTCGTGCCCTGAGGGTGGGTGCCACAGTTCTGGGGGAGGCCCCAGGGTTGCTCAGTTGTTGGAGAGCGGTTTGGGAGGTATCTGGGGAAGGAGGAGCGTGAAACCAGCCAGAGGCCAGTCAGTGTACAAGAAGGGAAAGGGGATGTTCCCTGCAGAGTGGGACCTGCGCTTGGAGGTGCAGCAGGGTAACAGAGGCAGGTGAGGAGGAGGCTGGCGGCTGGAGTCACTGTGGTTGTGCGTGAGGAGGAGGCAGCTCCCCCATTCCCTGCCGTGGCTTGCAGGGGGGACGGTGTGTGTTTCTGCCCAGCTGCTGGAGCTGGGCCGGCCGGGCAGCCCTGGCTCTGCGCAGCTCTACCTGCTCTGCGAGAAGCTGGGAGAGCGGTGGCTTTGGGTGCTGCTGGGGGAAGCAGAGGGGCGGGAGGGATCAGAGGGTCCCTGTATGGGGCAGGCAGGCCAGGAACGGTCCTGGACTTGCTCAGCCCTCGGGGAGCCCAAGGGATCCTAACTGGTGTACAAGCATTTTGGCACTGACTGACACTTTGCTTGGCTTCTGCAGCCCATCTCCAGAGGAGGGAATGGGTGATGAATTCGACCTGATGGATCACTCAGATCTCTACATCCTTGACTTCAGTACGTGAGCACTCCCCGCCCCGCTTGCGCCTCTCACCACAAGGTGCCCTGTGAGCGGGCCCCACTGAGAAGCACCCTCCCGTGTCCTACATGGCTCCAGGCGCCTGCCCCTCGGAGCCACGCAGCTGTCTCTGGCTGCTGTACCTGGCTTGAGGCAGACCAGCCAGAGAAGCAGCTGTGCTTGTAGGCCTGAGCTGGGCTCAGGGCTCTTCATACGCTCCTTCACACTGACTTCTTGTGGGAGCACAGAAAACCGCTCCAGCCTGTCCCTGGTGCGCACCCTGCCCTGCCCCTCTGAGGGATGGCCGGAGTGCTCTGCCCTGTTTCCTATGGCACTGATTGCGGGATGCCCGGACACCCCCGCAGTGCCCAGAGGAGGGCTGCTGTGGCTAACTGCCCTCTTTCCGCAGGCCCCAGTCTAAAGACGCTGTGTAAGCTGGCAGTGATTCAGTACAGCCTGGACCAGTCCTGCCTTCCCCACGACATCAGGTACTGCCTGCCTTGCTGGGAGGTCACCCCATGGGTGCTCCCTGTCCTTGGGGCGCTCCAGCCCTGGCCGAGGGCTGCCTGGGGCCCTCCTTGGCACTGTGTGCAGCTTTGGGGCAGGCTGGGCTGGAGACCACAGCTGAGGCTGACGTGCAGCAGAGCTGCTCCAGCCCTGGGCACCGTGTTCGTGCCTTCTCTCAGTGTATCCCATTGGTGTGTTACAGATGGGAACTCTCGGCCATGACAACGAACAGCACCATCAGCCGCCCCATTGTCTCCTCCCAGGGCTGAGGTCGACTCATCCCTCTAGCACCCTGCCCTCGCCCCTCCACACACTGACCTCTTGCTCCACTGCCTGCATGAGTTTTTAGCCCTTTCAAGCAAGGAACACGCGAGCTCAGTTTGTCTTGCCCTGGCCAGGCCTCCCTCTGCCCTTGTCACGCTTTGGGCAGCATGAGCGTGCAGGCAGAGCAGGCCGCCAGGGAAGAAATTGACTCACCCCAGCAGCACAACTGTGAACCCCCCTCCTTGCTGATGGTTCCAGCATCTCCTGCTTTCCTTCCCCTCACCTGTGGAGCTGCAGCCGTGCTGACCTGGTCTCCGGCCACTTTCCAAGGGCCTGAATCAACTCCTACCACCAGCCACGGCCCCGGGATTGGCCTCGGGCTATGAACTGTTCCTGCGCCGCCTCGAGAGAGCAGGGACCTTCGCGCCTGCGCCCGCCAGCGCTGCCCAGCTTCCTGGCACCGGAGGGCAGGCCCCAGCCCCGAGCTGAGCCTGATGCGGGGGCCTGCGCCCAGCTGGACCCTCTGCCCAGCTCCCGTTGTAAAACAGCAACGGGGGGGGGAGTTTTATAAACGCTGAGGCAGATGTGGTTTCTGCTGCTCTGTGTGTCCTAGCAGGCCAACTGGGGGCAGAGAAGGTGTGGGAGAGACTGAACCAGGTGCTCTCCCCCATGGCTGCAAGCCACCAGTGGCTTGTGGCTGGGATGGGAGAAGGGGAGCTGGGTTCACCCCCCACAGCAGCACTGCCCTGCAAGAGGGCAGGGAGGGGGACGGTGCGTGTCTCCTGGGCTGTGCTGCCTGAGGAAGGTGGGTGCCCCACAGCTCCCTGCCCCAGAGAGGTGGAGGGACCTCTGGGGCAGCCTTCCTGGGCGGCACGGAGGTGGAGGGACGTCTGGGGCAGCCTTCCTGGGCGGCACAGAGGGCTGTGTCCGAGCCCCTTCCCGTGGAGGCGAGGTGTCTGATGCAAAAAGGAGCTATGGCAGTAACTGTAGCAGAGCTAATGCAGGGAAAGCTAGGGAAGTGCTCAGGGCATTCCCTGGGATGTAAAGTCACAGGGCAGCCGAGAGATGGTGGTGGCTGCGTGCTGGGAACAGGTGGCAGAGGGCCCGGGCCATCTCCCCCGCCCTGAGGGCTGGCACGTAGCCAGGGTCAAGCACTGCTCATCCAGCAGCACAAGGCTGCAGAGGTGCCTGGGCTCCTCAGCCTCTGGGAGGCAGCCAATGTGGGTGCAACGGAGCAGCCTGGAGTGGCCGGAGAGCAGCGAAAACCCCACAGCAAGAGAACAGAAGGTGGCACCACGCTTGTGACAAGAGCTTGTTCTTCACGTACTGGCAGCACCTCGCTGTGGTGGGCGATGAGCGTTGATGGCAGGGCTGGGGCCTGACGGGAGCCGGGGTGTGCTGACAGCGCATCTGGCTCAGAGAGCACCCCCAGCCTGGGCTCCCCCTTTGTGGTCCTTGGCAACCTGCGAGGGCTGGGTGGGCACCTCCCATGCGTTGTCCAGCAGCTCCAGCTCCCCTGCTCAGCCACAGGCACTCTCTCAAGCCATGCCATGAAATGGTGAAGGTTTTTTGGCCACGGCATCCCCTTCCCCAGCACCGAAGCACCAAGCTTACTCTCCTTGTAGGGTGCCAGGCACCAGGAAACACCCGCAGACCCCCCCCAGGCTCACTGCGCTGGGCAGCGTGCTGCCGAGCACAGAGGCTCCCCAAGGTGCTCCTGGCTCTGCCTGTGAATGGCTGTCACTGGGTCTTCTCTGGGGAGAATCGCCATCTCCGGGACACTGAGTGGAAACAACAGGCCCTAGAAAGGCTCTGGCCATGCCAGCTGCCTCTAGGAGAGCAAACCTTTGGTGGGGAAGCAGCTTCTCTGTGAAGAAAAGAAGGGCCCCACCAGGGAGAGGGTCACAGGCACCCCACGCCCCTTCAAGGGTTCCCTCAGGTTCAGGGTCGCTGCGGCCCTGACCTCCCTCTGCCAGGACCCTGCTGCAGACCCAGGGACGGGACGCTGCTTGCCACCTTGGTCCGGATGTCTCCCGTGCATTTTCTCGGCACATCAGCTCCCTCTCCCAGCACCCAGCTCAGTCATCAGCGATGCTGGAGAGCGGCTGCCGGGCGGGTGGGCTAGCCGCAGGCCTTCAGCCCATCACGGACCTTCTGCACGGCTGGCAACAACTGTGGGCCGGGAGCTGGGCGGATGTGTGTCCCACAGGGGGATCCCTGCTACCTTCATCATCACCCCCTCCTGAGCAGCCAGGTTTGCTTTAAAGACCCTGGCTTCCTTTTATTGCTTCCCCTCTCAGATTGCAGCCAGCCACAAGGGCTATTTTTAGCAGCCCGCCTTCTAAAAATAGCCCCGAGCTGTTTGGAGTTGCGTCACTGAGAGGTAACTCTCTCCACCAGCACAGCTTGGCCCCTGCACCTCAGGAGGGTACAAAAGGAGGCCGGGAGCAGCGGGGTCAGCAGGTTCAGACGCAGCCAGAGGCAAAGGAGGCAACGGCGCGCTGCCAGCTTCAGGCATCCTCGTGCCGGCACCATGACCATCTTCTGCAGCCACTGCCACAGGCCGCTGCAGGCAGAGATGAGCTGCCTGCCCAGGAGGGGCAAGCAGGCGCCCAGTGGCTCGAAGCCGTTCAGGTGAGCTCCCTACGGCCTCCCACCTACAGGGCTGTGATGGCCTCCGAGCTGGGGAGAGCCCCGGGCCAGCTTGCGTAGTGCCCAATGGCCGTTGCAAGGGGCTGGCACCAGCTTGGGACAGCGGGGCCGCCAGCCGGTGCACGGGGAGGAGGTGTGGGAGCTTGGAGGGGCAGAGGGATTTCAGGTGGCTGAAGCGTGAAGGCAGATGCAATGGTCTGGGGCTCGCATTCTGGCACTGGATGCAGTTTCCATCCTTGCGGGGTTTGGCGGGGAGGTTGTGACACTTGGGCTGCCCCCCCAAAGCACAGGTCATTGTCCAACCTGGCCCCCAGCGAGAGGGGCACCAGCCATGCCACCAGCGTGCGCCCTGGGGAGCCGTGAGCACCGCTGCCCGCGCCCGCTGCACCGAAACAGCCACCAAAGGTTTGCTCTCCTAGAGGCAGCTGGCACGGGCGCCGAGCATCTCCACTCCATGTCCCCGAGCTTGCGATTCTCCCCATAGCGGCGGGCAGGGAACGCTGTCCCTCTCCCTGCCTGGACACGTCTCCCCAGACGGCTGGCTTTGCAGGTCAACCAAGAGCGCCTCCAAGGCTCGCCGGGACCAGATCAATGCGGAGCTGCAGGCGCTGCGCTCCCTGCTGCCCATCTCCGCGCGGGAGAAGGAGCGGCTCTCCTACCTCCACACCATGGCCCTGGTGTGCCTCCGGCTGCGGGGGGCTCAGCTGTTCCCCCCAGGTACCCGCGGCACCACCGTACCCCGCGCTGGCTTGGCTCTGCGTGGGGCGCTGCTCCTGCCCCATCAGGGCAGCGCTTCACCCTGCGCTCCCCCTCCAGACTCGGCTCCTCCCGCGGGACCGGCCCTCGGCGCGGAGCTGCTCTCCCTGCTGCCGGGGTTTCTGCTCGTGCTCTCGGCCAACGGCAAGCTGGTCTACATCTCGGAGAACGTGGCTCAGGTCCTGGGCCTCTCCATGGTAAGGCCTGCCCACCAGGCGCCTGCGGCCACTGTGCCCATGCCTGTCCTGGTGCCTTTGTTGCGTGCATGGCACGCAGCCCAGCAGACGCTGGCCCACGGCTCCAGCGGGCTGGCACGGTCTGCAACGGCAGCCCCCTCTTTATCAGGTGGAGCTGCTTGCCCAGGGGGACACAGTCTTCGACATCTTAGATGGGCGAGCGCATGAGGACGCACGTGAGAAGCTCCTTCTCGCCCAGGAGGAACCCGGCAGGGGTAAGGGAGGCCTCGGCTGGCATCGCACCCATGCTGCCACCCTGCTCTGGCCCGTCGTGGCTGCGGCCAGGGAGTCAGGGCCAGCCCGGCTGGGAGCGGAGCGAGGGAGCCCCTGACCTGCTCCATCCGGTCTCTTTCCCTGCAGAAGTCACGTTTGTCAGTGAGATGCGCACCTCCAAGGCCTTCCGGCTGCAGCACGGGGGGAATCGGGCCGTGGCCGTGCGCGGGCACTTCACGGCCCTGCGCTGGCCAGCCTCCTCCACCACCGCAGCCTTCCTGGCCCTCTGCACGCCAGTCACGCAGTTGCCTGCAGACGGCGATCCCGGTTCCCAGGATGACCTATTCCAGAGCACACACATCCTAGACATGACGTTTACTGATGTCACGGAGAGGTGAGGGGTGCCTGCTCGCATCACAGCCCCAGCTGCACATCTCGGGCAGCGAGGATCATTTCCCTTCACCAGCTCTGTGTGTGGGACACAGGTTGGACCCTGTGAGAGCACTGAGACTCTCCCAGACACTTCCCAAGCCTCTTCCCTCCCTCGTTTGCAACTCATTTCTGTACCCCTGTTGTTTTCCTCTCTCCTCCATCACGCAACAGCTGCCCCTTGCTGACACGGTGCAGACCCTGCAAAGCCCTCAGTCCCCGCTCCCCTTGTCTTCCCCAGTGTCACCTACCACCTTGGCTACCGCAGGGAGGAACTGGTCGGTCAGTCGTGGTACAGCCTCCTGCACCCCGAGGACGCTGACCTAGCGGCCACCCAGCACAGGGCTGCGGGTGAGTGTCAGGCCTGGGAACACGTGTCTTTCTCTGGCTACATGGTCTGGCTACACCCGAAACCTGGCTGTCCAGAACAACGGAAAGAAAGTGAATTCAGTCCTGCCTGTTGTGGCTCCCTGCTCTGAAAAGGGCAAAGCAGAGAACTGGTTACACGCCCCATACACTGTCTGTAAGGTCACAGGTAGCTTCCAAGCTTGGGAACATGGGCACCCTGCTTTGCCACAGTGCTGAGAGGAGGGGCGAGCCCACTTGAGCCCCAGCGTTTTGAGGGGGTGGCACTGTTGGGGACCTGACCCCGCTACCTGTGGCTTCTGTCCCGCTGGGGCCAGAGCAGCAGACTGACCACAGACCCCGTCAGGGCAGCCTGTGGGGTCCACGGGCAGCCTGCCGCTCCGCCCTGGCAACTGGGGCTGTGGTGCCCCGCCGCAGGCTGATGCAGCCCCTTGCCTGCAGCGCTCGGGGTCGGAGCAGGGACAGCCGTGCTGCGTCTGCTGCGCAGGGACCGGACCTGGGCCTGGCTCCACGTATCAGCGCGGCGGGACGGCGGGGGCCGCGCCATCACCTGCACCAGCCGCTGCCTCAGGTGAGGGCTCAAGCGGGGAGGAGGGCAGAGCGCTGCCGTGCCCCCCGGGCCACCCCTCACCCCCGTGTCTGCTGCAGGGAGGAGGAGGCGGCCTACCTGCGCGCCCGACAGCATCGCCACACACCCCGAACCACGGCACCGCCGGCGCCGCCACCGCCGCCTCCCGCCGCTGCCCCGCCGCCGGTGGCGGGGCGGGAGCTGAGCCTGCTGGCCGCACAGCTCCGCGCCCTGGCCGACAGCCTCTCGCCGCCCGCCGCCGCCCCGGCCTGGGCCTGGCCGCTACCCGAGGCCGAGGCCGAGGCCTTCCCGCCCTGGCCCGTCTCCTAGGCGACGCGCCGCAGGGGGCGGGGCCTCCCGCCGCGCAGGCGCACCGCGCGCCAATAAATGCCGCTTTCCGCCCCCCCCCCCCCGTCTGCGCCTGCGCCGCCGCTTTCGCTTCCGGTTCCGCGTCCGCCGGCGGGCGGGGAGAGGGGACCGGTGCCGCGCGTCGCTGCAGGGAGTGGGGGGCGATGCGGCCGCGTCGGGGGGGCCGGGAGTGGCGGGCCCGGGCGGTGGGGAGGCGAGGAGCCGCCGCGGAGGAGGATGAGGAGGAAGAGGAGGCCGCCGAGCAGCCCCTCGGGAGGCTGAGGGCGGCGGAGGGCGAGAGCTCCGGCGACAGCGACGATAGCGACGACAGCGGGAGCCCCCCGGGGGCCGAGGGCGCAGAGAAGGAGGAGGAGGCGGCGGGGGCTGGCGGGAGAGGTAAAGGCGAACGGCTCAGTCCCGTTCCGTGGTCCCGTTCCGTGCTCCAGCTCCTCCTGTCCTCCCCCCCCGCCTGCTCTGCCCAGGGGACGAGCTGGGGGCCGGCGGCAGGGCCCGAGGACGAGCTGTTTGAGAGGCCTCTGGAGCAAAAGCTTGTTTCTGTTCTCCCCAGTCGCCTTCCCCGTGTGCGGAAGGTCTCGCCCGTCTTCTCAGATGGGCCCTGTGCAAATTCAGATGCGCGGCGGCTGGAAGGGTCCTCAGCAGGACGGGTAAACTGGAGGAGCCAGGTGGCGCGGAGCTACGGTGGTGGTGCTTGGGTTTGGCGCGCTGAGGCGGTTGTTCTCACCCCCAGCAGCACACGCTGTGTGCTGTCCTTGTCTTAAAATGGCCAAGGTGAGAACGAAAACCTTATGAGGAATATGTCAAAGGCCCTTGAGGAGAATTGTGAGGGAACGGACATCAGTGTTAAATACTGTTAAACACGTGGCACGGCAGGGATTGCCACAGGTGTGAGAAGTTCCTGGTTGTCTTGTGAGAGGAGCCTCTGTGCTGTTTGCCTGGGGGAGTCAGACTTTCAGGAAGGGGATTCCAGTGGTGGGGGTGCCCCCCCATCCACAGGCATTTCGCTTGGTGCGCTTTAGCAAAGCTCAGAGAGAAGACTGCTGACAGTCATCCTTGCCTTCCCACAGCTGGATGTGAATGGGAACAGCAATTTTGCCTTTACCGTTTGTCTGAGCCCTCTGTAATCTCATTTCTGGAACAGAAGTAGTTATATTAGAGCCCAGCACTAAGTTTGTCTCAATGGGGAACGACTGGGCAGATGCAAGCCATTTCTTAGGCCATCCAGTTTTGCCTCCTGGACACTCTTTGATGTGCTGATCAGGTTGTATAGTTCTCAACAGGTCCACCTGAGAAAGGCCTAAGGTGTCCATGTGCCACAGGAGCCTGCAGGAGGAGAGGAGACTTGGGGAGGCTGTGCTGGTGAGCAGGAAATGCCCATGTTATCAGCAGGTAACGGTAGCTTAGCAAGAGGAGGAGAGAAGAGGAAACAATCCACAAAATCATGGAGGAGGGAAAAAAATGGCAGGAGGGAAGATGAAATGGACTATAGAGACAGCACAGAAAAGGTAAATTATATTCTGGGGGGAAAAAGGAAAAAAAAAAGGGGGAAATTAAAATGTCAAGAAAAAATAAAAGAAACAAGGAAAGTAAGCTAATCCTGTCTTTCAATAGCTATCTTGGTGGAGAACCCATCAGCACAGATTTTAAGGATCGTGAATTCTCCTTGTGCAGAGACTGTGGATGGGACCAGCCACTTTGGATCAGGAAGCCATCAGTCTTTTCACGAGCACAGTTGCCAAATCTGCTGCCCAGCAGTGAACCCCTGCTGGGACCATTCACTTCTGCCCCAAAACAGGCTTCTCTTTTTATGCTGGTGTCAAATGATGTTGTTATCAATGTGAGCGGCTAATTCAGTCTCCTACAAATAGATAGTAGGATGTAGTTCATGGACTGATACTACTGTGTGGAAAGCTCTTTCCCCATTAAGTTTTGGGTAGTCAAGTCTGGTCTGGTATCCTGTACCAATATTGAAATATTTTATCCGTGGAAGCTCTGCACGCCTTCGCTTTGTCTGATTTATACCAAATCTCTTTTCCAATCCTTTGCTAAATGTTGTGTCATTTTATATGGTGTCTTTATCTCGTTTTCACTGACATCTTGTAAGCCTTTGCTACTTTAGCAGTATTGTTTTGGAATTGCAGCCAAATGGAGTATTGTAGTGCAAGTGATGGTGAAATGTTAGAGTAGCTTCCACATCGTTCTTCCTTTCCTTTAATGTTTTCTTTGCCCTTTTGACTCTCCTTGCTCAGAGTCTTTCATTTGTCTGTCTGGTGATGCTTTGAGTATCCAGTGATACTCAAATATTGCCCTATATAGTGATTAATTTCTCTATACCCCAGTAGTTTGTATAATTAGCACAGATTTTTCCTATAGTGCAGCAGCCTAAAGCTATCTGCACTGAATTTGAGCAGCGTGGTGGCAGATGCTCTTGTATAAGTCCTAGAATTTATTGGTTTTCTTAAATCCCTGTGAACCCCAACAGCATCATTACTTTAAATTGCTGAGCTGCTTGACCCTCAGCTCTTATCTGAATGCAGGCCCACTTCTTTGGTCTGAAGGTGATTTCACATTCTGGGCAGGCCGGCGATAAGTGATTGTACAAGAGTGACATGGGGGAAGATGGAGAACCTGAGGGAGATCAGAAAGGGTGACAGTGCTGTCATCCCTAAAAAGACAGGGGACAAGGGTGTTTGCGGGAGCCCAAGCAAGAAATGATATCACAGTGCAGTAAGATAAGTGGGAAGGGTGTTTTGGGGAAGCAGTGTAATGAAGTAGTGCTGTATTCACATTTCCTTTGTCCCTTGTGTGGCAAACTGGATACATGGTGTTCCCTTAACCCTCCTCAGAGAACTAACGAGCATTGACAGAGCAGAGTTCCTGGGTGTTCAGAACAAGCAAAAAGAGAACATTTCTTGAAGCAGCACTTGGATACGCTCCTTAAGTTTTCTGGATGATGTGAGTAGATTCTGAAGCAGAAAGTCTTGGTTATTGCCAAGATGAAAGTGACTGGAATGATGAGTCCATGCTCTGAGCCAATGTGACAGACCTCATGTTGCTTCCTGAATTTGGCAGCGGATTTGGGCAGAGCATGCAGAAACTTTTTGTCGCGGGGCAATGTACTGGGTTTGCATGGCAAGGTTTTGGTAGCGGGGGGGCTACAGGGGTTGCTTCTGTGAGAAGATGCCAGAAGCTTCTGCCATGTCCCATTAGCTCAGCCTTGGCCAGGGGCTCTGTCAGCAACGGTGGTAGCGCCTCTGTGATGACATATTTAAGAAGGAGGGGGAAAAAAACTGCTCTGGAACAGCAGCAGGAGAGAGGAGTGAGAATATGTGAGTGGAATGATGCTGCAGACACCAAGGTCAGTGAAGAAGGAGGGGGAGGAGGTGCTCCAGACACCAAAACTCCCCTGCAGCCCCTGGTGAAGACCGTGGTGAAGCAGGCTGTCCCCCTGCAGCCTGTGGAGGACCCCACACTGAAGGAGGTGGATGTGCCCCTGTGGAGAGCCCGTGCTGGAGCAGGCTTCTGGCAGGACCTGTGACCCCATGGAGAGAGGAGCCCAGGCTGGATCAGGTTTGCTGGCGGGAGTTGTGACCCCGCAGGGGACCCACGCTGGAGCAGTCTGTTCCTGAAGGACTGCACCCCATGGAAGGGACCCACGCTGGAGCAGTTCGGGAAGAACTGCAGCCCATGGGAAGGACTCACGATGGAGAAGTTTGTGGAGGACTGTCTGCCGTGGGAGGGACCCCACGCTGGAGCAGGGGAAGAGAGTGAGCAGCAGAGACAACATGTGATGAATGGACTGCAACCCCCATTCCCCCTCCACCTGCACTACTTGGGGAGAGGGGAGGAGGTAGAGAAATCAGGAGTGAAGTTAAGCCTGGGAAGAAGGGAGGGGTGGAGGGAAAGTGTTTTAAGATTTCGTTTTTATTTCTCATTACCCTAATCTGATTTGATTGGTAATAAATTAAATTAATTTTCCCCAAGTAGAGTCTGCTTTGCCCATGCTGGTAATTGGTGAGTGATCTCTCCCTGTGCTTATTTTGACCCACGAGCCTTTTGTTATATTTTCTCTCCCCTGTCCGGCTGAGGAGGGGAGTGATAGAGCGGCTTTGGTGGGCGTCTGGCATCCAGCCAGGGTCAACCCACCACAGGCAGGATGTGATTGTTTTTGCCAGGCCACGGTGGGGGTATTTTGCACCAAATGCGTAGTATTGCAAAGGCTTAGAAAGACTGCGTGCCTGTCACTGCTCAGAGGTGTTGAGCAGGCAAATACCACCCAGGTGGTGTTTGCCAAGGCTTTCTGCTTCAGAAGGGAGCCAGTGCAAACCCTCCTGTGCCTTCTTGCCTGTTCCTTCATCATGCAGAGAATGGAATGAACATATCCAAGTGCTGCCTTAGGAAATGTTTTCCGATTGCTAGTCCTGAACGCCCAGAGGTGTAAATCCAGAAAGAATTGTTGATAATGTTTTTGCATTGTGGTTATAAGAAGTGTTAAAGATTGCTGTCACCAAGGGATGTTAAAGAAACATAGCAACAGAAGATTCCAGAAGAATATCTTGTGCATTTATCAGCACTTTGGGTAGAATTTTTTGCTGTTTCTTGTGTTGTTTGTGTTGGTTTTCTAGTCAGCAGTCAGAGGAGAGAAGGAATATTTTATGAAACACGAGGTGTAGATAACACTGTGGGGAGCTCACGGCAGGGCTAGAACACGAAACCGCTTTTGGGTGTTGTGGGGTTTTGTTCTTCCCCCGGTGGATCAGGCTGTAAGCTATTCCTGTCAGTAGCGAGATGGTGAAGGTTGAATGTCCGGGTTTCAGACAGGCCTCTAGGGTGCTGAGGAGGCTCTGCCGTGGGAATCGCTTCATTGCAGACTGAGCAGAGCTATGGTGGACCTGCAGTGAGGAGAGAGGCTGTCTCCGAGTCTTAACAGACAGACCGAACGGGCCACGTGGTTTTCCTCCATCTTCTGGCTGGTCTCACGGTGTGAGAGATGTGGCGATGCATACTTAAAGGCAATGGGACAAGAACGGTCTGTTAGAGTGAAAGAGTCAGGAGTGAGAGGTGACCCCTCGGAATTTGCAATGCGGCCAAAATATAGCCCAGTGCAGAGCTCATACCGCTCTTTGTACCAGGTAAAAACTTCAAACTGGTCTTGTGTGCACTACTGAGCAGAGAGAGAAGCAAAGACATGTTGGGGAGAGGGAGAGACTGGTCTAGTGCTAAAGACAGCAGTGATTAACGAGAGAGAAATCAAAGGCTGAGAGATGCAGTGGCTTCTTTCTGCCGTGCAGTTGTATAAATATGGCACTGTTGTGCTTGTGTCACTGTCTCAGGCTCCAAGACATCCCTCTTGGTGGAATTTGGGGGTGGGAAGTGCCTTGAGAAGCTGTTTGGTTCAGGTGTGTCCTGTGTTCTCTTCCAGATCAATCTCACATGTCTTTTGAGGAACTACTGCGGGTGCAGAGTGATACAAGAACCAGAGTACGCAAACAGGTGACCGGTGGGAAGAAAACTGCAAAACCTACCAAAGCTACAGTGAAGCAGCCACAAGGCAAAAAGGGGTAAAGAGGTTCTTTTGCGATTGGAAAAATGTGCATGTGTGCTCTCTGCACTCCAGAAGTTATGCAGGGAGCTCCTCACAGTGTTGCCATTGCCTTGGAGCTGGTGTAGATCTCCTTTAATGTGCTACACGATGCCTTTTGCTATAGCGTTTCATTTGGGAATGGTCTTTTGCTGTTTCAGAGCTTGTAATATCCTATCCTGTTCAAATCCCCAGCAGCCACCTGTTACTTGATAGTTAAATCGCCACTCAATTCCTTTACACCCTCTGTATTAAGGCACTTTTAACCCACGGCATGGCATGCTTCTCTTTTAAGCTGTATGGTAGTGCTTTGCTTGTGTTCCCTGGGCCCTGAAATAGTTACCCTGCTGTTTTCTAAACCTCTTCCAGCTTATCAGCATCTTCTGCCTGGCTCCCGCTGGCTGGAGTTGCAGTGACAGCCAATGGTTCTGGAATTCCATTCATCCTTCTGCTGTTGTCTCAATCTGTGGCTTGTCTGTGTTGATTTTCCTTTTTTCCCCTCTACAGTACTTATCCTCACAGACTTTTTCCTGTCCTCAGTGGTCTTTACATCTCCTATTTGCATACTCTGTAGGTGCTATTGATGTGGTGACTATAAAATGTGTTCAGCACAACAAAAACTATCAGATCTTTTTACAGTCCACCACAGGCCCCCACTGGTGGTAACCGTTATACCATTGCCCTTTATTTGCAGTAGTTAGCTGGTTTTCAGTTCAGAGTTGTGTCTAAGTGATTTGAACAGGTTTCCTCTGTTACACTGGCATTCCCTAACCTATTTCTGAATCTCTGCTGAATACATGTATTTTTCTGCTGTAAACAGTTGATTAGAATAATGTTTCTGCTTTACCTTTTACCCAAGAGTCTGGGGCATTTTGTGTAATGCGATATCTTCACACAATGTCTCTATTTCTGCCACACAGTATGCATAATTTTGTTTTTATATAATTCCCCTAATCCTTTAAGTGATGCATCACTGTAAATCCCACATGCTGTTTCTCTCATGTTTTTGTTACAGAAGTGAGCTTCTTTTAAAAAAAAAAAAAAAAAAAAGACTTCAGGGAAATCCCCTGGAACTGAGCTGGCTTCGGCAATACTGTATAAAGCTGACTCGAGAGCATTGTACAGGGGTGTAGCCACATCAGCGGACTTGAAAATCCACTGAACACTGCCCTAAGTGGGATTTGGAAAACTTACTTATGCCTGCAGAGTTGTTTATGTTCCTGCCCCGGTGTTGTGTTGCTGAATGTGGGTATAATGACCCTGTTGTGGGTACTCTTGGCAGGTGCTTCACAGGTCTTGTGATGTTTCTAATAACTGACCTGATGTACTGAAAAATCGCAGGACACAGTGACTGGACACAGCCATATCCAAGTGATATGGGGAGAGTAATCCCCTGTTCTCCCACCTTATACCGTCCCCCTGGTACACCTAAAGCATCAAGCTCTAAAGGCCTGTGTTGCAAGGAGAACTTGTTCACTTAATTGGTTGTCACCATGGTCCTGATGGTCCATGATTCACTGTGAAGTCTCTTTTGGGATATGTACCATGAGCTGTATGGCCCTTATTCCTGGAGGCTGACCTTTTCTTTACTTGTATGATGGTACGATTTCTCATTGAACCTGGCCACAGTAGAATTGGCCTGTCTTTGTAACTACAAGGTCAGTGCCGAAATTCCCAACTTTGGTCTCACCTTTCAGTGTATGTATTAGTCCAGAGTGGATGAGTTGGTGGGCCAGGAATAGGAGAGGGTCGTTGCATGGTGAATGAAAACATGGAGAGGAATAATTGAGTATGGTGCATTTACTGATGTGGGTGGTGGGTTTTTACAGTGGGGCTGTAACAAGTTTTGTGTAGGATTGGTTTAACCACGCAGTTATAGATCATTTGGTTGTAGTAGCCTTGTCTGGCTCTTGACTGAGTCGCCTCTTTGCTCTCTGTAGATATCGTGGTGAGAATTGAGTGGGAGAGTCTGCTGTTTCGGCACTGTGCAGTAATGTTCTCCTGAGGGTCTGGCTAACCTCCTGACATGATAGCCTGGGCCTCATTCTGTCCTCTGCTCCTCTTAAGTACATTTTTCTCTTTTTTTTTTTTTTTTCAGGCCATTGGAGATGTCTGCCAAGAAGCCTGTACCTTTTCTGCGGCAAGTCGTCTCTGTTACAAAGAAGGTGGGTGCTCCCCTTCCCCAGTTCAGGACCTGACTCCCCTTAGCGATGCTGATAGGGCACAGACACGGGCATGGGGCTGCTGAAGATGACACAGGCTGTTCCTGGAGGACAGGGCTTGGACCACTGTCTGGTGAGCGCAGGTAGTGCTAGTGTGTCTCTGGGGAGAACAAGAGATTGGGCGCAGGAGCGGCCACTCTCTGTATAACCTGCTGTCCTGCATAATGCACAGCTTGAGGAGTAACTCAAACATTTGAGACACGAGTGTTTGTAGAAGATGTAATGGCTGCCACCAATGACAATTTCCCTGCAAGCTGTGGTCATTGTCCAGTACTAATCACATTGGAAGTTCAAATGTCCATCTAGTTTCTAATCCGAACATAACTTTGACTTATCATTGCTGGGTCATCTTAATATGTTAATTTCCACAGTTAGAGATCTCTTTTTGTCTCTCTCTTCTTGTATGACCTGACCCAGGTAATCTGTGAAAATCTAGATAGGTTTGAATTCCCAAATCCATTGCCTTGACAACACATGTTCAGCCAGCTCTTGGTCTGGGAGTTGCAGGTGTTCGGAGGCAGCACCCATGCTGCTGTTCCTTGAATTGGCTGCTCCTGGGTGGTAGACTTGCATATGGAAGTGCCTGTTGCTTGGTAGACTGGATGCAGGCATGATGACTTTGTGAGGGACTGCCACCTTGATTATTGGACTCAGTCTTTGCCAGCTGCGGATGTTTCAATGGTGGGTGCATAGTATTGCTAGTAAAAAAAAAAAAAAAAAAGGGCAAGGTCTGATCCATGGAAGGAGAGTAAGGAGGTTATTAACAAGGTAATCCTGGCCACAGCTCCACAGCTCTTACCTTTGCCTTCCCTGCCTTCAGGTCCACAGAGACCCTCGATTTGATGACCTGTCTGGAGAGTATAAGCCTGAAATATTTATGAAGACGTACAGCTTCCTGGACAGCATCAAGAAGCAGGAGAAGGAGGTGATGCCGTGTGCCTGTCCTTGGCCAGAAGAACCTTGCTTGGCAGGGGTAGCTTCTGCAAAGGCCTCCGACAGTGGAGGCGGCAGGCAGTCAGTCATGCAGCTTTCTGCTCTCTTCTTCAGATGGTTCAGAAGCAGCTGAAAAAATGCCGGAACGTGGAGCAGAAGGAGAAACTCCAGCAGCTCCTGAACCGCATGGTGAGTTCAGGGCAGCATCGCCTCTCCTGTGAGGCAATGCACTAGAAGAGAGGATACGTGACCTGAGGTCTGCCTAGACACTTGCTGACACAGGCCGTCCTTTCTGTACAGACACAGCAAGAACAGGCACAGAAAAAACAGCAGAAATTGAGGGAGAGGGAGCTGTCTTTGAAGAGACAACAGAGGGAATTGGCCAAGCAGGGAAAGAAACCCTTCTTCCTCAAGAAATGTAAGTACTCGGTGTGAACATGCTGCAGGAAGACCTAGAGGGAGTACTGCTGACAGGACTCCAAGCACTGCGAGTTGTCCTTAATATTCCACAGAGCTGCGGAGGGGTTGTTCTAGTGCTGGTACTCAGGTGAGAAGGGGCTGGTCGGTAGAGATGATTCAGGCTTCAGTTTAAAACCTTGCTCCCCTCTCCTCTACAGCTGAGAAGCGGAAATTGGAGCTAGCCGAGAAGTACGCAGAGCTGAAGAGGAGTGGAAAGCTGGAGAGCTTCCTCAACAAGAAGAGGAAGAGGAATGCCATCAAAGACAAGCGCCGTCTGCCCTCACAGAAGAACTTGTGAATGTGTTGCCTGGCACTGGGACTTGCTGTGCCCTGGCCAGGCCTGGAAGATGGCCATCCCTCTTCCCAACATCTGCCTTTCACTGTACAGTGATATTGTCAGGCAGCAGAGCAGAGGCTGAACTGAAGGAAATAGTGCTTTTTGTAGCTGAAGTGTCCTCTTCACTTGTGGTTTACACCATGCCCAGGTGGTGACAAGTCTGTCATGCAGATGCACATGGTGTTGACAGCTGTCTCTGTCCTTGCACCTGCTCATCTCTTCCCCTAGTGAGGAGAGCATTGCTGGCTCTACTCCAGGTCTTATCAGACACCAGCTGAGGTGGGAGGGCTCTGCTCAGAGCAGGGCTAGCACTGACTTCAGACCAGGTTGCCCAGGGCTTCTTCACTTGAGGCTGGGAGTGTCCAAGGACAGATGCCACCACCTCTCTTGGCCTCTGCTCCACTGCTTCAAGTTCTCAAGATCAAACTTTTTTTTTTCCCCCACTCCCTCCTCCAGGAAATCTGCCTGGTTTTAGTCCATAGTCATTGTCTTGTTCTCAGTGAAGTGCCTGGCTCCATCTTCTCAGTAGCCTTGTCATAGGTCTGGGGGGGGTGGGAAAGGGGTGCTGTTAGGTCTCCCCAAAGCCTCCTCTTCCTGAGGGTGAATAAACCCTGTTCCCTCAGCCTTTCCTTGCAGAGCTCCAGCCTCTGACAACTTTCACATCCTCAACTGGAGTCAGCCTGGAGGACCAACGTCTGCTGGGGGCCCAGCCTGGCTGCAGTAGCTGGATGTTGTCTCACAAGTGCTGAGTAAAGGGGAGAGGATCACAGCCCTCGGCATGGGCTGCACCCCGCTGATGCGGCCCCTGCTGTGGCTGCCCTTCCTCACAGCCAGGGCACGCTGCTGACTCTGCTCAGGTGCTGCTGCCCGCGATCTCTCCAGCAGGGCTGCCTCTCTTCCTGGCTTCTCAAGGTGGTCTCTGCTGGGCTATTAGTGCTTCTAGGAAACTAATTCTGTATGAAATAAAATACCTCAGTTTTCCTGTATTTTCAGCGTTGGTGCTGTTACAGTCAAAAGTGTTTGAGCTTATGGGAGCTAATGTCTCTCTCCAACATTGTGTTTGACCACCATCTCTCTTGTTTCTCCTCACTCCTGATTGTCCCTGTGGCTGTGCTGACAAGGAGGTGATGCAGCCGTGACCCAGGCAATCTCTATCTGACAGAGTGCCTCCGCTCTGCAGGGCAGAGCGCTCCCTGGGCTCGGCCGTGCTGTGTGCGGGTGGGCAGCTGGTGTGTGGGGCCTGGGGAAAGGCCTTGCAATGAGCGAGAAAGGGAAGGATGAGCAACTCCGTCACACCCACCTGAGGGTGTTGCTGAAGCATCTGCCTCCACTGCAGTCCCCGTGGGTGATGCGAGTTCTGCTCTGGTGATGGGTTTTAGTGTAGCTGGGGGAAGGCAGTAGAAATGGGGTGTGCCAGCTTGGCTAGAGACCCCCTGGAAATCCTCGGCTGCCTTTAACCTGCATGTGGCTTATTGCTTTGCACTGCGCCTAGCTGCTGCTTCCTCCTCTTCTTGCCTCGTGATGTGGGATGCAGAGCCTGCTGCATCCGTGTGCCTTCAGAGGAGCGTTACCTTGGGAGCGGTGTGGCAGCGCCAAAGCCCAAGGCTATCCTGGCCCCTTTGTGGCATTAGTCTGCTGTTCTGTGCTCTCAATTTTTAATCCAAAGCTGAACAAACCTCCACCTGTACTTTAATGCAAGAAAGGAAGAAGGCTGGGGCCTGGACAGGCTGGGGGTGGCTCACCCTTGTGTCACTGCTGCCAGGGCCCTCCTGAGGGGCCATGTGGGAGCAGCATTCCTGAGTCCATGTGTCCCTGTCCCCAGCTGCTGTTAGGTCTTGCCCAGCAGGGATTGAGCTTGGTGCATCCCCGAAGTGCTCCTGCTTTCCTCCCCTGTCCCTCTGGAGCCAAATGGTTCCTGCCTGCAAGGAGGACATCCTCACTAGGATGTCACCTGCTTCTGCTCAGCCCATTAGCAGTGAGGAACAAGTCTCCAGGCCTGTCTCTCCCTGCCAGCTCCTGGGCCCAGTACCCCGCAGCAGGGGAAGCCCTGGGGCATTGCCCAGCTCAGCCAGTGTTGTGGTGGCACTGGGTGTCAGGGCAGATGGCAACACCAGCTGCAGCAGGAGGAGATGCTTCCAACATCTCCAGAGAGCCTTCTGCTGCTGGGGAGCTGCTCTTCCCTGTGGCCTCCCCACCTCAAGGAGTCAGTTGGGTTATTTTCCTTCTGTTTCTAACACTGTCCGGCAGTGTGTCTCTGCCAGACCTGCTCTGGCATCCCTCCAGGTGGAGTGTGGGGACTTGCTATGCGTGCCCCTGGGGAGGGCAGCCATTGGGCACCAGTTGATGTAAGCTGGTTGTACAGGCAGTGGTGGCTGACAAAGCTTCCACACCTACCCCCCCAGTGACACCCTCAGAGCCCACCAGACTCTCACAAGGACCTGCTGGCCAGGAGAAATGCCTTCAGACCCAGGTGCCTGGGATGCTCTCCTCAGCCCTGAGCGAGCCCCCCCACCCCAGACATGCTCTGCAGCCGCAGTTGGACATCCAGGCGCCCACGGGAGCCGGGGGGACCGACCTGCCTGCCGGCAGGGACACAGACATGAGAAGGCTGCAGGGCTCAGGTCTTTTATTGCAAAGAGGGACATACGAAAAAGGACAGTCACCCCCTCTGGGCCCCCCCACGCCTGCAGCTGGCTGAGCGGGGTGACAGGCAGGGGGAGGCCCAGGCCTCGCTCCCCCAGCACGGGGACCCCGGCTCACGCAGCGGGGAGCAGGCTGCACCCAGCCGAGCCAGGGCCAAGCACCCAGCAGGAGCCAGGGCCAAGCACAACGGCGGAGCGGGTGGCCCGCAGTGTCCCCGTGCAGCCCCGTGGCCTGAGCCCTGGCTGGCCAGAGAGCCGTACTGCGTGGGGAGCGCTGACCGGGGGAGCCCGGCACAGGGCAGGGCTGCCCAGCCCCAGCCAGGCACGGCGTACGGCAGGCAAACCTGGCCTCCTCCTCTGCTCTGCTGCCCGTCTCGCTCGGTGGGGTGCTGAGGTCCCAAACTGCTCTGCAGGGGGGCCCTCGCCATGCGACCCTTGGGGACCAGAGCAGCTTCGCCCAGGGAGGGAGGGAGCAGGGTCGTTGCCCTCTGTCCAGGCGGGGAGCTCAGCAGCCCGCCTCGGGTTTGCAGGTACAGCCAGGCGTGGCGGTGCCCAGGCTGTGGCTCCTGCTGGCTTGTCACGTGTTGTCCTGGGCCAGCTCCTCAGGGCAGGCAGGCTGGTCCTGGGACTTGTGCAGCCCTGGGGAGGGCTGGGCCTGGGCGTTGTGCTGCCGGTGCCGCTGGTACTGCACAAACGTACAGACCTTCAGCCCAATGGCCAGCATGTTCTTGCCCATGAAGATGCTGGAGACCCGGGCATCCCTGAAGAAGACCATGTTGCTGCCTCGGATGAAGATGGTGGTGATGTTGACAGTGAGCATGCTCAGCATGGGGTACAGCATCATCCGGTGGGGCATGATGCCGATCCCTTGCATGCTGATCTCACAGAGGGACACGCAAGGGAGGACCAGGAGCAAGATATAGCAGTAGAAGAACATGATGCCCTCAGCCCAGAGCGGCAGCCCCTTCTTCTGGGGCTCCCACAGGTTGGCCTGGATGTCCAGCACGTCCAGCATGTCCACAATGACCCAGAAGAGGCGGTTGCGGAGATCTTCTTTCTTCTTGAATGTCCTGACGTACTCCATGTGCTCCGTGGCCACCAACAACACATAGAGGGCTGGGATGCAGATGGAGAGCAGCAAGGTCAGCGCTTTGCGGGCTATGAGATCCAGGCTCTTCCGGTCAGCTTTATAGTTCTGGTATACAAAGTAGACTTTGATCTCCAGAACGAAGACATACAGGAACCAGAGGATCATGGCGTAGCCCCGCTTAGCTGTCTTTACCTCTGCCCCGACCCAGATGGCCACATAGCGGAGCACCAGCAGGAAGCACACGTCACCCACAGCCACCATGACACAGATGCCCAGCTTCCTGGAACCCTGGCTCTGCTCCACCAGGTAGGCATCCATGAGGACGAGGCTGGTCATGATGAGCACGGTGGAGAGGCACACGTGGGGCTTGCTGACAGGTGGTGGGGGAACCATCCTGCACGGAGGAACAGGCAGGGCCGTCAGGGAGCTGCTGGGATGCCCCATCCCCACCCTTGGGCCCCCTTCTGCCCCCCTCTCCCCAACAGCTGTGGATGGTTGAAAGAAGGTGAAGGGGTTCATAGACTCTTCTCCCACCCTATGTGCCTGGTTTGTTCCCAACCCGCAGACTCCTAGCCAAAGTGCTCCCGAGATTCCTGGCCAGGCCATCCTGGTGGCATGTGCTGGCTGAAGCCAGGCTCCTGGGCTGCCCATGGGGATGTGGGGGGCAGGCTGGACAGCCTTGGAGCACTCGGGATCCTACTGCCTCACACTCATCACGCTGGTTAGTCTCTGCCACTGTGAAGGGTACATGCCTTACTTTCCATGGGATTTCCCAGCCAGTGGCACTGGTTATATTCTCCCACCCAGGCACACAAGACCGTATCTATGCTTTTAACTCAAGCAGGTCCTTAACTGCTATGATCCAGGACCGCTCTCTTTTTAGTCTTCTTTATTTTCATGCACAGCATGAGGCGAAGGATTATTTTTAGCCTGGCTGTCCTGCGGGGTGGGAGGGAAGAAATCAGCCCAACATCTTCATTTTCCTTCAGCCTCACGCTCCCCAAGAGCTCTGCCTACAGCCGTTTGCCCATGCCTACCCTGCCCCAGCACGACAAACTGAAAGCAAGGAAAAGCAGCGCCAGCCCACAGCTCCAGGATGCGAGGAGCTCTGCAACAGACCCTCGATTTCAGCTGGATGCTCAGCTTTCCCAGGCTGGGGCAGAGCAAAGCGTGGTCCCCCTAAGCACCCTGCCTGCCTGGGACGGCACCGGGGCTGTCAGGCTCCCTCCCCCTGGCCGAGCACAGCTGCGGGCAGCTGCTGCCAGAGACGGAGGGAGGACGGAGCCAGGGCCTCGCCGGGCACGGCTCGGCAGCTGCTCTGGAGGGGAGCCAGCCCCCCGGCTGCGATGAGGATGAAGCTGGCCCGCTGACTGGGTGGCACAGCGCTGCAGGATGGCTGCCGGCGCGGAGCCCGCTCGGCCACACCTGGGCCCTGGGAGGCCATCCTGGTCACCCGGCGGGTGGCACTTGACCGCAGAGCGAGCGCTGGGGAGTGGGACGGAGGCCGCGCTGCGAACGGCCACCCCTGCGCACCAACGCTCCTGGTGCCAACACCGATGGCGCGGGGCCCTGGGCACGAGCAACCTGAACTCCTGCTTTTCGGCCGAGGGAGTAGGCGTCCTGTGCAGCCGTGCATCCCCCGGCCCAGAGGCATCCTGGCACGTCGAGGGAGGCAGAGAAGCCTAAGCCTGCCCGACACAGGTGCCTCTGAGCGGGGAGAGGTGAGAGGCTGGCGGGCGCGGGGGGACGGCGCACATCTGGAGGCTGGGGTCTCGACTGCGTTTCACCCCACGGCCTCGCCAAGCCCTTGGAGGAGCCGGAGGCCCCAGCTCAGCATCGGCCCCACCGAACGGACCCCGGCGGGGGTCAGAGCGGGGCCACCTCCCGCCGCGGCGCAGCCCGACCCTCCGCGGGCCGCCTCCCCTCGGGGTGCCGGGCCCCAGCCCCCTGCCCGCCGAGGGGCCCGCCGGCCTGGCCGGGGCCCGGGGCGTCGGGAGGGGAGGCGGGGGCAGGCCCTGCCCGCCGGCCGCGGGGACCGACCCAAGGAGGGGGCCCGACCCAAGGAGGGGGCCCGCCGCCCCTCGCCCGGGCCGCGCTTACCTCGGGCGGCTCCCTGGGGCGCCGGGGCAGGAGGGGGGCGGCGGCGGCGGCGGCGGCCCCGGGCCCGGCGCGGCATCGCCCGGCGCGCCCCGGCGGCGGCTCTGCGGCGGCGGCGGCGGCGCTTGGCCCCTCCCGGCGGGCGGGCGGGGACTGCGGCGGCCCCCGCCTCACCGGAGCGCCCGGCACCGCCCGGCACCGCCCGCCGCCCCCTCTGCCCGCCTCCCCCCGGCAGCCCCGAGGCCGCCGCCACCCCTCGTTCCCCCACCCGGGCGCCGCTCCCCTCCTGCCCCCGTCAGCTCCCGCCCTGGGGCCGCATCCTGCGCCCCCCGCCAGAGCCAGACCCCCCAGGGCCACGGGTGCTCCCTGCCGCAGCCCAGGGAGGCCCCAGGGAAACGCGGGGCGCCCAGGGAAGCCCGGGCTGGCAAAGGTCCTGCGGCCGGGAGGGACCGGGACCCCTCCCGAGCGGAGCAGGCAGGGGGGGCCCATGCACCCCCCAGCCGTGCCGGCCTGCGGGGTCCTGGGGAGCTCCAGCTCCGCAGGATGCAGAGCTGGGCTGGGCAGATAAACCAGGCCAGCGAAGGCCTTACCCTGGTGGACATCCATCCCTCTCTGCAAATGCTCTTCCATCAGCCCCAGCAGCTTACTGCCTTTAACTCTGAGCTTGTTTCTAATTGATTTAGGTCTTAGCTACACAGGGAAGGTTTTCCAGTATATTTCCACTCTGACTTTGAAGTGCTCGTTGCAAATATATGTATTTCGGAAGACGGGGAGGCGATCGGATCTCTGGAGATGGGCTAAGAGCAAAAGCAGGCATAGACCTGAGCGAGAGGACACGTGCCAGTCACCGAGTGCCAGGAGAAGGGCAGCCCACCAGCTGCTGACAGGGTGGCCGTAACTCCCCTGTTGTATCTGATGCCCTGGGGCACCTTGGGTGGCACCAGGACCATGTGAATCCCATCTGTAGTGTCCATGGCAAACGGAGACACCGAACTAGTAGGCAGGCGCGGCTCACGTGTCCTGTGGCGAGCGTGGGCTGGTTTATGCAGGCAGGCCTGTGTGAAGGGGGCAGAGCTCTGGGTTAAAGAGGTGCAACAAGGTAAAGAGTTTGGCTGCGGGATCGTTCTCCCAGTCCAGGAAAAAAACAGCGATCTCCAGAAGGGCTGAAAGAGCAGGGAAACGAAGCAGCCAGAGCAACCTGCCTCCAAGAAGGGAAGGAGACCTTGCAACTCAAGCTGAGTGGAGAGCACTGTGAGGCATGAGAGGGGAAGCCAACACAGCAACAAAACCTAAATCTTTCCCACTGGACGGAGAAGCGCTAGCTCTCACTCAGTGTCAGGGCAGTCTCTTGCAGGCTGTCTGTCCATGGAGGCACGCAGGGGGTGGCCACCGAGGTACCCACGTAGGAGAGAGGTGCTGGAGGCAGCTACCAAGCAGTAGGGCTAAAGACAAGCTGATTCATCCCTGGGATGGAATCATAAAACCCCTGAGTCTTCACTAGAGGCTAGGACAGGAGGTGACAACATTCGTGTGGGAAGCAGTAAAGAGCTGCTTTAACAAGACACATAAAAATAAGCAACCAGAGCAAGAGCAGATACTTACGTGCTTCTCTAAAACACGATGCTGGAACCAAGGTGCCAGAGTTCGCATGTGGATGCAGCTGCGATCAGAGGCAAACTGGAAGGAAACCGAAGAGGGGTACACCAGGGTTCCCAGGCAGATAGCTGCTCCCTGTCTGCTGCTGGCTACAGACCTGGGAGGAGAAGCGTCTTCAGCTTGGCCCTGTGCTGCCTAGGACACCTGCACCCCACCGCTGTCACCGAAGAGTCCCTCTAGGGCAGCGACCGCGGCGCATTCAGAGGCTGTTGGGAGAGAGCCAGAGAAACCCATCAGTCACGCTGAACCTCCTCGAAGGGGAACCGCAGGAAGCGGGGGAAGTTTGTCAGCAAGGAACGGCAAGCAGCGGCTGTGATGGGGAAAGGCTGGCAGTGGCCTGGGGACCACGCTGAGAGCTTCAAACTGCTCCAAAAAAGCCTCGTGGCCCCCGGAGCCTGGCCACAGAGCAGAGGGCGAGAGGTGGCTGGAACTGATGGGCATCCTTCAGGAAGGCAATTGAAAAAAACCAAACTGGGAACAGCTTCTGAGTGAAGGATCACAGGGTGCTGAAGGGTACTTTAGCATCACAAAAAGGCCTAACGTGAGCAAGGTGCTGGAAGGTGACATCAGCATGGAGAAGCAAGAAATTGGGTGTGCCAAGTAGGAAAACAAAGGAATGAACATACAGCGTCAATCCAGGTAACCATTTGTCAAAATACAAAATGGAGGGGATGGAGCTAAGCAATGGTGACAACGTCCTTTGGGGTGCGGGCTGGGCCTCTGAGAAAATGGTGCCTATTGAAAAACCTTAATTTCAAATGCAGCCACATGCGGCATCAGGCACCTGATGGGACAGAGAGCGAGTGCTGCTACTTCTGGCAGCAGCTTGGAGGAGGAGTGAAAGGACCCTCATGGAAAGCAGCGTGATACGGGGTGTTTGGTGCAAAGCTGTGGCAGCACACACGCTGGACCACCTCGACGCACCCGGAGGGGAAGGCAGTACCCGGCAACGCGTGCGGTCCCAGCAGACCTGGGCTCAAAAGGATTTTGAAAAGGGAGGCTTGTGGCGTTGAGTCTGGAGCACGTAAATCCTGGAGGTGCGGCAGGGCAGGGAGCCACCCCAGCCCTTCCCAGGTGAGGTACCCGAGTGGCGGAGCAGGGACCAGCAGCCCAGGCACCGGTGATGTGGCCCTGTCCCCGGGGAGGGGACACAGCCCGGGGAACGGCGGCTTGTGCCACAGCCACTGGGGGTCACTGCAGACCCAGGCAGCCTGCTCAGGGCAAAGCCACCCCTGTCCCCTTCTCATGGCGGGGGGGGGGTGTGTGACCGACAGCATCCTCCTGTCCCACCCAGGCCCCGGGGCCTGAGTCCCCCCCTGCCCCGAGCACCCCCCATACACCCTCCAGCCAGAGCACCCCCAGCACCACGGGGTGAGCTCCTCTCAGCCCCGCATTGCCCAGGGCACAACCAAACACTGGGCCTGGTGGCCAAGAACAGCGCCCTTTCCCACTGCTCTGGGCTGGGGCTGCTGGCAGCAGGGGCCTGCAGGTTGCGGTCGCAAGGGAGGAAACACGGCTTTGCACTACAAAAGGTGCTCTTACAGCTAAAACCAGAGCGGTTTGAGAGGGACATCTGCTCCTGAGCAGCTGCCGTGTCTTGCTGCACCTCAACCTTGCCCAGGGTGCAATGGCTAAGGTGACACATGGCTTTTCCAGGAACAAGGTGGCTGAGAAAAGTGCTGGCCCAAAGGGATCAAGTGCCCTGCATGGGCTCGACCAACATACGAGGGCACACAGTGGCGCCTTGCCTGCTGAGGACAAAGATGCTGGCTGCTACGAGGTCTCTAAACAGCGTTGAAGTGCTGGGGAGAAGCTGGTGGACATGGTCCATTTGGATAGCAGTGATACATAGGGAAAAAAAAAAAAAAGGAGGCACATTTAAAGCTGGTTGCCTGGACACTAAAGCGCCAAGGTTCCTTGGGTGCTTTCCCTGATGTGCTCGAAGATCATATCCACGATGAAGCAAATCTCAGCTGGTGCTTGGCACACAGAAAGGTCTTGGCTTAAGAGGAGGTGGGAAAGCAGCTGAATGAGATGACAACTCTACCAGGCTCTGTTTAAGCTGAAAGATAACCAGGCTTTGGTACTTGCAATGGAAAAGACAGGAAAATTTTGACCCCAAAGAGAGGGAAAAGCCACCGTGTGTGGAAGAGCACAGTTCTGGGTAGCTCATGCTCTAGGCACAAAGTCAATATAACAATGAAGGTAGGAAAAAATGAAGAGCAGGCTGTGTAGCCAAGCCCCCAAATAAACAAGACACATTGAAACAGCTTGAGAACAAATTCATCTGTAGAAAAGCCAGAAGGCTGAAACAAAGAAGTGAGCTGCACTAGGAATAGAGGTACTCAAAGGGAACAGGCTGCAGGGAGAGAGCCAGAGAAATCCACCTCAATCACGTTGAACATCCCTCCGGGGGAAATGCAGGAAAAGGAGGAGGCTCGTCAGCAAGAAACTGCAAGTGGTGGCTGCGATGGGGAAAGGCCATTTGTGACCTGGGGACCATGCTGAGAGCTTCAACAGCTCTGAAACAGCATCGCAGAGGGTAAAGCGTGGCACAGCCACAGGGCAGAGCAGAGGCGGCTGGAAGTGCTGGGCATCCTTCAGGAAGGCAGGGGAGAAGCAGCCCTCCCAGGCCAGAGAGGTGGCCCTGGAGAGCTGCAGGACTGCCAGCCCTTGGGGGCTGCCTGGGAGGCTACGTTCAGGGGCTGTCACTTCACCAGGCTGCCTTGGGCCTCCTGGGAGTGAGAGGGCATCCCCGACAGCCTGGAGCACTCAATGCTATTAAAGTACCGCACAAATAGTTGGGAAAAGTGACGAAGCCTGGAAGGCAAATGGATGAAAGCAAACAGCTGGGGAGGCACTGCGGCAGGTTTTCTAGGGACAAATCAAGCCCCCAGATGCAGCAGGGTCCTCTGGAGCCGTCAGCTGCTTTTGGGGAAAGGCAATGATGATACCCAGCCGAGATCAAGCCATGATGGGTGGAACTGCTGAGATAAGGCCAAGCCAGCATGACCATCACGTGACTCTCTCCTGCTGCAAAACAAAGTTTTCACATTCATCTGCAGAATGCTATGAAAATGCAGCTCATCCTTGATCCAGTCGGACTTCCACAAAAGCCTCTGCTGAGATCCCTTAGCAAATGCTCTTAGAGAACCAAGGCTGTCAAGGATGAAAGGAAAGGTCCTCTCATGCATTAACGACTTGCTTAAAGGAAGGAAAACGCATCGAAGCAGCAAACAAGCTGTTTTGCGAGCAAGACAGGAGGTCTGGGCAACTCTGTTCTGTTCACCAGATACAGAAATGGGCTAGGAAAGGGGGGCAGAGAGCAAGGTGGAAAAGCTTGATGATGGTTCGGATTATTCATTTAGTCAAACTGAAAGCTGATGTGAATACCAGCATGTTACTGAGAGACCTGAAGCTCAACAGCAGATGAAATATAGAACTGACAAATGCAAGTAAAAAAGAAGAGGTCCAAGGGACAGGCTATAAATTAGACATCAGTATTCAGGAAAGTGACCCTGAAATGCTTACTGGTAACATTCTGAAAACACCAATGCTGTGCTCAAGATCCACGGTAGCACCTGTGGATGTTTTATACTGCTTTGCAAGTTTGTGCTGCTCCCGCTTCCCAAATCCTAATCCTTCCACTGGCATGAGCCGCATTTTACGGTCTGCCTGGAATAACACTGCATCAATGGAAAACTCTGCCACTGTTGGGTATATTGAACAGCTCAGGTCCTGGCATGGTCCCTGTAGAAGCTGGGGGGCTTCTCTTTATTTTGTGGTTTGGCCATTATTGACTCGGCCACTTCTTTCAGGTAGTTTTAAGCAAGGAGCACTGCAGCTCCCGGTTCATCTCCACCTCCTTTCAGGATCCCTCAGCCAGCATCACCCTGCTCCGATGATTTGGTACCATTCCTTTTCCATTTTCCCAGAGGCAGCACCATTTCGGACAGATCCTCTGCTACGGCCGTGCTAAAGGTGAGGTCCGGCAGGGGATCCTTCCCGCTTTCTGCTGGAACAGCACCACAGCAACGCATTTATTCAGCTCCACCGCCACGGGCTTGCCCTAAGCCCCACACACCGTGCTGGACCTAGGGGTGCTCCAGTGGGGCCTGGGGCCCGGGGGTTTTGAGGAAGGCGTCAGTTTTAGCTCTCGGATTCCTTTTGCAATGCTTGTCTTGCTTTTAGCAAGTACGGCCCATCAGTCTTATTTTCCCCAGGCCGGCACCCTGAAGGTTGGTTGCTCCTCACGTCCACCCGGTGACCTGCCCTGCTCCCGCTTCCAGCCACCCCTCCGACCCCGTCCCCACTGGGGGCCCAGGCACCGCCCTCCCCACAGCAGCCGAAAGCTCGTCACAGCCCCGGGGGCTCTGGCGGGGCTCTCCACGACACCCCTTCACCCGCCGCCAGGCGCAGCCCCTCCGCGGCCGGGCTATGAACCGGCCCTCGGGGACACCCCCGGGGGTGGGACCGGGAGGGGAGGCCGGGGCCGCCCGGCCCCCCGCTGCCATGGCAACCCCGCCAGGCGGCCGCGGCCCCGGGACAGGCGCGCGCCCAACCCCACCCCTCAGCTCGCTCGCTGCCGCGTTTTAAAGGGATGGCGCCACTCCCCCCCCCCCCAGCCGGAGCAGCGACGCTGTTCCCATTGGCTGGCCCCTCCCAGGCGACCGCCTCCTTTTCTCTCTTCCATTGGCTGCCGGCCGCTCCGGCCTCCTCCTTCTCCGTTCCGATTGGCTGCTTGCCCAAGTCGCCATCCTCGCCCCGCTCCCCGCTCCGATTGGCTCGTCTCCCGCCGCAGGCCGCGCCCTAGCCGCGCTCTGATTGGTCGCGGGCCTTCCTCCCCCCCTCCTCCCCCCCTCCTCCCCCCCCCCGCCGCGCCCTGCCACGCTCCGGTTGGCGGCCGCCGGGCTCCCGGGCCCGCCCCGCCGCGCGAGCGAGCGGGCGCGCGCGCCGAGGCGGAGGCCGGCGCTGAGGCGAGGGGCTGGGGCCGCCCCCCAGCGCCAGCGCCAGTGTCGGCGGCGGCGGCGGGATGGCGGCGGCGGCGGCGGCGGCGGCCGGCGCGTTGGGCTCGGGCCCCGCCGCGGGGCCCCCGGCGGTGGCTGGCGGGGCGGTGGCGGCGGCGGCGGCGATGGCGGTGGCCGGCCCCGGGCCGGTCCCGGTGCCCATGAACCTCTTCGCGACGTGGGAGATCGACCGTTCGGCGCCGAGCTGCGTGCCCAGGTGAGCCGCGCCGCCCAGGGCCTCGCCGGGGGCCGCCCCGCTCCGCTGCGGGGGCCTTGGGGAGCCCGGGGCCGGGGATGGCAGGGGCGGGGGGGAGGCGGTCCCCGGCCGGGCCCCCCCGGCGCCTCCGGGACCGGCGGCCCCTGTAGCATCCCTGCCCCGCCGGGCCGAGCCGGGCCCGGGGCCGCGCCCCCTCGGCGGCGGCTGGGCCTCGCCCCAGCCAGGGGCGGGATGCGCGGCGAACGGCGGCTGCCGCGGCCGCCGTGCCCCCAGCGTGCCGTGCCGTGCCGTGCCGCCCGCTGCGCTTCCAGCGGGAGCGGCGGCAGCACCGGGGACCGGCGGGGCCGGGTGTGCCGGCACCGGACCACGGCTGCGTTGGCTCCATGTTGCTAGTGTCGGCCGCGGTGGCCGTGGAGGAGCTCAGGCGGGTATGTCATCGCGGCCATGCTGCTTCTGCAAGCTGCCCCCTCGCCCCTGAGGTGAAGGATGGTCCACCTCACGGATGGTCCCCCGAAGCCAGGTAGTGGCCACCTGGCACCCGTGGGCTCGTGGGGTTACCCGTGTCACCTGCGCTCCAGACCGGAGGTAACGGCAGAAAGGATTCACTGTGCTGCCAGCTGAACTCACGGCTGTGTCTCTGGCAGAGCTGGGAGACAAGCCGAGTGGTGTAAATGTCGTTGCTGACTGTGTGGTTACGGGTACGTCCAGGCTAGGTGTCATTATGGGAAGAACGCAAAGACCTGTTGAGGAGCCAGGAGGTGCTGCTGGATGTGTTCGTGAGCTAGGTGTCTTTTGGCCCACTCGTGAGACATGGATCAGGAGGTCTTCTCATGAGAGTTAAGGGGCAGATTTGGGAAGTCCCTCTGGATCCATGTATCTCTGGGCTGTGGTACGTTCTCTGCAAGCGATGTATTCAAGTGCTGCACAAAAACTAGAGGTGTAAAATTCAAGAGGGGAAAAACGATTGTTCCTGCAGGGCAGGAGAACACCAGCCTTTGTGAAAGGGCTTCAGAAGGTTGATGTGTTTGTAGGGAGTAACTTGGAGACTGAGTGGCCGGATGGGTTGGAGTAGAAATGTCCCAAAATACTCTGAGCTAGTAGAGAAAGCCTGTGTGATTGCGGTGCCTGAGGAGGTCCTGGGCTGAGCAGGCAGCAGACGGGAAGGAGTTTGCAACATGTGTCTGTGAAGAGCCAATGCACCTTTTGGTGACACATGCTGAGGCTGTTGTCTGGAGCAGGAAGCAGTGTCATTCTGTAGCTTTAAAGTGACTTGAGGTATTGTTTATTTGTGGGTAGGTTACTCCCAAGCTGGAATTTGGAGAGCAGGACAGAATTACCAGGTTGGCTTCCTGCAGAAAGGATCGAAGTTGCAGGTACAGAGCACAGAACTTAGTGATGGTGAAGCACGTGTGTGTACATAGTCTTCACAAATGGAAATGCTGCAAGAGCTAGAGAGAGGAGGAACTGCTTTGGGCAAGCCAAAGACGGAATGACTGGGAATAGTGAGACTGAGTTTAGAAGTGGGTTACATGGGCGGTGGGATGGCAGTGGGTGAGCAGCAACGGTGTGTCATCAGTTTCAAAGTTGTTTGAAGAACTGCTCTTTGGCCCGATGAATCCTGTGCCTTTTCACAAGGATGGTTTCCACGAACATTGTGTCAATGCCTGTTGTAATGCAGGAGCTTCTTTCTGTGCTGATAGCCATGGGGGGCAGCCATCTGACACACCAGCTTGGAGGAAACTTCTGTAAAATTGATCTGAAATTTCATCTCTGGAATGTCGTTAGATGCAACGTTTGTTAGGATGGGAAGAAGCTGATGGAAACTTCAGAGGCCACGGCTCTAACACGGTGTGGTGCTATGCCTGTAGAGTCAGCAGGTGTCTGGAGAAGGCCCGTCAGGCCAGTGACCAGTGTGGGACTGGTGCTTCTGTGTTTTCTAGTCTTCAGCTAGCCCAAGCTTTCCTGAGTGAGCAGGTCACAGGTGGGCACCTATCAGGCAGGTATTTGTGTTGACTGAAACTAAAGGGAGATCAAGCCCCAGATCTGAGCTGGGTTAGTGGTGTATCTGTGCACCGTGCCTACTTACTGCTTGCCCATGTTCTTCCTCTACTGATCTGCTTGTTTCATGTTCTAGTCTGGGCATTGTTCTTCAAGGTACAAACTCTGCTGTACTGTCCCAGTGCCCAGCACAGGTGGTCTCTGGTCTTACTGTGCTTTGAGGGTGGTAGTGGTGGCAAAATAATATCCATTCAAGGGCAATAATCCTTCTCCCTTGGGCCTCTCTGTCTCTTACGCTTGTGTAGTCTCAATTCTTCCAGCCCTATGCATATCTAGGGAAAGGAGAACTTTGCACTGGTTTTAATGCTTGCTTTTTCTAGACTCTGTATCATAAGTCTTTGCTGTCCTTGTGCTCCTTCTTAGGTGTTTCATTTTCTGAAAATGCAGCTCCGGCTGCTGCAGGAGCGGGACTGGGCTAGATCAACCTTTGTGGGGTTGCTCTGTGTTTGGCCGTTCATGCAGGACAGTTGAGAGGTTGTGTCCAGGCCTTCAGGGTTTCAGAGAGGCAGCCTGGGTCAGCAAAAACAGGCAGCATGAAGCATAAGCCCCAATGTACTGAACAGTTCAGTAGTATGGCTGTAAGACTTCTGATGCCCTGTAGGAGGATCTTGGCTTTGTAAGATGAACTGTTGCCCATAATGGAAGTCTTTCCCGCTGCATCAGGAATGCGCCACTGAACTAAGACCACATTTAGTTTTGGAAGTTGCCTTGCTCTCCGAATGGAGGTATCATCCCTCCTGCTGGGGTCTTTCTCTTTTCAGGGCCAAGTTGAGAGAGATCTGTGAACTCTTAATGCCCTTCCTATGAACTGAGTAAGCATAGCCTAGACCCAGCTGCCTTTGGCTCTCAGGGGAGGCAGATCTGAATTTTCTGGGCAGTGAGCTATTATGCAGGCAGGCAGAAGAAAGTAAACACCTGGAAACCAAGAAAAAGGCTCTTTGCATCTTCAGTTAGGCTTTCCACTGGGATAGGCATTATTGGCTTCCCGTCGGGATGCCTTAGAAGGAAAGCAGTCCTGGTTGATTCATGCTGCAGGGTGTCAAGCGTGCTTTTGCTAAAATAGTCAATCAATCAGCCTTAACTTCCACTCAGAGTTATCTTAGTAAAAGTCTTCGTAGTGGTGTTCTGAGGCGGGATAAAGTGTCTTTATTGTGATACCATGCAAATAAGTACCCTTAAGGGTTGTAGCAGGTTGTCACTGCATGGAGACTGCAAGAAATGCGAGAAAGGAACTAGAGCTTTGCCACAGTAAAATGTCTGTCTGCATCAAAGTAACGTCTTATTGTGTTTTCATTGTTTTGTATGCTGATCAGGCAGTGCGTTTGGAAAAAATGCGTGAAAGGACTTTGTGCAAACATGCTTGGGGTCTTGTTCTTTCCAAGTAGTGGTATTTTTCAACCTCTGTTAATAGGACTGTTCTTCCTTTTTCTCCTTGTAATATCTGAGAGCCCATAAATGCAAGTTCTTAATTAGGAAACAAGATAAGATTGTGTTCGCTCTTACTCTTTTTCCATGACACAGCTGTTGTGTTCAGTGTTATGTGGATGTTGTTTCAGTGATAAGTCATCACATTTCTAGTTAGAGGTGAGCGATACCAGTTGTATTTTGGCTAATGCGTCAGTATTGTTGAGGTCAGATTGCAAAGGCTGATTCTGCCTGTACAAATTACGCTGTGAATGGCGCTGCAAGGATTCAAATACACTGTGTTTCGTCCAGAGCACCTCCTATCTTGGTACAATGCATGAGATCAAAAACATTCCACGTCTTGCTGCCACCCACACACTGTGCTTGAACACAGTGTCTCCTGCTTATGATAGTTAGAAAAGCATTGACTTAGGGAAATACAGGTGGTTTGGACTCACTTTGTGAGACTGTGTATGTGCACCTTCAGGACATGACGTTTCAGAAGATGCTCTGAACTCTCTATCATTAAAACTTCCAAATGTGTGTTTTGGAAAGTTCTAGCCTAATGAATGTCTTCCTGGGAGGAGAGCAGTTATTGTAAGTACAACTGGAAATATCCCTTAAGTGCCAGCTACGGTGATCCTTTGAAGTGCCATGAGGTGAATGTTCTCATCAAAAAGGACCTGAGGGTGCTGGCTGACAGCCGGCTGAACATGAGCCAGCAGTGTGCTCAGGTGGCCAAGAGGGCCAATGGCATCCTGGCTTCTATCAGGAATAGTGTGGCCAGCAGGACCAGGGAGGTGATAGTGCCCCTGTACTCGGCACTGGTGAGGCCGCACCTTGAATCCTGTGTTCAGTTTTGGGCCCCTCACTACAAGAAAGACATTGAGGTGCTGGAGTGTGGCCAAAGAAGGGCAACGAGGCTGGTGAAGGGTCTGGAGAATAAGTCTTGTGAGGAGCGGCTGAGGGAGCTGGGATTGTTTAGCCTGGAGAAAAGGAGGCTGAGGGGAGACCTTATCGCTCTCTACAACTACCTGAAAGGAGGTTGTAGTGAGGTGGGGGTCGGTCTCTTCTCCCAGGTAGCAAGCAATAGGACGAGAGGAAATGGCCTCAGGTTGTGCCAGGGGAGGGTTAGATTAGATATTAGGAAAAATTTCTTCACGGAGAGAGTGGTTAGGCATTGGAACAGACTGCCCAGGGAAGTGGTGCAATCACAGTCCCGGGAAGTACTCAAAAAAACGTGTGGATGTGCTGCTTAGGGACATGGTTTAGTGGTGGACCTGGCAGTTAGGTTAACGGTTGGACTCGATGATCTCAGAGGTCCTTTCCAACCTTAATGATTAAAAGAAATTTCAAAAATAGAAGGCAACCTCAAAAAATTACTTTTTTTTAATTTTGAGTGTCTCTGCAGCCCTGTTGTCTTGTTTGGGCAGACAGCATCTATGACCTGACACCTCACGGAGGGTAGGGTAAGACTTCATTTGTGCAGCTTGGTTGCACGCTTTCCTTTGCCCGAGGTCCAGAAAGCCTCACGGTGAGCAGTGCATGTCGTACAGCATGGATGAACGCACTCTCCTCTGGCACAGCGGCGTTTGGCTGGGTTGGCAGCACCTCGCAGCCCCATGAAGAGGGCTGCTCTGCCAGTTGTGGACTCAGGGCACTGCTTTCTCTCTGCAAGGAGTATTGCCTGTCTTTTCTACAGCCCCTAAGAGTTGCCTTTTCTGAAGCTGATTTGGTGATGAAGAGCCTCTGAACTGGGTGTTCCTTTAAGAAACACTTATTCCAGCTGGAATAACATGTATTTATCTGCCTGAGATGTTCTTGAGTGGTTTCCTGGGTAAATCAGGCGTTTGCACGGTAAACTTCCAACCTCAGCAAAATCTGCTCTGTTTGGGTAAGCTACAGAGTTGCACCTCTGGGAATGTTAAATGATTCCAGATTGTTCCCTCCAAAGATACTACCATGCCGTGACAAACCCGAGTAGCTCCAAAGAGCCAGTGCTTGGGAGGGGCCACAGTTTCTTGTAAGGAAAGAGTCTCTTATAACTGGTTATATTTGCTGTGTTTGAGTTATGATTTCCTTTTAGTCCTATATAGAAAACAAAATGTTCTAAACAGCCATCGGATTGCTTATTATTCTTAATATTGTGGGCTTGGCTACAAGCCTGCAACATAATACGTCTGATGTGCTGTCCACTATCTGTCGCTCTCTGTGGCTCGCTGTTGCAGAGGAGCATGCTTGGGATTTCTCCTCTGGCAGCGTTACGTTTCCCTTCTGAGCGTATGATAATTGAGTTGGTGTCTGTTATTCCTTCTTTCTGCTCATTAGTGGAACTCGGGACAAGTGTCCCCTGCCAGGATGATTGATGGGGGGGTGCACTCCTTTCAGAATATTAATAGTGATTTTCCTGAAGGTTTAATTTTATTTGAAGTACCTGCCACGCTGCCTCCTCGCCTTGCTCGCCAGTGTTTCATTCATTAGCTAGGCTGTGTCAGCTCTGTTGTCTGATGGCTTATCAAAAATATTGCATTGTTCTTACTGTGCTAGTATGCTATGAGAGCTCATTCCGCTTCCTCTGGCGTAGTCAGTTACTTGTGATTGATTACTAACAGCCATGTAGTATGCGTAGAGTGCACCCTCCTCTGGGATGGCGATCCCCTGGCCTTTATCCTGTCAGAAGAATAAATTGCTGAGCACCAGTATCTTACGGGGTTCCTGTAGCAGATCCATTCTTCGATGAAATCTGTGCTGATGCTTTTGTGTAATTGCTTGTAACATGGAATGATTCTAGATTGAACGCATGTCTCCAGTCAACTTCAGAAGAAGTTATTTCCAAAAAAAAGAGCCAGAGGCGAGAAACATACTGCATTTTATAGCATGCCAGATGAGCATCTGGGCAAGGCTATTTTCTGAATACCTCGTGTTCTTATCTGGTCCAAGCTTTCAGCATCCCAGCTGATGGGGAAGCTGTGCTTCTGTTTTGGTTTGGTTTGGTTTTTTAAACTACAACAAAACTGGTGGATACTGTTTTGGGAAACAAGAAGTGAGAGTGTCTTACTCCTCTGTGTGGGATGTGGCAGCAGGAACCTGTCTCTGCCTCCCGGGAAGCAGAGAGCTTAAGTGATATTGGTCTCGTTGTTAGAAGTCTCTTAGATAAATGAGGCTTTGTTTGGATACTTCAATATACTCATTGCAGTGGACCCGAAGGCGAATGCAGTATTTCAGGTACCTTAACACATTGCAACTGTGGTTACAGAGACCACTCCCTGCTCTGCAGTGTGATTCAGCCTCTGTGCACACAGCCCAAAATTACACTGGCTTTTTCTGCAGGCCTGTTGCAATGCCTTCTCCTTTATAATTTACTGCCCACGGTCATCTCGCATGCTCTTTCTGTTTCTCCTGTCTCAGTGAGGGATTCTGCTTAGTAAGTAAAAACTCCCGTTGTATTTTGGCTGCTATTCTAGTTTTTCTAGGTTCTCCTTATTTTCCTACTCATGCTGATTTTTACACTTCCACTGTAAATCCTTTGTATCATGCTTCTTATTCTTCAGTGCGAGCATATCTTAAGTAGCATGAGATCCAAAGCCAGTGCATGTGGGACCATCTGGACAAAAAATGTCCAGGTTCCATGCCCAGCTGTGTATTTTTAACTGTTTTTCTGTGCACGTGATAACTAAATTCTCATCAGTATAGGCAGTTTGAGATGATAGCAGAACTCATGTCTTTGGTTCCACTTTCCGAAACTGAAAAACACTAACAATTAGCTGTTGTGCTGTTACAATGGTAGCAGGGTTAGAATAAGAGTAGCTCCCTTGTAAAGGGTTCTGCTGCTCTTTTCCTGTTCTTTAATACCTTTTCTCTGCCAGGGGAGATCATGTTCATCCAAAGCCTCTCATTGATTCTTCTACTGTCTGATTTTCAGTAAGAGTTCAAGTAGTGTCTCTGAATCTGTATTATTTAGATAGGGGTTTTTTTAAGATTTGCATTATTTATATATTTTTAGAAGAGCTTCTTTGTATTTTTTCTGCATTTTCCCCTGTGTTTCTTCAGCTATCTTCTAGTAGGCCATTTATTTTCTACCTTATCAATATATCCACTTTCTTCTCATTGCTCCTTTTCCTCAAAAGCCCTGCACACACCTGCTGATAATTTTGGCACCGTTCTCACATTTTTTCTTTGCTTCTGTCTTGCCTTGTACACCCGTAAGCGAGTAATCTTTAGTTCTGAATCTTAATTTTTCTCTTTTCAAAGTAGTTTGCTTTTTTCCTCAGAATTTAGAGACTATTCCTTGTGAAGCTGCAATGGCCACATCTTGTTGGCTGTATCTTGTATTGCTTTTATTTTTCGGCTGGACTATGTTCTCGATGTGCTTGGGTTGTTTTTTAATGGTTTTTCCCTTTTAGATTTTTTCACTGTTAATGAATATCAGCTTTTTTCTTTTGTTAGACTTTCTGAATTTTCTTGTATGTGCACCCCTGAAATACAGTCCCATAAGTTGATATTTCTTTCAGTCCTCTCATGCCTTATGCTTGCGGCTGCTTGCTCCAAGTATTCCTTCCTTTCTTTTGTGCTCCTTTGTTAGAAGCAGACTCAGGATGTCCATTTGGATTTCACAGCATACTGTATATATGAATAATTTACTCATTTTTTCCTTGATGTTTGTCAAGTCCCTTGACTTTTCAAGCTTTTTCTCTGCCTATTGTGTTCCTTAATCTCCAGTCAGGCAAAAGGACAACATTCCCGTCACTCTGCATTTACACTTTATTCATCCCACCTGTGTGTTGATGAAATGTTCATACTTATCAACAGATAACTTTATCAGTTGCAGTACTGGTTTGTGGAAGTGTGGACAAGTCACCCTTATTTCGGGGACCTGCTCCACCCACAAGGATCTGAGCAGAGAACTGCATTGTACAGGCTCTGGTTATTAACAGCTTGTGTTGCAAGTGGATGAAAAGCCTACGCACAAATTTACCAGTTTGGGTGAGAATCGTTCTTTTGAGTGAAGAATCTTAACTGTGCAACTCTTTAGAATTAAACTTTTTTTTTTTAATGTAAATTTTTTTTCTTACAGTTATGCAGAAGCCTCAAAAATGGATGCCCATGCTGGTTTGACCCCATGTCTTCTGTGGGCCTGTATCACTGCTATTGTATCACTGCAGGCCCTCCCCTGTGCTCTCTTCCCAGATGTATCTTACCATGGTACCATGTTCCTGAGCCGGCAGGTAGTCAGATCGAAGGTGCTTGCCAGCTCAAGATAACAGCAAAGGAAACAGATGGGATGTTTGGTGGGTTTGCTGCTTCAGAAGTAGCAAGCTGTGATGAAACCTTAACTCTGCGTTCATCATTAGTAGGAAAGTTGTTAGACTATGCATTACAGAAGCTGCTGTATGGCACACATTCCCCTTTTGTCAGCGTGCGTGGAGATCTCTACCAGGACAGTCTGGGCGATGGAGGATGCCCTGTGTTTTAAGTCCCTGTAGCAGGGTTTGCCAGACAGGTGTCTATTGGCGCTTGAACAAATGCCTGCAGCAGAGGACTGGAGGAAGTTGGTGTGGATCAGTGAACTGACCTTGACCTCGTTTCACTGCTTTTCCCAGCTTGGCTGCAGTGGCACATCTCCAGCGGACTTGGAGGTGTACCCCAGCAAGCTCTGCCAGGCGATGAGTTAGGATGTAGCCTGTCCTCCTGTCAAACTTGGTTGAAAGGTCCCTGTCACTGTGTCTTAAGCACTTGTTCTTTTCCTCCTGTAGACAAGGCTGCAAGTGGTGTTTTTGTAATCATTCACTGCTTTGTGGTGGTTAATTCATTAACACATTTTATTTTAGCCTGGAGACACAGTGAGCAAGGAGCTGTTTAGCAACAGGTATCGCGGCAAACTGCTAATGCTGTGGCTTCATGGAGGTGTGGTGCATTTGCACCTTGCCATGCCGTTGACTGCTGCTCTCAGCTAAGCTGGCAGCGCAGCATCTTTTGTTAAAGCAGCCTTGGATTTGGGGACAGCTGGTGCAGCAATTCTGCTGCGAATGTAGACAGAAAAGTTCAAAATCTGTTACATTTGTGAAAAAAGTTCTGTGACATGAGCCATACTAATGCTGATGCCTAATTTCAGCGTGGCTAAAATGAGAGAAGATCAGTCCGCCGCTGCAGACTTGCACTTTTTTTCTTTCTGCCCTGAGGTTGCTTTTGGGCAGACCCCAAGTGAGCAGCTGGAAGTTCAGACACAGTGATCTTAAGTAAAGCAATGACCAGTTAAAGATGTGATTACTTCCTTTCTGTTGCCTATAAAAAATAATTTTTAAAAGTTTGCTGCAGCATGTAGCCTTACGACTGACCTGCGGATTGTTTAGTAAGCTCTTTCTAACATTTCTAGGGAGGCTGTTATGCAGCAGCAATGAATTTGGTCACATGCTTTTTGTTAAACAAGTAACTTGTTTGAAAATAAAGCAGAAAGATGACCTTGCGGTTTGGACGCTGAAGTGAGGCTTAGATTCAGATCCAGGATCTGAAGTTGCTTGCACTTCTTCTAGTTCAAATAACCCTTTCCCTGCCTGAAGCCATAGCGATGGCTCACGTTCCTGTTCTCCCCACTTTCTTTCCAGCTGCTTGTTTCCATGCTGCAGTGTTGCCGTTTCCTTGCGTGTGCTAGGGCGACCGTGGAGTTGTATTGTAAAGCAGAAGTGGTCTTGAGGTGTGGCAGGGTTGCTCCCAAAGCCAACGTCCCGCAACACGGTGCCAGTACTCATAAAGGAAGAAATTTGTCCTTCTGGGGAAAAATAGACCCTTACAAGACTGCCCATACACTCTGGTGTATTTCCCTGAGCTGGAAAGACAAAGCTGAAGCTAGAGGAAATGGCTGGGGATTCTTCCCTGGCTTCCACAGGCTGGAGAGCTGGGCTGGGAAGCCTGAGGGTGCTCAGAAAGGGGCAACTGGAGAGAAACCATCTGAGAGCCAGGCCACCAGCAGAGTTTTCCTTGCTGTTTAATCTGGGTGCTGCTGTCTGGGAATCCCCTGAACAGGCTCAGAGGACCGTCAGAGCTGGTGGAATCTGGAGGAAGGTTTGGGGAGCAGTACATGGAAATCAGTTGGGATTTTTTGGACTTTCTGCTGAGGTTTTAAGGGCTCTGTGTGCTGAGGAAAGACGTTGCTTCTGGTAGGGGCAATTAATATCTGCATAGCTTGCAGTGGAGCATGAGAGAGGCTAATGGCTGTGTGACTGAGTAGCATGCTGGGACAGGCTGTCTGGGCAGATCCTAATGCTTCCTCAGGAGATGCTCCTTGACAAAGTGCTTATTATCTGGAAATCAGCTTGTGTGACAGGAGGCGCCAGGAGGATATGGCAGAGTCTCGTGTCCTGTTGTGGTAGGTGCTGCATGATGTGCTATAATGAAACGCTGCCTATTCTGTGGGGGGTTTACTCCATGCTTTGGATAGACATGGGTTAGGGGGAAGCAGAGGTGAAGTGATTCATCCAACAGTTAAAAAGTGGCAGAGACGGATTAAGTCTCGCCTCCCCGCCTGGAACCAGATCTTAAATCTAAATTGTTTCCTTCTGTAAAAGCAGTGAAGTCTCGCTGTAGCAGAGCCTGGGGGATGTGGTTATATTACTACAGCTCTCCTGTGCACATGGTGGGGCAGCAATTGTTTGGTATGGTTTGTCCTCAATTAATTTTCCTGTTTCCCCCCCACCCCCCAATGTTTGGGTATTGTGAATAACACAGCAAATGAGTCGTAGCCTCACCCAGGAAACTACTAAGAAAATACACAATGTCTGTCCAACTCTCTCAACTTCTGATCTATTTGCCCAATTTTGTCCTGGCTTGTTAAGGGCAACTGCCTCAAAGAACCATGTTTCATAGAAATCAGTGGTTAGAGGGAGGTTGGAGGTCCTATTAGATCCCCTGTGATGGAGAAGCCCCTCTTTGTAGGCTGATGTGCCTGGGTGCCTTGCGGAGGTAACTCTCAACCGTCCTCAAGGTTTGCTGTCTTTTTCCAGTAGGGTGGTATTGAGAGTCGGGAGGGGAAAAGAAGGAGAGAAGACAGCCTGGAAAGAGCCGATGTAAGTGTGGGAAAGGGGGTGGGAGAGAATGGTGCATTTCCAGGCTAAGCTGTTTCATGACTAGCAGCAGTAGTTTAAGCAAAATTTGAGCGGTGATCTTTCCAGTGCTGCATCTGTGTGGGTATTTAATGTGAAAGGATGCAGGGTGATGGGAGAATGGTTTCAAGGAGCCTGTTTCATTCATTGTTTGTGCTGCAAGGTGCACGTGCTCCCTACAAACATAGGTAAATGAGCCTTTAAACCAGTGAGGTGAGAAGTGTCAGCCATGACTAAGAGGCAAAATTAACAACCCTAAACACCCCTCTTAAGCAACTGGAGGAGGAAGGATTTAACAGCCACCCCCCTGCCTTATAACTTCTGCCTACGCAGAGCCTAGCCAAGAGGAGGGAAAGGAAATCTCTTAACCTTATTATTGTTTGTGACTACAGTAAGCAATCCAGTTACTGCCATCCTTTAATCCTGACACTGTGGGACCCCAATTAGAGCAGAGAAGTCTTGGTTTCATACCCTTGCAGGCAGGGATGTGGTGCCTGTGAAGGAAATCACCGAACCTCTCTGTGCCTTGACCATTACCTGAAGGAACTGTGATGAGGCTTCACACACTTGGAGTTTTTCCAAGGAGCATAAGAACAGTTGGTCCCAAAATTTGAGTCCTGTCTATGTGTCCAGGTAAGGAATGACTGCCTGGCTGCCACTACGTTCCCCAGCCTCTCTTTTTAAGTGACCTGGACACTTCCTCCATAGATCTAAGTGCTTTTTGGGGGAAGTTTGAAGCTTTTAGCAGATCCTGATAGTTCCTTCCTCTTGAGAAGCGGAATCTTGAAAAGCATGTTCCAAAGACCACTTTTACCACTGTGGCCATGATTATTTCCCCTCTAGGGAAATAAGCAGAGTCGTGAGGTATGTAAGAAACTGGGCTGTAGACTGTGGTAGCTTGTGCCTGTGCCAGGGGAATGGTGTTCTCTGGGCAAGGTGCAGAAAAGCAAAAATGATGGGTGGTGGGATAACAGAAGTGGTCAACATCCCAGCTAAATGCTGCTGTGAACAGAAGGCAGAGCAGTTAGTTATTGGTCCCCAGAAGACCTTATATTCTCTTCTGAAAAATGATGAGGCGCTTGTGTTGTGTCCAGTCCTGATTGTGGTGGCAAACACTCCTGTTGACGTGAATATGAATAGGTTTTGGGTCCCAAGTGACAAAAGATTAATAACTCTGCTTAATTACAACCTATTTTTTTTTCCTAATACTCTGAGAGTAAATGACTTTTCAAGGAGAGCTGGCTGTGAGATGTGCAGGATGTCGGAACTCTCTTTGGGAAGAAGGCAAAACTAAGTAGATCAAGGTTTAAAATCCAGGGTAGCTTTGTGTGAGAGAAGCTCCATGGTCTCTGCCCTCAGAGTAGATGTGATTTCAAGCCAAACAAACTTTCTGTTGAGGTTATAAGTGTTCAGTGTAGATCTCTTCCAGGGTGGTTACAGCCTCAGCTGTGCAGATGGAGACAGTTCTACAGAGCATCTTCCTTGTGACACCCAACAGCACAGCACCCTGAAAGAGGTTATGAAAAGGAAGCGTAGAGTTATGTGTTGTTTTGCCAGCACTAGTTATATTTGATGGTATAAGTAAAGCATGTGAGGTTTCAGAATTCAATTCCTGTTATCCAAAGCAAAGATTTGTTGCTGGCAGCCCTCTAGAAGGATCCCCGAGTTGTCAACAATGCAGAGAAATTGATATCTGATATGGTTTCTCTGTCTAAGCAGTAGGGCAGAGAGCAAGATGAGGGACTTTCTCAGAAGCAGCAGCAGGTATAACAACAAATGCTAAGAAAAGGAATCTTCTTTAAAAAAAAAAAAGCTTCCATACCTGTAGGATGCTCATGGGATTGCAAGTGACAATTACTGCTTCTGAATGATACCTGGTGATGAGGGGTGGTGATGGAGAGTATTTGAAATGCTACCTTTGAAGCACATGCCTGTGCAGAATACTTGGCTCCACCAGCATGCTTGTCCTGGATGTCACACCTGCGCTGTGCTCTGCCTGTTGCGTGTCGTTCTCCTCCTCCTGGGACAGAGGTGCTCAGCCTTTCAGAAAAGCAATAAATCAATTTAAAGCAAACAAGTTGCTAGGTGGTACTGGCCACGTTTCTGGTGCAGGTCTAGGGAGAGGGGGCAAAAATGGAGGAGAGTTTGTGTTCTTCTGTCCTATTGAATCCAAAGCCATTTTGCAACTGTGTCACTTAAGCACAGTAGGAACACAAGCCTGTGGTGTTTGCTTAGGATCTCTCTGGTTCCCACAGTTGTCCAGCTTTTCTCCGTTTCCTACAACATGCAGATTATATAAAGGGCAGGTGAGGTTGGGTGAGAGCCAACCATGCTTTGCACTTGCTAATTTTCTTCCCGTTATATTTTCAGGTTTTGCGCTACCTTGAGATTTCCCACATTTCAGCTATGATACAAATATTTTGAAGGATTAAGCCTTAATGTTTAGGATTAGATAAAAGGGGTGTTGATGGAAGGAGTCTGTTTTATGCCTAGTGACCTTGTTCTTGTGCATGGACAGCCTGCAATGTCTGGGAGGAGAAGCAGCTCCTGAACAAACTGTTCGTTGAGTAGGTCTGCTAATGACAGATGGTGTGGGGTGGCAACTGCTAGCAACCTCGTAGTAAAATGACCAGGCCAGTGAAACAGGGCAGCAGAGAGATTTTCAGGCTTGGGAATTTGTAAGAGGTTGTGTATGACTGATTCAAAAGAGCTTTTCAGTGTTGCACTACGTTGCACTTAAAGCTGCGAATGTGCAGCCATTGCCAATCTCAGATCTCCCGACTTTGGTTTTGACATGCTGTCTTAAGATTTACAGCCTGAAACACAAGGACGTATTGCTTGTGCTGAGTTTCACCACACTCTCTCACTAACATTAAATTGCCCCAATGGAGGACAAACTTGGAGCAAATTCCCCTAAGCTGAATGCTTCCTTTCCTCTGACTTACACCTGCTGTGCTTTGGGCAGTGAACCTCATAAGCTCTCTTACTGTATGTATGCAGGTCCACAAGTACCCCCTAAATACAATTTTTTTCTTCTTCTTCTCTAATGGGAGGCCTTGAGACATTAGGGACTAGGAAAAAATCTTTCCATGGGACACACCTGAGAACAAAAGTGTTTAGAGTTGCCTGGGACCCACAGGGGTATTTCATTCTTGTCTATCTTTCTTCCCACCCTCACAGAATTTGGCATGTGCTTTTAGTTGCGCTGATAGTAGGAGGTTTCCTGTAAAGCTTTGTGATTCTTAAGGCAGGCTTCAGTTTCTTTTTACTTTGCCTGCTGCGGTTATGCTTTTGGGGAATGCCATCCTCTGAATATCAAGGCTAGCAGGTTTCCCTTCTTTAAGGGTAAAGATGTGATTTTGAAGGTGTATGCAAATTTTGCCCTGAAGGAAGGTGTCTAATAAAATAAAGAATTTTCCATCAGGACAAGCTGTGTGTTTCTTGGTGGCTGCAGCTTCTAGATGAAATGGGTGAGCTGCTACTAAAGCACGTTTTAGAATCAGGTCTGTCTCTATGCTGTGAATTACTGGGCTACATCCAGTTGCAAGACTGGATGTAAAATCCTACTCTTGACTGCAGACAGCTCCTGAGGCCACAGCTCCAGAGCGTAACAAACATGCTGAGTGTTAGGTTGTTCTTCAGGCATCTACTTTATTGCAGATCTGAGAAAGCTGAGCTATGAGGTGTGTGGTTGAGTTTTTTCCCCTGTCCTTTGGGATGCATTTCAAGCTGTTTCTCAATGGCTGTTGGCAGACTTCCAGACTCTTGCTGCCTTGCTAAATCACCTGTAGTGTGAGTAGTTTAGTAACACATGAGAATTACAGCAAGCATAAGGTGGTATGACTGCAGTGTGAAATACACTGTTGTGCCCTGGGAGTGCAGATGGAAAAGCCTGCCTGAAAGTGGTGTTTGGGGTGACTGATTAGTATGAATTTGAGTGCAAATCCAGCACTAACTCCCAGCAGCTGACATCCCTAGCAGGGGATAAGCTGGTAGGAGTTGTTTTCTCTCTTCGGAGTTCGTTTTCTCGCCAGCCCAAATGAGAATGGAGTGATGTGGCAAGGATGCTGAGAAGCTGCCCCTTCATAGAAGAGCATTGCCTGGTGGGACTCTCTAGAGATAGCAGCAGCTCTGCTGGAAGGCAAAAAGAGGGTTTGATGAAAATCCCCTCTGAAACATGGCTGCTGGAAGGATACTATGTTTTTGATTTCTTCACCCATGGTAGCTGACTTCCATCTTCTCTTGTATGGACCTGGGTGGGATTAGTCAGCATGTTTTTGGTAGAGAGGAGGCAATGTGCCTGCTTTCCAGTCTTTTCTGAGGAAGTTTGTCACTCAGTGGGTGAGGGGAGAAATGCCAGCTTTCCAGGCAGTGGTGCTGCTAGGGATGAACACCCCTCGCCTTTACTCCTTCCTGCCGAGAAACCTCCTCTTCCAGTGCACCTGAAACCCTGCCCTCCCTCCCCTTTTCCAGAAGAGATGGGAAGGGGCATGCAAACTATCTGTGAAATATCTACTAGAGCTATTGATCTCTCATTGGTTGCTCTGCTTTTAGACAAATCAATGGGCTGGGTAATTACAAATTTTATTTCTTAGAAAAGAAAAAATCAAGCTTTTCTCAAGCAGAGTCCCACCATTTCCTCTCAGTTGCGTCTCCCTGGGCATATGGAGAAAAGCTGTCCACAGCCTTTTTGGAAGTTGCCTGAAAGTTTGGCTGACCATGGTGTGAAGCAAATCCTACAGCTGCTCTGATGCCCTTTGTAGGGTTCACGTGCTTCAGGTGTTAGGGGAGTGTGTTAAGACAGAAGAGGCATTTACAGTTCAAATATCATAGAATCTCCTGAGTTGGAAGGGATCCATGAGGATCATCGAGTCCAACTTCTGACTCCACACAGGGCAACCTAAAAGTCTTGCACTTTAACTGGAAATGGGTGCTTCCAGACCTTGTGGCAGGTAACACAGTATGAAGTCTGTGGGTTCAGGCAACACAGCGGTGGGGCCCATGCCAGGGAGGAGAAGGTAGGGAATGGTAAAGCCCACCAGATGACCAGCCAGGTGAGCACTTGACGTGGGAACTGGCTGTGGGCAGCTTGTGCAGATGCTCGTGTGCAGTTAAGCTCTGCTGTCTGCTTGAGATGCAGCAGAACAGACAGGTCATGGTGTGCTGCACTCTGGGTGCTTGAGATTGTGCCCTGCTGCGAGGTTGTGAGGATGGATGATGGTGATTGTCCCCATATCTAAAGAACATCTTGTAGCTCCCTGGCTATGTGTTGGAGACTTGGAGGACAGGAGTGTACGGTGGGGAAGGGAAGCTTTCTCTTACTGATTAGTACTTTGTTTTGGGAAAGGAAATGATTTCTAGGGAACAACTTGAGGAGCCATCTCAGGATCCAGGCAGAGCTGTTCAGGATGGGAATCAGAGCTCTTTAAAAAGCTGTAACTTTGCTTCTAAGTGTAAAGATTTTGGTGCTGTTTAATGCAACAATGACTTTGAAGTTGTTGAGTTTCAACTTTGCAAATGTTAAATTCAGCTCCTGTGAATGAATATCAGACACTGTGTTGCTGGAGGAGTAACTCCTGGAATCAAGCTGCTTCTTTGTCTGTCTGTTGAAAGGAGCTGCATCCAGTATCTGATGGGGAGGCACTTTTTCAACTGTGTAGCCTTTTATTCTCTTGACATACCTTACAAAAAGGGCAATAAGTTTAAGAGATGGCTTGACACCAGCCCAAGTTATTCTGTTACTCACTGGTAAATGATGGACCATTTTTCAGTGGGTTTTTGGTGTGTTGCCATTTTCTCTTTGCCCTAGCAAATATGGTGTTTGTGTATGCTCTACAGAAGGTCAGGCCAGAGAGACCTTTAAGACTAATGTCCCTCCTAATCTTAAAAAATATGGCCCCCCCCCCCATCTTACATTGGGAAGTCTTACATGCTGAGCCTTAGAAGGTGACATGTTAGATCCTGACACTGAATGGTTTTTTAAGAAGTATCTTCTCAAATATCACCTCTTTTTTTTTTCCCCAAAGAATATGTTTTGTTTGGCATCTTTCATCTTCTGCAATGCAAGTAGCTGGGACGCGTGACCCAAAGCTGTTGTGTGAGCTCGCATCACGGCACAGCCAGCGTTGTCAATATAAATCTGCGTAGCAGATTGCAGAACTCGGCACAGGAAAAAACAGGTGAAATAAAAGTACTCAAATAAAGCCAACAATACTGTCTTGATGAAGCTGTGTTAGCACTATGGTATGCTGAGGGAGAGAAAGATGAGAGGCACCCCGAAGTGGCTAATTGCTGTTGTCTCACCTTAACTGGAAGCCTTGCCGAGTTGCATGCCTTTCTGCTGGGGTGCTGGGTGATATGTGTAGTTGGCATTAAAAGTGCTTCCTGTGGGTGACTCATGCATTGGGTTGTTTCAAAAGAAGGTGGGAGAGCTTTATTGCTTTCTCAGGCTGGATTCCAAACCCAGTGTGCCGACACTCGGCATGACACCTTGGATGGCATGAATTGGCAGTCCCGGCCTCGCAGCTTGGGACTGGCACCCCTTCTCTGGCACTAGTTCCAGCGCATGCCTGACTATGTGGCAAGCACCTCAGTGCTGGCCTGGAAGGAAACAACTCGTTATTTTTTAGGTTCGTTCTTTGCTGGATTAGCAGGTTGAGTCAGTTCATCATGTGCTCAAACACAGAGTGGTGGTGGGGAATCACAGGGAGTGGAGAACAAGGAATTGGCTTATGGTGGTGGGGGCTGCTGGCTTGTTTCACCAGCTTTTCTGCCTGTACCCTCTGAAAGGGATGTCGGTGTTCCTGAAGAACTGGGGTGATACTTGATTTCTGTGAACATCTCTTCCAAGAACCTGAAAATGAGCCTGGAAATGAACCATCTGGACCCCTGGGAGCATCGTGGGGGAAGCTGGCTATGAGTAGTAACATGTTACCCCCGATATCTCTCTGCTAGATGCTGCCCGTTGCATGCTCTCTAATGGGCACAACCTGCAGCATGAGGTCCACAAAATGAAGCCGTGCTGTTTTGTCTGGGGGGGGGGGATAGCTGTACAAGGAAAAGGTCTTTCTGATTTAGCCCTAGTGTAAACAGATTAAACCTTCCTTTTTATTTCTTCACAAATGTCTTTTTATTCCTTTGATTAATGTGGCTAAGTAGTCCTCTTTACATTTGTTTTTGGGCTGGCTTCAATTAACGGTGATTTGGAGGATAACTGGGTAGAGTAAGGTATTTCTCACTGAGCGCCAGTTCTAATGGGTATGTATATCAATCAAGTGTCCTCTTCCCTGGCACCTTCTCCAGGTGACTCCTTGAAGAAAATTCTCTGCAGAGATGGAAATATATCTCTAACTGGAAGAACGGCTCTTCCAAAAGCACAAAAGCATAGCAGAGTTGCACTGGAGCATAGGGATTCCCAAGGAGATTGCAGCAGCATGTGCACGTGTAAGAACTCATCCTTTCTTGTTATGTTTGAAGCTGTTACAGAATTTCCTGGGCACAGAGGTGTTTTAAGCCCAAGTTGCCATGGTGTACCTGGGGTTGCAAGCAAACATCATTCAGCAAGTGAGTGGCAGGCATATTCACAGGGCTTTGAAATCTTATGCTAGGGACAGTTCAATCAGGAGTGCAGCTCTGCCAGAGGTGTGTGCTGGACAGATTATCAATAGTGCTTCAGATACCAGCTTTATCAAAAGTAGTGCAAAATCAAGAAAAACCTGCCAGAAACAGCTAACAAATAACCCCCACAGTTCTTTGTTCTGTGACTGAAGAGTCTTTCCTTTAAGCCTTTTTTTCTCCAGGGGGGGAAATCGACCTTGAGTCTGAAACCCAGCACTTTTAGTGTCTGTGAGCAGCTCTTCTTTGTGCAGGATGCTCAAATAAAACTAGCTTGTGGGAGACTGTCTCAGCCTGCCTTTTGAGGAGTGAGCAGCATTACTCTGGAGAGATGGAGTGCTGGTTCATACACGGGGTGTGCACGCAGAGCTTGTTCATGGAGAGCCGGGGGCAGGTACCGTGTGCTTTATGTAGCTACCAAACCTGGAAGCAGAGGTGGCTGTAACTAATGCAGGGGCTTTTCATAGTCATGTGCCTGGTCTCTGACCTAGAGCTTGGTTGTCACCTCTATCTTCTGGATTTTTTCTTCATATTTCATAGCTGTTCACATTGCTGAGTTAAATCTCTTTTCTTGCAAGAGAAAGGCATATATCTTATGTTTCCTCTGTCAATGAAATGTGTGCACACCTGGGGTTTATTATGTTTTGCAAGTGTTCAGTTGCAGAGTTTTTGCATCCCGCAGCATTACCAAAAGTGAGGCTGGACTTGCTGTCAAATTGGGATATTGCGGAGGGAGGCAAAAGCAGTGCTGACAGAAATGCAAATGGTAGATGAGTCTCATGTTTCAGGTTATCTCTAGAATTGCTGGAATAATTTGTGCTTTCTACGTGGCAGTTACAAGCAGTCAGAAGGACTGACAGGAGCAATTGCATTAAGCCTACTAACTCTTGCTAATACTGTGAGCCAGAGGGATTGTAGTGTTGTCTGACTGAGGCTTAAGTCAGGTGTTTAATATCAGGTACTTAAGTTCAAGCTTTGAGAGATGATGTAAACAAGAAGGAAGGGAAAATGCCTGGTTTTATTTCTGGCATTTTGGAAAATGCTGGAAGACTGCTGTGCTCTGAATTATTGTCAGCCCTTACAAAGTGGTTCTGAGGACTACTCACTCCAGTAGGTGTAGTTTTATGTTTTTATTGCCTGTTGTGCTGAAGCAGCTCAGGCTACGTTTTAACAGAGAACAAGCTGTTTGTGTTGCACACAACATGCATGCTGCTCTGAAACCAATGTGTGTAGTCTTCAAAGATCTCCAATGTGTGGTTCCCTCAAATGGAAAAACTTGGGGAATCAATCACGGTGGCGGTTCAAGGGTCTGCCTTATAGTACCTTCACAGCCTGGCTTTGCTGGATGCCGAGCCTGCACCAAATGTCCCAGCTGCTCTGGTGTCCCTTGGAGATCTTCCATTCATAAGATTGAGCTGGCTTGATCTTACTTTGGCTTGCAATCCTGTTGCCAGAAAGCAGCATAACTGGCTGTCATCCAGGTGCTAGAAGGGCTTTGCTGTCTGAATTTCTGAGTATGGTGGTCTCTGGTGAGATGGATTTGCGGAGTTGCTGTGGCAACCTGCATGGGTTCCCTCAAGCCCCAGCCCAGTTCCTGGCTTCCAATTAGCTTCGCTATTCATCCCTCTTGTGAGAGGGGGAGTGGGGGCCGGGCCTTGGGGCAGTTTGCCTGCTGGACAAGCAAAGCAGCCTCTGAAGGGGTAGGGGCAGAGGGTAGCACCTTCCCCGAGAGCATGCGGAGAGCTGCAGCTCCGTGCCTGCCTTCCCTCCCTCCAGCTGGGCAGATTAGCCAGAGCCGCTGCCTCTCTGCAACCTCCCTGCTGCCTTTGCTTGCTTATTCCTGCCGTAGTTAAAGGGTTTTGTTGTCTCCCGGGCCTAATGCATTTAGGTCAGAGTGAGCTAAGCCACAATTCAAATCAAGCTTTTTGGAAGTAATTTGAAATCTTGTGCTGTTTTCATTTTAGGTGAAAAAATATTGGTAACTTAAGCAGAAACATGGCTCTTAAAACAGTGCTCTCTGCAAGGGAGCTCATTCCTCTGAAGTTTGTTTGAGTGGAGTGTAGTTCAAACAGGGCCTTGAGTTAAGCCCTGGAAGGCAGAATTTTTAAAGCTCCCAAGGTAATTTAGGACCTGATGCTTCCTAGCTGAGGTCCTCCCTGGAGCGTGCAGCCTGTGCAGAACCATCCCCTTCACTCCTGTGAGTTCAGCGTGCAGCACTGTTGGCTCCACATACTCGCAGATTTTCTTCTGAAGCTCCGACGCCTTCCCATGAGGATGCTTACAAGGCCTTGGGTGGATATCTCTTTGAGCGTGACAATGTGAATCACCAGGGAGAAAATGAAACTTCCCCTTTTCTGTGGATGTTTTCTAACAGATAAGAAGCTGGTTAATTAAATGGTAGACACAGCTGCAATATAGGGAAATATAAGGGTTGAAGAGAGATAAGAGTCTCTTTTTGTTTCTTTTAAATAAAATTTTAAACATATTATTATGCATCGTAGGGTATTATATGCATATCTGGATTGAAATTTTCTCATCTTCTCTTCAGGATCTGACCACCCATCCCAGCATAATAGTCTTGTTTTCATGTTTCTTGTGAGGTGCCCAGCACAACTGTATACTTAATGTTCAGGTCAAGCTAAACATGCAGTGTTCATCAAAAGCTGTTCCAGTTTTTATTTTTCAGTCCAACAGGTTCTGTGTAACTGATGTCTTTTTATGAATCTCAATTCAAGTATAAAGCACATAGTTTTCTCCCATTTCTGTGAAGTTTAACAGCAATTGTGGAGAAAAGGCTAAGCTTAGTGAAATGCTGCTTGGAGTTCCACGAGAGCAAGAGTTGCTTATGTTTTGGGCTTTATATGCAGTTGAATATGCACGTGGGTCACGATCATAACAGTTTAGAGTTGAAGGTGCTGGACTGTGGACAGCAGAAGTATCAGCTCCTCTTGGTGGCTTAGGGAAGCTGGAAGCACCGGTGTTTGGACCTGACCCTTTAGTTCCCATCACACCTCTCAGTGATGCATGTCAGGGGCTGGAAGATGTACAACTCATGGAGCGGCCTTGACTAATCAGCTGGGTGTAAGGCCTGCTGGGATGCACAGGGTTATTTTATCCCATATAGCTAGGAGACGAAGGTGATAGAGCCATATGTGGTCATGGGCATTGCAAAGTCTTTCTGCAGCTTCTGAGGATTCAATAGCCTCAACGTAATAGTGGCAGGTTGATCTTTGCCTAGGAGGAAGGTCGATCTCAGCATCCTTACCCTCAGCTACCTTATTTGTGCCAAATCACCTCAACCCCTTGCATGTTTTAACTGTGCCGGTAAATGTGCTTTCTTATAATATAGATATTTTTCTGAGACTAGATTGTTGCCAGATGGACATCCATGTCTGATCATTTTGTGGCACATGGTCACTGCAGCAGTTGTTCCCTTTGTACCATCCAAGCCATGCAGTTCACTTAAAGTAACTTTTGACTTTAGCCTTGAGCGTGAAGATGTTCTGGGTATTGTATGTGTGCAATAAAAATAACAGAGAAGCAAATATGTGATCAGGACTGGAATTCTTGCAGAGCTGCTAGTGATCTCAGAAACCACAGGAGTGTCATGTTACTCAATTCCCAGATGGAGATGCCTTGTAATGCCTGTGTGAAATGTTCCAGCACGCTATAAACATGGAGCCTGGATGCTGCAGAGGCCATACATGGATAGAGAGGAGCTGTTTATTGAATGGTAGCACAAGTACTGAGCTTTGATCTGGGCACAAGACCCTGCATGCTAGTGTCTGTACAGTTAACTCGCTGTGTGAAGAGGGGGTGTGCAGGGGGAGCGCTTGCTCATTTGAGTTGGGTTTGCAGCCCACCTTGTGTCTCCTGGGTGTATCACAAACGTACCTGAGTGTCCGTTCCCACGCTCCTGGGGGGGGGGGATGAGAAATGTAATTGACCTAGGGGCAGGGGGTGATGCTGGGGGCATAGAATTGCTGTTACTTGTTTCTGCTTTGGTATTTCAGAGTCATCTTAAATATTTGTGTTACATCTCATTGCATTCTGCCTCTTACTTGCCAAGGCTGGTTGCCTTAGTCACCAGGGCTCTGGTAACTAGGACAACAAGATTGAGCAGGGAAAGGTAGAAATAATGGTAATAACTTTCTCAACTCTTTCTGAAATTGGCTTATATGAACCAATATCATGCATGTGGGCGACTTGTGTCAGCAGTCTGTTCTCCCTTTCTGCCTGACACATCCTGAGATCCTGCTGGCAGCACCACCCTAACAGAGCTGTGTGCTGTGCCCTCCTGCAACTGGAAACAAGCCCATCAGGGACATGTGAATGTTGCTGGAGCATGGCAGCCTCTGCTGGGGCTGGAGCAGAGTCCAAGGGGCACCTAAGGCAAGCCCTCGGGGGCCGGCAATTGTGTGCCCACCAACTTGGTGGCAGATCCTGAGTAGGAATTGTCAGGGCAGTGTGTCTGCTGGGATGGGCAGGCTGGCTTACAGTGCTGGGAGCAGCTAGTGGCTGCCATAAAGTCAGTTTCTTCCATACAGATTGTCCTCTCCTGGAATAATTATCTATTTGTTGGTTTGCTTACTGTAAGGCTGAGGAGGGCCTGGGAGATAGTAATTGGTGTCCTGTCTCTCATTCCTTGGGTGACTGGCTTTTGGATACTGTTTATGCTATGAGCATAGTTGGAGGTCAGCTTTTGATGCAGTTCTGCTTTGCTTTAAGAGCAGGCTGTTTCTATCCTACCAGGTAATCCTGAATCCTAACTTGGGACAATGAAATTATATTTTCCACCCCACCTTTGAAACATGCTGCTCCTGGAACCTCTCGTGGAGCTGCATCCTGCTGTCTGTGCCTTGTTACTAATGCCTTTTCTGCAGTAACAAACCAACGCTGTCTTCTCTCCTCTGGAAAGCCCCCAGCTCCATGAATTTGTGCTAGCAAGGCACTTGTCTAGTACCCCTCACTGCTCGTGAGGGATTGCAGCACACAGATTGTCTCTCTGCTTGTTTTCTCTCAGCTGAACAGGATAGGGACCCTCAGTGAGCACAGTCAAGGGATTCCCTGGCAGCACGACCCTGTTCCTTGTGGGCACCCAGTGCAAGCTTAATAGGCTCTCTTGAACACTTCAAGACAAAATTAGTCACCACCCCCAGTAAAACTAAACCTCCAGACAAACCCAGGTCAAGGAACTTGGCAGGATCTGAGGGTTTCAGCAGCATTTGGAGGAAGGGTCGTAACCTATGAGGCCTCTGCGAAGACTGTCCTTGAGGTGGCAGGGGAATACGTGTGCAGGGCAGGAAATGGTAACAGCCGTGAAGGCTGCCCCTGCTGTGTGCTTGCAAACATCAGTCCACGCTCCAGTAACGAATCCTGCTGCTTGCAGAGAAAAGAGCAGCCTAGACTGGTGTCTTGCTGCAGAAGGAACTCCGTACTCACTCTGCCTTTGGTTTGGATTTCATTTAAATTTTGAGCTAGATGCTCAGAATTTGTTACTTTTCATGTTAGAATGCAATACCCAAGCAGTAGTGTGTATGCCAGCCTTCCTCCTAATTCCCCAGCCGTAGCTCTGTAGTCAGGCACCCATGACCAAGACTTCCTTCTTCTGTGCCACAGTGCAAATTTGGGATCATCCAGCAGTGCACAGAGAAGGTCAGAAGTGTCAGGGATAGGATAACTCTGAGCTGTTTCTGTACTGGTCATGGGGTCCAGTTAGTGGCTGAACCCTCCCCAAGGTATCCATGCAGCCTAATGAAAAGCTTACGTTAAAGATCTGAGTCTTAAAAATAACTGTTCTGATGGGATCCCTTTGACAAACAGCACCTAGACAAGGGCTGTGGAGGATGCTTCTGCTGTGGTTCTAGTGTTCCAGTTTGAGCAAGTAGCCCTGTATCTAATTTTAAGAACAGTGGCTCCTGATTTGTATAATGTGGGTTTTTTTTTAACTTTTGCAGTCTTACCTACTGCTTTTATTTATCACTGCTCACCCTTTGGATACAGACCCTGAAAGTCTTCTACAGGCCCAGGAGCATTGTGGAGACCTTGACAGTCTTCTTGAGCTTCAGGTGGTACCTGGAATTGTCGCTGTTGAATGTTGTGCGAGTGCAGTGGTTACATGCTGTGTTGACCCACTGTGAAAGCAGTTGGTTACCAACAGCAGGGTGCTAGACTGAAGGTGAGCGCCGCGGGTGCCCTCTGAGGAGCGACTGCAGATCCAGGGGTGCCCTTAGCACATTGCCCTGGTCTGTGGACTCTGGAGAGCAGCGCTGGGGAGAGATGTCCTGCCACCTCTGTTACCAAGGAAACACTGGCTGCATTTCACAGCCGCTGAAGATTTTTTATTCCAGAGTAAAATATTAATTTCCAGACTGGAGCTGCATCAAGCTGCTTGGGCAAGAGCATGCTGATCTGTTTGGTTGTGCCTGACCTCTTGGCTGAGTTGCAACTAGATCTCAGATGTGAGTTTTCTGAGGCTTTGGATCTCTGTCCAGCAGCTTTTTAAGTATCTGAGGATGCTGAGATTTCAGGCTGGCTGCAGTACTTTGAGAGGGCATTGGAAACAGGTCTTGGAAGTTCATCTCTTTCTGCTGAGCTCAGCTGGCTGCCTTTACTCTGCCTGTCTGTCCTTTTTCCAAGAGCCCATTCATTGGCTGTGCATCTTATGTGTGTACATGGAGGTCCACAATAGATTACTCTGGTGAAGAGCAGCGGCAGTGGTCCATGGTAAGAGCTGCAAATGCTCTTGCAACAAAGACATGGTTGGGCAGTATCTCACAGTAATACATTGTTTTATTGACCACAAATATTGCAGTCATCAGTGTGAGGGGATTCTGTCTGCTTTAACTGAGCGTGAGAGAGCTGTTGATGGTACTGCGATTCAAGAGGTCTGGGGATAACCTTCCCTAGGGTCTGGCTGTCTTCTGTGACTTGTACTGAGGAGGGTACGCTTGTGGGTAATTTTAGGGAAGCCATGGATCCAAGAGTTGAGGAGTCTTTTGGAGCAGGTTCTCATTGGGGCATCTTCTGGTCATTTTGAGCCATTGTCTGATCTGTGAGTCCTTCACTGAGATCACCCACTAGGGTGAATCTGCAGGCTGTTCTTGCTCAGATACCTCATTAAGGACCTGTCTACCAAAGGAAAACAGGCCGAGCAGTCATGACTTGGCAGAGGGGCAGTTAAAGTTGTCCAACAACGTAAGTCAAAGCATCATTTTCAGGAAGAGCACTGACTCTCGCACTCTGCATGGCTGCAGAAAAAGTGCTCTGCTCCCAGGGTTATGCGTGGTGCCTCCTGCGTGTGCCAGGGAAGCAGCTACTAGTGCAGATACTGTGGAGGCAGCTGGTAGGTAGAAATCTGGCAAGAAGACCTTCTCTCTGCTGCCTTGGTTGCTAGGGGAGCAGTGCTCAAGGGCTCTGCGGTGTCAGTCTGCTTGCAGGGAGCAGCCCCCTGTGCCCCCCCCCATCTCAGACTGTTGGGGTTTTAATGTGGTGCCTGTAAGCGACAACAGCGGAGGCCAGCATGGCAGCACGTACATGACAGAGGGCACTGAGGGCCACAGCGTCGGCACTATGGCCTTCTCCTGCTGTGGCCCTGTGCTCGTCCAGCCGTCCCGCAAAGGGTGGCATGTTGTGGCAGTCTCTTTGCGCATCAGCAACTGAATGTGCCTGCGGGAACTCTGGAGGCCTTCTTGGAGGAAGGAAGGAGAGGATGTCTGGCGTAGCTGTGCGTGTTCTGGGGAAGCTCTCTGCTGAAGAGTCTCTGTGTTAGTGTTACTTCCTCCCACGTTTCTGGGAGCTGTATGGGTTCAGTGGTGTGTCTGACACTTCTCAGAGGCTGCCAAGCTCTGTTTGCTCTTTCTCTCTCTCTTTAAGGCTAGCGAAATGGGAGGCTTGAGACAAAGTAACTTCATTTAATTTAGCATCAATGACTACCTTTCTTTGCCTGTCCCTCCCGGTGTGATGGGCTAGTTCATAGCCTGAAGTTGTTTTCAGGGAAGGATTTTCCATCTGAGGATGAATAACCTTGAGAATCACTGTGACAAATCAAGATTGGTTTGTCATCCCTTCTCATCCCTTGGTTGCAAGGCGTGGTGGCTTTGCTACCTTTGTTCTGGTGGACAAGGTGGCACTAACAGCCCAGCCTCACGCAGAAGTGTTGGACACTGCATGGGCAGTGTCATACAATTGAAGCTGGGATGCCAGTCGTTTGCTAAGAAATTTTGCTTCAAGAATGGCGGATTCTTTTATTTAAATAGTTTTTTATTTCTTGATTTAGAGGATCCTCTTGCAAAAGGGGTTGGGGTGTTTCAATACAAGAAGAACGGACGTACCTAACCACTGTTAGAGAAGTTTGAAACAAGAACATTAAATAAGGCTGGATTAAAGGTACTCATGTAGCCTTGCTGTAGTTCTGTTTTCTTAGCCTTAACAGCTTGAATCAATGAACTTCATTTTATATTCATGTCATACGCAGTAGTGTAGTAGCAAGCATTTTATTGTATACCTATGCTCATGTCCCCAGTGCCTTGGCTGTTCAGGCATGTTTAGGTATCAGCTCTGCCAGCCAGACCTTCTACTCTCCCATCTTAAGAAGCTGGCAGTGGTAGTTCATAGTGCAGTGGAAAGTGAGGAGGAAATAACTGGGAACAGAAAACACGTATTGTTCCAGACACTGGGAAAACGGAGCTCGCTCATCAGCACTCTGCAGTTCAGCTCTAATCCATGAAATGCGCAGTGCCTGCTCAGGCACCCAGGGCTGAGCTGGCACTGTGTTTGTTGCACAGGAGCTCTGGAGGCGTGCAAATCCACGTGCTGAAATGGGTCACATTTCAGACTCTGCTCTCACAGCTACTTTGGCTGCCAGGGCTCTACGATGACCCTCTTGCACTGCAAATGTTCATCTCTGCTCTCAGAAATGAGAACCTGAAAACTGAAAGGGTGGAATGGTGAACCCCCAGTTTACCTTGGTGACCTCCCCTCCAAGGTGGTTGCTGTTTCCTCTTGGCAGTCCTCTCACCTGCATTTTGCCTGTGCAAGGATCCAGCCAATTCATCGAGAGGCTCTGAGCATTTGGAGAGGGACGACAACATCATAACTTCTGCTAGAGGGCTCATGAAGACGGGAGAGCGAGTGCTGCTGGGCCTCTCCTTCTCCGACCTCTGTGTATAGAGACGTGCACAAACAGAATGTATTTAAACTTACCATGGGGAAACATAGATATCTGTTCACATACAGAGCCCCGTTTGCATCAAGTGTTGCTAACCCCCATCTTCATGCTGCAGTATACATGGATGTTTGGGTGGGCTTGCATTGGTGGCAGGGCCTGGGGGCTTCTGCTTCTCTCATGGTGTGGCTGTTCCTCCTGGGAAGTGCTGGCTGCTCACTCCCCTGCTCTTGATGAGCTGCTCGCTGGCATATGGAAGCTCATTGCAATTCAGGGGAAGTAGCTGAAACTTCTTTTCTTCTGAAAAACTAGGTCAGGGAAATCTGCCTGTCAGGAATGTCTGGAGGGAGAAAAGGGGATTTGATGAAGACGATAAGAGCCCAACACAATCCACCTCCATCTGTTTTTATTGAAGAGATTTGTGGCGTGAATGTAAATCATAAAGGCTTCTATAAAAATACCAGTTCCTGCTAGAGTGGCATCTGGTGACCTGAGGAGCAAGTCCAAAGTGGGACCTTTGGGTCCAATTGCTCTGTGATCTTGGGCATCTCACTTCCCATTTCTGCGCCCTGCCTTCTCATCCGAAACAAGGAGCAGTGCTGGGGGGTGTTGAGGAGGTGTGACTGAATGACCAGCAGCTTTGCTAAGTTGAGCGGTGGGATGGGAGGATGAGGTGAATCGTCCAAGCTCTACTGATCCGTTACAGTAGCAAAAACGAAGAGATGAGTACAAACAGCTGTGTTTTGGCTAGCTGCTTTTTATCTGGAGGGAAAGAGCCAGAGCGGGGTGGTGTGTGTGTGTGTGTATGGAAGGATTGCTGTGGCTTGTCTTCTGCTACAGCAGCGGAAGGGAAATTTGGTCAGCCAAAGGAACACTGGGTCTGGTTCAGACCAGGCTCAGTGGGAGCTGAGCATTACTGTCCAACTTCTGGCAACCTGGCTGGCTTGAGTATCATAGAATCATAGAATTGTTAAGGTTGGAAAAGACCCTTAAGATCATCGAGTCCAATCGTTAACCTAGCACTGCCAAGTTCACCACTACACCATGTCCTCAAGCACCACATCTACCCATCTTTTAAATACCTCCAGGGATGGGGACTCAACCACTTCCCTGGGCAGCCTGTTCCAATGCCTGACCACTCTTTCAGTAAAGAAGTTTATCCTAATATCCAACCTAAAAGAGTAGCTCCTCTTTGCACCCCTCATTCTCCCAACAGGGGTGTTTTGAGCCTGCTCCACATGTGTGTGTTTCCTCTTACCTGAGATGTCTTCAGAGATGTGCAATTGCTGCTGCAGGACTCCTGTCAGATGAGTGCTCTGCTGGGAGGAACTTTTGCCACTGCACCCCAATCTGCCTTCCCTCAGCAGCGGCACATCCCAGGCCAGCCTGCAGCAGGAGCGGTTCGCAGCAAGCTGGCCTTCCTTCCCACACCCATCTTGTTTTCATGGCTGTGTGTCACGTGCTGGAGACAGAGTGGTGCCTGGTAAAGGGTCTTTGGACATACGTGGCTCACAGTCTGGTAGAGGCAGGCGGAGAGCGGAGCTCGGCCGTGGGCATGCTTGTGTTTGCACGGGCTGCATGTGCGCATTGCTACACAAAGCAGCAGCTCGCAGGATGTACTTGCGTCGGCTTGCCACAGCAGGAAGTGAAGCATGGACACGGGCAAGGAGGGGCTTATCCTGTGCCACCGGCTGGCGTGGTGACTTGCAGCCTGCAGAAGACATTGGGAAGTGTGGCATGGTAGCTCTTGTGTGTCTGAGGCTTTGCTACCTTGGAGATGAGCTGTTTAACAGCCTTCTGGACTTGGAGGGCATGGACTGACAAGTCATGGAGGGCAGCAGTGTCCTGCTATAAGCTTGTACTGTGCCCAAGGCTCCTGTTTGACCATGGTACAATAGAACAAAAATGCTTTCCTTTTAAGAATGACTGTACTTATAACAGCGTGTGCATAAGGCTGGACGGAGGAGAAACCTTGTGAACAACAGCAGCCTCTTCTGTTGTAGTAGGTAGACCTGTCCTTGTGTTGCTGAGGGCAATCAGCATTTAGGTAGGTCTAACCTGTCTCTTCCTCTTTGCAAATGGGCATAGGTGGTGGCCAAGTGGGTGCTGAGTTTTCTAGCTGCCTCAAATGTGAAAGAAATTTGTTCAATGTTGCTGCTTCCAGTAGGTGTTTGTCCGCTTCTAAAATGGGAGAAGCCAGTTTGGTTTATGTTGGTGAGGCAGGTCAGGTTTTCATGAACGTGATGGCTTTATGCCATTCTCTTGTCTATAGAATTGATTTTGGGTGGCGTGAGCAAGAGTTTCTCATGCTGCCAATTTTTAGCCCAGTAACTAGTCTTTGAATATGGGAGTAATATGTGCCAAGAAGACAACCTCAGTCTCCTGCTCTGCCAATGCTTTGGGACTGAAGTCCAAATCTAGATCAAAAGCACTAAATGTGGGTGTCTTAAAATGCCAGACTCAGCTGGGGTAATAAATTTCAAGATGGAAGTGCCTCACCAGTTCATATCATAAAGGCATGTCCCAGGGAGAGAAAAACTTCAGAAAACTCACTAGGACTTCTGCTAAAAAAATGGGCTAATGAACAGAATCCTGTTTAGGCACGACAAGATCAATGCATCTTCATGCTAATTACTTCTGGCAACGTGCACTCCTCTGTGACTTCTGCCAGCGCAAATGCAATGGACCTCAAGCCTCTTTGACAAAGTTCAAGATCTGCATGCTGCTAATAGGAGTCCTCGGAGGCTTGGGCAATAGTTGGATCCCTTGTCCCTTTTGGTGGTGAGAAGAGAAACATGCAAGGCTGTCAGACAACATAAACCTCCTTTCTTCAAAATGGATCAGAGCTGGAGTATCAAATGCTAGTAGTAATGCTGCTGCTACTGCTAGGAGACTCCCCAGAGCTCTGCTGCAGCCGTGCTTCTGGTTTCTTACATTCTGAGGCATCTCAGCTGTATGGAAAAAGCTTTATGTACCTTCTCACAGAAGCAGACTGAAGTCAGTAACCTGTCACTGGAAAGTCCTTTACCACTTACCTATAGCATAGCTGTTGACAGCAGCACGGGCTCAGGATGATCGCCAGGGGAAAGTGTACCCAATCACATGTGAACTCCCTGCGGTCTTTCCTCCTGGAGCCCTATAAAAATTGCAGGGTTATTCAGCATATTCGTTTCTAGCTTCCTTTTTTAAAAGTGAGTGACTCACTTCTTGTTTACTAGGTTGAAAATTCACAAATAATTAATCTGCTTTTGTATGGAAATGAAAGTTCAGTTAAAATCTCCAAAGTCAGTCCCTTAAAATTAGCTCACTAAAACTACTTTAGATGTACTGGATTATAAGAACATTAATCTAAACATGTTTTGGATAGAAAGCCCAGTTAATTGGATGGAGGATTATTATTCCTGAGTAGTCAGAAACCAATGGATTTTGTGCAATGCCCTCCAAGAATCTGGAGCTAGCAGCTCTTACCGCATACGCTCTCCCCTTTTACTTGGAGGTTCAAAGAGGAAAACCAGCTTTCTGCTTTTGCAAACTTCCAGTTGGGTTTCTCAACTCTGCAACTTGCCAGTGAACCGAAGTGTTTCATTTCTGTTTGCTCACGGTATTCTCTCTCTCTGCACCCAGGGCAGGAAACGGGTGTCAAGGCTGGGGCTAGCACTCAGCTGACTCTGGTTCCAGATGTCAGTCTGCTGAGTTCCCTGGGCTCACTCTGAGTTCTTTAAAGCTATGAAGCATTTTTACTGCAAAAACTTTTTTTTTTAAGTTCACAGAAAATAGTTTTTATTAGCTGTATAGTAGGATGATTGTTAAAATTTCGATGTACTTTTTAGGTGTATTTCTCTTTTCTAAAAGATTTGAATAGAATATCTCAACTTTTGTGTCCACTCTAAGAAGTGCTGGCTTGGCTTTTATCTGCACATCTGCTTTGGAGAAAGGCCATTACAGAGGAGATTAAATAGAAGAGCTTTTTTGTAAACATTCTTGCTGCACCGAGGCTCAGGTGTAATGAAATCTGAAGGGAGACCCAGGGTTGCTGAAGGATGGAGGTTCTCAGCCCAGATGAAGAGCCACTGTTGTGTGGTCCCCAGAAAGCACACCCACCTGAAAAGTGTTAGTTGTGCATCCGTGACTGACGGATCTGGCCTGGGGTCTGGGCAGGACTGTGTATTTTATTAGTGAGGTCCAGTTGTAACATACTGGCCTGGAGGACTGTGCCCTGTGAACTGCAGATCCTGGGAAGGTGATTTTTCAAGGGCAGGTACTGTGCTGCCAGGACTTGTTGTCTGATTTCCATTCATTCTTGGCTTCCCCAGAAGTGGCAGGTTTTGCCTACAGTGGTCCTGCTCTTGCAAGATGCTCTTGCCTTTTCTTCTGATGTGAACCTTCTTCCTTCCTTTGATTGTGCTGTTTGTTTGTTCCCATCCTGTCCTCGCTGTCACGTTTCATCTCCTCTGATGACACAGATCATGGATGGATGCTGCCTAGGAGCCCCTCTGACACTGAATGTGAGTTGGATCACTTGGGATATATGGGATAATTAGGTACGATTGTGTGCAGATGAAACAAAACAAGTTTCAGAAAAAGCTCACAAAAACCCTGCGCTGAACAAGGCTGATTTCTACATACAGAGTATGCACTTTTGACTAGGGTATGATCAGATCAGCTTGTGCCTTGTGACAGTGTTGCAGAGTTGGTTGCTTCTAAGCAGGTAAATTTTGTCCCACAGCTAAGATGTGCCTTGGCCCTGTGCTGCACATGCTTTGGCTGTTGCAATGTGAAGGATGGCAGGGTTGTATATATTCTTGATGAGGGCAGGAGTAACCTCAGTGAGATCCAATTTTAACTGGCTTGTGCATGCTTCTCTAATTATATGCTGATTTTAAGCAGGGATTATTCCTGTAAAGCTGTACTTAAATTTCCCCATGCAATTTTAGTGCACGTTAAAAAACCTAAACTAGTGCAGACTTGGCATATACTCTTCATCAGGTAGAAGCCAGTTGCAGATAGCGTGCAATGGGTGCAGCAGTACTGTGGCAGTTTGAAATCGCACCGTTCAGCCTCACATGGCAAGCAGTGCAGTAGTTGGTTGTGGACCCTAGTAAGTGCCTCTGCCTTTCCACACAAAAGCACTGCAGTGGTTTCCTCTCTGGTTGAGTAGCGATGCTCTTCAGCCTTTCTAAAGCAAAAGCCTCCTCCATCAATGGCTGGTGCCTTGAAAGGAAGACCTCCAGACAGTCTTCCTTCTTCCAGTGTACAAACCAATTTTAATTCTCCCTGTTGCTAGTTCAGTTCCTGGGCTGTCTTTCCTCCTTGTACAAAGCAGGATTGGCTGCACTCCAGGTCTGTAAAGACCCACATTATTCTGTGTGGAATTGCTCATCACAACTGGTTATTCCCTTTAAACAAGCATCTTTAGGTGTAGGTGACATCAGAGGACCTCGGTGGTATTTGCTTCTGTGGACAGGACCAAACTGTACTCCTGTTCCCTCAATGTGTCAGCGTACTGGAGCCAGCCCCAGAGATATTGCAAAATGGTTCCTCCAGACAGCATTGCCAGGGTTGCAGTGGATGAGAAGTCCACTTAAGATTGGGTGGGACTTCCCTGTATCATGACATGGCTCTGGGGCATGCTGTGTTGGCTATGAGTGCTTGTTGGTGGGGAGCAGATGGGGCCTAGCTTTTTTATCTACTGTAGGACACACTGGACTGAATACGGGAATCCTGGAGATGCTGGGCTGCTGCTCTAGTGCAGGTGTCGAGGTGAAGCATGCTATATCTGCACTGATGGTGGTGGAACTGCTTCTCCTGTGTCAGGCTGGTCCAGAGAGCAGCTCTGAGCCTCGCCCACCCAGTAGCAGGCAGGACTGCTGGTGTTGGGCTGGGCATCCCTGGCCCTGCCTCTGCTGGAGATATGGCTTGTGTTTGTGAGGCTAGGTGCTCTGAGCATGTCAGATAGTCTACACAGCTTCCAGGATTCTAGATAGTTGCTGGGTCTCCAGGTACTGTGGACCTGTGTCTCCCCTCACCTCAGTCTTTGTGCCTCCATCCCCTCCACCACATCTGGGCTGATCCTGCCACCTGCCACTTAAGTCAAGGAGCAATGGTGATGCTCTGATGTAGAATCTCTGATCGATCTTTTGTATCTTACATGAGGGAAGAGTAGGGCAATTGCACCCAAGGAATTGCTCTAACAAAAGCCCCTGTGCTTTTGTACCTGGGCAGCAGTGCTCTTCAGCCTCCCTGGGGGAACAGCTTCCTCTGCCTCCTCTCCATACATGAGTATCCCGAGGAAGGGATTCACCTCTCCTTTGAACTGGCAGCCTATTTATAGCTGCAAACTGAGCACCAGTGAATATAACACACTACTAACAAGCTGATGAATGCTTTGGGGGCCTTGCCTTCCCTGTTCTGGCTTGTGTTTTGTTCTTGTTTCTGCATATTGCTGTTCATGCCCTTGGTAATTTGACTTGGTTTAATCTTTTAGATGCTGGCTTCTTGGCCCTGGGAACTGAAGACAGTGTGATCTAGCCAGGCTGCTCTGCTGCCCCTCCCTTCAGGCATTAGGGTGGGTTGTCTGATGCCTTCACAGCATTTCTCTTAAGAAACTGCCAGATATTTCTGAACTAGGTTTTTCCTTTGAGTGGCACCCTACTGGTATGTCCAGATCCTGGGCCTTTAGTTAAGTTTGCTCCCCTGATGATGTTGTCCCCTGACTTTGTCTTTCTCTTAAAAATTGTAACCGGCTAGAATTTCACAGTCACTTGCAGTCTTGTTGCCTGCCCTTCTTAACCACTTCCTCTGCATTAGAGTCAGATTCAGAGGTGTCCCCTCATGGCTGTTTTCAAAACTTTTCAGTATTATTCTGGGTCTGAACTATCTTTTATTTCTTTTATAGGCTTCTTTTACAGTTTGATCAGTGAACCAAAAAAGCCACATTTTTGTCTCTTCTGCTTCAGTTGGCTGGTGCAGAGCTGCCTGTGGGCCAGTCCCAAGTTATGTGCGCTGGCATACATTTTTCTAACAGGCTGTGTAGAAGAGCTGGGGACGACTCATTGCAGAAACATTTAACAACCTCCTGTGTAAAATTCAGAGTACTTAGAAAGAAAACAAGGACACTGCATCTGAACATAGAGGTTTGACTTGGCCAACACATGCCCAGATAACGGGCATAAAGGAGTGCCTCGGTTGCACCAGGTGGCTTTGTGTGCACTGATCGTGCAGGAAATCCTTCACTTCAGCCACAGATTCCCATGGGTTTGTGGGAAGGATTGTATGATAAAGCACCTGTGCCTCCGTTTCCCGAGTTCTCTGATAGGCACTCTGGTGCTCCTGTGATAAAGCACCTGTGCCTCCGTTTCCTGAGTTCTCCGATAGGTGCTCTGGTGAGCACTACAAAAATGAGCTTTAAAGAGAGTGAGTGGTTGGTAGGGTGTTGAATTTTTCATGCATGTTACGAATTCAAATTGTCTTAGCGAGGGTGTCGCTGGATGGCTGCATGTGCCCGGTGTGGCTGTAATACAGGATGTGGTGAGGAGGCACACCAGGTTGTTCACAGACCCTTTTGCTAGACAAAATGTCTGTCATGATAGCTCCTGGCTCTGCTTGCAGCTTGCTGAGATGCTGGCTGGGCACAGCGATCCTTGGGAAGAATGTCCTGTTCCACTGGGACAGCGGCTGGAAGCGAGCAGCTCCAGGTGCATGGAGTGTCATCTGCTTGGTCTGCGTGCTGCTCGCTGGAGCCCCCAGGGCCCTGTCAGCCTGTGAGTAACTGTCTGACGCTGCTGAGCCCAAGCTGCAGCACCTTTGAGAGCAGGAACTGTGCCTGCTGGGCAGCCTGGCAGCCTGCTGGGAAATCTTGTGATGCCAGTGAGCATGAGTGACTGCAGGCAGCAGCTGCCTGCGTGCTTTGCCTGAAGAGGTCCTCAAGGGGAAGCTGCCTTTGCACTGGTCCTCTGGAGCTCAGGCTGCTCCCTGGACACAGCTCCTCTACTTTGCGGGGCAGACAGCCCGTGCTTCTTGATGCCTGCTCTTGGAGAGCCTCATGTTACAGGGGTGGACCTGAGCACAAGGCACTATTCTGTTGCTGGGGTTTTCTGGTAAATACCATGGTACCCCTCAGCTAGGGATCTAACGTGAGCCATAGCAACATGTACAGCCTTCTCGCTTCCACTCCAGCTGCATGGGCTGTGTGGCATCTCTGCCTCAGAAAAGCATGCGTGGTTGGGTAGAAACAGCCCAGCAGCTTTGGATTGCAGTGGTGCGACAAGATGGACGTCTCTGTCAGGAGGGGCTATTTCTAAAGCTGACTGACAAGGAGAAGCAGTGCACACTAGAGTGTTTGCAGGCGTCTCTATGCTAAAAGGAAAGCTGCTCTGTAGCACCAGGTAAGCTGCAGCTCCTTGCCATGTGGCGTGTGAGATAGCTCTGGTATGTCTGCGACGGTGACAGGTTGGAGCGGCCGACAGGGTCTTTCTAGGCAGATCTTAGGGTTTCCATCCCACCCTCTGATCTTGCTTTTGACACTGAATGCAGAGAGTGATTGTTCTCCCGTGGTTTTAACAACTGTCCTTTCATAGCTCCCCCACTTTTCAGACAGAGGTCCTTGTGTGGTGTGTGGTCAGCACAGTGGCCTCACTGGTCTAAGATCAGTGGGTTAAGAGACGTGTATCAGAGAGGTTAAAAACCTGTTGGGAAACCCCATGCAGAAAATTTAAACTCACTTTTAGTCAGCCTGGATCCCTTTTGCTTCTGCCTGGGAATTAGTCCACAGAGACCCAGAGGTCTGGGGTGGTGAGTGAAAAGCAGTGCTTTCAGCAGCACTGCAATGTGAAGGTACAGGTGGGTACCAAATTACAAACTGGTTAAAAGGAAAAGATTTAAAGCAAAACTAGTGGGGAAAGCTGTGAACAGAGGCTGAATACATCTGGGAAGAAAGCACAGCAACTTTGTTAAAATAGCCTGTGCAGATCCTGGGGATGATAATATTAGGCCATGCTGCTTTGATAGGGCATTTTTCTGTTGCTGACTTTTTCTAGCACAGAGCAGCATGACCAGACTGTAAAATGACATTATAAGTGCCAGGTTTGTATCTGACTTGAATCAGATTGAATGTTAGCAGGAAAAGAATTTTGTTGGGAAACATGCAGTTCCCGAGAGTATTTTAGTCTTTCCTTTTAGCTTTTGAATCTGTTGGGCAACTTCATTTAGTATTTATGGAAGAGTAGAAGGAGAGAAGTTTAAAAACCACGTCACTGGGTATAAGGAGGGTGCAGGGAAGCCTCACGAGCAGCAAAATGTGTCAGTTCAAATTTCGAAGCTGCAACCCCATCAGAGGAGAGGGCTGGGCGTTCTCTGCCTTGTCATTGGCACCTATTCCTTGCATTTCGCCTTAGTGTGGTTATTGTCGTGGTTTAACCCCAGCTAGCAACTAAGCACCACGCAGCCGCTCACTCACTCCCCCCCGGTGGGATGGGGGAGAGAATCAGAAGGGTAAAAGGGAGAGAACTCGTGGGTTGTGATAAGAACAGTTTAATAATTGAAGTAAAATAAAATAGAACAGTTAAATAGGTAAAGCAAAAGCTGCGCACGCAAACAAGGCAAAACAAGGAATTAATTCGCTACTTCCCATGGGCAGGAAAGCAGGGCTCCATCACGCGTAACGGTTACCTGGGGAGACAAACGCCATCACGCCAGATGTCCCCCCCTTCCTTCTTCTTCCCCCAGCTTATATACTGAGCATGACGTCATGTGGTATGGAATAGCCCTTTGGCCGGTCTGGGTCAGTGCCCCTGGCTGTGCTCCCTCCCAGCCCCCCATGCACCGGGCAGAGCAGGGGAAGCTGAAAAGTCCTTGACCAATGTAAGCGCTACTTAGCGACTATTTAGCGATACTTAGCATCGACATTGTTCTCATCCTAAACCCAAAACACAGCCCCATACCGGCTACCAAGAAGAAAATTAACTCTATCCCAGCTGAAACCAGGACAGTTATATTGCCTACTTGGGCAGGCTGGAGGCTTGTGGAGCAGAGCTGTACTGTGTGAGGGAGGCATTTAGTGCAACTTTACAGGCAGGCATGAAGCTGTGATAATACACCAGCAGCCTGGCTGGTAGCGGTGCTGGGTCCAGGGCTGTGCCAGTGCCATCAGAGATGGAGCAGCTCTTCCCTGGAGTGGCTTGGCTCAGAAAGAAAGTGTTTAATAGCACAGAGGAAAGCTGGATGTGCAGAAGGCTGTAGCTTGCCTCAGTGAACAGCGGTACCTGCCTTAACGCTCCATACTGTTAGGTTCAGTCCCTGCTAATTCATACGCTCTGCTGGGCAGAGCCCTGTATTGAATTCTGTCTGGAGAGAGGACTTGCTAGTAAGGAGGGGCAGGAATAGCCCTGCCAGTGCTAACAGGCTGTTGTCTGCATACGCACGCAGCGCTCGTCCTGCCTGGGAGTTTGTGGTGCTGGGTAGGCCTGGTGCCACAGCAGCAGCTGCTCTTTCCTCCCACAGTGGGACTGCATTGGCAGGAATGACCCCTGGGATCAGGGTAGGAAGGATGCATGTCGTGTGTGTGATGTGCTCTCCAGGCTGGCAAAGCATGTGGGATCTCTCAGGCCACAGCAGGGATGGGTCAGGAGGTGGCATTTCTCAGGAAGAAGCAGTCCTCGGGTCAAGAGGTGGCATTCAGGTTATATATTGACTTTAGCTGTCTCTTTGTCTGCTCTCTACAGTGTCCCACACTGAGCCATCCTGGAAATGAGCATAGCAGCAAGCACTTGTGTCCTAGACACAAGTGCACAATGTGAACAGCTAGTAGGCCAGAGTGGTCTGCTTCTTTTCAAGGCTGCCTGTATTGCTGAGGCCAAAACCATGGAGCTGTCTGTAGCCATGGAGCCTGCCAAGAACTGTTGTGCTTGGAGAAGTCTGCCTGGGAATAGGAAGGGAGCATCTCATCATAGAGGCTTATCTTTGACTTGCCTCCACTATGGCATTTGCATTGGTCTGAGAAAGCAGCATCTGTCTTATTTAGAAGCAATTTGCATGAAGAGATGTTAGCATACACTTGCCCACGTGACGGGGCACGTCCAAACCTCAGAGAATGGCTCAGCAGCCTCGAGAAGGAAAGCACACGTGCTCTGGAGCAGTTGGCTGCAGGCCTGACCGGTGGGAATCCCGGGCAGCTTCGCTGGGCTGAGAGTGTCACTGCTGGCTGTGCTTAGTGGGGATGCTGGAGACCAGGGAATACTCCCTGATTTGATGTATGGCCTTGGCCAAGCATTTGTGTGAGAGCTGTTTTTCCATTGCAGCCAGGCCTACTCTTTGGGATGCTGTGACCTCTGCAATGGTGCTGAAGAAGCCGTGCACCCTCATGCCTCTGCTTCATTGCCCTGCTGCTTGGAACAGCCCACCCTTCCGCACTGTGCCATGGGCAGCAAAAAAGCAGAGGGATCTTGATGTTAGCTCTTCTCTTGAACAGCCATTCTTTCATTAGAAATGCAGTGTTACGAGTAGTTCAGATCTTCTTCCATGTGCACTGCCTGCATGGTAACATTTTGGCAGCACAAAAGCAGCTGAAAGCCTATAGTAGACATAGCTTTTTGGAAAAAAAAAAAAAGCACTATGCACCTTGAGCTCAGCACTGTTGCTGGTCTATCTGCCTCTCCTCGTGTGACTCCCTGTGTTTAGGGCCGGTGTACACTCAGTAATGCATCTTGGCTGGTCTCTTTTAACAAGGATATTTCAAAAGCATAACCTGTTAAAACCCTGTGGAGGAAACATAGTGGCTGGTCCAAGAACAGTTTTGGCTACAGTTTGGCTACAGCTATCAGATACCAGTTTTGAAAGCCCTGGGGAAGAGAATGATTTTGCACATCATGTTAGGTATTTAGAAAGTTTTTTATATTCTCCTCCATAAATCCAACAGATCTCTTCTGTAATGCTGAGTGAATCTTACGTCTTCCAGACAAAATCAGTGAATCCATTGCCTGGCTGTGCTCGATCCTCCCTCACACCTGCCTGCTTCCACATAGGCATCAAGCAGCTCTGATAGCTGTTGCTGGTGATCACTAGTAACTACTGCTGCTGGCTGAGACGTACACGCCGTCTGTTGATGTTCTTGTCCCTTCTCTGAGCCTCCTTATCTTGTAGGTGCATTTGACCCAGCCTGATATGTCTGCTATGCCTTGTCCTAACTGTTGTGTCTCTTTGGGGTGTGACCTGCTCTTTCCCGTGCATCTGTTGTGAGTGACTGTGCCGTCTCAGTGGTATTGCAATACTATGAAATACATATCTGAACACAGAGGAGTGCTAAGAGCTTGTGATGGGAGAGCAGCCTCTGGGTGGCAGACGGAGCTCCTGAGCAGACCCACGCATGGTCCCCGCAGTGGGAAAGCTGCTTCTCAGTGTGTTTAATAGAGCAGCTGGGTGCAGCAAGCTCAAGGGCAAGTCACTGACCAAACCAGAGCTGTTCTGAGATCATCTGCCCAGAGATTAAAGAGTTAGGCACTCTTCCAAGGGCTGATTAGAGCAGGGCATGCCTGATAAATGCGCATACGTGGGGAGATGATGATGTTTCATGCAATTAAGAATGGACTGCCCCATCAGATGAGAACAGCAGGGGCTGTTGGGGTGGACTTTCTCTCCTGTGAGGAGAGGAAAAATGAAAAATTGAGGTGCTCCAATTCAATACAGTGGTGCTGAGGTCCCATTTAATGTGCTGCACTGGCAGGGTCTGGACTGGCCTCTTTGAAAAGAGGCTGCAGTCTGTCTTGAATGGCCATCCCAGGGGGCATGTGCTAGCCAGGACACAAGGCTGTGAGGAGGACTCTGGGCAGCTGCAGGCAGCCAGCCATGAAGACAAGGAAAGGTGGACGTATCTACTTGCAGAACACTGTTTTCTTCTCTTTGCCTCACATTTGTCCTGACTGAGGATGCCGTCTTGCTCTTGGTACTGTATAACCTGCCGACACTGGCATTCTTTGCAGTTCCCAGCATGCCATTGCCCTCTGTCCTCCAGCCGCATAGTGCAGCCGACTTGCTGCTGTGGGGAGAAGGAACTCCTCAGCGCGGGCTTTACGGTCCTTTGCTGCTATAACCCTCAGGGACCAAAGGAAGAAGAGCGTCAGCTGGTCCTCCAGAATGTCTGAGCTTTGGCCTTGGGTTTGGTCTGTCTAGAGGCACTTGGAAGGAGTTGAGATGATGGAGGGGACCAGGAACATTGGAAAACAGGCTGAATTTCCGAAGGCAGGTAGAGCCATAAGCTGTAAAATGGTTAACAGGAAACGAAGGGACGTAGCTACCTGGGGAGTTTTGTCTTCCTGTCCCTCGTGCTTTGGGATTTCCTTTGGGAAGGTCACCCGGGAATTGGGATGAGTCAAACCTACTGCAATTTGCAGTAACAGAAGTCTGCTCTGGATCCAGCAGTGGGGCAGACGTGTGCTATTGGTAGCAAGCTGCTGTCGGCCAGGGTGCTGGGGAGCCAAAATGGGAGCCAAAATGTCATGGCAAGGAGAGGATTGCTGGTCAGCACCAGGGCTGTTGTGCTGCACACCACCTTGTGTAGCTCAGCTGGGGGACCTGATACACAGCAGGCATTTGGTAGCCCTGGCCCTGGCTCTTTCCTTAGGGACCCCAGGAGGGTGCTGCCATGGCCTTTGGCCTCTGCGTCCTGCTGTGTTACACCACTTCAGTGCTGCTTGCTTTACTCGCCCATCCCAGGCTGCAGCGTTTGCAGTTGCTGGAGGGCAGAGAGGTGAGAGTGTGCTAGCAAGCCTTGTGTGCTCTGTCACACTTTCCCTTGGGGAGGCTCTCAGAGCAGGCTGATGTCGGCCTTCATCCCGGTTCATCTTAAAAGCATGTAATTGGCCCACCTACCCGTCCTGATGCCTGAGCTGCAGAGCCTGCTGAAGAGCCTGCTGCTGTCCCAGTTCATTGCTCCTGTTTGCTGGCAACAGGGACTTGGTTTCTGAAAGTGGAGTAGGTCTCTCTCCCCTCTGTGTGCATCAGTGGTGTCTGGTGCATACATATCACTTACGGCTCAGGGAATATCTTGATTTCAGAGAGCTGTGGCTGAGAGCGCATTCCGGGCGGTATCTCACTGCTCGCACCCCGCTTGTGTGCTCTTCTCTTGGCACCTGCTTTGGCTGCTATCAGAGGTGAGCTGTAGGGCTGGACAGCCCTCTGATCAGAGGGGGTAAAGCTGCTTTTACAAACTTCTGTGTGAGACTCTCCAGACTGCAGGGCGAGCTGCAGGGCATCCCCGTGGCCCCGGGGTGTCTGGTCCTGGCTGGCTGCCTTCTGCCCTCTAGTGGGAAGCTTTGCAGGACTAGGTGCTGCACAGCAGTTGAGCAGGGGTGCAGGAGTGTCCCACTGAACATCTGGCATCTCTCCAGAAGCCCGGTCTCAGAGGTGGATATCACCTTGAAAGGCAAACCTGGGCTGTCAAAGTCAGGAAAAATATCGTGAAGCTGATAAACTGCTGCTCTTGAAGGCTTAGCCCACGACTGTGCATCTAAGGGTGGTAGTGTTGACAGGGATGTGTGGAGGGCCAGTGCTGGGAAAGGTGGATGTGCTCTAACATTTGTAGGTGGCCTGGGAGCTACAGGTGAAACCCAGGGAGCCTGACTGCTGCCACTTGAAGAAATCAGGGCAAATGTTCAGGAAAATGATCCTGCCCAGAAAATGAGCTGCCACTCACCAGTGGGCAGTAAGCCAAGCACTGAACGGCCCAGGGTGCCAGCAGAAAAAATGTACCATGTCTGCTCAAAAATAAGTGTGAGACCTGCTGTTAAGGTTTTATATCCCGTCAGTGGCCAGATGTACCATTCAAAGCGCCCTCGTTGCTGCCTCGCTTTACACTCTAGCCTTCACCTTCCATGGATGATCCCAGTAGAAGTGCTCCTCGGTACCTCTGCCTCCTCAGTGCCTGTGTCCTTTGCCAAAAGAGATGTCTGAGGTTCCCTGTTTACACAGAGCTCAAGCTGCTTCTCTCCCTGGTACCTTGCCAGTTTGTGGATAAGTTTTGGGCAGTTGTGCAGCTCCAGGTTTGCAGGGTGCTTCTAAAGCTGCTGCTCCCCCACTGTGTACAGTGTACCCCCAAATCTTTTTGCTGAGGTCAAAATTGTTTTCTTCTCCTCAATAGTTGCTCTCAGGCTTACAGGCAAAGCACAGGCTCTAACCTGCTCCTCCTGTACTGTGCACAGATGTATTTTCATCCCGTTTTTCTTCCCTCTATACCAGCCTGAGGAACTGTACCTCTGGTTTGTATTCCCCTGGCATCAGGGGCTTCAGAGATGTGTGGCATTCACTGAAACATGGACCTTGAAATGCAACAGTAAAACTAGCCACTGCGTGTGTCGTCTGTGAGCAGCAGTCACCTTTTGGGACAGGAGGTTGGATGAATTTGCAAACAGCTGGAGCTTGTGCTTTGCTGCTGGCACTGAATTTCACAAAATACATGTGTTACAGGAGCTTTGCTTTTCAAGATGAACTCACAGGCCAGGTTGGTGACAGTGTTATAAGTGTTTCATCAGACTTCAGAGCAAAAACTCCAAATTTGTCATTTAACTAGAGAGGAAGGAAATAGCCGGGAAGCTACAACCTGGAGCGGAAAAAAAAAAAAAGAAAAAAATGTGCCTAGCATGATGCTTTGGGGTGTTTTCAAAGTATGACTTCAGAGTCTAAAAACATACGCTAGAAAATTTCACCTTTGAGGTTTTAATGCTATCAGACAGTTAACTCAGTGAGTTCCTGGGTTTGCTCCTTTCTCTTTTTTTTTTTTCTTCTTATTTTTGTCTTATTTTGATGTAATTGCTTGCAGTTCAGAATCCCAACTTCAAAAGTCAGTGCTTGCTTAGCTAAGGTGCGTGAGAGTGTGTGTCTGTGTGCATGTGTGTCGGTGCACGTATGGGCACACTCCTTAGCCAGGAGTGGTGCTGTCGGGATGCGCGTTTGTGTGTATGTGCGTGTGCTCCTTTTTGTTACCATCATCTTAGCTGGGGGTGGTGGCAGTGATGGGTGTGTGAACATGTGTATGTGTACATGTACTCCTGTCTGTTACCTCCTTGGCCAGCGGTGGTGGTGGGGTGTGCGCTCCTGCTTGGTACCAGGTTGGATAAGGAGGTAGAGCGGAGTGAGGGAAAAGTAGGAGCTGCGTTATTTTGTTGCATGTTTAAAAAGCCATGATCAGGAAAGGGGATTTTTGGCTGACTGACCATCCAGTTAGTGATGGAAAGAAGGCAGCGTTTTTGAAGGAAATGATGAGTACCTCTCACCAGTAAATGACCAGTAGTGGAGTGTAGGCCTACTGGAGTTCCAGGAGGCTGTCAGACTGTCCTGTTGGAGCTTATTTTCCTTGTTGCTGTCAGTCACTGTTGCTGCCAGTGTTCCCCAGTCGTGTTCACCACAGCTGGATACAGAGGAAGTTCTTGCAGTGGTTCCACAGCTCAAGAGCAGTCGCTACTTATCCTGTTTAATTATATGAGCAAGTAGGTCCAGATTTATAACTTATCTACCAAAAAGTTCCGTGACTTGGGGGGATCACACAGTGATCAGTTCTGGGCAAGACCATGGGGTAGTTGCTGTGGGATTTGGCTGAAGTGTTCGGCGAGGCGTGCCGTTCTGATCGCTGTGGATCGATCCTATCCTATAGAGATCGGCAGGGATTAGTGTGAGACCCACTGCTGCCCAGTACTGGCGCTGAACGCCGAGCGGTGACACAAATCTGGGTGATGCAGGGATTGGTTAAGTAACAGATCAAAAGAGGGTCATCAGGGACAGCCAAGCTGCTAAGGAGCACCCTTTTAAAAATTGTGTGCTCTTGTGCTGCAAATAAGTACATTTAGATGCCAGAACATGCGTGCTAATCCCTGTGGGAAGGGTAGTAGTATTTTAGAAGGAGTTGGAGTTGCAGGGTACAAGCTATACCTCAGCTAGTGAGATCTTTGAGTGCTGCAGAGGATGGAAGGGGGTAACTACCTTCCTGCCTGTGGTATGGCAAGGACCAGGGTCGGGGTACAGGATCTCCCACTGTGTAAAAGAGATTTTGAAAACTGGAGAGGGAGTAGAAAGAGAAGAAAGAAACTGTTAAGTGCCTTATCAGAGATAAAAGAGCTGCCCAAGTGGGCTGAGCACGTACTCTTCCCCGAGGGAAAATTCCAGGTACTGACGGGACTGCTGAGTGCCTCAGAGAGGAGCATGAAGAGCTAATGAGTGGACTACTTCAGATAAGGAGGGCTTTCACAGCAAGAACAACTGCCAGGTAGAATTATAATCTTTCAATATCCTCAAATTAAGACTGGATATATCTTTATGGAAGTTTTAATCTTTTGGGGATAACTTTTCCATGCAGGTAACTATCACGACTAGATCCAGTGCTTGTATGGAAAATTTGAGTAAATGTTCTGTCCTTGGCTTACACATTCAAGCCTCATTCCTTTCTGTGGCTTGTCTAGGGACTTTAGGGACAGTCAAAGTTAGCACTGGTTAGTGATGGCGTTAGCTAAGCTTAGCCTCTTTGCAAGCTTTTCCTTAGTACATCTGGTGTAATTGCTGTACCCCATCTTTCTGGCTAGCACTCAGGCCTGCCCTCCCTGCGCTAGAGATGGCCTCCTTGTCTTTGGCCATGCTCCCCACAGCTCACCCCTAACCTTGCGTAAGTATTTCTGGGGAGCAAGAAGCCTGGCCTAGATGATAAGATTTCTCCCTTCCTACAAGCAGAGGCTCATAGGGGAAGGGTGGACAGAGATGGGATCGGTGATTGCAATGCTGGGGTGCACAGGGTACGAGGGCTTAGGGGGCTGTAGCCCTGGGCTTTGGCTGAAGGAATCCAGGCCATCTGGCAAAGAGGCAGGCAGAGCTTGCCTGCACTCCCAGCTTCCTGACTTCTGGTCTCCACCATGCCCTGCTATCCTGCGTCAAAGGACAGAGCAGCAGGGTTGCAGTCACAGTCCAGCAAACCTTCTGCACAAGCTAAAATCATTTTAGCAGGGAGAGCAGGGACATGGTAGAAGGTGAATGCTTGCTAAGCCCTAAACTGTCCTGCAGTATGGCTGTCTGTCCTTCCCTTTCCAGAGGTTTCCTTCCCTTCCAGAGGTTCCACCTCTGGGCTGTTCTACACTGTCACTGTACGTTAGCGTAGCAAGAGCAGGTTTTCTTCCTTCTAAAAAAAAAAAAGAAAAAAGGAGAAAAAAGCAGCGGGGAATAGATTTGGCCCTCAGAGAGCACAGTGTGTCAGACAGAAAGGTATTTGGTAGTGGCCCATCTGTTCTCCAGGAAGGGTGGCCTAAATCACAGGTACAGCACGCTGGTATCCACAAAAGTCCCGGGTACCACTGGCTGCAGCACTGCAGACGTGGAGCGTGAAGCACGGAGGCTAGCTTGCAAAACATGAGTGCCGGCATTGCTTGTTGTAAAAACAGGCACTGACTAATCCTCCGAGCAGCAAAAGTAGCTCTTCTCACTCAGCCTCGGGCTCCTTTGTGGTTTTTTCCTGGAAGTGCCACTTACCATGCTGAGGCCCCAGGATTTGAGGTTGTCAGGGTGGCTCGGCTCTATGAGGCTTCCTGCAGGGCTGCTGCCTCCCAGCTTCCCAAGTCAGCTCTGCGTGGTACTGCACCAGAGAAGAGCTGAGTTGTGATGTCTGCATGGGAACATTTGCCTTAACTAAGTCCAGGATAAGAGTGGATTTAAGTGCTTCGGTTTATAAATAAACAGCACTGTGGCCAAGGTAGATTTAAGCAGAGCTGGCAACAGCCCTGCTTGGGAAGGGATCTCTTTACCACATGGCCTGCTGTTGGACTTCCTGTCGCATGCTAATCCCTTAAGCCTGCTTTAGCTCTGTTAATTTTCCTTCTTTCCTTTTTTCCCCAATGGGCTGTCTCGGTGGCGCATGAATGCCAGTGTTCCTCGGCCAAGCTTGTGCCTGCGGCTGGGCCAAGCATCCAGGCTGCCTTCCGAGCACCGGCTACCATGTGGCAGGGCCCCAGGGATGGTGGTGCCTGAATGTGTCCCATTCTCTCTGTCTTACAGGCTCTGCAGTCTGCGCCTGAAGAAACTCACGGTGCTGAAAGAGCTGGACAAAGAGCTGAGCTCTGTGCTTATCGCTGTGAAGATTCAGGTAGGCTCCTCTCCTTGCTGCTGCCTGATGGCAGCAAGCCCATCCTTGTGCCCTCTGTGAAGTGCTGGTCTGCATGTCCCTTGCCTTGTGCCAACCCCTTGCTTCTGTCTCGGTTACCACCCTTGGGGAGATTTTGGCTCTCAGGCAGGTGGGAATGATGCCCCAGGGAGAGCAGCAAGCTGCCCGGTGCTGTTTTGTATCGGGGATGGATTTGGTTAGACCTCTGCACTGGGACAGAGTGCATCTTGCTTCCCTGCCTGCCTTAGCCAAGGCTTTCCTCTTGAGCTGCTGTTCGGAGTTTGGCATCCCCTACCCCACCGTTCCTGACCCTTTAGACAGGCTCAGCGCTGGGTGGTTTCTGGCAGTGTCCTCCATCCAGACCCCCTCCCTGGGGAGTGAAGGGTGGGAAGGGAAGGGTGCAAGGGATCAGCGGCTCTGTGCTGACATGTGCACCCTGTGTGATCTCACTACTGCCTCTGCTGTCCCCTCCCCTTCACTGTGCATCCCTGCTAGGCCCGGTGCCTCTACTCTGAACCAGGCAGAGGGGAGGGGAGAGGGTCTTTGTCACCAAGGGGAGAGGGAATTTGCCTCTGTCCTGGTATGTGTGATCCTCCCCGCTCCCTCTTTGAGGCTAGTGACGAAGAGATGGGTCCCTGTGGGTGCAGGCACAACCTTTCCACCTGCCAAAGGACAGCACGGAAGCAAGATGCCTCTTGTATTCTGTCCTCGCCACAGCTCCGCTAACCCAGCTGGGATGCTGATGTCCTTCCTTCGTTCTTGTCAGCTGGCAGAAAAGCTGCTGATCCCATTGAAAGCACCGTGGGGCGGGAGCTCAGCAGCTTTGCGCTCCCACAGAGCTCTTTGTGCCGCACACATTAGGATCTAAATCCTGGATTAGTGCTGGAAGCTGCAGTATTAGTCGAGCTCTGGGAGCCGGGGTTTGCCTTCGTGGCAGACCTGATTCACTTGCACAGAAGGAACTGAAAGCGAAATGTGTGAAACCTGGGGCCTGGAGTGAGGACAGCAGGAGGGTGCTGTGGTCCACACACTTTTGGTCAATGTCCCACTTTGCTGGCCTTTCCATCACTGTCTGTATGGTGTCATTCAGGAGAACTGAAAGCACTGGGCTTTCAGCCCCGAGACCCCCGAGACCTGTGTCCCTTTGATGCAGGCTTTAGCAAGGGAACAACTGGGGCAGGAGAGAGCTGCCTGGCCCCTGGAAATGCAGGAGCAATCAAGGCTGGGCTACAGGTGCCAGCAGCACAGGACTGGGGGGCTGTGGGTCCCACGTGGCTGGGGGGGCTAGGTTGGTCCCTCACTCCTTATATCTCCTGCACTGTTGGCCCAAGCTGTCTGTGCTTCTCTGGACTGGGGAACCTTGGGCTCCCGTGCAGCCCCCTTATGCTGGGGCTGCCATTTGCTGAGCATGTATGTCCTCAGCTGCCCCCTCTCTCGTGCACTGCAAGTGTGAGACTGTGGAAGAGGCTGCACAGCGGGACTCCGGCTCTTTCAAAGAGATCACCCCCCGTCCCTGCCACAGGCCAACCTTGCACGCTGTTGGCAAAAGAAATTAACGGGCCTCAGCAGTGACTGAGGTTACAGGGGCTCTTCACTGCAGGGCTCCTTTCCCTGCCAGGGAACAGAGGCTGCATTCAGGGTCTTAATCTAAACATGGTCACCTCCTCTCTGCGTGGCCACATAACCCATGGCTGCATGCTGGTGTAGGCAGCTGCAAAGCTGAAGGAAACTGGAGGAGAATGCTTCTGCCCACATTACCCTGTGGCTCAACACTCATTGTGGGCGTGGGGTGTACTTGTGTGCCTCCCCAGGCTGCTTCCACCTGCCTGACCAGCCGCCTTGTCAGGGTCGGCGACTGCTGAGCCTTCCTGGAAGGCAGATGGAAGCTGTAGGCAGCTTCAGCACAGCCTGCCTACAGAATGGCCTCAGATGGATCCATCCCTCCTGCTCCTCTCCTAGGTAACAGATGAGTCACACTAGCAAGAAGCTGTTTGAAGGCTGCCCAGCAAGCACTGCCATCTCCATCTTTTGGATGGAAACAGCCAATGCATGTAATTTGTGGAGGACCTGCAAGTTTGCAAGGGGACAGCTGGGTACTAGTGGAAAGGGGAGCTATATTTACTCTCATTTCAGTAGTAGCTCTGTTGGGTTAAGGAAGTTGCCTGTCAGAAAGTTGCTGCTCTGAATGGCAGGTTGCATGGAAACAAAGCTCTGACCCTGCCTGAGAGGGGCCGGCACCAAGACAACAGCCCCAGTGCTGGAGACAGGCTGCTCAATGAATGTACGTGACCCAAAGGGTAGTGTAAGCCTGCCTGGAATATCTGATCTCACAGTGATCATGCCCTTCTGGTCTTAAAAGACAGCTTCCAAGTGTGGCATGTGCAATTATCTGCTCCTTCATCTGGAAAGACCTCTGTCAAAGGACTAAGGGAGCTTTCATTGTCTACAGAACATACGCATTTCCCAGAGGCGATTTGAATATTTAATGTTCAGTGGCTTCCAGTGAGAGAAAGTCTGAACTAATATGAAAAAGGGGACTTGCTCTCGTATCACTTGAGTGGTTTTTAAACCTTTATCTCTTGTTATTTGTTTTAACAGACTGGAGATGTCATAGAGCATTTCCTTCTGTGTATTGTTCAGCATGGCATTAAGAGATTCAGATGTGCCTGGCTCAGCTCCATAAAGGTGCAGATATCTGCCTTGGCGTCGTAACAGATTATGGTGTGAAGGGAAATGTGGTGCTCCCTCTCGGCAGAGACGCTTACTATAATGCAGAAACACCCAGTCTTGAGCTGCGTGTAGAGGAAACAATGAAAGAAAGAAGAAGACAAGCCCCAGCACTCCCAGAACTTTCAGCTCCTGTGACAGTGCTGTGGGAGGGATGCAGATCCTCCCGCAGCTGCTTGCAGGGTGTGGCTGGTGACTCAGGTTCAGCCCTTGGTGCGGCTGTAGAGGGATGATGCTGGCAGACCCTACATAGCGGACCAGAATGTGTGCTACAGAAGAGGCCAGGCTGAGAAGCTCGTTTGCCTCTGCCAGGCCTGCCTGCTGCCCTGGCCCTGCTCCCTGCGGGAACTTGGATTTTTTGCTCCTTCTTGCTATGCATGGAAGGTACACGCAGAGTTTTCTGTCTACACCTCACTCATGCCTTGTTTCTAATATTTTTGCAACCACTTGTAGGATTTTCCACTCCTGCCTGAGCAATCCCAGATACCCCCTAAATAGCTAAATTTTCTGATGATATTTAATGGGCTGTTCTCTCCCAAAATGCACCTTTAGCCTGAATTCTGGGTAGTGCTTTGCTATCTGCCTTCGCCTGGTCTCTCATACTATGTTAGTTCTCTCTCCTTTTCCAGGTTTGGTATGCTCTTCTAGCCTCAACCCTGTGTTTTAAACAAGGCCCATCAGGACAGATTTGTACCTGAAATTGGGGATTGTACCTTGCAAACCAGACCTGGGCATCATACGCCTGTGTATAGTAGTGAAAGCTCCTGTATTTCAGTCTATTAGGTAGTGAAGATCTGTGACCACAACCTCTCCCTATTGCTTTTCACTTGCTTGACAGTCTTTGTCATCTGTGACCTTCACTCTAACAGTCTGATATTAAGTTTTCCTGTAGTACTGATGGTGATACTCAACTGTTCTGCTGAGAAATTGGTCTTGCCTGACATTACTCGAATTGCAGAACAGCTGAGCTACATCAGGTGCTCAAGGCCATGTCCAGTTGAGGTTTGAATTTCTCAAGGGATAGAGAATCAGTCTTCCTGTGTCCTGTCCCAAGGTTTGACTGCATTCACAGAGAAAAAAAAATATCCCAACATCTAATGGTAATTTCCCATGTTTCAGCTCATCCCTGTTGCCTCTCACTCCGTCCCTGTGCACCTCTGAGAGGAGTTCAGTTCTGTCTTCTCTGCACCCTCCTGCTAAGTGTCTGTAGGCAGCAGTGAAGTACCTCTTCACCCTCTCCTTTTCCAGCTGAACAAACCCAGCTCACTCGGCCTCTCCTTGTATGTCCTGTGCTCCAGCCCATGACCATCCTGATGTCTTCTGGTGGACGTGCTCCAGTCTATCAATGTCTGTCTTGTACTGGGGAGCCCAAACTGATTCTGGAATCCAGTTGTGGTGTCACCAGTGCTGAATAGAGGGGACGAATCCCTTTTCTCTGCCTGCACATTTGGTGAGGCTGAGATTGGCATCATTGCTGCAACAGGGCATGCTGCCGATGTAAGGGTACCTTGATGTCCCCCAGAATTCCCTCTGTCCCTGTCTGCAGAGCATGTCCTGCTGCCTGTGGTTCTTCCCAGGCAGCAAAGTCGAGGGATGTCCTGGGGAAGGGCTTTGCTTTTGCCTTTATTGAACCTCATGAGGTTTGTGTTGGCCTTACTAGAAATTCCATATTCTTCTTAACTCCCTGTTGCTGATAGGAAGGTACTAGCTCCCAGGTGCTGGTTTCTAATCTGTTTAATTGGAGCAATGCTAGTTTCTGCTGGGTCGTAGTTTACTCCTGAAGGTGATCAGTGTTTCCTACTGGATATGTGAGTGCCATCCATTTCATGAAACCTAGCATACCTTGCAGGCTGAACTTGAGCTTTAAGTAGTGGCTTTACTTTACTGAGAGGACTGCACCTCACGCATTTGCAGTACAATGTCTAGCCCTTTTTCTACCCCATGTCCCAAGTGCTATGCTCCATGGTGCCCTGGGAGCTGGTTCTCTGGCTGAGCTTAGACATTAGGATCTCTCTCCCTTCATGTGACCCCACAGGCCAGGTATCTCCTAGGGCTTGAGCTCAGCCAGCATGCAGCTTGCCAGGTCATTGCACCCATTGCACCAAGAACTGGCCTGGACCTAAAAAGTGCTGCTGTTTAGGGGTCTCTGAGCTCCGCTGCTGCTCCCTTCTGCTTGCATTGTGATAATGAACCAGCCTTTGTCCCAGTCCTTGCAATGCCCCATGGATGTGCACCGGTGTTTCACTGAGGGCCAGAGCCTAGGAGTGGAGCTGCGTGTGTAACTTCCATAACGGTAAAGGACAGTAAGACACAGGACAGCAATGTTTATGAAACCTTCACTCACTGGATGCACCACCCAGGCTGCCCCGCCTTTCCTTTGCTGTAACTGTCTCCAGAAATAGCGTCTTCAAGAAGAATAATTGCACCAGGATGTGTGGTTTGATGAAAGAACGAATCTTTGGTGGTTAATCTCTCTGCAACAAACAGCGAATGGTAAATGTGCTAAAGTAAATGGTCACTGTCATAGTGACCACCTATCATCTCTTATTAAAGAAGACTTCAGGAAGGAAGAGTCAGTGCATTCTTGGCCAGGAAAGCTCGTGGATGGTGAAGGGGATGAGCTCCACCTCCTCTCTTCAGTTTTAGGAAGACCTTTCCCAGGAAAGCCTCACTCCTGGCGTAGTTGCCAGGAACAATGTTGCAGACAGTTCAGACTGGGCCTCTTGAAAACCAAGGAGGGTTTCGCTAGAGCTTGTCTTTTCTCTAGCTCAGTGAGCACTGTAATGCTCCATCATTGCAAAATGTGGAGGCCTTTCTTGCCTCCCCTCTATAGGTTGTTTGTTCTTTTCCTTGCTAGCACGGGGTGCAAGAAAGGCCTCCTATCAGTGCCACCTGCATGCTCCTGTCACGACTTGTGGGGCTGCTGTCCCATTTGCAGTGGAGATGAGGAGCTGGGGACTCTAACCTCACCAAGGCTCTAACATCACCTAACCTTAGCCAAACCTAGGATTTGTCTAAGTTGCTGAAGGGTCTCTGGCTGTGGCCAACTTAGGATGCTGCTGGGCATGGCATCTGTTAGGATCAAGCTGGGAAGGGTATGGGGATGCAATGAGGTCCTGGGAAGTGGCCACATATATGAGGTGGGACCCGGTTCCTTTGGACTGCTGTGCCTGTTTGGTTAGCTTTGGCCCATCTGCTTACTAGCCCACAGTTTAAATTAAGGAGTGCTCACAAAAGCAGTTGTGTACCCTGATGAAGTTTGCCGATGATACCAAACTGAGTGGGGAAGTGGACACTTCAGAAAGGAGAGCCACCCTGCTCTGGATAGCCTGGAAGAGGGGGCGAACAAGAACCTTATGAAATTCAGCAAAGACAAATGTGAGGTCTTGCACCTGGAAAAACATAATCCAGGAGTGCAGCACAGGCTGGGATCTGCCTGGCTGGGGAGCAGCTCTGTGGAAAGAGACCTGGGGGTCCTGGTGGACAACAAGCTCAATATGAGTGAACAATGTGCTGCTGCGGCCAAGAAGGCCAATGGGATACTGGGCTGCATCAACAAGGGCATCACCAGCAGAGATAAAGAAGTCATTATCCCACTGTACTCAGTGCTTGTCAGGCTGCACCTGGAATACTGTGTTCAGTTTCGGTTTCCGCTATGCAAACAAGATGTGGACAGGCTGGAGAGGATCTAGAGAAGGGCCACAAAGATTATCTAAGGACTGGGAAGGCTGCCATATGAGGAAAGGCTGAGAGAACTGTATTTGTTCAGCCTTGAAAGAAGAAGGCTTAGGGAAGACCTCATCACCATGTTCCAGTGTTTAAAGGGTGGCTACAAAGAAGATGGAGACTCCCTTTTTACAAGGAGTCACATGGAAAAGACGAGGAGTAATGGGTACAAGTTACTCCTGGGGAGATTCCAATTGGACGCAAGAGAAACATTTTTCACTATGAGAACAATCAGCCATTGGAATAATCTCCTCAGGGAAGCGGTGGATTCCCCAACACTGGACACTTTTAAGATTCGGCTGGACATGGTGCTGGGCCATCTTGTCTAGACCGTGCTTTTGCCAAGAAAGGTTGGCCCAGATGATCCTTGAGGTCCCTTCCAACCTGGTATTCTGCGGTTCTGTGATTCAATGATAACTGATTTGCAAGAACAGCTGTACTGGCCTATCCTGTTGCCTCCCTAGATCAATGTCTCAGCTTGCTGGCCCATTCACAGGGAGGCAGGAGAGAGTGAGGAACCACCATGGGCTATTTTATGAGCTGGTCCCACAGCCCTGTGGGGACACAGCCAGTGGGCACAGGCCTTTTGGGGGGTCCGTGAGTTGTGCCACCCTGTGATCAAGAGAACCTGGTGCATGCAGACAGCATTTTTCATCCCCCAAGTCATTCAGTGTCTCTGTCAGCAGCCAAGCCATAGAGATTGTGAACATAGGACAGAAGTAAAGGAAAGAGTTTGAGTGGGCGTGTGGTTAGAGTGCCTCTCTACTGCCCTCCTGGGGGAGCCAAAACCACGTTTTTATGTGTGGAGAGATAAGGACTGTTCCCAAAGAAAAGACTAGGAGGAGTTTTCTGAGGGACAAGCTGGGCAAGCGGGGGACCCCGTTCCCCTGGGACATCCTGCCTTGGTCCCAGCAGAGCCATCCTGCCAGCTGTGCTTGGGTGGGGGTCTGCACTGGGTCCGTCTGCTGGGGGGCAGAGTTGTGCTCCAGGACCTGTCCCTTTCCTGGCTGGGCAGCGTGTTGGGACCCTTTCCTTCCCCGGCTGGTGCTGTATGCATGGATCCCTCTGGCTCTATCAGCGTCCTGCTTCGTGGTGTCCAGTGGGCTCCAGGTGCAAGGAGCCAGATTAAGCAGAGCAGGCTTGGGAAGAACAAGTGCTCCCTGGCAGGTGGGCAAGGAGAGAAGGGGCCTTTGGCAGCTCAGGAGGAACTGCAGGCTTTTGCAAAGGCTTGATTGGTGTGTGTAAGGTGCCTCTGTGAGGTGGAACAAAACAGAGTCAAGGCACTGGCTCTTTCCTTGTGGACTGTGAGCACCATTGACTTGCGTGCGTGTGGTGCAGTGGAGTCTGTGGCCAAGGCGCTCCAGCTTAGCTGTGTGCGTCTACCGATCTTGTTGTAGGGTTCAAAGCGAGTCCTGAGATCAAATGAATACATCCTCCCACCTGGCGGCCTGATGGAGACCGAGCTGGAGCTGACCTTCTCACTGCAGGTACCTTGTGTTGCCTGGTCCCCTGGGCTCCCTGGTGCTCCCCTCACCTGGCATTTCTCGGCAAGCATGGCTTTGGGGGCTCAGTGTGAAGGGGGCAGCCTCTGAGGAGGGGCTTCCTGTGGTTGCTCATGCTCAGATCATAACAGCACAGATTCCTGCTGCTGGCCAGCTGCTTCATTGCTCCAGGGGTTGTTTTGCTGGGCAATGTGGATTTGGAGGATGATGTGGAGTGCAGGTGGCCTTTGAGGGGCACCTCAAAGCTCAGCTGGTCAGATCCTGCTGTACATCAGCACTGAGGATGAGTTTTCTACCTGTGTGTCACGCTGAGCCCTGCCCTCATGCTGCCATCTTCCCTGTGCTTCCCTTTCCCAGTACCCACACTTCCTCAAGAGAGATGGCAACAAACTGCAGATCATGCTGCAGCGGAGGAAGAGATACAAGAACCGCACGATCCTGGGCTACAAGACCCTTGCAGTGGGCATCATTAACATGGCCGAGGTACAGGGTGCTGGGAACAGAGGAGAGCTTTGCATGGTCTCCCTGTGCCCCCGCTGGGAAGGGAGCTGGGCCGGCTGGCAGACGCTCAGTGCTGTGAGTGCTCTGGCTTGTTGGCCAGCTGTAATACAGAGGGGGTGGGCTGCCAGCTGCCACTGTGTCACCCTGGCAGGGCGCTTGTCTGTCTGCCTAGGTGATGCAGCACCCAACGGATGGCGGGCAGCTTCTGGGCCTCCACAGCAACATGAAGGACGCGAACATCCGAGTGGCTGAAATCAGCATCTACTCTTTGTCCAGTCAGCCCATTGACCATGAGGATGGGAGCGTCCCCTCAGGTCCTAAAATCAAAGCTTCAGGTGTGTTAGCACTCATCATAGACCTGAAGGCAAGCGTTTGGGACAGGACGTGGGTAGCAGAGTGTGTCCCTAAGTGCCTGCCAGCAATACCAATCATTTCACTGGAGCCATGACAGGCACCATGCTTAGCTATGGCATCTGCACTGTCTGCTTTCAGATCGCTCCCCAGACATTGATAACTACTCTGAAGAAGAGGATGACAGCTTCTCCTCAGAGCAGGAAGCCAGCGATGATGCTGTGCAGGGTCAGGTAAGGGAGGCCCAGCAGGGTGGCTTATGTCCTGGTCTGGTTTCTGGAGCAAGAATCAGGGGCTGAGGGTCTCAATCACCCTTAGCCCTCTCATCTCCCTTGTAAACATTTGTCCTGGTTTCAGAGGGCAGAGAGCCACAATACCTGACAGCAGGAAGAACTGTGGGCTGCTGTCAAATCCATGGTGGGGCAAGGGACTTTGGGAGCCATAGGTATCACCCATGGAGCCATGTGGTCTGCAGCACCATGTGGTCTGAGCCCCTTCCACCTTGCACCACGATTCTCTCCCATCTCCCTGTGATAACAGGCCAGAGGCTGCCCTCTCTGGGAGAGAACAGAGCTTTTAGGAAGAAGTACAGTCTGGGTCTGAAAATGGTCAGAGGTGGCAGACCCATCCCAGCCCTGTAATGAGCTTGTGCCACTGCTGTTTGCTGTCCACTTGTTCTGGTGCCTACACTCAAGGCCAAAAAAGGCTTGTGGTAGCATGCTGATCAAGCACAGGGACAAACCCCTGTTCAGGGCCCTCCACATTACCTGTCCCATCGTGCTGGTTAACACATCAGGGCCCCGTGTCCCTGGGAGCTGTATGTATTGTTGAGGCTGATCCCTGGAAGAACACTTTTTGTGAGCTCCAGTGCTGCACCCTCTGAGCTAACCCTGGAGAGGCGAGAGCAGGAGAACAACACATGGGTCACGGGGAGGCTGGTGAGTGCAGAGAGAAGAGTTTTAGGTTGTAACAAGAACTGTTGCAGAAAGCTGCTGTCTATCCTCTGAATCTTGCTGGTACATGTCCCCCTGGAGGGGCCTGGGGGCAAAGGTGCTGGGGAAGAAGGTCTGTTGGGGGACGGTGCTAAGGAGGGAGAAGGAGCTGCATGGAGAGAGGTGGGAGGAGAGAGAAGCAAGACTTTGGGAGCAGAGTGAACCAAAGCTTTTCAAAATAGGGGGCAAGTGTGGGGCAGGGGAACTTCTAGGCGTTGCTGCTCCCTGCACTCTGAGTTGCTCTGATGTGCTGTGACCTTTTGCCTGCAGGATCTGTTTGATGAAGAGGATGACTTGAGGAAAACCAAGAAGGCTAGGAGGAAAATGATCCGAACAACATCAATGACGAGAGTAACATCAGCATTTACAACGTGATCAAAGGGATGGAAGGGATTCACTTCCTCCTCTCCCTGTAGGGAGTGAGGGGGATTTGGGGGGGATGCTGGCACTGGTGCAGAGCAGGGGAGAGAGCCCTTGGCTCTGAGAAGGAGGGGCAAACCTCTTGCCATTAATGAGTTAGCTTGTTGCTCAGAGCTGTGCCCCAGCTCATGGTCTGTACTGTGTTTAGCCTGTCTTCCTATCGATGATGATCTGTGTGCAACACAGTTTTGACTTGCTGCTGTGACATGGTTCTTCTCTTTCCCTCCCTGAGCAAGTGGAAGGTTGGCACAAGGAAGGGTGAGCCATTAGCAGCTCTTCTGCCTGTCAGCAGAAGGGGGGAGCTGCCCTGCCAGCCTCCTGCCCTCCAAGCATCTCCTCATCCCCATCTGCTTCAGCCCTGCAGGTCCCTGGGCACCTTCTTCCTGAGTTTATTCCCCATCTTTTCGTGCTGCATTCTTCAACCAGATGGTCTGGGGAGAAAGGGGGTTTAAATGGAGAGAAAGTGCTATTCCAGCCTGTAGCAGAGAGAGTCTGAGTCCTTGCACCCTCCTTGCACCCAGATACAGCACCTTCTTGCAGAGTCCAGATTTAGTCTAAATCCTACAGCAAATTTAAAGAGCAAGGGAGATCATAGCTGACCTTGGGCCTGTGGACCCAGAAGGGAGCCGTTGGCATGTTAAAGAGAGCAACCATGGCCTGTACATTAGTCATCTTGGAACCTGGTTTGCTAGTTTTGCTGATCTTTTTTTTTCTTCCCTTGTTTTGTTTTAGCAACCAAACTTCAAGCAGAAATTTGTGGCTTTGCTGAAGAGGTTTAAAGTGACGGAGGAGGTAAGAAGCGGGAAGGCTGCCCCGCCTGGCAGTGTCTCCTGCAGATGTGTAGGTGTCAGAGTGCTGGTTCCCACTGACTGGAAGCACGAGCATGAGCTGCAGGTGCTCAGGGGTGTTACCAGAGGTGGTGTGAGACACGGCACAGACTGGGGCTTGGCTTTTCCAAAGCCTTCTGCTTCAGGAAGGCAGCTCTGAGCCTCGTGCTCAAATCAAAACCACCTTCCGTTGGGGACAGGGACCAGGGGAAGAAGGGTGCTGTCATACACTGGCTCTGTCCTGGGAGCTGGCATTGCAGGAGCAATCCTGTTCACGACTGAGAGAAGGCTAATATCAGCCTGGGGGTAGCTGGCCTTGGCCGGGAGCCCTCACTGAGTGTGCGGCACAGCCAGTGGAGGTCCTCCCAGGTGTCTTAACTCCCAGTAAGTATGATGGGTGTCTGAGACTCCTTCAGATGTCATGCTCATGGCACCCTCCTTTGGCCCAAAGACAGTGTCAGTTGCTTCTTCCACAGGCTGGATTTGGCTCCCTGAGGTGGGAATGGTGCCGTGGTGTGCCTCGTGGCTGGGAGGGAGCTTGTATGTGCCTGGCTTGGGATGCAGATGACTCCATATCTCTTCATTGCCCTCTGGGCTTGGTCCCACAGGTCCTGGACTCTGACCCTGTAGACCAGACCCAGGAGGTGGAAGAAGACCTGGGCTTGCTCTATGACAGCCTGGAAGAGTGCAACAACAGTGACAGCGGCCCGGAGATTGAGGACAATGAGAGTGTGCACAGCACACCCAAGCCCACCCTGAGGTAAGGGTTGCAGGGAGTCACAGGCCGACAGCACAGTCTGTGCGACCTGGAGAAATCCCCTCTGACACTTTTCTGTTGCTTGGACTAATGCAGGCATTGTCTTGTCTCCACTCCCATCACCAGCTTCTGTTGGCACCGCTGAGCTCCTCACTTGCATATCCTATTTAATAAACTCAAAACTGCCCGTTAAAACTGGCTTCCTTCACATTTAGTCTCATTTAATTTCCTGCCAGTCCAGCATCTGACACTTCCTGATCTGCTGGAAGAGTATGTACTTGATCTAAGCCCCCACTGTTCCCAGCTCTCATATCTTTCTGCTGACCTTCTGTCTGGCCTTCTCAGGGCTCTCCACACTGAAGCATGCCTGTCTTTTGAGCACTTTGTGACTGTTTGGGCCAGTCCTTGTGTCCCTGTGAGATCTGCATGCTGCGTTCCCACCCTTTGTGGAGACATATGACTAGCAACTGTCAGCAATGTTCCTCACCTCATTCCCCAGACACCCGGTGGCTTGACTTGCTCTGCCAAGCTCTGCTGGCTTGGCACAGAGGTCTCCAGTGGACCACGCAGTGAAACCAGGCTTTTCTGCCACATGAGCTGCATTCACCTGGCCTCTCTGCTCATGGCTGTTCTGTTTCCGTGCTGTACTTGTGTGAGAAAGTTGCCTGTTATTGTCTTTCTACTTTGCTGCCTCACAGTGCACTGGGTCTCTTCGAGCCAAGCCAAGCTTACTTGTCATTATTGTTTCTATAGTTCAGTATTTAAATATTATTTGGATTAGCTGGAATCCCTGCTGAAGGTACTTAGCTGGGGTAGCAGACTTGGTCTGCCACAGGCAAACTGTTTGAAATTAAATCTGCTGGATTCAGGAACCCATGGGGCGCTGGGGAAGAAGCAGGAACATGACAGAAGTCATGTCTTCCACAAACCCACAAGTCATTGTGAAGGAGACAGCAGGCGCGTGGGCAAGAGGGAGCTGCTTAGACTCCAAAAGGAGTTTCACATGGTCTCTCATCAAAGGCTTTAAAGAAACAAAGGTGCTGTGGGAGAAAAAGGAAGGTCTTTTTGTGGTTAGATAACAGTTTATGTATGTAAACTATGTAAAACTATGTAAACTGTAAGAAAAGTCTTTTGAGAGTATTTAAATATAAGACCTCACACTGGTTCTGCAAGTGCCTACTTGCAAACGTCTGGTCACTGGGAGAGCATCCTAGGGTGAGTCCTGGTTTGTCCTTGGACCTGCTGTTACAGTCTTCCTTGAGTGTTTGCTGCTGTCTCTGGTAGGACGGCCTATGGGGCCCTGGGCTGTTTTTCAGCCTGTTGACAAAGTGTCCCTAGCTCGGTTTGCTCTCTAGTGCCTCAGTTTCCGGCAGTGCTGAGTGTGTGTCCCCTTGAATTCACATTACTGGGTCTGTGCTTTTTCTAAGGAGATGTGGGAGCCATCTGCCAAGGTCTTTAGTGTAGCCTGCATGGTTCCAAGGCCCTGCATAGCCTTCTCAGCTGGTGATGACCTTCCAGCCCAGCCTGTAAATTCAAGGTGTGATTTATTTATTGTCGTAGACAGCCTTTCTAGACACTGTGAAGGTCTCTGTGGAGCAAGGGCATTAAGGTAGTCCTTAAGGGTGAGCAGTGGCCAGCACCCTGGATTGGGCCAGTGGTGTTGGGAGCAGATAGCCATCCTTTTGATCGGCCAGGGAGGCCACACAGCTGTAGGCTGCTCCTGCACTGGGGAGAAACTGGAGCTAGAACTGAGGCTGTTAGGTAAGACCTCAACAGTCAGAGCCTTTGATTGAAGATCAGAGTGAAGGAGCAAATGTCTCCATAGGTGACTGGGAAAATGGATGGGGAAGAGGGGGCTAATTCATTGAAAACAGAAGGAGGCTGTGCAGAAGGGCTTGGATTTACTTACATCTCAACCTGCTAAGACTCAGACTCAGTCATGCCTACAGGAAAGCCTTTAAACTGCGGAACAGAAAAAGCTGAGAATTGCAGAAGAGCTCCATGCTCAGTGTGACACATCCTCTAGGGTTGAATTGCAAGTGAGAGAGGGCAGAAACAGACACAGCTTCCATCGGGAAGGGGGAGACAGCCCCATTTAAATGGGGTGTTGAAAGCCAGACCAAGTGTATACAATCTAGACACATCCAATGTCTAAGAAAAAGGAGGGGATTAAGATACCAGGGGTATGTCACGTTCTGGTGGGATTACTGGGACAGTACAGAGGAGTGTGGGAGAGATGCTGGTTAGCGGGGAGTGAATTATTGGAAAACTTACATATTTCTCTGGTTTGACTCTTGTTATTAACATAGTCTGTATGGATTGAAATTGCTGGCTGAGAAAAGGCAAGTGTAGAGTAATGACTGTACAGGGTGATGACAATGCCTTGAGATCCTGTAGCAGAGATTGGAGGGGTGGAGAGAGCAGAAATCTGTTAATAACAGGAAACATCATTTAGCCCTGTGTGACCTGGAGAAAATGTCCCACCAGGGCACAATGCCGACTCTAAACCTGTAGCTTTGGTAAATGAACATGTTGTGAAGCAGCTGGTCATAGAGCCAGTGAGAGGAAAATCGAGCCTTGACTTCTCCCAGCCAGTGTATAAACACTGCTGCTGAAGAGCTGCTCTGTGGTGGAGACCATCATTTACCGAGATGAAATGTCCGTGTAGGAGCAGTAAAAGCAAAGAACCTGACAAACACTGTTGTACCTGGCAGCACGGCGTGCTGTATACAAATGAGGAAACATGTTAAAAGGAAAGTAAAAGGAGCAGCCAGGATGGGCAGAGTCCTAACAGAACTGCTCTATATCCTACGCCTTTATGGCCATCCCTGGAAACCTGCAACCTGGTATCCCCATCTGCACACCAGGCGAATCAGGAGGAACTTTTCCTGGGAGTTAGTGAGCAAATACATACATACAGCTTAGAGGGAAGGTGGCTCAGATCTCCTGCAGGAAAGTCCCACATTGCAGATGGGCTGCAGTTGCTGCAAGGGTCCTGGGAAAGCTGAGATCCAGTGATAGAGCCTGGTTGTTTCCTAAAGACTGGTCTTTGAGCGTGGAGGGTGTCCTTGGCAAATAAATAATGGGTGGAAAAGGGGGAAACAAAGGTGGAAGCTGACACTGTGGTGGCAGAGGCAGTCCTGCTGCCCCAAGGGAGTTTCTGTGTTGACCATTGTGACTTGGGAACAGGACGTTGGAGTTGCACTGTGCAGCTCTACCAAAACATCAGCTCAGAGACCTAAAAAAAGGCAAATTTAAGTGCTGGGGAACAGAACAGGACATTGCTGTGCTGCTGTGCTACCTACAGTGTTCTGTGTGCAATACTGTGGTCTTCGGAGCCTCAGGAAAGGGGAAAGCAGAAAGGGAAGGTGGAAGCTGCTGCTGGAAGTGTGCAGCAGCAGCATTCAGAGGCAAGGAGCCCTCCCTGGAAAAGGGGGAGCAGAAGGGAAGGCAGCAGAAATCTGTGGAAGCTGTGGTAGTACAGAGGGGGCAGAGAGGCTCAGCAGCACGTTGGAATTGTGGTGTTGACAGAGACCATGTACCAGTGAGGTGGAGCAAGGTGGCGGTACCTCACCCTGCACTGCAGTGGTAGGGGATCACCTGAGAGAGAAATGGCTGCTGGCTAGGAGACAGAGACCTGCCTCCAACTCACTGGGGTCACAGGTTTAGCCCTGTTGGTCTGGGGTGGCCCCATCCTGTCCCTGCTCCCTGCGTTGTTGCAGCAGACCGTGGTCTGTGGGGCTGGCAGTCTGCTCGCAGGTCTGCTCCTAGGCCGTGAGTCACTCGGACACGTGGGTGTCTGGCCCTGTGTCCCACTGGGGACCTCTCCACAGTGCTCTGTGCTTGGGACAGGCCAGCGGGGGTGTGCTGGGATCATGGTGACTTTGTTCCTCTCTTATTCCTGCCTTTTTCTCTCCCGTCTGTCTGTCTGTCCGTCCGTTCGTCTGTCTGTTTCTCTGCAGGCGTTTCTTTGAGGGAGTCTCTCATTCTGGTTCCCAGACTGAGATCGGCAGTCTGCACAGCCAGAAAGGGCAGGATCAAGAGTCGGGCAGCCCTGTGAGTTACACCACCACCACCACCACCTCTTGCCCCCCTTCCCTCCCCAGCCAGCCCAGCATCCCCGCAGTGCCTGCAGCTCCCTCTGAGACCACAGCTCCTGGCAGCACCTGCCTGGCGCTGCTCCTTCCCTTCTTTCCTCTTCTTTTTCCCAGTGCAGGCAGACAGGTAGCAATGGGGGGCATCCTCTGGGGCCAGTCCCAGCAGGAGGCCGGGCTCCCCTGTGGGAGCGTGTGTTCTGTGAGACCAGGCATGGGTCGCTGGCAGCCGCCCCGCTCGGGGCGCCCCATCCTGCTCTGACCCCGCTCCCTGTCCCCCAGGGCGAGGCCGACAAGCGGAAGCCAGGAGTGCTGCGACCACAGGAAGAGCCAGGAGTGGAGGTCCCTGCAGTGGTGAGTCCAGCCTACGGGATCTGGAGTGGGGCTGGAGCTCCCTCAGGCCCCACCTTGCTTTCTGGGGTGCCAGGGGTGCCCACCAGCCTGGGAGCAGGACTGGGGGAACAAGTAGATTGGGCTGGAGAGCAGCAAGAGTAGAAGGAGGATTGGGGTCTGCAGGAGATGCAGCCCAGCCCCCTGGATGGGGGCACCCATGGGTGCAGGGAGCAGGGTAGGGAGAGCGGTGTGTACGAAGTGACTGTGTGTGGCCCTCAGGAGCTGGCCACAGAGGAGCCATCTTCACGGCTGGCCCCCGCAGAGGCTGCCACGAGGGAGAGCAGTGTGGACAGGCTGGCCCAGCTGGGCCCCGGAACCAAAGCCGAGCTCCCCAGTGCCGTGTCCCCCAGGTAAGGCAGGCCTGCGCCCCATGCCAGGGCTGAGAGGGCTCGCGTTGGCTCCCTGGAGCGAGTGGGGGTTGGTGGAGGTGGGATTTCCTCAACAGCATCACCTCTCCTGCTTCTCGCTCGCAGCAAGGCAGAGAGCAAGCAGTTGTGGCGTCCCCGCAGCACCTCTGTGAAGGACCGGCAGAGCTCAAAGGGACAGGGTGGCCGCGCCAGCAGCCTGGACAGCGAGAGCTCTCCAGACTCATGGCACAGCACCCAGGTGAGGCCCTGGAAGCCGCCTCACCTGGGGGCTTACTCGAGAGCCCTGCCAGGCCTTCAGCCATGGGCAGAGCGGCCAAGGCAGCCGGCTGGGGTTAACCTTTGTGGTGATGCTGTCATAGGTGCCCCGAAAGTCTGTTTACGATCAGCTGAACCAGATCCTGGTCTCAGATGAGCAGCTCCCCGAGAGCATTGTGCTGGTGAATGTCGCCGAGTGGCAGGGGCAGGTGAGCAGGCGTGACGGGAGCTGGATGCATGGCGGGAGCTGTAAGCAGGGTCCCAGGGGATTCTCCCAACCATGGCAGGGTGTCCTAGGGAAGCTGGCACCAGCTGTGCCCTCCTCTCCCCCAACGTGGCCCTTCTTTCAGGGAGACAGTGCATTGCACAGTGCTGAGCTACGTACGCAAGAGTCTGGTGTGTCTACTCCGTCATCTGCTACACACCAGCATTGCTGGATCCTCAAAGCACGATGCCCTGAGCAGTCCCAGAAAGGCTGGTTAATGGATTGTGCCTTGTGTCCTCACTGCTTGGCCCTGGCTCCCAGTGACCACACTGGTTAGAGCTTTGTTGGATGCCCTGGCAGAGGTGCCAGGCTCCCTCTGCTGGCACCAGGCCCTGGGAAGCGGCAGAGGTGCCGTTTCCCACTCAGATGGGAGAGCGTAGCCCACTGCTCCCAGGGAGCGTTAACTGCATTGTCAGAGCTGGGGTCTCTGGGCATGTGAGGCCTTCCTGCCTCATGCTGATCACCGTCATGCCCATGCGAGGATGGGCTCAGCCCCTGACGAGCACCTGCCTCCCCCATGCACGGAGGAGCTGACTGCTGAAGGTGAGCGGGGCCATGTACATGTGTGCAAACATGGAAACAGCAGTTATATAAAGCACTGGTGAGACCCCTTTGGGATCCTGCAGCTACATCTGACATCCAGAAACAGTGCCGGAAAATCAAGGCAGAGTTTGTGGCAGAAGAAACAGCTTCTCAGTGAGAGGCGGTGGAGTCTTGACCCAAGCTGCACATCCTTAGTGTGTTCCTGCTCTAGCTCTTGTCCTGATGGGGCAAAAGGAGCAACGCCCATTCCCAGACCCCGTCATGGCATCTTCTAAGCCCCCCTGTCTAGCATGACTGCCTGTTTTACCACTGTTCAGCTGCACACAGACATCTGAAGAGGCGCAGAAGGATTTTGGAGTGCTGCAGTGGGAGAAAGCAAGAGAAGGGAATGAGCAGAGGGTGACTGAGCCTAGAGCGGGGCCCTGCTGTGGGATGGCAGGATTTAAATCAGAGGGTCCCTGAACCAAACCCTTTATCCCTAGGAGCACAGCCTGGTTCTTGGGACAGTCACAGAGTGGTGACTGCTGTGCTCAAAGGCGAGAGCAGGGGGCTGGGGCAGCCAGCCCCCTGGAGCAGAGCTGGGAGGAGCGGGGATGCTCAGGCATGCAGCTGGTGGTGACTTGATGGTTTCAGCCTCCCCACACGGCATGGGTGGGGACAGGGGCCCCAGCCCTATCCCCAGGGGGCACAGGGGCCAGGGCAGGTGTGGGCTGGTGCTGGCCAGCACAGCCATGGCCTCCCAGGGTGCCTTAACCCAAGCTCTCTGCATTGGCAGTACGTGAGTGAGCAGCTCCAGGCGCACAAGCAGTTGGTCGTATCCACCTGCTCCGTGGCGGACATCCAGGCAGCCTTCAACACCACCGTCTCCCGCATCCAGCGATAGTGAGTACAGCTTGGGCTCAGCCTGGCAGCTCCCTATGACTGCAGAGGGCTGGGAAGGGCCCTGGCTCCCCCAGGGCTCGTTAGGACCCTTTGGGATTGTGGACACAACTATAGGAGCAGGTGTAGGCCCTGGGGAAAGCGAGGGATCCCAGTGCTGGTTGTGCCCACAGCAGTGCTCAGCAAGCTAGAAATTGTCAGCAATGGGTTTCTGATGCTGGGTGGCCTGGCCTGGCAGGGCATGTCCCCTGCCCCCAGACCCCCCTGCTGAGCCACCACGCATCCCTCACGGTCTCCTCTTCTCTCCCTTTGGCAGCTGTAACTGTAACTCCCACATGCCTCCCCCAGTGAAGGTGGTAGTGGCAGGGGACCAGAGCTACCTGAGCGTTGTTCTCCGTTTCTTCGTGGAGCAGCTGGCCAGCAAGACACCCGACTGGCTCAACTACCTTCGATTCCTGCTCGTGCCGCTGGGTGAGAGCCACCACGAGCCTGGCCCCAGGGTTGTCCTCTCCCACCAACCCGGGCTCCCCCACATAGAGCCAATGTTGCCCTTCTCACCCACAGGCTCTCACCCTCTGGCCAAGTACCTGGCCTCAGTGGATAACAAATACAGCACTCTCTTCCTGGACACGGCATGGCGGGAGCTGTTCAGCAGGGCTGAGCCACCCATTGCAGGTGAGGAGCAGGACAGGATGGGGCCAGCAGTGCCCTGAAGGGGAGCCCAGCTGCCACCAAGGCCCTCACGGCTCTTTGTGCCCGCAGACACTGTGGACATTGCAGGCCGCGTCGCCCAGTTCATCGCTGGAGCCAGCCTCTCTCACCAGCTCCCCATCTCTGAGGCCATGCTGACGTACAAGCAGAAGAGGTGAGCATGGCCCCGGGGCACCTGTCCTGCCTCACGCGGCCCCAGTCTGGGCTGTGCCCGGGACAGGGCTGTGGGAGACGGGGGACAAGTGAGTGAGGCCCCGCGCTCTACTCCGCCGGCGAGCAGCGTGGTGCTGAGGGGAGCTGGGGTTCCACAGTGAGAGGCCTGCGGCGCCATCCCCTGCCACCCCCCCGGTGCGCTCGGCCCCTCCAGCAGCTGTGGGCTGTGGCAGCCCCGATGGTGGGGACCGGCTGCCAGGGCTGGGCTGGGCTGGGCTGGGGGCTGCGAGCCGGCACTGTGCCCGGGGGTTGACGCTCGTGTTCCAGCTGCACTCTCACCTCTCCCTTCTCTTGGTTTCTGGCACCCAAGGAAGAGAAGTCTCTATTTTGATTTTTATATCAGGTATTGGCTTGTGCTTGCTGTGCCGCTGCCTGGCCTCCCCCCTTCCCCCCATGTGCGTCCATCCCTCTTGCCGTGCAGAGGAGCCGTGACCCCAAAGCGGGGCAGGGCTGCCCTCCCGCATGCAAGCCCTCTCCCAGCACCGGAGGGGCCGACTCCTTGCCTCCTTGTGTAGTGTGCCCTGTGCTGCCATGTCGGGGACAGGGGGTCCCATGGGAGGGAGGGCAGAGGAGACGGTCCCAGTGGCCATGAGCCAGCATTGGCCCCTGCCAGCGTGGGGGTCCCTGGGCCACAAGACTAGCCGCATGGCACTCGGTGCTCAGCACACCCAGACCCTGACCAGCCTCTCTTCCTTGTGCAGCCCCGACGAGGACTCCTGCCAGAAGTTTGTACCCTTTGTGGGGGTGAGTGTGTTGAGGGACCAGCGGGCAATTGGGGCTGGGGGGGGTGAGGGGCAGCGTGCAGCCCTGCTGATGCTGGGGATCGTCTGACTTGTCTGTCCGTGCAGGTGGTGAAGGTGGGCCTGGTGGAGCAGTCCTTCAGCGCCTCTGGTGAGTCCCTGGGAGCCCACAGTCCTTGGCTCCCTTCTCTGCTGTGGGGAGGCCCTTGATGGTGTCCCCCAGCCCCCCACCCAACCCATACTCTTCCTCCCCAGTGGACTCGGATGATGCCACAGTCTGCACCCCGTCCCTGCTGAGCTCAACGCCAGTCGCTGGTGGAGCAGCCCCCTACGGCAAGGAGACTGTGAGCACCCCGCCACCCTCCCCGTCTGTCAGCAGCGGCCTCTCGGGTGCTGGGTAAGGAAGCCCCACTCTGACTGAGGCAGCGGGGTGCTGGGGTGGGAGGGTTTGAGGTGCTCACTGGCAGGCTGCCGCATCCTGGGGTTTACTGGGCCAGTGCGCGCCCAGGGCAGGCTGCAGCTGGGCTCTGGGGAGCAAGGACCGCACCTGCGTGCTGCATGGTGCTGCCCATCTTGCCCAGGTCTCTGAGCCCTGGTGTGGAGGTGATGGGCCTGCAGGTGGACTACTGGACAACGCAAGGGCTGGAGAGGAAGAAGGAGGGCGAGAAGCGGGAGACGGGTATCAAGAACACACTCAAGAGCAACTTCCGCTCACTCCAGGTCAGCCGCATCCCCGGCACAGGGGAGCTGGTGCCCCCGAGCACCATGGCCATGACCGTGGTCACCAAGGAGAAAAACAAGAAAGGTAACCAAGCCCACCCTGGGGTGCTCTGCGGCTGTGGGGCCACAGTCCCTTGCAAAAAGGGCAGGGGGGGAGCCCGCAGGAGGGCAGGGCTGAGACCCGGCCCAGCAGGGGCCAGTCAGTGTGGCTGGTGCTGGGGCGAGGGCTCCCACCCAGGGCCAGGTGGGAACATCCTAACGTTGGTTCTGCCTGTCCTCGGTCCCCAGTGATGTTCCTGAGCAAGAAACCAAAAGAGAAGGACCTGGAGCCCAAAAGCCAAGTCATCGAAGGGATCACACGCCTCATCTGCACAGCCAAGCACCAGAACACCATGTTGCGAGGTGAGGGGAGGCACAAAGCCCCACGGGGCTGTAGGCGTCAGGCTGCCTGTGGCGGGGCTGCACCTCACTGCACCCTCTCCTCTCAGTCTCCATAGATGGGGTGGAGTGGAACGATGTGAAGTTTTTCCAGCTGGCAGCACAGTGGCCAACGCACGTCAAGTACCTCCCTGTGGGCATCTTTGGCTACTCGAAGAGTGTGTGAGATGCGGGGGCAGCCCTGGGATGGAGCTGCAGAGGGTCGCAGGAGGAGACAGGGAGACGGATGTGCTCTTGTCCCTTCTCTTCTGCGGCCCAGCCCCTGCCCGCTCTGCAGAGGGAGATACCACACCCGCACCGCTCCCTGTGGGCCAAGACCCGCGAAGGTGAGGCCAGCGAGACCGGGTCTGCGCACCCTCCGACACCAGCCAGGGCACCATGCCATCTGCCTCCCACCACCCCCAACAGCAGCCCCGGACAAGGGTTGGCACCAGCTGGCGGGCACCCAGAAAGGGCTCTGGGCCCCGCTCTCCCCAGATGCCCCTGCCAGGCCGCCCGCTCCCCAGCCAGCCAGGGCCCCAGCTGGGCTGGGCCCAGGCAAGGTTCCCCAGCGCCGGAGCCAGCAGGATCGCTGCTGGCGGGGGGCAGGCGCCGAGCAGGGCCCACCGACCCTGTACCGCCCCGCGCCAGCCTCCCGCTGCTGTGCCTGGCCCTGCCCTGCGGGGCTGAGCCTCAGCAGCTTTTTCTGGTCCCACTGCAGCGCTGCTGCCGAGGCTGGCGTAGCGCTGCTGAGGCTGTCCCCAGGCTGCTGGGAGTCACCCTCATCTCCCCCTCCCTTCCCGACCAGCCCTGCCCCATGGTGCTGCCAGCTGGAGGTGTGGCATGGGGGCACCTGGGTTTTTTTTTTACAAGATTCTATTTTTTTTAAATTTATTGTACTGTTACTTTTTGGGATTAATTTTAATAAATTAATGCTGGGGGGGGGTGTGTGTGTCGCTCCATACCTGAGGGCATGGCCCAGCAGAGCTGGGTGAGAACAAATAGGGGCAGCGTGTGGCCACCAGAGCTCTCTGGACACAGCAATCAGGGGTCTGGGCTAGCCACGCTCCCAGCCGTGGGCCAGCTGAGCTCTCTGACAGACTACAAACTGGGACTGGGTAGAGCTTGGCATGTTTATTTAAAATAAAACTCACAAGTACTCTGGAAGAAACAGACTGGACCCAGCCCAGCCAAGTCCTTGTCTACCTGAAGGTAGAAAACGTTTGTCTCCTTTCGGCAGAGGCTGGGCTTGCTGCCATCTTGATCTCTACAGTCTGGAAGGCAACTTGGGGCTGGACCTGGGAGGTAGGGGGTGTTGTGGGCTCAGCAGAGATGTATTCCAAGACATGAGGCCTCTCCTCCTGGCGCCGGAGGTAGCCCTGGTTCAGCAGGTGCAGGACACAGGACAGCACGTCCACGCTGTGGCAGCAGAAGCTCAGGAACTGCAGCCCTGGACCCAACTCTCCCTTCTGACAGGCATCAATCACCTACAGCAGCAAGGGAGCCCCACATTGCAGCGCGGCGCCGCACCCAGGCGGCCCCTCTCTGCCCCTCAAGCCCTCCATACCCTAAACACCAGGTTGTCGATGTGGAGCTGCTTCTCCACCTTGAGGATGCGGGTGATGAGGCAGCAGAGGACGTTCCTCTTCCTTTCCAGGGCGCTGACCTCAGCCCTCTCCGCCCGCAGGTACCTCTGCCGGGGCAGCAGCCTCAGGTGGCGGCCAGAGGCACGGGCCAGGGCTGCCTGGTTCAGCCGCAGCGCACCTGGAGCTAGCACCCGGCCCAGGGTCAGCCAAGCCCCGAGCTGGGCCCTGAAGGAGCCCCAGGACACGCGTGCGGCTGTTGGACCCGACCCTGGGCCTCCCGCTGCTGCCTTCACAGCTGTCAGCCCCATCCCTCTCCCCCACGCACAGCCCCAAGCAACAGCCACACGCACAACCCCTGGCCCCGCTCCCCAGCCCCACACATGGACCTGAGACCCAGCCACCCACACGGACCCATGCCCCACGCACGGCCCCGAGCCCCAGCCCCACACACCAGCCCCACACGTGGCCTCAGGCCCCAACCTCACACACGGACCCGCGCCCCCAGCACCCACAGGCAGACTCACCCCAGCCCGCTCGCTTCCCCCACAAGCGCCCCACAAGCACCCCTACCCCCGCACCCCCCTGCAGCCCAGACCAGCACCTCCCCGGGGTGCCCCAGCCCCACACTCACCTCCCGGCGTGCAGCTCCGCACCAGGACGCCCTCGCCACCGGTCAGCGGTGCCAGCGCGTGGTGCACCAGGTCAGCAGGGAGCCCCGTAGCCTGCAGCAGGGCCTCCGCAGCCACCTCCTGCAGGAGGGCGTGGGAGGGGAATGGCCAGCCAAGACCCCCCAGCCGCAGGCACAGCCGAGCACGGCGGGCTGCGCCCCAAACACCACTGCAGACCCCACCGGGGCCCTGCCACGCCCCAGCATCCACTGCCGCCCTCACCCCACTGCGGCCCCAGCTCCTACCTCGGCGCTGTTGAAGCACAGCAGGATGTACATCTGCAGCGTGGACACGTGGAGGACGCAGTCTCCAAACTGCAGCTCGGCATGGCCCAGCCACGTCCACTGCAGCCGCCGGGGCTTCGTGCACTCCCAGCCCAGCTGGCTCTGGCCTGCCAGAGATGGCATCAGCGCAAGGGCCAGGGGCCAGCCCTGCTGGGCACTCCTAGCTCGCCCCAGCCCTCCCGCCGCTCCTGCCCAAGCTGCTGTGGAGGGCCTGGGCCCCGGCGAGACCCCCACGCACACCCACTGCCGCGGCACTCACTCCGCCTGCAGAAGACGGCAAACTCATCCAGGGGGGAGCTCAGGGCTGCCGAGAAAAACCTCCCGGGTTCATCCATGTAGCAGGATGGGGAAACGGGCCAGCAGCGCGGGGACAGGGCCAGCACCTTCACCTCCGGCACATCCGTCACCGAGGCCGGCCCCGGTGCCTGGGCACGTGGACACGAGGGCGGCTCAGGACAGGCCCCAGGGTCCCTGTGAGGAACGCGGGCGGCCCCCAGCCTACCCACCCCACCCGCATGCTCACCTCGTCCAGGCCCGTGTCCAGCTCCAGCAGCCGCTTGTCCTGCTCCTGCAGCTGGAAGAGGTGAAATTGCTGCTGGAGCTCCTCCGACTCGGCCAAGTTGCGCAGCATCTCTTGGGGGAAGCGGCTGGGGAAGCACAGCCCGATCTGCTCCACGACGGCTCCTTCCAGCCAAGACGGCCCTTGCGCCAGGAGCCGGTCCCCCAGGTAGTGCCTGCCACAGCCACCAGCATCGGGTCAGGGGCCAGCTCGAGCCCTGTGGCCATCAGCCACCCGCCAGGAGACAGACAGTCCCGGCCCTGGCCTCACCCCAAGCCGCACGGACCTGGCAGCACCCGCCTCCCCTCCCTGTCGCCAGCAGGGAACGTGCCTCCGCAGACCGGCAGCGCCCACGGGCCCCTCGCAGCCTTTCCCTCCACACGCCAGAGCGGGAAAAGCGAAGCGGGAGCACCACCGCCACACCCGGCCAGGCTCAGCCACGGCCTCAGCGCCGCCTGCGCCTCCCCCATCACGCCACACCACCCCGCCCAGGCCCTCTGGTCCCGTGGAGACACGGCACCCCTCACCGGTAGAAGTGCTCGAAGGTGTGGGCGAGCTCCAGGCCACTGAAGACGACAAAGGGCTCCAGGATCTGCCGCAGACGCTGCAGCGGCCCCGCGCTGCCCGCGGCCCCATGGAGCTCCTGGATCTGCCCATCAAGGTAGCGAGCAAACTGCTCGCTCACCTGCAGAAGAACAGGGCTGGCTGCGGAGGGGGCTCACCGGGTGCCCGCGGGGCCGGGCTGGGGGAACGTCCCTGGGGGGAGCAGCTGGGAAACCCTGGGGATCTCAGGCAGGGGCCAAGGGTGCCCAGGCACCAGCCTGAGGCTCGAGCACGCCGGGGCTGGGGCCACGCCGTGACAAGCACCGCACACCCGCAGTTGGGCACCGTCCAGGGCCACCACACCGCCCACCCGGAGCTCGCCCCGAGGCCATGGGCCAGGGCAGCCGCCCCAGCCTGCGCACAGGACCCCGGCGCTGGTGCCACGCTCCCTCGACTCACGTGCAGGGTGGTGAGGAAGGAGAGCTGCAGCAAAGCACCCGCAAAGCCCTGGCCCAGGGACAGCACAAAGGCAGCCTGCTGCCCAAAGAGCTCCTCCGTGGCGCCACGCAGCCGCTGGTACAGCCCGCAGTATCGCTCCACAAGGTCCGGCGCCTGCCCGGCCGCCTCCAGGAACCGCTGCACCTGCGGGACGCAGCACAAGAGAGGTGAGCCCCATAGCGGGACGCGCCACGAGAGGGGCGAGCCCCACAGTGGGATGCACCATGAGGGGTGAGCCCTGCAGCGGGATGCGCCCGTGGCTCTGGGAACATCCACAGCCCCAGCCTCACTCTGCCGACACCAACTGCCCAGGTCCCAGCCAGGGGCTGACTAGAGGCCCCGGTGCTGCCGCGGGCTACTGAGAGCTTGCAGCCAGGTGGGAGCACAGCCCCGAGGGCTGGGCAGGGGCTGCGGGGGCAGGACAGAAGCGCAGCAGCAGCCCAGCAGGAAATAAGTAGCCCGACACTGTACCCGTCTCCCAGCCTGCAGCACCAGCCTGGGCGCAGGGCCAGGCTGATGCCTCAGCCCTGCCAGGGTGGCAAGCACGGCAGGGCCGTCCCCACACCCCTTTGGACTCAGCAGAGGCCAGGTACAGCCCCGCGCCCTCCCCACGCTCCCAGGGCACCACCAGGCCCCGCTCCCCGCTACGCCCACCCACTGCGGGGTGCCACACGCCCTCTCCGGCCCCCACGCCTGGCCCTCCAAGCTCTACCTGCTGCTGCACCACGCCACGCCAGCACTGCGAGATGCTCCACAGGCTGCTCGACTTCTCCACCACCGCCTTCGCAGCCCTGGCCGGCACCTCCTTGTTCTTCCCCTCCTTCCCGCCTGCCAAGGGACAACCCCGGGCTCAGCACGGCTCCGTGGGCAGGCTCCGCACACTGACCACCAGCAGCCTCCCCCTCTCCCTGGGGGCGCAGGGCAGAGGAGATGTGGGGAGGCACGGCCACTGCGGGGGCATGGCCATGAGCCTTCCCCAGCTCGGGAGCCTCCTGTGCCACAGGGCCCTCCCCAGAGCTCCCCAGCGGATCCCCACGGCCGCAGCCTGGCACTCTGGACCACCGTCCTGCCAGCCCCACGGGAGGGCAGCCCCTCGCTCACCAGCTGCTCTTGCCTCCTCTGGCTCTGGGCCCTCGGGGTCCACGTGCACCAGGAGCTGGGTCAGGCGCCGCACACGGGAACCAAAGACAGCACCGCGGCTCGTGGCACGGCGGGGCGGCTCCACGCTCTCCAGGTACTCGCTCAGCAGCCAGGCCAGGGGGCTGACGCCGTGGGGGTCTGCGAGGCCAACCAGACTCAGAGCAGGGTGCCTCACCCTGGGGCATGGCACAGACGGGCCCGGGAGAGCGCGGGCTACCTGGGCTGGTGATGCTCTGCACCAAGGGGTTCACCAGGGCCTCCCAGCACGTCCTGCCCAAGGCCCGGGCCGCCTCGTCGTCAGGAAGGAAGCGGTCAGCGAAGCCCTGCTCATGCCGCAGCGCCCGGTTCAGCCTGCAACAGCGACCGGGCAGCACACAGGGGTGCCGGGCACTGGCCGACGGGACTCCCCCGGGAAAGCAGAGCGCGGCACTCGCTCCCTGCCCGGCCCCTTGCCAGGCACAATGGCTCAGCAGCCCCACTCGCCCCCAGCAGCCAGGGCCCCTCGCTGCCCCCGGGCCCTGCCCGGACTGGGCCTTGGGGCCCTTGCAGCCCCCGCCAAACTGGGGGGCTGTGCGGCACCGGTGGCCACCAGACCCTTTCTGCTCCTGACTGATCTCCACCCGGTCAGGACACGCCGGCCCCTGTGGGGCACCTCTCTGGTGCGCTAGTCGTGCCCAGCTTAAACCTGGGGGACCCCAAGGTGGCCCTGGCCCTCTGGGACCACTGCTGGCCAGGGAGGAGCAAGGGACCCTCCCTGCCCAGGTGGGATACTCGGTTGCTCCCCTCCTGGCCCTGCAGGCCCCTCGCGGGCTGCCAGCACCACTCCCCAGGCCCTGGGACAGCAGGGACGCGATGGCGCAGCCAGGAGACAACTCACCTGCCAAAGAGCTGCAGCAGTCGCCCCCGGTCCCGGCAGATCTCCTGGCACCAGGCGTGAGCCCGAGCAGTGCAGGAGAGGAACGTCCGCCGGCACAGCTGCTCCCTGAAGATGGGCCAGAAAGTGGGCTTGGGACCCAGCACCTCGATGCCACGCACACGTGTGTCAATGCCGCCCTACGGGAGAGCACGGCCCTCAGCTCCTCAGCCCTGGCGCCCCACGCTGCCGCTCCGTGGCCCGGCCCCCTGCTCCCCTACCTGCTGGCACCGCTTCACCCGGATCTGGATGACGGGCCAGAAGCGGGTCATGTTCTCCAGCAGGATCACTTTGCTGTCCGAGGGCAGGACGGTCACCTGCAGGCACACAGCGAGCCCTCAGCACGCCAGGCAGCGAGCGCCAGCCACCCTGCATGCTCCCCTGGCCACCCCCCACTAAAGCCATGGCCGCTGTCCCCCCCAGCGGCCCACACAGCCACAGGGCACCCCCCGCCAGAGCCCCCCTTCTGGCTCACAGCCCCAGCACACCAGCCTGCTGCAGACTGGGCTGCAGGGCTGCCCATGCCCACGTCTCCAGCACCCGCTGCCTACAGCCAGGAGGAGGCTCCCGCAGCACCGCTCCCGCCACCCCCGCCTCCCCGTGGGGAACCCCCAGGGCCCCAGCACCAGGGCGAGACCTTCACGGGCACAGCAAGGACCAGCCCACCGCTCCCGTGGGGCCCCACGGCCTGAGCAGCCCGTGCGAGACTCACCGCGTTGAGCTCAGTCCTGATGGTGGCAGGGCTGTCTCCCCCCAGCACCACCACACGGGCTGGCATGTAGCTGGAGTCCTCGCTGGCCACCAGCATGCTCATCTCCCTGCAGCGCAGCAAACACCGTGCTGCCCAGCAGTCCCCACCGCCCTGCCCTGGCCCTGCCACCCCACGCACCGCTGCCCACATCCAGCGACTCCCAGGACGGGCACCACTGGGGCTGGGCTCGCACAGGTCCCCAAAGCCCTCTCCTCCCCGCGCAGCCGCTGGCCCTCCTGGCCCCAAGGCCCCCCAGCCCTCCCGGCCCAGCCCCACCTGACCACCACACCACACTGCATGTGGACAGTGATGAAGTGGGAGCCCGTGCTGCCGTTCGACTCCCAGTACGTCTTGGGGTTCCCGTCCGTGAGCTTGCTGGCCCGGTGCGGGTTGGAGGAGACCTGCACCTTCTCCCAACACTTGTCCTCCCTCACCTCCACGCTGGAGCCTGTGGGGAGAGCACGTGGAGCCTCCAGCCCCCAGGCCAGCACATGCCAGACACAGGGCTCCAGCTCCCGCTCCCCACGCTCACCTCGGCACAGGTTGTGCAGAAAGACGTCAAAGAAGGGGATGCTGATGGGCCGGTGGCTCCGGCGGTGCTCCTCAATCAGCCCCAGGACCAGCTACGGGATGGGGCGAGGCTCTTACCGGGCGCCCTGGGTCCTCCTCCCCTCGCCCACCGCAGGGCTGCGGCAGGCAGAGAGCAGCAGGCTGCCCCTCGGGGCCGGGGACAGCTGGACGGCCCCAGGACCCAGAGCCCCAGCGCAGCCAGACCTCCCCGCCCACCTGGATGCAGCCAGCCAAGATGCTGGTCGTCAGCTTCTTGTAGAGGCTGGCGTACTTCTCACAGTCAATCACCAGGTCGAGCAGGGCTGGCGCCAGCGACGGGGCCGTGCTGTGCTTGGCCAGGGCTTTGGACAGAGCCTCGCGGGTGCCCACGCGGCACATCACCACCGCGCAGTCCTTGCTGGCGGTGGCCAGGCGGTGCAGGAAGCTAACGACCTCCTGCACCACCTGCTGAGCAGGCAGCCGTGAGCGGCCGGGCTGGCGCCGGCAACCCGCCAGGCCCCAGCAGCTGGGTGCTGCCATGCTCCATCCCCTCCGCCCCGACACCGCAGCAGCGCCTGAGAGAGCCTGGCTGGGCACGCCTGCCACCGGGACACGGCCATGGCCACGGCCAGGCTGGTCGTTCCCCAACTCTCCCAACACTTTGGCCACAACAAAGCCAGGCTGCTGCAGGCGAGGACCCCGCTTCACCAATGCCAGGCCCGGCCGATGCACGGCACAGCCAGCAAAGCCGCCCCTGCTCGCCGGGAGTCCCGGGGCCCCCTCACCTCCCGGTCGCTGCTGTGGGCACTCAGGGAGGACAAACAGGGCTCCACACACTCGTGCCAGGGCAGCACATCCTCCTGGTAACCGTCCAGGAACTTGTTCAGGACCCTGAGTGATGGAGGGGGCCCACTCACGCCGGGGCACACAGACAGCGGTGCCAGGGGCAGCCCTGCTTCCCTGCCCCACCGGGAAGGCCAGCACCCCACAGGGACTGCGAGCCAAGGCTCCCCAGGCACCTCGGACACCCCAACAGCACCCGGGCACGTGCTGCACTGCCCCTGCACGTCCCCACCAGCACCAGGCACGTGCCACTCTGTCCCCACATGGCCCTGTGCCCCAGGACACCCCAATCAGCACCCGCATAGGTGCTGGGGTGCACCTGCCCCTGTCCCGGTGAAGAAGAACAGCCCCACCAGGACCCACAAACATGCACCATGTCCCCCCAACATCACCACCAGCACTCACACACCTGCTGCGGAGGCCCCAGACCCCCACCAAATCCCCCTGCACCCACCTGAGGATGCTCAGGCTCACGGCCTTCTCCGCCCCCAGCAGCTCAAAGCTGCGCAGCAGCAGCCTGAAGCACCTCTGGTCCTGCAGCAGCTGGGCCGCCTCGCCAGAGGGGACGGGGCCTTCACCACAGAGCTGCCGCTCCAGGGCCACCACCACGTCCTTGGACAAGACGCCGTCCCCCAGGCTGCCCAGAAGCGTCCGCACGTCCCTCAGGTCCAGCGGGGCCTCTCTGCCTGCCATGACAAGGACACATGGGCCCAGCCCAGGCACTCGCTTGAGAGGCGCCAGCGGGGTGCTCTGCCCTGGCAGGCGAGGCAGCCCTGCCCGCTGCATCCGTGGGGCCGTGGCACGGCAGGCGGTGTGGGCGGCACGCTACCTGCCGTCTTCAGGCCCAGGGCTAGCCGGTGCTCCGCGAGGCGGTTGATCACGCTGAGGGCCAGCATCGCGTGAGGGCAGCCGCTGCTCTGCCCGTCCCACCAGCAGCTCTGCAGCACCGTGGGGAGATCGCAGCTTGCCAGCTGCTCCGCCAGGCCCCGGTGGCTGTCAATCAGCATGTTCACCACCAGCAACCCGTTCTGCACGCCTGAGGAGCCCCTGCAGGGACAGAGTGATGTGGGCGCCTTCCTCCCTCAAGCACGGAGCCTCCCCTACACCCACAAGCCACTTGCCTGCCTTGCCCGCCCCCCCCACCCCCAGCCGCTGTCCTCGCTCTGCCCCTACCCTGGGACCCTCTGCATGGTGCTCATGGCAGCAGGGATGGCACTCAGCAGGTTTGCCGAGCCCTCGCTGGAGGCAGAGCCGATGCTGGCAAAGATCTCCCGCATCATCTGCGCGTCAGCGTGGTTCAGGGGCAAGGGCTTCTCACCGGCACCTCCTGGCTCGCTGGCCACAGCTCCCACCAGCACCTTCAGGGCCTGCAAGGTCAACAGCAGTTAGGAGGGCAGCGGGCATCTCCGCCACACCTGGGCGAGCCTGCACCCTGCCCGCCCACCTACAGCATCCCCTCTGCCACACTCACCGCCAGGCCAGCCTGCTGCACCAGGGCGGAGGAGGCGTGCTGCTGCATGCAGGCCAGCACAGCCCGCACGCCACCCTCCGTAGCAAACAGCACGCGCCAGTCGTACTTTGCCATGAGCACGGCCAGCAGCCGCAGCGTCACCACCACAAGGGACTTCTCTGCCACCTCAGTGCTCAGCAGCTCCACTGCCACCTTCACCAGTTTCTCCCTGCACGGGAAAGGACACCTCAGGAGGAGCCTCCTGGCACCGCCGTTGGCACGCCGGCACCCCGGGCCCTGCCAGCCACCTCCTCCCTGCCCACACGGCTCTACTGCAGCTGGGTCAGCCCTAGGAATGAGGCTGCCTGGGACAAAGGGGGACAAAGGGACACAACATCCACCTCTCTTCTTGCCGAGCACCCAGGGACATACCGGCCTTCGCACTTCCACTGCCACCTCCCGCACTCCCACCTCCAGTACTGACCCCCACCCTGCCGACACGGCCCTCCCCAGACAGCAGGAGGGGTGCACAGCACCCCAGAGCTCACCCCACACTCCTGGTCCCCAGCCTGCCCTGGGCTTTGCCAACTTGCTGCTCGGGCTCAGGCTCCTCCTCCAGGATCTTCATGATGTGCTTGAGCCCAGCTAAGCGCAGCCCCACCTCTGAGCTGCTGCTCTGGATCGCGTCCACCACGGCTGCAATCTTGGACAGCGAGCCCCCTTCGCTCACCCTCTCGGAGCTGCCAAACGCTGGCGGGAGGGAGGCAGGGACACGGGTGTCAGGCCGGCAGTAACACCCCCAGCAACTCCCGGGGTGCCATGCACCCACAGACCCAGCACCCACAGGCCCCCCTTCCCCAGGCAACCTCCGGCTGCCTCGCCTCCCATGCCCTGCCCAGAGCCTTCCTCCGTCGAGGCAATGGAGCCACCTCCAGCACCGTGCGCGTGCCCCAGCGCGTAGTAGGCGATTACCTTTCATCTGCTCCTCCGTCACCTCTGGGAAGAACAGCCCTTCCCTCTCAAGGAGCTCGCTGAACAGCTGGGAATCCAACTTCACTGCTGCAGCAGGGGCTTGGGGCGGCACTGTGGCTGTGGAAAGGTCTTCCTTCGCTGCCTTGGCCTTCGTGGCTTCGGGGCCAGTGCTCCTGCAGCCAGCACCCTCCGAGGACACCGCGGTGCTCCCCCTGCCATCCTGCTCGGCCTCCCTGCCGAGGAAGTATTTGGCGTAGATGCGGGAGCCACGCAGGTCACGCTGAGCGCTGCCCTGGCACCGCTTCTCCAAGACCTGCAGCACCTTCTGGGCCAGCTCCGCAGGTACCGACAGCTGGATCAGGGCTTCTTCATCCACCTCTGACAGCTGGACAGATGGGGTCAAGTTAACCCTCACAGACTCGCCACAGACCCCACGCCCCTTGTGACAGCCAGTGACAGAATGGACAGGAAGGCTGCACTGCCGGAGGCCCCCAGGGCCATTCCCCAGCGCCACCCTCCCCTGGCTGTCCCCAACCCAACTACCACCAGCCCAGACCTCCCACCTGCACCCACCACCCAGCCACAACCAGCAGAATCACCCCATGGCCTTGCCTCGCCTACCCAAACCTCGCTGGACACAGTCACTCTGACAGGGTCAGGGGAGGCTGCGTTTCCTCTCGGCTCTCCTCACCCCTTTGCTGTGCCCAGCTCCCCACGCTTTCGCCATCCCCCACGCACCCTCCCATTTCAGTCCAGTTTCTGCCCCGTTCAGGCTCTCCCTGCACAGCTCACGCTTGCCATCTCCTCCTTCAGGCCCCGTCCCTTCCCTAACGTTCTCCCTCGCTCCCTCCCTCCCGTGTCCCCGCTGCAGGCTCTGGCCCATACCTGCTCCCCCTGGTCCTGCTGGATGAGACAGGTGATCTCTTTCTGCTCCTGCGCTTCCAGCTTCTTCACGAAGAAGAGCAGCTCCCACCACTCGGCACGGCTCAGGGCCTCTGCAGCCTTGGTCGGCTGCTCCCCCAGGTAAGGCAGGGAGTACAGCCCCCCAAAGGGCTTGCAGAAAAACGGCTGCGCAACTGCAGGAGAGCAGAGCAAGGAAGGGCACTGTCAGCTCTCCCAGTTCCCCCATCCTCTGCTGCACGCCCCATGTTCCCCAGGGAAAGAGCTCAAGCGGACCATCTGGGCAGAAGAGATCCCTGCCATCCCACAGCCTGCTGTGGGAAAGGGAGGTGACAAGAGGGCAACGAGAGAGGGGGAACATGCTGGGAGGAGACCCTAGAAGTTGTAGAGATGGGAATTACCATCTTCACTTGAACCTCTCTGGGCTGTAGAACAGAAAAATCACACGCTCAAAATGGGCACCTCTAGCTCACTGCTCCCCCGACCTGTTCCCACCGTGCCTGGACCAGCCAGGGCAACGCACTCGGACAACAGCAGGATCCACAGCGCCAACGTGCAGCGGCAGAAGGGCTGGGGAGAAAAGCTGCAGGCCCAGCTGACAGGCTGCTCACCTGCTGCCAGTTTGTGGTTGTGTGTCAGGGTGGACACCTTCTCCTGGCCCTCATGCTCCTCTTGCCCCGAAGGGCCAATGATCTCCACCATGTGCCAGTGAACCCAGTACGTGGAGCCCAGGGCTTGCCAGTACACCTGAAGAGGAGAGCCCAACACACACCCAGCTGAGGCAAGGCAAGCCCAACCCCACCGCTCCCATGCAAGGCTGCGTGCTTCCCACAGCACAACAGAGCAGACGGGCCCCTTGACAGCCCCTGCCCTCCCAGCGGAGGATACCTGCACCGGCGGCATGCCGTCATTGCTCTGGCGGAATTCACCCTCGTCACCCGCGCTGACCTGCTCGTAGTCCTCCAGCATGCGCACCCGCATGCCGCACACCAGGTTCGCCTGCACGTACTCCACATAGCTGCTGCGGCTTGGGAAGGCTGAGCGTGTCTTAAAGATGCTGGGCTCTTTTGGCGGGGGAGTGGGGGCTGGTTGAGCAGTGGTGCAGGATGCGGCCCTGTGCTGGAAGATGGAGCGGGTGGTGCGAGGCCGCAGCTCCCGTTGGGGCAGCAGCTCTGGCTTGTGGCTGTGGTCCCAGCCCATCACGTGCACCAGCTCCAAGATGAGGTTTGCCATAGCCATGCTGAAATCAAACTCCTGCTTCACGCGGCTCCTCTCCTCAGTGAGCAGGCCGGGCACAGCGCAGTCCTGCTGCTCCCCTCCCTGCTCCAAGTCACTGCTGAGCTTGTCCATGAGAGAAGTGACACACAGGTAGCGCTTCACCAGGACGAACAGCAGCTTCCCGGGGATCTGCAATGAGCACGGCTGTCAGACTCTAGCCTGCAGAGCACCTCCAGCCCCCAGCTCTCTCTGAGCCCCCAGCTCATCCACAGCCAGGCCCCTGTGACAGCTCCAGACCCACAGGCAGCAGCAGAGACCTCTCAGCCCACCCTCATCTCCCTCCTCAGAGACAAGGCTCTCCATGTGCCTCTCCACCTCCCTCCAGCCTCAAGCCAGGCCCAGACCCTGTGCCAGCTCTCCCAATACCCAGTCCTGCTCAGCTGCCCACTGCCGACTACCCCCCTCTCCCAAACAAGGACACCAGCTCTGGCCCCCCACTCTCACCCCTCCTGACCCCTAAAGCCCACAGGCCCAGGGCTGGCAGGGCCTGCCGCTACCTGGGGAAGGTGAATCCCCTCAAAGGACATGCACTGCTCTTCAGAGGATGTTGTCTCAGCAAACAGCTCCAGCAAGGTGAAGCGACTGTCAAAGTCCATGTGCTGCTCAATGCCATCCTGCTGGCTCAGGGACAGCAGGACATGGGCCCAGCTCCCTGCAACAACAGAAACCCTTCAGGACCCATGAAGATAACCCTCACCCCACCCTCCCCGTGCAAGATGCACTCGCAGGCAAGGAACAGCTTTGCTGCTCAGTGTAACCCAGAGCCATGTTCTGTCCTTTAATCTGGATTGGCAACATTTTGCTCCACCAAATAACACTGCATTTTTTCCACCCCTAAAGCTGCAAGATTCCCCCAATGCAGCAACCCCAAATAACTGACTCCAGAACAGGGATCCAGGGAAGAAAAAAGTTAAGTCTTAACCTGAATCGGCCCCCACTCTGCCCCACTGGAGAGCCACATGAACCTGGGCACTAGGACAGGGAAAGATCTCTTGTGGGACACACCACCACTGGCCACCTCCCAGGTGCACCCAAGCCTCATCAGGCACTTCCGAGCCACGGCAGCTCCTCTCAAATGAGAGGACTGGGTGAGGACCAGCCTCTACCCACCAGGGCCTGAGGAAAGGCTCCCTACCAAGAACAGGCCAGAGCCTTTCCAATTGACAGCATGCAGCAGAGACACCCCAACGCTCTGCCAACCCCCTTGGCATAAGTCCTCTTAACGGTTAATCAGCATTGCAGCTCAGGAACCTTTCAGGGGAAAGAGCTCCCAAGCCTTAGAGCACCCCAGACAACTACGACCGAGGAGCCCCTTGGAAGCTCCAGTCTGATTCTTCCCCTTTTGCCAACAAGCCCCAAGACACGCTGCTTCCCAGGCATCCCACACCCACAGGACTGGCACCCCTCAGCTGCCCAGCAGCACCTCCTTGGTGCCACTGAGCAGTAGCAGCCCCCACCTGCATCATGCGAAGCCAGGGCCCTCAGCATCTTGCCGGCACTGCGGCGGATTTGCTTCTCCTTGTGGCACAGCATCTTCATCAGCAAGTCGAGGGCTCCCGTCTCCTTGAAGGCACCCGCCAGCGAGCCAATGCTGGCGTACGCGCTCAGCACGTGGATGGTGTTGAGGATGGAGGACTCGGGGGCCCCGGCCTCGGCCATCTGCCGGCCAGCTCGCTGCACCAGGCTCCTGACATCAGCCTTCATCTCCAGCAGCGAGGCTTCATCCAGCGGGACATCTGCGGCGAACGGGCTGGCTGCCTTCTCCTCTTTCACCCACTGCCCTTCCAGCTTCCTCTTGCCCAGCAGCGCCGGGCAGCTGGCACAGACCTCTTCTGCAGACATCCACATCAAGATGTTCTCTGGCTTGGTCTCTGCAGAGGAGGCACCGCTGCCTCCTGCTGCTCTCTCTTCCAAGCTGACGATACTCCACTGGATCAGGTACTCAGGCTGGCCGTCGTGGCCCCGCCGCTGCCGGAGCAGCTCCTCCGGGTAGGCCTGCAGTTTGGGTCCCAGGTGTGCAAGCAGGTTGCCATTATGCCTCTCGTTCACCATGACAGGAAATGTGCCTGCAGAGACAGAGGGGAAGCAGGAGCTGGGGAGAGGTGGCTGAGCACGGGCTTTGCTATGGCTAGAAATCTACGATCCTGTGGGTCAGAGTGCTTGTAACGTGGCAGTGTAACATAAAATGTGCTACTGTACTGGCTGTACTCAAGGTCAGTGCTGTAAGCTCCTAACACAAGACTACTAAAGTATGAGATACAGCTCGCTTTCTCCTTGGAAAAGAGCATACTTGCAGCAACGAGATAACAGGGCAGGACACAGCGATCTCTGGACTGTTAAACAGGCTGCGGGCACGGCAGGAACGCGGACAGCAGTGCCCAAGGCGGGCAGCTTTTCCCAGGGAGCTCAGCTGTAAAACCCGTGTGCTGCCAGAGCTCCCCGAGGCAGGCGGAGCACGCAGGCTGGCCCTGAGCGCCAGCGCAAGCCTGCGCTGGAGGGCTCTGCTCCGTGCCCACCCAGCCGGGAGTGGAAGCCCAGGCCGGGGCCAGGCCCGTACCCCGGCCACCCCGGTTCCTAAAGGCGGGCGCACGGCAGCACAGTTACCGGGGAGTGGGCTCAGCGTGGGCAGGTCCCTCTGGCGGCAGCAATAAAGCTCCTTCTAACGTGAGCCAAGCAGCAGCTCCCGGGGCACCCAGAAGCGCCTGGGCCTGCCCGGTCTGGTCTGGCCCGGCCGCCGGAGCCCCGCCGGGCTGCCTCACCTCAGGGCTCCGGTACCGAGGCCTTCCCCCGCAGGGCTCCCCAAAAAGGAAAGGCCCGGGGCCGCCCCAGGACAGCTCCGCTCCCGGCGGTCGCCGGGACGGGCCCGCCCCCATCCCGCCGCCGCGTTACCTCCGACACCGCTCCCACGTCGCTTCCGGGTGGGCGGGCGCGCATGCGCGGCGCGCAGCCCAGACGGGAGCCGCGCAGGGCCAAGCTTCCCCCGCCAGCGGCCAAGGGACGGGGGCGGCGGCAGCGGCAGAAGCGGGGCCCGGGGAGCAGCGAGGGCGTTACCGGGGCCGGGAGGCGCCGAGCTCGCGCTCCCCAGCAGGTCCCCCCTGGCTGCCCGCTCACCTTCACTGCCCCGCAGCAGGGCGAGGGAAGAGCCCGCCCCCCCCCGCAGCCCCGCTGGGCACGGCTCTGCCTGACCCCGCCGAGACCCCCACCCACCCCATGCTCCAGCCACGGCAGCCCACGGCCCCGCACCCATCTCTCCCGGCAGCCCAACTCCCGCCAGGGGCCGAATGCAGCCCAACGTGTCCCGTGGGGAAAGCAGCCCCAGGCCCCACGCAGAAAAGGCAGCCATAACGCGACAGCAGTGGTGGGGAGAACGCTTTATTGGCCCCCAGCATCACTCCTGCGCCGTGACCCGCGGCAGGTTGACGTAGCTCTTCATGGGTGGAATAGGCTTGATCTTGCGCCCAGCCCAGCCGCCCTTGCGGTGCCACAAGCCCGTGTGCGGGCGCTTCCCCAGCCAGCGGTTGCGGCCCGCCTTCCCGATCACCCGCTTGTTGTGGTCGACATTGGACACGCGTCCCACCGTGGCCACACAGGTCTCCAGCACCTAGGGGACAGAGGAGAGCTGCAGGCCTCCCTGGGGACGCACAGCCACGTGCCCAGGCCGTCAGGTCAAGGACAACTTGGCTTCCCTACCTGCATCTGCCTCTTGGAGGGCAGCTGCACGATGGCTGTCCCGTTCACTTTCCTCAGCAGCACCCCACACGTCCCTACAGCAGGCGAGAGGAGAGGAGGCAGCTGCCCCGAGCAGCCGGACAAAGCATCCCACCCTGCGGCGAGCACACCCCCACACTGGGAACTCCCCAAAGCCCCGCCATTGCCCTTTGTGTAGCACTTCTTCCCGGAGACGGGACCTCAAGGCATCGCCCTGCCCGCCCGGAGGGCTGTTTTGCACCCTAACGCGGGGAGAAGAGGGGACGACAGCAACTCCCTGTCACTGCCCACCCAGAGCGGTGCCCCCCGCCCTCCTCCCCACCGGCGCTCAGCCAAACCCGGCTCCCAGCGGCGGGTCCCCCGCCCGGGGACGCACCAGCTGCCCGGATGTACTGCGCTCCCTTCCCAGGGTGGCTCTCCAGGTTGCAGATCAGCGTGCCGACAGGCAGAGCCCCCAGAGCGTAGGCGTCCCCTTCGTTGGCTGACACTGGAAGACAGAAGCTGAGGAGTTGGGCGAGGAGCAGCCGACGAGCCCCCGGCAAGGCCAGCGCGGCCGCTCCCGGCACACACCTGCCATCCTGCCGATGCGAGAGGAGTTTGTGATGACGTCCCCCGGCTGCATGTTCTCCGTGGCGATGATCCAGCGCTTCCGATTGCCGCCGGCTACCAGGGCGATGTCCGCCGACCTGCACGGGGAGCCCACGGCGGGCGGGTTGGGGCTCACCGCGAGGGCAACCGCCCGGGTCCCGGGGGCCCGGCCCCGCGCCCCCGCACTCGCCTGCAAGGGTCGTATCGGACGTTGACGACCTTCTCGGTGAAGGGCTCCGGCGGGGCCCCCTCCTCGTAGCGCAGCCGCTGGAAGTCGATCATGCGGTACCGCCGCTTGTGCCCCCCGCCGATCCCCCGTACGCGGATGCGGCCTGCGGGAGAGGGGAGGGCGGCTGCGGGCGGGACCGCACCGCACCGCCGGGAGCGCACCGCACCGCCGGGAGCCCGCCGCCGGGCCCTGCCCGCCCCCGGCCACCCACCCACCCACCCACCTGTGTGGTCGCGGCCGCCCGTCTTCTTCATGCCCACGGGCCGCACCGTGTACTTGACCCGGCACTTCCACAGCGGGTCGGTGGTGCAGCGGGGCGCCGAGCCGGCCAACCCGCGGCGGGCGGCCGCCAGGGCCCCCCCCGGCAGGCAGGGCTGGGGGCCAGGCACCGGGACGCGGGGCACCGGGACGCGGGGCACCGGGACGCGGGGCACCGGGACGCGGGGCACCGGGACGCGGGGCACCGGGACGCGGGGCGGCGCGGCCGACAGCAGGAGCGACCCGAAGGCTCGGCACAGCCCCGCCGCCATCGCCGCCGCCGCCATCATGGCCGCCGGCAGCGCGCCTGCGCTCGCCCGCGTCGGATTTAAAGGGGCTGCGCCGCTGCGGGGGCGGGCGGTGCCGGGCCCGGTCCCCGCCCCGCCGGGACTGCGACCGGGACAGCGACCGCGACCGCGGCGGCCATCGAGACCTCGCACCGAGCAGGTTGGGCGGGCGGGGCTGGCGGGCGGGGTTGTGGCGCCCGGGGCTCCGTCGTTCCCCCGGCCGGTCTCCCTGCCCCCGGGGGCCTGCCGGCCCACCCCCCCGCCGGCCCCCGCCGCGGGGAGAGCGGCCGCCCGCCTCGGGGCCCCGGCGGCGCTGGCCGGAGCTGCGCGGCCTCCCCGGAGCGGCCGGGGGCGACGCCCCGCCGGGAGCCGCGGCGCGGCCGGGGAGCGGGGGCGAGGGGCAGCGCCCGGCCCGGGGCCGTCGCGCCTCCTAAGGCGGTGAGGGCGGCTGGGTCCGCGGACTTTGGAGCCCGGGGGGGCCCCGCCGGCTCCCGCCCTCCCCAGGCGGCACCGGGTCCCCGGGCTCTCGGCCTCCCTGCAGGCGGGACCGGCCGCCCCTGCTCTTGGCCCCAGGCGGGGAGGCCGGGAGCCCCCGAGGGAGGCAGGCGTGTGGCCGCGACACGGGTGGGACAGCCCGAAGCCCCGGTCGTGGCTGCTTCCAGGGTGCCGTGGGCACAGCCTGCGGGATTCACGGCTCTATAATTAGGCTGTGCCTTCGCTGCCAGGAATGGCTTTCAGTCTAAGATAAATAACGCGTGTTTGCGCTCCTGCTACGTAACTTGCTCGATTTTTTTTTTAACCGTGCTGTAGCCGTGTGTAGCCAGCCAGGTTTGCCCTCCAGAACTAGGGGAGGGAGAACAGTAAGGTGCCTTAGTGCAGAAGCGTGTGTTGTGAGATGAGGCAAGAGAGAGCCTGCGTGTCAACATGGCCGGGCTCCCTCCTGGGACACCCCGAGCCCTTCTCCCTCCGGGGGAACCTGCGGGGAGGGACAGGAGTCCCGGGTGAAGCAGTGGCTTGGGCAGGTGTAGGGAGTTGGGGACAGCATGCCTCCAGAGGCTCACGAAACATCGTAGAGAGCACTGCGAAGGTTATGTGTTACCGTGGTTGTAGCAACAATCCACTGGCTACGTGGGACGCGGCGATGCTGTGGCGTTTGTCCTCTCTCTGTGTAAAGCATCTGGAGAGCGAACGGATGCTTCCAGGCGGTGCCGGGCCCAGCTCCGCACTGCGCAGTGCTGACACAGTAGGACTCCCCGCGATCTCGTCCTGTATCTGGCCGTTTCTGCAGGCACGGCGGTAGCGATCGCACGGCTGGAGGGCCCTCTGCAGCTCCACCTGCTTGGCTTTAGAGGGATGGGGTCAGCAGTGGGGGCACGGGTGAGGGTGATACCAAACGGGGTGTAAAGCCTTTCGCCACAAGATCGAGTGTAGGATGGAGCAGATCTAGCTGGGCGTAGGGCAGGGGTGACTTCGGCCGTCTGAGCAGGAGCCTGATGGCGGGGTAGAGCCCCTTGGGCAGCGTGCGGCGGCAGCTTAAGGGCTCGGCTCTGCTCCCTAGTGCTCCCGTCGGTCCCCGAGGAGGGAGCCCTGGGCTTGGCGTGCGCAGCTCTCCCAGGAGAGCGTCCGACCGTCCTGTTTCTGGAGCCTGGCTGCATCTCCTCCCCTCCCCCTGCTGCAGTGTGGTTGGCTGCCGAGCGCCTGGTGCCTGCGCTTCTGCTAGAACCGGAGGGCAGCGCGGCAGACGCCGTGGGAGCCGTGCATCGCCGCCGCGGCCTGCACTTCTCCGCGGCGCTGGGGCCTCCGGGAGTGCCAACGCTGGACAAGCCGCTGCAGGCAGCCAGGTACCGCTCCTCTGCAGTGCAGGGTGGGGGAGGATTCCCATCTGGTGACTGGGACGGGCAGGGTGCCCAGCCGCTCGGTAACAAAGGACCGCTTTGAAGTGCAATTTCGGGCAGAGCTGATGAAAACTTTTCTCCTTGGGAAGCTTACAGTTAGCCAGGTGGGCAGAGAATTTCTCTGTGGTGATACTGAGGAGCGATGAAGGGGTTTCTCTGGCTTGCTTGTCCCAAGGATACGCAGCGGGCGTGCCTCCTGCTGCCAGACAAAGCCGGAGGAACGATGACGGAGGCAGCTCCCAGCATACGGCAATGGCTCTCAAACTTTCAGAGCCTTGTTTCCCCTAAAACCTTCCTCCCATTAATAAACTGCTTACTAAGCTGTTCCAAAGCGGAGGTGCACCCTACCAAAGGTGCGGGGGCTGGGGGGGCAATTGCTGGTGAGCTTCTGGGAGGGAGAGGATGCGGCTGGGAGGAGGTGTCTGAAGAAGGGCTGGGGGATGGCGTTGCGGCAGAATGCTCTGGCCAGGCAGCCGGGAGAAATTTGCACAATGGTGGGAGGCAGCAGTGCATTACCAGCAGCCGCAGGCTTCCCTGTGCCTTGCATAGCTGGCATCTGGCACTCTCTTGCGGCTCCGTGCGAGGGTCTCCTCTAGTGCCCTTGGTCTCCCATCTCCCATGCCACCTTGGAGACATGGAAGGCACCCGCCTCTGCGTGAGAGGAAGGAGGGTGGTGTTCAGCACACATCGGGTCAAAGATCTGGCCAGCTCAGACACAGGGTAAATAAACATGGCTGAGCTTTGCTGTAATTGGCAGAAGGAGCAGGAAGCGCGTGTTCTCTCATCTGCTGTTTTGGAGGAATGTCCAGGTAGGAACAACAGCATTAACCCCAAATAACAAAATGGCTCGCGGGGCACCAAGGACACGTGGCAGGATTTTGACCTTGGCAGAGTTGCTGGATAAAGGCTTGGTTTGCTAGGAAAGAGTGATGTAGCTCCTCAAAGAACTCCAGCTGGTGGGGAGAGCCAGAGGTAAAACAGATCCTTTGCTTATTATGCAGGTAGAGCTTTGTCTCTGTGAATTTGGCTGCCTTGTTACGGTTTACGAGACACGTTTTCTTCTGGAAATAAAAGCTCAGTCTTGCCGCCTGCAGTCAGCTGGTCTTTGCAGCTGCCCCAGGTATGCTGTGGAGGGAGTGGGCACACTCCTGAGCCCTTCAGGCTACACAGAGTGGCTGCAGGGCACTTGCTGGTCCCAGCTGCCTCCTGGCCATCTCCCGTGCTCCTGAGGCACGTCCAGTGCATAGCCCTCACATTAGACAGATGCCTGCAGAGGCACTGGCTCCTGGGAATTATTCTGCCTGCTTTTATACTACTTCATGCTGTCAGGGCAAGGTAATGGCTCTCACTCTGTCTTTTACAGAGCAGAGACTCCCAATCAGATTCTGAAGCTAGGAAGAGATGCTTGTTCTGGCTTCGTTCCAGCTGCTTAGCTCTTTTCTCCACTAGCCTGGAAACAGGTTTTAATGGTGTTCCACTGTAGTCTCAGGCACAGCAGATGCAGAATGGATTTGGTGAGCTGCTGCAGACATGAGCAAGAGTTTAAAAACAAGGTCTTATCAGCTGATCTGGAGGTGCTAGCACAAGCTTGCTGGTGGGGGTGGTGAAGACTGCTGTTCTGGTTCCAATGGCCTGCTGAAAGGTGCCTGTTTCCCTGGCCAGCTGGGGTTGTAAACAGCATAAACTGCAATAAGGAGCAAAATGGCTTTCTACTAATGGCACATGTCGGTGCTGTTTTTTGGGGTTGGTTTTTTTTGTTGTTTGGTTGTTTGGTTGTTTTGTTGTTTTTTTAACCCTCGTTGCCTCCAATGTCTGTATTCTTTGATCGCTAATGAATCGGTCTTGAAAGGAATAAGTGATCTGATACAAAGACGATCTCCTCTGTCTTCCTCAGGGCACATATGCTTATTGGAATTGGATCGTGCTTTGGTAACACAGGAATTGCTTGCTCTGGTCAATCAGAACAAACCCTGGTAGCTTTTGACTTGCCATTTCCAGCTGTGGGCTGGAAAGTGGGAGGGGAATGGGAAGCTCCCAGGTAGTGATGTGAACCTGAGTCACTGTGGCCAAGTCCCTGTAAAGCCAGCTTATCGCCGCCTTGCCCTAGGTTTCAGGCAGGTTATGCTACGGTGCGTTTTCTGTTAGAGATTGTAGGTGGTGGGGAGCTGAAGCTTCTGGGACAGAGAGGAATGTTTAATGCTGAAGTGAAAGAGCATGAAGGGAGCCTCCTATCTCCTTGCGGGAGAGCCCTTCCACTTGAGCTGCAGATCTAGCTCCTTAGTCCTAGTTAAAAGCCCCTGGGGCTCTTGTAGCCTGCTGGTTAGCACAGACTTTCCCGACATAGGACTTCTGGTATCTAGAAAAACCCCTGGAGCTTCACACTCAGCTAGAGCTGGCATGTGTTAGCTGCTGCTGAAAGAAGCAATCCTGGCCTTGATCCCTGTCCAGGGGACAGGGAGGGCTGGGCTGTTTCCAACAGCACAGTCAACTTGTACTGAGTTACACATGACTCTAAAGCTTGGGGAAGGTGGTTGGGTGAAACCTTTCTGGGCTTGGAGGTTGGCTTTGAAACCATCCGAGGGGGTGCCTGGGTGCTAAGGAGAGTCCTGGGTTTTGGGCATGGGAGAATGTGGGTGAGACAGCTCCTTGCCTCCACTCCCTCCTCCGCTGCTGGAGCTGGATTGCATTGCCTCTCTTGCTCTGGGACAGAGGGACCCTGTCCCCGTGGGGCCCTGCTGAAAGGAGGCATTTGCTGCATTCCCTTCCTCTGGGCCTAGGGTGAGTTTCTAGTGCTGTGGTGCCTGGCCCATTTGTCCTGAAGTGGTGTTCAGCAAAGGCAAATGTAATAAGGAGTTTATCTAAGGAATTCAGATGAGGATTTGCTTGGTTTTTTTTTTTTCCTCCCACATGAGAATGGTTAAGCCATGGGACGGGGGTCTGAAGAGCTTGTGGGATCTCCATTTTCAGAGATACTCAACCCTTGACGAGACACAGATACCTGATCAGATACCTGCTTTGAGTGAGGGGATGGACCAGAGACCTCTAAGAGACCTCTAGGCATCCCTTCAAAGTAATACAACAGCCAGACTCTTTTATTAGGGAGGAAGTTGCAAGGCAGCAGTCTCTCTATGGTACTTGAAGTCATCTGTGTGTTGGTTTGACTCTCTAGACAGTCCGCAGTGCAAGAAAGGTCCAGGCTGGAGGCTGGGGTTGGGAAAGAACTTTGGGCAGAAAATGGGGCTCTAGGTGCCCCCTTTTTTGGCAGGAGGGTGGAGAAACTCATGAGCCAGAGACAAATGGTGGCAGAGGACCTCATGCACGTCAGAGTTTGAGTGACATCTTTTGGCTTTGGGATTGCAGCTTGGAGATATGCTGGGTATGAGCTCCTAGGGTGCTGAGCCCTGACTGATCTCTTTGTGTGTTCTTAGTGGCTCTAAGGGCATTTCCAGGCAATGGTAACAAGCATCACAGAGCACCATTCCTGCTCCGTGCCTCACATGAACCTCAGCAGGAACGTATCCTAGGATGGAGCCATATACTGCAATTAATCCACCAGTTCTTTCAGGAGTCCAGCACTTGCCCTCTAATTTCTGGCTCTTACTCATGTTGCAGTTCTTAACGTGAAGCTGCACACCCATCTGTCCCTTCATTTGCAAAACATCCTTCTCTTGCCTTTGTTTCTAAAGCCTTAACATGTGTGTGTGCAGCTGCTCTTAGCTGTGAAGTTCTTGGGCACCATACAGAGCTGATTATGTTTCTTGTTTTACCCATACTGGAGTGGCTCCGGAAATGCTGACTGTCGGATGTGCAGCTCAGCAGCACCAGTTTGTCCCTTTTCCATGGCCCTGTTGCTGGTGACCCTGAGCACAGTGGCTCTTCTGGCAGTGATGTGGCAGTGTGCAAGTTTCCTGGCAGTGCCAATATGTCCTGGCTGTGCAGTGGAAGCCTCGGAGGCTCTCTGCAGCTGACTGTAGCCTCCTGCAGTCTCTGCTTGCTTTCTGACACTATGGCATCAAAATAAGGAGAAAACTTGTGTTCATGACACAGCTTCTGTGGTGGTTGCAACCTTGGCACTCTGTTTGCTTTTTACTGCTTTTATTTTATTTTTCAGCATCCAAGGTATTAGGTCTAGGCTTTGTTGCAGTATCCCTTAGGAGTGGAGACTCAGCTGTATAGTGGCGATCTCGCTTCTGGCTTCGTTGGGGGTCAACCAGTCTTTCCAGAGACCCTTTATTCTGTTGTTTAACAGTAATGAGCTGGCAGAGGTCCAAAGGAAAAAAAAACCCAAAACCTCCCTCCTTTTATCAAGTTGTTTTGCTTCTCAAATACATAACCTTACTGTTTCTCCAGGTAGCAAAAGCATGTCTCACAGTATGAGACTGGGATAATTATTGTGAAAATAAGACTTTAAGCCCTGTGTTTCCATTTCTAAATGCTACCATTGCTGTCTATCTCCCAAACACTCATTCTTGCTATGGGTCAGACTTACTCTTTTCCACAAGAAGGTTTTTTCCAGAATCCAGCTGTTTTTCTGCAAATACCATATCGTTAGATCACCTTCTCCTACAGAAGAGTTTGCTGCTAAAAATCTGTGCCTGCTTCTATACAGAAAGTGCTGGCAGGCCACCTGCAGTTTGAAGGAAGCTGCAATCATTGTCTTGACAGTATCACTCGTGCAAGTTGTGATGGTGTCTCACATATACTCGGTCCGGGAACATGCAGAGAGACAGTGAAGTGAACTGAATTTGTTGAGGCATGTGTAGACCTGAAGTCTCTGTCCTATTGTAGTTGACTCCTGATTTCCCTGGTGCTTACTTTTTTTTGCTCTCTGTAGTCTTCTAGCATTAGGCATCATAATCTAAGCTTTAAGATTCACTTGGACCCATTTAGTCTGTCATCCTTGTTTCTGTTGTGGCAGCTGTTGTGGGTTTAAGATAGAAGCAGTGAAGCTTCCAGCTCTTTCCTCCTAAAGCTCTTGCATGTGGGAGCATTTTTCAGAGGCAGAAAAGTGGGCTGCTGAAATTGCTGATGCTCAGTGATTTCCTGGTTATGCACTTGAATACAGGAGGAAGGTTTCTGCCTGGCAGGATGTGCTAGCTGATGGATTCCCAGCTGACTGCTGCAAATGCCACAAAGCTCAGTGCGTGCATGTTCCTTCCCTGTCTTCCTGCAGCACTCCTCCAAATGGGAGCAGGGGAGGGGAGATGAGATGGGTGTTGCCGGAAAGCCAGGTTATTCTAGCAGCTTGCTGTAAGTAGGGAAGACATGCCAACTAGAGCAGAAACATGCTGGTGGGGACCTGGGCTGTGACACCTGCAGAGCTGTGAGGAATGCAGCAGGATAAACTAGGAGCTGGGCCCTCCAGCTCCTGAGGAACTCTTTGGAAAAGCATTCTGTCTTCCTATTCCAGTCTGAGCCTCCCCCTGCCAAAGCCAAACGATGGTGTCTCCCCTCCTCTCTGCAGGAACCTCCGAGTGCGTTTTCTGCCTGAATAAGGGACACTCAGTGCCCTTTACTGAATGTGTGGGAGTAGGAAGAGTGCTTATACAGCAGCCTCAGCCTGCCTGACCTTGGCGTCGGTTGCCATAGAGCGTGTTTCCTTTCTAGAGGGCTGGGCACTGAGCGTAGACCTGCCAGCACTGGGGAGAGCTAGAAATAAGGCTCTGTAGGGAAGAATTGTCACTTTGGAGGGGTAATAAGTCAGCTCGCACCAGTGTTTGTTGGTTTTCTTTGCTGTGCAAGAGGTAGCAGCATTTAAGTGGCTTCTCTGCAGTCTTCTCTTTGTTTTCTTGTTGGTGCTCGGAAGTGAACAGCCCGTGTGCTGTTCTCGGGTTTTGCACCCTGTGTCCAGCCTGGACAATCCCCTGTCCACCCTTGAACACTGGAAGCATGTTGGTACCTAGCAGAGCTGTGCTTCTAGGATGTCATCCGAGGGGAGAAGGACCAGGGTCGTGCAGAGGTGTTTGCACAGCCAGTGAGAGAAGAGGAGCCTGTATTGGTATTGTCTTGAGGATCTGAGGATGTAGTTGCAGGGTAGGATGAGTCTGATGTGCTGTGGGTCAGGTTGTTTTGATTATTTTTGATTATTTTCAGTTTGAAATCTTTCCAGTTCTGAAAAACAAGTTGATCGTGGGGACTGTGAAATGCTCGAAGCTTTTTCTGCTGGAAGGGCTGAAGAAAGACAGGATGTTGCTGTAGTAGAGGCACTGGTGGTTTAACACACAGCTCAGCGATTTCTCAGTTGAGGAGTAGTTCTGTGAACAGTGGAATTAATGAGGCTGATTTCCTATGGATCTGGGTCTTGTCTGACTGTTATTGAGCAAGGTGCAAGCTCTGGTGGCTTTTTATCAAGATTTGTAACGTGTTCATCTTCCCAATGTGTTTGTATTGTACTTTTTAAAGATGGCAGAAAGATCTCTGTATGGACATAAGTAATACTTCCATGAAAACTGTCAGCATTTCACAGCTGACCCAGTGCACAGAGGGACAGATGAAGAGGCACTTGTGCTGCACAGCTGTGTGAGCCTTAGGGCAGAGCTCTAGTTTTGTTGAATGCTGGGTATTACTGGAACAGGCTGCCCAGGGAAGTGGTTGAGTCCCCATCCCTGGAGGTGTTTAAAAGACGGGTAGACGTGGTGCTTAGGGACATGGTTTAGTGGTGGACTTGGCAGTGTTAGGTTAACGGTTGGACTCGATGATCTTAAGGCTCTTTTCCAACCTAAATGGTTCTGTGATTCTATGATTCTATGTATGAGGCTGTTCCTGGGGATCTCCTTGTGTCCCAAGCGTTGTCTATGGTCCAGAGGACTCCCACCGCCTGATTTCCCTGTTTCTGAGTCTGGGGCTGTGTTTCCTTATGAGCTGAAACCAGTGAGGGGCCATTTCACCCTTTAGCAGTTGTTACCTGGGCTTCTGTAGAAACAGGTAAGTGCCTGCTGAGCCTTCCTGGGAGGCTGTCTGGACCCATTTCGGAGCAGGACAACAGTGCTTCGCCAGACGTGGCAGCGCTAGCGTCCTTTGGGCTGCCAGCCTCTTCCTCTGGAGCTGGGAATCGTGGCACATCTCTTCCTGAATTGTGCTCACCCACAGAAGTCTGCCTTAGGCAGGGCTTCCCTTGTTGCTTTAGCACTCGGTCACTCCCCCAGGTGTGTTATAAAGGTGAGAAAAAGAATAACCAGGGGAACTGTGGACCAGAACGCTTAGCTGCCAGTTCCTGGAGAATCAGTTTGGAAGACGGGATGCGAGTGGCAGCCAACTCTCAACAGACCTATTCTTTTCTTCGAAACAGTAGTCTATGCCCTCTATCTTGATCTTAGCAAGGTTTTCCATGCCATTCTTATATGGTTTTCTCTAAAGCAAACTGGGAAATGTCACAGTCCAGATGACTTTGCGGTGTAAAATGCACAACACACAGGGTCACTGCCTGTGGAGCATGGCAGATACCAAAAAGTGAAGGGTAGAGTGAAGTGTGGCTCAGGGCTGGTGCTGATGCTGAATCATGAAGTGAATGTGAAGTCAGCGTTGTGACTCTGGGGTGGGTGGGGGAGGACTCAGCTCAAAGGTACAAACAGGAACCCAGTCTTCAAGAGACATGAAGTGTTTCTGCCCTGCTGAGGTTCAGTAAGGTCTCCACTGTGTGTCGAGAGTTTGCTGCCCTTCTTGAGGGATGAATGTGCATCACTGGAACAGAAACCAAAGAGGAGCTGAGAGGAGAGTTCAGGCCTATAAAAGAACTCAAGGACCTTCTGGAAGAGTGAGGCTAAGGAGGAAATGGATGGGTATAATGAGATGTGTGTACTTATAGCAACTGCCCCCAGCACTATTCACCATCTTCACTTTCAGTGCTGCAGTGAGGAAGAAAATGGACCCCTCTATTGCTCAGGGCTCACTCCTGGGCAGGGATAGTGGTAGCTGAGCTGGGGGATAGCCCTGAGCCCCCCTGGGCAGAGCACACAGCTGGGGAAGAGAAGAGCCCCGCTCTGCTCTCTCTGTTCCTGTACCTGGGGCGGCATTTCTGGTCGCTCAGTAAACCAGGCACAAGGCTGCTGCCGAACAAAGAGCTCAAACCACACAGAGGTGGGTCCTGCAGGAGGACAAAGACAAATCTGTTGGCAGCTTTCCCCCCCACCTCCTCCTGCGCGGTGCCTGGGCAGTTTGCCAGCTTCCTGACGGCAAGGCCCTGGGTGCTCAGGTCGCAGTGCCTCCTTGCCGCCTCCTGCCAGCTCCGGGCGGGCGGCAAGGAGGTGCTGCCGGGCAGGCGCTGCCTGCGCAGGGCATCGCAGCTGCCTGCCTTCAGCCCTGCAGGAGACTGGCCCTGGAGTGACCGATAGCCAGGTGGGTGGTGGCTTTCCTGCCCTCCATGAGTAATGTGAAGAGGCTGCTGGGGTGGCCCAGATGGGGGGAGGCTGAGAGAGGGTTAGGTGAGTGAGTCGTGGAGCAGCCAGGGTACTGTCAGCCTGCTGTAAGAGGTCTTGCCTGCTTCTTATGTCTCTATCTCTCTTGCCTGCTGTGTTTCCCTAGGTCCTGGATTTTCTGTGCAGAGATCTTGCAGCCATGCTGGCATTGCGGGCTGTAGCACTCGGTGTCCCTGTGCAAAGGCAGTAGCTTGTTATTATCCTGTTGTATATCTGGGGGGTGTATATCTGGACAGGGAAGGGGTGCAGAGTCCTTACGCCATCCTGAGGAGTCCTTGGGCTGGCAGCCGGGTGAATGGAGCTGGAAAAGCTGTTAGTGTTTCAGGCTGACACCCACGCAAGGGTTACACTGGTGTAACTGTAGCAGTTGGTGTACCTAAGCTTTCCCACGCAGGCGTGATTCAGTTCATGCAGGCGGTGCTGTGTCCCTTATCGCCGCAATGGCCACCCTGCGCCGGGGCTGGGCTCGTCAGGGCGTACTCTTCTGGTCAGGGGGTTTTTTGTTTGGCGCAGTAAGGCCATTGATGCCTCCCTGTCTGTGAGACGCTCTTCCAGGAGATTTTCCATTTAGGAAGCAGAAAGCTTTGAGCTGGCATCCCTCCACTTTCTCTTCCCTTTCTTCTGCCGTCAGAAGAGGTGTTGAGCTCTGACAGCCTCCTTGCATCAGTGGCCTGTGGGCAGGAGGTGTACGCATTGCAACCCCAGCTGCCAACTACAAATCTCTGCTCTTAAATGGAAGCTAAATCAGCTTTCCTTGCTGCTGGGAGCGTGGGAGTGTTGGAGGTCAGCACTGATTCTAGCCTTTTTGTCTCCTGTCCACGTGTGCCACCTGCACTGGTTGCCAGCACTCCGTGCCACAAAAACGGAGACACGTGCCCTGACATCTGCCTGCTGCCAAAGGGAGAGGGGAAGACAAAGGGGAAGGACTTAGAGTGGGCAACCAGTTGAAGGCTGTCTCTGGCTGTTTGAAGGAGGCCGTGACACTTGTGTCTGGTTGTGGCTCTCTGAAACAGCACTGAGGCGCTCAGGTTTTCTCTCTGTGTGTAGGGCTGCAGGAGCAGGACTATGTCCACCATGGTGTACCCAAGGGAGGAGAAACTGGACAAGCTGAGCCAAGAGGAGATAATTTCCAACACCAAGCTGGTGATGCAAGGGCTGGAGGCACTCAAGAATGAACACAACTCCATCCTGCACAGCTTGCTGGAGACCATCAAGTGCCTGAAGAAAGATGAAGAAGCCAATCTCGTGCATGAGAAATCCAACCTGCTCCGCAAGTCAGTGGAGATGATTGAACTGGGGCTCGGAGAAGCTCAGGTGAGATTGGTGGGTGACCCCCTAGGTGTTACCCAGGACGAATGGGAAGGTGGGCATGTGGCCGTTCCCTGTAAGCTGCAGGGGCAGCTGAGGGTGGGCCCTAAGCGTGCGTGTGAGGGAGATACAAGATTGTGGTAGTTACTTACTGGGACTCTTGACAAGGTGATGATGGCACTGTCCAACCATCTGAATGCTGTGGAGTCAGAGAAGCAGAAGCTGCGCGCTCAGGTGCGGAGACTGTGCCAGGAGAACCAGTGGCTGCGCGACGAGCTTGCCAACACCCAGCAGAAGCTGCAGCGCAGTGAACAAACCGTGGCTCAGCTGGAGGAGGAGAAGAAACACCTTGAGTTCATGAACCAGCTGAAGAAGTATGATGAGGATGTCTCACCTTCGGTATGCCCTAATCCTGTCAAGCAGCCTCCTTTGAGGGTGGGGGAGGTTGGACCAGCAGGATTGCCTAGGTGTGATAGCGTTGCCCTGCATTTTGCCCCTTCCCAGCTACCGTGCACAGCAATGCCTGTAACTAAAGGGGGCCTGAATGGGGCAGAGCCTGTGGAAGAACATGGAGTAGCATGCCAGGATGTGCTGGGGAAATTTGGCTTTATTAGTTTTGTTGTGAGGGGGGGAAGATGGTGGCAGAGACAACAGGGGAAGTTGAGGGTGTTGGTAGGCTGCAGCAGAGAGGAGAGTTTGGCATCTGACTCAGCCCAGGCTGCTGCTGTCTCCTCTGAGAACCAATACCATTTTGATTCCCATCCTCTCAGGAGGAGAAGGAGGGCGACTCCACCAAGGACTCTCTGGATGATCTGTTCCCCAATGAGGAGGAGGAGCATGGTCCTGGATGTAAGTGTTTGCTCATGCATGGTTGCTGGCTGTCTCTGTTCAAGCCTGCTGTGCCAACTGTGCCCCTGTTTATTCCTCTGTGCCTGCAGTGCCCCACCAGCACAGCAGCGCAGTGGCAGCTGCCCAGCAGGGAGGCTACGAGATTCCCGCACGTTTGCGCACCCTCCACAACCTTGTCATCCAGTACGCCTCACAGGGACGCTATGAGGTGGCTGTGCCGCTCTGCAAGCAGGCACTGGAGGACCTAGAGAAGACATCAGGCCACGATCACCCTGATGTGGCCACCATGCTCAACATCCTGGCACTAGTATACAGGTGAGCATGGTGAGGAGGGCAGGACTGGGCCAGGACAGCTTTCTGCCTCTCCCGTTTACCAGGACAGCACATTCTGGTGACCGGGAGCTCCCTCAGCTTCCAGTGGTTTGCATTTCAAAAAGCTTTTAGCACAGACGAGGTATTTGGACTGCCAAACTCCCTGATATAACTAGGGAGACTGGCTAAGGTAGGGAGGAATGGAGAAATGAAAGGGCTGTGGGGACTGGATCTGCGTGGAAGGAGGACTGTTGTTCACAGTTCTGCTTGCTATGGGCTGTGATGTCCAAATCCCGAATAACTGGTTGGCTTTGCACTGCAGGGATCAGAATAAATACAAAGAGGCAGCACACCTCTTGAATGATGCTCTCTCCATCCGTGAGAAGACTCTGGGCAAAGACCACCCAGCGGTGAGTGTCTTCCTCTTTCAGTCACTCCCCTTGACCTGTGGGTGCCGCTGGGGATAGAACGGTGCCCTTATGGTGTGTCTGCAGCCGGGCTGCCAAGGGCGGCAGTGTGCTCTGTGATGTGAGGGGTGCTGTTCACATGGTGTGGGGCTCTGTTTTACTGCTTCGATATTTCCTGCTGTCTTGTTCAGTATGGCCGGCCAGGAGTTGGCTTCTTCTGGATCCTGCGATGTAGGCAGGGTAGCCTTCTGCCGCTGGACCTCCTTCTCTTCAGAAGGAGCTGTACTGCAGGCATGAAGGAAATGAGACAGTCACTGTTACTGCTGCTTGCACCCCTTGTTTGGTCCCACTCAATTCTGCTTTGTTTCATGGAGAAGCTTATGTCTCTGCAGGTGGCAGCAACTTTGAACAATCTGGCTGTTCTCTACGGCAAGAGAGGGAAGTACAAAGAAGCAGAGCCACTGTGTAAGCGAGCCCTGGAGATCCGTGAGAAGGTACTGGTATCCCAGTTACCCCCGTTACCTCACTGCACCTGGGAGATCCAGGACCTACCTAGTCTCTTCAGCTGCCGATTCTGCCACCACCTTTCCTGTCTCTCCAGTGTTTGCACCCTTAGAGAGGCCTGCCAGGAGGTGGAAGCTGGAATTTCTCCTCTTCACCTCCCTAGTCCTTGGCTCCTGTCTGACATAGGCATGTCCTGGAGGGACTACAGTGTCTCCAGGAGTCCACTGCGGGCTTTAAGTGTTGACTTTTTGTGGCTTCTCTTCTTTTGTCCTCAGGTCCTAGGCAAAGACCATCCTGATGTGGCCAAGCAGCTGAACAATCTAGCCCTGCTGTGCCAGAACCAGGGCAAGTATGATGAGGTGGAGTACTATTACTGCCGGGCCCTGGAGATCTACGAGAGCTGCCTGGGTCCTGATGACCCCAACGTGGCCAAGACCAAGAACAACCTGGTGAGACCCTGGAGAGAAGCCATGTGGGGATGGGGAGTGGTGCCATGGGAAAGATGAGCATTGTCTGGTGTTTGGAAGACACAGCGAGATAGCTGCAAGAGCGGGGCAGAGTTAATCTGTGTTGCCCAGTGGGGCTGGAGCTGTTTTCTTGGTTGCAGGCCTCCTGTTACCTGAAGCAAGGCAAATACAAAGATGCAGAGGTGCTGTATAAGGAGATCCTGACCCGTGCTCACGTGAAGGAGTTTGGCTCTGTGGATGGTTTGTACAGCAGAAGCTATTGGGGCTGGGGAAGGGTGAGCAGTTTGGTCTCCCGGCTCTCAGCCTAGGCTTGGCTGGTTCTGGTATCCCCCCGGCAGAGGGATGGGATGCCTTGCAGGGCCCCTGCTTTGGGCAGCCCTTGAGACACTGCCCTTCTAGTGTGTTATGCTGCTCCACCTCTTCTCTCAGAAGGGGTCTTGGAGAGCTCTGGCTGCCAGTCTTTACTGGGTTGGGAATAGTTGTGGCTAAAAGGGGGAATAGCAAGTGGTACAATCATTCCCAGGCATAGACTGAAGTCTCTCCTGTGCACCTGGCAGAGGTATTCCCCCATGGGAGGACTTGTTCCTTCCTTCCCCTGCCCTGCCCTTGCAATGGCGGTTGCCTTTCTTGGGGCTCTGGCCCAGGGACCAGGGGCATCTGGAAGCCTTGTCACTTCCATCTGGTGAGCTGGTGGCTCTGGGGACAGAGTGCTGGGCTGTGCAGGAGGCAGAGCCCCCGTGGAAGTGCCAGAGCAACAGGGTGAGGTGGTGAGCGGAGCTGTCTTGCATTCTTCCCCACACAGATGAACACAAGCCAATCTGGATGCACGCCGAGGAGAGAGAGGAGATGAGCAAGGTGAGTCTGAGCTGGTGGTGCTGCCTGTTGATAGCAGCAAGAGCCCAGGGAGGGGAAGGAGATCCAGGGGTTTTGATCCTCTCTTATCACAGCCAGGCCCTCCTTCCTGCAGTCTGAAGAGCTGCCATGGCCACTGATGAAGGCCAAGAGGGGTCTGGAGCGTGGGGAGAGAGCATGGCTGCTCCTTAGGGCAGCAGGGAGGGAAGGCCCATCAGAGAGCTTGATGTTTTTCCTGGGGCAGGGGGTTGTTCAGCCTCTCAGCCGTGGCTGCATGCTCCCTCTTTTTGCTTTAGTGATCCCTCTAGAGCACGCAGATGATGGAAGATGGAGGATGGCAGAGGGTTGTGCTGCAGGGCCTTGGTACTCTGTTCCAAAGAGCTGCTAGTACCCAAAGCACAACCACTTCTGAAGCAGCCCTAAGGCTGCCTGGGGAAAAATGGAGCTCAAGAAGAAACTGCTGCTGTCACCTTGCTTAGGAAACAGAGCCAAACCTCCTGAAAAAGATCTCTGCACAGGGCAGGCCCTAGCTGTTCTATGTCCTAGCTGGCCTCTGAAAGAGGATAGACATGGGTTGTGTTTGCCTTGGACTAGGCTGAGAGGCAAAGAAGCTGTTGCTCCTGTTGCCCAGGCCCTGCTCTGTGCTCAGCTGATAAATGCAGCAGAGTCCTGCCTCTGCCTTTCCCAAGCCTAAGACCTCACCTGCTTTTTGGCAGGTGGGTGAAGCAGCAGAATGAAGGGCTCTGGTCCAGTCCTCTAGCTGCAGTGGGAGCAGACACTGGCTCTCTCCTTTTCCTTTGCCCTCAAAGCAGGCCCCATCCCTACATAGGTGCAGACAGCAGGCTGCCAGGCTTGGCTTAGTGACTTACCCGCCTTGCACTGCTCCGGCTCTGCTGCAAAGAAATTACACTTGCTGCGGCACCATCCTATGCAGGAGAAATCAAAGTTGGAGACCAGGCTCCCCTTGCCCCCTCTGGGCTTGAGACGCTTCTGATGGTATCTTTGGAGAATTAAGAGGTCAAAAATAGATAGTTGCAGTGTGGAGCTATGCTCCAGATAATGCAAGCTTTGCTACGAGGCAAAAGAACAGGCTCAGGGACCTACAGTTGGAGTGAGATTCATTTTACAGCCTGGGGCAAGGGCTGAGCCTCTTTCCCTGCCCCGGGACTCCTGTCCCCAGGGCAGCGGTGCCTATGCCCCGTGGCATGGTTGGCATGGCCTTCCTGGCCAGGCGGCGGTAACAACAGACCTGCTTGTACTGCTGGCCCAGGGGCTGGGGCTGCTGCGCTCTGCTTTGTGCTGTGTTTCCACATCTCCTATTAAAAAGCATCAAACCCCTCTTGCAGAGCTTCACTTCTTTTTTCCCTCACCCCTCTTTCCCTCTGCTCTCAGTGGCAGCGGGGGGGGGGCAGCTCGTGCCAGCAGCAGGGCCTTGGGCACAGCTGGCAGCCCTGGCCTGCAAGGCTCTTTCTGCCCCAGGGGATTTGACACCTTTCCCCTCGGGTTCAGCCACCCTCTTAAGGCTGCCTCCACGCAAGCTTCAGAGGTGTTTTGAGTCCGGAGCTCTCCTGTCCCTGGGGCCTGCCCAGGCTGTGTAGGCTCTGGCACAAGGAAACCCACGTGTGTCTATGGCTCAGGGAGACTCCAGCATGTGGGGTAAAGATCTGAGAAGTGCTGTGGGACTGAGCTGGGTGCTCCCTGCCCCTGTGGGTGCAGAGCCAGGGGCATGGCACACCCCCAAGTGCTCGCCACGCACCAGGGTGCACAGTGTGTGGACAGGCAGCCCTGCTCCTGCAGCAGTGGCAATTCCTGCCCGCAGGCATCATGGTCCCTACCGACCCGGGGCAATGCTGGCTAGCAGCTAGTGCCCTGCAGGGTGGGTTGTCCTGGCCCTAGATCTTTCTCCTTGAGCATCAAGCTCTGCCCCCTCTCCTGTTGCTCTGGCCAGCAGCCTCTTTGCTCCTGGCTGATTCCTTTGCTAGCCTTGGCTGAGGGGTTTAGTGCCCATGCTGCCTGGCATGCCTATGGGGTTTTTGTCAGTTGGGGTTTTTTTTGTCTCCCTTTTGCATGCTGGGGAGGGTGGGATGTTGTGTCCTCCAGAGTGCCCTGAGGATGGGCTGTGTTGTCCCTGCTGCCTTTGGTACCACGGAAGGGGTAAGGAGATGGGATTATGCTCCTTGCTGGGGTGGGGACATCACTTCTACTTGTGGACCAAATCTGTTGCAGCAAATGGGCTTTCAGCTTTCCCTCCAGGAACCTGCTGGGCTTCATCACTGCATTCACACTTTGTGTTTCCAAAGGCTGGGCTGGTGTGGGGGTGCAGCCTGGGGCCTGACCCTGGCACCCAGTGGGAGAGCACAGGCCAGAGAACGGCAGTAGGCATGGGGCTAACAGCTCTCATCTCTCCTTACCCCGTAGAGCAAGCACAGAGACAGTGCTCCCTACGCCGAGTATGGCGGCTGGTACAAGGCCTGTAAGGTTAGCAGGTAAGAAGTGGTTTGTGGGCAGCTGTGGGCTCTGGAGGGGGTGGCCCCAGGGCTCCTGTTCACCTTCCATCTATTGCTACAGCCCAACTGTGAACACCACTCTGAGGAACCTGGGTGCACTGTACCGACGCCAGGGCAAGCTAGAGGCAGCTGAGACCTTGGAGGAGTGTGCGGTTCGCTCTCGGCGGCAGGTAACGCCAGAGGGACCTTCCCTGGTGCAGGGGGCATTGTGGGGCTTGGGGTGGCAGGTCATGGCACAGCATTTGGCTTGGGGTGTGGTGAGGGGCTCTGCTGGGCCTTGCAGCCTCTGATATCTTTGGTTTACATTCCCACAACAGCAGAGCACCTTGGTGGTTGGGGTTGCATTTGTGCAGGGGTACACACATGTGGTACACGTGTGGGGTTGTGCATGTGTGCATGGATGGAGCAGATGTCAGTGTGTGTACACGTGGGGAAGAAGGCATGGCTCTTTGAGTGCAGAAATACTGCAGCTGGGTTAGGGCAGGTTACCGGGCTCTGTCAGCTATTGAGGACCTCTGCACTCACTGGGATGTTTTCTTCCCACTATTTTTTTTGTCTAGGGAACACACCTAGGGATTTCTTAAGAGTGCCTCTCACCCTAAACTCCTCTCAGTCCTCAAATAATAAAGCAGGAGCTGTAAGCACCTAGCACAAAGACTGAAGGCAGCAGAAACCTTCACACACCAAAATGTGAAGAAAAAAAGCTTTCAGCTTTAGAGTAGCAAGCCCTCATCCCCCAGGGTGATTTATGGCTTGGTGGGGGGCTCACTGAGCTGGGAACCCAAACAGGGGCTGCTAAGTGCAGGATGGCATTTGGCTCCATCCTTCTTGGGCTGGAGAGTTTTGGCTGTGATGGGGCAATGGCCAAGAGAGGGGACGGGACCAAGCACAGCGATGGCACAGCAGATTGCTAGAGGGAAAGAACACAGAAGGGCAAAACATGGTGCTTCCTTATCCCTTTCTGCTTGCAGGGCATTGACCCGATCAACCAGACGAAGGTGGTGGAGATCCTGAAGGAGAGCGATGGCACAGAGAGACGTCGGAGCCTGGGGGGCAGCGTCAAGTACGAGAGTGCCACAGACGGTAGCGAGGAAGTGAGTATGGGCGTGGAATGGAGCGGGGTAAGTACAAGACACCATCAAGAATGGCCTCAGCCGGCTGCCAGAGGGAAGGGACAGCCTGGCTCAGGGCTGTCCCCGCGTGGCCTGTCGTGGCATCCTTGTCTGCCTCCATTCGTTCCCCGCACACTTCCTTCCCTTCTTTCTTGGCATGAGCCAGCCAGCCAGCCCACAAAGGTGCGTGTCTGGGCCTGGCTTCTGGTATACAGGCCAGATATTCCCCACTGAGGACTCCTGCTTCCAGGGGGCTGCCAGGCCCTGGCAGTGCACAGCATGAGCTGGTCCTGGTCTGCCCTTAATCTTAGCCTTGCAACCTTATTAACATCTCTCCCTGCTGCTCCCCTCTTGAGGCCCTGGCTGAGAGCATTGGCCCCATCTCAGGCCCACGCAGCCTCTGTGAGCAACTTGGCTGCCTGTCCCGCACTGCGCCACAGGGGATGCTGAGCCTGGGGAGGGTTGTGTGTGTGTATGAGCCTGGTGTGTCTGTGATGGAGTGAGTGCAGGGCACGGGAATAGTCCGCAGCCAGCGTCTTTGCTGTCCCCCTCTCCTGGTCTCATGCCCTCTGTGGGCTCTGGCCAAGCAGGGGTGGTAAAAGGCAGGTCTTTGTGGGATGCCAGGCTGGGTTGACCAGTGGTGGCGAAAGAGGCTGGTATTAGCTGAGGCACAGGCAGGGTGACCTGAGCCTGTCTAGGCTGGCTCTGAGACTGAGGGGCACTTTGGTCACTAGCGCTGAGTGTGGAGGAAGGTAGCGGTCCAGGTCCGGGACAGGTGCCTTTTGTCTTCTGCAAGGAGGAGGATGGAGAAGAGGCATCAAGTGAGCGTGGTGCTGGTGGGTGCTTGGTGCAAGGGCTGCTAGAGCTGTTAACGCTTACTGTTCCTCCTGCAAACTCTAGTTGAGAGCATAGTGTAGCTGGGTACCCAGGGGTTGTTGGGCACAGGTGACGCACTGAGCACATGGAGTCCTTCGCTCCCCCCTTGTGTCTGTTGTCACTAACCCTTCCCCACCTGGCTCTGCTCCATCCCCACCCGCATGAGCTCCCTCCCTTCCTCCTTCCTCTTCCCTGTTGCCATGACAGCCCCTCAACACCCAAGCCTGAAGCCTGCTGGCTCTCTTGATTGTGGATTGTACCCAGGAGGTGGCTGGAGGGGACCTGGGGAGCAGAGCTTCGAGGGGACCCGGCAGCTCTGCCAGATGCAGGGCTGTCCTTTGTCCCAGCTCTTGGCATCAGGAGTGAAGGGGGTCCTAGCCCTGGCAAGGCACCAACCCTGGGGCCCTTGCAATCCCTCTTAGTAGAGGGGCTAGACAAGCACAGAGGGAGGGCTGCGGGTTTGGATTAGCATCACTGGTCCCTGTCCTGGCTGGTGTCTCTCTGCAGTTCCTCCTGGCTGTGGTTGCTGTTGGTGATCGCTTTGCACTGGTGATGGTCTGGGAGACCTTCCTGACAGTCTCTGAGCTGATCATCCCAAGGCAAGCAGGCAACGCTGCCCTCTCCCCCAGCCTGACCCAGCCAAGAGGGATATGGTCCCTGCTCATATGACCCTTCCCCAGGGGGCTTGGCAGGGCTTCCTTGGCCCAGCCAGCTGTAGAGAGAGGGTTTGAGGGCTAGCCCAGCACCCTGGGGGACACAGCTGCTGCCACGTGATGCTCGGTGCCTTTTCCACCCTGCTGCACACGTAGCCAGCCTCCTCTCCCCAGCCAGCAGCCCTGCACTGGGCTGCAGCTCCCCCAAAAAGAAGGCTGAGGCAGCTCCCGCTGCTCCTGTCTGTCACGGCCACTTGTTCCCTGTGCTGGTCTAAAGACCTCGGACGTGCTGCCTCAGGGCAGTCTCTGCTGCCATCCCTTAGCTGTCAGCTGCTGCAGGCAGGGCCATGGGAGCCCCCAGGGTGCCAGCAACCTCTGTGCCCTGCTGCCAAGGGCAGCTCTGGAAGCACCCCAGGGCCTGGACCAGCTGCTTGCTGCCCAGGCAGCTGGGCTGGGAGAGCCAGGGTCTGGTCCGTGAGAGCAGGGACAGCACCAGCTCAGTGGTACTGATGCCTTGGCAGGCACCCCATGCCCCAGAGCAGGAGGCCCAGGCTGTTCCTCCCTGAGCTAGCTGTTCCTGCCAGCCCGCTAGAGCGCGCTGGCAAAGACGTGAGCCCGCTGTTTCAGCCTCACGAGACTCCCCCCCCGCCCAGATGTGGCCCGTTGTCTCTGCATGCAGCCTGGGCCCTGCCCCACCTGCTCCCTGGGTGACCTACAACCTCACGGCCTTGTAAATTGTGTCTTTCTCCTCTCTGTGCACTAGGCTTAAATGCCTCCCGAGACTCCCTCTTTCCCCTCCACCGCAATCACCTGGATGTTTGTGTTGTATCTTCCGACTTTTCCTCCACACCATCCCTCCTTCCTCGGCAAGAACTCCACGCCAGTCCCCCAACCCTCCCGGCGCGCGAGGGCACCGCGACGCCTGCAGAGGAGTCCCTGGCCATGTGGCCCAAGCTCCAGTCCCGTGGCCAGCAAGAGCAGGAAGAATCTGCGAGGAGCTGCCCGCTCCCCCAGGCCAGGGCGACGGACCACCGTCCCCTTGCGTGCCCCCACCCCCAGCCTGCCCTTGCACATCCCTGGGGACCAGGCCTGCGGGGGATTGTCTTCACTCCAGGCGTGCCGACTCTACCGTCATTAGACATCCTCAACCCTCCTAGCTTGTTCCCTCTATCTCTGCGGAGGCCAGGACGGAGGCACGAAGATGGGGGGCTGTTTTGGGACAGCGAGGCCTGGCCTTGGCAGGGCTGTCATGGGCCCAGTTGCTTTTCTTCCCTGTAGGCTTAGCTGTTGTTAGTGCCCTGTAGCAAACCTGCGCTGGCCACTGGTGAGCTGGGCTCTCCCTGCAGCACAGGGCAGTCCCTGTCTTGCTAATCCTCCTCCCTGCTGAGCTCTGCAACCCAGGGGCAGCATGTGGGTCTCTCTGCAGGGGCACAGGACTGTAGGGTGGCCCATAGCTACTGTACAACCAAGACGAGGTGAGGGGGTGACAGCCAAGGGCCATGCATGGAACAGGGAACTGCCAGGACAAACGTGTTTGGTTGCAACCTCCTGACCTGATGCTGTAGCTGAGTTCCTCACCTGATGGCATTAAGGGGTGAATCAGCTCCCCAGTGCTGCAGGGTCCCCAGATGTGGCTGCTGGGAGAGGGAGAGGTGGAGGTGAAGCTGTTCCTTGAAGGCGGAGGAAGGGTAGGAGGAAAGCAGAACTTTTCTGCAAGGGGCCAGGCCCCAGGCCATTAGAAGTGGCTGAGATGGGGAATGGGCTGTTTTGGAGCAGAGTGGTTGGGAGAAAAAGGAGGTGCAAAGAAGGATGCGAGGAAAGGAAGAGCTGGGGCTTGGGGTGCTCTGAGCATGTGGGGGCAGATGGGATGGCTGGAGGGAGGTTGCCACAGGAGGAGAAGGGGCCAGGTTGCTCATGGAGGAGGGCAATTCTTGAACACAGGACCTGGCTTGCCAAGTGTGGTCCCTGGGGCTGTGACTCCCTGTCTGGCTGTCCCTAGCCAAGTGGGTGAGAAATCTGTCACCCTGTTACTGCTAGGAAGACAGTGCTGACCCTGGGCATGTGGGGGGGTGGCTCCATGCCTCTGATGGGACTCCAGGCCTGCACAGGGTCTGGTGCTGTCGGTCACTACTGGGAAAGGGGATGTTTCCCAGGGCCAGACCACCACTGCCTTGAGCCTCTCACCCTTGAGTGCACACCCTCATCCCACCTCCCATAGGAAGTGAACCTCCCTGGCTGCAGCCAGCAGGACAGAGCCCAGAGGTCAGCGCAGGACCCCCCCCCCCTTATTTATTTCGCTAGATAGTTTCTCTCATGCTAGTCATCTGGCAGGTTGTGATACTAAATGTGCTTGTGTCTGTCTGGGCCTGGCTTTCCCGTGGTGGTGCAGAGGCCTTGGGGCACGTGCATGCTGCTCCCCTGGGAGCTTGTGCTTGCTGAAAGGAGGTTTGTCCTCAGGACCATGGGGCGTGGAGCCCAGGGACGAATGCTCTAGGGCCGCGCTTTCCCTGTCTCTTTCTCCCAGCGCTGCTCCATGCTCCTGGAGAGTGGCGAGTCCCCAGTGCAGGGTGCATTCAGGCCTCGGTGCCACCTGCCCCTGTGCTTTGCCATGTCCTGGTGCTGTAACAACCGTACCTCTGATTAAAGGTAGACAGACCCGAACCGCTGCCCTGTGCTTCTTTCCACGCTGTGTAGGCCAGCCGTCGGTCAGCCCTGGGGTGGCGGGTGCAAACGCTGCTGGAGCAGGTGTGGGGGTGCTTGGTGTCTGTGTGCGTGCAGGGGGGACGTGCTGCCCCCGGGGCAGCTCTCCTAGGCTGAGCGTTGAAGATGAGGGACCCAACTCCACCGTGCCTCTCCCTAACCTCCAAACTGGGGTTGCTACTAACCTCAGCTCTGTAGCCATGTGTGGCAGGGCTGCCCTGGGGCGTCTGAGCTTGGGCTTTCCCCAAAAGGTGTTTCCATTAGCCAGAGAAATACCCCATCGCGTCCCCCTGTGCTGAGCTCCCGGTGCTGCCAAATCCTGCCCGAGTCCTCTGCCTCCACGCAGCAGGCAGGGTGGGAGTATGCAGCGGAGAGCAGCTCAGTGGCGGAGCTGCTTCTTTTTCTTTGAGTGCTCTCATCCTGGTGGGTGCAATGGGGTGGGGGCTCTGCGGTAAACCAAGTCCCATAAATGTTCTGAGTTAAAAATAACCCTGCAGAAAAGGGAGTGGGGAGAGAAGGGAGGCTATTTTTAACCCAGCATGCAGCAGCATTTGGTTCTGGTGTTGGTCTGCAGTCAGCCTGCATCACTGCAGCTGGGGAAATGTGGTTCCATCCTCCAGCCCTGACCCCAGAGCGTACTTACTGGCCGGATCCTTCTGCCCTTGTACCATGGTCCTGCTCCCCTGCCCCAGCTGTGTTCCCTTCTCCACCCCTGGCTTGTGTGCCCTGGCAAAAGGAGCAGTGCCTGGCATGGCGGCACCCTGCAGGGATGGTCGTGACCCCGGTGGGGAGGCAAAAGACACCCCACCCCTGTCTTTGCTAGTGCCACGTACTGATGGCCAGCTCCTCCCAAACCTGCCCGCGATGCCTGGCTCAGGAGTTGAATTGTTTACCTTGCTAATACTTGTGGTGCTCTCTGCATTCCTGGTGAGTGGGTCCCTTGCAGCAACAGCACATGGCTCCCATCATCTCCTGATGAGAAAGCGAAGAGGTTCAATGCACTTGGCTTATCCAAGAAGGGATGAGATGAATACCAGGAGAAAGGTTTGCTGGTAGGAAAAGTCCTGTTCAGCTGTTGGAGAGGGGTGTAGGGCTGGATCAGCTTTGGGTAATTGGAGCCGGGAAGTGTTGGAAAAGCCTTCCCTAGGGCCACAACCCGTAGGGGTCAGCACAAGGGGGTGACTGGCCTAAGGCAGAGACCCTGCTTACCTGCAGAGCTGCATGGACAGTCCTGGGGAAATCGCTGCTGCCAGCCTGGGCCACAGGGCATTTTGATCATTTGGAGTGGTACAAAGGGGCTCCCACGCATGCACATAAGGAGCAAAGGGCTTTTGCAGTCGCCTTACCTCCATTTCTTCCACCCTGATGTGCCAGGGGCCATTAGGATCAGGAGCAGGGAGGACTGCTGTTATCAGGCAATCAGAGCAAAAGTAGCTCCACATCAGCGGTGGTGTCACAGCCTTGTTTAATGAGCACACCTGGCCACGGGGGAAGAGCTTGGTGCCGTGATGGCACAGTGGCATGAGGTGGTGTCATGCTGGCAGCCTGTGCCTTGCATGCATGTGGAGCTAAATGCAGGAGATGGGCTAGAGCCTGTCGAGAGCTGAGAGTGCCTTTTCGAGTACTGGGGACTTTTGGGGGCATGTGGGAAGCAACAGGCTGGGGAACAAGATTTAGGGCTGGTTTTGGTCTTTGGAAGAAGCAGGCAGCCGTAAAGAAACCCCTGCAAAGTGCCACCCCGGGGCAGCTAGCAGGGCTGGACACAGGTAAAGTTGGGGGGCCGAGGAGAGTGATGCCTGCTTGGCAACACAGTGTTGGTGCAGCCAGAGGAATGCATCCCAGATGGAGCTGCCTGAATTGCTCAGCAGGCTCAGAGCTAATCGTCTTGGCGGTGTTAGAGGTGGGACAAGGCCGTGTGTGCATGTGAACTGGTCTTGTCTGAGATGAGTGAGCCTGCAGGCCTGGCACGCAGGACCAGGGTGTGCATCAGGACGAGTGCTGGATGGAGAGGAGAATAGCAATGGCATGGTGAGGAAGGGCAAGGGGAGGGGGACGATATTCTCCAGCCAGCAGCAAATGAGGAGGGAGTCCTTGAAATGAATGTCCCGGCAGCATGTCCTGGCCTGGCAAAGGTACCCCCAAGCTTGGGGCTCCCATCAGGGCTTGGTGCTTCCTTGGCCACTGGGACCTCCTTGGTAGCTGCTGCCTGAGCTGTCGCAGGTGATGGAGCTATGCCATATTCGAGCAGGGCTGTGGGGATGCCAGTACCATTTTTGCTGGTGGCCTGGTTACAGGTCAGCAGCCTGGCTGGGTGTTGGGCTTGCACCGGGCAGGGGAGAGGATTGGTCTGGATGAGCCAGGCCATGGTGGTGGTGGTCCCTGACTCCATGGTCATCATGTCCTGTGGAGAACCAGGGTGAGGGGGAGCCATGTAGTGAGCAGTAAGCCTTCTCTGGGCCAGGGCTAAATCCTCAGCGTGAGCAAGAGGGTGTTTGGAGCCAAGCCCAGTTCCTGGCCACTCATCTGCAGCGTGCCAGAGCCTGATCGGTGCCACTCAGCTGCCGCCCTGGCTTGTGTCTCTGTGTCCAGGATGGCAGTGGCACCCTCCAGCGCAGCAGCTCCCTGGGGAAAATCCGGGAGGTGATACGGAGGAGCAGTGAGATGTTGGTCAAGAAACTGCAGGGCAATGGTCCCCTGGAGCCCAGGAACACCAGGTAGGGACCAGGGCTGTGAGGGCCAGGCTGGGTGCAGGGGGGGGTGGGGGCCCTGCCGCCTTGGGGGTTGGGGTCTGGCCAGGCACAGCAAGATCACACCTGCTCTCCTCTGCTTTCTTGTAGCATGAAACGAGCTGCATCATTAAATTACCTGCACAAGTCTAGCGATGCTTCGTTTGAGGTAAGCACCAGGTGGGCGGCAGGGCTGGTGCAGGCATGGGTGCTGGGGTGGGGGCTGTGTGGCCGCAGCTGGCTAGGGGGGCTGTGGCCAGCGACCCAGGGGCACAGCGAGCCACACATGCGGTGCCTGAGACCCCACCGGAGGCGTTCATCCATGCAGACGTACTCTGTTGCCGTGCGGGGCTGGAGCTACTCTGCCTTCCCAAGGCGGGTGGCCTGGGCCAGTGCCCCCACTGCAGCCCCTCTTCTGAGATCATAGCTCCAAAACTGAAGGTGTTGCCTCCAAGTAACCACCTCCCTGCCTGCTGAGCTCAGCAAACCCGCCAGCCACAGAATGGGAGCAGGGAGGGCAGAGGTGGCACCTAGTGTGGCTGGTAACGGCGATGGGGGAGTCCTGGCTTGCAAGGCGAGGGGTGCAGGAGGGGGGTTGGCAGCTTCGGGGCGTGGGTGTGGATTGCAGGTACCGGTCCTCACGGGCGATGTATTTTCCAGGGCACCCAAGGCCTCCGCGCAGAGAGCAGAGGCCTCAGCGCCAGCAGCATGGACCTGTCCTCCCACAGCTCCCTGCTCTCCTCCAACTGACCCGCCCGCAGGTGCCCCCCAGCATCTGCCCGCTCCGCTGCCGGCGCACCACAGCTTCGCGCTGCACCGGGCAGCACCCGCCGCCCTCCCCACCTCCACCGCTCCCTTTTCCCTGTCACCGGCTCTTGTGCCACTGTCTGCCCGTCCAGCCTGGGGTCCCCGGCGAGGGGGGGTGGGGGGTGGGGGTCCCAGGGGCACCGGCAAGACCCCTAGCTAGTTTGGGAATCCGCAGCCCGCACGCATGCTGCTCTGCTGCGCCCCCGGGCCGGCAGCTCGGGCGACGCACGCTCGGCCCCAGCCGCACACGCCAGGCGGGCAGAAACGCCCGGCCGGTGGGAGCCAGGCGGCCTCGTACCCCGGGGGGGGCGGGGGGGAGGCGGCACCCCCGGGCCGGGGCAGCGGCGGGAGGGCCCTCGGCCGGCGGGGAGCGTGGGCGGGGGGCGGCCGTGCGTGGGTTCACCCGCGGCTGGCTGGTGGCTGTACTTTATTTTATTAAATAAAACCGACCCTAGAAGCGACCGCGCCTCAGGCCGTCGTGGGGACGGGGACGGGAGGGAGGGGAGTGACGGCGACACGCAAGCGGGGAGGCGCGCGCGGTGGGGGCGGCCTCGTGACGCCACTGTGACGCCACGCCGGGGTGGGCCGCGCCGCTGGCTTCCGGGTGCGCGGCGGAGTGGCGGGGGGGGGAGCGGCCATGGCGCGCATCACCCTGGAGGACCTGGACGGGCTGGGCGAGGAGGCCGCAGCCGCCGGCGGCGGGGAGGATGGCGGCGGCGGCGAGGAGGAGGAGGAGGGGGAGGAGGAGGAGGAGGAGCGGGGCCGGCTGTTCGCGCACTGGGAGGCCGTAGCCAGCACGCACCGAGTGAGCCTGCCCCGAGGTGAGCGCCGAGCCGCGCTGCGGCGGCCCTCCCGCGGCTGGCAGTGCCCTGCAAGCCGGCCTCGGGCCGCGGCCGGACTCCCCTCCGCCCCCCGGCCTGGGCGAGCCTCGCCTCTCCCGTGCTTTGCCTTGCAGACATGGCGGGACCAATCGTCCAGATGACCCGGCACAGCCAGGCCCGCGAACCCGTGCCCTACGTCAGCCTCTCGCAGCGTGAGAAGGTGAGGCCTCCTCCGCTCAGCGCACCCGGCTGTGCGTCCCCTGCCCGCCTGCAGTGAGGCCGGCGCGGGTGCTGCCGCCCGCCTGGGGAGCTCGCCTGCGTCCGCTTGCCCACGCCAGCCTTGCAGAGGTTTCCGCAGAAGCGCAGCGGCCGGGATGGCAGCTCTGAACCGGTGCGGCGTTCCACCGTTCCTGCGTCTTCGCCCATGCTGAGTCACAGCAACACTCAACTTCCCAGCCTTTATTTTAAAATTGGAATAGGCTTGCTGCTTTCTCTGGTCTCCCGGCTTCCAGCTGCCTCCTTTACCAACCTGTCCCCTGCTGGGGTGGGCACATCCAAGAGCGTGAATTTTCAGTCCAGAGCCTGCTCCCGGCCTCGCTTAAAACACCTTGTTGCATAGCTCAAAGCCCTGCCAGGTTTATATTTTGCTCGTTACGTGGCTGCTGGTTGAGCTGGCACAAGATAAGGATGCTTCTGTGGGGAGCATAGGGCCTGTGGCCCTGGCTGTTAGACGTGAGCATGTGTTGTCGTTTGTCACGACCGCCAATCCAAACGTGGTAGCTTCTGCGTGAAGATCTCTGGTTCTTGCTGGCTAAGTTGCACACCTCTCATCTCTTGCGCTAAAGGGTGCTTCTGAGCTTTGAGAAATAACTGTGAAGAAGCGCTTGTCAGACCGGTTCCTGTCTCTCTGCAGGCTTGGTTGGGCTTGCTACCAAGAAGACATCTGTCAATTGTCCTCTGTATGAGGAGAGCTTAACCAGTTTCTTCTGGGCTGAGGTCCAGCTCTCCTGCCTGTAAAACGTGTCTGAGCCTGTGGGTTGTGCAGCTCTGAACCGGGGCTTCACCACACCCCCTCTTCCCCTCTTCTTCTGGGTCCCAGGGACTTAGTCTGGGCTCTTCCCTACCTATGCTGGTCCCAGGCAGGAACGGGGCCTCGAGACTTTGTGGGGCCTGAAGATCTTTTGTTGCTATTGGCATCCCCTGTGTGCCTGAGGAGGATTCTTGGAGTTTGACTCTGGGGCTGGGTGAGGAGATAGGAGCCACTTCCTGGCTGAGGGGTCTCTGGAGCTGGGGAAGGACACGTTTCCCAGGCTCAGGCAGGTCGGTAGGTAGTATTTGGTTGCTCCTTCTAAGCTGTCAGTGCTGCAAGCCCTCATCCTCTTGCAGGCAAGTGAATTGCTCTGTCAGTAGCTGTACTGTCAGTACGAGCCTTGCTCTGTCAGTACTCAGTCAGATTCCCCAGCTCACATCGCAGGGACCCGTTGCCACTGGGTCTGTGTGAAGCATCTTCACTCTTTCTCTTGGTCAAGTCTCATCTTCTAGAGTGGTGGTGCTTCGTATAAGGCTGTGGAAGGACCAGACACCACGCCTTGCTGGGTTGATAGGTTTACTCGCAGATGGTGTGACAGATGAGATTTGCAAATAGTCTAGAGGGACTGGCGGTTTCCTTGCTCGGAAAATGCTCTTGCTCTGCTTTGCTTGGTGGGACCATAGCAGGCATGGCTCCATCTGGAGGGTGAACGCTGGCTGGCCTGCAGCGTTTTGGGGCAGTCTTCTTCCTGGCACCCCACTGATGCGTACGAGCAGCCCAGAGGCCCTCCTTCTGCCTTTGGTTTGGCTCTCTGAGTAGAGACCTGATTTGGGTGGAGGCACAAGGAGGCTGCACTCAGTGCTGAGGCCGGTCACAACTTCCTGGCTCGCTCACTGCCAGCACAGCTGTGGAGCACAGAAGTTTGGACAGCTGCCCCGGGCTCTGTGGAACAAGGTTGTCTCATGACCACTTCAGTCTGGCTGAAGAACAAGCGGAGAGCAGGAAGATGGGTGCTGGCTACAACTTCCCAGCCCCTCTTTATGCAGTACCTGGGGTTATAACCATGCCATGAGCTGAACTATGAGCAGATCCAGATGCAATTTCCCTACTCCACCTGCCCCACTTCTGTGTTGGGTTTGTCCAGAAGACTGGGCATCCGTGATGGAAACAGAGATTCTGACCCATCCCACAAAGCTGTCCCCTCTGCACCAGCTGAGTTCATGTCTCTTCTTCCTCCTGTCACGTCTTGGTATGTGAGAAGGATCTGAGAGGAGTTTTGTTCCAGCCTTCACAGCTCCTCTGGGTGCTAGAGCTCTTCTGCCAGACTTTTCCTTCTGCTGGGCAGGAGGGTTTTTGCTTGTTATTCTCTGTGCACGCAGCGATCCGGGGAAAAGGCACTGCACCTGAGAGTCACATCAACCTTACTGGAGGCCTTTGGGTGCCTGGAATCAGGAACATCCTTGTGAGTAGGCAGGACAGCGACTGGAGAGGAGCAGAAAGTCCTGTGCCCCCTGCTGAGGATGTGCTGCATTCCTTGTGCATGCCAGGAGCCTCCAAGCCTCCCTGCACCCTGTCCCCTGTCTGTGCTTTTCCTTTTGCTGACTTTTGCCCGGTGCTGTTAAATGTCCTTGTCTGAGGTGCGTGTGATGCCAGTTCCCCTCGCCTTCTCCGGCCTCCCCTGCCAATCGCTGACTAGCAGGGGGGTCTCATTTTGGCAGGGTCCTGTCTCCCCGCTTCCTGCCTGTCAGTGTCGGTTTTTGCCACCCAAGTGCTGCAGTGTTGTCAGCGTGCTTAACTCTGACCTGGCTTGTCTGTGGCCTGTTTCAGTGCGAGGAAGCAGCCTACGAGGAGCGGTGGTACCCAGCTGGGAAGTGGGCGTGTGTCACCAAGGGGGAGCCCATGTATGAGCAGAGCATCTCCATGAGCTTCATGAAGCTCATGCGCTACATCTGCAAGGAGAACTCTGTAGGTGTGTGCAGGCAGGGGCTGGAGGGGGCTGGCAGGCTGCGCAGCGGGAGGGCCCTGCCACTGTTCGTCTGGAGTGGGGAGGAGGGCTGCCACCACTGACCCAGCCATCTCACTGTGCCCACTGCCTTCCTGCCTCCTTCCAGGTTGCTATCTGGGCATGACAGTCCCAGTGCTCAACGAAATCCACCTGACCAAGGAGGGGACCGAGCTGGAGCGTGAGGTCGTAACTGCCTATTATCTCCCGGGAGAGTTTCAGCAAAACCCCCCTGTTCCCATGGACCCTGAAATCCACATCACTGAGAGGGCACCACTCTGGGTTATAACCAGGTGACCCCAGCACCAGAGGTGTTTTCTCAGCTCAGCAGAGGTGTATGAACTCCCTGCACGGCTGCTGTGGTTCCTTGGGCAGAGGGATGGGAGCCCTGGCTGTGGGAAGGGGGAACGTGCTGGCTCTGTTGCTTACGTTGCTCCCTTTGCTGCAGGGTTTTCTATGGGATGACCACTGAGGAGACGATTCTGCGAGAGATCAGTCTCTTCTGGGAGCTCTTGGGCTCCACAGACACTGTGCTCCGGGAAACCTACATCGTGGCTGCTTATGAAAATCCCAGCATCCCTCAGCGCCGCAATGAGATCTGGTTCATCTGCCGAGCAGAGTGAGTCCCCTCCGTGACCGCAAACCGTCCTGCGACTGGACCTGGTGTAGATGGCAGTTCTGACCCAAAGGAGACGAATGCACATCCTGACCCACCGTTCACCCACAAAATGACAGACCAGGAGACTGCGGGGTGGGTTTGCTCTCTGCCCTGTGAGGGCCCAGCCAGGGGAAAACCTGCCTGGTCTGCACTTCGCCCACCCCCGCAGGGGCCAGCTGAGGCTGGAGCTGGCACCGGGGAGAGCCTCTGCAGCAGGCTCCTGGTGGGAAGCACCTGGTGGGGGCTCATGTATGGCAGTAACTGAGTGGGCCTGTGCAATGTGCTAGCCTGGCCTGGGCTTCTCTCAGCTCTGAGCTGGGGTTGCGGAGCCGTGGCAGGCATGCTCGTGGGGCTTGTGCTTGGCAGAGTCACAAGCTGACGGGGTCTAGAAGGCAAACGACTGTGTACGAGGTGTGGGACTCTGTCTGGGCTCTGGCCTGCTTCCTGTGAGAATGGCTGCCTGTCCCGAACAGAGCCGCTGAAGTACTGCTACAGGGACAGTGGGGTTCGAAGGAGGAAGGGGCTCGCCACAAGCGAGATGTGGATCCAGAACGTTTCCTGCTGGGGTGGCTCTCTTTGGACTGCTGGGTGCCTCCCTGGCTGTCACTCACCATCCCTCAGCCAGGACCGGGGCGCTGGCAGCCTTCGTCCATCAGTTGTGGGTGCTGTTTTGTGGACCTGCTGCAAGCTGAGAGGGACAGGTCCCGACAGCAGCAGCAGCGGCACCGCTGTGTGTTGTGTTGTGCATTGATCAGCGAGTTTCACATCCATGAATGCTGTCATGCTTTCCTGGGGGAAGCTGGCAGTGCCAACAGTAAATAAACCCAGCTCAAACCACTGCAGCTGCAGATCACTGATGGTGGGGATGGGGGGTGCCCAGGCTGACTCGGGAAGAGCCTTGCTTTCCCTCCTCAAGATGCTCCAGGCTGCAAAGCTGTGGCTAATTAGAAGGGCTCTAATGTTTGCCCAGGTTACAGCCTCGTGCTCAGCCAGGCACAGCCTCTGCTTTGCTGCACAGGGTGCTTACATTGCTGCTACAAACAACTGTGGCCACGCTCTCCTGCAGGTAAGGTGGTTTTTTGTTGGATGGGGTCTGCTCTAGCCTCATTTTTCCCCTGTGTGAAAGTTGGCTCCTCTGACTGTACTGCACATGGGCACCTGATCTTGGGGGCTGAGAGTTTGAATGTGACTGCACATCGTGCTGGCTGGCTGCAGGAACTGGTGTGCTTTGGCCCAGATGCGCTTAACTGGCTCGGTGTGGAGGGACTTCTGGCTGCTTCTGACCCAGTTCCCAAGGATTTTCCTCCTGCTGTAACTGGAGGTGTGCTGTGTGCCTCACCTCCTGCTGCTGCTGCTCAAACTCTGGCTCCGGCCCTTTGGCCCTACAATGCAGCCGGAGCAGGGGAAGGCCAGAGCCAGCTCTGTGGTCCTGTTGCCCTCGCAGTGCAGGTGGCTTCTGCCACGCCATTCTCCAGTCAGATGATGTTGGCAGCCCTGTCCAGGCTGGCTTGCCCTCTGGCAGCGAGGGCTCCTGGCTGCCCAGCCTGCGGCTGTGGGGAGAGCAGGGCCGAGCACCTTATACCCTCCTCTTCAAGGCAGCGAGGTGGCTTCAGGCAGAGTCCGGGCAAGCACAGCAAGAGCAGACGGTGCTTTCCTGGGTATCTGGTGGTGCGGTTCTTGTCCCTGGGGCACTAAAGGCAGGCAGGGCTGGGGAGGTGCTGTGACAGCCTGCACCTCTGAGGGCTGATGTGGCAAGTGCTCCTCAGGTAAGAGCGGCAATACCTGGACCAGCAGCGCTGTGCTCGCTTCCCTCCTGGGGAAGGAGAAGCAATTCCCTTGTGTGAGGCTGGGATCAGGTGGCTCAGCGTCAGTGGGAGAGCAAAATCAGCCAGTGTGTGTGGGACAGAGACCCTTCCTCTTACTACACATCAGCTGCTTTTCTTGCTTGCCCTCAGCTCGCAGGTGGAAGTAAAACTTGCTTTCTAGAGCTTGCTGAACAGGCTATTGCTTCCTCTGAGGCTGCTTGGTCCCCAACCACAACCAGAACAGCTTTCGGTGACAGGAAGCGGTGGCTTCCCTATGAGAAAGGACTGGTCTGAGGCTACCACCAAAGCCGCACGGCCACGTGCCCTGCCGCGGTGGCTCCGTGGTCTCCCAGGCCCTGCCGGAGGTAGTGAGGGAAGGGGCTTCGGGTGTGGCTCCAGGCTGGCATGGCCACACAGGGCAGCGGGCGCGCCCCAATCCTGCGCCACAGGTTTTGCTGAGTCAAGGCTTCAGCATCCTCTGTGATGGATCCAGCGGCGCTCTTGGGGATGCTGCGGGGTGTCTGATGGCGAGTCTTCCACGCAGCACCAAAAGCAGCCAGCATTTTGGAGGTTCGACAAACCGGCTGGGAAGCTGGTGGAACGCAGCAGGGCTGGCGGCGCAGGGCCGCAGCAGGCTCCGCGGGAGGCGTTCGGGCGGGCCGGGAGGCCTCCAGCCTGCGCCGTGCGGGGGGCAGGCCGGCTTGCACTGCTGCGCCCCGACTTTTTGGGCCAATGCGGAGGAGCAGCAAGGAGCAGGCAGCGCACATGAAGGAGCAGCACGGAGCAGGCAGCGCGTCGCGGAGCTGCCGCCGTGCCCAGCCCTCGGCCCGCAGCGGGGCGCAGAGCCGCTGGCTCCCGGCTGCCGCCGCGGGGGCGCAGGGGGGCTCGCACCCTGTTTAACAGCCCAGCCCGTCTCAGGGGCGAGGAGCCCCGCGGCGGGAGAGGAGCTCGGTTGCCTCCCCGCTGCCCCGGGCACCCCGCGCTCCGCCGCCGCCGCGGCGGGGGGCTGAGCCGGGCGCTGCCCGCGGGGCCCCGCTCCCCCCGGCCCCGCCCGGTTTCCGGTGCCCGCCCCGCCCCCGGAAGCCCCTCCCGGCGGCGGCGGCGGGCGGGGCGGCGGCGGCATGGCCACGGGACGGGGCGCGCAGTGACCGGCGCGGCGGGGAGCGGCGCGGAGGATGGCGGCGGTGCGGGCGCTGCTGGTGCTGGGTGAGTGCGGGCCGGGCCGGGCGCCGCAGCCGTTGCGGCTCCCGGTGCCCGGCGGTGGCGGGGCTTCGCGCCCCCCCTCCCCGGCGCGCTGCGGGGCGGAGGGGCTCCGCGGCCGCCGTCCCATCCCGGTCTGGGCCCCCCGGGTTCCCCTGAGCCCGGCGGTGATGATGGAGCCCGGCGCCCTGGAGCGGAGCAGGGGTTTCGCGGGGCCCCGTCGCTTCGACCCCCGGAGGGAGGGCGGCCGCGCCCCCGCCCCGCCGCGCTGCGGGAGTCGCCGGAGCGCCTGGCCCCGGCCCCGGCTCCCCGGCCCCGGCGTGCGCCGGCTCGCCCCGCCCGCCCCTGCTTGAACGAAGCGGGATGCAAATGCGCCAGGCGTTTGCCGCCTGGGAGGGGAACGGACGGGCGCTCCCGCAGCCCCCCCTCTGGCCGGGCTCGGCCCCGTCTCGCAGCCTCTCCGGGCCCCGAGGCCAGAAGGCAGCAGCGAGGCTATTTGTGTGCAGCGGTGGGTGGTTTTCCCATGAAATCTGAGCAGATCAGAACTCGGAGGAAAAAAAAAAAAACCCACCAGCGGGCAGGCAGTGGGCTCCCCCCCGTAGAAACTGGCCTGCTAAGCGCTGGGGGGGTTTTGTCCCTTGCTGAGCGCGCTGGGATGAGCCGTCCCCGCTGTGCCACCCTCCGTGCTGCGCAGGGTGCGAGCCAGCCTCCCTGACCCTTCCCCGCTCCGCCGTCCTCGTCGGAGGCTCGGGGGTGGCCGGTTGGTTTTCCTGGCTGCTGCTTTTCACAGTGTTCAACCCCAGCCGCGAGGCCCAAACCCGCCTTCCCTCCCTCTGCTCCGTGGTGTTTCTCCCTGCTGGCCTCCTAGCGCCATTTTCCTTGCCTGAGGAGCCCGGGGTTTTGGCTGTGGCACGAGAGCCACAGGGGCTGTGAGCTGGTTTCCCGCCTGGCTTTGAAGGGTCCCACGTCTGTCCCACACCACGCCGCCTCGTTTCTCGCCCCCTTCGGTTGGGAACCCTGCAGACAGGGTCCTGCACATCGCCAGTACCCGCTTGTGGTCCCTTCTGGTGTCACCATGCACAATTGTACGGTTTGCAGTTTCTGCTGCAAAACCAAGAGCAATCTTAGTCTAGCACCTGGGGACGATACTGCCTCCGAGGGAAAGGTATTTATAGCGCTGCTGCTTTTCACGTGTCTGGAGCCGTGGCTGAGCCCTGCTGCCAGGCTGCAAGTAATGTCCAATTTACAGCTGATAAGCAGGAAAAGCAGCACTTATTTAGCTGATTAGCACCGTAATTGCCGATTGCCTTGGCAGCCTTCTGGGAAGGCTGTTTCTGGAGGAGGAGTGCACGCTTTGCTTGGGCTCTGGTTTGGAGCCACAGGGCCCTGTGGATCTGCCGCAGCGTTCGCCTACCTGCCAGCCTGCCGCCAGCGGCAGCTGGGATGTGCGGGCCTGCCCGTGAGGGCTTTCCGCCGCCTCTCCTGCCGGCATGTTCCCCTCTCCAGTTGATGGAGTTTCTCTACTGCTCCAAGCATGCACTCTCCTCCTTGTTTCTCCTGCTCGGCAGGACCACGTCCTACAGCACTGGGAGGAACCCAATCCGGCTCACAGACACTGTAAAAAAATCTCAGACGCCGTGGTGTGGCCGAAACGTACAGTTTGATGTCTAGGTTTTATGGGCCAGTGGTAAGTTTTGCAGATTGCGGGGCAGTGTCTCCCGTTGCCTGTGGATGCTGTTTGGAGAGAGGGCTGGGGAAAGACCTGTGAAGTGTGGGGTATCCACAGCTCAGGCGGGTCCTCTCTCTGATCCTCCTGTGCCACGTATGTGTTCCAGGAGCACTCGGTGCCTGAACTGCTGGTCCCTGTTCCTCCATTTCCGTTGCTCAGCAAAGCTGGGATCTTTCTGGCAATGACACTGCAGTGTGCCAGATGTGTGCTGGCTTCTGCTGGAACATGTGGTTGAAATGCTAGCGGAGGAAATATTTGCTGAGTCAACTTTTCTTTAAAGCTAAAAACCCCAAAAGGTCTATTTTGTTCTGGAAGCGCCTCCATGTCCTGTGCTGAGCTGTATGTTTCTGTATGGCAGTGCTTTTCTTGTGCTCGCTAGCAAGCCTGTTCCTAAAGAAGAAAATCTCTGAAAACAGGAATAATCAGATAGGACCTGAGAATTTCTCTTGGCTTTAAAGGGTCCAAAATAAATTTCCGATAGTATGACTTGGGTGACTTTGACTCTTTGAGCTGAAGCTGCCATCTGTTTTCCAGCGGCTCCGAGTCCTCTGCAGCCAGACCAAGTACTATGATAGTTCATCTGAGTGAGCATCCCTTCAGCAGCTGAAAAGCTGTGCTGCTCAGCACATTTTTGGGCTGTTTTGGGGCAAAGCAGTGACAAGCCAATACCATTCTTTTCTTATAAAACATGCGATCCCCCTTGGGACTTGGCTGTGCTCAGGCAGTGCTCCGGGCAGGCTGTAACCCCAACGTGGCAGGAGCTTCAAAGGCACAGTGACTCCATAGCCATGGCCCATAGGCACTTCTTTGTCTGCACAGTGGGTCTGGGACCAGTGAGAGCTGGCACCAACCAGAGGGTTGTCATGTTCTGCATCCTTTAAAGACGTTCTCTGATCTCCTAATTGATCTGGAATGAGACCATCTTCTAAAGGCAGATGGGCAGATGTTTAAACTGCAGCAAGCACCTGTATTTAGTTGCACGCTGGGTGATGAATGCTCTTGCTGATGGGAGCATGTTTCCTCCCAGTCTGCTGAAGCCCTCGTGCTCAAGGGGTGGGTGGATGGCACCGCACGTCTACGTGTTGCTCAGATGGATGGGTCTCACCTTGTTTGACCAAAGGCTAGTCCATGTTGCATCCAAGCAAGCATACGTGTCCGGGGAGGGCGGGCTGCACTTTCTCTAGAGGCCACGGAGCCCAAGGGGAATGGAGGGAAGAAGGTAGGAAAGGAGTGGGAAGAGAAGAGCCTGGCTTTGGGGCAGCGGGCAAGAACGCAAGGGCCAGTCTGGCTGTAAGCGATAAGGCACTTAAAAAAGATCTGAAGGCTGTGAGGCCTGGTTACAGGTATTTACTAGGGGAACTTTACACTAATATTTTTCTTCCCTTCATTGCAATTCATCTGCTATTTGAGCTGCAAAGATCAAAGCTGTCTTCCAGCAAGCACACGTGGACTTAAGTAAATAGCTGGACCTACACCTCTCTCCAGTGAATAAACACTCTTTCCTCTCTGAACATTTTCAAGCGTAGCTCTCAGGCCTGGAATGCAAAATATTTCACATTAGCAGTGGGTGTTTCCACTGCTTTCGATATTTGGGAACTTGGAACAAATGCTTATTTAGCAGTAGACAGACTTGGGTATAAACGTGCTCTTTGTGAAGGCAGTTGCTGCTGTGGTGTTTGCAGGGAAATTCCCCTGAGATCAGAGGACATGCGATTGTTTGTCCAGACCCCAAGGAAACAGGTCTTGTTCTCCTGACATGAGTGGCGGTCTCATGGGCTGGGACAGGCAGCTCTTTGGAGGGCAGCGAGGCTGACAAGATGCTTGGCAGATGCACAGGAACATTCTTCTTGATGAGGATTTAAGTTGCACGGGCTGTTAACATTGGGTTTGGGGGAGTTGCAAAAGCTGTGAACTAGCACAGTGGATTTTGCTGTGTAAGTGAAAGAGGCAGCTGTACCAATTCACCTCCCCAGGCCCCCGGTGAACACCTTTGGCACGGAGATACCTCCTGGAGAAAGCTGGTCATGCCCGAGGTGGGAGAAGGGCAAGTGTAGTGTCTTTTACCTTTACAAGAAATCAGCTGTGTCTTGGGGGAGAGGGGGAAGGGAGATGAAGAAATGACGATTTGACAATTGGTAACACGTTGGTTCTTGGGCATCAGTGTGCATGTCAGCATGGCAGAGGTGCTGCGCTGGGTGGCCTGTTTCCATGTCCTGCTCCTTGCCTGGAGGATGTTGGGAGGTGGCATCCAAGAGCTGCTTGTAAATGCCTTTAGTCTGTTAGAAAAGCAGACGTTACATTGCGCGGTGGGGTTAAAGGGCTGTGCTGTGAACGTAGCATACCTTCTGTGCCAGCTTGCCTGGAAGAAGCAATCCCACTGCTGGGCATGGAAGGATTTGTCCTCTGAGAGAGACCTGACGGGGAGCAGATAGGGATGCCGCAGGTTTTCAGGCTTTTCATGTGGCTGCCTGCTAGAGCAGGGGCTGTTCCTGGGCTTTGTCATGGTTGGGAGGCTCTGCACGTGGTTCAAGTCTTGTTCCTGATGTCCTTGTGAGCTTTCAGCCGTCCAGATACATTGGGCATCTTTTGCCTTTTAGGGAGGTCGTTCAGAGGGAGTGCAAGTAAGGTGGGGGACCTTGGGGTCTTTTAGAAGCTGTTTGCTCGCTTCCTAATGCCAAAGCTATTGAACCACAGCATAAGAAAGCAAGCACACCACTTTTTCATTCTGGAGGATGTGGCCTGGGCAGGGTCCTGCCCTTTCACCTCCTCCATCCTATCCGGCTCTGTCAGGATCTGCTGTGCTCGTTGTGTTGATGAGCTGTCAGCTCTCTGTTTGTCTCTCCTCTTCCTTGCCTGTTGCTGGGGGATCTGATCCAGGGGCTGCTTTCCTGCGTTGCTGTCGGGTGCTATGTGAGGGAGCAGTGTCCCATTGCCTCTCAAGTCGCACAGTGCCAGCAAATCCACATTGCATTGTAATGGGAACTGTTGCTATTGCCGTTTGGTGTAGACCGGACAGCTGGTGTCCCTAAACAAAAAAAGGCCAGACTGAAGGATCATCATGAGGAAGACCATCTCCTGCTTCGCTCTTCCTGTGCCTTCTGAATGTAGCACTGTGCAGGCAGGGGGTAAGAAGAGAGGCTTGCAAGGCATGGCTTTACACGGATGTAGGTTGGTTTGGGAACTAGACCGGAGTGCAACAGAAGCTTTGCAGGATGCTTATGAGTGTCTGCGGTCTCAAGGAAGAATAGTTGTCTGGGGTTTCTTCTGGTTATTCTCCTCCATGGGAGATGGGCGCAGGTTGGTTGTAGTGAAGCTCCTGTGGGCTCTTGAGGTTGGAGGCACATTCAGTGTGTTAAGCAGCTGCAGCTCTCCGGGTCCAGGCTGTGTGTCTGGGTGCTGCTTGAGTTGAGGTTGAATAGAGTCCTGTGCAAAGGTTTGTCCAATGTTTCCTCTTGCCTCTGCCTGCTTTGGCACGTTGCAGCACGGTGAGGATGAACCCATGCCACCCCGTCAAGGCAGGGACTCCCATTTCGGGTCATTCCTTTGTTCTGGGGAAATGCTTGGCAGCAAGCGCTGTTCTCCTGTGTTTACCTGTGTCTCCTTTTAATCTGTGCAGCCCCTGCCGAGTAGCTGTGGAAGATCTTCAAGCCAAACACAAGTGGTCTTTGTTTCAAAGCATCAATTTGTGTTGGCAGCCAGGTCTGCAGCGCATGTGCTTTTCATTGACTGCTGCTCCACTCTGTTCCTCGCTCTTGCCAGCTTTTTTTTAAATTTAATACAAAAATGTTTTTCCTGAGCTTAAAAGGCTGAGCCGTACAGTACTTCTAGTCTTAATTTAAGCCTTGCCTTTTTCAGGGAAGCAATCTCTGTCTGTACGCAGAACAGACTGCTTTCCTCTGCTCTGAGAGGTAACTAATACGTGCCGTCTGATCAGCAAAGAGAGAGGCGAGGGGGACTTCAGAGTGGTTTGCAAGCTTCTGAAAGCCTGGTCTGTGTGCCTGGGATGAGGAGTTTTGGTGTGCCGGCCCAGCTCGGGCCGTTCCAGAGCCTGCTTGTCTTAGAGCACTTTGGGAAGGTTGATGGGTTAGGTGCTTTTGTTGATACTCTTTGCAGACTGTTACTGCCTGGGGCTGCTCCTTTGATTTGGTCAACTTTCAAAAATCCATCCTCTGTTCTCCGATTTTGACCCTCTGAAGTTGTTCTGCAAGGACTTCTCTTGAAAACGCATTTTAATCCTTAAAAATACTAGGTGGCATCCAGGCAAGGCCCAGGTCACTACTTAAGCGTTCCTGTTGATAGTGAACAGATGGATGCTGGGGTGTCCGGGTGCCCCAGAGAGCAGAAATGAAAACTAGCCAGATCCAACCGCAGGAGAATTCAGACTGGGACTTGCCAGGGTGGAACATCGCCGTGATGAGTATTCGTGAACTCCCTGTCCCCTTGCACAGCGGGTGCGTGCGAATTGTGTGTCTGGAGAGGAGGCATGGCTGGTTTTAACCGATGATTCCTTGTGTGAGATGGAGCTTGCCGGTGGGATACCAATGGCCTGTCTTCTTGTCAAATTAAGCTCTGATTTGAATGGAGCAGGGAGGAAGTTTGGCATTTGTGGACTGGGGTGTGCGCAGGGCACCTGAGTGTGTGTGAATTGAATCCACCACTGTCAGATGGTCTGGACCTCTGTGAGGTTGGGATGTCTTGGATCGGTGTTCACATTGCGCAGGACGATGGGTGAGGAAGACTGATATGAGCAGACTCCTGTCTGGAAAGTGGGGTGACGCATTTGATTTCGGGTGCGTGAACCCTCCCGCTCTGGAAAGCGAGATGTTGCAGGCTGGGAGAAAGCGATGACGCACGCAGGGTTGCTGCCTGTGCTGGGAGCTGGTGCGGGAAAGGGCTGGGGTTTAAGTGAGTGATTATTAGAAGTCTACTTGGATTTCAGCCCCTGGTTGACATAGGTTCAGTTCAAGAGTGTCCATGAGTGCTTTGCACTCAGGCCTCAGTGCTTAACGACAGATACTTGTTTTCAGGGTAGTTCTAAGGTAACAGGCTTTGTAACTTTTCCTCTCCTGCAATGCTGTTGAGAGATGAGGTTTGTCCCAGCATCAGGATTTTACACCTGGGTGCAGCTTGGACTGCCCTGAAAAGCAGCCAAGACAGCACCCTACTGCTGTCGATATGGGCACGCCGGCAAGTTGGCTCTGTCCTCCATCACCCCAAGCCAGAGGGCTCTGTCCCCAGAGCCGTGGCACGGGGAGGCCAAGCCCCGCTCCGGCTGCAGAGAGGAGGCTTATATGCCTCTGGGCAGCTCTGTGTGGGGTTGTTCTTGCTGTTGAACGTGATGCTGGCATAAGATAGGCACAGTATTGCTTAAGACCAACTATAAACGCTCTCCTCATTACGGTTGCTTGTTGGCCTCTTTAGGAGCACAAAGAAAGCCTTTGATTCCAAAACATATAGTGACTCTCCAAATGGTTAAAGGCAGGACAAGCTGCGGCTTGCAAGTGCTTTATTGCTCTCCACGCAGTGTGCTTTGGTGTGTGTCCTGGCTCTGCTGGGGAGGCCCATCACTTGCATGGCACAGAGCTGCTCTGTGGTGCTGGCTCTGTTGAAGTGGCTGGCAGTGCCTGTGTCAGTGGGAAGCTTTCATGGGAGGAAAGCTTTTCCCAGCAAAGACAAGATCTGAGAAGATAAAACCAGACACTCTTGTAGGGTACCACACAGTGCAGTGCATCCAGCTCTCCTGAACCATCCATGGGAGCATAGATGGCTTTGTGGAGGACAAGTCGTTCAGTTGCCTCTGCAGCTGCCCTGCCAACACTGAAAGTCTGCTCCAGCAGTTGAAGAATTGTGCAAATTGTCAAAGAAAAGAAAGAGCTTCCTGTGAGGTACTTGGCATTGTTCTTTGTCCCTGTCCCTCCATGCTGCCTGCTGTGAACGCTGGGAGCCTGGGAGACGTCTGAGAGCACCTGGCAGGTGCTACAGGAGCGGCCCGTTCCTGGGCTGAGCCTCCTTCTGTAGCAGTGAGATGGCTGGAGGTCAGCCGATTGTCTTGAGATCACCCTTTCCTCCAGCCAGGTTTGAACAGATGTTTATCCACCATATTCCAAGCAAAAGCCGAGCTACGAAGGCAACACGTGTGACTTTCCTCTGCTGAGTTGGCTCCTGATGGCTCTCCCTGCATGTTGTGTGTGCTTGCAGCCTTCAGATGCGTAAGCGGAGGAGCTGGCACCTGGCAGAGCAGCATTGACGCTTCTGCCTGGGTCCTGCCTCTGTCTTGCTGCCTTGTTGCTCTGGCCCAGGTGCAGCTCTTCCTTTTCCAGTTGTGCCTCCTGTCTCCCCTCCTCCTGGTTCCTCTTCTGTATCCAGACCCCCGCCCTGGCATGCTGCACGTCCCCTTCTCAGACTTTCCTGTTGCTCGGCCTCTCCGATGCCTGGCTGTGGGCACTGCTGTTTTGCCAGCTGTGGCTTCCTCATCCCATCTTGAGATCCCTCTTGTTTCCTTGAGCCAGGCCCCCAGTTCACAACAGGTGGTGAGAAATCGGAGCAGAGCTGGGGCAGGGCTGCTGAGATGTTCAGGAGGCTCTTGGAAATTGCAGGCTTTTTTGATAGGAATCTTTCCACTCAGCTAAGGAAAAGTCTCGAAACCATGTGGCCTGAAGCAGAAACCATTGATCTGAATGGTTAACATTTTGACAAGAAAATAAGCACCCAGGAAACAAGAGTGTCGTTCTGGGCATCCTTCAGTGTCACACTGTGTTCCTGTGGCCTTGCTGGGATTTGGCCCTGCCTCTCACTGCCTGGAGATGGTCTCCTGCGTGGCTGCCGTGCAGACAAAAACATGCCGTGGGTTTGATAGAGCAATCCATTTTACCTGGATTGCCGAGCGGCCATGGTGAGCAGCCAGGCACCTGCAGATATCTCAGCACAACTTCTTACTCTCCAGGACCTGGTTTCTGTTTCCGTGCTTCCTTGGCATTTGGTTGCTTAGGATGTCCTGGTGCTCTTCCACGGGTGGATTAGTGACCATCCAGTAAGAACTACTTGTTCTCCAGATACACTGGGAATCAGCTGTCCTGCCGCTATTGAGAAAAGCACTTGTTTTTCAAGGAGATTTGGTTAGTATGAATTTCTGTCTTTTCGAGCCTGTTATAGCTGAGCTTTTCCTTAATTTGTCACTGGGGCTTTGCCTTAGATCTATCTGTAGCAAGCATTCTGCCTAGTTATCGATTTGTAAAAGTATTCCAGAAAGTGCTCTGCTTGCGTGTTCTTCCCACTCAGTGACTTTTCTCCATTTTTAGCTGAGAGGTAATGTAGCAATGTCTCATAGAGAAGCTACCTTTTAATTAATATTGCATGAGCAGAGGAAATATTAGCTTCTCTGTCTACTTTCCTATTTTTGTGGCTTTTAATATAGATTCATTAATGGCTCTAATGAAAATAAACAAGGAACTGTTCCTTTCTGTGCCCTCTTTGCTTTCAGAGGTGATACTGCAGGTCCAGCCTCCCCAGTGATGTTTCCCCCAGGAGGCAGGTCCGGGGCCGTAGCTGGGCAGCACTGCTGCCCTGAGCAACCATAAACAGTGATCGTGAAATGGGGCTCATCTTCAGCTTTCCAGCAATGAAAAGAGAAGGAGCAGGGTGAAATCTGCAGACCTGTAGGGTGTAGTTGGAGACAGATAAGGGGAGCTGTGGATGATGCTTTGTAGCCAGGAGGAAGGCAGTGCCACATAGACTGAAAATGGATGTGCAGTGCAGAGCAGGCAGTATTAACTAGTGTCCCTGAAACACTCATGAGGGGTGGCACACAAATGATACGAACCCAGAGAGAAGCCCTGGGCAACCAGTCCCTCCTCTGCAAGCTTCAGATGCAGGCAGAGGTCAAAACCCAGCAGCGTAGAGCCCATATAAATGGGAGAGGCACCAATGCAGCTAGTGGAGTGAGGCCTATTTCAGGTGTCTTCTCAATGCCTTTTGGCAACTCCGCTTGTCTCTGGCACTGCTGGATGCATGGGGCAGTTTTTAGCTTGCAGCACCATGGTGGCTGCTAGGAAAAGCTGGCGCGCGTTGTTGGGAGCGCCTTTCCTGGGAGCTTCTTCCTTCCTATGGGAGGGGAGCAAACAGGTCAAACCTGCAGTAAAGCAAGTGGCGAAGCAGGATGCTCCAGAGGCTCGCTCACCTCAAGCTGGACCTACGGCGCAGCCTTGCTCTGTGGGGAGTCCGGATGCAGGATTGCCCCTGATGTGGTGCTGCATGTGGCATCCCCCAGCCTCTGTGCCATCCCCTTGCTCCTGGGAAGGCGGAGTGGCTGGCTGCGTGCTTGTGGGTGGGCCATGCCGAGGCAGCTGCATGCAGGGGCGCACAACTGAATCCCTGCAGCAGTTGCCGTGGCATGGGTGTCGCTTTCAAGACTGTGGCACTGGATGAACCGTTTCTCCCATGAGCTATAAGCTGTCTGGCGAGCTTGACCAGCTGGATCTTCCTGGCTTCGTGGCAAATCCATCTGAGTCTCTACAGGCAGATAATTAAGGGAAACTTAGCTGTAAATATACCGCCATGACCTGGAGAGAGATTTAAAATATTTATCCCAGAGCAGGGCTTGGGAGATAAATAAGCTCCCTGTCTGCTTCCTTGCACGCAAAGCTCGGGAGTGCAGCTGTCCCTTTGTCCCCAGCTCTGAGACTCCTCCTTGGGGCCGGAGGCTTGTTTATGGCTGGGCTTGAAGTCCCTGTGGATAGTATAAACTTATAGCTATCGGCAAAATGGAGAGGGGGACACCAAGGGTACTTGCGCTGGTGTAGATGTGAGTTCTTGTCTGCACCCTCTCTCCCCCCGTCGGCCCCCCCAGCTGCTGTCCCTGCTCTGTTGCTCTCAGGGTGTTTGTGGAGCTTGCTGGTGAGCCATGTCTGGCTTGGGGTCTGCCAGGTAAAGTTGTAACCCTCCCACCTGGCCCTCTCAGAAAGCAAGATCTGCAAGATGTCCTGACCAAGCATATCCAAGAGCCAGCGCAGGTTCGGGTGGTACTGGGGAGGTTTTCCTCCTTCCAGTAGGTTTGGTGGCAGCATGCAGAGAAGCAGCTCACTCAAGCAGCTTCAGTGCCAAATCTGCTTCATTCTCCAAGAAACAGTCCTGGGAGAGCAGGGAAGGCTTGCTGGCAGGAGTGCGCCCTGCCCAGCGCAGCCTTGGCTCGGGTGCTGATCCAATGGCCTCGCTGCACGGAGAGGAGCCGGCTCTGGGCAGCCGCCTTGTCTTCTCTGAGGGTGCGCTGATGAAGCAGCTGGCTTTGCTCGGAGGCCTCGTGTGCGTGCTGCTTCTCTTCGCACTGCTTCCCTTGCCCTGGCCTCCTCCCCCCCCTCCCCCCACCTCCCTCTTTTGTCTCTGCAGCCTGAGTTTCCATTCTCTGGGCTGGCTGGGGCTCCTGTTTGCTGAAGGGAAGCGCCAGGCAGCTTTATGGAGCTCGTTCTGGTTTTTCCCATCATCTCCTGGAACGGCGTTTCAGCTCGAACAGGAAAAACGTGAAGCCCTGGCCAGGGGCTCCCTCCGCACACGCAGCGCTGTTGTGGAGGAATCCCTCTTGGCTGGGCTTGGGACGGCGGGAGCAACGTCAGCCGTCGGCCCTAAGCCTGAGCGAAGGGGCGTGAGGACGTAGCGGTGAGCGCTGGTGTGATAGCTGGAGGTGCTGGCCCCAGCTACCATGGGATGAGTTCTCAGCCACACGGACCTTGTGGGTGAAGCAACGCAGCCTCGTTGCCGCAGGGTCTCGCCTCCAGCCCCAGGCCAAGGAGCGCTGAGCCCTGAGCCAGCTCTGTCACAGCTCTTCCCTGCTGGCAGGACCTACCTGGCTGTCCAACACCGCCTGGGCTCTCCTCTACCACCAGAGGGGTTTTGCTTCATAAAGACCTTTGCATTCTCACATGCCCCTTGCTTAAATTGTGGGGGAAGCATCGTCCTTCGAGGCCACTGCACAGGGAGCACGCAGCTCATCCTGGCTCCACTTGGCGCCCGTCTGCCATGTTTCCTTCTGTGGGAGAAAAGTGCAATACCTTTGTTGTGTCGGCCAGAGAGCTCGGCCTCCAGATCAGCTGCGTCTCCAAGCCTGCCATGCGCTGCCAGTAGCACACGTCAGCTATAAATCAGTGTTTCTGAGGAAGCCAGAGAATTGCTCAAGGGCTCTGAGCAAGCCTGGGAGAGTCGGTTGGCAGGACCGGTGGGTGCAGCAAGCCTGTCGCTGGTGCTGAGTCACCCTTGAAGCATTTGTGTTTCGCACTGGGGCTTGGCAACGCAGCTGGTGATGTCTGCTTGGGAGCCTTTGGCTGACGCACCATTAAAGATGGTTTAATTGAGCCAGCAGGATTCCCAGCTCCTGCACTGGGCTTGTGGCCTTCCTGTCTCACTTGTTCTCTGTCTCTGTTTATCTGCCACCAAGATATTGTCCTGGCCTTCCTGAGGGTCCCATGGCCACCACTGCCTGCGCTGCTCAGCAAGCAGGCACTGTCCCACCTGCCTGACCAAAGCAAGCTTTCTTCTCCACAAGCCAGAGGCTGCATGGTGCAGACAGCTGCCAGCATGCACCTGTGCCCTGAGGATTTGGGCAGGAGAAGCTGTGGTCTGGCTGCAAATGCTGCCCTGTCCCCCTCCCAGCTGCACCACCCTGGCACTGCACTCATGGCTTGGGCTGATTCTCTGGGCTGGGGGCTCAGGAGGGGTACATGGGCTTCTCTTAGGGGCCTGGGACCACCCGGTTGCCTCAGTGGCCCAACAGAATGGCATCCTTTCCCTGGGACCAGGCATGTCCCGTCTGTTCCCCACCCCCACCCCCAGAGATGCCCGTTCCTCCACTTGCAGCAGATGCCAGGAGCACAGGCTCAGCCCTGTTGCAGAGCATGGCTCAGAGCGGTGTCGACCTGCTCCCAGGACAGATGGGGGCCTCCTGCAGGGCCAAGGCCAGTTGTTCTGGTTCAGCAGCCCCAGCTGTTGGGGGAGCCCAGGAGCTTGGCTACCACTGGGACTTCCCTACCTTGCTCCAGCATTCCCCTGTTTGAGCAAGGTGCTGAGATGTCAGGAGAGACTGTGGGGCAAAGGCACAGCTAGCAGTTCAGCCCAGACACATCCTCCATACCCTAAAGACCACTAGTGAATCCCTCAGCCTTGGAGACAAGCTGCACAGCATGGTGGCTGTCCCACCAGCCCAAGTAAGCCTGCGGTGGGGTATTGGTTGGCAGCAGCCCTGCTCTGCTCGGGAATGAGGAGGAACCTCCCGTAATGTTCCCATTGCTCTGTGGCTGCAGGGTAGCACCCTTTTTGCTGTTCTTGCTCATTGCCAGAGCAGCAGCTAGCTCGTGCTGTGGGAAATGCACTGGACCTTGCTCCCCACCACCGGCCTGTCCCTGACTGCAGAGATGATCATGTCACGTTGCTTTAGGGTGGCTCTTCTCTTGTCCTGCTGCCTGGCTTTGAGCACACAAGAAAGCAGGGTCTCTGCTTGCTGCCAGTGCAAGGATGAAGGCAGGGAGCTGTGGAGGATAGAGGCTGCAGAGTTCCCGTGGCAGAGTTACAAAACTGAGCTTGGGATGGTCTTGGAGGAAGCAAGCCCGAGGGGTGTGTGGCTGGGGAGGGGGCTGGGATTCACAGGGGCTGTGCTGGGGAAGCGGGATGGGCAGTGCGAGGAACAGAGGCTCGGAAGCCCCAAACTCGCTTGAATTGGGTGGGTGAGCAAGGTCAGTGCCAGGGTAGCCTGGCTATCCTGGCGTGTGCTGGCAGCCATCGGGAGTCTGCATCTGGGTACCTGGGCTCACTGTCCTTGTGCTGAGCCTTTTTCTCAGTTATACGGGCCTTTTCTCCTGCGACACATGTGTGAGCAGTTCCTGCCTGCTTTGGGGCTGGGGCTGTGTGCGATGGAGGCTGCAGGCACCTCCCCGCTGTGTGTGGCAGCGAGCTCTTCCCATGGCCAGCTGCACCCCAGCGTTACTGCAAGCACTGCCTCAGCGTTTGTTCCAGCAATTGATTTACAGTGTTCAAATCCCAGTGGCTTTGTTCTGGTTTCTTGCGATAATTGCTCAGAAATTGGGCTTAGCCGTTCCCAAGTATGGGGTCCTGGGCCTGGAAGGGCAGGGAGGGTTGCTAACCACAGGGGAGAGAATCCCCCACAGCTTGCAGCCTCTCTGAACAGTTCTGGGGAGGCTAGTGGGAATTGTGCTAAGTGGTTGCGGCTTTTCTTTTTTTAATTCTAAAGCTTGGTTTGAAGGGCAGAGTTGGCTTCTCAAGGATTGCTTGGAGCCTGTGTTTAAAAGCACCTCTCCATGCAGAGGGCAGTGGAGAGAGGTGCTGTGGGCCATGAGGGACGAGCTCAGGCTGCGGTGCTGTTGCAGAGCAGTTATCACTCACTGGTAAGCCAGCAGCCGTGATGTTTCCAAACCAGGGCTTGCATCTGCCGTACCTCATAGGGCTCCTGGTGGGGTCCATGAGGGTGGCGAGGGTCTGGGCAGATATAATCTTGCATTGGCACACAGGGATGGAGATGAGGAAAGAATGGACCAGCTCTGCAGTTTCTATTTGGGACCCAAGCGAAACAGCCAAGTACTGTGGGATAAGCAGATGCCCCCAGCTGTTACAGGATGGGGATGCCTCTCTGCCTACTTTCATCCTGGGTTGCTTCTCCTCTGGATCAGTAAATCCCACCTGGAAGGTTGCATATCTGGGTGCTTTGCAATTGAAACTTTGCTCATGGATGCAAATGGCTGTGCTACAGACTGATTTGATGTGGCCCTCCATGGAGCATGTGGAGAAGAACTAGATGCATGGCCTGCGTGGTGGCGTGATAACTGGCGTGAAGCGGTGGTGTGCAGGCATTGCGGTCTCCTGCAAGTCTGGAGCAAACCACCATGAAAGGGAGAGGCTGGGTGGTCGTCTGAGCAGACCCACACTCTCAGAGCAGGGCTGTTGGATCCAGGTGTGTGGTAGGGGCAAATAGATGGCGTTTTCCTAAGTCCCTCATCGTCTTGATCCACCCCAGTACAACCATGCTGTGTTTACCCCGGACCTGGAGCTCCTAGGTGCTGGTGCAGTTCCTCCTGGCTCATGAAGCCAAAGCCACTCTAGCTGAGCATTTCTTGGAAATGCTGTTTTGTACCCATCCGGTTGTGCTGGGTACTCAAATAGGAATGACTTTTTTCCTGGGTGCAGAGTGAGTTTTTGTTTTTACTTTAACTGGAATGGGAAACAACATAGTTTTAAAAGGCTTATATGATGCATGCCCAAAGACTTTCCAGATGTTGGGCTTGATCAGACCAAGTCTGCCGTGTTCAGAGCTCCTTGCCTGCATCAAACCATTTCCATCTGGCCTGGTGGGAGAGAGTGGTTTATTGCAACTCTACCCGTCTGAGAGGCTTTCTCAATTCGAACCTCTTGCACAGAGGAACATGCTGGCTGGAAATCATTTGGAGATGCAAATCTCTCTGGGTGTTTGGCTTGGCTGCTGTTTCCGCGGTATCTGCTAAGCAGTGGAATAGGCTGTGTGTGGAGCAGGCGTGCTCCGAGCAGCTGCTTTATGTGGCTATAGGGACTGACCCGTGAGGCAGGGGGGGTTGCTTGTGTTATTAAGCATTCATGATGTTTCTTACCTGCTTCTACAGCTTCAGCTGGTGCAAATGAGCCTTCTGGCTCTGTGTTTGTGACCAGGAGGGGAGGAAAAGCTGACCCATGTGTTGTTCCCAGTCCTGGCATGCCAAAAATCTGCTTTTATAGGAGCATGTTCATAATGAACTGTGCCAGGAAACACATGGCTTGCTGGAGCCATGAATGGGAGGTCTGTATGGGGCCCTGTGCTCACCGAGAGCCTCGCGAGGACAAAGAGCAGATGCTGGCATGCGTTACTTGCTCTGTGGCAGCCTGCATCCTCTGGGCTGCAGCGGATGGGAGCAGGAGGTGGGATCAAGGTACTAAGTGCTTGGCTGGTCCAGTGACAGCAGAGAGGGCAGGACGAGAGGCCAGGCGATTGGTTTTACTGCGTGCTGCTCTTTGTGGCTCCCCTGGCCTTGGGAGGGCTGGCTTGCCTCTCTGCAGACGTGGCTGTTTGCAACGGAGGCTGGGTTGGAAGGAGCCCGGGCGCTGCAGGCAAGCAAAGAAGTGCTGCTGACAGCTGGGCATGACGATTGTGGATGGGGAAGAGAGGGAAAAGGAGGGATGTGCGGAGTCCATTGGGGCCCAGATGTCATAGGGACAGCGGGGCTGTGCATGCTGTGCCTGGCTGCCGCAGGAAGGAAAGGCTGTCAGGTGAGAGCTGCAGCCCTGAGCATTAGCAGCGCTTTGGTGTCTGGAACGTTGCTCCCTCGTAGGAACTGCTGCCAGGCCTGCATGGGCTGAGCTGCTGGTGAGGAGTGCACAGCCAGCACGTGAGGAGTTAAGCCTGCCTGCAGTCAGTGGAAGCTAGTTCTCGCAGGGGGCTCGGTGCTTCCTCTGGGCCAGCAAGCTCAGGATGCTCCCGCCCCGGTGATTTGATTGCCCATTTGATTGCCCAGCCTTCGGAAGCAAGCTGGGGCTTGAACCCAGAGTCTGCTGCTCTTTGATCCAAGAGTGGCTAAAAGCAAAGCCCCAGCATTGGAGCCATTCCCGAGGACTTGGCAACAGAAGGAATTGCTGCTTGCAGACAATGATGTTTAATAAATTGCTCCTAAAGACAAGACCTGCTTGATAATGCTTTCTGGGAATGTGTTATTGAAACCTGTGAGAGTCCAGGACCCCAAACCCTAACATGATCCCCACTGTGCCTTTTGTGGCCTTGGGATGGAGCACAGGTTATGGTCTTTTCTGAAAATATGCCTATGATTGCCTCTGACACCAGACTTCTGCTGTGGCCTGATGTCTTTCCCAGAGAACATGGCGATAAATCAGTCCCGTGTTTGAGGCTGTCTGTGTCCATCCCATGTTGAGCTCCTTTGGACTTGGGACCTGAGTGTGAGCTTCTCAGTCCCTTCTGCTGGGGTTTGATGCTCTTTTCCCTCAAGGGCTGCCTTTCTTGTGGCCCTTAGCTCTGCCCCTGGGCTTGCAGGGAGCCAGGTGGTCTTCGTAGCTGTGGCCTGGGTTGTTGGTTTTGCTTGGGGTTAGCAGCAGCTAAGCATGCTGCTGAGGGATGCAATGGCAGCTTCAAAGCAATGCTCTGCCTGTGTCTTCCTTGCCTTGTTACAGGTCTACGGAGCTGGGAGCAAGTGCTGCAGAGTCCAGAGTGCGTTAGCTCATCCAAACCTTCCTTTTCCCTTAGTGATTCCTCATCAAAGAGGAATAGCCTGTGTTGCCGCTGGGTTGATTGCAGAGGCTTTGTTTCCTCAATGGTCTGAACAATGGCAGTGGCAGAAGCATAAAGGTCATAGTGTGGATATGGTGGGGTGGTGATACATCCGCAGTGGATTCCCAGGTGGCAAAAAGCTATCGCTGCCACCTTGCTTTGCTGAGGTTCGTTAATTAGCTGACACATCCAGAGTTGGTCACTTGGTAGAAAGTGGTGAAAGTGTCTCTTAATCCTGCTCTTTCAGTCTGAGGCTGAAGGGCTGCAGCCTGGGGATGGACTTGGGCTACTCCCGCTGCCCACCTCAACGTAGTGGTGGGGGCTAGGGCATCTCTGGCCAGGTCACCCTCCTCTCTCCCAGCTGTATCCCCAGCCTTCTCTCTGCAGGAAAGTGCACTGTGTGGTTGCTGGAAGGTACCCAGGGCCTTCCTCGGGTGAGTTGCTGTGCTCCTTGCCCCTTGGGTGTTGCAAAGGGCCCTGCAGTTTTGGGGAGCCAGGGAGAGCAGGCTCCCCACCTGTGTGCTGCAGCAGGGCCTTCCTAGGGAACATGGCATCTTTGCTAACTACTAAAGAACACGGACAGGGAACAAATGTTTAGCAGTGCGTTACTAAGCTCTCTGTCTAGTTAGGTGCTGAGCTGGTGGTGTAAATACATCCAGCTCCCACCTCAGGGCTGAGACTTGCAAGCTGTTGTGCATCCCCAGGGCTCCACAGTGGAGCTGGGGCAGCTGTGAGCTCCCCTGCTCTGGCTTGGGAGGATTTGAGGTCCTCTCTGCTTTGAGAGGCCAGAACAGATGCTGGCCAGCCATGTCCTCTGCCAGAAGAACTCCTTGGGGGAGCTGGCTGTGACAGTTTTTGCAGCTAGCTCCTTACATTGCGTCCTGGTACCTGTGGGTCTTTGTTTTATTTGTTTCCTGAAAGCCAGCTGTTCCCCTCCACATCTGGGGCAGATCCAAGGCCTCCTGCTGGCAGGGGAGAAGAGGAGGGGGATGGTTCCCCTTTGGGGAGGAAGGATGCAGTCTGGGTGCTCAGGGCTTTGCTGCCCTGGGCACTGCAGATGAGTTGAAGCTCCTCTAATCTGCTGTTCCAGATGCTGAGCATTAAAGGAGCTGGCTTGCACATCTGGCTGAGCTGGGCCAGGGTGAACTTTGCTGAAGTGTCCCTGGAAGCAAGTCTGCAGAATAACGCTGCTGGGGCCTGGCTGGAGAGTGGGGCTGGGCTACAAGCTGCAGAAGCCCCACAGTGCTGGGCTTGCTTTCCAAACCAGGAAACCTTAAACTTGCACAAAGCCCTCTCCCAAACCCCATTCCCATGCTTTTAATTCCTTGTTTGGTTGCAAGCAGCTTTGGGATTACTCATATCCTTGCATCAGCTGCGGTGTCTCAAGAGGTTGGTAACCTAGGCTCTTTGGGGTACAGAGTGAAAGGATCCTTTCCTTTTCCATTTCTGTCCTGTCCAGAGCTCTTTTAGCTGGGTGAGGAGGTGCCCAGGAGCTGGGCACTGAGCATGCCTGGCGGTGGGTGGCTTGGGGTGGAGGGGAGCATGGATCTCCCACAGGGCTGGGGATGTGGAGCACTGCAGCGTGCTTCTGGCTTTGCTGGCGCGGCAGCCATGGCAAACGCCTGCTGAGGCTAGCCATCGCCTGCTGAGATCTGTGCCGCTTTCTGTCCTCCACAACTGCCGCTTGGTGCAAGTGCCCCGGGCAGGCAGGGGGCCGCCATGCTGCGGCACACGCCACCGCCAGCCAGCTTGCCTGTTGCTTCCCCAGCATGGCTGTAGGTGAGTGAGACGGCTGCGGTGGCAGCGGGGATTGGGGGCTGTGCAGCAGCTGAAGGCCTTGTGGTTGAGGCTGCATTCCCAAGCGATGTCGTTAGGCAAGGAGACAATGATTTTTGGATTGCTTCAAGATGTAGGCGACTCAGCCTGTCAGGCGGGGCGGGAGATGTGCTGCCTGGTCTCCCCAGCTTCCACAGTTGCTCTGCGGCACCCAGATGGGGTTGGGCTACTGGAGTGTCCCCAGGCGAGCGCTCATGTGGGACTGGCATTGATGCATTAAGCGACGGATAGAAAACCCGGCTCGGGTCGAGGCCTGGCTTGTAATGCTGCCCCATGCCCTTGCAGCCTGAAAGAAGAGCATGAAGGTTTGGGCTTGCTGCCATGTCAGGGACTCACCAGGCAGCATCCATGGTGCTCTCAGGCGTCTGGTATGGTGCAGAAGGTGGGCTGGGTGCTTTCACTGCCAGGCCTGGCCAGGCTGTGCCAGGGTCCCAGACTCTCTCGTTGGCTGCAGCCCTAAATATAGCCTTAGAGATGGCTGATCCCCCAGGGGCGAGTCCTGCGACCCCACACATTTTCTGGCTGTGTCTCCATGATTACAAAGCCCAGGACCCCACGAGGGTCTGCAGTCCATGAGGTTCGCTGCCTGTTGCATGGCTATCTCCACGGCACAGCGCGGGAGGACAGTATCCAGCCTCAGAGGTGAGCACTGAGATGCATGGCTGGGCAGTTTGCTGCCATCCTCTTCCCCAAGAGCCCTACAATGTCTCTATGCCCGGGATGTACCAAACCTGGCGCTGCCCAGATGGGAACAGGGATGTGGGATCCCCCAAAACTTCAGCCCCAGTTTCACAGTGCCAGACCCCAGCTCTGCCATGGCTCCCTCATCTCCTTATTACTTTTTCGGTGCATTTTCTTACAGCTCTGGCTGATGAAAACAGCAACACTGATGTCTCTCACTTTTCTAGCTCTGGAGAACAGCCCCAAACCAAAGCCATTCCCAGGCTGTGCTGCAGTCTGCTGCCAAATAGCTGCAGTAATGTTGGCTACCATGGGGCTGGATCTCTGTTGCCAGAGGTGTAGAGAGCCCTTTGCTCCCTGGCAAGCTCATAGGATTGAAAACTCTCTCTGCAGAGCTTCAGGCAGCAGTGACTGACTTCATAGGGGTGCTCACAAAGTCTGTCCTTGATGCGGCTTTGCTGGTTTTGTCACCCTGAAATGCTCTGCATGTGCTCAGCCCACTGTGGCCTTTGGTTGCAACGGCTGAGTCCTGGGGACATCCCAAGCCCAAAAAGTGAATTGAGATACACTTGGTAGAAATTCAGGCTGGCAACGCAGGTGTTAGTGTGAGTGTTTTTCCTGGGAAGCTGCTATTTGCCTCCTTAAATAAATGAAATGAATTTTGAGCAGGGGGATACCTCTGCATGAAGGATGCTGTGTTCCTGCATTCAGATCTTTGCCATGAGAATGCTCTCAGAGCCGGGATGTGATCTGAGCCTCCTCTTCTCTCCGTCCTTGTGTGTCTTGCTGGTGCCTGTTCCCTCCCTGCAGATGATTTGCTCTGTGGTGTGTGGGAATGATACCCTGGGGACCTGTAGGTACCAGTGCGACTTCCCTACACAATTCACTTAACCTTCATCTATTACCTCAACAGGAGGGTTTTGCATTTCAATTAAATATCCTCTGGGTAAAACACCACTGGGTGTTTTCAACTGTGCTGCATTTCAAATGTGTTTTATCTAATCTGGCTGAAGCTTTCCTGAAAAGCTTTCTGTAGCCACAGTTGAAATGGTTTTAGGCCAGAAACATGTGTTGAGGGTTTCTTTTTCTCCCAGCCAGGGGTGGCTTGTGTCACACACATATGCAGAGAGCTGGTGTTTGCCAGCGCACACATTTGGGATTGCTGCTTGGCATTGGCTTTGTGGGACTGTGGCTGGCCCAGCTGTGTTACTAGGGGAGAGCTCTGCACTGGCTTGGGCTTGCTAAGCTGACTTCCAGCAAACTTGCTGTTGCTGGGTATTTTTTGGGATGGCTTTTGCTAAGGGAAGAAAAAGAGTCATTTTGCTTCTTTCAGCAGCTCCTAGCAATGCAGCCCAGCGCAGATTAGCTCATGAAATCACAGCAGAATCGTGCTGTTGTGAAGGTGTCCGGTCAGACTGAGCAGGGGCCGCCTTTGCTCTCTACCAGGTGCTGCCAGAGCTGTCTCATCTACCAGCTTGGGCAGTTCTGGCACCCTCCAATGGCTAAGCCATGCATGACCGTGGCTCTGCCACACAGTGGTGCTGGGAGGTCCTCTAGCTGGGTGAGTGGAACAAGCAGAGGCATTTTGTTCTTCATTCGGTACAGGTGGTGAAGTCTGTTGGCTTTATACAGGTTTTACCCAAACTCTGGTGTAATGGCATCCCACACAGATAGCCCTCTGCTTGGACAGCTTTCTTGAGCCTCTGTCCCAAAAGCCCAGATGAGGTGGAGGGGATGCGTGAAACCTGCTGACTGCAGACATTTCCTTGACCAGGGCTGTACAACTTTTATGGGCAAGTGCAGCACTTCCTATCTCCGAACGCTGGGCCCTGGTGCTCTGGATTTAGAGTACTATGAAAAGCTGTGTCCAGCTCTGGGCTCCTGATGTCTTCCACTGTCTGGACCACATCTAGCTGCTACCAGTCTTTCCTTGCAGCCCAAATCTGGTATATGGTTGGGACAATGGTTTCCAGCATGTGCAGCCAGTCCATCCATGGCACCTTGGATGCTATTGTCAAAACAAAACACAAGTTTATGGCTCTTATTGCACTTTAACACTTATTTATCCCAGTTTGCTTTGGCACTTGCGCTCATGAGACATTCATCACAGGGATCTCGCTTGAGCTGAAATGGTTGTGTCCATCTACCCAGGATGGAAGACACGGACATAAATAGTTTCTCCTGTTTCACTGGGGAGCTGGATCCGAGTGTTTCCTGACACCTTCTAAAATCCCTGCTTCCCATGTGGAGCTTGTGCCAAGCCTTCATCACGTCCCCTGTCCACAGAGCCATGTCCTCCTGCCTGGACACGGGGGATGCTGAGGCAGCAGGGTGCATGTGATGAGGCTGCTGAAGCTCTCAGCTGACCAGCACTGAGTGAAATGCAGTTGTGCTGGCAGTGATGGGGCGAAAGCAGTTCTGCTGCTGTTTAGTGTTACACTGCTACATCATGTCTTGATACCCTAATGGCCTACACCTTCAGAGAGGTGCCTCATCACTAACTCAGCACTAGCATGACTAGTAGACTGTGAAAGGTTTTGGGATGCTGAGACCCCAAGAGGAGAACTGATCCATCTCTTTCATGAACTCTCCTAATGCACACTGCCACCTTGCACATGTTTTGTACCATACAGGTGTGGTTTGATGGACATGTGCCTTGGTGTCATGAAGCATATCTGTGGAAAAGGACAGACTCAGCTCCTGTAGGTTCAAACCTGAGTGGCTTTAACTGTCCTGTTCCCGTTTGCTCCTGTCCGCCTGTCCCAGCAGCCTGTTTTGGCTCAGCTCCTGGTACTCTGGAGCTGTTGTGCTATTGAGCGCATAGCTGTGTTTGCGTGGGGTCCGGTGGTTGCTACCCTGCTGAGTGCTCTTGGTGAGACAGATCTGATGTACGGGGGACTAGATGTGTGTACCTATGTAAGAACACATTCCCACATATTGGGTCGCCTTGGGGCATGTGTTCATCTTGTGGTGTTCATGAGACAACTGTCACAGACTGATGGATAGTTCCTACCTTTTGGGGAGGTGCATGGTAGCTGACGATGGAAACTTCACTGGACATGCTGACCCTTGGGGCACAGCGTGCTGATGGGGCTTAGCTCAATACGAGACCCAGGAGATAGGACTTCAGGCACTGCCTGCAGCTCTGTTGTTGAGGCCACAGGGGTCAGTCTGTGGCTACTCCTGGTGGCCTTAAATGCTGTGAGTGCAGTTGACAAGTGATGTCCACGCAGGAGCTGTGGGATTTAACCTGGCTGGGGACAGTCCCCTGGTGGTGTTGCCTGTGCAGTGGCACAATTGGGTGCTGAAGGTAGAAAGCCAGGCTGCAACGAGGTCCTCATCCTAGACCCTGTGGTATGTCGTTGTGCACTGCTGTTCCTGTGACCTCCCGATTCCTTGCTGCCCCCTTCACAGTGGCTGAAAATTAGAATTGAACCCACAGCCCCATCTTGGAAAGGCTGCAGGCAGGAAAGGCCTCTGGGCTCTGGACTACTGTCCCCTCTGTCTTTGGGAAGAGGCTTCTGTGGTTTTCATAATGGGAGGACTTTGTTGCTCTCTGTCTGGGCTATGGGGAAAGGGTGTTAGCAGACACAGGCCAAGGTGCCCCTACTCCTGGCTGATGTGTGCTTGAAGCGGGGAGACTGGAGCCTCACCCTGGGGAGCAGCAGTGCTGGGTGAGCGCCTGTGTCTACGCCTCGCTGTCGCTGTGAGCGGGAGAGCTCAGGCTAGCTGTGCTGGAAATGTGTGGCTGGCACTGGGGTGCTCATGAGTGGCTGCAGGCAGGAGAGGCTTTGCTTGGTGCTCGCACTATGCGGCAGGCTCCAAAGGCTTTCCAGCATGGAAAGGGCTCTTGAGGCTTTCTGGAACGTGGTGAACTAGATGCCCCCTTCAAAACATCCCCTTCAGAGGAGGATCCCTTGCCCTTACCTCTGGGTGACTAAGCTGTCCTGTTAAATTATGTCCCTTTACCAGGCTTTTATACAAACACCAGGCAGGAGGATGTGGCTGAGCCTCCAAAGAGGAACTGCCATTCAGCTGGGCTTGGATCCTGCTCGTGTAACTTGTCCAGGCAACCACTGTCTGAAGCCATTTTCCTTGCAGTGGTGGGAACGCACTGTTTTGACCACTTTCTTGTTCGCCTTCTTGAGAGACTGCTTCTAAGATTCTCAAAATCTGCCTGGCTTGGCCTCTTTCCCTGCAGAGCATGGTGCTGGGAATAGAGTCCAACAGCAATCGGCGTGTGCTGAATTGCCCTTTGTCTGCTTTCCTTTCTGCGGCCAGCTGGTAACCGGAGCAGAGCGCCTGCATGGCTGGCTGCGGCCAGGCAGCAGCCAGATTTAGGAATACTCTAGCACGGTCCCTCGGCAGCCACGTCAGGCAATGCCTAGGGAAGTGCTGGCTGCTCTGTCCCCAGGACCCTGAGCTCTTGGGTGGGGGTTAGTGTGTGGAGGAGGATTCTTCGGCTTTTCCACCGCTGCAAAGAGGTGCTTCCAGCCCTCCAGAGCCACCCCACGGCCGCTGTCAGACCCTGGGGTCAACCATTGCAATTTCTTGTTTCCGCTCCTACTTGCAAGCGGGCTGAGTCCCCAGCACAAGCTTGGGCTGTCGCTGCTGCATCCTCTTGTGCTGTGCTCCAGCAGCTGCTGTGTTTATTCCCGGGGGCAATCCTTGTTCCAGACCAGTTTTTTTCTGGGTAATTTCTAAGGATGTGGAGGTGAGACGGAGACATGATCCCAAGGAGAGAAGCTTTGAGGAAAGCCTGGAAACAGTCTATGGGCGTTCCTGATCTGGGGCAATCTTGATGCATGGCTGGGACTTAGGACGCATCCCAAAAACCAGGACAAGAGGAGCTGAAAGAAACATCTGAACTGCCCAGGAAGCTGCTTGCTCTCCAATGTTTTGGTGACAGACTTCCCAGCTCACACACTGCGAGACACCTCTCTGTTCAGGCTAGAAGTGCAGCAGTGGGTCACAGAAGCTCCCTCCTAACACCCCTGGCCCCAGGGAGCAGAGGGCTCTCCTTGGCTTGTGGCAGGCTCAGGCATCCTTCTCCCAGTGATTGGAGAGACAGCCTTAAAGCGGCTGCACTGGAATCTGAGCACAGATCTGTCTAAACTCCCCCATCGGGGATTGTTTTTGGCAGCTGTGCTTTGGGGTGTGTTTCTCCTAACAACGGCGGTTTCGGCTGTCTGGAGACCCGTGAGAACAGCACGTGCTTACCTACTCCCTTCTCCCCATCACCATGCTCTAAACGTGCCCTCCTTTTTCTGTCTTGCAGCTGTGGGGACTCGGGCGATGATCCTTTTCACCAAGGAGCCGTACTCCCAGGATGCCCTGCACGGCCGCAGCGCCATCCTCCGCTGCGAGGTGCAGGAGCCAGCGGATGTGGAGTTTGAATGGCTGCAGAATGGGCTCCCCGTTCAGGACACAGAGCAGCGCTTCAAGGAAGGCAGCAACCTCCAGTTTGCTGCCATCGATCGGCACCGGGATGCCGGGGACTTCCAGTGTGTAGCGAGGAACTTGCTCACTGGGGAGGAGGCCCGCACAGCCAATGCATCTTTCAATATCAAGTGTGAGTGTGGGGCGAGAGCAGCCAGGCACATGCCGCAGCCTGGTGCTGCCCACCGTGGCCAGGGCAAAGCACTCTTTTGGGAGGGCCCGAGACTGGAAACAGCTTTGCCAGGCTGCCTGCTAATGTGTGTGGGGGTGGTGCTCAGACAGGGATCGGACGGCATGAACTCTGCAAGTAGGATTCCTCTCCAGCTGCCATGTCCTTCATGCCCTCTAGGCCGCTTGTATCTTGTGATGTCCCCAAGGCTGTCAGAGATGCTTTCTCCTGCCGCCTTCCCCATTTGTATATATATAAAACGGGGATGTTTCTGCACCAAGTGTGTCCTGAGCACTGCAGATCCTTTCAGAGCCCCTCTTATCCCTCAGAGAACAGCTGCACGGGGCAAAGTGGGACGTTTGCAGGGTGGGTGTCCCTTTACTCCATGCTGGCTTGAGGGCTTATGTGTCTCTAAGCATGCTTGTGCCCTTGCTGCCTGCTCTGGTTATTAAGAGGTTGGCATCCGCCTGGGCTCAGTAGGTTTGAAGAGCCAGCTGTGTTGATATTCTTTGATCCCACAGGGATTGAGACAGGCAGTGTGGTGCTGAAGCAGCCGGCCAGCGTAGCTGAGATCCAGCCCTCCTCCACAGTGGTGCTGCGGTGTCACATCGACGGCCACCCGCGGTAAGGGTTGCCTCCTGAGGAGTGGACCCTGCCAGGGGTCCCCCTGCACCTTTGCTGCGTGCTCTTCCCCTCTGTCTCTCTCTCCTCTCTCCTGCGAGGATTCAGTAGAGTCTAGGGAAGGCGAAAGGCAGGATTGAGCCTGTGGCTGAGCACCGGGGGAGAAGGCAAATGGCTTCCTCAGAGCCGCGTAGCAAGGAGCACAGTAAGGACGGGCTGTCACAGTCCAGTCGCTGAGCTGCTTGGTGTGCTGCGGTCACTCTCCGTTGCTTTCCAGTCATGTGCCATCCACTTGGCTGCATGTCTCATGGCTTCGTGTCTGTGTTGGGGCCAGCAGTGGGGACGGAGAGCCAGGGAAATGGGCCATCTCTGGGCTGTCTCCTCCGCGCACACGCTCTCTGGGGAGCCCTGCCGGTGCCCTGCACCCGGTCACCCTCTCACCCCTATCTTGCAGCCCCACATGGCAATGGTTTCGGGACGGTACCCCCCTCCCCGATGGCCGCAGCACCTATTCTGTCAGCAACAAGGAGCGAACGCTGACCCTGCAGAGTGCCAGCCCCGACGACAATGGTCTGTACTACTGCTGTGCCCGCAGTGCCGTCGGCTTCATCTGCAGCCAGAACAACTTCACGCTGAATATCATCGGTGAGTTGTGTCCCAGCTGCTCAGGGCTACGGCCTCAGCTGTTTTACTGCTCTGCTAGCAGCCTCCCCTCTGCTGCAGGGCGGGAGCCAGGCTGCAGGGGAGGTGTCAGGCTGGTGTGACTTTCTCTGTGCAAAGCCTCTGGGCAGAGACAGGCCTGACACACCTGGCTGGGTTTGAACCCTACCCTGTCTACAGGTGTTAGTTTGCCCCTGCATCTTTCTGGAGCAGGTCTATCCTGTCACTTCTGGTTCTGGAGCACCAGGGTCCTCCCTCCTTCAACAAGGTTTGAACCCTGGAGGCTGTAGGTGCTGCTGGTTTTGCTAATACCAGTGCCACCGCGGTGCTGCGTGGGTGAGACGCCCCGTTGGCCTTTGGAGGCAAGGCCCAGGGAGGGCAGGAGATGCTGACCTTAGAGAGGTATTTGGGACTGGACAAGGGAATTTGCAGTCTGGTGACAGGTTTGATCTGTTCGCTAGGAGCCCAGGGTGCTTAGGGCCTTGCTGGAAGCAGAAGGGGCTTTCCCCAGAGCAGCTACTGCATGCAGTCCTGGGCTCTGGCTGTGTAACTACAGCCGTGCTGGCATGTCTGCCTCCTTCGGGCTCGCAGGGTGCGCCCAGCTCTTTTTTGAGTTTCCCCCAGAGCACTGGTGAAGGGACACCATGGGCCGCTCTGCTCTTCTCATCCTCCTGTGGTCTCTGCCATTGCAGACGAGAGCTTTCCTCAGGCGGTGATCGTCCCGCAGGACCTCATCGTGACCAAGAACGAAGAGGCCATGTTTGACTGCCAGTTTGCAGCCGTGCCCCCTCCCACACAGGAATGGCTCTTTGAAGACAGCCCCATCACCAACAGATCCAAGTAATAGGGACCCCGGTGATGTGGGCAGGGCTGGGAGGAGAGGGGGCACCATGTTCTAGAAGCAACAGAGAGAAGCCAAACCCTGGCCGTGCCCAAGGGCAAGCATTCAACATCAGGCTGGCCATTGGGATTGGTTTCTCAGATTGGCTGGCTTGGGTTTAGCAGGGCCTTGGTACTTGTGCATGGCCTTTATCTGCATAGGACTCAGCAAGCAGTTTGTCCTCAAATGAGTCTGTGGGGCTGTCAGTCCTAGATGCCCATGCATGATGATCCCCAGAGTTGGGGATGTCTCCCAGCCCCAGATGTCCGTGTATGGTGATTTTGTGGAGCCAGGGGCAGCTCAAGCCCCAGATAGAATTGTAGAATCATACAATCATTTAGGTTGGCAAAGACCTTGAAGGTCATCGAGTCCAACCGTTAACCCAGCACTGCCAAGTCCACCACTAAACCATGTCCTCAAGCACCACATCTACCCGTCTTTTAAATACCTCCAGGGATGGGGACTCAACCACTTCCCTGGGCAGCCTGTTCCAGTGCCTGACCACTCTTTCAGTAAAGAAGTTTTTCCTAATATCCAACCTAAACTTGCCCTGGCGCAGCTTGAGGCCATTTCCTCTCGTCCTACCACTTAGGACAATTCCCAGAGTCAAGGACGTGTCCCAGTACCAGATGCCCACAGGTGGTCATCACCAGACTCAGGGACACCTCCCAGCCCCCAACATCTGCACCGCAATCACTGGGTCCATGGCTGTCTTGCATCTCCAGATACCAGTGCATGGTGATCTCCAGAGCCAGGAATGGTTCTGAGCCCCAGATGCCTACGCATGGGGCAATCCCCAGAGCTGGGGACATCTCCCAGCCCAGGCTGCCCGTGGAGGGTGATCCCAGAGCCTGGGATGTCTCAGCCAGACTGTGCAAGGCCAGTGGTGCTGTCTGGGTGCCAGATACCCAGTGGCCTGGCAGCTCCCGGGCGCCACCTTGTGCTCCCTACCCCCTGTCCTGGCTGTGCCAGCTTTCAGAGCTGGCCCAGTTTGGTGATGCATCTTTTGGTGGGAGCCACCTGTTCTCCAAGAAAGAGACTTCTGTTAGCTCATTTCCTCTATGAAGCATGTGTCTCACCATCTCCTTGTTTATGTGCGCTGCTCCTTCTGCACTGTGAAGCTTTGTCTCGGCACAAAGTCTCCCTCTTGGTTCCACGGGCTCATGGTAGGACATCATGGGGCTGTGGCTCTGGCCCATGTCCTGCAGAGATGCCCACTGAGCCCTGCCTCTCCCCACATGCCCAGGACCACCGTGTTCGCCAATGGCTCCCTGCTGATCACCCAGGTGAGGGCTCGCAGCACCGGTGTCTATAAGTGCGTTGGCCGTGGGCAGAGGGGGAAAGCTCTGGTGCTGAAGGCGACTCTGCGGCTAGCAGGTGAGGTCCTGGGGCTGGTGGCAGGGCGGGCAGTGTGTCCCAGAGTTGCAGTGTCACTCTGGAGCTATGTGACAATATAGCGATGGGTCATTACATAGAGAACTGCTTGGTTCATCTGTGAAATGGCTCATCCTTGCTGCCTGGATGAGGGGAGCAAACATAGCTTGTGTGCTCTCTCCCTTGGCTGGTGCCTCCCATGGGAATGATGATGCTGGTGGGTTGGCTACACGCTCCTACCCGGTTTGAGCCCTGCTATCTATTGTTCCTCTCAGAGATCGAAGAAATGGCACCCTTCTCCCCGAAGGTGTTGACGGCAAACCAGGGGCACCGGGTGGCCTGCATTGCCCCACGAGGCGTACCCACACCCCAAGTCTGGTGGGAGAGGAACCAGGAACGAGTTCCCACTGCTGGCAGGGTACACCAAGAGGCAGAGCAGCTCATTTTCACCAGTATCACCGAGTCTGACGCGGGGACCTACACGTGCCATGCTGCCAACAAGGCTGGAGAGAAGAAACAGGAGCTGAGCATCACTGTGGCTAGTAGGCAGCTTTCGGAGAAGGGCTGGGAGCAGAGAAGGGGGCTGGATAGGGGGTTGGGGTGAGCTGGGGCGGGATGGCACATCACCTCACTCATACAGAGAGGCACATCTCTCATGGCTGGGCTGCAGGGCCCCATGGCTGGCTGCACACTGCCTGTCTGGTCTGCGCTGGTGCTGGCCAGGGGGTGGTGAGCGGCCCTGCATAACCCCTTGCCTCCATGCCCAGCGGTACCCAAGTGGGTGGAGATGCCCAAGGACAGCCAGCTGGAGGAGAGCAAGCCGGGATACCTGCACTGCCTCAGCAAGGCCTCCCTGAAACCCACTGTCACCTGGTACCGCAACGGCGTCTCCATCTCTGAGGTGAGGCGATGGGGCAAGCCCCTGCCACTCATGGGTACTTCTGCTGGGCATCTGCTCAGCTTCTTCCTCTGCTGCTGCTGTTTCTCGCCTTGCTCCTAGGCCCAGCATCCCTGTCACCCCCACTCTGGCCATGTTCCTAGCAGCATCTCCATCCTAGCGGTGTATGGGTGCACAACTGGCTGTCCCTAGCCACTTGGCTGGCAGCCAGCCCTGTGCTTTTGGGGCAGGGACAAGAGAGATGTCCCGCAGAGAGATGTCACTGCAGCTTGTCTCAGTTCTCCATGTGGGTCTCAGCGGGGTTGTGTCTATCTGAGGCATGGTGTGGGCATATGGAGCATCAGGAGTGCCACAAGCAAGGTCTGAGCCCAGGGCTGGTGAGAGTGTCATTTCTGCCCCGCTCCCTCCCTCCCTCTGGGCAGGACTCACGGTTTGAGATCTCTGAGAATGGGACACTGCGCATCAACAACGTGGAGGTATATGATGGGACCATGTACAAGTGCGTGAGCAGCACGCCAGCAGGCAGCATCGAGGGATACGCACGGGTGCACGTGCTAGGTATGCTGACAAGCACTCCGCATCCTACTCATGTGGGGAGCTCTTTTGCCTGGCAGGGTGCAGCGTTATACCCTCAGCTCCATGTCTCCTGCAGCTGAGGGGGCCTAACAGCACATCTGTCTCTTGCAGAGAAGCTGAAGTTCACCCCACCACCCCAGCCGCTGCAGTGCATGGAGTTTGATAAGGAGGTTACCGTGTCCTGCTCAGCCACAGGCCGGGAAAAACCCACCATCCAGTGGACTAAAACAGGTAAAGGGGGCTTGGATGTGATATGTCTCTTTCTGAGCTGGGACCTCAGGAACTTTACGTTGGCCCACCTCCAACATGAGTGAAGCAGCGGTGCTGCAGCTGCCTGGGAAGCCGCCATGTGGCACAGTGCTTCATGCATGACTGCTGTATCCTTCTTCTTGCATCCTGCAGATGGGAGCAGCCTGCCATCCCACGTCAGCCACAATGCCGGCATCTTGTCCTTCCACAAGGTGAGCAGGAGCGACTCAGGGAACTACACGTGCATCGCCTCCAACAGCCCGCAGGGCGAGATCCGTGCCACTGTGCAGCTCATGGTAGCAGGTGAGGGCTCTACGGCAGGCTGGTGGGTTTCCTGCTGTGCTGGCCTTGCAGTGGGTTTGCCTGGGTGGCACCCAACTGGCACGTCCCTGCAGAGAGAGAAATGTCTGGCCTGACCCCGAGCTCTGCCCCGTGGCACTTGAGTGTCTGGTTTGTCAGTGCTTTGCGTACAGCCTGAGAGGGCATGTGCCACTGTGCCAGCACTGGCCCTGCTCCCTTTTGGGAGCTCAGCACCATTCCTAGGAGCTGACAGCGTTCGTGTTGGCTTCTCTGCCTTCAGTTTACGTCACCTTCAAGCTAGAGCCAGAGCCCACGACGGTGTACCAGGGGCACACAGCCATGTTCCAGTGCCAGGCAGAGGGGGACCCCGTGCCGCACATCCAGTGGAAAGGGAAGGACAAGATTTTGGATCCCGGCAAGCTCCTGCCAAGGTACACAGCCTCCATTCCAAACTGAAATGTGGCACAGCACGGCGCTCCCCGTGCCTACCCAGCATGCGGGTGCCGATGGTGCGGTCTCGGGTTCCCAGCTTGGGCACACAGTCAGTTGTCTCCCTGTCCCGGGGCCTGGACTCTCCTGGCCCCAGGGTTACCCTTTCTGCCACAGCCTGCCAAGCTGCAGTTGAGCTGCAACCATTTGTTCTTGAACATTGCACAGCCTGAGATTCAAGATGATTGCACTGGGGACATGGGGCTGAGGCTGAGGCATCCTGGGCAGATGGGGCTGCAGGCGCCCAAGCCTGCCTCTGCCCTCAGGTGCTTGCAAAGGGCTCTGTGTGGTTGGCAGGATTCAGATCATGCCCAATGGCTCCCTGGTGATTTACGACGTCACCACCGAAGACTCTGGAAAATACACTTGTATCGCCGGCAACAGCTGCAACATCAAGCACCGCGAGGCCTTCCTATACGTCGTAGGTAAGGGAGGTGTCGGGACCTGGCCTCCTGGTATCCCGGGCAGCTCTAGGCCCTGCTTCTGGCCCCACTGGTGGGTGCTGCGTGTCCCATCACGCCTGCTAGGCAGTCAGGGCAGCATCCCTATCGGGATGCAGTGCAGCGTGCTGTGAGCTGTGCCCAGCGTTCTGTGGCTGGACAAGGAGGCGGCCACAGCAGCGAGGGGGGTGCTTTTCTCATTCCTCCAGCACATTCCTGATCTGGATTTGGGAAATTCCTCCACACCCTCATGGGTTCGGTGCTCTCTGCCCCACAGACAAGCCGGCAGCGGAAGAGGATGAGGGACCTGGCAGCCACACACCCTACAAGATGATCCAGACCATTGGGCTTTCAGTGGGAGCAGCCGTTGCCTACATTATTATCGTGCTGGGGCTGATGTTCTACTGTAAGAAGCGAAGAAAAGCCAAGAGGCTGAAGAAGCACCCGGAGGGCGAGGAGCCCGAAATGGAGTGTCTGAATGGTGAGGCCGGCACCCCTGGGGGTGGGGGCTTCACTGCCAGCCCCTTACCCCTGGGCTGGAAGGGCTGAGGAGCAGGGAGGTCCCAGGGAACAGGGGACTCCTCCTTACCCTTGGAGTCTCTTGCTCTTGGTTTTGGTTATGGCTCGTGGCAGAGACCTGCTGCCAGGTGAGAAATAGGCAAGTTAGTGTGAAACCTGCATCCCAGCCCCACATCGTGGCCGTCTCTGCTGAGTTATGTGTCGCTTCTGCTTTCCAGCACCTATACATGGCATCACATATACCCTTTGCCCAGGGGAGGGGAGTATCCCTATCGCAATGTAATGAAATAGTAGTACTCTGCCAGCCTGTTCAAATCACAGTTCGGCAGCTCCTGGTGCTGGAGGGAAGACTTTTCTCTGAACAGCCCTGAACTCTGCTGTGAACTCACCCTGTTATCTCTGAAACCCATATAAGCTTTGAGCATCTACAGCATCCTCCAGCAAGGACTTCTGGATCATAACAGGTTATCTAAAAACTGTCTCTTTGCTTTTCAAGCTTGTCACCTATCAGCTCTGCACTGGAACACACAGCTCTTCTGTATGTCTGATCGTTCCTGCGAGCGCCTTCTCTGGTTGCACTATTGCCTTTCTGAGGTGGGGAGCCCCAGAGAGGACTTGGTGCATCCAGCTTTGCAGAGTGACGCAGCTGTGCTGTGTCCTGTTCCCAGCTGTGCCACTGGCTTCAGTTCCCTGTCCGCAGAGCTCACTCTGGAGAGAGAGCAGGCAGCTCAGGGCTGAGCCCACCCCTGTGGATGGGCTTTCCCAGGCCTCATGTTGTCTCTCTGGCTGCGCCTCCCGTGCTCAGTGTCCCTCTGCAGCTGGCCACAGCTGGTCTGTACCTTTGCTGCTAGCTAAGTTGGCGGTTTTGGCAAACAGCTGCCAGCAGCGCCCCTTCCGTGCTGGCAGCATGTTGTACTACCCTGGTTCCTCCCTTCTCTGTGTCCGTTGGAGGATGTTCCCTCCTGTCCTGTGGCAGCTGAGCTGCTTTTTAACAGCTGTTTCCATGAGACCCTGCAAATAGACTAAACTGGATCCCCATCGTGCATGAGCTACATGATTCCTTCAATGAACCCAAGAGATCTCTGGGGCATCATTTTCATGCTTCAGCTCTTTCTCCTGACGTCATGGTTGTCCTTGCGTCACTGATGCCAGTGAAGACTTGTAAGTGATGGGGTGCAGTTGAGCTTGCTGCCCTTATAATTCCCTGGATCTCCCCCTGCACCACTGTAAATGCAGACATCGTGCTTCCCCCTCCCAGTTCTCCAGCACACAGCCAAGCCTGATCGTGTGGGGGTTGCTGTGAGGTTCTGGCAAAACATCACCGCTGGGTTTGTCTCCTGTTTTTCCTCTTGTATTGGTACTGTGAACAGAGCCAAACCTCCAGAAGAGAAGTCTGGCTGTGGGGAACCTCCTGGGAGCAGGGATGCAGGAGCATCTCTGCAGCTTTGTGCTCTGCTGCTGTCACCACTCTGAGCTCTTCCTGTGGACAAGTCGCAGGCAGCTCACCTGTGCCAACAGGCTCTGGCCAGCATCCTCTTCCTGGCAAAGGATTTGTTTTAATCTTTTTTGAGGTGGTCTCAGATTTTTATTTTGGCCTATCTTTATTATATTTTTCTTTTTATTCTGCCAGAGTTTGCCTCTTCTTATCCCCTTCATTTGGAACCAGTTTAGCTGTCAGAGAGATGCATCCTCACTGCTACAAGCAGACCCAGCTGCCCAGATGTCTACACTCCTTTTTGGTACTTCCATAGCCTCTCTGGAGAAGTGGTTTGTGTTTGCTGTCAGCTCCAGTGGAGTCACCCCCTTCACCATGGTCTTCAAAGATTTGGCTCTTCCTCCTTTTGATGTGGTCCCTCTTTAGCTGGGTGACCTGAAGTATCTCAGCACCTACAAGTACTCCCTGGCTGGCCACCAGCTGACTTTTCCAGTGCCCTCAGGATCCAGACAGATTTGACCTTCCTATGGATTTGCAGTGGATCCTTCCTATGGATTTCCTATGGATCGATGCACTCCTAACAAGTCAGTCACCTTCCAAGGTCACGTCCTTGGTGTGCCACATCCTCTGTAACAAGGGTGCTTGCTCTCAGTGTCCCTCTGTCTGACCGTGCTGCTTTTTTTGGGTGAACACAGACATCGCATTTGGGGAGGTTAACGGCTGTGGGGACTGAGGGGAGCATTTGATTTCTGTGTTGGCATGTGCTAATTTCTCCAGGGCAGCATGGCTGTGTCTCTTTCTCCAGGAGATGCTCAGGTGTTACAGACAGGTGGGCAAAGCAGGCAGCTCCTCTACAATTGGTTCCCCTCTGGACTGCTGGATACATAAATTAAACTTCCCATTCATTTTTGCGGTCCCTTTGTTATCAGCTACCTTGTCAAAGCTCCATGAAAAATGGGGATGTCTGTTCTCAAAAGCGTCTGTCATTGCTGCCCGCTGGTGCTGTCTCTCAGTGGCAGCGTACTCACTCTGCAGCCTTCGGTATTTTCTTGGCACAGTTGCAGCACTCGTCTAGTATTATCCTCTTGGCTTCAAGCGTGTAGTCTTGAGACACTATCCGTCATGAGTGCAGACAGCACAGGGCCAAACAGTCTTGCTAATAATTAGCATAAAACCGGGGAGAGTGTAAGTAGCATCGAGCTTTGATTTATAGGGTAGATGGTGTTTTTTTACTATGGTCTTCTGCAAATGTTACTCCAGCATGTGAGAGAGGACAGCTGTCAGTAGCCATGGCTCTTAAGTCAGCATATCTGAGTCTTCACAGCTCCAAGCCTACCTGTGACAAAGCCACGGTCCCTGTCGTTGTGGCCAGACCTGCTCAGGATGTGCTGGTGGGCTGGTACCTCTCTTGTACGCATGCATCGTAAGCAAGCGTGTACACACGCTGCTGTACAATACCGCTTGATGGAAATTACGGGCAGTGGGATTCCTGTTGGAGTCACCTCATGTTGGGTCAAGTCTTAATTTCGTGATTAAGTCCTTTTGCATGGCCAGGTGTTTCCTTAACACTTGCTCCTGGACTAGCTGACATGGAGCATGCACAGTAATGCAGGGTGATGCTACACATGTGTCAGCCACCTTAGCTCGGTGCTGTGCCCTGCTCTACATTCAAACTCCCACCTTCTGCTTATGGAAAGTACCACTTCCTAGTGACAAGTCTGATCCAAGCAGTAAATGTATTCAAAATCAAGGTTTGCTATCTATACAGCTATCTATACAGTCTTTCCCTTACAATCTGCCTGTAAAATGCAGGGTTCTCTGCTTTCTTAAGGCAATAATGTTTTGTCCTGTTCACTGGCTTCTGTTTGTGCTGGGGAAATTTCTAGTGGAGTTCCTGAGCAGAAAGCTCGCTGAGGTTGATTGCAAGGACAGTGCTTCCTAGCACTGCTTTAACCCAGGCAGTAGAGGAAACTCCAGGCCGATCTGGTCTGACAGGTTCAAGATTACCAAGGACTCGAGCATCGCTGGCTTGCTGGGAAGTGAGCAGGAGCAGGGGGGTCAGGCTGCAGCCGCCGATGCCAGATAGACTTGAGAGTCTCTTGGGCATCAAGAGGCTGCGGTTACAGTGAGCGGGGCCCTCTCTGCTCTGTCTCTGCCTCGCACATCCGATCTCCTGCTCCTGTTCTGCAGAGTTTTGTCAATGGTAGTTTGGATGTAGCCACCCCTTTGGGATGACTGAGTGGCATGGGATGGACAAGGCCAGATGGGGCTGGTTGGCTCTGGGACCAAAGCCATTGCTCAGCATCTGATTTCAAGGGTGGCAGCAGGGCTGCCAGAGATGGGGCCAGACGTGAGCCCAGAGGGAACAACTGTGTGGAGGCCACTCCGTTGCCTGGAGCTAGACATCAGGCTGGGGTGCTTGGAGCCACTTGTGGGTGCTGGGAGCATCAGCCCTAGAAGGGGCTGATCCCCAGCCCAACATTCTCTGCACAGCCTGGCAGGATGCTGAAGCCATTTCTGCTTCCCTTGCAGGTGGTGCTTTGCTGCAGAATGGGCAGATGACAGCAGAGATCCAGGAAGAAGTGGCCTTGACCAACCTGGGCAGCAGCTCTGGGGCCAGCAAGCGGCACAGTGCTGCTGACAAGATGCACTTTCCGCGTTCCAACCTGCAGACAATCACAACCCTGGGTATGCTGGGCCACCCTGGCCCTGACCCCACTCCAGCAGGAAACCTGTGGCTGAAACCCCAGCATGTCCCAGCCAGAAAACTGGATGTGCTGGGGTACAGAGGGCCCTGCAGCCGCTGGGCTGTCGAATACATGTGCTGTCCTAATGTATGGTGTCTTCCCATGCGCTGCTCTACACTTCCAGGCAGGGGGGAGTTTGGTGAAGTGTTCCTGGCCAAGGCAAAAGGCGCAGAGGATGGCGAGGGTGAAGCACTGGTCCTGGTGAAGAGCCTGCAGACGAGGGATGAGCAGCTGCAGCTGGACTTCCGCCGAGAGGCAGAGATGTTTGGCAAGCTGAACCACTCTAATGTGGTGCGGCTGCTGGGGCTGTGCCGTGAGGCAGAGCCACACTACATGGTCCTGGAGTACGTGGACTTGGTAAGGGCCCTGCCAGCAGTGCCTGCAGTGAGGAGGAGGAGGGGTGGACGATGGGCACAGGGCCTGCAAGTGTGACATGGTCCAGGCTGGCAGCACAGGGCAAGGAAGGTATAGGGAGACCAGGCTGAGCTTGCCACTGTTCCCAAAGTGTGGAAGAGTCTCAAGGAGAATGGGGGTCTCCTGAAAGACCTGGAGGTGACTTTGTCCTCTTCTACATCCTCCTGATTTCTGGTTTATGTCCAAGACTCAAGTGAATAAGTTAAGCTGTGGCACTCCATGCTGCAGAATGGCTGTGAATGCTAAGGGCTACTGTGAGGAGCCTGGAGCTCATGGGAGAGAAATCAATTTGGGGCATGAAAAATCTCCTGGAAACATCAGGCCTGCTTGCCCTGATTTTAGCCAGTTGAGGCCCAGAAGTGAGATACCGGCCTGCCCTACAAGGCAAGGACCAGGAGGACAGGTGGGGACTGTGGCCCAGGAGATGAGGATCCATGGGGCTCCCAGTGGGCCTGCCACATCTGGGCACTGCAGGGACCGATGTGGCTGGCAGCACGGAGAGGTGCTGCCTCTGAGTTGCTGTCTGTCTCCCAGGGGGACCTGAAGCAGTTCCTGAGGATCTCCAAGAGCAAAGATGAGTCTCTGAAGCCGCAGCCCCTCACTACCAAACATAAGGTGATAGCGCAGCTTTGGAAGTGCCGTGGGGCTGGGGACCCTGAGGAGGGCAGCCAGTGCTGACCTGCCTCTGGGGTCAGGTGTCTCTCTGCACACAGGTGGCCCTGGGCATGGAGCATCTCTCCAATGGCAGGTTCGTGCATCGGGACTTGGCAGCCAGGAACTGCCTGGTCAGTGCCCAGCGGCAGGTCAAGGTCTCGTCCCTGAGCCTCAGCAAGGACGTGTACAACAGGTCAGCCGGGAGCCTGGCAGGGGAACGGGAGGGGATGGGATGGCGCCGGTCTCATTGCCTGCCTGTCCTGCCTGCAGCGAGTACTACCACTTCCGCCAGGCCTGGATCCCACTGCGCTGGATGCCACCTGAAGCCGTGCTGGAGGACGAGTTCTCCACTAAGTCAGATGTGTGGTCCTTTGGGGTGCTCATGTGGGAGGTCTTCATGCATGGGGAGATGCCCTACACCCCACTGGCAGACGACGAGGTGCTAGCAGGTACGTGGAGTACCTTGTGCTGTCCCTGGCATTGTAGCCTACTTCCTTTTCTCTGTGGTAGAGGGGGCCAGCCAGGCTGCGTGACGTCCCCCCTCTTGACACGGTGCTGGTCTGGCTGGGGAAGCTGTTCCAGCCTGCGTGGAGAGATGCTGCCCTCCTTGCACCCCGCAGAGAGGATCACACCTCTTCCCAACGGCCCTTTGGACTTTTCTTTCACGCCAGGTCTGCAGTCAGGAAAGACGAAGCTCCCGCACCCCGAGGGCTGCCCTTCCCGCCTCGCCAAGCTGATGCAGCGCTGCTGGGCCCCCAGCCCTAAGGATCGACCCTCCTTCAGCGAGCTCGCCACCGCCCTCGGGGACAGCCCAGCTGACAGCAAAGCCTGAGCATCCCGGCCCTTGCTGGGGAAGGACGCGGCGGGGTGGACAGGGGTCTGTAGGTGCCTGGGGAGCCCCTGGCACTCCTGCGGCCCCTCGCTGAGCCCGACCCCGATGCGCCAGCGAGCAGCTCGGCACCAGCAGCTGCTGGACTCAAAGCACAAGCCAGTGTACCCCAGCCCCTGCACCCCTCTCCTCCACGGTTCCCAAAAGACAGCCCTTGCTGCCTCTCGCTCTCCACCCGCCCAGCCCGGCGCCCTAGGGCTGCTGGCGTGGATGGAGCGCAGCTCCCCCTCACCCGGCGAGAGCTGGGCTCCAGCGCCAGGCTCTCCGTCCCCGCTCGCCACGTGCATATCTGCCGGCCCGGCCTGGCCTCTCTCTCCGTCCGTCTGTGCTAGGCATGCCTGCCTCTCCCGTGCCCCACGGGTACAGGCCAGCCAGCAGGAACACAAAGTGCCTGGCATATGAAGGAGCTCACTACCTTTCCCAACTACCCTGTGCCTTTTTTTATACGACGACTCGGGTCAGCGCCCCCTCTCTCCCTCGTCCTCTTCCAGAGCGCTGACTCCTCCCTACCATAGTATTTCTGTTACTGGAATGCAGCCTAGAGTGGGTTAGTTTGTTTGCTTGAGCGGAGGGTACGGCAGCCAAGAAGGGTTGGGTTTTGTTGGGTTTTCATGTGCTGCTCTCAATAAAGAAGGCTTTTTTTTTTTTGGTTTTTTTGGTCTTTGTAAGACGCTGCTGTCAGATGGCTGTTCAACTGTCTTCCTCCACATGGTTCCTGGGAAGGGTTGGGGGCTGATTCCTCAGGCATCTGTCTCCTGTGTTTAACCCTTTTGCCCCCTTCCCAGCTGGATCTGAGATGCAGTTCCCAGCCTGTCATGCCCTGAGGGAGTGCTTTGCCTCAGTGCTTTTTTGTCTCTGGGCAGTCATGGGTTGCTCTGCAAGAGGGACATGTGTCTCAAGAGAAAATGTCCCTCTCGGACTCCCTGCAAGCAAGAGCTTATGGACACATTGGCTGGCTCCCCGCCTCCAGTTCAGGTAGCCAAGCTTTCGTGGCAACTTTTCTCCTTTGTAATTGGGTTTGTTCACCCACTCCTGTGGCAACTTTGCAGCATGGGGCTGTGTTTTTGCACAGGAGATTTCAGCTGCTGCTTCTTACAGGGCTGAAGAGCTAGCAGGGCCAGGCCTGGATGGGGATACTGGGGGGATTCCTGCTGTCATATGTGGGCTGCAGCCCTCTCCCTTGTGCCAATGGCCCAGAGCAATGGCAGTCTCATCCTGGGCAAGGAGGGGTGGGCAGATGTTATACAAGAAGCCCCAGTCCCCACGGCATGAACGTGAATCAAACCAGCACGGGGTAGGCCTTTTCCCTTGGAGCCAGAGCAGGACTCTGAGTTTGGCCAAGCTGCAGACCAGCAGTTTTGCTTGTTGCACAGCTCTGGGTTGGGGGCTTATAGAGAAAGATCTGAGCTTTTCCAGGAGGCCTGCTGGGGCTGGACTTGAGGCGAAGGGCACAAGCTGCACAAGGGAAATTCATATTGGATATTAGGAAAAATGCTTTCCCCCAAGGTTGGTAAAGGTCTGAGACAGTTCCAGAGAAGCTGTGGGATCTCCATTGTCAGAGATCATAGAATCATGGAACAGTTTGGGTTGGAAGGAACCTTAAAGATCATCTGGTTCCAACCCCCCTGCCATGGACAGAGACACCTTCCACTGGACCAGGTTGCTCAAAGCCCCATCCAACCTGGCCTTGAACACTTCCAGGGAGGGGGCATCCACAGCTTCTCTGGGCAACCTGTGCCTCACCACCCTCATGGCGAAGAATTTCTTCCTTAGATCTAATCTAAATCTGTTCCAGTTTAAAGCCATTACCCCTTGTCCTATCACTATGTGCCCTTGTAAAAAGTCCCTCTCCGGGTTTCTTGTAGGCCCCCTCCAGGTACTGGAAGGCTGCTGTAAGTTCTCCTTGGAGCCTTCTCTTCACTAGGCTGAGCAACCCCAACCCTGGACCAGATAAACCCAGAACAACCCAATCTAGTTGGCTCTGCTTTAAGCAGGGATGGACCAGAAATGTCCAGGATTCCCTTCCCACCTCTGCTACCCAGAGAGGCTATGGAGATGCTAGAGGGTGAAGAGGGCTCATTTCTTGGAATGTGCTAGCTGGCTCAGAGCTCAGATTTGGGCCAGGGTTTGGGGATGGGGTCAGCTGGGCCTGTCTGGGTACAAGCAACTTTGCTGGCTACAGAGCAGAGCTATCAAAAATGTTTGTCCCTTTTCTGACACCTGTGATGCGTCTTGCAGCTGGGAGCTGTGGAGTGTCCCCAAGCCAGCGCCTCTTGGTGAGCCAAGATGTGGCTGTGGCTGGCTGTTGGGCCCCTCTCTCCTCCCTAGACCTCGTGCTCCTTTGCACAGCAGGCTTGGCAGCAGGTTATCACCACCCTTGAACCCTTGCTGCATCCATGACCCTTCTCCAGATGGCCTGGCCACAGCCTGGGGCTGGTGGCATTGTGCACACTGGGAGGAGCTGTTATGGGCAGAGGTTTTGGCATGTGCCTTCTCTCCCCCTTGCAGCTGCGTGTCCCTCTTGTTACTCCTTCCAGTCCTTCCCAGGGTGTACACAACCCTTTTGAACTGTGCAAGTGCCATAGCACTGCTGCATGCATGCATGCTCCACAACTTGCAAGTGACCTCTCGCGTGCATTTGCTGTTGTTTGATGTCCTTTTGTTCCGCCCCTCCCATCCATCCCATTCCCATGGACTTTCCTGCCTGCTGCCCCATGTCTCAGGCAGGACGGCTGATTCCTGCCGCCAAGTCACTAATGAATGTGCCTTGCCTTGCCTGTGTGTCCCCATGGTATTCTTTACCTCTAGAGCACATCTTGCCCCAGAAATACTCCAGATGGTCCTGCAGCTGCTTCCTTGGGCACTTGTGGATAGATCATATCGGAGCATGTTACTCAATCCTTCTAGCTGGACTAGCATTCCTACGCTGCAGTATCTCATCTCATCCCTCAGCAGGGGTTACCTACTCCCTCCTGGTCACTGGTGCTCTTCCTTCGAGGCTGTCTGGGAGGTGAGGGGCAAGTAAGGGCAGTCATTAGCTGACAGGCCAGCGAGTGACCTTGAGTCTCCGCCCCAGGTGAAGGCCACCTACATATTGGACACAATGAATGATCCCTTGTCCTCCCACCTTGGACATGACAGGCAGAGTAGCAGGGCTATTGTTGTGCTGGCTCAAAATGCTCCTGGGTGGGCTGGAGGTGGAGCCAGGCACTATCACTTGTGGTGGCCTAGCCAAGCAGCATCTCTGTGATGCCATGGCTAGAGATGGAGATGCCAGGGACTTCTGGAGTGACATCCTTGCTCTGCCAGCTTCATGCGTGTAGGTATCTCTGTGTACTGTGAGGGAACAACATGGCTGCAGTGGGCTGTGAGCAGTGTCAGGATGGGGTGCTCATCTTTATCCCCCACATCCTGGGGACTCAAGTGCCTGTTTATGCAGTCAAGACCTGGTGACTACAGGGAGCACCCAAATGGAAAGGCACCAAAGCTAGGACAAACTCCAGACCCAAAGGGTGCAGAAAGACGGGGGTTGGGATTGTGTATTTTTGGGAGTGATGTCATGAAAAAGTTCTGTATCCTTGGGGACGGGACAGATGTTGGCCAAACTAATTGGAAACAGCGAGCTGAGCAAATGCAGTCCCAGCTAAATGCGGTGGAGGAGAGCAGGAAATCAGAGCCCCCGCAGGAGAATGAGAGGACTTGGGCAATTTACAGAGGTGGGATCCAATTGCCTCAGCCCAAATTGAAGGAACATCTTAAAAAAAAAAAGAAATTGGGAAAGGAAGACAACCTGTGGTATCCAGGGCCAGAAAGAACAGCACAGCTCCATCAGAGCAAAGGTCCACCTAATGGGCCATCAGCTGTGGCCAAGATTGAACATTTACTGAACAGTGGATACAAGGGGATAGCAAGCAGGTACGCACTGTCCCAGCTAACAACTCCCTAAAACATAAGGACCTCCAAACCAGGCATTTCCGGCAGTCCTTCATGTTTTTTCTTGCCAGAAAGTTATCCAAGTTCCCCTTACAACTACGCATGCTTTGAGCACCCTAAGGCCATGAGTGCGTGGATCCACTCTGCAGCTTGAAGAAGCGCTTTTTGGTTTGCTCTGATTTCATCTGCTGCCCAGTGGCTCTCATGCAGCTGTGTCAGGCACCTGTGGGGGAATTAATGGGCCTTAATTGTCCTGAGCAGCCTCACCTGGGACCTCCCACTCCCTTGAGCTGCTTTTAAGCTCAAGCCTGGAGCTTCAATTTTGTTTTGAGCAATCTTGTAGGTGTTCCTGTTTTGGCCTTGCCTCTAGCCCCGTCTTCTAGGCATATATTGTAGCCTTATTATCTAGTCCTGATTTTGGTCCTATCTCCTGACCGGGTGGATACTGGACTTGGTTCATGGCTTGCTCTGTGGACGGACTGTGTTACCAACACCTATCTCTGCTCTGCTCAGGTACTGTGGGACTATACCTGTTAGTGAGGGCATGGGGTCACCCTTAGATACTGGCTAGTCGCCCCTCATGGAGCAGCCTCACTTATGCTGTTTCCTGATATCACATATGAAGGGCAGAAACACCCCTCTGCTGACCAAAAAAAGCACATTAAGAAACTAAGAAAAGCCCTAGCCTTATTTTACATGTGCAGCAGTACCTCCAATCTAGTTGTTACTGCTCATAGAAGAGATTTTGCTGTTAAAAGAGCATCTACCTGTACTCAGCAGCAGTCAGAAAAGCAGTTGAAGTATGAATGGTAAGAAGGTCAGAAACAGGATGGAAACCATCACAACCCCCGTGTTGAGTACAGAGGGTGTTTAATACTTCCCCAGTTGAAATATGGATGCAGAGCTGGAAAAGGATGAGAAAGGACTTGTTGCAATGACCTAGAGGAGGGATGCAAGGGGGACGTGGAGGGCTGGGGTGATGCTGGGGGCAGCTGGCAGCAGGGCCTGTGCTACAGTGGAGCTGGCACAGGCAGCAGCTTTTCTGGAGGGATCCTTGGGGGTAATCAGATAAGAGGCTTTTATGGCATAGTGCCAAGTGCTGTGCCCACAGCTATGTAAGAGGGTTAGAAATGTGAATTTTATGACTGGGGGCTATAAATGAGAACAGCCCTGAAGATGATGAAATGCGGCTGTTAATGGCCAAAAACCTGGTTTAAGCTGCTTTTAACTGCCACTGGCTGCTGGCTTGGTTAGGGAGGCCCAGTGTTGCTGGAAACTTGTCCTGCGGGTGATGATGGCCTAGGGACAGGGTTTGGCTCTACAGCGTGCATCTGGCTGCCTTGGTGAGAGATTAGCATCCCAGGATGCTCAGAGGCAGACTGATGCTCTAGTCCATTCAGAGCACAAGTGGGACAAGCGTCTTGAAAAGCATCCCCAAGGTGAGGCTAGGGAGGGAGAGGATGGCAGCGGAAGGGATGAGCCAGCCCAAAATGAGCCAGCTCTCACCTCTTGCCTGTGCAGGCTCTCCTGCAGCCTAGGGAGCAAAAGGCGTCCCCGTGGCCCTGCAATCAAAAGGCCCAGGGCGAGGGGGAAGGAGGGAGTGTGTAGCAGCCCCGCGGGCAAGAGGAACCCCCATCCTGGTACCCGCAGTGGTTGCACACTTGTGCTGGGCAGGCGAACCAGCCTGGCTGTGGCTGTCAGATCTACGTGCCAGTGGCTGGCAGCCAAACTGGTGCCTCCAGCCATGCGGAGGGTCTCGCTGACCCTCCCTCAGCCTGGCGTGACGGGGCGAGGCCTCGGTCTCACCTGTGCCAGGTGTAGTTTGCGCTCAGCTCGAAGGGAGGGTGGCCAGGGCATGTGATGGGAGGCATGTGAGTCCCAGCAGCCCTGCTGGGAGCTAAAAATGGCATGTGTGCTCACTGGAGGAGCATGGCTGCCGGGGAGGAGGGGGAGGCGGCAGTGGCGGCGAGGGGGGTGTTTGGTTTTGCGGTTACTCCCTTGCTCTGTAGGAGGTTGGCCCTAGAGAGTGGGAGACAGCTGTGAAAGCTGGTGGCAAGCGTGCACGTCCTCTGAGTGATGAGGCAGATATGGAAAGGGCTTGTGCAAGCTGCAGAACCCTCCCTGGGGTGCCCAGGAAGCAAAACGGGTCTGTGGCGGGGCTGGTGCTGGTAGAGGTGAGGTCTCGCCCTGGGCTGCTGTTCCTGTTTGTAGGACAGGGTGTGGGAGAGCCCTTTTCTCGGCCAAGGATGTGTGGCTCTGTCCTCGCAGCTTCGAGCTCTGGGGCTGCGTGGTGCCTCCCGCACCCTTGCTGACCCATGCGTGGCCTGCCTGGTGCCCAGCTGTCCTGCCTGCGCCGGCTGCCCCTCTCCTGCGGAGGTCCTGGCTCACGCCTGAGCAGACGACGTGGCCTGTGCCACTGCCGGGAACCCTCTGAGCTGGTGCTGAGGCCAGCCCGGCCACCTCCCCAGGGGACAGGCGTACCGGCGGTCTGTTCTACCCTGGATGGCCGTGGTACCGGACCCCATTCTCTCCTCCTGTGGACATGAAGGTAGCTGTGGCCCATCCTGTTTAGTGGAGCCCCTTTTTCTTCTGACCAGTGGCCAACTTGTGCTTGGGCAACGTGTATTTTGGTCATACTCGCCCAGTCCTGCGCCCCCTTGAGCCCATGCGGCCCCTCCTCCCCACCCTGGGCAGGCCCTGCAGCCACCAGAGACAAGCGGGCAGCACCCTTGTCGCCTGCGGGGTTGCCTGCTGGCATCACTGGGGCTCGGCCAGCGTGGTGGTGACGGTGGTGCCGAGCTCATCCCGCCTGCACCCCGAGGACGGCGAGGCCGGGGCTGAGGGCAGGGCAGGGCAGGGGGGTCTCAGCCACGTGGTGCGCGTCCCCTACGAGGACGCGGGTGCCGGGAGCTGGCAGCGGGGCCGGAGGAGCGGGCGCCGCCGCCGGGCCGCCCCGTCCGCGCCGGCGTAACGCCCCCGCCGCTCCCCGCCGCCGGCCCGCCCCGTCCGCGCGTCGGGGCGCGCTGCCCCTTTAAGAGCCTCCCTGCGTGTTTCAATCTGGGAGTGACGCGAGCGCAGTCGGGCCGTATGCAAATCAAACGCCAGCCGCCGGCCAATGGGCGCCGGCGCTTGGCGGCCGCCAGCCAATGGGGTGGCGCCTCCCGGCGGGGCGCCGGCTCGCCCCATATAAGGAGCGCCTTCGCCATAAAAGGCAACATTGTATCGCTTTATATGGGGGCGGCGCGGCGCGGCGGGGGCGGCGGCGGAGCGGGGCCGTGAGCGCGGAGCGGGCGGCGGGGCCATGGCGGGGCCGGCCTGACCCGACCCGACCCGCGCTCGCCGCCGCGATGTTGCCGAGCCAGGCCGGGGCCGGGAACGGCGCCGCCGCCGCGCTGGCCCGCGGCTCGGGGCTGGGCCGGTCGTCGGTGCCGGCGCCGCGTGGGGCGAACGGCGGCGGGGTGGCGGCGGCGGCGGCGGGGCCGCCCGGGGGCCGCCTGGAGCGGGAGGCGCTGTACAGCGGCAGCGAGGGCGACTCGGAGTCGGCCGAGGAGGAGGAGCTGGGCGGCGAGCGGCGCGGCGTGAAGCGTGGCCTGGCCGAGGCGGCGGCGGCGGCGGGGCCCGCGGCGGGAGCGGCGGCGGCCGCCTACGGCGTCGGCGGGGGCGGCGGGGCCGTGAGCGGCGCCAAGCCCGGGAAGAAGACGCGGGGCCGGGTGAAGATCAAGATGGAGTTCATCGACAACAAGCTGCGGCGCTACACCACCTTCAGCAAGAGGAAGACCGGCATCATGAAGAAGGTGCGGCCCCGGGGCTCCGGCCGGCGCGGGGGCGGGGGGCGGCCGGGGGCGTCGGCTGGCACCCGCCTGTCCCCGGCCCGCGGCCGCCGGGCGGCCGGGCCGAGCGGGGAGCCGGCCGGCGGGGCCGCGCCCGGAAACGGCGGCGGCTTCCCGGTCCCGCGGGGGGGTGGCCCGGCACCAGCTCCTTCCGGGGGGCTGCGTGGGAGCCTCCGGCGGCGCCGGTCGCCGCCTGCGGCTGGTCGCTGGCCGCCGGGCAGTGACCCGGGGCAGCCGGGCAGGGCGGTCGCGGTCGCGCAGCCCCGGGACCGGGGGATGCCGGGTGCGCCCGGCGGTCCCCAGCCGGCCGGTGCGGCCCGTCCCGCTGCAGCCTCCAGCTCCCTCGGCCGCAGCTGAGCGGCGCCCCGGGAGCTCTCGGGGCCGCTCTCCGCGAGTTGGTGCTGGGTGCTGCCACGGTCCTGTGGCACGGCTGGGCTGCCCTGGCCCGCCGAGGGCCGGCTCCCTCGGCTGCGGAAGGGGCCAACGCCGCGTCTCGGTCGGTCCAGAGTCCGTGGTTCCCGGTGGCTGGGGCCGTTGTGCAAAGGCAGATCGGAAACTCGGGGGGGGTTTGCGTGCGGTTGGATGCTGCCGACTCATCTGCATCCCTGCCGGTGCTCGCAGCATCCTCTGAACAACCGGGCAGTGCTGCATCCCGGCTGAGCTGGGCTTGCACGCCCTGGGAAGGTGGGAGCGGTTGTGGGGTGCCGCTGGGCTCGTCCTGGCTGCACGGGATGCAGAATGAGGCCATCCTGTCCGCGGCAGCTTGTGCGAGACCACCGAGTGTGCCGTGATGGCATACGAAGAGTGTTCTTCCTAGCCCACAGGTCAATCCTGGAGGATGGTAGCCTCGCTGCAGGGGTGTTTGGGTGCAGCTCTGGACTGTGAAGACTGAGAGGGGAATCTGGGGCCCGGCCCGGCTGGGGTGTCAGTGAGGGGAAAGAGGTAGCAGAGACACGTGGTCTGAGTAGCATCCTCTCACATGGCTCAGCAGAGGTAGACGTGTCTGGAGAAGCAGGTGGGATTTCCAGAATGGGGACAGCCCTGTGTCCTCAGGCTTCTCTTCTGAGGGGATGGCTCTTTTCTTGTGGCCTCTTGGCATGCACATCGCCTAAGGGTATGCTAAAGGAGATGGGGACACAGCATGGGGTACCCCAACCTGTAGGGAACCAACCCTGAGTTGGTTTTAGATGCCACAGCTCCTCTGGGGTGACAGGGAGCCGGAGTGACCAAAAGGAGGACCGTGCTGGGAGCACAGGGACATGCTGGGGACTCTTGTCCTGCGCTGTATGTGTCCCTGCTGCCTGTGACCCCCTGCTCTTCCCTTGTGCTGCTGGCAGGCCTACGAGCTTTCCACGCTGACCGGCACTCAAGTCCTGCTGCTGGTGGCCAGTGAGACAGGCCATGTGTACACGTTTGCCACGCGGAAGCTGCAGCCCATGATCACCAGTGAGACGGGGAAGGCGTTGATCCAAACGTGCCTCAATTCCCCAGACTCGCCCCCGCGCTCGGACCCAACCACTGACCAGCGCATGAGCGCCACGGGCTTTGAGGAGACGGACCTCACCTACCAGGTGTCCGAGTCGGATAGCAGCGGGGAGACCAAGGTAACGTTCCTGTGCTCGGCCGCACGCCTGGGCACCCTGGGGGGTGCGGGCTGTGCCTGTGGGGCTGTGCTGGGAGCCCTGATTGTCCCCAGCCCTCCTGGAATAGCAGCTTGGGAAGCTGAGGATGAGTCCCCTTTTGCTGCGGCTCCGGCGAGCTTGTGCCGTGGCCTCTCAGGGCTGGCTCCTTCGCTTGGCTGGCGGTAGTGGGGGTTCGGAGAGGGAGGGAAGCGGGTGGCAGGTGTCCTGGCCCTGGCCTTTGCAGCGGGGCTCCCTGCTGGCCCAGCCCACCCCCCTGGCCAGCTCTCAGCGCCGTTATCTCTCCCCGGGCGTCTCCATGCTCTTGCACTCATTGATAAAAATTTGATTCTGCCTCCATGGCCTTATAAGGCCTGGTTTCCCTCGCCAGAGTCCCTGGCAGGGCCCCTCACATTCCTTATAAGCTGCAGCTGTCTCTTGCTTTGGTGCTGTTTTGGAAGGGGGCAGGGAGGACATAGGGAATGGAAACATTTGGCTGGATGGACTGTTTCTGCTCCCTGCCCGGTGTCCCTGCCGGCGCCGGCCCTTGCCTGCCAGTGTTACTTGTGGCCTCTCACCCAGGGTGCTGCAGAGGGCATGTCCATGGGTGCAGAGTCAGGCAATGACCCTTTTCTGCTGGGAGGGCCCTGTCTTGTCCCTGCATCCCGTGGTGCTGTTCCTTGGAGCTGCTGCAAGAAAGCTGGCTCCTGTATCCCTGCTGCTTCCTTTGCAGGCTGGTGCTCGGGTCCGCAGGCGCTTGGAGATGGGAGGTGGGGGAATTAGTGGTGCAAATTGAACAACGTGCTGAACTGGGGGTTGTGCCACAGCTTCCCGGGCCTGCATGGAGTGCCGTTGGGTGGTGCGAGTTGCTGCAGCTTCGCTGTACCTGTGCTCGTGGCATGGGTACTGGGCTTGCTGCAAAAGCATCCTTCCAGATGAAGTGTGGTCTTGCTCTAGGAGCCCTCCAGCCAACTGTGTGCAAGCCACAGCAGCATCCTTGCCATACAGTAGCTGCTAGACATTAAGCAGGCAGAACCTGGAGAAGGGTGTTTGAGATCTCCATGCTGTAATCCCAAAGGCAGCGAGTGCAGCCCTGAGACGTGCCCAGCATGCTGTCTGGGGCTGCCGGGGTGTTCAGCTGCGTGTTTGTATCCTGTGGCAGCCCAACAGCTCTGGTCACAGTGCTGCTGGGTACCCAGCAGCCACGATTCCTCCATGCCCTCTTCCCTACGTGTGTGCAATGCTGCACCAAGCAAAAGCTTATCACTGCTGAGCCCAGAGAAATATCAGCAGTCCCAGACATCCCTGCAGGCAGAGGAGCTGTGGCGGGCCAAGGTGTTGCTGGTTGCAGAGCTCTGTGCTGGAGCCCAGAAGAGTGCCTGGGAAGGCTTCCTGCTGATGGGAGCCCAACAACAGTCCTGGCTGTCCCAGCCTGGCGTGACTCCCCTGGGTCCCTCTGGTTCCTAGCGTGAGCTGTGCCGGGCCTTTCCAGTAGGCAAAGATGCCCATTGTTGCCAGCAATTTCTCCCTTGTGCAGCCTGTGTTTGTAAGGGCTTGTGTCTCTTGGGTTTCTCCTGGATGAAAAGGCAAGTCCTGTGGGCATTTCGTAATGAGTCAAATTACCTGTGCCTACAGTAATTTGGAGGCGCAGGAAGCACCATGCGTGGCAGCTGACCTGTCCCTGGCGTGGGGCTTGTCCACATCATGTCCCTTAAGATTTTTCCCTGAAAATACTGCTAGGTGGCTCCAAAGGAGGCGTGTTCAGGGGGTGCAGTTACTCTGCAGAGATCTTCTTAACGCAGCTTCTCTCTGCCTGCTTTCTGATGCAGCCCCCACTTAGTGCCCTGCAAGCTCCATCCCAGTACTCACGAGTGGTAATGCTTGGTGTGGGGTGCCTTGTGGCCACAGCCAGTGTTTGGTGTGGGGCTGGAGGAGCCCTGTGGCTCTGTCTTCTGCTTGCCATTCTGGCTAAACCCGCACCTGGCCTGTTAAGGGTTCTCGTCACGGCAAGCCCTGAGGCTGGGGACAGTCCCCACCCTGACCCTCCCCTGTTCAGCTGTGCCTTCTGCAGGGCTAGAAGCCTGGTTTGGTGCTCTGGCGGAGATCAGCCCAATTCAGAGAGACCAAGAAGCCCTCTGAGGATGAAGGGAGCCTGTGGGTGGGCCATGCTAGGTGGCTGGCGTCCTTGCCGAGGGGTAGGTGGTACACAGGGCTGGGTTACGGGTGCCTCATTGGAGGAGGTGGCAGGAAATTAAGTGCCTGGACCGTCAGGTCCAGCCCCATAGGATGCTCTGAGAGGGTTGGGCAGTCGCTCCCTGGCCTTCCTGTGAACTCTGCTTCCCGGACCTCCGTATGGACAAAACCTGCTTGTGTTCAGCTGCTGCAGCAGAGGGGGGAGCAGTGCAGCCAGGCTGTTACCTGCAGTCAGCAGCCTGCCGGTATTCCTTTGCGCTACAGCCAGCAGCAGCGATGAGATCCTCCTGCTGTGCCAAACCCAAACTCCCTGCCACGGAGCTGAGCTCGGACTGCAGCTGGGACTGGGGTATGCTATACTTTCAAGACGGCAGCTATACCCTCACGATGATACTGTCGTGCATTGACCTGTCTCATCTTTTGTGGGCCCCAAAGGACACACTGCCCTCATGTAATCTTCTGGGTGGGGTTATGTGGGAGAGGGGATTTTGGAGGGAGCTCAGGGGCTCTAGACTGGGGTGAGAGCGTGGGAGTAGCCCTGATCTGGTCATCTCTTTTTGGGGTGAGGGTAAGGTGGGACTTTCTACCCCATCTGGAATGCAGACCAGGTGTTGGAGACCAGATGGGGATTTCCCATGTACCTCAAAGGCCGGTTGTCCTGCAACATCTGCATAATAATGCTGGCTGGGGGATCTGGGCCATGCTGAACAGCATTGTCCCAGGCAGCCCCCAGAAGCTGTGGAGTGGGATCATTTCTGTCTCCAAGACCCTACTATGGTCCAGGATGGGCATCAGGTGGCCTGGGCCATGCCCTGTGGTCCACTCGTGCTGTATAGCATTTATCAAGTAGGCAGAGTGGTGTGGGTCTGTGCAGACATCTCCTGCCGCTGTGCTGCACCTCTCTGCTGCGTGTTGATTCCCCAGGCACTGCTCTGCAAACTGAAGTTTGCAGCGAGCTATGGTGGGGAATGGATGTGCAGCTGGATTGGGAAGGGAAGGGCCTTCAGGACTGCTGTGCTGCCTCAGGGCTTGTCCATGGCCCCTTGGGTAGTCTCTGCTGAAGGTGACCCATGACTCGGCTCCTGTTGAAGGCTGGCCTCGAGCATGTAGTCTAGGCTTTGCAGGGTGCTGGGGGGAGTGGAGGTGCCCAGGGGCTCTGAGGCATCCCAGGCAGGCATGGGGAGAAGGCAACGGGTGTCCAATCCCAAGGTCTCTCCCAGCATTCCTTCTGTACTGGGAACTATTGCTGCAGCCCAAGAGAAACACAGCAAAGATGGGAGGAATCCGAGTCTCACCTGTGGCAGAGTGGGGAGGGCAGAGACAGGGTGTGCATGGTTTGAGCCTGCTGGCACAGCATCCATCCCAAGCACCTTTGCTGTTCTGATCATACTGAGGTTTGCCCTTATGCTTCTAGGGAGTCCTGGGAATCCCCCTGAGTAGGGTGCTGTAAATCTTTTGGCATGCCTCCTCCAGCCCTGAGAGTAGTGAATGTGGGGGGATGCTAAGTGCCCTGGCTGCTTGGGGACTATATCTCAGGGGTGTACGGCTTCAGGGCTGTGCCTGGGGATGAGGGAGCCTGGCTTTTCCAGCTGGGAACAGGACCCACCCCGCCCTGCTCTGCTATGGCTCCCATGGCCTAGTGGGCTGGGGGTAGCTCTGCCCTGTCACCCACGTGGGGAGGGTGCCCACAGCCTCCACGTCCCATGTGGGCTGGCAGGAGTTTGTGGTTGAGCTAATGGAAAGTGCCTCTGCTGGGCTCCGCTCTGTTATCACGTGCCTCTTCTAATTCGGACTTCAGGGACAGCGGTGCCAAGGCGGAGGGGCGTTACTCTCCTCCCTCCCCAGGCCCTGGGGCACGGCTGAGTGCCCAGGATTGGCTCCCCCTGTCCAAAATGGGCTGCCTTCCCTTTTTTAGCTGTTCGTTGAGCTGTGAATTCCTCGTTCCTGGCAGCTTGACAAGCTGGGAACAAGGCTTAGCACGTGGGAGAGCTGGGCCCACCAGCCTTCAGCGGGAGGGGTGGGAGTGTGGCAGCCTTAACTCTTCCCAGGCGTGCTGGCAGCCGTGGCCGGGCACGGGGATAGCAGGTCCCGTGTGGCCTGAGGCACGGTGTCCTGTGGAGCAGTATATTTGCAGCCTGCTCTTGGCCAGCTGAGCCCGGCAGGAGAGGAGCCATGGAGACCGTGGGTATCCAAAAGGGGATTTGGGGGAAGAACGTACGTTAGGTAAAGTGTGACTGCCAGGGGTAGCCGGGATCATGCTGGGCTTGGTTGGTTCCTGCAGATCCAAGCCACATCCAGCCACACGCTTTGTGGCTGCAGAAACTGGCGTGTTACATGCCCTGCAGCGTGGCATATGCGTTCCTCCTTCCCAGACCTAGGAGGCCAGCCTCTCGGGCTAGCACTGGCCCAGTGCAGGGCCCTTTCTCTCCTGGTGCTCAGCTTCCCTGGTGATGCTGTCCTCAGACAGGCATAGAGCTCTGATGCTCCTCGCAGGACTGTGGTGCGTGCCGGCTGTAGCTAACACACAGGGTCCCTTGGAAGCATTTGCCTCGTGCCCATCTCTTGCTAGCGGACAGGCAAACGGGTGCTTCCCCTGGCCAGGTTCTCCCCTTTGCTCCAGGAGATTTGTGGAGGCATTCCCCAGGGCCTGCCAAAGCAGCTGTCAGGGCTGGGTTTGGGCCTCCCTGGTGTCCGGGCTTGGCCTTACTCACCTCTCCCTTGCTGCTTTCGGTGTACAGCTGCCTTTAAGAGCCAGTTCTTGGCTTGTTCTTGGCCATGTGTTTCCTGCCGTAAGGGAAGTGGTGTGTGTTCCTGACAGGAGACTGTGTTTGCCTTTACGTCTGTCCCTGCAAGGGCTGCTTTTGCCTGTTGTGTGCCAAAAAGAGGCTGCTCTCTTCTTAGAGGCTATGGGGACTCCTGGGGAGGGGAAGGGTTGCTTCGTCCCCTGGTGTCTTGCAGGGAAGTCTCTCAGGGGACCTGTGTGGCCCTGGGCTTGTATCCAAGGTTTACGCTGAGCTCTCTCCAGCTCTCCTCATGTTTGTACAAGCAACTCCTCTCTGCTACCCTGGCTCTGCTCCCTGTGCTGGCAGCAGGCTATGGGGATATGGTTTAGCACGAGGATGCAACCTATGGAGCCTGGTTTGGTCTCGTGGGCAGATGTTGACCAGATCCAAGGGCTGGTCTGAGTTGTCACAATCTCTCCTTCCCCAGGACGCACTGAAACCAGCGTTCACTGTCACCAACCTGCCGGGGACAACGTCCACCATCCAGACAGCCCCCACCACCTCAACCTCCATGCAGGTCAGCAGTGGCCCGTCATTCCCCATCACTAATTACCTGGCGCCAGTGTCTGCCAGCATCAGCCCCAATGCCGTCACCAGTGCCAACGGGACAGTGCTGAAGACTACTGGAGCCAGTGCAGTGACATCTGGGGGCCTCATGCCGATACCCACCAGCTTCACCCTCATGTCAGGTCAGTGCCTTTAGGGTCTGAGGGCTGCATCCATCCGTCTCTGCACCTGGAGTGTGTTGCTGCTCTCTCCAGAGGAGAGGAGACCTAGTGGCAGGAGGAAGCAGAGTGGTTGCTGCTGTAGGGTGAACCTGGCTGGGATTCCTTGCTTGAGCCCAGCCAGGCCAGTGGCTGGAGAAGGGTCATGTAGTGACTGTTTCCTTAGAGTGCTGCTAGCTGGCCCTGCGGCTGGGAAGGGCGTGGTGGCAGGGAGCTGAGCTGGGACCCCAGGGCAGCACCAAGAAGCCTGGAGGGAGTGAAAAGAGCTGGTGGTGACAAAGCCTTTCTTTCTCCCTCCTTTTGGCAGGTGCTTCCCTTTCTCCGGGGACCCCTACCATTCCTCTCACTCAGTTACAGCCGCACTCCCTGGCTCTTTCCAGCCAGCAGGGCCAGGTGGTCACGGGTACGGCTGGACAGCTGCAGCAGGCACAACAGACAGTCTTCCGCTTCCCTGCCAGAGCTGGAGGGCAGATCGTGTCGCTGACAGGTCAGCACTCGCTTCTCCTCCGCTTGCTTGAGGTGGGGGGATGGAGGTGTCTGTGGGGGTCCTGGTCCTGGCCAGAGAGCTGACCCCCAACAGAGTTGGGAGCACAGAGGAGGCAGAGCACAGGGCACCCTGGCTGTGGCTGAAGGGGAGAGATGGGAAGCCAGGGCGGAGAATGCTTGGCATAGGCAGGAGCAGCATCCTGGGGGATACAGACCAAAGGAAGCAGTGGGTTGTCAGTCTCCTGCCCCAGGGTTTGCCCTGCAGCTAGCAAATGCAGAGGAGACAGGTCCCTGGTGCAGCTGTGCTGAGGCTGAACTGTGCTGCTAGGAAGGACTGATGGAAGGAGCTCAGATGCCCAGTGGATGTTTTCTGAGTGCTGGCATTTGGCTCTGAGCAGCTGCCCTTGGTTTTGTATTTGGATCTGCAGTTAGTCACTGAACCACAGTGCAGAGGATAGATTAGGAGAGACCCAGAGCAGAGCGGGGAGCGGTGCTGCTGTGCTGCCTTGTGTGCATTGTCCTTTGTAGGAATTTCTTGTTGTGCTGAGTCAAGGCTCTCCAGGTGTTATACTGGGGCTAGACAAGCTCCTGGCTGGAGTTACAGAGCAGGGCTAGGCTCTCCGTTGTGGGGGCAGCCATCATCTGAGGACCAGCACTGAGAGAGAGAGTATTTCTTGTGTCCTGCCTGTTTGTGCCCAAGTCGATGAGTCTGATAGCCTGCGTGCTTTCTTGGAGCCCTTATGGCTCCCGTGGGCCCTGGCAGACAGCGTGATCCTATGCAAGGGAACTGGATTTCCCTTTGATCTGGAAGAGCTAAGAGAATAACGGATGTGTGTCTCTGTGGCATGGTGCATGGGGAGATGCCTAGTCTGAGCGAGGTGGCCGGTGATTCCTGCTCTCTGGCATCCCTTGCTCTTCCCTCTGGAGACAGGACCTGAGCCTGAGGGGAGCTTTCTGTGCCAAGCTCCGTCTCTGGAGCTGAAGAGCTTTGCAGCGAGTGGGCTCGGCCAGAGGCTGTGTGGCTGTGCCCCTGCAGCTCTGGGATGCACACCTTGTGGCCCAGTGGTCTCTAATCCCTGTGTAGAGCACTGTAACGTCTTGAGATCGCAAGCTGAGTGAGATAGCTGTTCCCTGAGTGCCCTGTGGAGGATGGAGCTGGGCTCCAGAGTGTGAAGGCAGCGGGGCCCAGCTGGCCTGGGCGTTTGGGCTCTTGCACGTTCTGCTCAGTGCGGTGAGATGATCCTTGCAGGGCTGGCTGAGCATGGGCAGTGCTGAGGGCACCTGCTGGGCCCTCTCCTCCCAACATCTTCTGTGCTGTGTCTTGGCGGAGCCAGGAATGGCGAGGAGGGCCCCAGACATTCCTGAACCATGCCTGGGAGCTGGACAAAAGCTGCTGTGGCCTTTCCTTTTCTCTCTGGAACCCTGTGGGCCAGCTAACCCCTCCTTGGCCCCTGTGTGCCAGGAAAGAGCAGGTTTTTGCCTGCTCTTTGGGGCAGGGCCTGGTTTCTGCCACGTGCTGCTCTTGGCTAGCCTTCCCCAGCGCAGTGCAGAGCCACTGCGGAGCTGTGTGTGGCCAGAGAAGGACTGGGGGGGCTTTCACATGGCCCAGAGCGCCGGTATCCCTGCTGAGCCACAGGCTCATGGGCTCCTCTCTCTCCCCAGGTGGTACCATGGCTCAGCAGGTCCCAGTCCAGGCGATCCAGGTGCACCAGGCACCGCAGCAAACGTCTCCCTCTAGTGACAGCAGCACTGACCTTACCCAGACCTCTTCCAGCGGAACAGGTAATTAAGATGTTACGGTAACCATGTTCTGTCTTCCTAACCACTGCTGATAACAACCCACACTAATAGACCTCACGCCTGCTCCCTGCCCAGGATCTGTCTTCAGACCAACTCCGTCCCAGCCTTTCTGACAATTTCCCAGGTGTATTTATCCCTCTTGCCAGCCCCTGGGCTACGCTGTATCTAGGTAGATGCTGCCATGCATAGGGCACCTTACAAGGGATTTCGGAGCCTCTCCAGATACATCATCTGCTCTTACTTGCAGCATGGAGCTGGGAACAGGTTGTCCAGTTCTCAGGTGGTTTCTTAGTGAGCACTGGCTCACATCTACTTGAGATTTTTACTGTATATGCAGAGGGCACGTCTGTTGCCAGCAAAATCTGAGTTCAGGTGCCTGGATGCAGGCTGCAGCCAGTTCAACAGCTTTATTAAAGCTTCATCAGGAAACTTGTATCTCGGGTTAAATTCAGTCCTGGGATATTTGGCTACTGTGCTTTTCTTCCCTCTCATACTCATGAAAGGAGAGGTTTGAGCTCTCCTGCCTGTTCCCTGGGGCTTTTCCCCAAGAGCTTGGGAGAACAAGATGGGTTCTCCATGCACCTGCTGCTTCAGGACAGCATGCCAAGGGTGGCTGAGGGAGGGGTGCTGAGCAGGCGTGTGAGTGTAGCAGATTCCTTTCGTGTGGCTCACGTGTAGTCTGTCCTGGTGCCAGTGACCCTCCCGGCGACCATCATGACGTCGTCTGTGCCAACCACAGTGGGTGGCCACATGATGTACCCCAGCCCACATGCGGTGATGTACGCGCCCACACCTGGCCTTGCGGACGGCGGACTTGCAGTCCTCAACGCTTTCTCACAGGCGCCCTCAGCGATGCAGGTGTCCCACGGCCAGGTCCAGGATCAGGGTAAGACAGCCATCTGGGTCAGTGCTCCTTTAAGTGCTCTGACACCCTGATTGTTCTTGTCTCGCATGTATTTGTGCTGTATATTAATTTCAAAGAGTTTTCTTCTAAGCAGTCCTAGTGGCTGTACAAAGGCCTGGCAAGGGTGCTGCTCGATGTGTGCTTTTAGATCGCGCCATTCTCCTGTGCAAAGGATTGCTTGAGCCGCTTGCTGGAGAAAAAGGGTGAGGGTTGCTGGGACGGGTGGCGTATGGGGCAGGCAGTGGAGGGAGCTAGGAGGCTCTGGAGAGGACGTGTGGTTGCATGAGGGGGCAAAACAGCATGAAGCCATGCAGGCAAGACTTGGATTGAGGGCTTGTGCCTGCTTCTCCCAGCATTTGGAAAACTAGTGCATGTGGCTCTCTACTGGGATGCCTCTCTGTGTTCAAACAGGCACCTTCATCTTTGTGAAGCTCCGTGGAGCTCAGAGAAAGGACCCATGGGGGAGCGCCATTTAAGGGACGGTGTCATTTGTGCTCTCTCTCTGTGGCAGGTGGCGTTCCCCAAGTGTTCCTGACAGCCCCATCAGGCACCGTTCAGATCCCAGTCTCAGCTGTCCAGCTTCACCAGGTAGGCGCAGAGTGGTACTCGCAGGTGTTCAGGGGGTGTCCTTGCTCTGTCCCTGCCTGCACATCCTTTGTGGGTCTGGGCAGACCCAGGCCCTTGGCTAGGGCCAGTCCTCAGGTCTGGGAAAGCTGTCAGTGCCACCCACTCTTGGGTGAGGAAGTCTTGCCCTCCTTGGACAGGTACCCAGAAAGGACAGTGCCACCCTGGCTGCTGGCACACGTGGTCTCAGGGCATGCTGTACCCCAGTGCTTCCTCCTCCCTTTTCTCTCTAGATGGCTGTCATCGGGCAGCAGAGCAGCAGTGGCAGCAGCCTGACGGAGCTGCAGGTGGTCAACTTGGACACCTCACACAGCGCCAAGAGTGACTGAGAGGCCTCTGCTGCTGGCCTTGTGCTGTCCCTGGCTTGTCATGCCAGTGCCGGGGCTGGCGGCAATTCCTTCTCGTACAGACTGCACCAGTTATTTATTGTTGCCTTTTCACGTTTCCTTCATCCACACATGCACACACACACACACACGCACCCACCCCCACACACACATACACACAGGCATGCGCGTGGGGCTGCAGGACCCACCTAGGGTGGAGCTGTGCTGGGGCTGTGCAGGGCTTGGGGGCGTTTGGATGCTGCAATAGCTGTGCTTGTCTCACGCCAGCCAAAGAAACTTGTCTCTTGAGGGGAGGACTGCTCTGCGCTGTAAATAAATACTGCGGGCCATTCCCAGCTGGAGGCTCTGGCTCCTTCTGGGCACTCCGAGTCACCTTGCCCATGAGTGTTTGCTCTGCGTGAGGCTCGGCTCAGACCCAGAGCCCTGCGGGCGCAGCTTGGAGTGGAGCGGGCCGAGGCTGTGCCGCTGGCCTCAGCAATGTGCCTTTGTGGGGGTGACAGGTCCTGGCCGCAGCAACTCACCCTGGGCTCTGGACAGGGGAGAGTGGCCAGCTTGCGTGTGCATCTCTGGTTGGGCCTGCGCGCCCTCCCTCTGGAGGGCAGGGCACAGCCTGTGGCCCGTGGCCCCATCCTCCTCGTATGCACTACAGTGAGCCCTCTGCCCTCAGTGCCTCCTCGCTGGGCTGCCTGGCAGATTTGCAGCCTGCCTGGCTCTGCCCCGGCGGCTGCCCTCGCACAGCTGAGGCAGTTGGTGGATGCCCAGGAGCACGACGATGCCCTGGAGAGCTCCGGGGGGGCTCTGTGGCCGGCCCAGCCCCACACTCTCTTCTCAGCCCTCGCACTGCTTGCGGACTCCGTACACCCAGGGGAACGTGGCCGGGTCTTTCCCACATCCCCCTGCAGCTCCAGCCAGCGCTTTCTAAATTTCTGTGTCTGATGCAAGGTGGAGAAACAACTCAAGTGTCAAAGGGAAGAGCCCATGGGGCACTGAGCTGCTGGGCAGGTGGCAGGCTCTTCCTATGAGCACCAGGGTGACCTGCAGGGCATCCTGGGCTGTGGAGGAGCAGCTGTGATGCCTGTGCAGGCTCAGGAAGGCCGGGGGAGAAGGGCTGGAGCATGCTTGGTCCTGCATGGGAGTTGCTGTGAATGGCTCTGCTACCTAGCCCTGTCCCTGGAGGGAGAGTGAGCAAGTGAGAGAAGCTGCTGAACCCTTAGGGGAAGAAGCAGCTACTGTAACTTTTTTTTTTTAAGTTAAAGACAAAAGAAGCCTTGGAGAAAAAAGAAAAAAAAAAAAAAAAAAAGAAAATGACTTTATTTTTCTAAGTGTTAAACTCAGTATTTATGTAATTCTTTAAGGAATAAAAGTTTGGCTCCTGTACAGTTTTCATGGGGTTTGTACCAGGGGGGATGGGAGAGGGGTGGGTGGGCATGGAGGCAGGAAAGGGGCCTTGCTTTTGAGTTTGTATTGTAATCTTGGACATGTTCCCTCAGCATTAGCGTTTAAGCTGCGCTCTCCACCCACCAGCATGTGCCAGGGATCAAGCTGAACCAAGTGGGATGCTTGTTTCCCACTTAGCTGTACTGAGGACTCCCTACCCATCATTTTGGGCTTACCGGGCAGAAGGCAAGTGAAATGGTGGCTGGTCTCTAAAAGTGGGAAACCCATCCTTCAGGAGCAAGGGGCTTGCACTGTGTCTGGGAGCCAGAGATGGGCTGGGTTTTCTGATGGCTGCCCTGTTCACCTCTGGTCCTGGGACCTGCGGTTGTTCTGTTGCTGCTCTTGGTGTGGAGCAATGCTACCTGTGACTGCCTAAGGGATATGGGCATCCCCACTCCTCCCTGGCTGGCGAGTGGCCAGCAGTGGCTGATCCCTGCTCTCCCTGTGGGTAGCATCTCCTGAACTCCTAGCTGATGATCTGGGCTGTAGTTCCCCCTCTACAGCCATTCCTTAGTGCACAGATGTGGATGGGTCCCCTCCAAGCCCCCTGTGCAAAGAGCTCCCAGAACGGTCTTTCAGCCCTCGGTCTGTTATGCAGCCTGGGAAGGGCTGGTGGGGAGTGGGGTGGCCCATCTGGTGAGGGTAACATTTCGTGCTGCCTCCCCTTAGTACCCTTGCTCTAAGTGAGGCGTACTCTGCAGCTCGGAGCATGTGGGAGTGCTGTGCCATGCCCCGTTGCTAGGTGTATGAAAGCTGCTCAGTGATGCTTCCAAAACAAGGCTGGGTACCTAGGAGTTCGTCCAGGGAGGAAGACGGGGTTGGAGTTTGCATTGTCCTTTGCCCCAGCACATCACTGTGGCCTGGCTTTGCTCCGCTTTGCTTGTGCCAGCACTGTGGAGCAGAGCTGTTGGGCCAGGATGGCAGGAGCGGCCCTGCTCGCTGCAGGGTGTCTGACTGCATCCCCTCCCTGGCTCCCCAAAGGCAACTGCTGGTTAAACGCTAATGGTGTATTTTATTTAAGTGCAGACTTGTAAGAACACTTGTGTATCAGGGATGAAATGGCATTTATTGTGTGGTGACATTTTTAGTTCATTTTACTGGTTTGAGGGTTGTGTGTGTATGTGTGCGTGTGTGCGCGTGTGTACGCATAAGTGTGTGTGGGATTATTTTTTTTTTCCCCTCCAGTTTCCAGGGTTGTGTTTCTGGAAGGATGTGGAAGTAATCACAGTACTATGTACAGAGCTTTCTTTTGTATTAAAAAAACTTACTCTTTCAATAAATGTTATCATTTTGTGCACAGATTTGGGATCTTGGCCGTGCTTTGCGGGAAGGGACGACACACACACACCTTAGGGCCAATGAAAGGGGATCAGAGGCCGGTTCCTGCACCAGTTTGTGTACTGCGGAGGGTGGGGGGCTGTCTGGGCATGATGTGGCAAAGAGGGGCTCTTTGCAGAAGTCTCCATCCCCACTGCCTCCTGCACAGGTGAGACGTGACCAGCTTGACTTGTACTCTGGGAGTCCTAGAGCCAGCAGGTGGGCCAGAGGGGGCCTGCGGTGGACAGCAGGGCTGTGAGGGCTTGGGAACGGTGCTGGTGAGCAGGGCATGATGTTGAATCAAGAGAAATAAAAACCAGGAATAAGGAGGGATGGGGACTTCTCCAAAAGAAAAGAATTGTTCTAATTCATGGGTGTTAACAGGGAGGAGCTTGAGGAGGACCTCAAGCAAGAGTTAGAACAGGGAGGACAAACAGCCCATGTTGCTTATGGAGTAGTTAGGCAATCACTAAGGCCTAGGAAGAGGAATTTTTGCCATTGCCATCAAAGAAAAGATGATCCCTAGGCCTGGCCCCAGGTGGATTATATATTTATATATTGATAAACTACCCCAAACCAAAGGAGGACAGAGATACTTTTTAGTAGTGACAGAGGTATTTCCAGGATAGATAACAGTTTTGTATGAAAATGCTGCTGTTAAGGTAGTGTTTACCTGATATGGGACTCGACAGATAAGTGATGCTGGCCAATGCCCCATCATCATGGGAGATGTCATCGCAGCTGGTGTCTCAGAGCATCCAGACACGGTGGTTGGTGTGTGCAGTGCCATCCCCAGGCCCCTGGACAAGGAGAAAGAACAAACTGGGCTTTAAAATAAACCAGTTGAAAGGCTGCAGGCAGAACAGCTTCCTCTGACGTTGACAGGCATCTGATCCAGGTCTCAAAAGAAAATTAGGTTGTTTCCCTTCCCCTCTTCCAAGTCCATTACTTTTGGATACCTGATGTCTTTAAGGATAGAGCTCAACTTTATGAGGCCCAACACCAAGACTGTTAAATTCCCTGCAGAAAACTGCTATGAGAAGATATGGCAATATACAAAGTCCAAACTGGAGAGGCATTACTTAAACTCAGGTCAAAGGCAGATGCCTGTAGGCTCCTAGAAGCCAGGTCAAGGGCACATGGGGGCTCAGTAAAGTGCCTAAAGGTGGGAAAGAAACCAAAGGGAGAAGGGCTTGTTACAATCATCAGTGCTGCTGGGTCAACAGTTTGCCAGCTAAAAATTCAACTACTAGCCACTACATAGCATCAGGTCCTGGAGCAGACACTGGTGTAACGTAAGGAAAGTTATACACTGATAAAAGTCTGCGCAGTGGAGGGACTGCACTATTCCTCACAGTGCAATTTGGAGAAAATATACCTCAGTGTAGCAGGAGAGAAGATTGTACAGAAAGTGCTTAGGAGCAAAACACAGCTGAAATGGCTTTTTCCCTATTGGGAGGGGAGGTGCTTCACTTTTATGGGTTACACCACGGCCAGCCCCATGGTCAGCATGCCTACACAGATATGTCTCGTGGTTCAGCACCACAAAACCTCTATCAGGGATGTGTGTATGACATATAAGACTCTTTAACATGGAGCAAGATACCACAGACATAATCTTTATTTTTAGGATAAATGACTGACTAAGCATGGTATCAAGACCATCAGAGCCAAGATATAAGCATGGCATATGAATACCACAGAAAACCTTTCAGCATCACAAACAAGATGCCTGTGTCCTATCTGGCCACTGCCATTTATTGTTGGTGACAATTTTGGCTGTGGGATGCTGCCAGCTGATGTTACCAGCCAGGCTGCATTTCACACTGCAAAGCATTATCACCACCTTGTGTCCATGACATTAAACACAGCAGCGTTGCAGGTGCAGTACATGCACAAAAATAACAGCTGCCAAGAACAGAGGAAAAGAGCAATAGTTGTGCAAGTGGTATCAGCTTTTATGTAGTTCTGTGGCATTTAGGAAGTTATTTTCCCCTTCATTAGTGCAAATATACTGTGTTTATCTCTACAGGAGATGAATGGAATTGTAAAGGCAAAGCATGATATAACTAAATACCAGTTCAATCCTCTAAATTTTAACAATGCCTTGGGAGTTAATGGGGAAGGAAAATGACATGTTAATGGAAAACACAGAGATTTCAAGAGCATCCACGGGATTCTGGAAAGGGAGCATCAATAGCATCAACAGAGGTTACATGTACTAATGAAGAAATCAAGAGGCTCGCTTGGAAACACAAACATTTACAGTCCACCGTGGGTGCCGCAGCTTTAGAGGATGGTTCCCCACAGGCTGACGCAGCACTGCACTGATTTATCCAGCCTATAGTTAATAGCAATTATATTGTTTGCATTAATTGCTGATTGCTATTGTAAAACATGGAAATTGTCTAATCGGTTGCATTAGTACCGAGGGTAGAAATGAGGTTGGGCACGTACATGACATTGCTCCAGGATCAAATAAGAAAGCAGACTCTCATCTGCTTAGCCTTTGATTTTAATGTTTGTTTATAATTTAAAACAAACATTAACAGACCGATAGAAACCTGCAACTACTGGATTGTAGCTAACTGCTGTGAGGCCTGTCAAGGAAGGGAAATATGGGCAAAGGCTAAGGATTTAGATTTTATGGTATGGGCATTACAGATCGGTATAAAACGAGGGCAGGAAAGGAACTGGAAACAGGCCAAACTTGTGCGCAACCGGCTTCAGTTGCCTCTCCAGCAACACCGAGAACGGGGCAGTCTTACACCCCAAAACCTGCCGAGGGTGAGCCACGCCGGGCGGAAGGAGGCCGGGGCGCAGGGCTGAAGCCACCCCAGAACCCCAGGCCTGAAGAAGCTGCTGCACCGTCATTTTTGGTTAACGCTGTGTTTGCGATAACGTTAGTGCTGACATTACCTGCTTTTAGCCCTCCTTCCACCTACCCTGCACCGGTCCTTAACAAAGCCCATGAACCACCAGAGAAACCTCAACAACACCCAGTGAACCCCAACACCTTCACCTCTTGCAGCCGCAGCCTTCAGCTCCCAACCTCATTTTTTCCTCGCGTCTAATACCAGCTAGGAGAATCAGAAGACTCTGATTTTTCATATTTTTCTGTCCCTCACACCTGCGTCTTGAGGGGGGGCAGCAGCCCTGTGACAGACGGTTGGGGCCCGTCACCACACACAGCCCCCCCCGCCCTCAGGAGCCAGCCCAGGCCCGCCTGGCCAGGCCCGCCTCCCCCGGTCCCTCCCGCCACCCGCCTGCGGCCCGGCTGGGTCCTGCCGGGCAGCACCGCACCCCCGGGGCCTGCGGGGCCCGACCGAAACAGGCCGAGGCCGGCGGAACGGCGGGAGGCGGCCGAGCCGCGGCGCCCAGGGGCGGAGCGCGCAGCGGCTCCGCCCGCCCCTCCCGCGAGGCCTCGTAGCCCTCGCCGCCACCCGTAGTGGGCGTGGTCTGCGCGCCGGTGCGTCCCGGGGACCCGGAAGCGGGGCGCGGCGCTGCTTCCGGTCCCCTCCCCTGGCGGCGGCGGCGGCGGAGGCGGAGGGAGCGGGCGGGCCGGCCGGCCGGTCGGTGCCGCTTCGCGCCGCCCGTGGCGGAGGCCGCGAGTCTCGGCCGCTTCGTCGCCCCGGGGCCGTTAACGGTGCGGGAGGGGAACTGAACCGGCGGTGGGTGGGGGCGGGACCGAGGGGCCCGGCGCGTGAGGCGCCGCCTCCTTCTCCCCATGTCGGGGCAGATCTGGGGGCGTGAACCGCCTCCCCGGGCCCCCTTGTCCCCCGCCCCGCTGCGGCAGGCGAAGAGACCGGGAGGCGGAGCAGGGGCTCGCTGAGGTCTCTGGAAGGGCCCGGAAGAAGCCCCGGCTTTCCCTCGGCGGCCATTGCCCAGGCAAACCGTTTTTAGCGGCCCTGCTGCTTTCCGTGTGCAGGCGGGGCTCGGGCCCTGCCCTCCCGGGGCTGCGGTGGGGTGCTCGGCCTGCCCGTGCTGGGCTGCCCCGCTGAACAGGGTGCCACGGTGCTTTGCGGGCTCGGCATCGCAGCTGGCGTATGCGTTTGCCACAACTCTGAAACCGACTGTCAGTGCGTGGATTTAAGCAGCCGAGCAATGTAGCTGCGGCTCTAGTGTGCCTCATTCATCACGCGCACTGCAGCCGCTTCTTCAGGTGCCCTAAGTCCCAATTCTCCCTAGCTACAAATCCTTTTGGGCCCCTTCTGATAGCTCTGCTCTAAAGAGTTTTTTTCATGCTAGATGCCATGATGTGGGGATGGGGTGAATTTATCAAACAAAGTAATGCTTCACAGAGACTTATTTTACTATGGGATTTATTTTATGTGAACCTCTTGGGGTAGGGTTTTTTTTTGTGCACTGTACAAGCACAGTTAGGGAAAACAATTGCTTAGCTTATGGTGTGGCATCTAAACGCTGTTACAAAGCACAAGAGAATGACTTGGTCCTTTTATTACAGAGAGACTGCAAGAAGATTGCCAGCTGGCTTGCTGCAAACTCCAAGGAAGGAGGTTGAAGGTACGCATGAATTTCTCAGGAGTTCAGGCTTCTTGTCCCTGCACCTGGGAATCATCTTTAATATGCCTATTATCATCTTTGATGGTCAGTATCTTCTTCAGTTGTGCATGGATTGACTATTTCCTATGTTTGTTAACTCCTTTTTTAAGAATGACTTGTGTTACCATCAGCTGAACAGCATGTTGCTTCACTGCTTCTCTTGCTAGTATGTGACAACAGGAGGGCCTGTTCATGTGTTTCCACTACCACCTGCTTGAGCTCCTCTGAGAACCTTCTTATCAGACTCTGATCTGGTGTCCTTTGTAGTAGTGAAGTCAGTCCGTTGTGTATGGTGTTGTCTACAGTTGGCCAGCTGATTGCTGGCACTCAGACAGCAAATTATTTGTATGGGGTTTGTATGGCAAGGTTTTGGTAGCAGGGGGGCTACAGGGGTGGCTTCTGTGAGAAGCTGCTAGAAGCTTCCCCCATGTCCGATAGAACCAAAGCCAGCTGGCTCCAAGGCGCACCTGCTGCTGGCCAAGGCTGAGCCCGTCAGTGATGGTGATAGTGCCTCTGTAATAACATATTTAAGAAGGGGACAAAAAAACCCAAAACTGTGCGACTGCAGCTGGAGAGAGGAGTAAGAATATGTGAGAGAGAAAACTCTGCAGACACCAAGGTCAATGAAGAAGGAGGGGGAGGAGGTGCTCCTGGTGCCGGAGCAGAGATTCCCCTGCAGCCCGTGGTGAAGCCCATGGTGAGGCAGGCTGTCCCCCTGCAGCCCGTGGAGGTCCATGGTGGAGGAGATATCCTCCTGCAACCCCTGGAGGACCCCATGCCAGAGCAGGTGGATGCACCTGAAGGAGGCTGTGACCCCATGGGGGACCCACGCTGGAGCAGTCTGTTCCTGAAGGACTGCACCCCGTGGAAGGAACCCACGCTGGAGCAGTTCAGGAAGAACTGCAGCCCATGGGAAGGACTCACGATGGAGAAGTTCAGGGAGGACCATCTCCCGTGGGAGGGACCCCACACTGGAGCAGGGGAAGAGTGTGAGGAGTTCTCCCCTTGAGGAGGAAGGAATGGCAGAAAAAATGTGTGATGAACTGACCACAGTCCCCATTCCTCGTCCCCCTGCACCGCTGCGGGGGAGGAGGTAGAGAAATTGGGAGTAAAGTTAAGCCTGGGAAGAAGGGAGGGGTGGGGGGAAGGTTTTTTAAGATTTAGTTTTTATTTTCTCATTACCTTACTCTGATTTGATTGGTAATAAATTAAACTAATTTTCCCAAGTTGAGTCTCTCTTGCCCGTGACGGTAATTGGTGAGTGATCTCTCCCTGCCCTTATCTCAACCCACAAGCCTTTCGTTATATTTTCTCTGCCCTGTCCAGCTGAGGAGGGGAGTGATAGAGCGGCTTTGGTGGGCACCTGGTGTCCAGCCAGGGTCAACCCACCACATTATTTCATGCTCCTCTTTGCACAGATGAAAGCAGAGAAGTGTCATGGCTGCTTCTTTGTAGTCCTAAGATATGCAGAACGATCAGGCAGCAGAGAGTAGCAAACTTTTCATTTTGTTGAATTTGCCCATTGACTAAACATTGTAAAGGCAAAGAATATTGGAGAGGAGGCCAAGGAGGAAATACTGAGTGGCTTTTAGAAAGTGACCTGATTTGATGTATATGAACTTGATCTGAGAAATTGCTGGTTATTTTCTTCAGGGCCTGGTGACTCAAGTTAGGTTCAGCTCCACAGTGAGAGGGAGTGTCTGCCTGAAGCCTTGAGCTCTAGCTAAACTTGCAGTCTAAACAGATATTAAATGGTAAATAACAACAGGGAACACAGAAGCGCAAAAGCAGCAGCTTGCGCAGGGTTGGGTTGTGGACAGTGGCAGAGATGAGAACAGGACCCAGATCTCCTGTTGTTATTTACTGTCTTATGAGAGGATCTGAATGGGCCCGTTTTGCCTTGGGTTTTTTGAGGAGACCCTCTTTCTGTGTGTGCCAGTAATGCTGGGAACAGGGTTTGTATATGAAACACTGGCTCGTTTTCTTGGAGGAGGGGATGTGAGCTTCTGCAAAATGGGATTTCCTTCAGAGGTTTATCCTGGGTGAGGATCTTGGGATCAAAAGCTGTGCCTCAGCCACTTCTACTGTCAAGCAACTGAGGTGCTTGCTTGTGCTTTCCTTGGCATGCAGCTCAGAAATAAAGGCTTGCCTCTGCTTCCCCTTTGTCTCTGCAGGCACATTTCCTGTCATGGTGAACGAGAGGCATAATGGCAACCTGCTTGTGCACCTGGGACCCAAACTGCAGGCCTACCCGGAGGAGCTGCTCCGGCAGCGGCAGGGCCACGACGGCCAGCCTGAGTACCTGATCCAGTGGAGTATCGTCAGCTTGGAAGAGAGAGCAGCAGGAGGCAGCGGTGCCTCCTCTGCAGAGACCAAGCCAGAGAACATCTTGATGTGGATGTCTGCAGAAGAGGTCTGTGCCAGCTGCCCGGCGCTGCTGGGCAAGAGGAAGCTGGAAGGGCAGTGGGTGAAAGAGGAGAAGGCAGCCAGCCCGTTCGCCGCAGATGTCCCGCTGGATGAAGCCTCGCTGCTGGAGATGAAGGCTGATGTCAGGAGCCTGGTGCAGCGAGCTGGCCGGCAGATGGCCGAGGCCGGGGCCCCCGAGTCCTCCATCCTCAACACCATCCACGTGCTGAGCGCGTACGCCAGCATTGGCTCGCTGGCGGGTGCCTTCAAGGAGACGGGAGCCCTCGACTTGCTGATGAAGATGCTGTGCCACAAGGAGAAGCAAATCCGCCGCAGTGCCGGCAAGATGCTGAGGGCCCTGGCTTCGCATGATGCAGGTGGGGGCTGCTACTGCTCAGTGGCACCAAGGAGGTGCTGCTGGGCAGCTGAGGGGTGCCAGTCCTGTGGGTGTGGGATGCCTGGGAAGCAGCGTGTCTTGGGGCTTGTTGGCAAAAGGGGAAGAATCAGACTGGAGCTTCCAAGGGGCTCCTCGGTCGTAGTTGTCTGGGGTGCTCTAAGGCTTGGGAGCTCTTTCCCCTGAAAGGTTCCTGAGCTGCAATGCTGATTAACCGTTAAGAGGACTTATGCCAAGGGGGTTGGCAGAGCGTTGGGGTGTCTCTGCTGCATGCTGTCAATTGGAAAGGCTCTGGCCTGTTCTTGGTAGGGAGCCTTTCCTCAGGCCCTGGTGGGTAGAGGCTGGTCCTCACCCAGTCCTCTCATTTGAGAGGAGCTGCCGTGGCTCGGAAGTGCCTGATGAGGCTTGGGTGCACCTGGGAGGTGGCCAGTGGTGGTGTGTCCCACAAGAGATCTTTCCCTGTCCTAGTGCCCGAGTTCATGTGGCTCTCCAGTGGGGCAGAGTGGGGGCCGATTCAGGTTAAGACTTAACTTTTTTCTTCCCTGGATCCCTGTTCTGGAGTCAGTTATTTGGGGTTGCTGCATTGGGGGAATCTTGCAGCTTTAGGGGTGGAAAAAATGCAGTGTTATTTGGTGGAGCAAAATGTTGCCAATCCAGATTAAAGGACAGAACATGGCTCTGGGTTACACTGAGCAGCAAAGCTGTTCCTTGCCTGCGAGTGCATCTTGCACGGGGAGGGTGGGGTGAGGGTTATCTTCATGGGTCCTGAAGGGTTTCTGTTGTTGTTGCAGGGAGCCGGGCCTATGTCCTGCTGTCCCTGAGCCAGCAGGATGGCATTGAGCAGCATGTAGACTTTGACAGTCGCTACACCTTGCTGGAGCTGTTTGCTGAGATGATGTCTTCTGAAGAGCAGTGCATGTCCTTTGAGGGGATTCACCTTCCCCAGGTAGCGGCAGGCCCTGCCAGCCCTGGGCCTGTGGGCTTTAGGGGTCAGGAGGGGTGAGAGTGGGGGGCCAGAGCTGGTGTCCTTGTTTGGGAGAGGGGGGTAGTCGGCAGTGGGCAGCTGAGCAGGACTGGGTATTGGGAGAGCTGGCACAGGGTCTGGGCCTGGCTTGAGGCTGGAGGGAGGTGGAGAGGCACATGGAGAGCCTTGTCTCTGAGGAGGGAGATGAGGGTGGGCTGAGAGGTCTCTGCTGCTGCCTGTGGGTCTGGAGCTGTCACAGGGGCCTGGCTGTGGATGAGCTGGGGGCTCAGAGAGAGCTGGGGGCTGGAGGTGCTCTGCAGGCTAGAGTCTGACAGCCGTGCTCATTGCAGATCCCCGGGAAGCTGCTGTTCGTCCTGGTGAAGCGCTACCTGTGTGTCACTTCTCTCATGGACAAGCTCAGCAGTGACTTGGAGCAGGGAGGGGAGCAGCAGGACTGCGCTGTGCCCGGCCTGCTCACTGAGGAGAGGAGCCGCGTGAAGCAGGAGTTTGATTTCAGCATGGCTATGGCAAACCTCATCTTGGAGCTGGTGCACGTGATGGGCTGGGACCACAGCCACAAGCCAGAGCTGCTGCCCCAACGGGAGCTGCGGCCTCGCACCACCCACTCCATCTTTCAGCCCAAGACTCCAGCCTGCACTGCTGCCCAAATGCCTGTGCTCACTTCAAATCATGGTCCCCACAAAAAGCAGGGTCGTGCCTTCCTGACCCCGTCGGACTTCACAAACCGCAGTGGCTATGTGGAGTACTTACAGGCAAACCTGGTGCGTGGCATGAAGGTGCGCTTGCTGGAGGACTGTGGTGATGTTAGAGCTGGGGAGGAAGGCGAGTTTCTTCAGAGCACTAATAGCACGCGCACGGTGCAGGTAGGTCACTAGTGGAAGCAGTCTGGCTGGGATGGCAGAGGGGAGTGACAGGGGTGACTGGTGGTTTCCTAATGATGTCTTCATGTGCAGGAAGTTGGACAATAGGCATATCATAATTAGGACACAGTCTACATCTGTCCTAGCAAAGAAGTCACCTTTCAGAGCTGGAAATGCAGGTCCTGAGGAAAGCTAGTCTGGTTTAGTATGGGCTGTCCTGCTGAGATTTCTTAGTGTCTAAACCAGGTGGCTGTATCCTGCCTCCCAGGAACAGTCCCTAGCCCTGGTTTGATCTTGGGGATGGTTTGGGAACAGGCTAGCTGGCACAAACGAGTAACACAGCAAAAGGTGCTTGAAAGTCTTAAGCCTTGGTATGTCAGTACTTACGGCATACTGTTGTTCTCACTGGGTTGGACGCAACCTACATAGCTGTTTCTTTTGATCTGTGAGTACATGCTGGCATCTGTTTCCCTTTAAAAATGTCCTTTGGGTGAGTAGACATTAAATGAGAGTTTGTGTTGAAAAGAGCTGCTAGAGCTGCACATTTGCAGTTGAGTTGCTAAGTTCGTGCCAGAGATCAGGGAAAAGGCCTCAATATTTGAGGAGGGGGAGGAATTGTAGAATCATAGAATAGGTTGGAAGGGACCTTTAAAGGTCATCTAGTCCAACCTCCCTGCAATGAGAAGGGACATGTCCAACTAGATCAGGTTGCTCAGAGCCCTGTCCAGCCTGGCCTTGAATGTTTCCAGGGATGGGGCATCTGCCACCTCTCTGGGCAACCTGTTCCAGTCTTTCACCTCCCTCGTTTTAAAGAATTTCTTCCTTATATCTAGTCTGAATCTACCCTCTTTCAGTTTAAGACCATTACCCCTTGCCCTATTGCAACAGGCCCTGCTAAAGAGTCTGTCCCCATCTTTCTTATAAGCCCCTTTAAGTATTGAAAGGCCACAATAAGGTCTCCCCGCAGCCTCTTCTCCAGGCTGAATAACCCCAACTCTCTCAGCCTTTCCTCATAAGAGAGGTGCTCCATCCCTCTGATCATTTTTGTGGCCCTCCTCTGGACCCACTCCAACAGGTCCATGTCCTTTCTGTGCTGAGGACTCCAGAGCTGGATGCAGTACTCCAGGTGGGGTCTCACCAGAGCAGAGTAGAGGGGCAGAATCACCTCCCTCGTCCTGCTGGTCATGCTTTTTTTGATGCAGCCCAGGATATGGTTGGCTTTCTGGACTGCAAGCACACATTGCTGGCTCATGTCCACCTTTTCATCCACCGGTACCCGCAAGTCCTTCTCCGCAGAGTTGCGCTCAATCCCTTCATCCCTCAGCCTGTATTGATGCTGGGGGTTGCCCCGACCCAGGTGCAGGACTTTGCACTTGTCCTTGTTGAACCTCACGAGGTTCACATGGGCCCACTTCTCGAGCTTGTCCAGGTCCCTCTGGATGGCATCCCATCCCTCAGGTGTGTCAACTGTACCACTCAGCTTGGTGTCATCTGCAAACTTGCTGAGGGTGCGCTCGATCCCGCTATGTCATTGATGAAGATATTAAACAGTACTGGTCCCAGTACAGACCCCCTGAGGGACACCACCTGTCACTGATCTCCATCTGGACATGGAGCCGTTGACCACTACCCTCTGGATGCAACCATTCAGCCAATTCCTTATCCACTGAATAGTCCACCCATCAAATCCATATCTCACCAATTTAGAGAGAAGGATGTTGTGGAGGACCGTGTCAAAGGCCTTATGGGGACCGTGTCAAAGGCCTTACAGAATTCCAGATAGATGACACCAGTAGCTCTTCCCTTGTCCACTGATGTAGTCACTCCATCATAGAAGGCCACTAGGTTGGTCAGGCAGGACTTGCCCTTAGCAAAACCATGCTGGCTGTCTCAAATCACCTCCCTGTCCTCCATGTGCCTTAGCGTAGCTTCTAGGAGGCTCTGTTCCATGATCTTCCCAGGCACAGAGGTGAGGCTGACAGGTCATTAGTTCCCAGGGTCCTCCTTTTCCACCCATTTAAAAATGGGTGCAATGTTTCCCTTTTTCCAGTCACTGGGGACTTCACCTGACTGCCATGACTTTTCAAATATCATGGAGAGTCACTTTGCAACTATATCAGCCAGTTCCCTCAGGACTCTGGGATGCATCTCATCAGGTCCCATAGACTTATGTATGTTCAGGTTCCTCAGGTGGCCTCAAACCCGATCTTCTCTTACAGTGGGAGGGACTTTGCTCTCCCAGTCCCTGCATTGATGTCCATCCACTTGAGAGGTGTGGGAAGGGAGATTACCAGTGAAGACTGAGGCAAAAAAGTTGCCTTCTCCTATTCTGTTGTTACCAGTTTGCCAGTCTTGTTCATCAGGGGGTACGCTTTCTTTGACCTTCCTTATCTGGCTGACATACCTACAGAAGCCCTTCTTATTAATCTTTGTGTCCCTTGCCAAGTTCAGCTCCAGCTGTGCCTTGGCCTTCCTGACCCCATCCCTACACCACCAGGCAATGTCCTTATAGTCTTCCCAGGATACCTGTCCCTGCTTCCACCACCTATGCATTCCATTTCCTTCTTGCCCTTTAGTTTGGCCAGGACGTCATGACTCAGCCATGCTAGTCTCTTGCCTTCCTTTCCTGATTTCTTACACATGGGGACCGAGAGCTCTTGTGCTCTATGGAAAGCATCTTTAAAGGTCTGCTAGTTCTGTTCTGCTCCCTGGTCCCTGAGGACAATTTCCCAGGGAGTCCCATTGACTAACTCCTTGAAAAGCTGGAATTTTGCTTTCCTAAAATTCAGGGTCCTGACTTTACTCTTTGCCTGTCCCATATCCCTCAGGACTGTGAACTCCACCAGTGCATGATCACTGCAGCCCAGGCTGCCTCCGATCTCAATGTCTGTGATGAGCTCACTTGTGTTGGTGACCAAGAGGTCCAGTAACGTATCTCCTCTGGTATGGCTGTCTATTACCTGGCCTCAATGCACTCTAGAAGTCTCCTGGATTGCCTGCAGCTCGCTGTGCCGCTATTCTAGCAGATGTCAGGGTGGTTGAAGTCTCCCAGCAGGATGAGAGCCTGCGAGTGCAATCCCTCCTGTAGCTGGAGTAAGAAGGCTTTGTCAATAGGCTCCCCTTGATCGGGCAGCCTGTAGTAAACACTGACCACAAGGTTCCCTTTCTTGGCTTGATGTCTAATTCCTGGCCTAAGGCATTCAGCTCTTGCCACTCCCAGAACATCCTACTAGTGTATGGGTCAGTGCTGGAGCAGCAGGGCTTGGACTCAGGCCTGGGGGTGGGAGAGCGTTTGAGTGCTGTTCCAGCCTTTTTGTGAGCATGGGAAGGTGTTTGCTCCTGCTTAGACCTTTTTCTTGAGACTTTCTTCTCAGTCCTGAAGGCTGGGCATGTTCAGTGAGAGCTGAGATTTTTGTTTTGACTGTGTATGCAGTGGGGAGCTGGTGGGCTTTCTGTATTACTCTAATCTATGTATGGTTATTTCTGCAGGCTGGCTGCTGATCTTGCACTTTGGCCATGCTTTTGAGCTTCCCAAACACTGCAGCTACAGTCACGATTTCTGTTCTCTTAAAAATCAAGCTTTAGCTGGCTGTCATCCATAGATAGAGGGTTATCTCTGCTCATGTCCTCTGTTCAGTCCAACATTGTGTTGGCTGCAAACAGGGCTATAATTCAGTTCATGAAATCTTTAGTAAATTGAGATAGTAACCAGTAAAATAAGAAACTGTAACCACTGGGTTACAGTTATTGTGGGTTTGGTTTGGGTTTGTTTTGTTTTCTCTCCCCCAAGTAATTTGCAAAAGTGCATACTTCGGTTTTGCAGATGATAAATAGGGAGGCTGAGGCCACTTCAGCTGGTCATACATGTCCTTCAGGTGCCACTTCAGCCTACGCTCAAAGGCTTCCCTACTTCAAGCTGATTTCTGTGGGTATAGATGGCCTGCGAATAGACTTAAGTGCCATGCTAGTGCAAAGCTCTGTTTTGCTGATACTCAAAAATCAATAGCTGAAAAGCCTCACTCTGGTATCTGTAGAAATGCATGACTTCCTAATGCTCTTTCCAAATCTCTCTTGCTGTAACTTGATTACCAGCCTTTCCAGAAAGGAGGTAGAGAATTTGACATTACCATCTGTATGTTTGAAGACCGTGTTCTTTAAGTCTACTGTCAGCTTTTGTTAAGAATGAGATTCTCTAGCCTTCTTGGACTACAGCCCATTTTATTTTGTGTAATGCCATTGTTTTAATTTACAGCCAAATAAAAACTAACCAATTAAGAACATTGAACACTGACTTATTTCTTTTCTCCTATTGTCTCTCTTTGCTTTCTTGTGCACAGGGTAATTGTGTGAATATTCTTTCATTTTCTTTCCTTAGCCACTTGCAGACTGCTTCTTACTTCTGGTACTCTCCTGTTTATTCAGTGAGAACTGGTTTTAGGATGAATTTTTCCAGTCACCTTTCAGTAACTTTAACTTACTCAGGTCCAAGCTCCTTAACTGCCTTCTGGTTTTGGAGCACTTCTTGCAGATGTAATTTAAACCAGCAGCTTAAAATGCTCCGAAATGTGCATGTGTAAGACGGATGCTTCCAGCCTTATCTGCTTGTTTGGTGGTGGATATTACCAGTATATGCTTGTATTGGGAGAGCGTAACTGTTAGGGCAGCGTGTGCTGTGCAAATATGGCTTGCCTATCTTATTTGCACTTTTTTCTAGTCCCATTCTCTCCCCTTCATACTCCTAAGTTCTTGGGTTCTGTTGAGCAGATTTCTTGCCCACAGTTCCTCTACTTAATCACTTTCTTCTCTGGTTTAATAATTTACCGTTTGATGCTCTGTGCTTTACTGAAGTTGACAATTGAAATCGATCTTTTTTTTTTTCATCTAGAAAATGAGTTACTTCAGCAAAGAAAGCTAATGCATCAATCTGTCAGAATTTAAACTTGAAGCAGGTTTACCTCTTAATTCAAATTTATTGTTTATCTTGAACACCTTTAGTTGCTCTTTCCACTAAAATATGCTTTAAAGGTTTGCATACTACTGAAGCCAAAGTATTGAAGCTGTAGTGATGATTTATTTAATCTTTTTTTTTTCCTCAAATTAGAAGCCCTGGCTTTAGTGTTCATCAGTCACATGGAAACACCACTGAATAACCTAAATCCTTCCTGCTTTCCAGCTGTGCTTCTGGCAGATTACTTGGCATGTCTTTTGTCCCTCTCCTCTCCGCAAAAAGAGAATTTTACTTCTCTCTGTTGTAGCAACTTCTGGATTTGTATCCCTCTACCCGTTATCAGCTTCCTTTGCTTTCTTTTGTTGTTTACTCAATATTAAAGTAAAATACTCTTCTAGTTTTGGATCATGCATAGATGATTTTTCATTGCAGGCCCCCTCAAGTCAATAACTGCTTTGCATCTTATTTTTAAGTGGTTGATAAACCTTTGGTCTTTTATAACCCAGTCTATAAAGATAAAGTGCAAAGGAAATATGTTTCCTACTGATTCTCTCTTTGTCCTCATGCTCCTTCATTTCTAAGATCTGCATTTTTCTAAAACTGTTTTCTATTTCTTATAAGCTTGTACTTGCTTTTACTCTTAATGTAGCTGGGCACTTGGAAAGAGCACCAAGATCCTGTCATATTTTTCTCCTGTTGCCTGTGATATAGATTTCAGAGGGGTTTTTTTATTCACTGTTGAGCTGAAGTGTACTGTTAACTTCCATTCCCTTTGTCCAGTTGGTCCCTTGGGTTCCTTCTGTCTATTTTTCTATTTAATTAGGTTGAATGAACTTGCAGTTTCTCCATCCAGGCTTATTTTCAATAACAGTCTTCTGTAAAGCTCACACTACTGGCAAAACCAGATCTAAATGGTAATAAATATTCAGTGAAGAAGTTTGTTGGCTGTTACATTTGAAAGTACCTAATTTCTGCTGCTATTAGTGCTATTAGTGCTATTAGCCCTCCAGTCTGTCTAGGAAGTTGGGAATGTACATGGGAATGTCTTTGGGGGTGTTAATTTTTACCCTGCTCTTTATGTTCATATCCATGTATGTGTCTGTAGCAGTCCTCCAGAGTTATGTGAGAAACTTGTGAGTCAAACCATTCAATGAGGTTTTTTTTCCACAGGGAGATACCAGGAATCTGACATCTCAAAATCATCTTTGTAACGACATCTCTTGGTGCCATCTCTTGCTTTTCTGGGCCTTTGCCATCAGTCTCTCTGAAGGGAAACTTGATTTTTATCTCTGTTCCTCTTTCTTATCTTGTGTGTCACACTTGCTTTGTATTGACAGTTTATCTGCTGGTGACTAGCGAGTTCAAGTTACAAAAACTACTTCTCCCTGGTCTTTGTTAAAATTCTGATCCTTTCCTTTTCGATTAGTTCCACTTTTGCAGCTCATCCTGCCTGAGGCCTGCTGTCAGTCTTCTGTGTGCAAAATGAAAATTCACCTGCATTTTTGATTGGGGCCAGTCCGTCATGGGGGGCCAGTCTCTTATCTCCTCTCATCTTTCTTTTGTTTCCTCTGTTTTCTGTTGCTTGCTTTGCCTCTCCAAAGAAAAAGTGTCACTGTTGTGTCTGGTTCTTCAGTCATATCTTTCCATGGCTCCTTTGAGATGATATTTGGTACATAACTAATTTCGGTCAGAGATTCATTGAAGACTAATTGCTGTTGTGTGTAGAGTTTAACTCAATTTCCTTCCAAATAGTGCTTTCTTAAAGTCTTTCAGCATCTAATCGCTTTAGCTCTCCAGCACAATGGAGTCCTAGTAGCATTGAATCCGGCAACCCATATGTTTTTCTGCTGTTTTTTTTAAGTTATTGACATGTTGTACTTGCTGTTGCTGGGTCCTCCTTCTGCTTGGAGGGTTAAATGTAAAACTACGGTAAGGGAAGCCATAAAAAAAATCCTTTTGATTTTGAGAGGCAACTTGAACAAAGCACAGGAAACAATTGCCGCCTTTGAGACATGCTTGTCAAGAGCCCAAAACCTGTCTGAGAAGGTTGGTGAATGACCAAGGTGTTAAAGTATAACCAATAGAAGGTAAAGTCAGACTAGGAAAAATAGTTTTCTTTACATTTGCATTCACCAAGTGGTTTGTGCCTCAACACCCGTTATGTACAGTTCATTTGCCTCGAGGTAGTTCTTCCTTTTATGCTTTTCCCAAGGCACCTGCTGCTGGGCACTTCTGGAAAGGGCATGCTTAACTAGATGCGCTCCTGTCACTGCTGCTGTGCTAGATGAGATCTGTAGTGGCTGCAGGCAAAGTTGGTGGTTTTTTTTAATAAAGATCCAGGTGTAACCAGGGGAACAAGTTAATAAAGATGGTATGCTTAAAAATTAGACAATGTGTGTTGAAATCTGTACCTGAATTAGGTGGTCTTCTACTTGAACAGTGCTTGCTGTCTCCATGCATTTGGGAAATGGGAGGACAAATGTAGCGTGAGGATTGAATGAGTGAGCAAATCTGATCATCTAGATCTGTTTCATGCACAGGTTTTGTGGCAGTCAACAGGTCGGACCTACTGGATGCCTTGGCACATGTTGGAGATTATTGGCTTTGGAGACCAGTGGGAAGATCCTGCTGCTCAGGAAAAGGAATATAGTCTGATAGAGAGCTTTAATCTAGACACAGGTGAGATTATGTGCTGCATGTGTGTGGCTGTATCATCTCTTTCTGATTCTGCTGTGGCATATTTTTGGGTGGTGAACTTTATATGGCTAAGCATATAGCAACTAGCAGGTTGGATTTAGAAGGCACTAGGAGCTTTTAGTTTGTATGACCATGTAGAGCTGGTTAAGTAATTACATGGCTTGTGGTTGCATGGAATGTTTTTGAATCCTAGACTTGTGTCATGATATAATAAGTCATGGTATAAAAAGCATAAAATTTGATTTAAACGGTGACTGTCAAAAATGTGTGTTTGAATTAACTGAACAAACTGCCAAAATAAGAACGTAGAATCTTTCTGAGATGAAGCTGCTTTAGGCACCCTCAGATCCCTTTAAATAAGTGATGTGGATTTTTAAAAGCATTAACATGCCAACAATTTGTTTAACTTCATACCGCTCAGTTTGAGGCAAGGTGAGCATTAAATGCACTGTTTTCATAAGACATCTGCAGAATCTCCTAGAATCCTTTGACATTGCCCTTGTACTGGGAGAAGAGAAAAGGGAAAATCCAGACTTCAGATACCCCTTTCTTGTTCAGTATCTGACATGACTCTGGCCAGGGAAACCTGTTAAAGTAACTCTTTTATCATGCCCGTGATCTTGTAGGACATCTTTTGGGTAGAGTGATTTGGATTTAACTGCTGCAAGAGACAGAATATACATAAGATCAGCAGCTGGGGTCTCCTCCCAGCATGTTCCCCCTCTCTCGTTGCCCTCTTGTCACCTCCCTTTCCCACAGCAGGCTGTGGGATGGCAGGGATCTCTTCTGCCCAGATGGTCCGCTTGAGCTCTTTCCCTGGGGAACATGGGGCGTGCAGCAGAGGATGGGGGAACTGGGAGAGCTGACAGTGCCCTTCCTTGCTCTGCTCTCCTGCAGTTGCGCAGCCGTTTTTCTGCAAGCCCTTTGGGGGGCTGTACTCCCTGCCTTACCTGGGGGAGCAGCCGACCAAGGCTGCAGAGGCCCTGAGCCGTGCTGAGTGGTGGGAGCTGCTCTTCTTCGTGAAGAAGCTGGAAGCGCAGGAGCAGAAAGAGATCACCTGTCTCATCCAGCAGGACCAGGGGGAGCAGGTATGGGCCAGAGCCTGCAGCGGGGACACGGGAGGGAGGGAGCGAGGGAGAACGTTAGGGAAGGGACGGGGCCTGAAGGAGGAGATGGCAAGCGTGAGCTGTGCAGGGAGAGCCTGAACGGGGCAGAAACGGGACTGAAATGGGAGGGTGCGTGGGGGATGGCGAAAGCGTGGGGAGCTGGGCACAGCAAAGGGGTGAGGAGAGCCGAGAGGAAACGCAGCCTCCCCTGACCCTGTCAGAGTGACTGTGTCCAGCGAGGTTTGGGTAGGCGAGGCAAGGCCATGGGGTGATTCTGCTGGTTGTGGCTGGGTGGTGGGTGCAGGTGGGAGGTCTGGGCTGGTGGTAGTTGGGTTGGGGACAGCCAGGGGAGGGTGGCGCTGGGGAATGGCCCTGGGGGCCTCCAGCAGTGCAGCCTTCCTGTCCATTCTGTCACTGGCTGTCACAAGGGGCGTGGGGTCTGTGGCGAGTCTGTGAGGGTTAACTTGACCCCATCTGTCCAGCTGTCAGAGGTGGATGAAGAAGCCCTGATCCAGCTGTCGGTACCTGCGGAGCTGGCCCAGAAGGTGCTGCAGGTCTTGGAGAAGCGGTGCCAGGGCAGCGCTCAGCGTGACCTGCGTGGCTCCCGCATCTACGCCAAATACTTCCTCGGCAGGGAGGCCGAGCAGGATGGCAGGGGGAGCACCGCGGTGTCCTCGGAGGGTGCTGGCTGCAGGAGCACTGGCCCCGAAGCCACGAAGGCCAAGGCAGCGAAGGAAGACCTTTCCACAGCCACAGTGCCGCCCCAAGCCCCTGCTGCAGCAGTGAAGTTGGATTCCCAGCTGTTCAGCGAGCTCCTTGAGAGGGAAGGGCTGTTCTTCCCAGAGGTGACGGAGGAGCAGATGAAAGGTAATCGCCTACTACGCGCTGGGGCACGCGCACGGTGCTGGAGGTGGCTCCATTGCCTCGACGGAGGAAGGCTCTGGGCAGGGCATGGGAGGCGAGGCAGCCGGAGGTTGCCTGGGGAAGGGGGGCCTGTGGGTGCTGGGTCTGTGGGTGCATGGCACCCCGGGAGTTGCTGGGGGTGTTACTGCCGGCCTGACACCCGTGTCCCTGCCTCCCTCCCGCCAGCGTTTGGCAGCTCCGAGAGGGTGAGCGAAGGGGGCTCGCTGTCCAAGATTGCAGCCGTGGTGGACGCGATCCAGAGCAGCAGCTCAGAGGTGGGGCTGCGCTTAGCTGGGCTCAAGCACATCATGAAGATCCTGGAGGAGGAGCCTGAGCCCGAGCAGCAAGTTGGCAAAGCCCAGGGCAGGCTGGGGACCAGGAGTGTGGGGTGAGCTCTGGGGTGCTGTGCACCCCTCCTGCTGTCTGGGGAGGGCCGTGTCGGCAGGGTGGGGGTCAGTACTGGAGGTGGGAGTGCGGGAGGTGGCAGTGGAAGTGCGAAGGCCGGTATGTCCCTGGGTGCTCGGCAAGAAGAGAGGTGGATGTTGTGTCCCTTTGTCCCCCTTTGTCCCAGGCAGCCTCATTCCTGGGGCTGACCCAGCTGCGGTAGAGCCGTGTGGGCAGGGAGGAGGTGGCTGGCAGGGCCCGGGGTGCCGGCGTGCCAACGGCGGTGCCAGGAGGCTCCTCCTGAGGTGTCCTTTCCCGTGCAGGGAGAAACTGGTGAAGGTGGCAGTGGAGCTGCTGAGCACTGAGGTGGCAGAGAAGTCCCTTGTGGTGGTGACGCTGCGGCTGCTGGCCGTGCTCATGGCAAAGTACGACTGGCGCGTGCTGTTTGCTACGGAGGGTGGCGTGCGGGCTGTGCTGGCCTGCATGCAGCAGCACGCCTCCTCCGCCCTGGTGCAGCAGGCTGGCCTGGCGGTGAGTGTGGCAGAGGGGATGCTGTAGGTGGGCGGGCAGGGTGCAGGCTCGCCCAGGCGTGGCGGAGATGCCCGCTGCCCTCCTGACTGCTGTTGACCTTGCAGGCCCTGAAGGTGCTGGTGGGAGCTGTGGCCGGCGAGCCAGGAGGTGCCGGTGAGAAGCCCTTGCCCCTGAACCACGCTGACGCGCAGATGATGCGGGAGATCTTTGCCAGCATCGGCTCTGCCTCCAGCGAGGGCTCGGCAAACCTGCTGAGTGCCATCCCTGCTGCCATGAGCACCATGCAGAGGGTCCCAGGGTAGGGGCAGAGCGAGGACAGCGGCTGGGGGTGGGGGGGGCGGGCAAGGCAGGCAGGTGGCTTGTGGGTGTAGGGGAGGCTCCGTGCTTGAGGGAGGAAGGCGCCCACATCACTCTGTCCCTGCAGGGGCTCCTCAGGCGTGCAGAACGGGTTGCTGGTGGTGAACATGCTGATTGACAGCCACCGGGGCCTGGCGGAGCAGCTGGCAAGCTGCGATCTCCCCACGGTGCTGCAGAGCTGCTGGTGGGACGGGCAGAGCAGCGGCTGCCCTCACGCGATGCTGGCCCTCAGCGTGATCAACCGCCTCGCGGAGCACCGGCTAGCCCTGGGCCTGAAGACGGCAGGTAGCGTGCCGCCCACACCGCCTGCCGTGCCACGGCCCCACGGATGCAGCGGGCAGGGCTGCCTCGCCTGCCAGGGCAGAGCACCCCGCTGGCGCCTCTCAAGCGAGTGCCTGGGCTGGGCCCATGTGTCCTTGTCGTGGCAGGCAGAGAGGCCCCGCTGGACCTGAGGGACGTGCGGACGCTTCTGGGCAGCCTGGGGGACGGCGTCTTGTCCAAGGACGTGGTGGTGGCCCTGGAGCGGCAGCTCTGTGGTGAAGGCCCCGTCCCCTCTGGCGAGGCAGCCCAGCTGCTGCAGGACCAGAGGTGCTTCAGGCTGCTGCTGCGCAGCTTTGAGCTGCTGGGGGCGGAGAAGGCCGTGAGCCTGAGCATCCTCAGGTGGGTGCAGGGGGATTTGGTGGGGGTCTGGGGCCTCCGCAGCAGGCGTGTGAGTGCTGGTGGTGATGTTGGGGGGACATGGTGCATGTTTGTGGGTCCTGGTGGGGCTGTTCTTCTTCACCGGGACAGGGGCAGGTGCACCCCAGCACCTCTGCGGGTGCTGATTGGGGTGTCCTGGGGCACAGGGCCATGTGGGGACAGAGTGGCACGTGCCTGGTGCTGGTGGGGACGTGCAGGGGCAGTGCAGCACGTGCCCGGGTGCTGTTGGGGTGTCCGAGGTGCCTGGGGAGCCTTGGCTCGCAGTCCCTGTGGGGTGCTGGCCTTCCCGGTGGGGCAGGGAAGCAGGGCTGCCCCTGGCACCGCTGTCTGTGTGCCCCGGCGTGAGTGGGCCCCCTCCATCACTCAGGGTCCTGAACAAGTTCCTGGACGGTTACCAGGAGGATGTGCTGCCCTGGCACGAGTGTGTGGAGCCCTGTTTGTCCTCCCTGAGTGCCCACAGCAGCGACCGGGAGGTGAGGGGGCCCCGGGACTCCCGGCGAGCAGGGGCGGCTTTGCTGGCTGTGCCGTGCATCGGCCGGGCCTGGCATTGGTGAAGCGGGGTCCTCGCCTGCAGCAGCCCGGCTTTGTTGTGGCCAAAGTGTTGGGAGAGTTGGGGAACGACCAGCCTGGCCGTGGCCATGGCCGTGTCCCGGTGGCAGGCGTGCCCAGCCAGGCTCTCTCAGGCGCTGCTGCGGTGTCGGGGCGGAGGGGATGGAGCACGGCAGCACCCAGCTGCTGGGGCCTGGCGGGTTGCCGGCGCCAGCCCGGCCACTCACGGCTGCCTGCTCAGCAGGTGGTGCAGGAGGTCGTTGGCTTCCTGCACCGCCTGGCCACCGCCAGCAAGGACTGCGCGGTGGTGATGTGCCGCGTGGGCACCCGCGAGGCTCTGTCCAAAGCCCTGGCCAAGCACAGCACGGCCCCGTCGCTGGCGCCAGCCCTGCTCGACCTGGTGATTGACTGTGAGAAGTACGCCAGCCTCTACAAGAAGCTGACGACCAGCATCTTGGCTGGCTGCATCCAGGTGGGCGGGGAGGTCTGGCTGCGCTGGGGCTCTGGGTCCTGGGGCTGTCCAGCTGTCCCCGGCCCCGAGGGGCAGCCTGCTGCTCTCTGCCTGCCGCAGCCCTGCGGTGGGCGAGGGGAGGAGGACCCAGGGCGCCCGGTAAGAGCCTCGCCCCATCCCGTAGCTGGTCCTGGGGCTGATTGAGGAGCACCGCCGGAGCCACCGGCCCATCAGCATCCCCTTCTTTGACGTCTTTCTGCACAACCTGTGCCGAGGTGAGCGTGGGGAGCGGGAGCTGGAGCCCTGTGTCTGGCATGTGCTGGCCTGGGGGCTGGAGGCTCCACGTGCTCTCCCCACAGGCTCCAGCGTGGAGGTGAGGGAGGACAAGTGTTGGGAGAAGGTGCAGGTCTCCTCCAACCCGCACCGGGCCAGCAAGCTCACGGACGGGAACCCCAAGACGTACTGGGAGTCGAACGGCAGCACGGGCTCCCACTTCATCACTGTCCACATGCAGTGTGGTGTGGTGGTCAGGTGGGGCTGGGCCGGGAGGGCTGGGGGGCCTTGGGGCCAGGAGGGCCAGCGGCTGCGCGGGGAGGAGAGGGCTTTGGGGACCTGTGCGAGCCCAGCCCCAGTGGTGCCCGTCCTGGGGGTCGCTGGATGTGGGCAGCGGTGCGTGGGGTGGCAGGGCCAGGGCAGGGCGGTGGGGACTGCTGGGCAGCACGGTGTTTGCTGCGCTGCAGGGAGATGAGCATGCTGGTGGCCAGCGAGGACTCCAGCTACATGCCGGCCCGTGTGGTGGTGCTGGGGGGAGACAGCCCTGCCACCATCAGGACTGAGCTCAACGCGGTGAGTCTCGCACGGGCTGCTCAGGCCGTGGGGCCCCACGGGAGCGGTGGGCTGGTCCTTGCTGTGCCTGTGAAGGTCTCGCCCTGGTGCCGGGGCCCTGGGGGTTCCCCACGGGGAGGCGGGGGTGGCGGGAGGGTTGCTGCGGGAGCCTCCTCCTGGCTGTAGGCAGCGGGTGCTGGAGACGTGGGCATGGGCAGCCCTGCAGGCCAGTCTGCAGCAGGCTGGTGTGCTGGGGCTGTGAGCCAGAAGGGGGGCTCTGGCGGGGGGTGCCCTGTGGCTGTGTGGGCCGCTGGGGGGGACAGCGGCCATGGCTTTAGTGGGGGGTGGCCAGGGGAGCATGCAGGGTGGCTGGCGCTCGCTGCCTGGCGTGCTGAGGGCTCGCTGTGTGCCTGCAGGTGACCGTCCTGCCCTCGGACAGCAAAGTGATCCTGCTGGAGAACATGACCCGCTTCTGGCCCGTCATCCAGATCCGGGTGAAGCGGTGCCAGCAGGTAGGGGAGCAGGGGGCCGGGCCACGGAGCGGCAGCGTGGGGCGCCAGGGCTGAGGAGCTGAGGGCCGTGCTCTCCCGTAGGGCGGCATTGACACACGTGTGCGTGGCATCGAGGTGCTGGGTCCCAAGCCCACTTTCTGGCCCATCTTCAGGGAGCAGCTGTGCCGGCGGACGTTCCTCTCCTGCACTGCTCGGGCTCACGCCTGGTGCCAGGAGATCTGCCGGGACCGGGGGCGACTGCTGCAGCTCTTTGGCAGGTGAGTTGTCTCCTGGCTGCGCCATCGCGTCCCTGCTGTCCCAGGGCCTGGGGAGTGGTGCTGGCAGCCCGCGAGGGGCCTGCAGGGCCAGGAGGGGAGCAACCGAGTATCCCACCTGGGCAGGGAGGGTCCCTTGCTCCTCCCTGGCCAGCAGTGGTCCCAGAGGGCCAGGGCCACCTTGGGGTCCCCCAGGTTTAAGCTGGGCACGACTAGCGCACCAGAGAGGTGCCCCACAGGGGCCGGCGTGTCCTGACCTGGTGGAGATCAGTCAGGAGCAGAAAGGGTCTGGTGGCCACCGGTGCCGCACAGCCCCCCAGTTTGGCGGGGGCTGCAAGGGCCCCAAGGCCCAGTCCAGGCAGGGCCTGGGGGCAGCGAGGGGCCCTGGCTGCTGGGGGCGAGTGGGGCTGCTGAGCCATTGTGCCTGGCAAGGGGCCGGGCAGGGAGCGAGTGCCGCGCTCTGCTTTCCCGGGGGAGTCCCGTCGGCCAGTGCCCGGCACCCCTGTGTGCTGCCCGGTCGCTGTTGCAGGCTGAACCGGGCGCTGCGGCATGAGCAGGGCTTCGCTGACCGCTTCCTTCCTGACGACGAGGCGGCCCGGGCCTTGGGCAGGACGTGCTGGGAGGCCCTGGTGAACCCCTTGGTGCAGAGCATCACCAGCCCAGGTAGCCCGCGCTCTCCCGGGCCCGTCTGTGCCATGCCCCAGGGTGAGGCACCCTGCTCTGAGTCTGGTTGGCCTCGCAGACCCCCACGGCGTCAGCCCCCTGGCCTGGCTGCTGAGCGAGTACCTGGAGAGCGTGGAGCCGCCCCGCCGTGCCACGAGCCGCGGTGCTGTCTTTGGTTCCCGTGTGCGGCGCCTGACCCAGCTCCTGGTGCACGTGGACCCCGAGGGCCCAGAGCCAGAGGAGGCAAGAGCAGCTGGTGAGCGAGGGGCTGCCCTCCCGTGGGGCTGGCAGGACGGTGGTCCAGAGTGCCAGGCTGCGGCCGTGGGGATCCGCTGGGGAGCTCTGGGGAGGGCCCTGTGGCACAGGAGGCTCCCGAGCTGGGGAAGGCTCGTGGCCATGCCCCCGCAGTGGCCGTGCCTCCCCACATCTCCTCTGCCCTGCACCCCCAGGGAGAGGGGGAGGCTGCTGGTGGTCAGTGTGCGGAGCCTGCCCACGGAGCCGTGCTGAGCCCGGGGTTGTCCCTTGGCAGGCGGGAAGGAGGGGAAGAACAAGGAGGTGCCGGCCAGGGCTGCGAAGGCGGTGGTGGAGAAGTCGAGCAGCCTGTGGAGCATCTCGCAGTGCTGGCGTGGCGTGGTGCAGCAGCAGGTAGAGCTTGGAGGGCCAGGCGTGGGGGCCGGAGAGGGCGTGTGGCACCCCGCAGTGGGTGGGCGTAGCGGGGAGCGGGGCCTGGTGGTGCCCTGGGAGCGTGGGGAGGGCGCGGGGCTGTACCTGGCCTCTGCTGAGTCCAAAGGGGTGTGGGGACGGCCCTGCCGTGCTTGCCACCCTGGCAGGGCTGAGGCATCAGCCTGGCCCTGCGCCCAGGCTGGTGCTGCAGGCTGGGAGACGGGTACAGTGTCGGGCTACTTATTTCCTGCTGGGCTGCTGCTGCGCTTCTGTCCTGCCCCCGCAGCCCCTGCCCAGCCCTCGGGGCTGTGCTCCCACTTGGCTGCAAGCTCTCAGTAGCCCGCAGCAGCACCGGGGCCTCTAGTCAGCCCCTGGCTGGGACCTGGGCAGTTGGTGTCGGCAGAGTGAGGCTGGGGCTGTGGATGTTCCCAGAGCCACGGGCGCATCCCGCTGCAGGGCTCACCCCTCATGGTGCATCCCACTGTGGGGCTCGCCCCTCTCGTGGCACGTCCCGCTATGGGGCTCACCTCTCTTGTGCTGCGTCCCGCAGGTGCAGCGGTTCCTGGAGGCGGCCGGGCAGGCGCCGGACCTTGTGGAGCGATACTGCGGGCTGTACCAGCGGCTGCGTGGCGCCACGGAGGAGCTCTTTGGGCAGCAGGCTGCCTTTGTGCTGGCCCTGGGCCAGGGCTTTGCGGGTGCTTTGCTGCAGCTCTCCTTCCTCACCACCCTGCACGTGAGTCGAGGGAGCGTGGCACCAGCGCCGGGGTCCTGTGCGCAGGCTGGGGCGGCTGCCCTGGCCCATGGCCTCGGGGCGAGCTCCGGGTGGGCGGTGTGGTGGCCCTGGACGGTGCCCAACTGCGGGTGTGCGGTGCTTGTCACGGCGTGGCCCCAGCCCCGGCGTGCTCGAGCCTCAGGCTGGTGCCTGGGCACCCTTGGCCCCTGCCTGAGATCCCCAGGGTTTCCCAGCTGCTCCCCCCAGGGACGTTCCCCCAGCCCGGCCCCGCGGGCACCCGGTGAGCCCCCTCCGCAGCCAGCCCTGTTCTTCTGCAGGTGAGCGAGCAGTTTGCTCGCTACCTTGATGGGCAGATCCAGGAGCTCCATGGGGCCGCGGGCAGCGCGGGGCCGCTGCAGCGTCTGCGGCAGATCCTGGAGCCCTTTGTCGTCTTCAGTGGCCTGGAGCTCGCCCACACCTTCGAGCACTTCTACCGGTGAGGGGTGCCGTGTCTCCACGGGACCAGAGGGCCTGGGCGGGGTGGTGTGGCGTGATGGGGGAGGCGCAGGCGGCGCTGAGGCCGTGGCTGAGCCTGGCCGGGTGTGGCGGTGGTGCTCCCGCTTCGCTTTTCCCGCTCTGGCGTGTGGAGGGAAAGGCTGCGAGGGGCCCGTGGGCGCTGCCAGTCTGCGGAGGCACGTTCCCTGCTGGCGACAGGGAGGGGAGGCGGGTGCTGCCAGGTCCGTGCGGCTTGGGGTGAGGCCAGGGCCGGGACTGTCTGTCTCCTGGCGGGTGGCTGATGGCCACAGGGCTCGAGCTGGCCCCTGACCCGACGCTGGTGGCTGTGGCAGGCACTACCTGGGGGACCGGCTCCTGGCGCAAGGGCCGTCTTGGCTGGAAGGAGCCGTCGTGGAGCAGATCGGGCTGTGCTTCCCCAGCCGCTTCCCCCAAGAGATGCTGCGCAACTTGGCCGAGTCGGAGGAGCTCCAGCAGCAATTTCACCTCTTCCAGCTGCAGGAGCAGGACAAGCGGCTGCTGGAGCTGGACACGGGCCTGGATGAGGTGAGCATGCGGGTGGGGTGGGTAGGCTGGGGGCCGCCCGCGTTCCTCACAGGGACCCTGGGGCCTGTCCTGAGCCGCCCTCGTGTCCACGTGCCCAGGCACCGGGGCCGGCCTCGGTGACGGATGTGCCGGAGGTGAAGGTGCTGGCCCTGTCCCCGCGCTGCTGGCCCGTTTCCCCATCCTGCTACATGGATGAACCCGGGAGGTTTTTCTCGGCAGCCCTGAGCTCCCCCCTGGATGAGTTTGCCGTCTTCTGCAGGCGGAGTGAGTGCCGCGGCAGTGGGTGTGCGTGGGGGTCTCGCCGGGGCCCAGGCCCTCCACAGCAGCTCGGGCAGGAGCGGCGGGAGGGCTGGGGCGAGCTAGGAGTGCCCAGCAGGGCTGGCCCCTGGCCCTTGCGCTGATGCCATCTCTGGCAGGCCAGAGCCAGCTGGGCTGGGAGTGCACGAAGCCCCGGCGGCTGCAGTGGACGTGGCTGGGCCATGCCGAGCTGCAGTTTGGAGACTGCATCCTCCACGTGTCCACGCTGCAGATGTACATCCTGCTGTGCTTCAACAGCGCCGAGGTAGGAGCTGGGGCCGCAGTGGGGTGAGGGCGGCAGTGGATGCTGGGGCGTGGCAGGGCCCCGGTGGGGTCTGCAGTGGTGTTTGGGGCGCAGCCCGCCGTGCTCGGCTGTGCCTGCGGCTGGGGGGTCTTGGCTGGCCATTCCCCTCCCACGCCCTCCTGCAGGAGGTGGCTGCGGAGGCCCTGCTGCAGGCTACGGGGCTCCCTGCTGACCTGGTGCACCACGCGCTGGCACCGCTGACCCGTGGCGAGGGCGTCCTGGTGTGGAGCTGCACGCCGGGAGGTGAGTGTGGGGCTGGGGCACCCCGGGGAGGTGCTGGTCTGGGCTGCAGGGGGGGTGCGGGGGTAGGGGTGCTTGTGGGGCGCTTGTGGGGGAAGCGAGCGGGCTGGGGTGAGTCTGCCTGTGGGTGCTGGGGGCGCGGGTCCGTGTGTGAGGTTGGGGCCTGAAGCCACGTGTGGGGCTGGTGTGTGGGGCTGGGGCTCGGGGCCGTGCGTGGGGCATGGGTCCGTGTGGGTGGCTGGGTCTCAGGTCCATGTGTGGGGCTGGGGAGCGGGGCCAGGGGTTGTGCATGTGGCTGTTGCTTGGGGCTGTGCGTGGGGGAGAGGGATGGGGCTGACAGCTGTGAAGGCAGCAGCGGGAGGCCCAGGGTCGGGTCCAACAGCCGCACGCGTGTCCTGGGGCTCCTTCAGGGCCCAGCTCGGGGCTTGGCTGACCCTGGGCCGGGTGCTAGCTCCAGGTGTGCTGCGGCTGAACCAGGCAGCCCTGGCCCGTGCCTCTGGCCGCCACCTGAGGCTGCTGCCCCGGCAGAGGTACCTGCGGGCGGAGAGGGCTGAGGTCAGCGCCCTGGAAAGGAAGAGGAACGTCCTCTGCTGCCTCATCACCCGCATCCTCAAGGTGGAGAAGCAGCTCCACATCGACAACCTGGTGTTTAGGGTATGGAGGGCTTGAGGGGCAGAGAGGGGCCGCCTGGGTGCGGCGCCGCGCTGCAATGTGGGGCTCCCTTGCTGCTGTAGGTGATTGATGCCTGTCAGAAGGGAGAGTTGGGTCCAGGGCTGCAGTTCCTGAGCTTCTGCTGCCACAGCGTGGACGTGCTGTCCTGTGTCCTGCACCTGCTGAACCAGGGCTACCTCCGGCGCCAGGAGGAGAGGCCTCATGTCTTGGAATACATCTCTGCTGAGCCCACAACACCTCTTGGGGGCCAGGCACAGATGGTTTTCCAGAGCAGGCCACCAGAGGCGTCTCTGGATGAGGACGGCATAGACTGTCTGTCTTGGTAGGAATGCATGTCACCAGGCATGGAGGGGTGTGCATGTCCACCCTGTATGGACATGACACATTTCTCCATGTCAGGTTGAATCGTGGCACAGGCAGGTCGGAGGATTTTCTCATGGCAATGCTGCAGATGCCAATGGGGCACACACTTAGTCCAGAGGAGGCGAAGCTGCTCATGAACCAGACAGTACAGCAGGTCCAGGATACTCTGAGCATCCCAGATGATGTTGCTCGGCACCTCCTCATGCACTGCAGGTGGAATGTGGATTTCCTGATCCAGTGCTACGTGGAGAACCGTGAGACCCTGCTCATCTCCTCGGGGCTGCAAGTGCAGGATGCCCAGGCCCCCTCGAGCCCAGGAACCCACTGCCCAGTCTGTGTGAACCAGCTGTGTCCCACTGAGAAGCCACCAACCCTCTGCTGCATGCACTACTGCTGCAAGGTGCAGGTCCTGTGGTCTTTGGCTCCTGTAACTTGGTAGGGAATTGCTGCTGTTGGTGGCAGTTGGTTGGCTTTGTCTGAAGCTGTTATCAGGTGTTTTTCACAGAGCTCGTAGATTCTCTTTTCTGAGCTCCCTTGTTTGTTGTGATCCTTCAACTCCTGATTAGTCTGTTCCCATTTTGTGCATTTTGAGTACTTATCCACGGCTTGTGGTGGTTTTCGTGCACCTTCTGCTGGGTGGGGTGTGCTTCCAGGGTCACATTACCCAGGTGGTGCAGCTTCTGTTTAGCTCTGATCTCGCCTCCTCTGCCTTCACAGCCCTGTTGGAGGGAGTATCTCACGACTCGCATTGAACAGAACATGGTTGTCAACTGCACCTGTCCCATATCCGAGTGCCGTGCGCAGCCAACTACAGCCTTCATTTATTCCATTGTTTCCTCCAAGGAGATTATAGCCAAGGTGAAGTAGGAGAGGTGGTTACTGGGTGTCCAAGCTCCATTTCATTTTAGTCAGCACTAGCAGATAACCTTGCTGCTGGTTTTCCCCTTCTCATTACTGAGACTGGCAGTGTGATAATTGAGGCAGACCAGGTTTCTGCCCAGTGGTGTCTGTTGTCTCTGATCATGGTCAATACCAGCTATTCAGGAAAGCATAACATCAGCAAAAGGGCACAGTGGTATTTCCTCTAAACATGTCTCCAGCAAACAACATTCTGGGTGCATCCTTAGATGAGGACCAGCTGAGAGCTGTGGTAGCATCTCATGACAAGTATCCTCTCTCTGCTGGTGTGCTGGAAGCAATTGTAAAATCTAGGACAAATGAAGAGAAAACACTTGAGCAATTTCATTTTATTGCTGCATCAATGACCCCAACGTCCTTTCTCTTCCATCAGTCTCTGGCTTTGAGCATCTCAGGTTTTTGTGAAGGTGACAGAAGTTACCACATCAGACTTAATGTTCACTCTAATTAAGTCTGTGTGTGTCTACAGACATCTCTAAACCAGGCTTCCTGAGCTCTGCTCACCTTAGTCCTCAGTCAGCAGGGGGCAGCAGGAGCTGCTTGTTCTGAGGCAGAAGCTACTTTCCCTCCCTATTCTTTCAGTTTTTAGTTATTACTTAGAGCTGAATGCCCTCCCCACCTAATGGCAGAGCTGTGGCTGTCGCATGACAGACTCTTTTTGTTAATTGCTGGGCAGAACAGGTGTCTCATCTGTTTTCCACCGCTCTGTCGTCTCCACCAGCAATTGCTTCTCCAAAAATATTCTCTTCCTCTTCCAGCTTGTTACTGTCATGATCCTGTGTGAACAGTCATAAGGAGAAATTAACAGTAGTCATAAAGACCGTTCTCTCTTATAATTTCTCTTGAAGCTTGCAAACTGGCAACCAAATTGGGCAAGGCTACAGAAAAACATTTCCCTCAATGTATCTTTTGTATCTTGTTTTCTATAAGAAGTGTTTGGAGAATTGGTGCGTGTATCTGGGCAGTTAGTTCTTACTGGCTTTGCAAATCCTGTAGTCACACCTGTCTGAGAGCAGGATTTAATATCCTGTTGCTATGGCTATTTTATTAAAAAAAATATTATTACAGGTCAACATAAATTGCAGCCAAGTTTAACAAGTTGCTCTGATGACTGATAACACTGAAATGTTATCTGTTTCCCTTTTTGCTCAGTAAGTGGTATGGCTGGAGCATTAATGCCTCGTGCAGAGTCACACATACAGTCATAGAATAATTTAGGTTGCAATAATCTGTGGAGATCCAACCCATATTATTGTGTGAGACCTGACGCTGAAGTTAAAACACACTGCTCCAGGTTCAGTCGTCTCTGCATCTTACATTTAGGTAGCTCTAGGCAGTGGTAAGATCCCCCTCTGCTGCCTTCTCCCCATGCTGAACAAACCCAGCTCTCTCTGCCTCCCCTCATGCATTCTGTGCTCCAGCCCCTGACTGTCTTGGTGGCCTGTGGATGACATTTTCTCTAGTCTGTTAATGTCTGTCTTGTACTTGGGAGCCCAAACTGTTCCCAGTATCCGTTTGTCACCCATGCCAAATAGCTGTGAGAAATCCCTTCCCTTGCCTGCTGGCTGCACTCTTGCCTAATTCAAGAACATTTGAGTTTAAACTTTTCATGCTTGTATTTCTACAAAACATAAACCCTGTCACGTTTCTGAAAGAGGTTTTCTCTCAGCCTTGTTTCCCGCAAGTTCCTTGAGAGTCTGTTTTTCAGAGGTGGTCTTTGATTCTGCCCCCAGTGTTTCTTTGCTGGGAATCATGCCGTAGGCTCTATACCTGGATTAACTCCAGCATATGCAAAAGTTCCTCTAAGATCTGTTGGTCAGTGTCATGTGGTACTTGGCAACTTCTTGATTGTACCTGGCTAGTTTTCTTCCCAGACCTTCATTGGACACTTGTTCCCTCTCCTTTTAGGCTTCCTGAGAGCAGCTCTTTCTCTTATGGTTCCAGTAGGAATCCTAGATCCGCTTCAGCAGTTGCATCTCTGTCTCCTCACTGAGAAAACAGGATAGAGCAAAACTCCAGACATCAAATGTTATGAAATTCAGCCTCTGTGAAGGCTGTGATTTGGTGCTGTCTGTTGACTCAAGTACTCATTTATCTCTCTGGTTACTGGTGTCTGGGCAGAAATGCTTATCATCGCTTATCAACAGGATGACAACAGACACAGATGTTGAATCTCTTTAAGAAGAATGAAGTGGCTGTGTTGAGACTTTGCCTCCACGAAGCATTTTGCTGTGACGTAGGCTGACATCCTTGCAGCCAGTCAGCGCACGCTCTCTGGTTTAGGTTGTCTGAGAGAGAGAAATGAATGAGAGCCGTGTCTTGAGCCCTTCAGTGCTCAGGGCTTGTGCCTTTTCTCTCTAGTGCTTGTTGTGACCTGTATTGTCCTTTCTGTGCCTGGTGGCTTTAGAGCAGCTCTCCAGGTGTGCAAAAATCTCTGCAGGAGGCCTGTGAAGACTACAGGATTTCTTCTGAACTTCCTCTAGCTTTGTGTATGTTTGCATAGTCCTTACGCTATAGTAACTGAGCGTAGAAAACTAAGCTATTATTTGCAGTATAGTTGCATCCCTGGGTCCCTACCTGAACAGTCCCTCATTGATAACCAATTTGCCTTGTCCTCTGCAGTAATGTCTAGGGGCTGTGGGCAAAGCAAGTCTCCTTCCCCTTTGCACATCATGTAACTAAGCAAAAGTTTGCTGAGGAACTTTAAAATCAGAAAAAGTTAAAAAGATCACCTGATAGCTTTCTATGGTGAGATGATTGGCTTGATGGATGAGGGGAGATGTTGCTTATCTCAGCTTTAGTAAGGCTTTCTACACCATCATCCACAACATCCTTGCAGAAAAAAAATGATGAAGTACAAGCTGGATGCGTGGGCAGTGAGATGGCCTGCTGAGCTCAAAGGAAAGCAGCCCTGCAGAAAAAAAAAAAAAGATCATGGTGGACAACAAGTTGAACGTAAGCCAGCAGTGTGCCCTTGTGGCTAAGAAGGTCCGCTAGCATCTTAGGTTGAATTAGGAAGAGCATTGACAGCAGGCTGAGGAAGGTGATCCTTCCCCTCTACCCAGTGCTGGTGAGACCACATCTGGAGTACTATGTCCATTTCTGTACAAGAAAGACATGGACATACGGGGAGAATCCAGCAAAAGGCCACAAAGATGATTTAGGTTTTGGAACACCTCTAGGAGAAGCTGAGAGGGCTGGGTTTGTTTAGCCTGGAGAAGAGAAGGCTCAGGGGTGGATCTTACCAATGTGTGTAAATACACAAATGAGATTAAGGAGCCAGATTCTTGGTGATATCCAGTGAAAGGATAAGAGGCAGTGGGCACTAATTTAAATACAAGGGATTCCATTTAAACATAAGAATTTTTTTTTTTAACAGTAAGAGTAATGGGACATTGGAACAGTTTGGGCAGAGAGGCTTGTAGTCTCTATCCTTGGGTATGCTCAAAACCCAACTGGACATGGTCCTGAGCAGCCATGCTTTGAGCTGGAGAGGTTGGACTAGTTTTTTATCTCCAGAAGTGCCTTCCAACCTCAGCTATTCTGTGATTATATGAAACAGCCGCCAGATCTGATACAAGGGGTGGGAAATATACACAAAGGGAATGAAAGAGTAAACTAACGTAGTGCTGCTTTATCGTGAGCAGTTGTTCAGTCAGATGTAGAGCTCAGAGGCACCAGACCCCGTTGTAAGGCCTGACCATGCAGCTTCTCTGCCTTAAATCTCCTTCCTGTCTTCATATTATAGTATGAAAAGGCCCTCCTCAGAGGCTATGTCGAGTGTTGCTCCAACCTGACATGGTGCACCAACCCTCAGGGCTGTGATCAGATCCTCCTTAAGGATGGACTTGGTTATGGGGCAGCCTGTTCCAAGTGCTCCTGGATATCCTGCTTCAACTGCAACTTCCCAGAGGTGAGGCTGAGCTGAATCACGGGCAATACTGTCTTGGTTTTGGCACACACTGTTCCGCTTTTGTGTGGTTGACTGGCTCTCTTTCAGGCCCATTATCCTGCCAGCTGCAGCCACATGTCTCAGTGGGTGGATGACGATGGGTACTATGAGGGAATGACAAGTGAAGCCCAAAGCAAACATCTGGCTAAGCTCATTTCGAAGCATTGCCCAAGCTGCCAGGCTCAGATAGAGAAAAACGAGGGGTGCCTGCAGTGAGTATCTATTTTTGTTTGCTACTGGAGACAGGAGAGGGCAAAGATACACAGTTAGGTCCATTGTGTCTCTTTTTTTTTTTTTTTTTTTGGCTGTGGAGTAGGAGTTATGTTTTATAAAGGTGTGTTTTATAGTTTTAGAGGAATGAGTGACTGCTTTTAATTCCTAGGAAAAGCAAAATGTTCCCCAGCATTCAGAGTTAAATCCATTGATAGCTCTGTGGTAGAACCACAACTCATTTTGCAGTACCTTTTTATAGCGCACTCCTATCTGTTCTCAGAATCTGCTTTAGACATACAGAGGTGCAGGTTAGGGGAGTGGATATCTCAGCAACGCTTTTTCTTTCATGCTCACCTATTCCTGTCACTTAAGCAATTTTCTTTTAACTGCTTCTTTTGAATTGGCTTGGATCTCTGGCAGCTTTTTACATGATAGGGGAGTTACCTCCAGCTTTGAAGCCAGGGCTTAGGAGTCGCCATTTGTTTCTTTCTTGCGCTGGCACAGTGCCCAGCTGTGATTTGTCCCCATGTGTTGTGTGTGGCCCTAGGGCTGTGCAGTGCCTTTCTGCACTGTGCAGTACTGAGGGAAGAGGTGAGGTGTGCTCATGTGGAACTTGCTTCAAACTGTGGAATGCTTAGTTTACCCTTCAAGTACTTGGTAAGTTGGTACTGTGAGCTCATGCTGCCAATTTACCCAGCTCATTTTTGGAGACACAGTGACTGGTTTTAAGCATCATCTGCTTTCAGCAAAGGCTTTAAAAAATACATGCAGGGAAATGCATAGTACTGAATGAATGGGAGTGACTGGGTCGCACACTCCAGCCCTGTGATGCAGGGGAGCGCTGGGAGGAACTGCTGCAAGTGGCTGTTAGAACTGAGCGATTCCTATTGTTCTTCTCCTACCATGCAGTATGACATGTGCAAAGTGTAATCATGGCTTCTGTTGGCGTTGCCTCAAGCCCTGGAGGCCAACTCATAAGGATTACTACAACTGTTCTGCTATGGTGAGTGGTTTGCTATATCCCAGTGGCTCACGCTTGTGTTCAGGTGCACCTGGCCTCTCAGAGAGAGGGCGAGGATCTCCACTTGTGCCCTTTACTCTGGACTTTGTGCACTTGCCAGTAATATTGATAGTATTGTCAAAGTCTGTATGTGTGGTAGCCATTTCCAGGCAACTCTGGTACTTGAGGGAAATTGCTACAGATTACTTCTACCTTTCCTTTCAGGTGAGTAAAGCAGCTTGGCAGGAGAAGCGTTTTCAGGATTACAATGAGAGATGCACCTTTCATCATCATGCAAGGGTAAGGCCTCCTCCTTCCTTTGCAGATGCTGACTCTGTTGCCTTAGCCTTGGTGAGCAGGACAGTTTCTGTCGTGTCTCAATGTATTTCCCCTGAAGCTGAGAAGCAGGCTTCGGATCCAGGTGGGGATGCCTGGTCATTTCACCCTTGCTCTGATATAATGGGTAGTTCTTGGCCTGCTTTCTTCTACCAAGTCTGTTGTGGAAACCGAACACCTAACTTGTGGTGTTCATGTGCTCAAACTGATGCAGTACTTGGAAGCAATGGCAACTGAAGGCTGAACTCTGTCATGAGCTGAGATACTGTAAAAAGTTGAAGTGATGGTGCAGTAGAGATGTCATAGTTGGATGCAGTAAAGGCTCTCCTGCTGCCTGCATCTTCTGGGATGGCACTTCAGGATGCTTAACAATTATCTGTGTGTAAGGTGCTATTTTTTCGATCTTGTGGAGTTTGACATTGACTTTTTTTTTCCCTCCTGTGGTTATTGCAGGAATTTGCCGTGAGCCTGAGGAACAGGGTTTCTTCCATCAGTGAGATGCCAAAAATTAGGACTTTGACCTTTGTTCTTGATGCCTGCAAAGTGCTAGAACAGGCACGGAAGGTAAGGTTGGATAACAGGCTTGCTGAGGTTTAGGCCTAATTCTGTTGGTGTGGTTTATGCGTTTCTTAAAGTGAGGAGACGCCAGCCTTGCTTTGTCCAAAGAAGGGGAGACAGAAAAAGCCTGAGGGGAGGAATAGCATCGGGACAGGGGAGGAGCTCATGTCTGCCTTTCCCTGCTCTCACTGTGAGTTGGGCTCTGTGTGCAGTGTTCCTCACAGTCAGGTCATAGGATTTGGAGCTTAGCTCAAGTTGACGCCGTGGAATCAGCACAAGGATCTATATTTAGGGTTTGCGTATACTGGGTTTGGTGCATTCCCATTTGAAATGCCCCAGTGGTGGTACTTACCTTTTGAAAGTTCTCCTGATGTTGTGTTACAGTTAGGAAGTCCCTCTTGATGCTCATGTTATGATTTTCCTTTCTTAACTTCATTCATGAGCCATAGGTGTTTTTGGGAGCACTGAGTTACCTACTACATGCCCTGATAGCCACATTATGAAGGGTTTGCAGTGCAGCCACTGGATGTGTGCAGTAAGCCTGTGACAGCATAGGCCTGCAATGTCTTCTCTCTCCTGAAACCTAGGAAGGAGGTGGGAATTGCCTTTGCAATATATACCTTGTTTGTGCAAGCAGACTTGATTTTGAGAGAGGCATGTGGAACAAGAGTGTCTGACCCTGTTTTGTCTTTTCAGTATGGTAGCCCCTGTGTTTGCCAGGATACATATCACTGTTACGTGCCACTGCTGGCTTTTCTGGCCCATTTTTTTAAATGGAAACAGTGGTCTTGTTTCTTCCTGGGTGCCTGGATGGCTTTAGGGGTCATTCATTCATAATAGGAGATTGTCACTTGTTGAAATGCCTTTGTCTTGGTGCTGTATAGCACCAGGTCTGCTTCTTTTTGGGCTCAGTCCTCTCAGTTCATTGCCACTCGAGTTAAACCCAGGCTGCCCAGCAATGTGTAGATGCTCTTTTGACTCTCTGCCTGCTGGTCAGTCACACTTGTTAGGCATTTACAGTCTGTGTTCTTGTGATGTTTTTCAGGTGGGAACAATCAGCTATGTCAGATTTCAGTACAAAATAATTACACATTCATTTCCAGTCCTACGAGTAGCTCTAGGTAGCGTGGCGCTGCTGTCACTTGGCATAATGGTTCACTGGGCTATCGCCACAGACCAGAAGCACTGCCAGGCTTCTCTCAGCCATTGATACGTAATGAAGTCTGGAAGGGTTTGATGCTACTTTCTTCTTGCCCGCTCTGAAGCTGAAGAATGATGCTTACAGCATGATCTGTACTGCTCCAGGTGCTGGCCTACTCCTGTGTGTACAGCTACTATAACCAGGACATTGAGAGCATGGATATTGTGGAACAGCAGACCGAGAGCCTAGAGCTGCACACTAATGCTCTGCAGATCCTTCTGGGTAAGTCCCACAGCCTCTCCAAAGTAGAGACTAACATTCCCAGCTGTCTGGTTCAAAGGGTGGCAGCTCTGTAGCGGGGGCAATAGCATACACACCAGCACCCAGCTGGTCTCTCTCACTTCTCCCAGCCCATTTTTCCCTTCTTGATGTAATTTCTGGGAAGTCCACTGAAGCAGTTTGGCTGCTGGTGGAGACTGATGCAGTAAGGAGCAACGTGTTCCCTTCTGAAAGAGAAATTTATGTGCACAGAAGACCTAAGTAGCTGTGACTGGCTTCATAATCAGAGCCAAGAGACTCGGTCTCTGCTTAAGAGTGTGGGAAGCAGTGTGACTTTGTTGGTTTTGAATTGCAGAGGAAACCCTGCTGCAGTACCAGGACCTGGCCTCTTCTCTTCAGCTCCTGAAAGCAGAGCATTTCAGTGCTGGTTTGGAGTTGGTACACCAGATCAAGGAGCGTCTCTTTGCAATTCTCTGGCACTCCACACAGGTGAAGTCCCCATGCCCATTAGTGGCTTGTCTTGCTCTGGGCTAGTTTGATCTTGGGCAAACCTAGAAAGGGGCTTGATCAGCTGAGGGGATAGACTCTGTGCTGTGTGTATGTAGGGAAGGGGCTTGCAGCACAAAATACACCCCAAATCACATATTGTGTCTCTTTTCTGGCTGTTCTTCCATGCTAGCAGGATTTCCATGTTGGGCTCCAGACTTTGGCAGATCATGGTCAGAGAAAGGTGAAACACTCAAATGTGCCTACTTCAGCCCCTGCCTGTATAGGGTGAGTTTTCTTAGCAGGGTAACAAGGAAAGGTGGGTGGGTGCAGACAAAAAGCAGGTGACCAGAGTTTTCTCCTGTGCTCGTTGACATACAAAAGAGTTAATAACAGATCCTGATTACTTGCATCCTGTGTTGTGGTTTGAGATAACAATGTAAGTGACACAGTGGTGTAGGGAGACCAGCAAAACCTCCGCTTGGTATGCAGCTATGGTCAAGAAAGCTCCATCACTGGCAGACCCAGTTATGGAAGTTGCTCTCCCTGGACTCTTGGGTTTCTGTGGAGAGTCACACCCTTCCTTCAAAGGTGTATCAGAGATCTAGGAGGTGTCTAGATGAGAGAAGCAAGAATAAGAACATACATGGGGGAGATGGAAGGGCCTGACATTTATTTTAAGAAAGGAATGGAGAAGAAGTGACACAGCTGTAAAATAGTGTGTTGAGAGATGAAATGGATGGTTTGTTGTTTCCCTGTCCTAGAGTACTGAGCTGGCAGGTGTTAAGTATGATAGGAAGGTGATGAGTTTGAAACAAAGTCCATTCCTGTACGACATGCTGTTTAAACCAAGAAACACAACTGGCATCTGGTATCCCAGTGTGACCAATCCCCTCTGACAGCTGCTGTGTTTCCAGGAGCTGAACAGGGTGCTGAGTGTTGCAAGAAAAAATGACAACTGAGTCAAGAGACACTCTGTTTCAGAGCAGGGTTTCTGGTCTCCTTGGAATGAGGCTGAGACACCAGAGCTGGTGGCAGGCTGCAGCTTGTTGGCCCAGTCACAGGTGGCTCTCTGACACAGCCCTGTGCTGCATGCATGGATAAGGACATTCAATCACCTTCTCCTAGGTGCACCTGCATGGCTGCCATGTCCCTGAGGCATGGCTTTGGAGGGGGATGCCTAGGTGATGGTAGTAGGGAGGATGAGGGTGGTGTGGGGCTGGGTTGCGGTTGCTGCTCACAGCTGGGACTCTGCTTTGATGCTCTCCTCCTCAACAGGCCAAAACGTACCATCTTGTGTGACTCCCCCAACACAGACGAAGGTGGCAAAGAGGTTGAAGATGAGGAGTATGAACCGCAGTGGCAGGAAGACTATGATGATGACGATGACCTTGATGAAGACAACTTTCTCTTCGATGATGACTCAGATAACCTTGATTGTGACTCCTACTTTGATGATGATGATGCCTATGACTAGAAGCGGGCTGTCACCCAGCCTGCCAGCCTGGACCTCTGCCTCTACTCGGTCTCGACCCATTTATATTAGTGTCTTTCCTCAAAGACAGTGAGGAGCTCTCAGGCAGAACAAAGAAACTTTTCCTCTGGGGGCTACTTGCTCAGTGACCCCTCTTTAACACGCAGAAACATTGCTGTGGACAGATGGGCTATGTTACTGTGGCCACCTCTCTCGGAAAGACATCTCACCTTTCTCCCTTGTCTCCATTTCTGCCCATAGCTATCTAATTAAGTTAGAAAGTCAGAGTCCAAGGTGAGGACTGCTTGCCACCTGTTAAAGGCCTGTTCGGTGTCCTTGGGCGTGCTCTCCCCAAGGACTGGGCACAGGTGAGTGTGGCATGTGTCCTAGCATGGCACTGTCTAGTCCAGCCAGTGTCTAGAAATACCGTAAAGCGATGTGTTTACACTCAAGTCAAAGCCTCCCATCTGGTGCTGGTGGGATTCCCTCCAGAGCCACAGATGGATGTGGTTCAGTGCATTCCTCTAGTTGAGGGGGACAGCTGTTTTGCTGTTTGTTGGAGTTGTCTTCTCTGCTATGAAGCAGGATGGGCTGCTATGAGTGGCACAAGTTTGCAGGACTGTTTTTAAGTGTATAAATGTATGCACGCGCACACACACTATATGATATATATATATATGCAGAGGTTGTTCAGATAATACTTTATCTTTGCAAAAAAGAAAACCCTGAGAAACAAGGGCTGAAAAAAGTTCTGTTTAAAAAAGAAACATTTTTCTTCTAGCACAAGCCTCCTTGTTGTCTCTGGGGAATATGGGTGTGAAGGGGGAGCAGGACATTCTCAAGTGAGGAGGATGTGACCTGAATGTGCTCATCCCAGGAGTTAGTTGTGAAATTGGCGTGGGTTTGGGATCCTCACCCAGGCCACGCAGTCTGCACTGCAAAGTGGCTTTTCCTTCCTGGGCAGTTCAGGGAACAGCAAGAGGAATGGGGAGGGATGGGAAGGAGGGCAGGGGACCAGACCGCACAAAGAGATGGGGCTGGTGTTTCTGGGAGCAGGTGCAAGACAGAATGCCTGCAGGTTGATGAAGGTGTTAACATCTGGTGCCCAGCAGGAGGCAGATGTGGGCCTGCTATCGGGGCTTGAGGGGTGATGTAGAGATCTGTGGGATTGTTTTGGAGATACAGGCCTTGGGTATCATCTGGGAGGGATGTGGGGATGCTGGGCAGGGGATAACTGCCAGGGGCAGACCAGGGAGAGAGGATTGATTTTTCCACTCCCCTGCACTCCCTTGCTTCTAGTCCTGCATGGGGTTCAGCCAGAGTCTGTCATGGTGGAAGTCCCAGCCCCGCTCCCCCTATGTGGCAAATGGGTTCCCTGCCCCACAACCAGAGAGTGACACCTCTCTGGGCCTTCTTCTCAGGGCCACTGTGGGGAGAGATGTGGTGGGGATGCCCAGACAGCCTCATCTTCCTCAGTGTGACCAGTCCTTGCAGCAACAGCCTGAATTCCCCAAGTCGCTGGGGGACAGAGCAGAACATCCGAGATGCCCAAGTTCCTCATATGGAAACTCATGCCTGGAGTTCCTCATCCACAGTCTCCTGAATGCCTGCTTAAAACCCAAAAGTCAGAAGGATCATGAGGCCCTGCTTTCATGGACAATATTTGTACTGAATATGAAGATTAAGCCTTGATCTTCTGCTCCGCGGGAGGTTTCCGTCCTCCCTGAGCCTGCCTTGGGACACCTGTCTTACGGTTTGAGGTGCACTGCCCTAGACAAACTCCCCTCCTGACACTGTCCCTGGAGCAGGTCCTGCCAGGCACTTGGCATCAGAAGCGGGAGCCCTTTGGGTCTCACCCGCACACATGCCTCACTGGGTAAGTGTTAAAAATGATCAGCAGTATTTCACTGGCAACAGGACCATGGCCTGAGTTGCACAACCACGGCGCTTCCCATTTATTCTACATCTCTGATGGCTCTTCACAGCGCCAGACTGGAGTTGTGCTCAACAGGGTCTTCTTTCCCTGCTGATTCTGGCAAGCCTGTTCTCGTGGCTGTGGTTTCGCTGGATAGTAAGTAGGGACAGTGGGAATCTCATTCATCCATTCATGCACATCACTAATTGGATGATGAGGCATTTGGCTATTTATTGATCACACACAAATTACACATTCCTTTTCTGGGCTAAGTAAGGTGGCCTGTCCATCTAGGTTAATTTTGTAGGCAGATAAGATTATGTAGCGTAATTACCAAGTTCCCTTTTCCCTACCTACTGTCCCTTCTACCTCCATTACTTCTGAAGAGCATCTGTTTCCCTAGATCATGACTACTTGTAAATGTAATTTATTTACAGTCAAATGAGTTTGCACATAACTTGCAAAGATATGTACAATGTCTACAGATGTGCTACCTGCCTACCTTCCTTCTTTTACATTCCTCTCTTCCCACCTCCTTTCCTCCTTCTTTCCTTCCCCTTCCTTATTTCCCTCCATCCTCACTGCACTTCCTTCCTTCTTCCTTTTTTCCTTCTTCCTTTATTCCTTCCTTCCTTTTTCTTTCTACTTTCCTCACTTCCTCCTTTCTTTATTGCCCTCTGTCTTCACTTCACATACTTATATACTTCAATTCCCTTTTTCCTGCCTTCTTGACTTTCTGCTTTCCTGTATTCCTCCTTGCCCACTTCCCTGCCTTCCTGACTTCTTTCCTTAATTACCATCTTTTCTTCTCTCACTACTTTCCTCAATCCTTCCTTCCTTGATCCTTCTTGCCTTCCTCTCCACCTGCCTGAACTGCTCTCCTTCCTTCTCACCTTTCTTCCTTCTCGCCTTCCTGCCTGCCTTCCTCACTACCTGCCTGCCTGCTTTCCTTCCTTAATTCCTTCTCTCCTGCCTGCCTTCTTTTACCTTTCTTCCTTCCTTTCATTCCATCCATCATCCCTTCCCCTCGCCTTCCTGCCTTCTTGCCTTCCCCTCCCCTCCCCTCCCCTCCCCTCCCCTCCCCTCCCCTCCCTCCAGTGTTTCCCCTTTCCTTTCTTCCCCATTATTTCCTACAGTTTTCCCCTTCTCTGCCCCCCCCTTCTCCCCCCCATCCTTCTTTTCTTTCCCGCTTTCGTCACCTGGTGTGGGTCTGCAGCCCTGAGGGCTTGTGTGCCCAGGTGCTGGCAGCTGGGGAGACATCCAGGGGTCCACTGCAGATCTGTGCCCAGCGGCGGGGGCACTGGCAGCATACATACCCGTGTCTGTATGTCCCATGGGCAATTCTTTATCCCGATTGGCCAACGAGAGAAACAGGATGAGGCCATTGGTGCTGCTTGGTTTTGTGTGAGCAGAGTGTTTCTGTCAGCGTTGATGTGCACGGCTGGCCGTGTATTATTTCTGCTCGTGTTTTATACTCATCTGTGTGCCTACACAGAATACACGCTTAGCCTCACTACTGGTTGGACTTGGGGGCATGGAGCAGCAGCAGCCTCGTCTCTGTTGGGCTATCAGATTTGGCTTCACCTAGCACACAGAAGGTAGAAGCAAGGGCAGGTTACTTGTGAGGTTTACAAAGACATTGCCCACACACGTAGGAGGGGACTTATGAAAGTCAAAGCTTACTTGTCCCTGGTAAGATTTGCCCTTGGGCCTCCCAGGTCCCCAAGCCTCCTAGCAGAGTCTGTAGGAGTGAAGCAGTACCCACAGTACTGGAAGATAGAATTAGGGACCACCCAAGTCCATTAGACAGGTGTAAGTCGATGGTACCAGGTGGGATGCATCTGAGAGTACTGAAAGAGCTGGCAGATGCCATGAGGCCACTCTTCATCATCCTTAAAAGGTCATGGGAATCAGGGGATGCTCCCAGTGACTGGAAAAAGGCAGACAGTATATCCATTGTCAAGAAGGACAATCCAGGAAAGAAGAGGCCTTGCCTCAGTCCTTGGGAAAAATATGGAACCGCATTTTGGCTGCACCAAACAGCCAACTCCTCTGACAACACTAAAATTGATAGTTCATCAAGAAGGTATTGAGAATTAATTTAGAAAGTTGTGGATTGCTCCAGGAGGAAGGGAAGAGAAAGTTCCATCAATTTGGGACCCAAAAGCAGTCATGGTGATTCCAGAAGCAGTTTGTGCTGAGACCCTAATCTCAGAATGGAAGATTTCCACTCCAAATGTCATCTTTCTGAGACCTAGTGACTGGAGGAAGGAAGAATTTTTACATTGGACTAGGTTGCTGTGTTAGGGCCAAGGAATTGCCAGCTTTGAAAAGGACAAAATTAGTAACAACTGGAGTGAATGTTATAGAGGCATTCCCCACAAGAAGCTCATTAGTGCCTTACCATTAAGACTGAACATCTACCCCACAAGGGAATTTCTAGCACAGGGTAGACAGGAAATTCAAGTTAAGATCTACCAGCATTGTCAAGCTGAGAGTGAGTTCCTCACATATTAGTGGGTATTGCCCTGCAGATCAGGAAGCCAGGATCAAAAGACATGCTCAACAGTGTTCTACTGGCTGAAGAAACTCAAAAGAAGGATTGGCAAGATTTTAACAAGCCATTCCTAAGAGATCACCAAAATGATCCTTCAGGGATCCCCACACAGAGGACTGTGTTAGACAATTCCAGGCACCGAAGCACCCAGCATCATGTCCAGCCCCATGCTGGTGGGGCTGGGGGATGCCTGCCCAGCAGACCATGCTCCTTAGTCCCAGGATGCTCCAAGCCTCAGGGATTGCAGTCCCAAGGACACTGTCGAGGCACATAGCCACATGCAAAGCAGGGTGCTCTGGCCCCTTGTACAAGCGGGGCTCAGGGACCCTGCACAAAACACTGTGCCCAGTGCTGGTGTATTGGCAGGGCACTTAGGCTGTCGAAAATGCCACCTCCCCTGGCAAGGAAGTTAGGTTGAGGGTTAAGGGGTTAGGAATAAGTTTACAGTTAGGAATTAAGGTCATTAGGGTTAGGATTAGTGTAAGGGTTAGGTTGCAATTAGGGTTAGGGTTAAGTTTAAGTTTTAGGGTTAGGGTTGTGATTAGGGTGCTATTAGCATTAGGGCTTGAGTTAGGGTTTAGGGTTAGGGTTATAGCCATTAGGATTAGTGTTAGTGTTAGGGATTAGAGTGAGGTTAAGTGGTAAGGGTTAGTGTTATGGTTTGGGTTAGGGTTATTCATCACCCTCACCCAGATACTAACTCCAGCTAGAGCCCAGGTCCAAAACCAACTCCTGTCAGCTAGGCCTCACACTGAAAGCAGCCAGGACCGATAGCTTTTGTAAGCCCTCACCTTCCCTTTGTAGTCTCTTTGCGTATGGTTTAGTTTAAGGGTCATTAGGTTTAGGGGTTAGGGTTAGAGGTGGGGTTAGGGTTATGGGCAGGGTTAGGGTTTAAGGTTTAGAGTTTGCGTTATCCCTCACCCTTGCTTGGACACTAACCCTAGACAGAGCTAGGTCCAAAACAGACACTTGCAACCTAGGTTTAGCGTTAGGTGTTAGGGTTAGGTTTGAGTTTAGGGTTAGGCTTATGGTCATTAGGGTTAAATTTAGGGTTAGGTTTGAGTTACTGGTTTACATTTAGGGTTAGAGTTGCTGTTAATAGGTTTAGGGTTAGGATTAATTTTACAGTCATTTTGGCTCAATTTAGGATTAAAGGCAGTGTTAGGGTTAGGTCTAAGGTGAAGGTTTATGGGTAAGGTTTAGAGTTAGGGCTAAGCTTAGGGTTATAATTTTGGTTAGGGTTTAGGGGTAAGGGTTGGGGTTAACTTCAGGGTTAGGGTTATTAGGATTAGCGGTTAGGGCTGGGGTTACTGTTAATAGGGTTAGGTGTTACAGTTAGCATTAGGTTTACTGTCATTTTGGTTTAATTTGGGGTTAGGTTAAGACTTAGGGTTAGGTTTAAGGTGAGGCTTTGGGCTTAGGTGTTAGGGCCAAGGTTAGGGTTATGATTAGGTTTAAGGTGAGGGGCTAAGGTTAGGTTTATTTTTTCATTTAGAGTTAGGGTTTAGGCTTTAAGGTTAGGTTTAAATGCATACAGGCATTAGGTTTAGTGTTACGGTTAGGCTTACGGATAGGGTTGGAGTTTCAGTCATTAGGGTTAAGTTTAGCGTTAGGGTATAGGGGTTATGGTCTTTAAGGTAAGGGTTAGGGTCTCTGTTGGTTAGGATTTTGATTATTGGAAGGCTTAGATTTATGGTTAGGGGTTTTTTTTTGTGGAGTGTGGTGGAAGTGTGATTGTTGAGTAGTATGCGAGGCAAAGGTAGAAGAACAACCCTAGTAGTGAAAGTATGGCAATGATTGTGTCTGTTGTGGTCATTTCTCGTTTAGTAAGTTCTTTGATGACAAGTCATTTAGGCAGGAAGCCTGTTAGTGGAGGAAGTCCTGCTGGGAAGAGTAAGACTAATATTAAGGTTATAGTTAGTATAGGGGTTTTTTGTTCATGAGGTTATCCTTAATAGTTTTAGAATTTTGGTTGTATTGAAGGCGAGCAATATTGTGGCAGTTATTAGGAAGTACAAGCAGAGAGTTAGTAGGAGGAGTCTGGGGCTGTAGATAATAATTATGGATATTCAGCTCAAGTGGGAGATGGATAAGAAGGCTAAGATTTTTCGAATTTGTGTTTGGTTTAGTCCTTTTCAGCCTCCTAGGGCTGCTGAGGCAATGACTACGGTGATTAATAGTTTTGTGTTGAGTGAGTTAGGAAAACAATAGTGATTGTGGGGCCGGGGGAGTTTAATTATTGTTGATACTAGTAGACCATTGATTAGGGATGAGCCTTGGAGTACTTCTGGGAATCAGAAATGGAATGGGACTAGTACTAGTTGGATTGCAATTGCTATTGCCAGTAGGAGGCAGGATGTTGTGCGGCTTAGTTGGGTAATGTCTCATTGGCCTGTGGTTCATGCATTGGTTATGCTTGAAAAGAGGACTAATGCTGAGGCGGCTGCTTGTAGTAGGAAGTATTTGATTGTGGCTTCAATGGCTTGTGGGTGGTGGGATTTGGAGATGAGGGGAATGATAGCAAGGGTGTTAATTTCTAGTCCTGTTCAGGCTATGATTCAGTGGTTGCTTGAAATTGTAATGGTTGGTTCTAGGAGTAAGCTTAGGGAGGAGATTAATTTTGCATGTGGGTTCATTAGTAGGGGAAGGGGTTAAACCATCATTTTGGGGGAATGGGACTGATGATAGCTTTTTAGCTGACCCTACTAGAAAAAAATATAGAGGAAGTATGGAGAGTTTTGAGCTCTTCTGTCTAGGTTCCATTTCTACTTTTCTAAATCTTTCTTAGGAAGTGAGAGGGCTGGTATAGCTCTATGTTCACCTTACTATAGTGATCCTTTATGTTCAGGCGCATTTCCTTAAGTAATGAGGCAGGCCTGTGTAGCAGATTGGTACGCTGGTGTGTCAAAGGCATAGTGCTGATGTCAGTGGCAGGAAGGTTTTTCAGAGGAGGTGGATGAGTTGGTTGTAGCTCCATCGTGGACAGGAAGCGCATATTCCTAAGAAGCCTGAGGAAAGGAGCAGGACTTTTGTAGCCAAGGCCACTGGAAATAGTTCAGGTCTGGAGGAGGTTTAGTGAACTTGGGTTTAGGAATAGGATAGTAGCTACTGTACTAATCAGTATAATATTTGCATATTAAGCTAGGAAGAACAGGGTGACTGGTCCTGTAGCACACTCTGTATTGAAGCCTGATACTAGCTCGGATTCACCTTCCAAATAGGCTCCTTAATGAATAATTTTACTCTCTTTGCTACTGGCTGTAATAATCCAAAGGGACCTACAATGTTTGGGCCTTTTCAGGCTTGTATGTAACTTAGGATATTTCGTTCTACTAATGTTAAGAAGGCTACAGCAATTAGAATTGGGATAGCGTAGGACAGGGATATGATAAGATATTTTAAAGTAGAGGATCAGGTCATGAGTAGGTGTGGTGGGGAAAGAGGGGAACTAGGGAGAAGATTTGAACTGCTGGGTAAATGGCTTAAGCCTTTTGCATTTGCTGAGCTCCGCCATGCTAGCAGTCCTTTTCTAGGACAGGGGATGGTATGGGTGCTCTCTTGGTAGTTTAGTTCAGTTCGTTACTCAGAGGGAGGCATGCTTGTACTATTGGCCTCACTTTTCCGGTCCTTTTGTACTAGAGAAAGTTCATCATAGATAGAAACCGACCTGGATTGCTCCAGTCTGAACTCAGCTCACTTAAGACTGGTAATCATTGAACAAATGAATCCTTAATAGCAGCTGCACCTTTAGGTCATAAACTTCCTTGTCTATATGGGCTCTTGGAGGAGATTGCGCTGTTATCCCTGGGTAGCTCGGTCCACTGGTCAACTACATTGGGTCTGGTCACTATTAGTACTTTGAGGGGCTGCTCTTGGTTAAGAGGTGTGGTCTCATTTTTGGAGGACTTGTTTTTCTACAAGGTCGCCCCAACCAAAAAATGCAGGCCAGCATTTTGGGGTGGAGGGGGATAGTGAACCTGGTGGGCTTGAGCTTGTGTGTAGTGGCTGCTGATTTTTAGGTTTCACAGGGTCTTCTCATCTTTATATATTCCTGCTTTTTCATGGGAAGATCAAGTTCACTGGTTATCTGTAAGAGACAGGGTTAGGGCAGGCATCACCTTCAATACTGGGTCAGCTGAAGGCTATGTTTTTGGTAAACAGTCAGGCCTTGAGTTTACCTAGTTCCTTTTACAGATTTTAATCTTTCTAATAGACACTCCTGAGTTGGGTTAACAGGGTGGGTTTAATATCGAATCCTGTTAAAATTGAGATATTAGTTGTAATCTGTTAATAAAGTGATGATGTAAGCTCATGCTTGAGAGGGGGAGGCCCCTAGTTATGCATTTTAGTATTAATTCTCCTATTATTATAGGTTGGCCTGTTGGTGATAAGGAAGTCATATTGGTTTTGGACTTTTAGGTGTGGAGCTTTGAAGCACTCTTTATGGGTGGCTGCTTAAAGGCCTACAGTGTGGGGAATGAGAGTTGAGTAGTTATCTGCTAGGGGAGATGGTGCTCTTTTCTATAGGAGCTGCATCCCCTTTAAATTGCTCGTGATTTACTACATGGGGGCTAGATTGAACGTCTGTGGAGGAAAATTAAGAGAGAACTTAGACTCATTGCACAGGCAACCAGCTATCACCCAGCTTGACTGGCTTTTCACCTCTACTAACAAGTCATCCCATTCTTTTGCAACAGAGACAGGTTTGCTCAGTGATAGCTGCTTATAAGAAGCTCACTTGGCTTTTCGGATGGCAAGCTTAAATTCATTTTGTTGTTCTTGCTAAATCATGATGCAAGAGGTACAAGGGTTTATCTTTGCTATTTATTGCTTGTGTTTTCATTACTATTTCATCATTCCCTTACAATACAAATCTCTATTGCAACAAGGGCCTTTTCTATTGCCTGTACTAAGTGGAAAGAATGTTTTAGTTTGGTGATCGTTTCTAGTTGTGATTTGGCTGGGCTAGAGTTGGGCTTCAAGAGGATCTGGTGGGTAGCAGACATCCTTCAGGTGTAAGCTGAAGGCTTTCAGGTTATAGCTATGTCTTGATATGCTAAGTGCACCTTTCAGTACACTTACATTGTTACAACTTACTTCATCTTCAGCTGATGGGCACATTAGCTATAGGGGTTTACAGCTTGTGAAGAGCACGGTGGGCTGTATGTATGTGCCCCAGGGCCAATTTAAGGGGGCTCTATTGTCCTGCTTTACTGATAATCTGTCTTCTAGGGATGATTTCACATCTCTTTCGGTAGGTTTTCTGTTTTAGAAAATGTAGCCCATTTCTTCTGTCTCATAAGCTGTACCTTGACCTGCCTCGTTAGTTAGGTTGAGGCTATTATTTTTACCGTTATGCTCTAAGGGAGGTGAGCTGGCAACGGCGGTATGTAGTCTGTCTTGGCGAGGGATGGTTGGGTGGATTGTTAGCAATTCTAGAACAGGTTCCTCTATGTGGGTTTGGGGCACCGCCAACTCCTTAGAGTTTTAAGAGTTTGCGCTCATGTTTCTTAGGCGGATACTTCGGTAAAGTATCAAGATTTAGGGCTAGGCATAGTGAGGTATATAATCTCAGTTTGTGTGTTAGCTTTCATGGGGTTTAATTAATCATGGATGCTAAGATCATCTTGAGGATGGCTTTAGGTGCATCTTAGGCTTATGCCAGCTCAGTTACATTTTGATCTTAGTTGCCTTGATAACGCGTTATCACTCTTTACACCATGTTATAGTCAATTTGGGTCTCTTGTGTGACTGCGGTGGCTGGCACAAGATTTACCAACCCTAGGTGTTGTTATAAGTCAAGTTTACACTTATTGCTTAATGTTAGTTACTGCCGAGTACCCATGGGGGTGTAGCTAAGCATGGTATCTTGGGCTACAACTTAGGTGTGCCTGGTGCCTGCTCCTTTTGCCTTAACAAGGCGATCAAGGGCATTTACACTGTGCTGCAGATGATAGTTACCTGTATATGTCTAGGAAGAATTAACAGTAAAGTTAGGACTATGTCTTTTGTCCTTGGCTGTTAGTGGCAACCATCTTGGCAGTTTCAGTGCTACAAGAACAGTTGTTTGTTTGTTTCTTGTTTGCTTTTAGTTGTTTGTTTGTTGCTTGATTTTTTTTTTCTTGCTTGTTGTTTGCACACATGTAAGGCAGTTTCTTTAAGTTGTGGTGCATTGTATATGTTTGTGTACAAAATGTGTATTTAATTTATTAATGCGATTCCAGTGCTGATGATACGTAAAAAAAGTGTAAATAAAATGTGTGTTAACAACACGGTGAATATTTGGTTGAAAGTTACTGGTGGTGGTTAGGATTTTAGAGGAAGTGTGAAAGTAAGAAATTATGTCCTGCAAGCATTCACTAAATATGTGCATCTGATCGCTGATGCTCGTCTGGAACTCAAGCCTTTTTCACAAGGTTGTGGCCCAAACAAAGCTCCAGGTAAGGCATTGCCCTTTCTGGGCAGACATAAGGTACTGCTGCGTGGTTAACCTACACTCATCTGGTTAATAAAATACACCACTAGGATTGCTTTTCGTAACTACTGTTCCTGAAACACAGCCAAAGCACATTCAGTTGTCAGGTATTACAGCCTCAAGACCTGTTTCTGCAAAACCGTTCCGTAAAAGCTAATGACTAATGTAGCTGGTTACTCTTCACTTCATAGAATACAGCTAATTACACATTATTGCATTTCTTTTAAATTATTTCTCCAGCTTGAGATCATTCTGTGTATATATATATATATACACACACACACACATATACTGGATACCGGTGTAATGTACGTACTTACTATTCCCTGTGCCACGCCGAGGTGGCGCACTCCGAAAAAGCCCTGGGGTGGACTGTTACCAAAAAGCCCCAGGGTGGAGTGCCCGTTTCACCCGGGAGCCACTTCTCTGCTCCTCTGGTTGTTCTCACCTTGCCCTCGCTGTTCGCCTGCTACCCCAAGAGATATGCAAGCAGCACAAAGTCCGCATCAGCGGTAACGCAGAAGGCTCAGCCGAGCTCCTCAGGCTGAAGCCTGAAGACGTTCGGACAGCAGAGACTCAGAGGACGGACAAAAGGGTTTGGACTATGTCCCTGCTTTCCATCTACAGCTTGAATAGAACTTGACAGTATATTTACTGCCTACACTCGGAAGACTCTGGCTGAGGTTTTAGCATCTGTGAACGGGGCATAAACAAGAAAGTGTGCATTTTACATGCAAACAAAAAAGCCTCGCCTTGCTTAGCTGAAGCTTTCTTCATTTCATTTACATGATTAGTAGGTTGTATATATTCTACATACAGAACAAGTCCTGCCTTGCCTGAGTGAGGCAATTTCTGTCCAGATATAAAATACACACAGCTAGGACACCATCTAAATATCCTTATATGCATAGAATACATGCAGAAAACATGCAGCAAGTATAAACAGAATAAATAGGGATAGACATATAGAGATACATGTAATACATGTCTTTCAAGAATATAGATACACCCACACACACATGGTCTCTATGGAACATCCACAGCCAGGAAGAGAAGCCTCAGCTGATCTCATCTCGCTGAGGCTTTTTTCCTCTCTCTAGTCAGAAGATACATTATCTATGCATAAAAAAAGTATACAGACACAGGAAGCACAACCATGTTTTTCTCTCCGTACACGCACTCTCTACACAGAACACATACACAGAACATGCAGAATAGACGTACAAATTGACGTACAATAAGCCCTTACTGATTTATGAAGATAATCTCTACTTCGTATTTATCTGAAGTGCCTTGCAATAATGACTGCACAGCAGGAGCTATGAGAGTCAAAAATCCAGCCTACCACTATCTTTTACAGACTCTGTCCTGTGCTACATTTTTGTAGGCGAATGCATCAATCAGTGTACATCTTCAAAATGCCTGTCATTTTGCCGAAAATTTATCCGTTTCCAGGATTGTTTTCTTGGAACGTGCTGAATCTCAGAAGTAAACTCTCACACAAATATTTAGATAATTCAGGAAATGTCAGAGTGCAGTAGCACTGAGAATGAGACCTGGGACTTTTTTTTAGGCTGTTCCCAAGCTCCATTGCTTTTTTCCTACTCTAGCAACGTCACTTCATCTTTCTTTTCTGTACTTCAAAATATGAAATACAACATAGCTTTTTTTTCTCTAACAGCCTAAGGCATTGCTATATGGATATAAGCCACCTTCAGATCTTGAACTATTAGCAAATTAGATTTGGATATCATTCATAATTTATGTTGTTTGCATAGTGAACCATACTTAATCCTGGAATGCATTATCACTGCATCTTGCTAAACCTCTGAAAGATTTATAATCGTGAAGATGTTATTCATTTGGGATAGTTGGTAATGTGTTTTATTGTGCATTAAATCTTATTCACAGCAGTGTTATGGGTGAATTTCGCTTAAAATCTGTACCTACTTTCCCAGGAAAGAATGGAGAGGACAGGAACATTAAGGAAGATATATAACATCCACTCCAGGAGGAAAGTACGAGCCCTTCAATTTCAGGATTTTAGAAGTTGTTCCCTCTTTTGGATGTGATTCATTTATGCAATATTAAAAGCAATAGAAAATGCATTGCAGAAAATGGCCTCACAAAAAGGCACAAAATGCTTAATTAACAGTAGTCCTAGTTTTGTATTGAGAAGCTGTGCTGAATCTACAGTTTTGGTAATTGAATAAACAGGGGCATAAACACTTCTCCATATTCGCGTTCTTGGTGTACTCCTCCTGCAAAGATCCGTCCTGAATTCCTGCTGCACATGTCCACATCTCGTTACGAAGAGTGGGAACTGTTTTGCTTGCTTTGACAGTCTTTCTCATGTAATATTTGACTTCCATTAGAATGCTAGTGCAAAGATTCAAAATCTGGAGCTGCAAGCTCCAAAGTACTGATAAACTTCCAAAGACGTGGATAAAGAAGGAAATCTTGGGCAAGAGTTGTGTCAATAACTTTTAAAAGGCTTGCATGTTTAAAGTAACACAGAAGTGTACTTGTATTTAAATGTCTGTGAGCATCATAATTCAAGAACGGCACCTGATCAGCATTTCTGGCAAAAGTTCTGGTCTTTACCTTCTTGGTTTTGGTGTTGTGGGCACACTTGGGCCAGTTTACTGAATGAGCTGAGGTTACTGTTGGAGCTGTCTCTTGGAACCCATGGAATTGCTGAAGTTTCACATGAAACTGTTAAGATAAAATATTAAAACTGTCTCAGACTCTTCCTTTAGCACCTTAAGGAGCCTGCAGAACAGAGGTGTAAGCACCACTGCATGAAAGGAGACCTAGGTGAGCCGCAGTCAGGATCAGCTCCCAAACCTTGTAAAGGCTGTCTGTCTGTCATTCACAGCTTGGTTCAGTACTAACCATTCCAGGTAGCAGCAGATTATAGAAAAAAGTTATTCTTTTTCATTCTGATAAAACATCTGGCCATCCGTTACTGAATCTGGGTAAAATCATAACGTTTTGGATTATACAACAGTTGAACTGCAATGGATTGTATTTCAAGAAGGGCGGTCATTGAGAAGTCAGGCATTGAAACTTCAGTCTTTTCAAATTAGTGGGAAAATCTCAGAGGCTTTCACCACATAGAGCACCTACATTTGCAGTCATGCAAGAGCTGTTGGGGAGCTGAGTCTTCCTTTCAGATGCTCTCTCTGGGACAGAAGGACAATGTCTTTGAGCTGCCTGTATTTCTGGAAGGATTGCCCACATTTGCCTTCCCTCTCAAATGCCCCTTAGTGGCACTTGTTTGTTTTTTTTTTTAAAAAAAGTGTGTGTGAATAGCTGAGTGCTAGTATACAGTGAATAATCTTCTCCTGCTTAGAGTGAATGGTTTCATGATGACAAATATCCATTCAATGTTACAAAAAATGGGTTCCCTTAAAGTTTCAGGTGCTTGCTGATGGATTCCCAGCTGACAAAGTCCCCTCCCAGCTTTAAGTAGTAAACCCCCCTGAAGCGGTGTTCAGATTATCTAGTGTGATTTCTTCCAATTAATCAGAATTGTCCAAAGCGTGTACTTTTGTTCTTAAAAACTAGGATCATGGGAACATCTTCTGTGTCTGGTTTAAGTGAGTTAAAGCTCTGAGGGTCTGTAATGTTCTTTTTCCCTCTCTGAGAGGGAGCTGAACGTGCCCATCTCGCCCCGCAGGAGCGAGGATGCCGTGTGCGGGTTCAAGGCCGTGCTATCCTCGCAGCTTGCGTCCTGGGGTTGAGGCTGGAGGGGCGTCACCCCGCGAAGGTTTGGTGTGTTGGAGCAGTGGGTGCTGTGAGGTCTGGAAGGCGACCAGCGCTGTGAGGGCTGGTGGATGGCGGTGGGGTGGCAGCGGCTGGTGGGGGTCCGTCATTTGCATAGCCCAGCCCCCCGCATGCTGCAGAACGCCCGGGTCCCTGTGGCAGTTGGGCCAACGGACGCAGCGCAGCCAGTAGATGCCCTTGGAGCTCCTCTGTCTGGCATCAGTCCCTCGGTGTCTGTGATTCAGGAGAGGTGAGGTTTGAATCTACAGGTCTCCTTAGAGGACCTTGCGGAGCTGTGGGCTGCGGCTGGGGACTGGCTCTCTGTCTCTGCTCCAGTGAGTGGTCCCTAGGAAGTGGAAGGGCTTTAATGGGTGAATCTGCCCTTTCCCTTCTTCTGGGGGTTACGGGAGCTGTTTTGGAGGTGAGGGAGATGGAAATTGATGGCCTTGAGCCAAATGGGCTAGAGCAGGGATGGACTGTCATTTACCTGACCTCAGTTGTGTATCTGTAATGTAGTTGGAATCGTCTCCGCCTGCACAGGTGGACTAAGGTCCTATTTTGTTTTAAAGGAGACAGACTGAATAACATCGGTGAATGCAGTGCGCGGTCATTCTGACCAAATATGTAAGCATTTCCTTTAGGGTAAGATAAACAGTGCCTTGAACTGACAGGTTAGACTGACCAACTCTCCGTTGCCTACAAATGGGCCCAAGGTTGGCTCGGACATGGGTGTCTACAGTAGAGACAGCCATGTTAAGTCAGATGAATCCCACCGCTGTCTCCTGTGTTCCTCATCAGGTCTCTGACAACTCTGCTGTTAGCCCTTACTGAAGCCAAGTACAGTCTCTGTCTCTCTCATTTCTCTCTGTTTTGTTTTGTTTTGTTTAACAGAAAGGAAAGTCAGTCCTAGACAGTCAGTTGCAGAAGAAAGTTTGTGTTTGAGGCTTGTGCTTGGATCTTGAAGTAGGTCTAAGTATATGCCTTTTCCTCTTCTGTCCATCCCTCAGAAGCTTAGGCACTCTCTGTTTGTCCTGTTTCTGAGGACCCGCTGCCCAAGGCGCCTGGCATGGCACAGGGAGATTGTGTCTCTCGTGTCACACCGTGACTTTTGTTAGCCAGCAGGAGTGCAGTATTTTCAGGACATAAGCTAAGTGAATTGCACTGAAGTGAACAAAGTGCTCTCTAACTTCCGAGAGATAATACTGCAATCTAATCAGAATAGCAATATTTTGAGCAAAAGATGCTTAAAAAAATGAGGTAAAAATTATTAGCATAGCGCTATTTTTTTAATTTGGATTTTTATATATTTTAGATTTGAAGTTTGAATTTCAACAAATTTAGTTGAATTGATGTGGAAAAGATGTTCCCGTAGCCAAGTATTTCTTTCAAACGCGAATAAGCAAGGTGTAGCAGCTACAAATAGTGGTTTGGCTTGACAGGGTTTTGTATTTTTGAACCCAAATCTACAAGTTCCTGTTGAATGAAAGTGGCCTGGAAAAGTGACCTTTCAAATCTGTGTCACAAATGTTACGGTCCACCCCCTTCTAAAGAATTCTTGTTGATGTTGCTCACTAGAGACATAGGCAATTAGCGGTTGGGCTGTGGCCTCTCAAGACATGGAATCATAGAATCGTTTTGGTTGGAAAAGACCTTTAAGATCATCAAGTCCAAGCTTAAACCTAGCCCTGCCAAGTCCACCACTAAACCACGTATCTCCGTTTGTTCAGCAGACTCTCAGGTTGCAGCAAGCGCCCAGACGTCAGAGCGCCAATGGAGGATCCAAAGCAGAAGTCATCAAGTTACAAAGGAGGAATGGGCAAGTAAAAGGCGAAAGCCTGAATCCCCTCTGTCCTACATAAGGATCTGCTCAGCTCTGGGCTGGCGGCATGGGCCACCTGCAATTCAGGGTCTCGGGCACAAATCTTCTGCACTTAGGCACTTGTCTCCTTCCTCACAAAGGAAAAAAAAATAAATAAAAGGAGATCCCTGCTCCTTAGTTCAGTAAAGGGAAAAGAAACTGGTGCTTAGCTCTGTTTGCCTGCCTCTTTGGGAGGGTGGACTTGAGCCCAAAGGAGAAGAGTGGCCTAATAGCAAGCTGCTGAGCAGGCTGAGGGGGTGCAGGGAGTCTGCTCCCCGGGAAGCTGTTCCGCTTGGTATAATTTCGTACCTGTCTTCTTGGGGGTTTGAAGCCGAGTTGCCAGCAGGCACACCATAACTCCTTTCTCTCTCTCTCTCTCTGTCTCTGGCCCATCAATTGTCCCGTCACCGCTCCAGATTTACAGAAAGTGGGACGCCCACCGTTAAAGGGAGAGTGTCGCCTCGGGATGCCTGCAACCTCGAGCTTAGCCTTGTGCTTGGTCCATGGGAGAGCCGCGGCTCTAACTGCCAGTCTGCGTGAGTAGGGGATGCGGATATGGGACTTTTGTGGGGAGCGCCTGAGCCTCTGGGCTGCTGGAGAGGCTGAGACCCGTGCCAGCCAATTCATCTTTGAGCTCCAAATGCCTTTAGCTCGAGCTGCAGGTCTGCTGGGGATTGTAGGGCTTGTTTTACCCCTTAAAAAAGAAGAAGGGAATTGGACACTTTTCAAAATGAAAGTGTCGTTTCAGACAGAAAGTCAAAAATTTCTGGTTTTCCATTTTTTTGGCCATGTTTGACTTCAGATCACACATAGTTTCAGTGTTCTCTGAACTTTGGTTTTTGGTGACCAAATTACTCACCGCAAAGATTTATTTCCCTCATAATGATTAGTTTTAATACTTTTGGAGCAGTATTGAGTGCATACATCTATATGTTCCTTCTCTTTACGTATCTGTACTTATATGTAGGTATGGAAAGCTCAGGGCACGTCTTGATCTTAGTCATGCAAATCTCACTTGTTTGATTTCACTGGGGTATGAGGGCATTGGGTAAGGTGGTGGTTACTGGGCTCCAAAGTGGAAGCTTGACCATAAGCAGGTCTTTGCAGATCGTGGTGGCCTTTTGAACATTTGGCCTGTTGAAAACAGTGGTCTTTTGCTTGCTTTCCTGTCCCTAGATACCTAAATCCTGGGGAAGCTGTGTTTTAGATGCCTTCACTCTATTTTGGTTCTCATTTGGCGTTCCGATGCTGAAGGTCAGGAAAAGCCTAGGAGAAGGGAGAAATGCACGTCCAGTCCCTGTTCCAATAAATAATAACCCCCAATGAAGAAAACAAAATAAAGCCCAGCATCTGGAAGAGTCACTAGATAGAGGTTGCCCGACTTGGCCCAAAAGTTTCGATTGTAGAGCCTAGCGTTCTCGGGCATGTTGGGTGCAGGGGTCGGGCAGGGTCTCCTGATGGAGGCGGGAGCTGTGGGAAATCCCGGCCTGTTTGGATTCCACCATGTAGCAGGGGGGAATGAAGACAGGCACGCATCCTAAACTGGGTGGATTTACTCAAGGAGAAGCTGGGGAGGGCGTTGATAAGGTGAGAGGACGGGAACCCCGTCTCCTCACCCGGTTCTTACTGCTGGATGCGGTGCGTGTCCCAGGTGGTGTGATGGGGAGATGCTGTGCAGCCTCGTCCCAGTTGAAAGCTCAACCTGGCCCTGCAAATGCCAGGTGCATCCTTTCCCCAGGCAAGCAGACAGCAGAAGAGAGCTTTCCTTGGGCTGCTTTTGTGTGGCCCCTGCTGTCTTTGGTGTAGCGTGAAAGACCCATCCTGGTCTTTAGAGAGGAGCCAGGCACCGAGCTGTTCAGCGCTTTTAAAGCCGACCTGCTTCTAGGCATGCCCAGAAACACGGGTTTCACAGAGCTGAGCAGCTTTGCTGATTGAGACCGGGATTTCAGAGTGAGGTGGCAGCTAGGGAGAGGGCTACTTCCAAAATTGCCCCCTTGGAGCTGGGGACCTGGCATCCTTTCCTAAGTCCAGCCTCCAGCCACTGCAGGGTGGGCATCGCTTCCCCAAGGACCTGGAAACATATTGCCTTTCATGCGACATAACAAAATAGTAAACCTACTTTATAACAGCCTATCTTAGACACACCGTTACGTAGAATGTATTTAAAGGAAATGGGAATTCTGCAGGGTTTGTTTCTTATTTTATTGGTATTTTGAGCCTTGTCTTGCTTCCACGCTGAGGTGCTTCATTACAGGTCTCCTGTTCCTCCCTTCTGAAATTCTGTAAGGAACAGTAAGCCGCTGGCTTTTGAAATCCGGGCACTCGACAGGCTGTGAGTGTTTGCTAGAGTTGGCAGAATACGGTGTGACCGCAAACCCTCTCAGGATGAAGAGGCTGCAAAAGCCCAGGCTTCATGTCTGTCATTAGTGTTTCTGAATGATAAGAGTGCAATTGGGGGGAAAAACCAGCAAATGACAGCAGTCATAACTTGAAATGCATTACCATGGCTTTGTTACTATCAAAAATATAGTTCAGGCAACCAGTCAATATACTGGCTAGGGTTTTGCTGTTCTTGTCAGTAGATGACACTTGAACTCTCTTAGTTTTTTGCAATCATTTCAAGGAGTGTGTTGCAGTAAATATATTTGATTAGCTTCTGACAAATTTTGCCTTTCATCCTGGGACTGCAGGGTTGTTTAATTAGTTACCTCCCAGATATGTTTGTCATCGCAGTGTTTTCTCCTCCCTGTTGAAAACAGGTCAGACTGATTTAAAATGTTTTCTGCCCGTTATAATGAAAACCATGTGTCTTACACTAAGGGTGACTGTGCAAAAGCTTTCAGCTGAATCAGGTTTAGCGTGTGACTGGATGCATTTGCATATATGCTGCGAAGGCGTGCCTGCGCGGTTCCTTGCTGTGCACCAGCCTCTCTCCTCCCTGCGTGTTGGAAGCAGCTTTAGGAGATGTCTTGAAGAGGCCTCTGAAAGGCCGTTGTTAAACTCCTGCCACCAACGTGATGGGCGGGCTGGGATGTTTCCTAGTCTGTGATGGAGCTGGCTCCCTTTCTGTGTGCTGCTAAGTCGTCCCTGCCAAAGATGACATTTTCCACCTCCTAAAAGTGCTTCTGACCAGCCTGTCCATTTCCCTTCAAGCAGACCAAATAGCACTGCCAGGGATATGAAAAATCTCCTGAGGGGACACTACAGGCTTCCTTAGAAAAATACTTGTCCGTTGGTGGATTTACAGGAGTATTTTATAAAGCTGTCGCATGCAAGTTGAGTATCATGTTATACAACTATCTGTATTTCTTGAACCTCCAGTCTCGATGTTTCTAATGAGGTTGGTGTAGCAAAGTAGCATCCTTCCATCTCTGATGGAAAGAGCCTTTTTCTTTTGCCCTTGAAATGGGTCATTGTTAAGGGTGTTACCTGAAGAAAAGCCTGAAATGCTAAAGCAAGACTTCGTCTCTTCTCGGCAGCTTTGTTTCCTTGCGCTTGTCAGTGCACGTGAGCAGTGTGGTTTTCTTTCCTCGATTGCTTGTGGTGTACAAAACAATCTTGCAGGAACAACCCCATGTTAAATAGGAAAGAAGCAGCGTTGGTGTTTCCTGGAAATGTACTGCTTCTGCTGTTAAAGATTGGAACTGGAGACGTAGCTGTGAGTTAAAGCTTTTAAGACAAATTAAAGGGCATCTCTTAAAAACAGAGGTCCTTTCACTAGTGGGCATTACAACTGAATTCTCTCTACTTTTCCAGCTGCTTCCAGTGGCTTTGCTGGAACTTCCTACGCAGTCAGGCCCTCTCTCTGCCCCTGGGGTCTCGAAATAAAGCCATCCACAGAGACAGCGTGCCACTTGTTCCTCTAGTGGCTGCACGGGAGCGGTGAAACTCTGTGTTCAGGTTTGGTCTCTTTGCTGTAGAACAGGATGCTTTTGAAGGCAAGGAAGCGCAGCAAATAGAAGTGCTTTCCATTCTGAGGACAAGCTGTCTCTGTCAGCACTGCTTTATTTCCAGCTCTGTTTCACTGGGTGACTATACGCAAAACCTAGCATCAAGACTGATAGATAAGACGCACACACACACACAAATATATGAAAAAAGAGGTCATGTTTATGGAGTCAGAAGATGGGGAAGTGCTGTGGTTTATATCCTTTGGTGCTTGTCCTCAGGGATGTTTGAAATGTCATGCAACTGCTGAAATTCACACAGGATGGACAAAGGCAGGATGCTTGGGATTCGTTGTTCTTTTGAAAACAGCCTTTGAGTTATCATTTCCATCATGTTTTTACTCTTCCCTTTTCCTTTCCAGGGAGCAAAGCCGATGTTAGCTCTTCAAGCAGCACGGGCAGTATTTCAGCGCCTGAAGTCCCTGCGTCTGCTGCTGGAAGCAAAAGATCTTCTCTTTCTCACAAGTAAGCAAAGCAGTTTTTCCTGCATAGTGCAAGCGTTGCTAGTGCAAACCCTGTCAATGCGCCAGGTCAGCCGACTGGTATTTTTTGTTGTTTCTTCCTGACAAGTATGGGAGATGCAGTCGGGTACGCCAGAAAAGGCATCGGCTGGAGTGGAGGAGGAGACAAGTGGGTGTACGTTAGTTAAGAGCGGTGCTTCGAACCAGTTCACCTTCACCTTTTGCTCTTATCCCTGCTTTCTCTTTGTGATAAACTGTCAGCTCGGCAGGTACCTTTCCAGGTCATGGCCTTATTTTCTGTAGGAAGAAGTAGACAATGTTGCCTGTGACGCTTTTCTCTTCAACACCCTTGCCCAACCTTTATAGCACTAAAACTCTACGCAAATTAAAGAAATGATCAGAGTCACCTATGGAAATGAACCTGTCATGAAAGATGCTCTCTGTCTCAGCAGAAAGCAGTCTTAGCAAACCTCCACAGATGGGAATCTCTGCGCAGGCCTGGAAGGGGAAGGCTGAAGCGTGGTTCTTTTGGCACTGGTCCAGGCTGCCGTCCTCTCATTATTTCCTGGAGTCAGAGGTTCAGGGAACGGGGATGATCTGGTGGAGTCACTGGGAACCATGCTGTCCAGAGGGAAATGTGAAAATGGCCGAGGTTTCCCTAGATGACGTCATTCAGAGCGAGAGCCCCACAGTCAGCGCAAGAACGTGCGCTGACTGATGACTTCAGGACTTTCTTGCTTCCCGGCCACGCACAGTTGTCTGTCTGTCTTAGTGTTTAGACAACTTGGTGTGTAACGTAAGACACATAAGAGGTTGCGTGACGAGGCTCATGCGACATGCTTTAACCATGTTGGTTCCCCTCCAGCCGTGGCCCTGACGGTCGGAATACTGGATCCTTACGCTACAAGTCCAGAGCCAGCCCACCTGCTTCCCGCGGAAAGGACCCTGTGTCAGCAGTGTGCAAAACCCAGCTGAGTCCTGCTAACGTCCGTCCGAATTACGGGGCTTCTTCAGCCAGCAGCAGCAACTCGGGCTCCTACAGGTGCGCACTCGCTCTCTCTCTCTCTCTCGGGCAACTCAACAGCCAAGCACGTCAGATACACACCTAAAGCTAGCTAGGATGAATCCTGCTTTCGGGGTGCTCAGCTTCATAACTCAGGTGCGGAGCTGAGCTCGGTCCGTACGCGGCCTCACCCGGCCTTGCCAGTGGCCCGGCCGCCTGCTCTTGGGTGAGGGGATGGCTAGGTGTTTCAAAGCTCAATGTCTCATTTGATGTAATGGCACGGAAAACAAGTACAATAACTAGTGAATTTTGCACTGTAGCCGCAAATGAGCCGTTGCCTCAAGTCCCTTGCTTTGCCAGAGGGAGTCCCTTGTGCGGGCACTGAGGAGCCCCAAACGAGTCAAGCTTTGTGTCAGTCTGTGGGATGTTTTTCTTTTTGCCAGGACTGAAGAACTGTAGCAGGGATGCTATGTGATGGTTTGGGTTTTTTTTTCTTTTCAGGCGATCAGGGAGATCTCTTTCTTGTGGTGACAATCCCAGCATTAAGCCAGAAAACCCAGAGCAGTGTTTGACTCCTCTGCAGCAGAAAGAAACTACAGTACGGCATTTGAAAGCAAAGCTGAAGGAATCTGAGAGCAAGCGTCAAGAAAGGTATCCTTCACTTCAGAGATCAGTTAGAAAGATTGATTGAGGAGCACTGAGGGGTGGGAATCCTGAACGTTTCTACTCCTTTCTTGAGCACATAAAGTTGTCATGAAAACATTTGAAATAGGATCAGTCTGATTAGGTTGGTTTCAGGTATTTCAGGTTTCATAGTGTGTGCAGTGAATATGTAACATGCAGTTTAGTTATAGAATCATAGAATCATAGAATGCTTTGGGATGGCAGGGACCTGTAAAGGTCATCTAGTCCATCCCCCCTGCAATGGGCAGGGACATCTACAACTAGATCAGGTTGCTCAGAGCCCCGTCCAGCCTGGCCTTGAAGGTTTCCAGGGATGGGGCATCTACCACCTCTCTGGGCAACCCGCTCCAGTGTTTCACTACCCTCGTTGTGAAAAATTTCTTCCTTATGTCCAGTCTGAATCTACCTTCTTTTAGTTTAAAACCATTACCCCTTGTCTTATTGCTACTGGCCGTGCTAAAAAGTCTGTCCCCGTCTTTCTTATAAGCCCCATTTAAGTACAGAAAGGCCGCAATAAGGTCACCCTGCAGCCTTCTCCAGGCTGAACAACCCCAGCTCTTTCAGCCTTTCCTCATAAGAGAGGTGCTCCAGCCCTCTGATCATTTTTGTGGCCCTCCTCTGGACCCTCTCCAACAGGTCCATGTCCTTCCTGTGCTGAGGACCCCAGAGCTGGACGCAGCACTCCAGGTGGGGTCTCACCAGAGCAGAGTAGAGGGGCAGAATCACCTCCCTCGTCCTGCTGGTCATGCTTCTTTTAATGCAGCCCAGGATACAGTTGGCCTTCTGGGCTGCGAGAGCACATTGCTGGCTCATGTCCAGCTTTTTCTTCTATCAGTACCCCCAAGTCCTTCTCGGCAGGGCTGCACACAATCCCTTCATCCCCCAGCCTGTACTGATACCGGGGATTGCCCCGACCCAAGTGCAGGCCCCTGCACTTGTCCTTGTTGAACCTCATGAGGTTCACACAGGCCCACCTCTCCAGCCTGTCCAGGTCCCTCTGGGTGGCATCCCATCTCTCAGGCGTGTCGACTGCACCACTCAGCTTGGTGTCATCTGCAAACTTGCTGAGGGTGCACTCGATCCCGCTGTCTATGTCATTGATGAAGATATTAAACAGCACTGGCCCCAGCTGGTGTTACAACCTTTTTATTTTGCTCCAGGGAAAGAGAAATAGGCCAGCTCAAAGCTCAGCTGCGACGGATGAAGGAAGACTGGCTGGAAGAAGAGTGTAATCATGTGGAGACAGAGCTGGCCTTCTTGGAAGCACGAAGGGAAGTGAAAGAACTCCAGCGGGTTATTGAAAGCATGAAGAAGAGCTTGGCTGAGAAGGACAAAACAATTGAGAAATACTTTGTCGGCATAAGCACTGAAAACAAGAAGCTGGAGTCTTTGCTGCAGAGGATGGAGATGGCTCGCAACAGCTCCGAGAGAGATGAGCAGTGCCTGGAGGACACGTGTGCCTCAGAGGGGAAGCCGTCAGCGTTGCCTGCCATGGTGCCAGACAGCAGCATCACAGGGGACCAGGCTCTGGAGGAGTTGGCAGATAGTGGGCTGCTTCTTAATGAGGAGGAGGAGAAAGTCCGCAACGTGATGGTGGAACAGGCCGTCCAGACGGATGTGGTGCCATATAGCCTGGATGTGGAGCAGCTCATTCAAACCATCTTCAGCGCTCAAGATGCCTGTCCTCTGAGCCCACCTTCTTCACTGAATTCCCTGGGTGAATTTTCTCTGGCAAGCTTCAGCGATTCTGGTATCCTGGTGGACTTGACTCCAAGGGATCCAAGCTCCGCCATCCTTCTGTCTCCTCTGGCATCTCCATGCAGGAAGGTGGAGCACGGAGTTAATGAAAACCGTTTTGTGAAAGAACTTGATTTTCCAGAGCCTCGTGATGCTGCAGCCTGTGGGTATGTCAAGGCTTTCTCTCAGGCAGGAGTAAAGAGGAGATACTGGCACAGCAGTCTCCTGGCAGAGGTCTTCTGACTATTAGCAGCCCCTTTTGTGCCAACTCTCCTGTGGGCTTTCAGTGCTCATAGAGGAGGAAGAGATCCCATTTCCAGTGTCGGAGCATTGCTTTGTGGTTGCGGCCTGGTCTACCATTTGGCTTCTGACTATTTGACTTGCGCTATAAATCGGTTCAAAACCATGTTCCTTGTTTCAAAATGAAAAAGCCGAACCCTGTAGTTCCACAAGATGTTTTTCAGGGGTGTTTTTAAGAATACTGCTGTATATATGTTGTTGGGAGTCTTGAAACATGTTACAGTGATAAGTATAGGTGTGGGTACACTTTGAATATTAATGTTGTTTCAGAGTCTTAATGGAACCTGATAGTCGTTCAAGCCCTTTGAAATAGCAGGTATAAATGGATTGTGCTTTAACTTCTTGTTTATTTAAGTGCTTTGTTGTAAATTACCTTTATAATCGCAAGTTCAGTAAAGCACGTTAGAACTGTTCAACATGTGCGAGCGTTTTCTTGTAGCAAAGCCCTAAAAAGCACCCTGTCCCAGCTGAGCTGTCAGGCCCAGGCAGAGCTGGAGGAGGCACTGTGTCAGGGCGTAAGGAGCCATCGGGACCCAGAGAACAGAGGCAGACGGAGAAAACCTAATGCCGGCTCCAAGCGTAAGCACTCAGCCAGAGAAAAAGCCTCCTGGCGTGTGTCTGCGGACGCACACGCCGCCCGCTCTGCCGCACCCACGCCGCATTGACGGGTGCAAGCGACCTCATCTGTAACCCAAGGCGATCTTCCAGAAGCTCGTACCTCCTCATTTCTGCACTGCCAGGAGAGTATCCGTCTCCTGGCACGGAACAGAAGTCCAGAAGGCCTTGTTTAAGCCGGCCGAGAGTCATGCGGTCTCGGCCTGCCCACGGAGATGCCACTGTGAGCATCAAACCGCCCATTCTCCGTGTCCAACCCTTGACATCTGCGCATGGATCAGAGGAGGGCAACACCAACCCACAGATGAGATGGTGGGGTTTGTCTGGCTCCACCCAGCCGTGCCACACCACCTCTGGCCTTGTGTAAGCCAGGGCAGAAGAGGCCGGGTGAAGGCAGACAATGCCGTGCCTTGCTCTGCGGCTTTTGGGCAGAAGGGGGTTATCAGGAAGCCACAGGGGAGGAGGAATTGATGGGCCGATGCCACTTGTATGAGGTTCAACAAGGCCAAGGGCCGGGTCCTGCACTTGGGTCACAACAACCCCATGCAACGCTGCAGGCTTGGGGAGGAGTGGCTGGAGAGCTGCCTGGCGGGAAAGGACCTGGGGGTGTTGGTCAACAGCCGGCTGAAAGTGAGCCAGCGGTGTGCTCAGGTGGCCAAGAGGGCCAATGGCATCCCGGCTTGTAGCAGGAATAGTGTGGCCAGCAGGGCTAGGGCTTGGTTGGTGGTGGGGGATTTAACAAGTGAAGGGCAGCGTTCACTGGTGCAATGTCAACAAAATGAGCGAGGACCAAGTGAAGAGGGAGAAAAGTCCCCCCATCCCTCTCCCTGTCTTACCAATCCCAGTGGCTTGCTTTCTGAGCTATTTAATTGTATTCTTTTGAATGGGAAAAGCACTGAGCATCTATTTTGCTGATCACACGTAGCTGCTTTTTTAAAAAATTTATTAGTACGCCAGTTTTGCAGCTTGTCTTCCTCTCTTTGACTTCTTTGCAGTAACTTTGTCTGGTGTCCCACTTCTTAGCCACCTGCAGTTTTTCTTTCAGCTACCCTGCAGAAACATGAAGTTCAGCAAGGCCAAGTGCAAGGGCCTGCACACGTGTCGGGGCAATCCCGAGCACAAGCACAGCCTGGGCAGAGAAGGGACCGAGAGCAGCCCTGCGGAGAAGGACTCGGGGGGTGCTGGCTGCCGAGAAGCTCAACACGAGCGGGCAACGTGCGCTCGCAGCAGAAAGCCAGCCGGACCCCGGCTGCACCGAAGGCAGCGCGGCCAGCACGGGCGGGGGAGGGGATTCTCCCCCTCTGCTCCGCTCTCCCGACTCCTCCCGGCGCCGCCCCCCGGGCCGCGGCTGCTGCACCACTCACGGGGGGGGGCTGCGGATTTTCCTCCCCAGCGGTGCGGCTGCAGACGCCGCTTCTGCGCCTCAGCCCCTCTCTCCGGCACCGAGGAGGCCCCGCTGCCAGGGCGGGCTCCCGGCCGCCCCCGAGAAGGGGCCCCGCCGAGGAGGGCCGGTCCCGCCAGGTCCCCGGGCCGCGCTGAGAGCGGCGAGGCGGGCCAAGATGGCGCCGGGGGCGGGCGGTGCCTGTGCAGGGCGGGCCGCGGGCCGGAGCCCTGCCTGGCGCGGGAGGAGATGGCGTCAAGTCTCTCGTCAGAGACTAATGGGTGAAATATCCCTCAGCTCCTTCACCAAGCACAGCCAACAGCAAAAGAAGAAAACAGAGAGGACGTGGGATGCACATGGGCAATGCCTCTAGGATCACGAATGACTACAGAGTCAGCAACCTACTTTGAGACATACAGAAACCCTGGCAGGATTGTGTGAGCCTCTGATACCTCCATTCTCTAAGTAAGCATTAACGGAAATACTCTCTTTCCAAAGACAGCATTCGTTCAAACTCTCTACAATGCAACACATAAACGTGTGTATTGTGGACAAATAGCAGCTCTACAATTAAAAGGAAAAAAACACCAAACAAAAACCAACAAATCACCACCACCAAACAAAAAACAACCCAAAAATCAATTGTACCGCATTCTACCCAAGTCTCCTAAACTTTCAGAGCTCTAAAATGAACTGGCACAATACATTCTCACATGACTTGATGTGATACATCTAATTCACCCAATCTGAGAAGAGACAAGCTTTCTCTTAACTGTTCTAGGAAATACTACTAAGAAATATCAAGGCTGTCTTTATCGTCTTTATCGACCAGTAAAATATGAAGACCGTTTTCAAATGCGATGCACTGGTCAGACTCTGAGATGAAAGTAGAGACTGTGCACTCCGTTCATCCGCAAGCATTGTGGAGGACAAAGGTAAAGATGTGCTCCATGACCGTGATGGGATGCACTACATTTAGCAGCCGCTGAGATGGTATAAAACAGGTCTTTGAAAGCATAACTTGCTTTCATACCTTTCATAAATGTACCTTTATGTTTAATTACTTGAGCACAGACTTAAACCAGCCTTGAAGGCAATGGAGACACAAGTTTGACACGCCTGTATGAAAAGACAGTGCCACATGTTCCAAAAGTCCCATTTGTGACTTTTTACCACGATACAAAGTGAAAGATGCGCTGTTTCATAGCCTCAGGTCTGATTCCTGGAAAGTAAAGCACTGCTGTAGTAGACAAGTCTTTCAAGCTCCTATGAACTCTATTCAATGAGCAAGGGTCAACAGTAGGTTCCTCCTTGTTGACTCTAACTTGGCCTGGCAACTGGGGACAACTCTTACATTTTCTGCCACGGAAGATGGACAAGAAACTTGACTCAGCCAGTTATGCAGGCAGAGCGCCACGTAGTACTGACCAATCTGTGGCTACCAGGAGGTATTCTGAGGCTGAAAGTGTCCACTGTAGAGCCCAGATCCTGGGCTGCCGAAACATTTCAGCCCTCTGAGGTGAAAACTGACACTCGCCACATCTTATTCGGGAAAATAAGGTGACCGAGGCAAAGAATTGCCGAATAGTAAAAGGTCCCACATTTTAACATTAAGGTATGAGACAGAACAAAGCAGCCGCGAGAGAAATGGATATAGACAGCCGTTTTTTTCCCAAAGAAGCACACAGTACAAGGTATTGTCTTTGCCACTGCTAGGACTGTAGCTACAAGTAACTTCTTTTAAAAGAGGTTAAGCAAAGCAGAAGTGGAAAAGTGAAACTGGAGAAAGAGTAAAGAATCTTCCTCCTATCAACCTGCCAAAGTGCAGAACACCTTTGGAGCCAGTTGTACAAATGTATGAGTACTCTTTTGACCAAATTGTACCACTGTTTACTGTATTTACGTCTTTTGCTGGCTTTAAGAGTCAATCTCCTAGGTAACCCAGCCAAAAAGTAGAAAGAGTTCTCTTCACACCTACGAAGTTTCAGGATCAACACTTCAGTGGCACTGTCGGAACATTTCATTTGAAGTCCTGCTGACAGAGCTCAAAAGAAAAACAAGAAGATAAACCCAAAGATCAGAAAAGAGTAAAGCTAGATGACCGTATTTGAAGAAAGGGAGACAGAGAGAAGCTTCTTCAAGTCTGCAGTTTGGTTAAACAAAGCTGTTCAAAGCCCTGTCTTCTCTTCGCACATGCCTTCAATTTGGTGTTTAAATGAAGAACGATTTTATTTGTAAAAGCTGCTTCCTCTTCAGGAGTTGAATTTATACGGGCTCTTTGCAGATGCATCTACTTGGAACACGCGACACCGCAGTATCAACTTGTATGACTTGTTTTCGAAAAGTATGGACGAAGGCCATGCCCAAGAAGACTCAGCAAAAGATTATTTTTCTCTAGTCATCTCTGAATTTTGATGGTCAATATTACCCCTGCCAACTTCACTGATAGGCACTTACAGAATATTACTGTTTTCACCCTTTCACATACATGCATGTCTTACCTCATACAGGACTTGTCCTGATGCCAAGCGTTTTCTGTCACCAAATGCTAACTGCAACAGATGTAAACTCACAACATCACCTTCACTGAAAAAGGTATAAATTATGAGATTTGATTACAAAGCTGCTTTATAGTCCTCACTATCATTTCATTAGACCTAGACTGAAGGTGTCTTAATAGCATGCTCTTGCTGAAAAGAAAAACAACACCTCCCAAAACATGATAATTGGTCACATTTAGCTGCTAAAACATAAAGGAGGAACTTTTGACACTAACAGCTTCAGGGCCAAATGCTAACCGTACAATCTGAAAGCTTTAATATCTGGTATGGACTAAAAAGTGTTGGAAATAGTTCTTCACAGTGAGGAGTTCTCGATCAAAACTGCTTGAAAGTTAAACGTGAAAGGATTAACAGCTGAGCTGATTAAATAGCTTGCTGATGCTGGAAGAGAGAGATCTTTCTCCCCTTCCCTTCCCGCCAAAGTTCCAGTCCCTCTCTTCCACATACTGATTTGATGCTTTAGCCCAGCAGGAAACCATTGACTTTGCTGCTCAAAAGTGATCGTTCTCTGCCAGGTGAGCTGAGCTGGCTCAAGAAGGCTCCAAAGACTGCTAAAGTTGGCACAAGATAATCGGCAATACTGTCACCTCCCTCCTTTAGGGGCAGCAGGCTGTTATACCGGCACGTTTAGTGTTCTAGGTCTGTAGCCTCAACTACTTTTCATGGTATTTTAATACCGTGGTGAGAACATCACACAAATCCTGAAGCAGTCATCAAGAAACAAAGGAAATCATTTACGAATGCAAGCACAACAATACAGCCCCTGCTGCTTTGCCTTCTTTCAGAAGGTAGGAACTAGCAGGTTCCTCTTCATATCTGTTACATCTTGTAAAAATTGCCTTGCAAGCTTAACACCTTCCGTACCCCAGAGAATCTCCTGCACAGCTAAATAAACAAAACAAATATACATGTATCAACTCTATGTGAACAACTATTAAAACAAAGATGAATTCAGTGGCTAATAGCAAGTTTTTACTCACCTTTCTTGTGTAGACTGAACAGCCCACAAGTAGCAACAATTGCGAGGATCATTCTTAGGCTCTTGAAAAGTAACAGCATAGACAGGAATCCTTCCTCCTTCAAGCTGAGAGTGGTGCCTACAGGGTTGGGTTTTTTTATTAAAAAAAAGAAGAAAATAAAAAGAAAAAAAGGTGATCCTACTGGCCCTAACTCTTTGTAGAAGGGTAGAAGCATCTTCTGAGAAGATGTAAGAGCACCTTATGTGTAAAGATGTAAGATGTTCTGATGTAAGAGCACCTGACATGCTTCTCCTCAAGGTACAGAAGGTCATGCTTCCATGTCAAACACGTGAGTCAAGGAAGCAACTACTTTTTAGGCAACAGTCAAGAGGTGAGGAAATGACTGTCCATGTCCTCCTCCACCTGGGGAGGAGGAGGAGCATGAACGATTACTTCAGCCGCCAGGCAAAAGATTGTTCCTCCTGTTGTAACCTACTTCAATATTGAACTTCAAAGGCAGCAGATCTTCTGAACAAGTTTAAAACAGTGCCAAACAGAAGTAGTTCCTCGTTTCTTTACTTGGACTGTGTAAAGCATCTTTCTTCGAGACTTTGGAACCTTATTTGTACCTTCACAATCCATTCTTGCCACCTAATTATTCCTCCACTCTATTTATGCATCCAATAGTTTCTGGTGAGACACTGCAGGTTTGCTTAAGTGAATCCCTCTCTGAATTTGGTCAAATATTTCAAGTGAGATTGCTCTTTGGCAGCTTTAAAATCATCTCTTGATTTTTCTATTGCTCATAGATTTACATGTCCCTTAGTCTCAACTCCAAGTGTTCCAAGCAAACTTTCATTCACATGCGCCGTTGCCTTGGAATGGGTCAATCCCCTATTTCAGCCAAGGCTGAAATGGAGGAAAGAATGGATTTTCAGGCACAGATCAGCTATTCATTTTTCATGTCTCACTAGTTTCATCCTGGACACTTGAAAGAACATCACCACCAAACCCGCATTCTTAACATACTTAAGCCTTTCAGTGTATGCCCTAATTGCAGGAACTGGTTCTGAAAAACAAGTTTAAAAATCTGTTTCATCAAAAGACACACATTTCCTGCTTTCGCTGAATACTATTGATAGAACAAACTGCCTTCTAGAAATCACCTCTACCACATCCCAGCTGCTTGACATAACCCAAAGAAGCATGCTTTCCACAATTCCTCACTCCACAGGCACAATAAGGAAAACAGCCCTAGTCCACTGGGGAGAAGGCAGTCCACTTAGTCCATGTAGGACTTGATAGTTATTTCAGAAGAGGATTTCTAAACATTCCAAGGTCGTACTCAAAATTTCAGTCCCTGAAAAAGTTCTCTTTAAATTAACATGCCTCCTCCTTAAGCAAAAAATTGAGAGCCCTGCACCTCCAGGCATGGCCAAGTGCCAAGGCCTACTTACTCCCTCTTCAGAGTTTTCATATTCCATAGTGAGAGGTAGCCATCTGAAAAACCCACAACGAGCTGATTGCTTCTGCTTATGTAGCACAGGGTTGATATTGCTGTTCCTGAAGGATTTTGTAATTGGAAACAGAGATGTCTCCCTTCTGTGGTCGTGGTTTCTCTTCTTTGTGGAACTTCAGCAGGAATTCTAATGACAACTTCTAGATCTGCACACACAAAGCCACACAATAAATGAACGTGTTATGCCATTTAGTTTGCCTTTTAAACACTGACATGACAACATGTATCATCTCATTCTACCGTCCCAGGCAAAATACCCATTTCTGCAACACTTTTTTTGCTATTTCCATTTTGAACGTATGCAAAGAAGATAAGAACTCTCTGATCGGACAGCTATTCTCACCCCTGTTTCAAAACCAGATAAAAGTGTAGCCTTCGTAGGCAAATTCTTCTCGGACTCTGTAAATCAGCAGTTTGGGCCTCATGATGAAGCTCTCTGAAGTGACATCAGCTCCTGAAGCCACTGTTGTAAGAGCCAAAAGAGTGTATGCAATCTGAATACACAAATTAGAGATTTCATTCCTCCAAATGCACGATTTTTGAGAAGTCGGATTTGTTTTTAAAAACAAGCCTAACATTTGCCCCAAGTCACTTAACAGAAGCAGAAGAACATTCCCAAGAAATAGGGCACCTCTGACACAACTTCCTATCAGGCAGCTGCACTGACTCAGGCGGTAAAACTCCTGCTCCTCACTGGCAAGAATCACAGTGACACAGGGGACTTGGTGGGAGGGGGCATTTATGACATTAGAAGGAGTATTACGCCACTCCCATTTTTAATCCGTTCAGGACTATACGATGTCAACCCGCCATCCGTAATCAGTAGTCATAAATGTCTGCACACTGGTATCTTCAAAGTGGGATGCATATCATTTACTTCAAAGACACAAGTTTTCTTACTTTTAAATTCAAGTTTAAAACCGGCAAGCTTACCCAATGCCTCTATTTCGTTCTGACCGCAAGATAAGTCATCCAAACAAAGGTCAACCAGAAGTAGATGACCAACATCTGTAGCCACTGCTGCCACTCCAAAGAGCCATCGCAGACTCTGATGCAGGTGCCGAGTGCTCACGCTGGGTCCTCCGTCATTACTTATGGGTTCTATAGCAGTTACCTACAGGAAAACTGCAAGTTACTCTTCAAGCCGTTTGACAAGCTAAATAGAAATCACTCAAAACCGAAGCCAGAATTAGCCCATCAGAAACAAGAAAGTAAATACAGGATCCTAAGACTTAAAAACAAAGCATCGTTTCCAATTCTATCAAGAAAAAAGAAAAAAAAAGCCCTGTACTGTACAGTAAAAACCTGTTATTGCCTTCCTTTTACTCGATTTCCTACAGTTATTTCACTGAAATAACTTCAGCTTAAATGGTGCATTCTACTCTTACAGCTTACCAATTCCCACGTCTGACTTAGAAATAATTAACTCTAAGAAAACATAGAAAATCAGTTCTAGGCAAGACACTTGATCATATTTAAGGGACTTAAGTAAGAAAGACAAAACTAAACCTAGTTCTCCCACTGCTCACAGCCCATCAGCACTGTGATACAGTCTATGCCTATATCAAGCACTTGCTATGACGGTGCTGCCTGGCAATCTACTACAGGATTGACCTTCCGTCTTGGTCACAAGAACTCTAACCTTAGAAGTACCTACAGGGATTTAGACAACTTTATTTTCGTTCGGATTTCCTATAAATCAAATTAAATTTCCAATCAATCATCTCTGCTACTCGAAGGACTATCAAAAGCCATTTGATTATTCCAATTCTTGCTGCTCCAAGTCTCGATGACTGTTATGAGGAAAGCAGAAATACTGTACGTGTCTTGCCGCAGAATTAGCCAAAGGTCAGGTGTTGCATCTAACTTCTTTTTCTTTCAAGACTTTTCTTTTCATTATACAACTGGCTCCCAATCAACCTCTTCCATTTTTGCATACCATCTTCCAAAAATGTTTCCCGGTTTGAACACTTCCATTTTCCATGGAGAAGCTCCTGAAACTGCCTGTTTTTCCACTGCGCTGTGCACTGGCTTTTCATACTCTCCTAGACTACTGCCAACCCATTCTGGGAATGAACAAAGAAAACTTTTCTCAGCTCCCTGAATCTGAATGCTACCCTTCTGCCTCATACAAACCAGGCAAAATTTGGGAAAATACTGTTCAGTAGTTCTGAAACATACAGCCATTATAAAGCAATTTCATATAATTAATGTTTTCATTTCAGATTTGCTTTTACAAGAATCCAATTCAAATTAGACTCCACCAACATTTTCAGTGTCCTGCTGCATTTCACATGTATATCCAGAGGGCAATGAGAGATGCTCCCACAAAAAAACCCCCCACATTATGCCAAAATTCTTTCTGAGCTTGTGAGGTTGGTTTTTTTAACTCATTCCTTTACTCTCTGAATGACTGCACATCTACTCTTACACTAAAAGGCAGTCATACAGTCACTATCAATACCCTGTATTAATACACTCATGGCTTGACGCCTTGGGCCAGAGTTACTCTAAGCTGGTGTTAACCTGTACAACTTAGTTGTCCACAGAAGACAGACCCACACGGAAAACAGTGCAGACCAGTAATGACAAAAACTGCAGCAAGTGATGTTAAGAGTAGATCTCCATTTCCCTTTTCACAAGAACCAGCGTGAAAATCACAGACACATTCAGGCAGACTGAAAACGCATCTTCCTTAATGTATAATTTGGAAGTATGAGTTACAGAATAAATTCAAAACATATATGGACAGTGGCCAAGTGCCAGCTTTATCTACTTGGTTTTGCTTGCCCTTACTCCCACTCCCAACTTCAAAGTTAACAGTCCAGCTAGCAATACCTGTGTCCTGTCTCTGCTGATCTAACTAATCTGATAGCAAAAAGCTAGGAAGCAAAATGAAAGCAACAGACCAAACATGCTTGTAAACAAGAGCACTCAGGGCATAGGAGCAAAAATGCCAGTAAGCTTTGGCTTTATTCCAAAAGTCATAACCTTTATCACGCAACAGCCAACTTTCCCCCCCAAGGCTTCTTCGTATTTTCTCCCGAACCGCCTTTTTGTGGCGTACAAAAACTCCCTAATACAACTGAGAGTTACAACTACGTTCTATTTCAAATCACTTGGGTAGACACAAAGTCGATATGTGACATGATCCTTCTTAGCCTTTCCTTGTCCTATTCCCAGCTTACCTAGATGCAAGAAATAACACTTAACAAAGCTATGTCATTTCTCACAAGCACAACTTACTTATTGATTATATGCTTATGTCAGTACGCAGCTTGCCTTTCCATCAAAAACTCCAAGATTTATAAAGGTGATAGGCAAACTAACACAGTGGAGCACCAACCCAACTCATATCTTTAGAAATTACCACAATACAAATGCTTACTACTGGTAATCACACTGGAGCATTACAAACAAACAAGAGCCCACCTGTACTGCAGCAAGTCAAACCAAATCACCTTAGGGAAAGCTGAGTCACGAATAACGATGTATTTGTTGCAGATTCTAGGATGATAAAAATATAGTGAATCTTGATCTTCCATTAACTTACGCTGATTCTTGTTTACACTGAGATAAAGAGACTAGGGGACAATTTACATTGTTTACATTGAGGTAAAGAGACTAGGGGACGTCACATCATTTGAGTTTATGGGTTACAGAAGACAGAAAAAATTAGTAAGATTACACCAGTGTATCCCACCTGCCCAGGCACAACATTCAATAAGCAGAGATTCAAGGACTTCAGACGGAAAGGCAATCTTTCAACAACCTGTCAGATAACTCTCTCAAGGCTCTTTTTTCCTATCCTAAAACAAATCAAGCAAAACACAAATGTGTTCTGCTCTACAGTCACCTGCTTGCTAGTCTGAGATTCATGGGAATGTGCCTAAGTCATTTACAGCACAACGATGGAAGTCTGAGGTAATTTAAAGACTGTCTTTCTGACAGGAATTAACCGTTAAGGAAATGTACGTCCCAGACATTTAAGGAGTAGGGATGGGGTTTTTCTCTTTTTCACTCTGGCCAGAAAAAGATAGTTTTCAATTGTTTTGTGTGCAAGTGGAGAATTAGGTAACTACGCGCTCTACGATAAAACCAGAAAACTCGTTTTACTCTCGGTAAACGCAAAAGAGAATGGTACCGTTAAGCCCAAGATTTTACATCAAGGCGTTCTTGACTGGATACTCTGAAGTGACGGGGTGTGAATGCAATTTAGAAAAAATACCTCCTCCAAAGCGGCGCTCCAAAGCTTTTCCTGAAACAGGATTACGCAGCACCTAACAGCACAAAAGCTTCCTTGCTCCGATTAAAAAGTACGTACCCTTCCTGGAAGAACAACTGCTTTAACCACTCTTGATATTCCAAGGTCGTACAGACAGAGAACACTTCCCTCTGCTTCTTCCAAGCCAACCAGCAAGTCCAGTTCTCTTCTGCCAGGAGAACTCCTTTATCACACAAACAGTGGGAGGCTGTTCATTTACTCCACTGAAGCGGTGTGCAGAGCGCCGCTCTCCCGTCACATAGTTCACTACCTCAAGTTGAGGACCACGCGCCAACCATGCTAGGCCATTTCTCCCTGTAAGAGGAAAGAAAGCTGACTAAAGCAAATTTCCAACCAAAGATTGAAAACGACTGAAAAATCACAGTCGCTGCCCCTTTGCTTCAATAAAAGTACCTAACAGAGGAAGACCGACTTACCTACTTCTGGCCAGTTATTTAAAACCACCCACTGAAATCCTCAAGCAATACATCTTAAAATTAACCACCTTATTATCTGGCATCCGTACTCATCATTCCTGCATGGAAGAATTTTGATTGTTTGGGGCAAAGATTACAATATATTGATCTATAGTCTTTATACCATATTCGGCCTCTTTTTGCTCCAAATCATCTAAGTGCATACGGGAATGCAAGCCTTCTTAAAGCATGCTTCACGTATAACAGATCTAAGCCAATTCCTTTCCAGCCTATTAATTTTACTTGACACATGCCTACTTTGGGCAGGGATTTCAACTTCAACAAGAAATTATCTTAAAATGGGCACCGCATGAGTGAATTTAAACTTTTACACGTGCTGAGCGCAGGAAGAATTTAACACGTTTTGTTTCACTGAACTACTTCAAACTCAAAGGAAGTATTCCTTTTTTGAAAACTGCCTTCTATTTAATTAGAAATTGAGGAGGGCTCACTGACGTGCATGGTTAAATAAATTATTTTCATAGCGCAAGATTGGCGCAGGTTGCTGTCATTTCAAAGTTTAACTATGCCAATGTTTTAATATGTTTTTAATAGTTAAAACATCCTTTTTGTTCTCTTGAAACCTGATGCATCTTAACAGCACCAGCCTGACGCAGTTGACGCTATGACGCTCTGCTTCAGGTAACCTGCAGGCAATAATAACTTTATACCAAGACCAAATTTAAAGGAAAATGCTCACCTCGAGAAAACTTCCCGCACAGCGGAGAATCTAGGGTTCTCTCATCTTGCTCAAGTGCCTGAATAGTCGCCTCTGGAAACTGCAGCAGGCTGCTCATTACCTGAGCCGTTAGGTCTTGCATTCTTCACTGTAAATAAAGAAAAAAATGCAAAAATAGACTCCTGTCAGCCATAGGTAGTTTTGAGATTGACAGAAGGTTCATCAGTATGCAGCGAATCATCTCCTATCCGTCTCCTGTAGCTCTCTTCCTTAAAAAATGGCAGGACAGTTTTTGATCTCGCAGCAGAGCAAAAGGAGAATCCTTTGCTCTTCCAATGCCTATGAGATCACCCACAAAAAGTGACGCAGAGGGACTGACGAGAGAAATAACAGGAAAAAAAACGATACACTCTGCGTTCAAGTCTACTCCCATAGGTGACTAAGATGCGATCTGAGAGCAATCATATTTTACAACATTTCTCAGTAACAGGTATAAGTTTCCATTTGTCCTTTCCCTTGATTTTATACCTTATTCTTTATTGTCAGTTGTCTTCTAGTAGATTTCACGCATCATTTATGCCTTGTTGACTTTTTGCGTGCTTCTTTTGAACATTAACGCATACTACGTTCTCAACTACCTTCACTCTCCAATTCTTCCACAAAATGTACTGTTGATATTTTCACATTACAAGCAATACAGACTTTCATAGCTCATCGATTAGATAGTAGTTTTCCAGACCCTTGTGATGTAGACATAACACAGCACTTTAAAACACCGATTTTTTTCTGTGCTTAGAGCCTCGTCTTGCTTATTCCAGTCCTTTCCTTCCTCCTGCCTGTCCTTATCACATCTCTGCAGCATTTTACAAAAATTTCTAGGCCTTTCAGACAGTTTCCACACTTCTGGAGGTGCTCCACAAAGAGTTCACATGTCACCATGTCAAGATAGATCTTCTGGTGGAAAAACTGAAAAGCTGAGCTGATTTACAAGATTAAACAGGAGCCTACATAAGAGAGATTCCATACACATGGAAACACAGACTACTTTAAGTAACTACGTTTTGCAAGTTCTATGGGTTACTGGAAAAGCCTCTGGCAGACAAGACAGATTTCATCATCTTGTTCAAATAGCACTGCTTTCTTTGTGAAGTCTCAAAAGGAAGACATCGTACGTAGTTCGCTCTTCCTGGCTGTTACACATGCCGACCAGCGCAGGCATCAGACACAACCCTTACCCTATGCTACAAACCACTACAGCCAGCCACTTGAATGTGCACACAAAGCATATTGCATTAACTGCACCGTACATGTTCTCCTGCAAACGAAGCTTTACGATTGTTTCTTCCAGCGTGCACTAATAACCTGTTTGCCTGACAGCACAGCAGGTTCCAGCTAGTTTTGAAGACGAGACTCTGGGAGCAACACAAAGTTGTTAAAGAGAAAGGTTTATAAATCAATACAATTTATATGAAGGGTACTTCTGTGGAGAAAGATTATGCTCTAAAGCCTGGGCATTGGAATCTCCCACATTTCAAGTCACAAGCACTCTGTCTGGGAATATGGTCCCGTATCTTCTGCCAGCATGAAAACAAGGAGCGCGTGAAACACGGGCAGTGTAAGTCAGGGTCCCGCACTAAGCGCGAGTCAACATTTTGAAAGACACGTTGCCGATGGCAAAGCCAGTACTGTGGGACGCTGCTGCAGCCAGCCAGCCTGACCCCTCTGCCGGCGTTCCCAGCTAGCACAGATCGAGTTTCAAGTGGGACAACTTATTTGCAATAGTTCTGTTGGGTTTGCTTTTTGGTACTTGTCATAGCACCTTTTAAATGTTTCAGCTTGTGCCCAGTGCCTCTGTTCCTGTCACTGGGCACCACTGGAAAGTACCTGGCTCCCTCCTCTTTACCCCCTCCCTTCACGTATTTATATGCATCGATGAGATCCCCCCCGAGCCTTCTCTTCTCCAGGCTGAACAGTCCCAGCTCTCTCAACCTTTCGTCACAGGAGAGATGCTCCAGTCCCCTCAAACCACCTTTGTGGCCCTTCGCTGTCGCGTTGCTGGCTCACGGTCACCTGGGTGTCCACCAGGACGCCCAGGGTCTTTTCTGCTGCCAAGCTGCTTTCCAGCTGGGCAGCCCCCGACATATACTGGTGCACAGGCTTGCTCTTCCCCACCTGACTATGACAACATATATTAAGGAATTTTAGAAAACAGCACAAAATTCTGAAAAGAACATATATGATCGTAGTGAATGAAAAAAAATCTGTTTTGTAAATAAGCATGGAGATGTCTGAAAAACAAGTCTGTGTGGCAAGTACTTCACGATTACCAATGCAATGTATTAGACTAGTAGCAAGACAGTTTTAAGAAGAAGAGTGAACAAGTGAAGATCTTCCAGTAGGGCAGGTAACAGCACTCGGGAAAGCTCAATGTATCAAAGCATGTCAAAATGCCGCAGCATCAGGCATGCCCAGGTTTCCTCCAGTAAGCCAATGGGCATTTTAAACATTGCTTTTCTAGACATCCGGCTGGGCTATATGAACTAGGGAGATAAAATCCATAATAAATGATGAACAACAGATATAGCGATCTGGTTATTAGGATGTTTTACTTGCATCACTCTGCTAAGTTAAACCAAGCATTACTGGGAAATCAAAACAGTGGGAAAATAGTTAGACCAAGACAGGTTAAAGGCATGAAGCCTCTCCTTTAAGAGAGAGATCCAATACTAACTGCATTTCTGCTCTCTTTGAAACCAATGACTACAAGCACGTTCCTATTGCTGTCTGTTAGAAATCAGATTAGTGTAAAACGCCACAGGCTTACTCCATGTTCAGGAGTAAACCAGAATCCAACCTCCCGGCTGTATCCTATACCCAAGTGGTCTGTGTACAAGTTGCCAAAATTACCATTCTTCTTCACCCTAGATGCTTATGACTTCCAAACATCATGAACTATTTCCAGAGAAAGGAACAGGCCACAGGTCATAGACCAATGACAGATTTTTGGATTAAAAAGCACCAGGGGGAAAAAAAAACAAACAAACAATTGAGAAACGATACACTCAAGCAGAATCGCATACAGCCAAAAGTCAGGGTTCTGGGATGTCAGTTTTGACATGAGAATCCGTTTCAAAGGCCAACAATGCTGTTGTAGTCAGGTTCAGTGAATTTGCACTTTGCCATATTTTACTCCTGCAGAAAGAGGATTTAGTGAGTGAGTCAGCAGGTGATTTAGTGAGTACCACTGGGTCATTTCTTTCCCACTTAGGCAGAAAACCTCCCGCCGATGTTTTAGGCAAAAACCCTACATTTCATCCAAAACCTAAGTTTTAGTCTAAAAAGCCACTAGCGTTACAGAGACAGCCTGTATCAGAATTCTACAATATCAGGCTTATTTCCCTCAAGCGCAGCCTACGAATTGTCTTGCAGAGTGTGTGCGGATGCTCCACAAGCTCTCTGAGAAGCACGAAGCTACAGCAGAAGGTGAGAGGAAGAAAGAATTTCAGCTCTCTGTCCCAACAGCCCCCAGCAGCTGAGATCCTGTACCTGATGCAGACCATAGATCTGATTCCCTCTACATGAAGAAACAAACAAAACCAACACAGATCAGAAGCTGACACTAGAGCCATTTACCCAGCTACCTCCTGTGCTTATTCTCTACCAGGACTGTAAGAGACTGAAGTGTTAAGAACAATTGTCTCAAAGCTTGCTTGTGTGTGTTTATCTGATAAGAGCAGACAGCAGACCACTCTCTTGTCTGATAAGACCTGAGGGCAGACCATTCTTTGGCTTATCAGGTACCACTAGCTTGCAAGGAAACTTGTGCAAACTTGCTGAAGCAGCAGGCCATTCTTTGGCTTATCAGGCACCACCAAGAATAGGACAGCAACTCGTGTCTGGGCCAGGCCGCTTGACCTGATGCTGCCCTGGGTAACCAAACCGAAACGAGAGGGCAGGCTCCCTCTCCAACACCGGATAAAAGACGGCACAACGAAACCTGAGTGTGGCCATCCACCACCGAAAAACTGAAGACTGAAGACCAACGGGACGCCGCTGGATCCATGGTGGTGACTATCCTTTGCTGATCTCTCTGAATGCTTGCTTAATTTCCTCCTAATATTTCCTGCCTTTCCTATCGCTTTATGCCTTTATATTTACCCAATAAAACATCTGATTGGCGGCATATGACCTCGTTTGTGTCTTAATTTCACCCTTGGGATCATTACAAACCTTCCCCAAGCCTGACAATCAGACCGGGACTTGAAAACGACTACACTCGCATTCCAGAGTCACCGTCCCTGTCTAATGTGGCTAAGCTAGCAAAAGTTCCTAAAGTCAGTTCCAAAATGATGCTCTTTTTTACATTGCTTGGTGTACCTGGACAGACAGATGGAGATGCTAAGCATCTTCATACAGAGCACACACGCAGCCTTCCAAATAGGGGGAGACAGTAGCTAACAAGACGTTTCCAGCATACCCCACCGCTACGCCCCTCCCAGCACAAATTCCAGAATCACACATCACAATGAAGAGAGAGGCCTTCCAGAATCACTGGCTCTTGGGCACACCACCCGTTTTGGGTGAGGGGATGGCTAGGTGTTTCAAAGTGCAATGTCTCATTTGATGTAATGGCACGGAAAACAAGTACAATAAATAGTCAATTTTGCACTGTAGCCGCAAATGAGCCGTTGCCTCAAGTCCTTTGCTTTGCCAGAGGGAGTCCCTTGTGCGGGCACTGAGGAGCCCCAAACGAGTCAAGCTTTGTGTCAGTCTGTGGGATGTTTTTCTTTTTGCCAGGACTGAAGAACTGTAGCAGGGATGCTATGTGATGGTTTGGTTTGGTTTGGGTTTTTTTTTCTTTTCAGGCGATCAGGGAGATCTCTTTCTTGTGGTGACAATCCCAGCGTTAAGCCAGAAAACCCAGAGCAGCGTTTGACTCCTCTGCAGCAGAAAGAAGCTACAGTACGGCATTTGAAAGCAAAGCTGAAGGAATCTGAGAGCAAGCGTCAAGAAAGGTATCCTTCACTTCAGAGATCAGAGTTAGAAAGATTGATTGAGGAGCACTGAGGGGTGGGAATCCTGAACGTTTCTACTCCTTTCTTGAGCACATAAAGTTGTCATGAAGACATTTGAAATAGGATCAGTCTGATTAGGTTGGTTTCAGGTATTTCAGGTTTCATAGCGTGCGCAGTGAATACGTACCATGCAGTTTAGTTATGAATATGGCTGTCTCTTTTCCCTTTTTTGAACTTTCCCAATCGAATATTTTTCAGGGATAATTTTTTACCAGTCTGATTTAGCATTGAGACCTTTTAGACATAAACCAGTTTGTACCCGCAAGCACGTATTACCTTAGTCTCCTGGTCTACCTCACTCAGTGAAATATGACTACAAATGTCCCCCTCCTCCCCTAATGGAAAGAAACGCTCTCACACCAACCAGTGTGCCCGCTTGTGTCCTTGTCGTCACTTGGATATTGAATTTTTCACACTAGCCCTTTGTATGGAGGCTAAGCAAAGAAGTGACCCTGTGCATTAGACAGCAAGAGCTGTCGTCTCTTTTCCTAAAGCTGCCCTCGGAGAGCTGGCTCTCCAGCACACACACGGCAAGCGGGCACACAGGGGTGTTTGAATGGAGCCCCGAGGCAGAGGCCCAGGCACCCCTTGGTGCAGCTCGGGGTAGCCTGACCTCTGCATCGGCAAGGGCCGGATCTCCCATAGGGGCCCCCTCTCCCCACTTGCTTGCAAGTCAAGGCAGCAGCCTCTGGCTCCGCGCGGGGCTGGCTGGGTGCAAAGCAAGGCAGGTGCCTGCAGCCCCGAGCCGTCCTGCTGTGCGAGGCCAGCGCTGGCTCTGGCTGTACGTGAGGAGCTGCTGGCAGGCACGGGGGACGCCTCCAGGCAGCCGTTTCTCATTTGCTCCAGGGCGAGGCAGTAGGGCAGACGTTAAGCGCTGGACTGCTCGGACCTGAGCTGGAGGCCACCACTTGCACCTCAAAAGGTGCACGATGCCAGCACAGCCCCCAAGGCTGCTGGCTGTGTGGCGAGGTGGGTGACTCCAGTTAGCAATCAGCCGGCGTGTCTTGGCAGCCGGCTTACAGCTCTGGCAGCTCTCTCAGAGGCGGCAGAAAACGGTGCCTGGAGGAATGGGCTTCCTTCTTGGAGCATCTCTGCAGCATAGCCATGCCAGTGCGGTGGAGCCTCACCTTGACTCTTGAACTGCCCAGTCAGCAGAATTGTTACAACCTTTTTATTTTGCTCCAGGGAAAGAGAAATAGGCCAGCTCAAAGCTCAGCTGCGACGGATGAAGGAAGACTGGCTGGAAGAAGAGTGTAATCGTGTGGAGACGGAGCTGGCCTTCTTGGAAGCAAGAAGGGAAGTGAAAGAACTTCAGCGGGTTATTGAAAGCATGAAGAAGAGCTTGGCTGAGAAGGACAAAACAATTGAGAAATACTTTGTCGGCATAAGCACTGAAAACAAGAAGCTGGAGTCTTTGCTGCAGAGGATGGAGATGGCTCGCAACAGCTCCGAGAGAGATGAGCAGTGCCTGGAGGACACGTGTGCCTCAGAGGGGAAGCCGTCAGCGTTGCCTGCCACGGTGCCAGACAGCAGCATCACAGGGGACCAGGCTCTGGAGGAGTTGGCAGATAGTGGGCTGCTTCTTAATGAGGAGGAGGAGAAAGTCCGCAACGTGATGGTGGAACAGGCCGTCCAGACGGATGTGGTGCCATATAGCCTGGATGTGGAGCAGCTCATTCAAACCATCTTCAGCGCTCAAGATGCCTGTCTTCTGAGCCCACCTTCTTCACTGAATTCCCTGGGTGAATTTTCTCTGGCAAGCTTCAGCGATTCTGGTATCCTGGTGGACTTGACTCCAAGGGATCCAAGCTCCGCCATCCTTCTGTCTCCTCTGGCATCTCCATGCAGGAAGGTGGAGCACGGAGTTAATGAAAACCGTTTTGCGAAAGAACTTGATTTTCCAGAGCCTCGTGATGCTGCAGCCTGTGGGTATGTCAAGGCTTTCTCTCAGGCAGGAGTAAAGAGGAGATACTGGCACAGCAGTCTCCTGGCAGAGGTCTTCTGACTATTAGCAGCCCCTTTTGTGCCAACTCTCCTGTGGGCTTTCAGTGCTCATAGAGGAGGAAGAGATCCCATTTCCAGTGTCGGAGCATTGCTTTGTGGTTGCGGCCTGGTCTACCATTTGGCTTCTGACTATTTGACTTGCGCTATAAATCGGTTCAAAACCATGTTCCTTGTTTCAAAACGAAAAAGCCGAACCCTGTAGTTCCACAAGATGTTTTTCAGGGGTGTTTTTAAGAATACTGCTGTATATATGTTGTTGGGAGTCTTGAAACGTGTTACAGTGATAAGTATAGGTGTGGGTACACTTTGAATATTAATGTTGTTTCAGAGTCTTAATGGAACCTGATAGTCGTTCAAGCCCTTTGAAATAGCAGGTATAAATGGATTGTGCTTTAACTTCTTGTTTATTTAAGTGCTTTGTTGTAAATTACCTTTATAATCGCAAGTTCAGTAAAGCACGTTAGAACTGTTCAACATGTGCGAGCGTTTTCTTGTAGCAAAGCCCTAAAAAGCACCCTGTCCCAGCTGAGCTGTCAGGCCCAGGCAGAGCTGGAGGAGGCACTGTGTCAGGGCGTAAGGAGCCATCGGGACCCAGAGAACAGAGGCAGACGGAGAAAACCTAATGCCGGCTCCAAGCGTAAGCACTCAGCCAGAGAAAAAGCCTCCTGGCGTGTGTCTGCGGACGCACACGCCGCCCGCTCTGCCGCACCCACGCCGCATTGACGGGTGCAAGCGACCTCATCTGTAACCCAAGGCGATCTTCCAGAAGCTCGTACCTCCTCATTTCTGCACTGCCAGGAGAGTATCCGTCTCCTGGCACGGAACAGAAGTCCAGAAGGCCTTGTTTAAGCCGGCCGAGAGTCATGCGGTCTCGGCCTGCCCACGGAGATGCCACTGTGAGCATCAAACCGCCCATTCTCCGTGTCCAACCCTTGACATCTGCGCATGGATCAGAGGAGGGCAACACCAACCCACAGATGAGATGGTGGGGTTTGTCTGGCTCCACCCAGCCGTGCCACACCACCTCTGGCCTTGTGTAAGCCAGGGCAGAAGAGGCCGGGTGAAGGCAGACAATGCCGTGCCTTGCTCTGCGGCTTTTGGGCAGAAGGGGGTTATCAGGAAGCCACAGGGGAGGAGGAATTGATGGGCCGATGCCACTTGTATGAGGTTCAACAAGGCCAAGGGCCGGGTCCTGCACTTGGGTCACAACAACCCCATGCAACGCTGCAGGCTTGGGGAGGAGTGGCTGGAGAGCTGCCTGGCGGGAAAGGACCTGGGGGTGTTGGTCAACAGCCGGCTGAAAGTGAGCCAGCGGTGTGCTCAGGTGGCCAAGAGGGCCAATGGCATCCCGGCTTGTAGCAGGAATAGTGTGGCCAGCAGGGCTAGGGCTTGGTTGGTGGTGGGGGATTTAACAAGTGAAGGGCAGCGTTCACTGGTGCAATGTCAACAAAATGAGCGAGGACCAAGTGAAGAGGGAGAAAAGTCCCCCCATCCCTCTCCCTGTCTTACCAATCCCAGTGGCTTGCTTTCTGAGCTATTTAATTGTATTCTTTTGAATGGGAAAAGCACTGAGCATCTATTTTGCTGATCACACGTAGCTGCTTTTTTAAAAAATTTATTAGTACGCCAGTTTTGCAGCTTGTCTTCCTCTCTTTGACTTCTTTGCAGTAACTTTGTCTGGTGTCCCACTTCTTAGCCACCTGCAGTTTTTCTTTCAGCTACCCTGCAGAAACATGAAGTTCAGCAAGGCCAAGTGCAAGGGCCTGCACACGTGTCGGGGCAATCCCGAGCACAAGCACAGCCTGGGCAGAGAAGGGACCGAGAGCAGCCCTGCGGAGAAGGACTCGGGGGGTGCTGGCTGCCGAGAAGCTCAACACGAGCGGGCAACGTGCGCTCGCAGCAGAAAGCCAGCCGGACCCCGGCTGCACCGAAGGCAGCGTGGCCAGCACGGGCGGGGGAGGGGATTCTCCCCCTCTGCTCCGCTCTCCCGACTCCTCCCGGCGCCGCCCCCCGGGCCGCGGCTGCTGCACCACTCACGGGGGGGGCTGCGGATTTTCCTCCCCAGCGGTGCGGCTGCAGACGCCGCTTCTGCGCCTCAGCCCCTCTCTCCGGCACCGAGGAGGCCCCGCTGCCAGGGCGGGCTCCCGGCCGCCCCCGAGAAGGGGCCCCGCCGAGGAGGGCCGGTCCCGCCAGGCCCCCGGGCCGCGCTGAGGGCGGCGAGGCGGGCCAAGATGGCGCCGGGGGCGGGCGGTGCCTGTGCAGGGCGGGCCGCGGGCCGGAGCCCTGCCTGGCGCGGGAGGAGCGGGCGCGGCTCGGCGCCGCGGAGGGGAGGGGGGAGCCGGAGCCGGCGCCGGTGCCGGTGCCCAGCCGGGGGCGGTGGGGATCGGCGGGGAAGGCGGCCTCGTTGGCTTGGCGGCCCGGAGCCGGGCGTCGTCGTCGTCGTGGTGCAGGCGCGGTGAGGTGAGGTGCGCGCCGGGCTCCTCCCTGCGAAGGGGCGAGCGGGGGTGAGGGGCTGCTGGCAGCGCTCGCCCAAATCCCTTTCCCGGGTGGGGCTGGTTGCCGTCTTTCCCCTGCGGCGGACGGCGTCTCGGGAAAGGTCTTGTTCAGCACAGAGGCGGAGCCGGGCGAGCTGAGGAAACTCGGGGCTGGGGAGCGCCCGTGGCCGCTGCTGAAGAACCCCCCCCCGCGCCTGCAGGGTCGGGAGATACCGGTGTGGCCCTGGCTGCTTCCCTCGGTCACCCCTCGGGGTGCTCACGGGGGGGTGCTCGGCGGCGGGAAGCCCCCGTTCGGGTCCTGTCCGTAAAGTTCACGTTTGAGGTATTTGCTAACAGCTGTAGTTGTACTGACAGTAATCAGTTCTGAAGTGGCCTTCACCCACATCTGGTTTCCATTCTTTTTTTTGTGCCGAAGATACCTTACCGGTGTGTGTTCATAGAATGCTTTAGGTTGGCAAAGACCTTGAAGATCCTCGAGTCCAACCATTAACCCAGCACTGCCAGGTCCACCACCAAACCATGTCCCCAGGCACCACATCTCCCCATCTTGTGAATACCTCCAGAGATGGGGACTCAGCCACTCCCTGGGCAGCCTGTTCCAGTGCCTGACTGCCCTCTTGGTGAAGAAATTTTTCTTTATATCCCATCTAACCCTCCCCTGGCACAACTTGAGGCCATTTCCTCTCGTCCTATGGCTTGTTACTTGGGAGAAGAGACCTATCCCCACCTCGCTACAACCTCCTTTCAGGTAGCTGTAGGGAGCGATAAGGTCTCCCCTCAGCCTCCTTTTCTCCAGGCTAAACAACCCCAGCTCCCTCAGCCGCTCCTGATAAGACTTGTGCTCTAGACCCTTCACCAGCTTGGTTGCCAGAGGGACGTACAGAGGGACAATTACTTCCCTACCCCTGCTGGCCACTCTATTCCTGATACAAGCCAGGATGCCATTGGCCCTCTTGGCCGCCTGGGCACACTGCTGGCTCATGTTCAGCCGGCTGTCGACCAACACCCCCAGGTCCTTTTCCTCCAGGCAGCTCTCCAGCCACTCCTCCCCAAGCCTGCAGTGTTGCATGGGGTTGTTGTGACCCAAGTTCTGCTGGCACTGAACATTGATGTGCATGTGTAACACCACTCCCACCACCCCCCCAAAAAAAAAACCCAGGATTGAAGGCAGATGGGTGAATAGCAAGGAGAGATTTCCTTTCTAAAAGAATGAACTCGTGGCTTTTCTTCTGAGCTGAATTCCTGTTCATGTCTGTCTTTGAATGCTGGAAAGTGTCCTGCCTCTCTCAATCCTGGACCGAGGGCTCTGTGGGGAGGATGGCATGGCAGGCTGGTCCTCTGTCCCTGGGAATGACTTTCAGAGGTGGTGAGATTTTCTTGAGCTGCTGAATTCTTCTGCAGGGTTCAACCCTTGCAGGATTTAATCTTGGTTGTGCAGAGCTTGTAATGGGAGGGATGCCTGGGTGTGTGCTGGTGGGGTAGGTGGGTGTTGAGAGCCCAGCTGTGCCTGTGATGGCTGCTGCTGCTGTGGTTCCTGGATTGGCACCTGAATGAAATGGGAGCCCAGTCTCTGTTAAGAGCTGTTCTCAATCCATAGGAAAATCCAATGCTGAGACTGAACTACTTGACCTGAAACTGCTGTTTCTTCCAGGGAAAATGCTGCACGAGATGAGAAGCCTTGTCACTGAGGAGCCAAAGTATTGGCTGGACGTTACCTCTCTTTGGAGACACCTTGATGGGCGTGAGGGGGAAAAAAAGACAATGTCTCTCAAGAAAACCCCTGGTCTCTCAAGAGAAAATGAGAAGGAGAGGCAAATACTGCAACTCAAAGGCAGCAGAGAGAAGAAGAAAGGAGAGCGACTGTGTCTGAGGAATGTCAGGCAGAAGCTGGAGAGAGGTGTGTGGTAGCAGAGGGAAAGAGTGACCAGGACTGCCGGCCTGAAAGCAAGGCTTCCTTAGAAGAGCCTTCCCAAAGCAGTGGAGAGAAACCTGTTGCAAATGAGCAGCTTCGCTTCAGTTGGAGAGTTGCTTGTCGTTGTGGTGGAGCGGTTGCCAAAATGCTTCCTTCACAGGTATGCTAAAGTGCCTGTGTTTGCAAAGAATTTAGCAAAGGCGAAGGGAGGTGTGTAGTTTCTTTGTCATTTCAGTTGCGTGTTGTATGTTTTAGACTAACAAAGTGATGGAAGCTGTTTCTGTATTTTCTCAGAAAAGCCCTTAAGGTGCATTTCCCTGAAGGAAGTGGCAATAGAAGGGCTGTTGTTAATTTCTGGGCACTGTTACCCTGAATCCTTTTCAAATCAATGCCTTTCATTGAGGATAAGTCAATAAGTCAGAGGCTGAGGTAGCTGGGCCTGTGAAGTCTGGTGGAGTGTGAGGAGTGGTCTGATAGTAGTTTCCAGCTCCTTAAAGGGCCATGGCAAGGAAGCCAGCCTCCCCTCAGTTGTGGCAGAGAGTGTAGAGGAAGGGGCAAAAGGCAGAACTTGCAGCTTGAGTGGTCTCTGGTTGGATACTGGGGAGCACTTGTTCCCCAGGAGGGTGGTGCAGCCCTGGGATGTGTCCTGGGGGGATGGATCTTGGTCCTTGGGACAGAGTGGTGGTGTAGGGACTTCCAGGGGCCCCTTCCATCCAGCACTCTTCTCACAGGAGAAGGATACTATAGATGATGAAAATAAAAAAAAACAGCAAAAGAAACCCTGTGCAGCTGCAATCTATGCCGATATGTCTTACTTGAAGATAACAGTAGTTTAACCAGATTTTTTTTCCCCTCCTAAAGCTAGTACCTTGGGAAGATGGGATACCTGAGCCTGCCAACAGGAATGTTTGCTTAAATTCATGCTGTGCGTTTGAACTCTCCTGGTCTGAAGGTAGTCAGAGCTCTCTAGATGCCCTAACAGCATTAAACAGGTGCAGTTGTGCATTCACAGGTTTTCACTTAGGTAATCTAGTTTACAGCCATGGGAAATATTCTGGGCGTGTGATCTAGAATTCTAAAATGATGACAACAAGGAAACAAGGAAAGGACTCCTTGCTCTTGCCAAGCTGTTTCTCCATCCCTGTGCTTGGCCTATGGAAGCTGCTCTCGGCGCTGACGCTGGGAGATCTGAGGCCTTCTGCAAAAGCTCTGAGTGCTGAGGACTGGGATTTTTCCAAAGGATCCTGTTTCTCTTTGGGCTTTGTGGGGAGGGATTGCAGTCATGCAAGAGCTGTTGGGGAGCTGAGTCGTCTTCTGGGCTGCTCTCTATGGGGCAGGAGGGCAGTGTCTTTGAGCTGCCTGTCTTTCTGGAAGGATTGCCCACATTTGCCTTCCCTCTCAAATGCCCCTTAGTGGCACTTGTTTGTTTTTTTTTTTTTAAAAAAATGTGTGTGTGAATAGCTGAGTGCTAGTATACAGTGAATCGTCGTCTTCTGCTTAGAGTGAATGGTTTTATGATGACAAATATCCATTCAATGTTACAAAAAATGGGTTCCCTTAAAGTTTCAGGTGCTTGCTGATGGATTCCCAGCTGACAAAGTTGCTGATGCCTGACAATTGCTGAAATGCTCTGCCAGCTGACAAAGTCCCCTCCCAGCTTTAAGTAGTAAACCCCCCTGAAGCGGTGTTCAGATTATCTAGTGTGATTTCTTCCAATTAATCAGAATTGTCCAAAGCGTGTACTTTTGTTCTTAAAAACTAGGATCATGGGAACATCTTCTGTGTCTGGTTTAAGTGAGTTAAAGCTCTGAGGGTCTGTAATGTTCTTTTTCCCTCTCTGAGAGGGAGCTGAACGTGCCCGTCTCGCCCCGCAGGAGCGAGGATGCCGTGTGCGGGTTCAAGGCCGTGCTATCCTCGCAGCTTGCGTCCTGGGGTTGAGGCTGGAGGGGCGTCACCCCGCGAAGGTTTGGTGTGTTGGAGCAGTGGGTGCTGTGAGGTCTGGAAGGCGACCAGCGCTGTGAGGGCTGGTGGATGGCGGTGGGGTGGCAGTGGCTGGTGGGGGTCCGTCATTTGCATAGCCCAGCCCCCCGCATGCTGCAGAACGCCCGGGTCCCTGTGGCAGTTGGGCCAACGGACGCAGCGCAGCCAGTAGATGCCCTTGGAGCTCCTCTGTCTGGCATCAGTCCCTCGGTGTCTGTGATTCAGGAGAGGTGAGGTTTGAATCTACAGGTCTCCTTAGAGGACCTTGCGGAGCTGTGGGCTGCGGCTGGGGACTGGCTCTCTGTCTCTGCTCCAGTGAGTGGTCCCTAGGAAGTGGAAGGGCTTTAACGGGTGAATCTGCCCTTTCCCTTCTTCTGGGGGTTACGGGAGCTGTTTTGGAGGTGAGGGAGATGGAAATTGATGGCCTTGAGCCAGATGGGCTAGAGCAGGGATGGACTGTCATTTACCTGACCTCAGTTGTGTATCTGTAATGTAGTTGGAATCGTCTCCACCTGCACAGGTGGACTAAGGTCCTATTTTGTTTTAAAGGAGACAGACTGAATAACATCGGTGAATGCAGTGCGCGGTCATTCTGACCAAATATGTAAGCATTTCCTTTAGGGTAAGATAAACAGTGCCTTGAACTGACAGGTTAGACTGACCAACTCTCCGTTGCCTACAAATGGGCCCAAGGTTGGCTCGGACATGGGTGTCTACAGTAGAGACAGCCACGTTAAGTCAGATGAATCCCACTGCTGTCTCCTGTGTTCCTCATCAGGTCTCTGACAACTCTGCTGTTAGCCCTTACTGAAGCCAAGTACAGTCTCTGTCTCTCTCATTTCTCTCTGTTTTGTTTTGTTTTGTTTAACAGAAAGGAAAGTCAGTCCTAGACAGTCAGTTGCAGAAGAAAGTTTGTGTTTGAGGCTTGTGCTTGGATCTTGAAGTAGGTCTAAGTATATGCCTTTTCCTCTTCTGTCCATCCCTCAGAAGCTTAGGCACTCTCTGTTTGTCCTGTTTCTGAGGACCCGCTGCCCAAGGCGCCTGGCATGGCACAGGGAGATTGTGTCTCTCGTGTCACACCGTGACTTTTGTTAGCCAGCAGGAGTGCAGTATTTTCAGGACATAAGCTAAGTGAATTGCACTGAAGTGAACAAAGTGCTCTCTAACTTCCGAGAGATAATACTGCAATCTAATCAGAATAGCAATATTTTGAGCAAAAGATGCTTAAAAAAATGAGGTAAAAATTATTAGCATAGCGCTATTTTTTTAATTTGGATTTTTATATATTTTAGATTTGAAGTTTGAATTTCAACAAATTTAGTTGAATTGATGTGGAAAAGATGTTCCCGTAGCCAAGTATTTCTTTCAAACGCGAATAAGCAAGGTGTAGCAGCTACAAATAGTGGTTTGGCTTGACAGGGTTTTGTATTTTTGAACCCAAATCTACAAGTTCCTGTTGAATGAAAGTGGCCTGGAAAAGTGACCTTTCAAATCTGTGTCACAAATGTTACGGTCCACCCCCTTCTAAAGAATTCTTGTTGATGTTGCTCACTAGAGACATAGGCAATTAGCGGTTGGGCTGTGGCCTCTCAAGACATGGAATCATAGAATCGTTTTGGTTGGAAAAGACCTTTAAGATCATCAAGTCCAAGCTTAAACCTAGCCCTGCCAAGTCCACCACTAAACCACGTATCTCCGTTTGTTCAGCAGACTCTCAGGTTGCAGCAAGCGCCCAGACGTCAGAGCGCCAATGGAGGATCCAAAGCAGAAGTCATCAAGTTACAAAGGAGGAATGGGCAAGTAAAAGGCGAAAGCCTGAATCCCCTCTGTCCTACATAAGGATCTGCTCAGCTCTGGGCTGGCGGCATGGGCCACCTGCAATTCAGGGTCTCGGGCACAAATCTTCTGCACTTAGGCACTTGTCTCCTTCCTCACAAAGGAAAAAAAATAAATAAAAGGAGATCCCTGCTCCTTAGTTCAGTAAAGGGAAAAGAAACTGGTGCTTAGCTCTGTTTGCCTGCCTCTTTGGGAGGGTGGACTTGAGCCCAAAGGAGAAGAGTGGCCTAATAGCAAGCTGCTGAGCAGGCTGAGGGGGTGCAGGGAGTCTGCTCCCCGGGAAGCTGTTCCGCTTGGTATAATTTCGTACCTGTCTTCTTGGGGGTTTGAAGCCGAGTTGCCAGCAGGCACACCATAACTCCTTTCTCTCTCTCTCTCTCTGTCTCTGGCCCATCAATTGTCCCGTCACCGCTCCAGATTTACAGAAAGTGGGACGCCCACCGTTAAAGGGAGAGTGTCGCCTCGGGATGCCTGCAACCTCGAGCTTAGCCTTGTGCTTGGTCCATGGGAGAGCCGCGGCTCTAACTGCCAGTCTGCGTGAGTAGGGGATGCGGATATGGGACTTTTGTGGGGAGCGCCTGAGCCTCTGGGCTGCTGGAGAGGCTGAGACCCGTGCCAGCCAATTCATCTTTGAGCTCCAAATGCCTTTAGCTCGAGCTGCAGGTCTGCTGGGGATTGTAGGGCTTGTTTTACCCCTTAAAAAAGAAGAAGGGAATTGGACACTTTTCAAAATGAAAGTGTCGTTTCAGACAGAAAGTCAAAAATTTCTGGTTTTCCATTTTTTTGGCCATGTTTGACTTCAGATCACACATAGTTTCAGTGTTCTCTGAACTTTGGTTTTTGGTGACCAAATTACTCACCGCAAAGATTTATTTCCCTCATAATGATTAGTTTTAATACTTTTGGAGCAGTATTGAGTGCATACATCTATATGTTCCTTCTCTTTACGTATCTGTACTTATATGTAGGTATGGAAAGCTCAGGGCACGTCTTGATCTTAGTCATGCAAATCTCACTTGTTTGATTTCACTGGGGTATGAGGGCATTGGGTAAGGTGGTGGTTACTGGGCTCCAAAGTGGAAGCTTGACCATAAGCAGGTCTTTGCAGATCGTGGTGGCCTTTTGAACATTTGGCCTGTTGAAAACAGTGGTCTTTTGCTTGCTTTCCTGTCCCTAGATACCTAAATCCTGGGGAAGCTGTGTTTTAGATGCCTTCACTCTATTTTGGTTCTCATTTGGCGTTCCGATGCTGAAGGTCAGGAAAAGCCTAGGAGAAGGGAGAAATGCACGTCCAGTCCCTGTTCCAATAAATAATAACCCCCAATGAAGAAAACAAAATAAAGCCCAGCATCTGGAAGAGTCACTAGATAGAGGTTGCCCGACTTGGCCCAAAAGTTTCGATTGTAGAGCCTAGCGTTCTCGGGCATGTTGGGTGCAGGGGTCGGGCAGGGTCTCCTGATGGAGGCGGGAGCTGTGGGAAATCCCGGCCTGTTTGGATTCCACCATGTAGCAGGGGGGAATGAAGACAGGCACGCATCCTAAACTGGGTGGATTTACTCAAGGAGAAGCTGGGGAGGGCGTTGATAAGGTGAGAGGACGGGAACCCCGTCTCCTCACCCGGTTCTTACTGCTGGATGCGGTGCGTGTCCCAGGTGGTGTGATGGGGAGATGCTGTGCAGCCTCGTCCCAGTTGAAAGCTCAACCTGGCCCTGCAAATGCCAGGTGCATCCTTTCCCCAGGCAAGCAGACAGCAGAAGAGAGCTTTCCTTGGGCTGCTTTTGTGTGGCCCCTGCTGTCTTTGGTGTAGCGTGAAAGACCCATCCTGGTCTTTAGAGAGGAGCCAGGCACCGAGCTGTTCAGCGCTTTTAAAGCCGACCTGCTTCTAGGCATGCCCAGAAACACGGGTTTCACAGAGCTGAGCAGCTTTGCTGATTGAGACCGGGATTTCAGAGTGAGGTGGCAGCTAGGGAGAGGGCTACTTCCAAAATTGCCCCCTTGGAGCTGGGGACCTGGCATCCTTTCCTAAGTCCAGCCTCCAGCCACTGCAGGGTGGGCATCGCTTCCCCAAGGACCTGGAAACATATTGCCTTTCATGCGACATAACAAAATAGTAAACCTACTTTATAACAGCCTATCTTAGACACACCGTTACGTAGAATGTATTTAAAGGAAATGGGAATTCTGCAGGGTTTGTTTCTTATTTTATTGGTATTTTGAGCCTTGTCTTGCTTCCACGCTGAGGTGCTTCATTACAGGTCTCCTGTTCCTCCCTTCTGAAATTCTGTAAGGAACAGTAAGCCGCTGGCTTTTGAAATCCGGGCACTCGACAGGCTGTGAGTGTTTGCTAGAGTTGGCAGAATACGGTGTGACCGCAAACCCTCTCAGGATGAAGAGGCTGCAAAAGCCCAGGCTTCATGTCTGTCATTAGTGTTTCTGAATGATAAGAGTGCAATTGGGGGGAAAAACCAGCAAATGACAGCAGTCATAACTTGAAATGCATTACCATGGCTTTGTTACTATCAAAAATATAGTTCAGGCAACCAGTCAATATACTGGCTAGGGTTTTGCTGTTCTTGTCAGTAGATGACACTTGAACTCTCTTAGTTTTTTGCAATCATTTCAAGGAGTGTGTTGCAGTAAATATATTTGATTAGCTTCTGACAAATTTTGCCTTTCATCCTGGGACTGCAGGGTTGTTTAATTAGTTACCTCCCAGATATGTTTGTCATCGCAGTGTTTTCTCCTCCCTGTTGAAAACAGGTCAGACTGATTTAAAATGTTTTCTGCCCGTTATAATGAAAACCATGTGTCTTACACTAAGGGTGACTGTGCAAAAGCTTTCAGCTGAATCAGGTTTAGCGTGTGACTGGATGCATTTGCATATATGCTGCGAAGGCGTGCCTGCGCGGTTCCTTGCTGTGCACCAGCCTCTCTCCTCCCTGCGTGTTGGAAGCAGCTTTAGGAGATGTCTTGAAGAGGCCTCTGAAAGGCCGTTGTTAAACTCCTGCCACCAACGTGATGGGCGGGCTGGGATGTTTCCTAGTCTGTGATGGAGCTGGCTCCCTTTCTGTGTGCTGCTAAGTCGTCCCTGCCAAAGATGACATTTTCCACCTCCTAAAAGTGCTTCTGACCAGCCTGTCCATTTCCCTTCAAGCAGACCAAATAGCACTGCCAGGGATATGAAAAATCTCCTGAGGGGACACTACAGGCTTCCTTAGAAAAATACTTGTCCGTTGGTGGATTTACAGGAGTATTTTATAAAGCTGTCGCATGCAAGTTGAGTATCATGTTATACAACTATCTGTATTTCTTGAACCTCCAGTCTCGATGTTTCTAATGAGGTTGGTGTAGCAAAGTAGCATCCTTCCATCTCTGATGGAAAGAGCCTTTTTCTTTTGCCCTTGAAATGGGTCATTGTTAAGGGTGTTACCTGAAGAAAAGCCTGAAATGCTAAAGCAAGACTTCGTCTCTTCTCGGCAGCTTTGTTTCCTTGCGCTTGTCAGTGCACGTGAGCAGTGTGGTTTTCTTTCCTCGATTGCTTGTGGTGTACAAAACAATCTTGCAGGAACAACCCCATGTTAAATAGGAAAGAAGCAGCGTTGGTGTTTCCTGGAAATGTACTGCTTCTGCTGTTAAAGATTGGAACTGGAGACGTAGCTGTGAGTTAAAGCTTTTAAGACAAATTAAAGGGCATCTCTTAAAAACAGAGGTCCTTTCACTAGTGGGCATTACAACTGAATTCTCTCTACTTTTCCAGCTGCTTCCAGTGGCTTTGCTGGAACTTCCTACGCAGTCAGGCCCTCTCTCTGCCCCTGGGGTCTCGAAATAAAGCCATCCACAGAGACAGCGTGCCACTTGTTCCTCTAGTGGCTGCACGGGAGCGGTGAAACTCTGTGTTCAGGTTTGGTCTCTTTGCTGTAGAACAGGATGCTTTTGAAGGCAAGGAAGCGCAGCAAATAGAAGTGCTTTCCATTCTGAGGACAAGCTGTCTCTGTCAGCACTGCTTTATTTCCAGCTCTGTTTCACTGGGTGACTATACGCAAAACCTAGCATCAAGACTGATAGATAAGACGCACACACACACACAAATATATGAAAAAAGAGGTCATGTTTATGGAGTCAGAAGATGGGGAAGTGCTGTGGTTTATATCCTTTGGTGCTTGTCCTCAGGGATGTTTGAAATGTCATGCAACTGCTGAAATTCACACAGGATGGACAAAGGCAGGATGCTTGGGATTCGTTGTTCTTTTGAAAACAGCCTTTGAGTTATCATTTCCATCATGTTTTTACTCTTCCCTTTTCCTTTCCAGGGAGCAAAGCCGATGTTAGCTCTTCAAGCAGCACGGGCAGTATTTCAGCGCCTGAAGTCCCTGCGTCTGCTGCTGGAAGCAAAAGATCTTCTCTTTCTCACAAGTAAGCAAAGCAGTTTTTCCTGCATAGTGCAAGCGTTGCTAGTGCAAACCCTGTCAATGCGCCAGGTCAGCCGACTGGTATTTTTTGTTGTTTCTTCCTGACAAGTATGGGAGATGCAGTCGGGTACGCCAGAAAAGGCATCGGCTGGAGTGGAGGAGGAGACAAGTGGGTGTACGTTAGTTAAGAGCGGTGCTTCGAACCAGTTCACCTTCACCTTTTGCTCTTATCCCTGCTTTCTCTTTGTGATAAACTGTCAGCTCGGCAGGTACCTTTCCAGGTCATGGCCTTATTTTCTGTAGGAAGAAGTAGACAATGTTGCCTGTGACGCTTTTCTCTTCAACACCCTTGCCCAACCTTTATAGCACTAAAACTCTACGCAAATTAAAGAAATGATCAGAGTCACCTATGGAAATGAACCTGTCATGAAAGATGCTCTCTGTCTCAGCAGAAAGCAGTCTTAGCAAACCTCCACAGATGGGAATCTCTGCGCAGGCCTGGAAGGGGAAGGCTGAAGCGTGGTTCTTTTGGCACTGGTCCAGGCTGCCGTCCTCTCATTATTTCCTGGAGTCAGAGGTTCAGGGAACGGGGATGATCTGGTGGAGTCACTGGGAACCATGCTGTCCAGAGGGAAATGTGAAAATGGCCGAGGTTTCCCTAGATGACGTCATTCAGAGCGAGAGCCCCACAGTCAGCGCAAGAACGTGCGCTGACTGATGACTTCAGGACTTTCTTGCTTCCCGGCCACGCACAGTTGTCTGTCTGTCTTAGTGTTTAGACAACTTGGTGTGTAACGTAAGACACATAAGAGGTTGCGTGACGAGGCTCATGCGACATGCTTTAACCATGTTGGTTCCCCTCCAGCCGTGGCCCTGACGGTCGGAATACTGGATCCTTACGCTACAAGTCCAGAGCCAGCCCACCTGCTTCCCGCGGAAAGGACCCTGTGTCAGCAGTGTGCAAAACCCAGCTGAGTCCTGCTAACGTCCGTCCGAATTACGGGGCTTCTTCAGCCAGCAGCAGCAACTCGGGCTCCTACAGGTGCGCACTCGCTCTCTCTCTCTCTCTCGGGCAACTCAACAGCCAAGCACGTCAGATACACACCTAAAGCTAGCTAGGATGAATCCTGCTTTCGGGGTGCTCAGCTTCATAACTCAGGTGCGGAGCTGAGCTCGGTCCGTACGCGGCCTCACCCGGCCATGCCTGCAGCTGGGTGCCCTTGCCAGTGGCCCGGCCGCCTGCTCTTGGGCACACCACCCGTTTTGGGTGAGGGGATGGCTAGGTGTTTCAAAGCTCAATGTCTCATTTGATGTAATGGCACGGAAAACAAGTACAATAACTAGTGAATTTTGCACTGTAGCCGCAAATGAGCCGTTGCCTCAAGTCCCTTGCTTTGCCAGAGGGAGTCCCTTGTGCGGGCACTGAGGAGCCCCAAACGAGTCAAGCTTTGTGTCAGTCTGTGGGATGTTTTTCTTTTTGCCAGGACTGAAGAACTGTAGCAGGGATGCTATGTGATGGTTTGGGTTTTTTTTTTCTTTTCAGGCGATCAGGGAGATCTCTTTCTTGTGGTGACAATCCCAGCATTAAGCCAGAAAACCCAGAGCAGCGTTTGACTCCTTTGCAGCAGAAAGAAGCTACAGTACGGCATTTGAAAGCAAAGCTGAAGGAATCTGAGAGCAAGCGTCAAGAAAGGTATCCTTCACTTCAGAGATCAGAGTTAGAAAGATTGATTGAGGAGCACTGAGGGGTGGGAATCCTGAACGTTTCTACTCCTTTCTTGAGCACATAAAGTTGTCATGAAGACATTTGAAATAGGATCAGTCTGATTAGGTTGGTTTCAGGTATTTCAGGTTTCATAGTGTGTGCAGTGAATATGTAACATGCAGTTTAGTTATAGAATCATAGAATGCTTTGGGATGGCAGGGACCTGTAAAGGTCATCTAGTCCATCCCCCCTGCAATGGGCAGGGACATCTACAACTAGATCAGGTTGCTCAGAGCCCCGTCCAGCCTGGCGTTGAATGTTTCCAAGGATGGGGCATCTACCACCTCTCTGGGCAACCCGCTCCAGTGTTTCACTACCCTCATTGTAAAAAATTTCTTCCTTATGTCCAGTCTGAATCTACCCTCTTTTAGTTTAAAACCATTACCCCTTGTCTTATTGCTACTGGCCGTGCTAAAAAGTCTGTCCCCGTCTTTCTTATAAGCCCCGTTTAAGTACGGAAAGGCCGCAATAAGGTCACCCTGCAGCCGTCTCTTCTCCAGGCTGAACAACCCCAGCTCTTTCAGCCTTTCCTCATAAGAGAGGTGCTCCAGCCCTCTGATCATTTTTGTGGCCGTCCTCTGGACCCGCTCCAACAGGTCCATGTCCTTCCTGTGCTGAGGACCCCAGAGCTGGACGCAGCACTCCAGGTGGGGTCTCACCGGAGCAGAGTAGAGGGGCAGAATCACCTCCCTCGTCCTGCTGGTCATGCTTCTTTTTATGCAGCCCAGGATACAGTTGGCTTTCTGGGCTGTGAGAGCACATTGCCGGCTCATGTCCAGCTTTTCATCTCTCAGTACCCCCAAGTCCTTCTCGGCAGGGCTGCACACAATCCCTTCATCCCCCAGCCTGTACTGATACCGGGGATTGCCCCGACCCAAGTGCAGGCCCCTGCACTTGTCCTTGTTGAACCTCATGAGGTTCACACAGGCCCACCTCTCCAGCCTGTCCAGGTCCCTCTGGGTGGCATCCCATCCCTCAGGCGTGTCAACTGCACCACTCAGCTTGGTGTCATCTGCAAACTTGCTGAGGGTGCACTCGATCCCGCTGTCTATGTCATTGATGAAGATATTAAACAGCACTGGCCCCAGCTGGTGTTACAACCTTTTTATTTTGCTCCAGGGAAAGAGAAATAGGCCAGCTCAAAGCTCAGCTGCGACGGATGAAGGAAGACTGGCTGGAAGAAGAGTGTAATCGTGTGGAGACAGAGCTGGCCTTCTTGGAAGCACGAAGGGAAGTGAAAGAACTCCAGCGGGTTATTGAAAGCATGAAGAAGAGCTTGGCTGAGAAGGACAAAACAATTGAGAAATACTTTGTCAGCATAAGCACTGAAAACAAGAAGCTGGAGTCTTTGCTGCAGCGGATGGAGATGGCTCGCAACAGCTCTGAGAGAGATGAGCAGTGCCTGGAGGACACGTGTGCCTCAGAGGGGAAGCCGTCAGCGTTGCCTGCCACGGTGCCAGACAGCAGCATCACAGGGGACCAGGCTCTGGAGGAGTTGGCAGATAGTGGGCTGCTTCTTAATGAGGAGGAGGAGAAAGTCCGCAACGTGATGGTGGAACAGGCCGTCCAGACGGATGTGGTGCCATATAGCCTGGATGTGGAGCAGCTCATTCAAACCATCTTCAGCGCTCAAGATGCCTGTCTTCTGAGCCCACCTTCTTCACTGAATTCCCTGGGTGAATTTTCTCTGGCAAGCTTCAGCGATTCTGGTATCCTGGTGGACTTGACTCCAAGGGATCCAAGCTCCGCCATCCTTCTGTCTCCTCTGGCATCTCCATGCAGGAAGGTGGAGCACGGAGTTAATGAAAACCGTTTTGCGAAAGAACTTGATTTTCCAGAGCCTCGTGATGCTGCAGCCTGTGGGTATGTCAAGGCTTTCTCTCAGGCAGGAGTAAAGAGGAGATACTGGCACAGCAGTCTCCTGGCAGAGGTCTTCTGACTATTAGCAGCCCCTTTTGTGCCAACTCTCCTGTGGGCTTTCAGTGCTCATAGAGGAGGAAGAGATCCCATTTCCAGTGTCGGAGCATTGCTTTGTGGTTGCGGCCTGGTCTACCATTTGGCTTCTGACTATTTGACTTGCGCTATAAATCGGTTCAAAACCATGTTCCTTGTTTCAAAACGAAAAAGCCGAACCCTGTAGTTCCACAAGATGTTTTTCAGGGGTGTTTTTAAGAATACTGCTGTATATATGTTGTTGGGAGTCTTGAAACGTGTTACAGTGATAAGTGTAGGTGTGGGTACACTTTGAATATTAATGTTGTTTCAGAGTCTTAATGGAACCTGATAGTCGTTCAAGCCCTTTGAAATAGCAGGTATAAATGGATTGTGCTTTAACTTCTTGTTTATTTAAGTGCTTTGTTGTAAATTACCTTTATAATTGCAAGTTCAGTAAAGCACGTTAGAACTGTTCAACATGTGCGAGCGTTTTCTTGTAGCAAAGCCCTAAAAAGCACCCTGTCCCAGCTGAGCTGTCAGGCCCAGGCAGAGCTGGAGGAGGCACTGTGTCAGGGCGTAAGGAGCCATCGGGACCCAGAGAACAGAGGCAGACGGAGAAAACCTAATGCCGGCTCCAAGCGTAAGCACTCAGCCAGAGAAAAAGCCTCCTGGCGTGTGTCTGCGGACGCACACGCCGCCCGCTCTGCCGCACCCACGCCGCACTGACGGGTGCAAGCGACCTCATCTGTAACCCAAGGCGATCTTCCAGAAGCTCGTACCTCCTCATTTCTGCACTGCCAGGAGAGTATCCCTCTCCTGGCACGGAACAGAAGTCCAGAAGGCCTTGTTTAAGCCGGCCGAGAGTCACGCGGTCTCGGCCTGCCCACGGAGATGCCACTGTGAGCATCAAACCACCCATTCTCCGTGTCCAACCCTTGAGATCTGCGCATGGATCAGAGGAGGGCAACACCAACCCACAGATGAGATGGTGGGGTTTGTCTGGCTCCACCCAGCCGTGCCACACCACCTCTGGCCTTGTGTAAGCCAGGGCAGAAGAGGCCGGGTGAAGGCAGACAATGCCGTGCCTTGCTCTGCGGCTTTTGGGCAGAAGGGGGTTATCAGGAAGCCACCAGGGAGGAGGAATTGATGGGCCGATGCCACTCGTATGAGGTTCAACAAGGCCAAGGGCTGGGTCCTGCACTTGGGTCACAACAACCCCATGCAACGCTGCAGGCTTGGGGAGGAGTGGCTGGAGAGCTGCCTGGCGGGAAAGGACCTGGGGGTGTTGGTCGACAGCCGGCTGAACATGAGCCAGCGCTGTGCCCAGGTGGCCAAGAGGGCCAATGGCATCCTGGCTTGTATCAGGAATAGTGTGGCCAGCAGGGCTAGGGCTTGGTTGGTGGTGGGGGATTTAACAAGTGAAGGGCAATGTTCACTGGTGCAACATCAACAAAATGAGCGAGGACCAAGTGAAGATGGAGAAAAGTCCCCCCATCCCTCTCCCTGTCTTAGCAGTGCTAATGGTTTGTGGCCAAAATGATTTGACTTGTCTAGAACACTGACTTGTGTCCCCCCCTTCCCTCAGTAGAGGCATCAGTAGCTATCCTCTTTGTACTGCGAGTACTACAAACATTTTCCTCATGATCAGATGAGGTGATAACTTCTAATATTCCCTTTCATGTCTTCAGGGTTGTTGTTGTACTCTATTGTTCAGTACAAATATCAACAATAGCCTTTAAGGAAATTAAAAAATAATTTAAAAGTCTTCAGTTTTGTATCCTTTTAGCATTATTTCTTATCACTGTTATAAAACCCCAGACGTTATTATTTGCTAGCTCAGAGAATCTGCCTACAGAAATAGGTTTCCAATTTCAACAAATATATAGCTGACTAGAGAGAAGGAAAAAAACAACCCCACAATCCACTCATTTTATTCCCCCACTTCAGCTAGAACACATCACTGAGTGGCGCAGGGGCAGGAGCTGGATCCATACTCCAAGTGGCACATTGCAGCTCTCCCTGTATTGCATAAGGAGTAACAGAACCGTGTAAGGAGCTCACTCCTGCTTTGGATTCAGCTTATTCGATATAAAAAACTTGTCAAGTTGCTTGCAGGAGCACTTAAAAATAAAAATGAAGCTTCATTAATTTGAAAAGGTGAAATTTAGCACAGATTCAGTAAGAATAAAGAATTGCTTATGGAAAGAGAATAAAGAATTCTAATTGACAAGGCAGTAAGGAGCTAACTTTCAACATATCTAAATTACCTGTGCACATCCACTCCAGTGTGTAAGACAGACAGAATTAAAAACTATCATCATCTGAAGCAACCTGCTCTGACAGATTCCAACAGTGGACAAACTGGGCACACAAAACTTAGAAATGTTTGAGGTACAAAGGCTACACATTATCCTTGCATTGGACAGGAGACGGACTGCACTTAATTAATACCTTCATGGTTTCCCTGGGTTGATTATTAATGGCTAGAAGTTTCCCTATAGTCTATTAAGCTGCTCTGCTGTCTGTCATGGAAGAATGAAATTAGTTGTTCGCATCAGGAGCTGCCTCCCAAGTTAACAGAAGCCCCAACTTTTTTTTTGAGATCATTCTACACTCCGCCAGAAGGCCAGAGAGGTGACAGTGCTCAGTCTAGCATATGCAGAGTAATAACATTTGCCACTTTACAGGCACAGGTTTTCTTAGATTCCCCACCCCTCTGAGCTGATGCAGAAGGGAAGAAGCTCCCTGTACAAGCTGGCATGCAGAGCCAGGGGAGCTCCACAAAGCCACAGGAGGTCTTACGCAGTGCTGCTGTTCACTTGCAGTCCTGAAGTGAGGAAAGCCATAGCAGACTGTGTTTCTTCTCCCCGCATAAACTGCACGACACAGAACTCTGCACAGAGAAGTGGTTTCCATGCCCTCTGCTGGCTGAGTCATTTTCTTGGACTTCAGTAGCACCCAAATGAGAAGAGACCTTCACATTACCTCAGACAGAGGAACTGAAGTCACCGAAAAAGAAATACGAGTAGCTTACCACAAAGTGATTACCTTTTCACTGCTCTTTTACTTGGTCATTATTGCAAACACTGATCTCTATTCCAAAGTTCCTGTGTGGATTCAACATAAAGTTACTACCTTTCAGGCTTGGTTTCATTTCTCAATAAAGAGGCGCCTGTGACGAACTACAGCCATACCTGACACCCTTTTTCTGGGTTCCAAAGCAAGGAGTTCAGCAGAGTTTGGATGGAGTGATGCCAGGTGTTTAAGCCAGGGAAGTATTCATTCCTGACGTCAGCCTTGCTTTGCATTCCTAACACAACTTATGTCCAGAACAGCCTAACTCATTGGTTAGCAGAATGCTAATTATCATCAGCACACTCTTAGCAGACCTTCTTATTCCAGCATGTTTTTACTTACTGTATACCTTCTGAATAACTGTAAGAAGAAGGATTTCATACTATTCTTTTACTTCAACACAATTAAAAATGCACAAAAACCATTTTCGCACACTAGACATTTTATACATAGCTGCTTATTAAACCAAGGAGCATTTAGCTTAACTCTGCCGGCTGGGAAAAAAGAAAATCATTGGTATTAGAAAGTCTAAAGGTGCAGATAGGTATCTACAATTTGCAGAAGAAACCAAGTTCTAACTAACTTCAATTAACTGAAAGTCCATCTTAAAGGAAAATCCAGCTTATCGTCCACTACGCTGATTCATCACTGACCGGAGAATTTGGGTGCATCCCAGCCCAGAACCTGCTGGGGAGTGGGGAAGAAGCAGACTACAGGAACAGCTCAGGCACTGGTAGCCTGCTCCTCAGCACTGCCTTCCAGCAGGCTCTGATTGCCAGGAAGCCATATTTTAACATGCTTATTTCAGCTGTTACACATATGTATGAAGCCACCAGAGAAGGCCACAGGATATAGTTTTCCCTGCTACTTAACAGGCCTATTTTTGCAGGATTGATCAGCATTCCACTACTACGTAAAAATTATTCCAGTCTAAGACACTTCTGAATACTAACTGAGCACCAGCAGGTACCCAGGCACAGCTAGCGAAGGGAGATCCTTACTTTTTCTGCACGCTCATTTCATTCTCAATAAGCGCTGCTGGAGTACAGTCAGCATTAAGACTCTGGAGGGTTAGGGGGACTTTGTCGCCCATTTAACAGTCTGAAATCTTCAGATCATTTTGTAGACCGAGAGGCAGTCTTCTAGCGTTAAGCAGAGACTCCAGATCAGTTCCTTTCTGCAGTCTGTTGAAAACAGAGCCAGGCCTGTCAAGTACCATCCTTAAGTTTTATGCTAAATGTCAGATGTTAATTACACCACATATGTTGAAAAATGGAGTTTCTGGGAAAACCCCACTGCTATCCCCCCACCAGAGATCTCTCTTACTGAGTATTCTAGAGCATGAACCTGACAATTGGCAGACAAAATACCTTTGACCATCCTGGGAACAGCCACTACACCAATTTTACACTCCACAAATAAGCTGGCATATGCACACACCAGATTATTTTTAGTAGCTAATTTGTATGAGACAAGTCCCTGCTTCGGAAAGCGTATGTCAAAAAACCAATGTAGACTTTAGGCAGGCAGAGGGCCATTCAGTGTTGTGAAGGGGTTGGAGTCTGACTCCTACCTCTTGAGAACCTGATGGTGTGGATGTGAATATGCTCCACCTCTGTCCTTCCATGTATACTGCTCATTTTATACTTTCATATTTCATCCTGCTTCTTTTACTCTGGTCCTTTGTGTTGCCCAGCTGGCCCAGAAGGATGTTGTGACTCTCCTGTTAGCAACGGCTCTGACCGGGCGGTGAGCCCTTGCACCTCGCTGGTTCAGCTGCCCAGGTCAGAGCAGTGGTTATGCTCGTCAACGGAGAGAGAGGTGAGATCCTCCAGACAGTGACTCAGAGCAGTGGGATGACTGGAAGAAGCCTAAATTGGGCTGCCCTTCTGACTCATCCTCCAGAGGAGCCTCCTTCTCTCCATTTAAGACAGAAAGAGCCTTAGCAGCTGGAAGCTACGTGATCTCTTCCTTTTGGTGTCTGTCAGCAACTTTCATTAATGCATAAAACACCCCTCTGTTACAAGACCAGTCATGCAAAGAAGACCAAAGCAACACTTGGGGTCAAAAAATGTGGGGGAGACAAGCAGAACAGGAGATTATCCTGCAAAATTCTGAATTTCTGAATTCATTGCATATCTATTGCGGGCAGCGGCAGCGTGGGCTGTGCCGCCGCCTGCTTGGGGCCCCACAGGTTGGGTCTGGGTGGGAAAGGACCCCTAAGGCCCGTCTGGTGCCGCCACTGCCATGGGCAAGAACATTTGCCCCTCGGTCAGGCCATGTCCCCTCGCCACCCGCGGTGAGGTGAGGTGCGCGCCAGCCTCCTCCCTGTGAAGGGGCGAGCGGGGGTGAGGGGCTGTGGGGCTGCTGGCAGCGCTCACCCAAATCCCCTTCCCGGGTGGCAATGGTTTCTCTTTTTCCCCTGCTTGCAGTTTCTGGAGATACAGGTATGGCCCTCACTGCTTCCCTCGGTCACCCCTCGGGGTGCTCACGGGGTGGGTGCTCAGTGGTGGGAAGCCCCCGTTCAGGTCCTGTCGATAAAGTTAATATTTCTTTGATGTATTTACTAACAAACAGCTGTAGTCATAATTGACAGTAATCAGTTCTGAAGTATCCTTCACCCAGATCTGTTTTCAATTCTTTTTTTTGTGCTGAAGATATCTTACCAGCTTGTGTTCTGCTGGCGCTGTACATGTATGTGTAGCACCATCCCCACCAACCCCCCCAAAAAAAACCCCAAAAACCCACCCCACTTTTCTGGGTGGCTGTACTATTATCTTACATTGATTTTTTTTCTTTTTCTCCTGTCTACAGGCTTCCATTGTCAAACAGAGAGTATGGGTGGTTTTCTGGGTGGTTGCACCATTATCTTACATTGATGTTTTTTTTTTTTTTCGTCTGCAGGCTTCCATTGTCAAACAGAGACAAAACAGCAAAGGGCTGTGGTCAACAATTGCATGGGCCATGGCATCTCTGGCTGAAATCAGTGTAAGTAAGTGAACATTCATGGCAAAGATGTAGGGTCCCAAATGAAGTGGGGGTTGCTGCTCTTCAGAGCTGGAGCTGGAAGCTTTGAAGAAGTGTAGTGATGTTAATACCCCATGCTCTAATGTATGTGGCCAGGGTTTGCCTTATCTGTGATCAGAGTGCACTGTCACCTGCTGTTCAACTAGATGTCTGCTGTCATCCCAGGTCCTTCTCAGGAGAGGTGTTTTTCCTTGGATGGATATATATGTCTAAATGGCAAGGGTTTTTTTCACTGTCCAGGCTTCAAACCTTGGTTGTGGTTGTTCTCCCAAGGGAAAACAGAAGCAAGCGTAATGTTTTCCACAGATTAATTTGGTACCATTATCCACCTGCAGTCCATTCATAATTTGTTTCCCTCAATGTCACCTCAAGGCTGGATGCAGCGATGCATTGTCTTTAGTGAAATTATCCATGGTTTTTTGCTATATTCTTTTAAAAGCAAGTTTGGCTTGGTAAACCAGTGATTATTTTTACCTACGTTGGATTCAATGGGAATATATAGGTGATTTGTACATCCCTGAGCAAGCTTTGTCCCGGGAGACGAGTCTGTCTTGCTTGGGATGCAATAACCCCTTTATTTCTGTAGGCGGGTGCCTTTGTGCGGATCCCATGTGTGGGCTAGGAGGGATACTGCTGGAAGCTGCCAAAGAGTAGCCCACGAGTATCACAGTCAGGATAGGCAGGACCTTTGCAAGATGGCTTCAAGAAAATATCTGTCCCACAGTTATACCAAAGTCCATTATTGGAAAGCTGGAACCAACCTGATCTTTCTAGATAGCTGTTAAAAGCATTTTAGTACAAGCATTCTTCAACAGGAATGTGAAAATCCTACATACTTGCGCAGGAGGGTGCTGGGAGCCCTGTATTTATACCGCAGGGTTTGTGTGAGGCAACCATGGACTTTTAAAACTGTCTAGGCTTATCCTGGGTTCAGAGGTGTCAATGTGACAGTACAGTCTTAGTATTAGAGGCAGCGTGGCTGTCTGTAGCTAGCTGGGGTCTTGCTGTCAGGACATAGCCTCAATATTTCTGCAAGTTAGAAGTGTCTTGAGCAGACTAGAACATGAAAGGAATGAAGATAGCACATAATTCCCCCGTTCCTCTGGCCTCTGGGTCTGTGTATTGCTCTGTGTAATGGTACGAGATGTCCCAGGAACAGATTTGTCTTGGAAGAGCCATGCAACAAGGTAGTTCTGTGAACAGTTTATAAAATAAACACATCTGCTTGTCAACTAAATTACTTTTCTCTTTTTGTCTGGACAGGAAGCCTGGGAGGTGCTGATATAAGTGATTCACTTATAGAGGGTGCAGATGTGAATATTAGGACAGCAGGCCTGATGGATAAGATTGAGTTACTTAAAGCTTCTGTGAAAGGTATGTCTGTAGGCTTTCCAAGTGAGACATGTTCGAAGTTTTTTGTGGCTCTGGAATTATACAGGTAGTGTATGTTCTCTTGAGGTGATGGAGCGCTAACTCTCAACAAATAGCTGAGTAGCAATTCTGTAGTGCTAGCAAATGGGTAATTATTTGTTTTCCCCTCCCCACCCCTGGGAACTCAGGAATAAGAAGCAAGAATAACTCAGGAATAATAAGCAAGAATAAACTCAGCAGAAGACAATGAAAATAATAATTGTCAGACATGGGCGGGAGTTGTCTGTGTTAAAGTTAAATGTGTGAATACCACCAAGAGTACATACCATGTGAGAGTGTTTTGTGTCTTACGGGAACACAGCAATCCAGATAAAATGTTGCTTGTAACTTAAATGTACCAAATGAGTAATAGTGGGGACTCATTAAGCTCAGTGTTGAATTGTTAATGTTTTGCAGTAGAAGTATTTTAAATGCTGATGTCTTTTTCCTGGAGAGGGAATCTGTTTGATGTCAGTTCATGAGCTAGTCTGGGGAGAAGGTAACAATTTTATGACCTTATTCTGGACCTCAAAGCCCGAGTCTAAATTAGTCCTATATGAAATGCATGACAGACAAAAGCTGGTTGTTTTTCCCTGTGCATGGGTGATGAAGTATGCATATTTTTTCCCTTGCAATATCTATTTCTTAGCAGAATGGTAGGAAATGAAATATTATTATTTATTTTCTGTAAGAATATACATAGCTTTATTTCTTCCTTAAAAGCTGTGATTGGCCTTGGCTTCTAGGATAATGGAAGGTACTTTGATGTCAAGCTTTTCTAATACTGAGCAAGTAATTGGTGTCTTTGTCACTGGTCAGAAGCTGTTATTTCCGCATGTTTTGAGAAGGACTGTAGGTAACTTGTCCTTCCATTTATAGATAAAATTATTGTGCTGCAAGTGTGGCTCCAAGGATGGTCCAAGAGCCATCTCCAGCTAGTTCTGCAAAGGCTGGCATAGCATCACAGCCTGGTTTAGGTGGGAAGGGACCGCTGGAGGTCCTTAGTCCTGTCATCTGCTCGGAGCAGGGCTAACCCCAGAGCTGGGTCAGGTTGCTCAGGGCCTTGTCCAGTCGAGTTTTGAGCATCCTGAGGGATGGAGAACCCTTTCACATGCTGGCAACGCTCCGGCCAGCGCAGCCTGCTATGTGGCCAGCCTTCATCACCACAAGGGTGCAGTGCTGCCTCATGGCAAGAAAATTGGCTCTTCCCAGGATGCGGAAACTCTGGGGAGATAGTTCAAAGCCGCTAGCTCGGACAGAATCCAAGTGATTCTGGCTGTAACCAGATTCTTGGGGGGGGGAGAAAGGGGGATGAAGAGGAATTTAACACGTGGTTCCTTGCCATTCATACGTGTGCATCTGAACATCTGCGCTAAGTGCTTGCAAGTTTAGCTCTTCTTTTGCATTTTGCTTGTAAAGATGTACTGCGTGTTGAGAAGCCGCAGTTTGGAACTATGCAGTCCTCTGTTCAGAGAGTCATGCTATTGGGGCAAACATATCACCAGTAACAGGGAATCTATGAGTTAAACCACACTCTCAGGCATTTGACTCTTCCCAGGTTGGTGGCTTCATAGTGCCATTTGTGAGGATAAGTACAGAAGGAGCTATGAATCTGTGTGCATAACCTGCAAAAGATCTGGCAGACAGTTTTGTAAGGTGAATGAGGGCTGCTGTTCATTTTTCACATAGTCAGATGTAAAGACCTGCCTTTATTCTGCTGCATTGCTGTTGCCTTCAGAAAGCTTAAACACTGTGATTTTGGCTATTCCGTTTGGGAAGAAGTTCAAGATCACAAAAGACATACAGCTCCTTCCGGATATGATCCAGGAAATGGAGAGGTACGTGTGGCCTTCAACATGCTTGGGGTTTGGTGTAAATGTCACGATGGTTTGTGATTCTAAGCGTTCAGCCAGCTTCAGGTTTGCTTTATTCCAAACACTCTCCAGCTCTGTAATCTGATCCTGTGGAGGCTGTGAAAGTCTGAGTCCTTTACTTGTCCCTTAAAGGCTGTTGTGGCTTGTCTTGCAAGCTGTGAAAGTGCTGATAGCAGTGCAAGCTGACAAGGAATAAGCTTGTTGTCTGAGCCATGCTCACAAATATTTTTTTTACAAGGCATGATGGTGACAGAAAGGAGAAAGAGGAGAGAATGACCTAGACAAAGTTAAAGCATGGTCACGCAAATAAAGCAATAATCCTTTCTTGGTTGAGGTCTGCTTGTATGAAAATCACAGGCTTTCCTTTTGGGTTCACAACCCAGCTTTTACCAGCCTGCCTTGGCAGGAAGGCTCTCAGACCAGAAAATGGTGGTATGCATTTTCCTTTCTGTTAGCGTGTACTGGAATATCCAGCTAACCACCTGGTCTGCTTTTAGATGCCTCCTTTCATCTCTCACCCTGCCATTTTGTGGCAGAGTTGAGCCAAGCTAATAGCGGGCTGCTTCTAACAGGCAGTTCAAACCATCTGCCCCTTTATTTCTTTTCTTGGCTGAAAACAAGCCCTTTCTGTAGGATTGGTCTTCAGCGGGCATTGATCTTGCTCACCCAATGCAGGAATGTGGTGGGAAGATGGTGAGGAAGGTGAGGTAGCTCCACAGAATGGCAGGGTAATCTTATGTCAGCTTGCGATGAGCATCCCTCCCTGTGGCTGTGCTTGTCTTCTGGTCTCATTTGCTCTGTTGGGCCATCCTAAGCAAAATACCTCCTTGGAAAGGTGGAGGGGAGGAAGGGACCATTACCATGAGAGCTCCGCCAGTAAGACTGTTCAATCCACTTGCTGTGAACAGAGCCGGGACAGTCTTTTTTTTCCCCCTCTTTCAAGGCCAAGTGTAATGTTTCCTTATGTACTAAGAAAAATGGATTGCAAACAATGGTTAATTTTCCTGTTTCCTGAGTTTGAAAGTCATTAAGGATCAGTGGAACACAGAAAGGACAGACCTTTTAAAGTTTCCAAAGGGAAAGGCCAGCTTCAGAATTTTGCCTTACCAACCTGAAAAGCTCTTGCTGCCCTGGGAAGCTGTTCCTTTGCAGACTGGTGGGAGGTTCATGCAACCCAAAAACAGGGTTTGAAAGTGACACTGCCCTTGATCCTTGGAAGAATACCAAGAGTGAAAAAACTGCATCCATATTCCTTGCTAACCCAATGGAAAGAACTCCCAAGGTCAGAAATGTTTGGGAGTCAGGATAGGGTCCAGTTCTCCCATTTAGGAAAAGTTATGAAGATAGTGAATTTAAATTCCATTTGGAGATGTAGGTTACTGGGTTGAACCATGACTCTTAACATGCTTATGTGTTTTATCAAATGCAACTGGCATCTGAAGTGCCAGCAGTGTTGAGTTCTGCACAGATGAAAGAATGCCAGGCAGGATGAACACCTCACCTTTATTTTTCCTGCAATTGCCAGAGTAATTCGTGTTGGAGGCACTATTGTATTGCTGCTGAGCCAAGATCTCCATAAGCTCATGGATGGCATTACCAAGTGTGCTGAAAATGACTCTCCTAATGCCATTTCTGATGGCACAAATGAAACCGCCACTGCAAAAGCCCTGAATATTGATGGGAATTCTTCCTCCTCGGTGAACGGTTTTGAAGAATCCTTTCTCAGCAGCAGACAGACACGTTTTGGGTCTCTGGTGCCAGATGGCAGCTATGGTGTTAGTCTTGGAAAGATGGATGCTTTCAATGCAACAAACACAGAAAGATCTCTTCTGCTGGCAATCGGTAGCTTTCTTGCACTGTGCCTAAGTGAACTTGAATCCTGGTACACTTGAAAAGCAGCATGGCAGTGATCCGACAGAACCCTGCTGATCCAAATGAACCCTGTGCCAGTTGTTAGCTCACCTCACTTTCTTTGGATGTCCTAAGGCATTGCTTTTCTCTCTGGTTTTTAGGAGAGGTGGAAGATGCCTACTAGCATTTAAAATCTTTTTACTGTAAAATGTTGTAATGAGACAAGAAACAATCCTTGTTCAGGCAAAGCCTCTCAGTATTGGGAGGAGTTTCCTTGGGAGAGAAAGACTTCATTTGCAGAACTGCAAAAACAAATGTGTTAATATTAAATGTAAATGGATTTTCACTTTCAGCAATATTTTTAGGAAGCACATCTTGTCTGAAGAAGTCTCCAGCTCTTTTTGAGGGCTGGATGTATGCTTTACCATGCAGTATTACTTTAAAGCTTGTTTCTGATGAGTTTGAAATGTCGCTATTGAGATCTTTTGAAGTGGAAAATAAACTCTTTTCTGTGTTAATTCTTGCAGTGTTTGCATGTATCTAATGGGTATGCTTTAGCTTTTTAGGGTGAAGAGACTTATTTCTATCAAAAATAATGCTTTTCCTCACTTGGTAATGTTACTCCAAGGGCACAGTGTGGAAGATGGAAAAACTTGCCAAATTGATGAACAATTAAAGGTGACTTCTACCTGCAAAGAAGCATATGGAAAAATTCTCCTGAGAAGAGAGAGGTCTTAGCACCTTTTTTAGTCTATGCAAAAGGTATTTGGAGGGGGGAGGATGATCTAATTCAAGGCTTTCCCATGGCTGCTGAGCTGACAGGGAAGTATTTTTATAGAGAAGTACTGCAGATTGCTTTCAGATGCTATTTTGGACAAGCATTTGCAACTTGGCAAGCTGGGATGGACTCGTGCATTGTGTTCCTCTGCTGTGATTAGTATGGAGATAAGATTAGTAGTGTGTCTGGGTTTTTTTTTTTTTTGCTTTCTTTTGGTTTTTTTTTTCCTTGATTCTGACAAGGTGCTTTGGCTAGGTAAGGGAAGAGACTGTAATCTTAAAGCTAATTGTACTTCAAGAGACTAAAAATTACTGTTGTTGAAAACTGCTTGTGGAGCCCCCCCAACTTCATACACTGCTGAGGTGTCTTTTCAATACAGTTGTCATCCCTGTGGGAAGGGGCCTCTGGTGGCCTCCAGCCTCCCTGCTGGAGCCGGCCTATTGTCAATGCTAGATCACGTCAGCTGGGGCTTTGTCTAGCCAAGCCTTAAACCTCCAAGGATGGAGATCCCTGCCTCTCTGGGTATGTGTCCCAGGGGACACCACCCTCCTGGGGGAGAAGCTTTCTTTATGTGTGAGCCTCCCCAGCTGCAATCTGTGGCTGTTGTCCCTCGCTGCATTGTCTGACGCTGCAGAGTTTGCCTCTCTCATGTCTATAACTGCCTTTCAAGCAGTCACAGGCTCCTGGTAGATGCCCCCTCTGCCTCCTTTTCACCAGACTACCCAAGCCCAGCTCCCTCCCCTCACAGGCACTGTGCTCCAGGCCCCTAACTATTTTTGCAGCCTCCGCTGACCCCTCTCCTGTTTCCCCACATCCCTCCTCTACTGGAGGACCTAACACTGGACGCGAATCATGGTGAGGCCTCACCAGCCCTGAACAGAGTGGTTAAAAATTGTTCTTCGGGCTCTGCTAGCCATGTGGCTCCTAGTGTAGCCCATTTGTCTTTCCTGCAATGGGAACATGCTTCTGGCTAATGGTCAGCCCGTTGTCTGCTGTAACCCCAAGCCGTTCTCAGCAGGGCTGCCGCCCAGCTTGAATCTCCCAGCCTGGCTGAATGCAAGGGGCTGTGTCACCCCACGCACAGAGCTCTACTCATCTCCTCCTTCGACACCACAAGGTGCTACTTCTCAAGCTGACTGAGGCCACTCTGGGCAGAGGTTCTGCCATTCATTATGGTAGCCATCCCCCCAGTTTAGTGTCACCCATGGCTATTTGTGCTCTTCACCTGAGGTGGAACCAAGTTAAACCTTCTTGGTGTTATATCAGATGTATAAACCATCTGGAGAGAGTATTTCTGCCTTGATCTGTGTATGACAAGACAACCACATAAACAGGTATGAGCTGACTCCAACAGGACCCAATGGTTTGCTGAGAAACACTGCTCTGTGCTCCGCAGTGAAGCCAAGCACAGAAATGCACGGAAGGCTGGCCCCAAAGCTGTGCTTAGTGCTGCTGTTGGTTTCTCCTGCCATTGCTTCCTGGCATCTTGATTGCTCCCAGATCAATTAATAGATCAGTTGAGTTTTAGTCTACTTTGTATGATTGTGTTTCTTAGCCTAATTTGGCACTGACATGCTACACTGCCCCGTAGGGATGCTTGGTGCAAGCACTGTCCAGGCCATGACCCTCCTGGTTTATGAGCTTTCTCTGCCTTGCAGGAGACACCATTTCCAGGCCATGAAATTGCAGTTGACACAAATGCTTTTGACAGAGGCAGGTATTTTACTACAGATACTGTAGCTTGACAAATGCCTCATAACCAAGAGACTATCCAGGAATGGACAGGAGTAATTTAATCCTTCTCACAGTGCAGCTCAGGTGCTCAGAATGGAAATCTTAGTTATTTACAAATTACACAGGAACTTCACGTACAAAGGATAAACAAAGAGACACAGGTATACGCTGATTTAAAAGAAAAATATATGTTTGGGCATTTTGGGAGGAGAGGGGCACCAAAGCCTTCCTTTAGGGTCAAGTGTGCAAGGTGCTGAATTAAAACATTACAAATGATGCCCTGAGGAAGGGGGTATAATTCTGACTAGTATTCATTTGGCAACAGTGACTTTTCTTTAATTTCTTTATGTGCAGATCCTTGAGAAATAGAAATATCCCTAAATTCTTACAGCAACTCCTTTTACCTTCCAGTGCAAGTGTCTTCCTCTGCATGGACTTGGCATGCTGAACCGAAGCATCTGATCCTGAGCCATCTCCGTCCTCTGAGAGCTGTCTCCTTTTCAAATCTCTCTGCTGGGCAGCATGGGAGAACAGTTTGCTGAACCGGTAAAACGCGATGGTCAGATTTTGAAGAATCAGACTTTTGTCCTTGGAATCCTGAGTTTAGTTTTCCATTCACTTCTGCTTCTTCGAGTAAGTCCTGAAAAATACTGTTCAGCCATCACTGAAGGGTGTTGGTGGCAGGTGGGCAGTCATACGGAGGAGTCTCCGGTGGACTTCAGCTGCATAATGTTGCCCCTGCTAACAAATGGGTAAGCTGTGAAAAGACACCCAGCCACCACTGTAAATCCCAGACTGCAGCAAGCACAAAATACAGTAGCCGTATCCATGTTCTACATCATTGGGAAGATTATAGACGTATGTGGGGAGGTGGTTTAGGTCATATGATACGCTGGCTGCATAAGTGCACAGAGATATAGTGCAAAATATTCCTGTAAATGAAATAATCGCATTATTTTGAGATGAAGCATAGCATGAATAACAAAATAAATGTTAGGCCTTACCAATCAAATAACTTGCACCCAGCTTTGTTGGTATAAGTTATCTTGGGTAGCACACAGGTGATAATTACCGGCATTCATAAAGTTTCATGTATTACCCAGTTATGCAAGGTTAAGCCCTAGCTCTGTGGTTGTGAACTGCCTCCAGCAAACTTCTTGGTTGCTACTTTTAAGAATAAGAGAGTCTGCTCTGTGACTTCAGTCATGTCTGCCTTTCAAACAGAGCAAGGTAGCCAAAGCCTCCATCTGTGATCAGATCTGACCCACAAGACGCAATCACGTCGTGCAAGCTGGCACTGTGATGGGGAATCCCTTCTGCAGGAGCAGAGCCTGCTGCACGCCTCAGAGCAGCCAGGGGAAATTGTTTTGCATGTGCTGCACATCATTTGATCTCGAGGTTATAGAGCAGGTAATATACCTCCACGGGTGGCCCTCCACATTCCTCTGCAGAGGAACCATTCAGGCTAAATCACGCCCCAGCTCTCTGCTGACACCCTTCTCCCAACCTAGGGTTTCTGTTGGGTCACTTTTCCTTAAGCGTTTTTCATCAGGCTATGTTTTTCATTAAGCAGCTAAATTAGCCATGCACAATAAGGCTTTCCTCAGGCCTGTGCTTTCCAAATGTATTAAAAAATTATAGCTGTGCTGTGCATTACAGCTGGTCAAATCAAAATATTTCCTCCCGGCACAAGAGAAGGTGTTGTGCTTAGCCTCGTGAGTTTGGATGGTTCAAACTCATGCTGGCTTCATGTTCATGGATTTTACCTTTCCTCCCCCTCTAAACAGCCTCTAATTGTATGACTAAGCCTTTTTTTTTTTTTAAAGTATTCCCCTTTCCTACTTCAGTGTTAAAAGAAATATTTAGTCCACCATCAGGGACTGCAAACTGCAGCAAAGGACCATTCCGTTCTGGAAAAGAGAGAGAGCGCTTCATATGTAAAGAGGAGGGAGCGGCTCGTTTAGCCCCGTGGTCCTTTCCTGCTGCTGCATGAGGCCTAGAGCATTTTTCACAGTTTTTTTGTTTCTAATTATTGGTTATTCCACTTGTATGAGTAAGCGACTCGCTTCATGCAAGGCACAGTAACTGGAGATCAGAAGGAAAGGTGTGCTCTACTTACTGGCAGTGCACGCTGCCTACCCAAGGGAAACCTGGTGAAGCCTTCATCCATAATTAGCATGCTAGAATGACGCGTTACCTGTCGTCAGGACCAGCAGACCTGCAACATGCTGGGTGAGGCTTTCCTCCCAAAAGAAGCTGACTGCTGCCACGATGCACCCGCAGAGAAGAACAGCAGCAGCCATGCCCAGGAATCCGGCCGTGATCCTTCTCAAGTCTGTTTCCACCAAACCCAAGAAATAAAGAGCGGGCGTTACCACGGACAAGCCTTCAGCTGCAGGAGAAAGTGGAGGAACACCTCGAAATAGCTGGCCCATGCCAGGCAGACCCACAGTAGGAGTAATCCCAGACCTATGAGTGAGTACCTGCAAGTAGAAAGTTATCCTGTAGCAAAGCTGCTACAAACTAGTGGTTTTGTAGTTGTGCTATAAACTTCCCACTGTCATATGAACTATATAATCATACAGCTTCAGCCATATGACCCTCAGGATGTGGGTACAGCATGGATTTAAGCAGACACACCGTGATACACTCTTTGTTCTCTATTTCCTTCTGGAGTTTAAATTTAACGTAACTTCGATGGACAGAAATGCTCCGGTTTCTAAATGCCAGGGAGTTTCCATGCAGACAGGTTCTGCCATAATTGTTTAGCACGTGGCTTCTGTCGTCAGCTTCTGACACGTCTCCTGCTGGACTTTTTCCAGTGACACCAGAACACAGCTTTTCAAGCTGGTGTCTGCAGACCCCTGGAGAGGCGAGGGGAGAGGTGATCTGCTGTGAAAGGTGGCTAAGAGCAAGGTACATTCAACAAGCTTAAAAACCCTCGTGTGTGGTGTTCACACTTTCCTGGACAAACTGTAGTGGCCTGCAAGTAAAAATGAGGGTGAAAATTGCTGATGGCTGGGCCCTGGTGACATCCTGCCCCCTCAGCCCCCTCCTCTGCAAACTGGTGTCTCGTTGCTGCATTTTTCATGTGAAAGGGAGAGCACGAGCCATGAACCTCACCAGGGAGGAGCGGGTCATGCTGAACACTTAGGGGAGCAGATGACATTCGTGCTGGTGGATCATCTTTGCAGGTTGAAGGGGAAGTTGTGCAAGCATACTGGCTGGGAAAAGTAGTACTTGATAGCAGTGCATTGCTGAGCGATGCCTGCCGGAGAGGAAGATGAGGCGTTCCCATACTAGGTAACCAAAACCAGCACTGGTCTCCCTTCCCAGCTCTGGCAATTACCCCCCTTTCCCACAGCTAGTCTTTGTCAACTGCCCTCCTCCTCCCCATCCTTATACCATCTGGTGAGCTCCTGCCCACCCTTTCTCCTCTGAGTAATCAGCTCTGCCCAGCTTCTCCCAGTACCAGCACCCGTGTCCTGGATCCTCCGGAGACCACCGATGGCCAGCAGCACTCGTAAAACATTATCTATTACATGGGAACCTGACTTCTTCCCTCCCCTTTGCCCCTTCCAAAAGGATACTGCTTCTCTCTGAAAGACACAGATGAGTATTTCCACACGGAGATGTAGAAACATGGGGAAATGCTTACTACTGGGCTGCTGAGCAAAGGCAATCAGTGTTTTTCCTCTCACACTAAACTCGTGCCTCTCCTGGCAAAGACAAAACCTTCCCAGAAAAGGCCTGTGCTGCAGCAGGAGAAACAATGCTCTGACTAATGCAAAATCGCAGGCAGGAACCCTGCCTGCTGGGAACTGGCTATCGCTAACTTCTCCCAAGCAGCCTGTGCTGGCCGGTGGCAGCGCTGGCTGAGCCACGGAACTTGCAGGGGAGAGGGAAGGAGGGGGGAGACAGGCTAGACCTCACACAGGCTTTATTTTTTGCAAGAGGGAAGGGGAAAAAAAAAGGATAAAGCAGTGCAGGTGTCTGGCTGGATTCCAGTTGCCATATGCTGCACCACCGATTGGTATCCCCAAAGGGCCACCATCTGGCAAATGCCACAGAGATGTGCCCTACCTCGCCGCTGCAGCCATCGCTGCCCTGGGACATCATTTCCCTAAAAAAAGGCATTTTTGCCTTCCGCATTCTTCGCCGAGCAAATGCCAGCATGAGCTGTCACTGGTACCTTGCTCCTCAGCGTGACACCATGGAGGTGGCTGCTTTAAAAGGCAGTCTTGGGCCGTGCAGACGCTTACAGATAAACTAGGCACGCAGTACAAAGGGTCTCATCCTGCGTGGGTGCCCTTCCTTGAGCCAGGGTGCTGGGTGCTTGGGAGGGTGGAGCTGGGCTTGCTCAGCTGAATGGGGAGCAACCAGCAAAAGTCACCCCAGAACAGACGGAAGTCGATGTGGGATGCCACAAGGAAGCAGTACCCAAGAGATGCTGGCTGTGGTCAGGAGAGGCCGGGGGACAGACAGCTGCTCTGGGGAGGCATGAAAGAGGAAGAGAGTATGGAAGAAGCCAAGTCTTCAGACTGTCGACATCATGCTGGAAAGATTTATTTTCTTTTTTCTGTGAAGCACAATGTAAAAGCCTCATGTTTGAGGAGAGGGGAAAAACATCCAGGCTGCACTGCTGCTTTTTTACACTCTTAGAGTCATCCCTAAAAGTTTGAGGCTTCGCTCTTCTCCCTGGACATCAGGAGTGACTGCAACAGGAGTATATCAGTATGGGACTTGTGTATGTGGGCCTCCCACATCTGGAGCCAACTGGGCCCTCTAAATTTAAACTTTCCTTCATACACTTTCTTTGGGGCACAGCTTACGACCACAACCAACCTGCCCTGGGACTGACACAAACCACAGTTCTTCCCCTGACCAAGGCAGCCTTCAGCATTCCAGAAAACACTTGCCTTCCTCCATGTCTGATCCCACCGGGCTCAAGCAGGTGCTCTGTGGCCCCTGTAAGAACACCCTCCCCCTCACAGCGGCTCCAGTCCCATAAACGAAAAGGACAGGCTGGCCAAAGGCCACACCTTGCCTCCGCAGCACCAGCAGATGCAGCGCCTTGCCCTTTCATCTGGCATGGAAAGATGCCGGAGGGGTGGGAAGAGGTCACCAATCGTGGCAAATTGTGTTGGCGTCACCCGGCTGGAGCCAGCTGGAGCCTGCCAATGCATGCTGGCCAAGGAGCCAGCACTCCCACTTCAAGCAGTGGCCAGGATTTAGGGCTGTAGAGCACAAAGTGGCATTTCGGATCTAAGCAGCAGCAGCAGGATGGATGGATCGTGAGCGCAGCTGGAAATAACAAGGCATCCAGCCTCAGCAAGGTATTTTCTGTGGCTGTGGGATGCCACTGACTGCAGCTGGGGCTTGTGATCCCTGGAGGCACAGCAGTCAAATGTCACAGTGAATCCCCCGCCATCACCAGAAGAACTCTTAAAGCAAGAGCAGTGGCTGAACTGTCACAAAAATGTTTAACACCCAAATACAGTTTTACTGAATTCGTTTGACCTTTCTGAGTGGTGCAGGAGCCCAGCCTGCCTCCCTGCAGCATATGACTCGACTGTCTTACCGTAGCCACGTCTAAGGAATAGGAGGAAAAAGAGAAAGCGGGAGAGGTCGCCCCAAGGCTTGGGGAACCAAATGATGCCCGATACCTATTTGATCTGACCTGTTTCTGGAGACAGTGGAGGGCACATCTTCAGCTCCATCTGTCTCTCTTACCAAGGAGAAGGGACACAGATACTCCTGCAGAAACCCGTGGGTGTTTTTACAAGAACAGAGGAAGCACAGGCAGCTGCCGTGGATAGAAAGCAGGATTTAAGGGGAAAAATAACCCTGCTTGCTTCATTCATAACCATTTCTACCCAAGCAGAACTTGGCAAGGACATAACATGGGAACAACTATAACCCATTTCCCCTCTAATGAGACAAAAATGAAGACTGAGCAGCAAGACCAGGCAGGTGACAAGGTTATCAGCGCTCCCCAGCAGGATGTCCCTTAGCCTTTCCGGACAGAGCTCAAACTCCCTGGCATTTCCTTCCGTAACTCATTCAGAGCTGCTGCTACTCCCGAACTTGTCACAGGGCCCAGTTCCCTTGGATCGGCTCTCGGAGCATCTGCGGCAGCCCCGTCCAGCTAATATACGCCTGCCGCCTGTCCCGGCTCTTCTGCAGCAAAAAGCAGCACAGCGTGCCCCAAAAACATCGGTCATGGGCCAGGAAAAATCACAGCAGCCTGAAACTGATTCTGGAAGGTTTGAGGCCATTTTACTTGTGAGAGCAAAAGTCATAAAAATGAAGCCAAGGACAGGGATGCACAGCCCAGGGTGGCTGGAGGGACAAATACACTGACAGACACTATGCAATTTCACAGCCATCACTGCTACACCTGCCAGAGCTCAACCCCCTCAGCTCCTTCTTTGTTCTGATAATCACGCATTGAAATAGGGCCATGTCCGTCTCCCTGTCCCCACGCACCTTTTCAGCGGAGAGGAGGGTCCCCCATGCCAACGTCCTTGGCAAGGCAGGCAGGGGTGGAAAGCAGATGGTGCCTCTTTGTGCCCAAAGTCTCCCCTCATCCCACTCTTTTTATTTCACCTATGAGTCACTGGCAGCAGGAGCGTGGTGGGAAAAGCCATGCCTGATTCATGGGCACAGAGCCCAAGAGGTGCCCTAGGACCACACACCGCAGAGTCACGCTCCAGGAGTTGCACATCTGGGGAGAAGGGTTCCCACAGCCGCCTGGCATTTGTTCCCTGCACAGAGAGGGTGGGGGGCACAGCCAGGGATGGAGGCAAGCAGCCACATGCCTCCTCCACGCTGGAAACCCCTGTGCAAGATGGGAGCAGAAGCAGGACTGGCAGCGCTGGTGTAAGAGGAGAGGGGGCCACACTTTATCGTGTGGGGGCATGTACCACTCCAAAAAATCACAAAATAAGGAGAAGCAGTCCTGCAGATGAGGGGAAGCCCAATGTTGCCCAGCCAGGGTGCGTGGGATGGGTGTGCACGGCTGCTCCGCCAGCGGTGCAGGGGACTGGCAGGTGCACAGCTGGGTGCAGATGTGGGGACATCCATAACGCGTGGTTCCCATGCCCCGCTGGGGAAGGAGAGATACTCCACAGGAGCCGGTGAGGGCCCCAGGAGCTCCTGCAGGAGCTGGCACCAGAGGCAGCGGGCACCCGAGCAATGGTGGGATCCCAGCGGGTTCCCAGTTTTGTGCACTGGGGCAGGGAGCGCCGGGTTCCCACGCACCGAGGTGCGGGGAAGTGCCCTGTCCCAAGCTGGAGACCGGAGCGGGTCGCCAGGGGAGAGGGGAGGCAGTCCCCGGTCCCCGGGGCCAGCATGGCGGGGTCCTTGGGCTCCGGGTGCTGGAGGGGCGCCCAGCTGCAGGCACCGGGGCTGGTGAATTTGCGGGTCCTGGGCTGCGTGCGTGTGCTCCGGGGACGGATGGCGGCTCCCGCGCCCATGGCTGGCTCTGGGGGTGCCGGCTGCACGCCGGGGTGCTGTCTTTTGCGGGGGGGGGGGGATGCCGGTGAACGTGCTCGGGGCTGGCTGCTCGGGTCCCCGGCTGCACGCACAGGGGCGGAACCCGGGGGGTCCCCGAGCCGGCAGCGCCGCTCACCCCTGCGGACGAGGCTGTGAGGCGGGAGTCGATGCCCAGGTGGCAGCGGCTCCGCCACGGCCCGGCGTGCGTGGCCAAGGCCGGCGGGGCGCAGCCCGCAGGCGGCGGCGGTGGGGGGGAAGGGGGCGGAGCGGCAGGGGCGGCCGCCGGGCGCCCTCGCAAGCGCTGCCGGTGCCGCCGCGGGTCGGTCTCGTTCCAGCGGTCGGTGCCGCCGCCAGCAGCCGCCGCGCGCACAGGCCCGGGCACAGCCCCGGGGCCGGGCGGGGGAACCGGGGGGACCTGGCGCGGAGCGGGGCGGGCGCACGCGCAGGAGAGGCCGCCCCGCCCGGTACCGGCCCGCGCAGACGCACGGGCCGCGGGGAGGGGGGGGGCGCCCCGTGCGCCTGCGCGGTGCGGAGGCGCGGCGCCATGTTGCCGGAGCGGGCCGGGGGGAGGCGGTGAGCGCTCCGGTGTCGGGTTCCCTCCCCCTCTCCTCACCCTCCCCTCCCCCGGCCCGGGGGGGCCGCGGCCGAGCGGGGCCTCCCCCGGCACCATGAGCGGCGGCGGCGGGCGGGTGTGCGACCTGTCCCGGCGCAACCCCCAGGAAGACTTCGAGCTCATCCAGCGCATCGGCAGCGGCACCTACGGCGACGTCTACAAGGTGGGCGCAGCACCGCGGCCCGGGGCGGGGGGGGTCGTCTCTTCCCCTCTCCCGCGGTGGTGGGTTCTGTTGCCAAGCAAACGGGTCGCCCCCCCCCCCGAAATCTGAGGGGGGGTCCGTTGCCAAGCGACGCCACCCCCACTCCCCCGCCCTGAGGGGTCTCCCGTGTCCCCCCCTCCCCCTCTAGCGGGGCCTGCCCCCTCGCACCGGCCCCGCTCCTGGTGGGGACGGGTGAGCACCCGGCCTGGCCTGGCCCGGCCTGGCCGCCCCCCGCTCCCCTCCGGAGGGGCCCTGCCGGCGGCCCGGCCGCGTCTCTGGCTTGGCCAGGTGACTCCCGGGGGCCGCCCCGGCGCCTGAGGAGGGGAGGCCCGGGCCCTGCTGCGGGCGCGGGGCTGGCGGTGCGGGACCGCCGCGCTCTCCCGGCTTCCCGCGGCCGCCGAGCCGCCCCGGGAGCCGGCTCTTGCCGCTGCTGGGTGCCGGCTCGGGCGGCTGTTTCACGGGCGGAGCCTGGGGGTCGGCTCCCCTCCCGACGGAGCCGGGGGCCGTGGGGGTGCGGGAAGGGCTCGCTCGCTCGTTTCCAGCCCAAATGTCACTTTAAATCGCGTGCCTGCAGGCGAGCAGGGCTGTTTATCCCGGCTCCTGCTCCCATCGCTGTCTTGGGTGGAAATACCAGCGTTTTGTGCTTGTGTCTCTGTAAAACGTGAGGCCGACCCGTGGGAGGGCAAACTGGGGAGTCAGGAAAGGTGTCGTTAGGATCGGAGGCTTTCACGATCCCGTCCTCCCTTCGGAAATGTAGGAAAAGCAAAGGTAAAGCAACAGCAACCAAACATAACTTTGTCTTTTTGGGCTTTATAGGGTACTTTGACATTTTTATCGGTTCTGCAACCTACGTTGTTAGTTGTGCATGCAGTTGGGCTCTTGCCCGCGGGGATGCGGCAGCCTGTCCCTCAGGTAGGATGGCACCGGTTGTCACCCGCTCCTGTTTGGTGGCGGAGCAGAGGGGAGGACTGAAGTTTGTCGTGTCTAGCCTGTTGGAATCATCGCTTTAACCGTGCGCTTCCCAAGTTTCTTCTGGTCTGTTTTTGTCATCACAGGGTGGGCGTGCGTGTTTAAGAAAACTTGTATTGGTAGGCAGGGCTGTAGGGAAACATTTAGAGCTATTCCACAATCTGAGGTGCACAAAACTGGTGCTGGTGCTGCATTTGACTCTAAGTGAATGCGCCTAGAATGAAGTCTTGTTTTGGGCTGGGGCGATTTTGGTTTAATCGCAGCTCGCTTAAATGTTATGAAAGTTTCAGGACATAAATCCTCTTGTTACTGGGCTCTTAGCGTGTTAACTCCCTGCTTTATTAATTGTTAAATTGAAAAGGTTTTTTGTGTTGTTTTACCCACCTTGCCGGCTTTCTTTGAGTGTATGCAATGCTGATGTTTTAATTATCCAAGTTCACTTGCCTTATGCTCTGGTTTTTTGTTTTTCTGAAAACTGTTATCTTGATCTGCTCAGCTCTATTTCTGTTGCAGTTTTTAACTGGCATATTGACTCTGTGATATCTTATCAGTCAGCTTTTTTTCAGTGCTCTGTACATGATTTTGATGGGTGTGAATTAGCCAAGTCATCCGTGTTTATGGTTTAAGGACGTTACTTCCAACCCTAGAGTGAATACTTACATTTGCAATACCACTATGCATCTGAAACCTGTTAATTTTCATTGGATTTGTCAAGGTTTTCTTGATGATTATCGTGTTTACATTGCAGTAGCCTTCAGTTCGGTGCTCTGTGAGTGGCCAGTGTTTGGCACTGCTTGTGACTTTTTTTTTTTTGAGGCACAGAAATTCTCTCCTCCCTCAGAGTGGATTTGTTGATGTTTGCAATCTGTCTGTGACAGCTGAGATAGAAGGTGATATATCAGGACCAGGATGCACTAGGCTGGTATTACAATTATATATTTCTTCCAGATGAGAGAGAGGTAAGTGCCTTTTGATTAGGTTGTGGACAGTGTAGGGAAAATGAGATGGGCTTTTCTCTTGCATGGATTATTGCCTGTTTCATTTTGAGGCAAGGTCTTGCCCGAGGCACTTTCAAAGTGGAGTATGAAAGTAGCCCAAAAGTAATAATGAAAGCTGGTTACTTTTAATGTGACAAAGAGGAAGCAATATAGTCCTATGTGTCATCCACACATGAGCTTACTACTAGGGCTTTATCTTAAATTTGTGAGGGGTTTCATAAAGCTTCTTTCATTTGCTTCATGTTGTCTGTAGGTGAACTTTGTGGTTGATGAAATAATTGTGTGAAGTTGAGATTAGCCGTGTGAAGATGATGCTCATCAGTGGCCGGACTTCAGCAGAGTGGATCCAAGCACTGGATGTACTTGGACAGCTTCAAACTATTCTTTGTAAATTGTGGTTTTCCCCCCTTAGCAGGGAGAGCCATGTAGGGAGGTTTTTCTGCTGTTAGTAGGTAGGGATTACTGCCTTAATAAGATGACAATCTTGTTATGTTGACATTCTTGCTAAATGCTGACCTTTCTGTAACCTGCTTTCCTGGCAAAGTTGAGGAGCCGAAAGCAGAGCAGACTGGCATCTCCTTCCTTGCTCTGTTTTAGCTGAACTGAGCTACAACAGGGCATGGGTTAACTGTTTGATTTGTTTAAAAAAAATAAATTATATATTAAAAAAAAAAAAAAGAGGCAGAGTCTCTACTCCAAATATTTTTGAATTTGAAGTAAAAGCCCGTGGTGCAGACTGAACTATGGAGACTCGAAGGGAAGGAGGATATGGGTCAGATTGATACGATCCTGCTGCTGAGTCGTGCTGTTTGGCTGGTACCTGGAAAGGCACTAGTGCACCGCAAGTACGGATTTTTGGCTCAAACCAGTATTTTATAATTATCTGCCTTCCCACCGAAGTTCAGCTTTCAAAGAGGCCTTGCAGAAGATTATGAATTCATCACAAGAAAGGTAATGGGTGACTTGTTCATGCCATTAGCTATCAAATATGCACAGCCGACAATCATGGGTCTCTTCTAACTAGCACCAGTGCAAGTTTGTTGTAGGAGATGAGGCTTCATCTGGGTTGCTTAGTTCTTAATGTATCCCAGGGACATAACACTGTTTTCCCTGAGGGTCTGAAAGAGAGATGGTTTGCGTTTTTAGAATTTTTTTCAGTGGAGGTATGTTGCCACGATAGATAGCTAAAAAGTTAATATTACAAAGTTCTCATTAGAAGTTTAAGTCTGTTCCCTTGTCCAGAGAGGTCTCCTCTCAAGACTGCTAAAGTTAATGGTGAAATCGAGTTGTTATTTTGTCAGATGGTTGATGTATCTGTAACAAAACACAGACAGATGATCTGCTAATAGTGGGTGTTTTCGGAGTTGAATGTTCTTGAGTGTTGCATATCACATTTTCATTTGCATGGTTTTGTTTTCTATGTCTCAGTAAACTTACTTGTCAAGTAATTTAGCTTCATCTAAAGTCTAGTTTAAAGACTGATAGGAAAATTGCTTTTCTGATTGCAGTTACATGTCAGGAAAATTCTTGAATTTCACCCTCTGTTTCTGTCAAATATTCTCCTCCAAAATGACATCTGCTAGGAAGGATGAAAATTACTTATGCTGTTGTACAAGTAATTTCTGTCTTTTGTGTTTCTGTATTTCACTGTTGCAAAGAATTTAATTGTGTAGGGTGGTCAGCAAAGTGTAAAAGAGGAGTTACGGGTGTTTGGTTGTGAAAAAGAGACACTGTCCTGTTCTGCTCAGTTTCAGGAAATATTCCTAGAGTTAAATGAGGTGGTTGCTTAATTTAGTTTGCTCTGTGTTTACTCCATCTCTCATTTAGAAAGACTTCTCTGTCTCTTGGTATGAAATTGCCATTCTAATTGTCTGTGTTCCCGGGCCCTCTGTAATTTATGCCATTCTTTTAGGGTTTGGCTTACAAGTGCTGCACATGATATTCTGACAGAGACCATAATAATAATGCTATAATGTTCCTGTTTGCACCCATCCTGATACCTTTGTTTTTGGTAGTAACTGCACATAGCTTTGAAGTATATTCTGAGATGATTGTAGGTCCATTTCTTTTGTTCATACTATTAATTTATATCACAGCATATCTTGGGAAAAAAAAAATCATTACTTTGGTTTAATAAAGGTTGAACTTCATTTGCCATCTCACAGGTCATTCATCTAGTGTGGGTGGACCCCTCCAAAGATTTTCAGCATCTCACTAAAAGAAAAGCTCTTCTTTTATTTTCCCCTTTACTGAAATTCAAATAGTTGTGATCATAAGTGAGATTATTGTTCCTGCAAAGGTATCAGTTATACCATGTCTGCCTTATTTCAGTTCTTTTCGTCATTTATGGCTTCAGCCAGTTAGTAAATGAAGACACAGAACTCAGTAAGGTGCGCTTTGCTTGATGTCTCATTTTAAAAAAGAAAAAGCCTGATTTTCTGCTCCCCAGCCCTTTGGCATGGGCGTTGGTTTTGGTGAGGGAAGTCGGGGATCTACCAGCTCAGCTGCTTCATGCTGAAACTCTCAGATTCTGTGGGTATCTCTAGGGAGCACCTGGTTACTGTGAGTCCTTTCTGCTGTCAACTGTGTTTCGGAGTGTGTGGTTCCCGATAGCGCTCCTGTGTGTTGCTGGAAGAGAATATGTCCAGAACAGATGAATCTGAATTTTGATGAACTCCCATTTTGCAGAGCCCTACGCATAAAGCTCTTATCTCCGCATGTGTGCCCTTGCTTCTCTTTCCTGGGGTGATCCAGTAAGGCATCAATTCTTCTACAGCTTTGCTGCTTCTGAAATATTGAAACTGTGCCTTTTAGTTGTGTGCTTTTTGGTAGGCATTTTAGTCTTCCTTTCTCCTTGATTGACCTTACAGCTGTTGAAGCTCCTTTTGACTTTGCTAGGAATAAATGTCTATGTTTTGAAGGCTCTCTGTTTCAGCTTTAATTGTCTTTTGAAGCTTGTCAGGCAGGCAGAGAGGGGTGGATGTTTTGCCATCCTGTTTTTTAATGTGCTGAGTAAGTACTACAGGGCTTAGTTTCTGTGACTGTGGTTGCCTCAACCAAAAATCCATGCATTGTGTAGGGATTTTTGTTTGCCTTAGTTTCAGATCTTTTTGTTTAGCATCACCTTTATCAAAGCATTGCTTTCTAAAATAGTAGCTGTCGCGTTTTGGTATCAAGCCTTCTACCAGAATGTGGAACCCAATTATTTTTACCGTAATTCTTAGTAGTTCAATTCCTGTTAATTACAGCTGTAACTTCGTAGGATGGGCTGAACTGATGTTACAGCTCACTGTTGCCTGAGAGGGGCGATTCTCTACCCTGCTCCTGGCTGTCTTGCCGCTTACCTCGTGTTAGCTCTGGTGCTCAGCGTGATGCCTGGGTGTCGTCGTTTAACCCCAGCTAGCAACTAAGCACCACACAGCCCCTTGCTCACTTCCCCCTTGGGATGGGGGAGAGAATCGGAAGGGTCAAAGGGAGAGAACTCGTGGGTTGAGATAAGAACAATTTAATAATTGAAGTAAAATAAAATAGAACAGTTAAATAGGTAAAGCAAAAGCTGCTCACGCAAACAAAGCAAAACAAGGAATTCATTCACTACTTCCCATGGGCAGGCGGGTGTTCGGCCATCCCCAGGAAAGCAGGGCTCCATCACATGTAACGGTTACTTGGGAAGACAAACACCATCAAGCCAGATGTCCCCCCCTTCCTTCTTCTTCCCCCAGCTTATATACTGAGCATGACGTCATGTGGTATGGAATAGCCCTTTGGCCGGTCTGGGTCAGCGCCCCTGGCTGTGCTCCCTCCCAGCCCCCTCGTGCACCGGGCAGAGCAGGGGAAGCTGAAAAGTCCTTGACCAATGTAAGCGCTACTTAGCGACTATTTAGCGATACTTAGCATCGACATTGTTCTCATCCTAAACCCAAAACACAGCCCCATACCGGCTACCAAGAAGAAAATTAACTCTATCCCAGCTGAAACCAGAACAGTATCCACCCCTTATTCCATACCATTTACGTCATGCACAGGTCCCACATTATCCAATACATCCTCTTTAACCACCACCCCCCTTCCCATCCTTTGATACAATACACAGGTATCATTCCCTTAGTCTATGGACCACCCCTGGGAAATATTTGTAGTTCATTTAGTCCATGACTTTGGGCTCCATCAGTGATGGTGGTCGCTCAGGACAGGAGAGGCAGTGTGTTGTGCGGATTTATTGGGCACCAAAGCCAGCTCAGGTCGGGTCACTGCTGCACTTGCACTGCTTCTTGTAAGGCTTCTCCTCCATTGGTTCAGGTAGTTCCTGCTATGGTAATTCCTATAACATGCAACTCAGATCATGGGTTACAACAATTTAAAGGTATTTCCATTACAGTCTCCACCCCTGGCTCCTTTTGGCCAGGTTATAGGGTTTAACATTGCAATGAACTCCTCCCCTTGCTCCTGGCCCGGCTAGCAACAAGGGGTTCCTGCTATAGTAATTCCCACAGCATGCAACTCAAATCCCGGGTCACAACAATTTAAAGGTATATCCATTACAATCTCCATCCCTGGCCCCTTTGGGCCAGGTTATAGGATTTAACACTGCAATGAACTCCTCCCCTTGCTCCTGGCCTGGCTAGCAACAAGGGGTTCCTGCTATAGTAATTCCCACAGCATGCAACTCAAATCCCGGGTCACAACAATTTAAAGGTATATCCATTACAATCTCCATCCCTGGCCCCTTTGGGCCAGGTTATAGGATTTAACACTGCAATGGACTCCTCCCCTTGCCCCTGCTCTGGCGTGGGGTTCCTCCCATGGCAGACAGTCCTCCATTAACTTCTCTAACATGAATCCTTCCCACGGGCTGCAGTTCTTCACAAACTGCTCCACCGTGGGTCCCCTGTGGGATCACAAGTCCTGCCAGCAGACCTGCTCCAGCGTGGGCTCCTCTCTCCACGGGTCCACAGGTCCTGCCAGCAGCCTGCTCCAGCGCGGGCTTCCCACAGGGTCATAGCCTCCTTCGGGCATCCACCTGTTCCAGCATGGGGTCCTCCATGGGCTGCAAGTAGATCTCTGCTCCACACTTAACTTCCATGGGCTGCTCTGGCATGGGATTATCCATGTTCACAGATGCTTTGGGGTGTCGTGCTCCCGCAGGGACTCATCCACAGGTCACAGACCCTTCGACTTAAGTTCACACTGGAGTTCCAGCCTGTCCAGTACAGCAGTACAGAAAAACAGCAGAGATGCCCTGGCCATCTGCCAGCCCAGGCGCATGGCCATTGCTGTTATCAAAATGTCCCAGGCACAGCACAGTAAGGTGATGAGCAGTACAGCAAGCAGAAAAGCAAAAAACAGCCACTAACGAGCACTCGGCTCTAATACACAGTAAGGCAAGCAAGCCCTGTGGCAAACACAGAAGCCTGCCGATTAATGACTAAACAGCAATAACAGCTATAAATTCGATCTAGCACATTCCAATTAAATCTGTCATTATCTCGAACCCTTCGTGCCCCACGTTGGGCGCCAAAAAGGACTGTCGTGGTTTAACCCCAGCTAGCAACTAAGCACCACACAGCCGCTCGCTCACTTCCCCCTTGGGATGGGGGAGAGAATCGGAAGGGTCAAAGGGAGAGAACTCGTGGGTTGAGATAAGAACAGTTTAATAATTGAAGTAAAATAAAATAGAACAGTAAAGCAAAAGCTGCGCACGCAAACAAGGCAAAGCAAGGAATTAATTTGCTACTTCCCATCGGCAGGCGGGATGGGATGGCAGTTCGGCCATCCCCAGGAAAGCAGGGCTCCATCACGCGTAACGGTTACTTGGGAAGACAAACACTATCAAGCCAGATGTCCCCCCCTTCCTTCTTCTTCCCCCAGCTTATATACTGAGCATGACGTCATGTGGTATGGAATAGCCCTTTGGCCGGTCTGGGTCAGCGCCCCTGGCTGTGCTCCCTCCCAGCCCCCTCGTGCACCGGGCAGAGCAGGGGAAGCTGAAAAGTCCTTGACCAATGTAAGCGCTACTTAGCGACTATTTAGCGATACTTAGCATTGACATTGTTCTCATCCTAAACCCAAAACACAGCCCCATACCGGCTACCAAGAAGAAAATTAACTCTATCCCAGCTGAAACCAGGACACTGGGCCAGCACAGTTAGTTAACCTGGCAGAAAACTAACCAAAAAAAAAAAAAGGAAGGCAGGTGGGTTTCTGCTGGCTTGGAGAGTTGAATCAGCTCCTGGGGCAGTCGTGTGGGTTTGGGAGAGGCTGAAGGGTAGGACTGTAGGGCTGGAAGCAAGGGGGCTGGGAAGCTGTTTGGGTGCGTTTTCCTGTAGAGCAGAGCTAATCCAGGTCAGGAAGCTTGTCTGTGCCCTGGGACCAGTTATCCCATAAAGTAGCAACTTGTTTAGAAATTGCTCATCTGCATTTTGTTCAACAATTCACATAGGAAGTAGTCAAAAACAGAAGTGCCCTGTTGTTACTGTCTTCAGCTTTGCTTTTTGACCTAGTTTTTTTTGCAGCATTATATGCTTTATATTACCAGCTTCCATCTGAAGGACAAATATAAACTTGGCAAGAGATTTACCTCCTTGGATCTTGGATTTTATATCTATACTGGTTCAGCTGCACAGACCTCTCCTCGTGAATCTGCTGTTGTGGCATATATTAAGGGCAGTGCTAAATACTAGCCGTCCTCCTCCTTCTTTCCCCTCCTTTTCAGACATGTACCATGCACATCTTTTGCTTGGCTGATGTTTCCCAAATAGAGCCCATCTGAACACTGCCCCACTCTGTTACTCTTTCCTTTTCTCTTTCAGAGTAATAAGGTCTTTCCAGTTGTGAGGCATTTTGGTTAATGAATTTTTGTATAATGCAATAACAACGAAACCTGGATTTTTCTGGCTTTTATTTCTAGTGGGTGGCAGTTTCTTATGTAGCATTTTGACCTGATATCCTACTGTCGTCACAGAGACAGTAGCAATTATTTCCTGTTTAATTAGGTAGTGCTTCTCCAGCTTGACTTAGTGGTTGGTGGATTTTTTCAAACTCCTCCCCAGGTATGGCAATCTAGGTCTCTGGAAGAGTATTGTTCTTTTAGCCTCTGGTAGAATGAGGATCTCTATATGGTTTTCCACAGCAGACATTGTATAAATGCTGTACACATTTAATAAAGTGACTGCATGTAGATGCAGACATTGTAGGCCAGTCTTTGCTTCTGGAAAACCTGGGTAATGCATTCCCATTGACACAGTGAAATCTGCATGTGAAGGAATTAGTTGCAGGCTCCTGCTCATGGAAACAGGGATGGGAGGAAAAGCTCTTGGCTATTGCTGTTATCTCATCATCAGAAAGGCTGGGAGTTAGAGCACTTACAGTGCAACAAAAAAAATGAATGTGTGTTTTCTTACATGAGCCTCTCTGAAATTTTTGGTTGCATTTGCCAAATTAAAAATACTTGTTAGAAATTTTTCTTCAGCCCACTACTCTTTATTGATGCTCTAATCTCAAAACCCATAAGTAATTGGCAACTTTAGTGTGATTATGCTAAATGAAAGCCTAAGGCAGTGTCCTCAACATACTGAGCTATTGTATGGTATGTACACAAGCACCCTCAAAGTAAGAGTCAGAGGCAGCTGCAACCCGTGTTGAAAAGCATGTGGTACTTCAGTCTTTCTCAGTCTCTCATTCATGTGAGCTTAGGCAAGGAATTGTTTCATAACTGATGAGTTCCAAGGTATTTGCTGAGATCTAGTAAAACCTGTGAGGGGTACCTAATCCTCATCCTTATCCTTTGCAAGGAACTCTTGTGTCACTACAATCAGAATAATCTCTTTTATATATACTCAGATTAACAAAGGCAATTCATATTCTTACTTGTGACAACACCTTCAATGCTGATAACCCAAATGGAATAGGATGCAAAGTGATAACTTATTCAGATTGTCGACTTCAAGTCATGTTTTCTTAAGTAACAATTCATGCCCTTAAGGAGTTGGTAGCCTGCTGTTCCTGAAGGCATTGGTGACCTGCATTAAATCAGATTTTGTTCCTCCTTTCTGGCTTTCATGAGCCCTGGCTGATATTGGTCCAGAGAACAGCCAGCTGGCCAGAGTCCCACTGCTGCTGGTGTTGAAGAAAGGAAGCAATGCCTAAGCTGAAGGTGAAAAGACACAACGTTTATTCTTTCCTGCCCGTGATTTTGAACAGTTCTTTTGAGAACATGACATTGAAGAAGAAATCCCTTTGCGATGGGAGCCGGCCAAATCAGCCACGAGGTGTGGAGAGCGCAGGTTTGGCGAGGCTGCCTGCTGCTCGGACTCTGTTCCTTTGGCTGGGATTTTGCATATCCTGCTCCAGATGTATCTATAGATCTGTCTGTCTACTATTGATAGTTTTTTGGCATCGCCATCACATAAGACTTTGTGACCAGTATCCTCATATGTTTTAATCAGATTTGTTCTGAAATTGTCACTAGCTCCTACCCACCTTCTATCTTGCTTTAGTTGCCACAGCACTCTGCAGAGCATAGTGATCTATGGAGCCATAGTCAGAGAAACAAATGCCTGACAGCTGGACACGGTATTTTTAAAAATAAATAAAATTTAAAAAAAAAATCAAACATTTTTTTGCTAGACTAGCAATGTCCCCAAAGCCTGTGAAATTTTTCCAGCTTAGCTTGCACATCCCAGCTGCATGCAGGATGTATAACTTCAGGATCTCATCACTTGTATCCACTACAGTTGTGTCTCATTATTTATCTTGCCTAGTACAAGTTGCCCAAAAACTGGTCTTTAAGTTTTAATAAGACTCCCTGATGATCTCAGGTCTTCATTAAAGCTTTGGTAATTTTTCTTGTCAATCTTGGAGGTTAAAAAATGCTGACCTTTGATTCATGAACATCTTGCCTCCGTGTTTGTTTCTCACTATGAAAAGAATGTGTTGGGAAAAGAAATAAGGAATAAAAATCCTAACTCATGCTTCAGTGGTGCCACTTTCTCATGTGTTGCCTTCATTCTCTGGTACAGATAAAAGGAACTCCGATTTTTGCTGTTAATGTTTTTGGTGTCTTTGTTCCACCATACAGTGAGGAGTGGAGACCCTACTGCCATCAGTGGGGTGGGCAAATAATGACTTATGGGGGAGGCTGCCAGAGAAAATTTATTTTTTAACTGTTTTTTCCACAATCTATCAAGTTTGGACTACTCTTTGACTTTTATAGGATTCCCACTGGTCTCAGGATCTATCCATAAGCATCTGCCTGGAAATTATTTGCAAATGCCAGTACTCCCAGCGTTGCAGTAGAGCATTGCCACACCAAGGAACAGTGAGAGGTTTGAGATCAGCCGTGCTAGGGTAGATCTCTAGGTAGCCGTGCCTGGGTAGATCTCTAGATGCAGGAATACACACTGCATTTATTTCCAGACTTTATTGCTGGCTATTTTTATAGTCTTAGGGTTTTTTTTCCCTCCACTTGTGGTTCCACAACCAGCTCTCAAGCTGCCATGTTAAGAATCAATACCTTACAGTATTTGGTGAGTCTCATGGCCAATCAATAAAAGGTGCGAGCCCTTGAGCTCCTAAAGTGGCTTAAATGAGACCATTAGCCACTGTAAAGGTGGGCACCTATCTGCATCATTAAATTCTGTAATTCTGGCCTTTTTTTTTGACTTGAAGGTGGATGAGGAAAAAAGCAAAATCGGGATTGCTCTCACCTTTTATGCCCTGTGTAGGGGGTAGAGCAGGCACTGCATTCAGTGCAGCGGAGGTCCAGCACAGTGCAGCTCCGGGTACCAGGACTCCGCTGGGGAGAGGAGAGGCTGTAGCTGAGCATCCTTCAGGAGCTGCTGCTTCGGTGCTGGGGAGCAGCTTTGCAGGGGCACAGAAGTATCCTGAAAGTATGGGGCAAATGGCTCCCTGGTTTTCAGTTAGTAGTCAAATGCAACAGTTCTAGAAGATAAATCATTATTGTCATCACTTATGTTGCTTCTTAATGGCTTTTTAAAAATTTAGCTTCCTTGGTTGCTCAGTAGAACATAGGCTTTAGCATGACAGAGCCCTGTACAAAATGGAGTTAAGCTGCTGAGTAATTGCAGCTGAAGTTGACCACAGAGCTGCCGTGTATACGAGGGGAATGCTTTCAAACTCCTTTGTTGCTGGCTTGTTTTCTTTGCACCCTTGCAGCAAGGGGAGGATGCTGTCGCTGGCGGAGAGTAAGGACCAAGGGGCATGTAGTGAAATGAGCAGGCAGCATTGCATTGCTCTCGTGGGAGTCTTGGAAGTAGTCGCATACGCTGCAGGGTGCAGCCCTCGATGCTCCCTGGGCCCTGCTTGTCTGCTGCGAGATCTGTGTGTGTTATAACCGCTTTGCAGTCAGTATCTCGGTGGTTGGTTTGTTTATGGATTTTAATATGGAAGTACAGCACAGTCGAGGACTTGTGTAACTTAGGACTGTTGTGTGACAGCACAAGGTTTCCTGAGCATACTTAAAGCTTCAGATCTTGGTACAAATTAGCTGCCTAGTGTTTTGGTTTGGTTTGGGTTGGGTTTTTTTGAGATAGCTTCTTTTGTTGTTAGAAAATAAATCCAGGATGAGAAGTTTTGTTGGAAGAGTGCTTCCTACAAACCTGTACTGGAGAAGAGCATGCTAGCTACAGAATTCATACTGTTTGGTTCACTGCCATTAAGCACAGATGTGGATTATTTTAAATAAATGTTTTGGATATAACAGAACTCAATAATGATGTTTATCAAATGAAAATATATGCTGTAAGTCTGATTTAAAAAAAAAGGCATGGTGTATTTGGAAAAAAAAAATTCTAACCTTGCACGGAATGTAAATATACAAGATGTTTTAATTTATTGGCTCCTCCTGACGTTGTTTTTGCTTCAAAAAAAAAACCCCAACCAGCGGTTTCACTGTTTTAGACCCTTGTATATCTCAGTTGCTCTTTGACTCCATGTTGTCAGAGAATGTCGAGTTGAGAATGCAGAGTTGGGTTTCTGTGTTTTGCTCTCTAAGTATTCTTCTTTTTTTTGTAGGCTCGAAATGTCAACACGGGTGAGCTAGCAGCAATTAAAGTAATAAAACTAGAACCAGGTAAGTGTTTAACTGAAATAGGCCATGGAAATGAAATGTTTTCATGCTTAAAAAACAATTGTACAAAATCAATTGAGTCCACTTATTGAAAGAAGGTTGCCTTTTAGTGTAGGACAAAATACACTGTTCTAAAAAATAATATGCATGACAAGCAAGATGTGAGGGGAAAAAATGTAACTGGAGAACAGTTAAAGGAAAGATGATTAAAATTTCAAAGAGAGTTGTGTTTTTCTGTCTTAAGTAATATGTTTTCAACCCATGTGATAGCAAAAACTGTATAGAACAGAAGAAATGAGGAAGACAGCAAGGCAGAAAACAACTCACCTGGAAAAAGCATAGAGGGAGAAATAAAAAGAAGGAAGGGTGTAATAATAGGTGAGCGTTAGTATCCGGGAATTGAGTATGTTTCCTGAAATTCTCTTGGAGACTCTGATTAAGACATCATTGTATGCTAGATTTATGCTTGAACTGTGCTTGCGTTGTGATTTCACAAAGTACATATGCCCTACAGATCAGTTATCAGCCTGCAAGCGCTGTTCTGTTAATATGGCTAGACTTGTTGAACAAGAGTACAGTAATCTAGGAAGTAAAATGTCCAGAATTTTTGTTTAACTTGTAACTGTTGGTGTTCCATTTCAAGATTTAATGTTGGGGAGGGGGTTAATATTTTAACTACTGCCTGGTTTGATCCTTAAGGTCTATGCAGGCAGGAAGGGAAAGAAGTTGCTACTTCCATTTCTTCTCTTACAATTCTGGAAGTGATTAGAAATGTTGTGTTTATATAATGCATGCACATTTAAAAAAAAAAAACACAAGACAGGACAGTATGTTACTATGTAGTTCCAAAAGTGTATGTTATCACACTTCTTTTATTCATACTCAAAGTTGTGGTCTCAGATTATCTTGTCTAGTTCTCCTGCTTTGGCTTTTTATGTCACTTCTCATTGCTGGCGTACTTGGCTGTGCATGATGTGGGTTACCAGTCCAGCTAAGACAAGCAGCCATGCTGTGTCTCCCTGTGGAACTGTAAACGTACAACAGGGAAGGAGACTTGTGTAGTGGGGAGAGAACCATAGGACTCAGCAGACTCAGGTGATGTCAACCTTTTAAGATAATGCAATTTTTCACTTAGCTGATGACTTCCACTCTCAAAACTACGAAGTGACTTGGTTGAAAAGTGTTGTAATGGCTGGTGCTGAGGACTTGGAGGATGGTGCTGTGTGCGTTATCTGAGCTGTGAACAGAGCCTGGTTATGCACCGCAGCTAGGGTAACTTGCCTTCATGCTGTGCTGATGGTGATAACAACTGGCATCTTGCAGCTGAATCCAGTATTTTTGGCAGCCTTTGGATACCCGAGTGGTGCACAGAAAATGCGCTCTATCTGCCCTCTGTTTGCTCAGCGAGCTCAGTTTCTCTCTGTAGTTGTTGCTTCCAGTTGCGGTAGAGGCTTGACTCAGCTTCAGATGGGCAGCGTCCACATTCCAGAACTGTGGCAACGGCTTTCTTTGCAAGTTTTGCAGATCGGGGGAGAGTGTGAAGATTAAGGGTTAATAATGTTTAGGCACTTACTCTAAAGTTTGTGCTACTTTAATATTTTGGATGCAGTGAAAACACTGGTCAAATCCTGGAGAAATCATGTCCTTTCATGGAGGTACCTGTCTGTAGGTGAAAATAATTTCTTGTTTGCTCTTCAGCGTTTGCATATTTAAAGGTCTAGCCAGGATACAGCAAGCCATCAGCAGTATACCACGGATAGTAGACAGTCTGTTGTGACGTTAAACTTGCACCTTGTGGTTTGAAATTTGCTTTCAGTTAAATAAAACACATGTAAACGTTGGATTTCTGATTAAAAAGTACCAAATGGTTAGATCACCAATATGTTGATGTGTTGGGAGAAACTTAAAACATATTTTCTTAGGTAATAGCTTGGCCAGTTCTGTTGGAATTCGTTGTGTTAGATTTGAAATTTATTAACAGCCATATTTGAGAAGTGATTTTGGGTTGCAACAATTAATAAATATGAGCTTAGTGTCTATATTCAACTTCTTAGACAGTAGCTTTGGCTTCTGGTTTAAAAGTTGAGTTATGCTGAAGTGTGCTACAGCAGTACACTAAAAGGAGTTTTGACATACTTTGAATTTTCCTGTTTTCTCAACTTGCTTATGGAATCTCTTAAATTATTCATGAAGTTAAATGGTTATTTTAGGCCTTCAGGCTTATTTTACCTGTGAAGTCCTTAAGTTAGTAAGAATGAGTTGGTTTTTGTGAACTGTGTGTGTCTAGTAACTAAACAAACTTCAGAAGAACTTCTTTGGAAATAACATACCAGACTAGCTATAATTTGCCCTTATGACTTAAAAAATTTCAGAGGAGACCCAGTGTAAGATACTGAACTGCAAAAGAGCATTTGACATGTATTTCTTTAAAAAAAAAAAAAAAAAAAAGGCTGTTGAATATCTGTTACCAACATTCTCTTACATCTTGATGCCTTTCTTGCCTTCCGTCTTTAACTTACCTACAAAACCCCTGCACAACACCCCCAAAACAAAAATGCCTCTGGGAAACATGTTGGGTTTTCAGTTTCATCCAGGGTTTTCTCAGTGTACACATCTGGTAAGAACCTTTTTATAGAAAGAGAGGGACAACTGAGGTACTGAATAGTAATACTCAGATAAATGCCACACCTATGTCAGTGTTTTATCTGGACATAAGCTATGCAGAGTCCATAAATTTATGTGCTTACAGAGTTTACTGAAAAGTTGCAGCACCAGTGTACTATTGAATTGTTTTTTGCTCAGGAAGGTGAACTAATGGGTGTTGGACATGTGGCCAAAAATAGCCAAGTTTTTTTGTGTTTTTAAGAACCTTGGCTATTGGCAGGGCATATGCAGATGGAGACAGTGGCTTCTTGGGGAAAATAAAGACTAGAAAGAGCTATGGCCAATATCATAAAAGGTATCAGCAGATATGAGGTCCATCTGGCCCTGAATGAAACTTCTTAAGAATATAGTTACTTATTGCTAAACCCGTGCTAATAAGTATTGATTTACAGGTGCTTCATATGTCTGTGAAGCTGGCAGATAATCAGTTTTAATTACTCAAAATGTTTATTTTATAAACATGTACTGAAAGTCTAGTTGAAATGTGAGTATGAATATTCATTCTTCTGCTTTTCAGGGGAAGATTTTGCTGTTGTGCAGCAGGAAATCATTATGATGAAAGACTGTAAACATCCAAACATTGTTGCTTATTTTGGCAGCTATCTCAGGTACAGTTTGTTTCTTTTGCTCAGTTAAAAATGCCTCTCTATCTCCTTGTAAAGGACAGGTCTATAAGGTGACTTAGGCAAAACATAATTTACCAAATAAGTAGTGTCCACTTGTATATTAAAATCTGTTCTGTTTACTACAGTGTCTCTCTATAAATAATGTTTTTCGTAGCAAAATCTTTCGGTGACCATGTAGTCATGTTTCCTTGGAAATGAGTTGTCATTTAAAAGCTTCAAATTTAATACATAAATGGAAAATTAAGCAGAAGTATGACAAGTACAAAGAAAGGGTCTGTGTATATAGTATCTTTTGAATCTGTTTCAGTAAAATGTCTCTTAAATTTGCAAAACTTTGGGAAGTATAAATATTGCATAATACAGATAGAGTTCTCAGAAATGTTCTGACTTAATTTTACATGCCAACACCAGTTGTCTGAGAACTCAAAATTGAATGTTAAGGGGAAATAAGGAGGAAAAAAATTGTGGGTTTTTTCCTTGCTTAAGAGTAGTAGTAGTGCTATGTTAAGCTTTAAGGGCAATTTCATACTGAAGTACCTAAGAGTATAAACCATGCAGCCTTTAAAAAGCCCACTGGTGATTTGTGTTTTGGATTTGTTTTGAAATCTAAAAATGCTTAATATTTTAGCTCTTTTATCTTTGCTTTTCTTTGTTGAGCTGCAGAGTTAAGACACTTAATGTAGTACATGTAAATTGTTCTATCTCATTATCCTTTTGTGTAATTCCTTTTGTAAGGTATTATGCTTACTTGTTACAAGTACAGTAAACTTGTACTCCATACAAAGTCTCAGTATTGAGAAAGTTGATGGCTAGCTTCTAATAACATTTGCTATTTATAATTCTGTTTAACACATCCTGACAAATGTTTTATGCTAGATATAGCAATTGCTTGATATTCAAGGATCAGACCTTTTAATACTGGATTTTGTGAACCTAATGTTGTCATAATTTTATGCATATCATGCCACATAATGGAAAGCTTTTAAAAGACTCTGAAAAGTTGTGGTCCTCTTTATGGCAGAGGCTTCTCATTCCTTTCAGGTATTCCCATTGTCTTCTATCTGCTTGAGGACAATAGAGGTGGGACATGGTAGCTCTGCCTGTCCTGAAGGTTTCTAGACCCTGTTCATAATGGGAAGATCCCAAGTTGAGTTACTCATACGTGTACTAGACCTCAGCAACTCCAGCTGAAACTTTCCATAATGGCTATCTGCTGCAGCCAAAAGCTTTTCAACAATATAGGCCAAGTGCTTTTGGATTGGGAGTGGGAAGATATAGGTGGTATTTTCACATGAAAAATCTTGGTACAAGAAAGCCTTTCAACAAAAAATTACTGTCTTTGAGGCAGGAATATATGACAGAATTTGGCTCTTGTATTTGAGAGTGCATATTTTCCTTTTAAAAATCCTTTCAAATTTGACCAAGTTATCTTCTGAAATACTGCGTTTCTTTTACTTCTATTCTAGATCAGCTAGACTCGGGAAATCGCAGTTACTGTTTCTTTTCTAGCCAGCGGTATCTGGTTTGCTGCATGTTTGCAGTGCTACAGAAGAGCTAAGACGTGCTCCCTGGCTTGCTTGGCCATTGTTGAGCGTTCCTTGTTCTGCTCTGGGCTGAGCTGGGACAGGACGTTGAAATGGCAGGCTTGGAGCACTTAGTGGTGCTCTTAGTGACCTTGACGCTGAACGTCTGCATAGTTGGAGCAAACTGAAATTAGACAAGGTTAGTGTGCCAGAACTTGGAGGCAGTGTTGGGGAAGAAAGTCCTGGCAACAAATGCTAGAGGAGAATGAGAGGTCTCATGCAGAAGCTCATCTGACTAATGCTGTCCTGAGGAGTCTCTTCTCCCTGCCTCTTGTATTCAGTGTCCTGAATAGCCCTGGATGTTCACTGAAACCATGTTTTGTTACTGGTGGGGTTCATTACATCTTTCTCAGTATGAGTATCTTATTAGCTTTTGTCTGATGAGTGAAAGTATTGCATGCTGACAGATGCGATTCAAATCCATAGAATCTGTGTTTTGAATGATGTTCACTTTATATTCACTTTTCAGGGGTCTGTAGTGGGAAAGCTGGTCATATTAGTACTTCACAGACATAGTTTAGTGTGGAGCATGAAGGAAGTTTCCAAGAGCAAATGTATTTTCAGAATAAGATTAAGTGGAAACGCACTGGAAGTATGAGAACGAAGAGGAAAGCAAGCCGTTGACTAGCCCATTAGATGAATACCATCCACGTGCTACACTGAACGAGGCTGGGAGCGTGTGATTGTGTACTGCTTGCGTACTGCTTGCCTTATCGTGTATACATGTGCAGGAAGGGATCAAAGTCTGAAGATGAAATCAACAAGCCATGCTGTTCTGGCATCCCATATCTTGAAGGGTGCTTGTCTTGGCAGCCTGAGTGCTTTTTTCAGGCTGGTCTGTGAGCTGCATTATGCACAAGTTTGTGCGGGCGTGCATACAGATAGAGCGCGTGTACATGTAGAGACTTGGTATTCCAAACTAGGAGTGTCTGCACTTCACTTCTGAATGTTTGAGGTTAATTTGAAGGTTAACCTAAGTTGTGCATTAGTTCCATTCTGTGCAGTACTGGCAGGTTTTTTCTTGTGCATGAACAGTCAATTCTTAATACTGCTATATACCACGAAGTCACGTTAAATTTTTTTGAGAATTCGTGGAGTTACTAGTCTGTTTGACAGCGGCTTACAGATTGTCAGGTGGTAAAGTTGTCAAGGGATCTTGTGATCTCCTAAAGGCAGTATTTGGAAGCTCCATGTTATGTTGACTAAGCTTCTTAAATGGGTGTTGCGTATTCTGAAAGTTGTGTGGCTAGGACCATATAGTGTCCCACCTTCCTGTCGCACCTCCTTAATCTTCTTCCCTGCCTCAAAGCCTGCCTCTGTTTGGGAAGAAAGCACCTTTTTGTATGTTAAGGTGTCCTCCGCTGCACATGATTGCTTTATTTGTACCTGTCTGTAATACTGGGAAGGAAGTTGTGTGGACATTTTTCTTGATGTGTGACATTAGGTCTGGCGTGCTCCACAAACCTGAAAGTCACTGTTGTAAACCTTTTCAGAAGACAAGTGTAGAAGAAAGAAGTAAGTGAGGAATGGCAGAGGGGAGGACTGGGGCTCTGCAGTGCTGTTGAAGTTATCCTGAGCTGTTTTTCTAACATAGGAACTTCTGACCAGAATGTGAGGGTTCTGTTTGTATTTGTTTCTGGAGGTGGGATTATTTGCATCATAGAAGCACTGACAAACGTATCCAGTTGTCTTACCAGCTGCTTCTTTTAACTAGTCATAGTGGGAACAGATTGCTTAGTATAACTAATAAAAAAGCTGTTTCTGATGACTTTTTAAGATTTCATGTGAAAACAGACTATGAACAAATATTATTGTTGCATTCAACTTTCTTTACAATTTTTAGATTGAAATGGTACCTCTTCTCATGATGCTGTATTCAGGCTGGGGAGGCTTTTTCTTTAAAAAGCAGTTTTCCTCTTGTCTCAGGGTATCAAAATAAACCTTTGTAGACCCAGAATTAAATTTTGGCAAATATAGTATATATTTTGGCACTCTCTTGTGCTCTTGCTTGGTCCTCTCCCCTTTCTTTGGTGCAGTGCTTCTCTTTTGTCTAGGCAATCGAATGGCTGTCTTTGAGGCCTCTCATTGTCTGACCTTTGGTTTTCCAAGTATCTTTCAGTGCTGAAAACAATAAGAAAAATAACATCATCCTACACGTGGCACCCATCTGCATATTGTTCCCCATGCATTTCTTCTATTTACATATGGATTTTTCAGGCAGTCAAATTTCTGCCTTGCTGTTAGCCTAGGTGTTGAGTTGCAGATGCTAAATGGTACTGTTGATCCTGTCTCTGTTTTGTTTGCTGCACTTGCCATATGCTCTGCAGACACAGACAACTCTGTACACTGTTACTGTTGATGACATGGATCTTCACCTGTCTCAAAGCACTTAGGCACAAGTAATAAAAGGCTCGATAGAGAATTAGAAGTGTAATCTCTTGATCCTCTTAAGTTTTTTTTCCTTTTCTGTAGGGTTTTTCGACACTGGGAAGTTAATGCTCAGTAAGCGAAGGTGTGAATTTACAGCAGTTATCTACTTCATGTCTTTTACTTTGCGGGTGCTCTGCTGCTGTCCCAAGGCTGCTGGGGTTGTCCTGGCTTTTTCCCACATCAAACGGGATGCAGCCCCATGGGAAAGAGTGGCTTTCATGAGCCCAGTGCCCCCGAAAGTGTCCCTGCCTGAGTCCTGCATCACTGTGGGGAATAAACAAGGGACTTTTAGATGTCTGTCTCTTCAGTGCTTCTTTCTCACTCATGTTCCCCTGCTGCCATTGCTAATTCTCTTCTCTTTCACCGGTAGTCATGTTGCTTCTGTGTCTGACTTCGATCAGTTATATCAGTGGAAAGCCTTCATATTATTTCAAGCAATGCTTTAATTAACCCCTAGAAATGTATGGAGTTAACAGTTGCTTAAAACCTCTGTAATGCCTGAACAATACCTTTCCTACCACTAGAAGAAGCAGCCAGGGCGTAGCTTTGAAGACCGTGTGGACTATGGACGTAAAAGGGGAGGAGATTCAAGGAAGACAGTTCTTCCTTAGAACAGCAGCTATTCTATCTGTTACCTGCTGGTGAGAAATACTTGCAATTTGCAGCTCAGGCTATAAGCTCAGCACTTACACCATTGCCTTGCAAAACACTTCCACAAGTGTTGGCATTGCCCACAGGAGTGTTTCAGCTATTCTGACAGAGCCTTATGAATGCAAGAAACGCAAGACCAAGGGTCATGGGCAAGCTGCAGAGCAATCATCAGTCTTTCCTTTGGTTGTCCTGTGTCCCAGTCTGCCCTAAGGTGGCTGTATGCGATTTTTCTTTCCTGCGTGTTTTGATGACCAGGAATGACTAGGCAAGTCCCAGATTTTCCGCTCTCCAAAATGCCTTTCTGTGGCCACAGGTGGTACATCTGTCTTACCAGTGAAAATTACTAAGTGAAAATAGAATTTAGTGTCGATAATAGATGATACTTGTTAATCCTTCAGCCTGTTGTCTATTCTGGGAAAGCACCTTTTATGGAGGTGTAGTGAGTGAAACTGAATTGATTCCCTTAGTAAGAGGAATCTAAAGAACTTCCCTCTGACCCCTGCCACCAAAAATGTCCATAGGTATTTTTGAGGGAAGAGACTTCATCTGAGAAGGCACTTACCCACAGTATGAGCTCCACTCTGCCTAGCTTTGACTAAAGCACTAGAGTTTCACTCCATTTGTTGTGAAAGAAATTGAGTTGAAAGATATCTCTAGGGCTTTTTGGTTTGGGTTTGTTTCTTTTTTTTGTTTGTTTGTTTATGTTAATTCCTCTGCTCTGAAAAAAATGGAGAAGTGAAAATGAGGAAGAAATAAGAACCCACATCTGTTTTCTCTCTACTCTCAGTAAAAATATATTTCGTTTTCATAGTAGATCTTGAACAAAAAATCAGTGTGCACATTTCACTAATACTGTTTCTATTACTCCAATAAACCCTGCAATATTTTGGGTATTTCATTAGTTACTGTTTTGACAGTGAAATATCACATAAAGGTTAAATCATATTCATTATTCGATTCATATTTTTCATAATACACAGCTTGTTATGTTGTACTTTATAATGTTTGAGTCCTCTGACTTATCTTTTATAGGTGCTGTTTTCAAATCTGACAGCTAATGAATGGTTTTGTTCACTTTTTAGACGAGACAAGCTATGGATTTGCATGGAGTTTTGTGGAGGTGGCTCTCTACAGGATATTTATCATGGTATGTCAAGACTGTAATTCCATAAAATCTAAGTAAAGCTTATTTTCAAAAATGGAGATGATTACAGTGTTTTGGAATCAGAGAGGAGGAATCCTAAATTTAGTATCTGTAATAATCCATTGAAGGTCAATTTTAGCTTATGTATTTACATAATTGGTTGGTTTGGTTTTCTTAAACAAAATTAGCTATAGTGGGGGTTTTTGAGCAGCAGAAGTTATTTCCTTCCTTTAGTAGCTCATATACCCATCACTACTTTTCAAAGGCTGTAAAATTAGACAACATTGTATTGTAAAAATAAAAAAATTCTATCCTGATGTGCTGTCTTACTTCATAGCCATTTTCTTTGAGCTTTTGAACTTTGTTTTAGTATAATCTAGGTATCTGTAGGCAGTGGTATAGATAAGTGGCTTGATTAGCATGAATGCTCTGTCCTTTGTAAACAGTGATCTTTTGTATGTTTGTATAGCAGTAGTGCCACAAGGGTCTTTTTTTTTTTTTTTTTTTAATGCTGGATGTACAACACGTGAAAAGCAAAGGTGGCCTATATATTTGCTTTTGGCTTAGGTGCAATGAGTGGTCAAAGAAACAAAGGGCGTGTGTGAATCTATTGCATAAAGAGAGGATCAGTCAATTGATCGCTAGTTTTCAAGAGACAAAAATCAGTTTTGAGGGATTTTATTGCCCTGGAATTAAGACTTGCTTAGGAAAGGAGTATGCCATAAGTGAGTAATGGCTCTGTTGTTCTCAGGTGATGTTTTTCAGACAGGAAATCCGTTCATATTCTAAATTGTAAAGATTTTACATGTTAGAACCTTCACATCCTTCTCTTGTGCATAAACAGCTTGTATACCTTTTTACATTTAACTTGGGTACAATTCAAACAAGGCATCAATTCACAAGTTCACACCATGCTCATGGCGTAGTCATTTGAGCATGGCCTTGTTGATCCTTTACGTCTTTGCTAGTGTTGATAAAAGCATCGTGTCTAATAGGCTTTGTTATGTGGAACACCTGTAGAGTAGGAAATGAGCTCATGCCACATAAATGCCTGAACAGATGTCGTACAGGAGCAGTTTCCTGTTGCAGCTGATTTTTGGCTTCTCTGCTGGTAGTTAGAGTGGAAGGTTCTTTTCTGATCTTAATTACGTTCCAGAGGGTCTTATTCCAATTGAACTGTAGGCCTCTGTAATCTTAAGTCATTTAAGTTAATCAGAATTAAATTTCTCAAACACAAATGCCTAGAAATACATACTCTGGGTGCTAATATATTTAGTTTTATGTGGGTTTGGAGCTTTTCTTTCAGAAAAGGGAAGATGGATCTAGACCTGTTTTGAAGGCATATATTGCATGATACTAATTTATATTATGGTTGCGGGTTTTGCAGAAGCTAAGCAGTTAGGTGCTTAAATCTTGTTCCGTTTTTAACTCCCTAGTCCTTCAGTTTCCTTTGAGAAACCCCATCCAACTTTTCTATTTGTTTTCTCTGCAAAACCTGAGTGAGGACTGCATTTCCTGGTCTTAAAACCCTTTAATTGGGGACAAGTCACAGGCCATGCCTTGCCTGCTGTTCAGTGTTTGGTTTACATATTTTTCAGAATTTAGTTGTTTTCCTTTAAGAGACCTGAGTGAAGTGGGATGCTGGAGGGAGAGGAAGACTCCTCCTTCTCTTGACAGGCTGCTGAGCCTGCTCAGAAGGAGAGTTTGAGGAGGTGCATGGTGTGGCAGGCCCAAGAGCAACAGTGCTGGTAGCTCATGCAGAAAAGGGTTGAGAAGCTGCAGAGAGCAGATCGCATGGCTGCAGGGAAGAGAGAGCAGGTTGCATGGCAGCAGAAAGGGCGGAAGGAGAGAGCAGGTCGCAAAGGGTAGAAGAACTTCCTAGGGCTCAAAGGGGACTGAGCCGAGTTTGCTGCAGCTCTGAGTCACTGGGTTGGAAGTCCAGCCCTGCATAGAAGGACACAATGGGTTTGTGCAAGGGAAAGAGTTGTGCTTAAGTCACTGCTTCTGTTTCTTTGTCCTCTTAATTACTTTGAGATTTATATGTGGAGGGACTTAGTAGTTTCCATTCCAATGGGACTAGACATTTTTGAGTTTAAAACATGTTTGGTGGTCTTTGGGATGTTCAATCTGGGGGAAAGTCTAAGCACATTCTCTTTGAGACTTGTAGTATAAGATCCTATCAGTGTGAATGGAAGTAATTGAGGTATGGGTTTGGAATGGGCAGTATCTTACTTGATTTTTGAGAATTTTTTTTCCCTTCCATTTCAGTGACTGGACCACTTTCAGAACAGCAGATTGCCTATGTTAGCAGAGAAACACTACAGGTAGTGTGTTCTCAGGTTCTTGTGATTGACTTTTAATGTATAAGTATTAAAAGCTAAAAATAAAAGCTACAAAAATGTGTGATACCATGGAGGTACGGTGTTTGGATGGCTTAGCATTTTTCTCAGACTTTTAGGAGGTCCTGTATTATAGCCTAGAACTGATTTGTGTAATTGCATAACCTCAAATTATCCTGGATCATTTGAAGAAAACTGTCATGATCTTTCTGCTGTTTTGTTTGTTTTTTTAAAAGGGGGGAAGCAGCATATTTATTAATCCATATTTGTGGTACAAATTAGTTATTGCAAGTTTCAAGGAAAACTTAAAGATTCCGTTTTGCATATCTGATAGTTGATCTGTGTCAATAAGAAAAAAAAAATTGCCTGTGTACTTAAGATGTTCAAGTTAAGGTCACCAGCCTCTCCTCATGGGTATGCTAGCTTTCATTTTTCTTTCCTAAATTAAAGGTTCAGTTCACCAGTAAAACTTAATCAGAAACGGCTTTTCTGGTGGATGTCTTGCTTCCATGTGAGAGAGCAGTTCTTGGCTTCTAGTGAATGCAAATCTGTTGAATGCCATCAGTTGAGAGCTGCTGCCTCTCTCAAACACTCTCTCAAGATAGCTCTGTCCCTGAGCCAGCTCCCTTGCATGCCACTTACCATCTCCCTATGTTATGCCAGAGATTGCTGACTTCTGGCTTATAGGACGTGGCTTTTTTTTTTTCCTTACAGTGAAGTCTTATGTGACATCGGGAGTGTTTTGGGTTTTGAACCTGTAGACCCTTTTATTCTTATAGAATCAGAGAATGGTTTGGCTTGGAAGGGACCTTTAAAGGTCATCTAGTCCAACCCCCCTGCAATGAGCAGGGACATCTACAACTAGATCAGGTTGCTCAGAGCCCCGTCCAGCCCGGCCTTGAATGTTTGCAGGGATGGGGCATCTGCCACCTCTCTGGGCAACCTGTTCCAGTCTTTTACCACCCTCACTGTGAAAAATTTCTTCCTTATATCTATTCTAAACCTACCCTCTTTCAGTTTAAAACCCCTACCCCTTGTCCTATTGCAACAGGCCCTACTAAAGAGTCTGTCCCCATCTATCTTGTAAGCTCCCTTTAAGTATTGAAAGGCCACAATAAGGTCTCCCCGCAGCCTTCTCTTCTCCAGGCTGAACAACCCCAACTCTCTCGGCCTTTCCTCATAAGAGAGGTGCTCCATCCCTCTGATCATTTTTGTGGCCCTCCTCTGGACCCACTCCAACAGGTCCATGTCTTTCCTGTGCTGAGGACCCCAGAGCTGGACGCAGCACTCCAGGTGGGGTCTCACCAGCGCAGAGTAGAGGGGCAGAATCACCTCCCTTGACCTGCTGGTCATGCTTCTTTTGATGCAGCCCAGGATACAGTTGGCTTTCTGGGCTGCGAGCGCACATTGCCGGGTCACGTTGAGTTTCTCATCAACCAACACCCCCAAGTCCTTCTCCTCAGGGCTGCTCTCAATCCCTTCATCCCCCAGCCTGTACTGATACCGGGGGTTGCCCCGACCCTCATGAGGTTCACGCAGGCCCACTTCTCAAGTTTATCCAGGTCTTTCTGAATGGCATCCCGTCCCTCAGGCATGTTAACCACACCACTTAGCTTGGTGTCATCTGCAAAGTTGCTGAGGGTGCACTTGATCCCACCATGTCATTGATGAAGATTAAACAGTGCTGGTCCCAGTACAGACCCTTGAGGGACACCACTCGTCACTGATCTCCATCTGGGCATTGAAAACAATCCTAATTTACTTTTGCAGTCAACTCTGTGATGTCTTGGATGAGCTGGCAAAATAATTTCTGTGTTGACATGGGTATCTCCCGTGAAAATGTAGTCTTTATGACTGTTCATGACTGCAGAGTGAGGAAGATGTTTACATGTCGTATTACCCCTGGAAGAGAATTTGAGAGATAAGCCTGGAGTGTCAAAAGTGACTTGCTCTGTGATTTTTCATGCAGGGATTTGGTTTCATAGAATTCTTCCAGAATTTAAACTTAAAGTTTCTAACTCGTGTTGAGTCCTAAAACGGTTTGGTACTGTCATCAAGACCCAGAAAGAGAGCCTAATGATTCTGCAGAAATCCATGAATTAGAGTTGAACTCCTGTGTTAGACCAGAAGCACTGCCTGCTAGTACGCTTCTAAACTTAATTGAAGTGTGTAATGATACAGGAGATAACTGCATCTATGTATCCAGTGATCTGACTGCTGAATAGAAGACCTTTAAGCAATTTAAAAGTAATTAACTTGGTCTAAAAAGGTGACAGTTACCATTTCCAGAGGAAAACTTGGTCTGGGAATGCTTTTCTTACAATACGTGTGGTAACGGGTATTCTTTCCATCTATCTTGTGTTTTAGATATTATGCTACTACATATATTGAATTTGCAAATGCAGTTTGAATACACAGAAATATAAGAATGTTCTTCAGTCAGTGAGTCATTTAGATGATTGAATTGGATCCTAAATATGCCTGGTAATTAAATAAGAAACATATATAAAATGAAAAATATTGGACTAAATTATTATCTAAATATTTTATGCAGGGACTATATTATCTTCACAGTAAAGGAAAAATGCACAGAGATATAAAGGTAAGTAAAAACTAAAGGGAATTCTGGTGTTTTTAAAATAGGCTACATACCTCTGATGGGTCTTTACTGTTATTTATCGGTTTGGGGGATATTTTTAAATATGTAGGGGTTTTCTACCTATTAGAATAAAATAAAATTTCCTGCCCAAGGGAAGGGAAAAAATCTTTCTTTAAAATGCATGCATGGAAATAGTTTGTTCTTTTAATTGGAGCCAAACATGCTATTTATTTAGACTTATGCCGTAAAATGTAGACATCAGCTAGTGTCCAGAGCAACATGTGTTCAGATGGCTGTAAGGGTGTGCTCTGTGCAAAAGGAAAGGTTTGGTCTTTCCCACACCCTTCCAAGAAGCTCAACGTACCCTTCTCTTTGAACCAGCTAGTGAGCAGAGCTGTTGCTTTGGCTTCTTGCTTCTTTTCTTGGTGAGCAGATTGTAGGGCAGTGGCTGCTGTTCTGCATGGTTCTTGGAGACTACTTCTGTCCCCTCCCTTGCATGCTAAAATTAGAGAGGGTACTGCAAATCAGGCTCCTAACACTGACTTATTTAAACCTTCATCTCAACAAAGCTGTATCAAAGGGGGCTTGTTCAGGCTCTTACGCTCGCTGTTATAGTTTCCTTCTGCTGCTTCCTGTTGGCTTTTTGTCTCTAAAGTTTTACTATCTACTCTTTGCCTTTCCAAACTCTTCCTTGCTCAGACTGCAGCTTAAACTTGGCAGGCTTCCTCCTGGAAATCTGACAGTAAATTATCATATTCCGTTGTGTTGTGTGTGGGGGTTGGTTTTGTTTGGTTGGGTTTTTTTTTCAGACTAGGGATGCAGTGTATGTAGTAGCTTCAACTGTAGATGCCTTAATGCAGTCTGATTCCAAGTTGTTCTCATGGGCTGCAGAAGGATATTTGGGTTTTGAGCAATCATAAAAATAATTTCTGAATGAAAGATTACTTTGGACACAAAAATTAAATGTTTTTCATTATACTTCATAGAATGCAAAATGATGCTTGTAAGGATACAGTGCATAGATACTTGTTTCTAAACAGAACTGTGCTGATAAAAATGCTTACAGTGCTTACGTTGAGATTTTTTTTTTTAAAAAAATGCTGTTCTCATGAGCATGGAAAAATACTATCTTCATCTGCAGATCTCCTGACTGTTGAATTATGTTTGCTTCCCTAAGTAGCTAAGTTATGTATTTAGAGTATTTGTCCTGTTTGTCTTGAAAGGTGACCAAGGTTAAGAGCACGTTAACTGGACTGTCATACTATTTACCAAGCTCCATTTATAAAGCTTATTAACTATACTTGTGCGACATTTGCCAAAGTAAGCTGCATTTTACTGCAGGCCTGATTTTTCTTTCTCTGTGAAAAAGCCATAATCTGTAAAAACATAGTTTTTTGGAGGCCCATCTGCTCTGCCTTTCCATCTAGTTCACGGGCAGTGCTGACATTTGGAGCTGTGTTTAGCCAGCTCCAGCCTTCGCTCAACTCAACCTGTACTTGGTTTCAGTCTTCAGATCAGGTTTGTTCTCAGTCCTTTTATGTCGTAATTTTATGGTACCAACTACTGATTTGGGTTAGTTTTGATTATTGAACTGGAGTGGTACATATAGCCACAGAAGAGGGAATTCTTAAAATCTAGCATTAAAAGAATCTCTGTTGCATAAGGACGGAAATAATTTTGCTAAACACTTGAATATCAAGGCAGGTCCTTAAGGCTATAATTATAATTACCATGGCTCTCAAACAAGACAAAACCAGCTCCTACATATGAAAAGGAAATCAAATTACTTCCGCTTTGACCTTTAGAGTTCCTATTTCCTTTCAGTCAGTGTAAATAGAAAACAGTAAGAATTCTATCAGCATAGGCAAATCATCATATTCTGCTTTTTGAGAGGGTTTTGTGTACAGTGGAAACTCTGTAGTACCATAGGCTAAAGAGTACTAAACTAAAAATTAATGAGAAACCCTGTGTATCCGAGTTTCTTTATATAACAGAATGGCACCTTGCTATTTCACAAACATTTCCTTGGTAAGGCTGCAGATTTCTTGAACACACAATCCTTGGTTTGTCTTTGGCCCCTAGTTTGCCATAAGATCTCACATAATTTTTTTTAATATGGTATTGGAGGAATCTGCATGTTTTAATTCAAGTATGCTTACTTTTTTTTCAGGGAGCAAACATTCTTTTAACGGATAATGGACATGTAAAATTAGGTGAGTTAATGCAACTTAGTGTTATTAACAGATTTTTATGTGCTGTAAGAAGCAGTCTTCTGTATTTTGTTTAATGATGTAATGGTTCATGTAAGGAATTAGTGAATATCAGAATTCTTTTTCTCTTGCTGGTAATGTCTAAATGCACCATCCAATTAGTGTCTGAAGAGTAACTGGAGTAGTTTTGGAACACTGGGGTAAAAGACTTTCTGATATTTTAAGGGGGAGGTAAAAATCAAATCACAGGTTTTTATAAATTTTTAATAAAATGTACTATCCAGAGTGCTTAAATGTGAAATGTACCTTGAAAGGTTATCTGAAAGAATCTTTTGGATAATACTGGATGGTATGTATTTTATCGTGTTAAAACACTGCATAACTGTCAGGACTTCTGTGCTAGCCTGTTCTTTCTTGTGTTGATGAGGGGCATGTTTGTGTGCAGCCTGTGTATTTTGCAGGTGACTGAGAGGAGCTGACTGAGGGTATCTGAGATATGCCAAGTTTCCATTATTTGCTTTTGTTATTTATTTTTTGTTAAATATTTCCAGTATATTTAAGAAATGCTTACAGTGGGGAAACCAAACCTGTGTTCATTAACAATTAATTATATCAGATCACTTATGAACTGTTGTTTTTGCTTTTGCTTTTTTTTTTTAATAGCTGATTTTGGAGTATCTGCACAGATAACGGCTACAATTGCCAAAAGGAAATCATTCATTGGCACCCCATATTGGTAACTGTGTTTTACTTGGCCATTAATATAATAGTAACATATATAATACTGTTGAAAAATTGTGATAAAAGCATACTGTGTCACTTTCTGGGTAGACTAATCACAAAGGGCTGTGTCAGGCTTTCTAGTGATCATATCTGTATTACTTACGCTAAATCCTGAAATAGCTGAGGATCAGAGAAAATGCCCTAATGCTCTGAAAAATTGAAAGGCTGCCTGTGTGCTGCTACCGCTGTTGACTAATGTATCTCAATTTAGTCAAACTTAGAAACTATTAACAATTTTGCTTCTTTTTAACTCTGATCTTAAATCTTTTTCTTCTTCCCTGATTTTCCATTTTGGTGTTTTATGTTGCTTCCCCTCCACCCTAGATCCGTCTTTTCTGCAACTTTTCAGCTGATAATGAGTTTCATTTGTTTGTCTCCACAGATTCTTTTGCCACTTGTGAAATGTTTCCTTTAAACCATTTTCTCCCCCCCCCCATTTGCCTAAACTGATTAAATTAAAACATACATTTCTGTTCTGTCTGTACTGCATTTTTATTCTTCCCGCAGTAAACTATTTTGCATAATTTATCTTTTCTAAAGTTCAGCATTTTATTTTCTCCTCTTCGTACTGGAAGTGGTTCTTCCCTTTTGCCTTGAAGTAAATGACAGACATTCTTCACTGTAAAGTAGCACTTTGGTGTGTTTCCCAGAAAGATATTCAGAATTCTGTTGTCTGACAGCATAGTAGGTATGAGATAAAAATGTATATAATGAAAAAAACTCTGCATTCAAGTATTCAGTCTTGAAATAGTCAAGCACAACATTTTTAGCATTCTTCTGCAGTGTAAGTCACTCCAAGGCATGGATTCACTTCCCTTTCAGAATAACACAAACACCCATCAGTCATGATTGTGTAACTGGTTTACGTCTCTCTTTCCTAAGATGTCTGGGTGACTTTAGTCCTGGCATTGTATCACTGTGTAACTTCCAAATCATGCCAGGCTTCTCAAATGATGTGTCATAACCTTAAACGATAGCTTTGAAAGCATTACATAGGTGAAATGCTGATTAAAAGCATCAGGTTTTCTTTGCAAAGCTTCTCAGAGATTTGAGAGGAGAAGCAAGGAAGCAAAATTGTTGAGATGGTGGAGGAGAAAATTTAGTCGGAAACAGGCAGTGTGAAGGTTTTGGTGATCATTAGAGGTGTCTGGGCAGGTAAGGCTGCGGTGCTTTGATGGGAGAGAAATGAAGGGCAAAACTGCTGTGCAGTGTCTTTAGTTCTAGTAACCCTGCTATTTACCCTTATGCTCCTCCACCATGTCTTTCTAAAGTTAACCCATGTTCCCCCTCTACCTTGGTAACTCCCTCCTTTTTGATTTAGGGTGATTGGGGTTTTTTTATGAACTCTTGAATAAATTTATGTAAATACAGTTTAACTATGCAAACTTGAAATAAGTTGTACCACCAAACCTGATGATGTTTTCAGATCTACAGATAAGGATGCCTGTGTTTAAATAATGCATCATTTGAGATGCTGCCTGCTGCTTTACTGGAGCACTCATTAAGTGACATTCATCTGTCCTACCTATATTGAGTTACATCTCCAGTTCCACTGCTGCTTTTCAAGTGATCTGGGCTAATAAAGTTCAAAGCTAAAAAATATTGACATGTTTGCCATCTGATATGACTATGTAGGACAATCAAATCCATAATTCACTTTGGCCATTCAAAACGTGACAATGCCTAGTGAATCATTTTCTTTAGATATTGCTATTTATGTGTCAGTTATGTTTGTTAATTTTTGCCATCTGAGGATGTGAAACTACTTTAACTACTGTTAACTTAAATGAGGTCTTCTGTCATTACAGCGAGGCAGACTTTACAAACAAGGAGTGCTCTGTGACAAGGTTACAATGAGTCTTCAGGTCTCATGATTTCAGGATACAAGAAAGCTGACATTTTGTTAACTTTTTTTTTTTGTTAGAATTCTTCTTTTCAAAGTCAGTTGATCACTCTCTGGGGCAATGCGTGAATTTGGATATTATTTGGATTTTACCGTATTTGAATAATTATACCTCAGATTCTTTGGTTGTTGAGTGGTAGTTCCTTGTGTGCTTGCAAAAAAGTCTGAGACAGATTGGTTTCATCCACTTACTGCTAAATAGCTGTTTTGGAAACTGCCTAGAAGATGATTGAGGAAATCTTCATGTGTGCATTACAGAACTTTTCACACACATGCGTGTATATATATATACACATATATATATATCTCCACATGTGTAAATGTATATATTGTGTGAACTTACAGATTGAGAGCTTTAGGGAAAAGAGTAGTAAACTGCTGCATTCAGAAGAATGTTTAGTTTGTGGTGAAAAGTTTATCTAAAAATGTCTTTTACCCTTTAGGATGGCACCAGAAGTTGCTGCAGTAGAAAGAAAAGGTGGCTATAACCAACTCTGTGATCTGTGGGCAGTTGGAATAACTGCTATAGAGCTTGCTGAACTTCAGCCTCCAATGTTTGACCTACATCCAATGAGGTTAGTAAGGGGTTAAAGCTTGGTGTATAAATATGGCTTCCTAAATAATCCATTTGGAGTAGTGGCTATGTGTGCTTGTGCTGTTTAAGGGTACTGCAAGGGTATTGGGTTGTACGTGTTCTGAATGTACATGGTAGAAATTGTAACAACTAAATAATGTATTTAATAACTCATCTCATATATGTATTGCAATGTAAACCAAAGAAATACTGTTGTGGTTTTTTTTCAGAGCACTTTTTCTAATGACAAAAAGCAACTTCCAGCCTCCTAAATTAAAGGACAAAATGAAATGGTAAGTACTTTTCTGTTTCAGTAGGTAATGATCATGTATTTCACTGGGCAATGGATTCTAACATTTACCACTTCATTTTACAGGTCCAATAGTTTCCATCATTTTGTGAAAATGGCACTTACAAAAAATCCTAAAAAAAGACCTACAGCTGAAAAGTTACTACAGGTATAAATTTATGTATGGAATTTTTTTGTTGTTACAAAAATAAAATATGCTTATTAAAATTAAATGCTTAATGAGTGGTTGGAATTCTAATATGTGTGTTTTCCTTCTGTCTTTCAGCATCCTTTTGTTACCCAACCATTAAATCGAAGTCTTGCAATTGAACTTTTGGATAAAATGAATAATCCTGATCATTCCACTTACCATGACTTTGATGATGATGATCCTGAGGTAGGAATATGTTTTAATCATAGAATCAGATTAAGTTTTTGCTTGCTGACAAAACTAAATTATTATAATTTATTGAGCCACAGAATGTTTTGTGATCTGGGAATAGTCTCAAGGGTTGCTTTTACTTTTGGTTGTGCTGCTCTGTCACATATACAGGCACTTAGCAAAATTCATTATATTTGGGGGAGAGAAGCTCGAAGAGAGAGAGATGTAAACACTTTAAATTTTTGTTTATTGTTGTCCTTCAACAATTTCACAACAGTAAATGTGGACTAATTCTCCAGTCCTGAGTTCTGTCATGTGTTCTGCTTTCTGTTTCTTTGTGGAATTATGTTTCCATTTATCTGCAAAGAAAGCATTCATAAAAATAATTTTTTACCTCTGTAGAACTTGTTCTTTTGTTCCTAGGTTACTTTCTTATGAGAAGAGAATGATCCTGTAGTTGTTTTTGTCAAATGGTTTGCTATGTGTTTCTTCCAGATTATATTTTCTATCTTGGAATACTCTGAAACTTGATTTCACTTACGGTTTTGTCAAAGGCAAAGTTTCTGATTTTCTGCTTTAACAGCTGGGAAAAAATAGCATGCTTATGTAAGATGATAAACAGCACAGGACTGAAGTGTTTCATAAATAAGAGAAAACAGATATTCTGTTACTGCACCCTGTCTTTGTACATAACTGTATGTTAGTGAAGACTTTCCAAATGTTTACAGTTCCCTAACTGATGATCTCTTTTTGGGGAAAGAAATTAATCCTTTTGACACAAATGCCATTGATTCATTAATTGCATACTTGTATTTTACTCTTTTTTTTATGGATAAACTAGTGTAAAAATGCCTTCAAAGGAAAATAAGCTTAAAAGAAGCAACTACTTTAAGATACTGATTTTCAGATTTTACAAGTTAAATGGGTTTTTACCTTCTGGAACAGCAAATACAAGTTGACATGCACCAAGTCTTATCTTCCTTATCCTATCCTTGAAATAAATAAATGTGGAAAGAAGCCAAAGTGAAATAGATCTTTTTTTTCTATTGTAGAGTGCAATGTTCACATATTTCCTAAATGGGGAGGGAAGGAGAGGAAGGCATAAGGATTGAATAGTCAGTACTTTTAAAAGCAATTGCAAATAGTGGAGTACACTTGGTAAATTCTTCTGTTTAAAAAAATATTTAGGGAAGTTAAACACACAAGAAAACCCTTAATGTGGTTGACTTTCACGTCGGTGTTAAGAGAAAGGTGTCTGATTCCTGATAGAGGCAGCACTGAGGAATTCAGATCTTCTCCTTACCATAAGCTCTAAGGATCAGGTGTCCTTTATTTCTCTCTGTGTTCAGTGATGATAGATAGCTCTGAGGCCCATTAAAGTGATGTTTCTGTAGAAACCAGAAAACTGAAGCTTTCATGAGCTGTCATGAGAAGAAAGGTAGCTTTTTTCATTGTGCTTCCTGCGAGTGAGCTGCTCAGATCAGAGTAGCTTGCCCTGCGAGTCTTCCCTGCTTTCCTGGAAATTGTACGGAAACCCTGATGTGCCATTCCCCCGTGTCACTCGTATATCTTTTCGGTAAGAATCTTGACCTTCATTTCAGGCCACTCAGGTGAAGAAATCTCTCTTCTCTTCCTGTATGGAGTCACTTCAGTTCACATTTTATTGACAGTTACTTGTAGCTTTCAAAATAGTGTTTGCTTTTTTTATGTCCCTTCTGACTCAGCATTAAGGAGGCTCTTCTGTTGTCTAGTGTATTACTGATCAGTTATCCCATAATGAAGCGTGTTATCAGGGGGAAAAAGCTATGCCTTGTCTGGCGAGAAAATGAAGAGAAAACAACTTCACAGAAGTGATCAGAGAAAATGCATATTTTCATCATTTATAAAGGAGCTAGACCAGCTGACAGTACTGAGGACAAGCAAGCTGCTTTGCATGTCTTTTGATATGCATTTTTTTCAGATGTTAGTTCATTTGTTGTTTATCTTATGTTGCTGAGGGTTTCCTGCTGCATTCATGGGTTTCTGTGCATAATGATACTTCTCCATCATTGTTCATCACATGGCCTTGAGCTCTCCAGTGTGCTTCAAACACCGTTACCTGTGGTGCTGGATCATTTTCATTGGATAGACAACTTGGATGTCTCTTTCTAGTATTTCTCCCCTAACCATGTTGCCAGATAATTTTTCCATTGAGGCATTTAATCCACCTGCAAAACGTGATTGATAGTGACACTTGGGAAAACATTTTATTTTGTAATAAGCAAGCCTAGAACCAACTTCTGTGAATAAAGCAGGTGATAATGAATTATCCGATGCATCTTGAGCAAGATCTGTATTTCAGATGAAGAATTCTGCCACAGGCAAAGCAGTTGTCGGCATTGTGGTCTTTCTTTTAATAAACCGAAGGGAATAAGAAGTGTACGTGCTCCTTTTATACATGGTTGAACTTGCTCCAGTACCTGCCTACTCACAGAGGTAGCTGGAGATGTTAATCCGAATTTAGGGATTGACCATTCCTATACTTGTGGCAATCACCCGAATGCATCCATCAAAAAATTGAAAGAAGCAACCTGACATGGTACAACATAACATGGTACAAACAACACTGATGAGAATCTTGAGCTTCAGACCGGCTGCCCAGTTTGTTTGGAGTTTTAGTTGTTGTTGGGGGGGTGGTGGTGTTTGTGTTTTGGGGTTTTGGTTTGGTTTGGGTTTTTTTTTTTTTTTGGAGGCTAGAGAGCTTTCCTGGCTATCAGTCGTCTTTGAAGGCAGTCTACTGCCCACTGTAAGGTTTGGGGATAAGATTGCTCTTGAGATAGTACTGTGACTAAAATTGTGTCCAAATGGCATTTGTGTTGGGATGTTAACCTACATTCCTTTGTCCCCTTGCACAGCTTAGCTGTCAGCTGTTTGTATCAGTTTGTTGTCGGTGTAGGTCTTTCAAGGTGACTTGAGGACTTTGTCCTCATGACTGAGAGGTGAGGATTTGACTCCTTCCAGTAATTCTGTGGTCATGGAGAAGGAGGTGTGAGGGCAGGCTCTGCCTGTTGTGCAGTACAAACATCTCTGGTAGGATGCAAGGATCTCGCACAATATCGCTGCAAAAGCAAAAATACCTCCCACCCCTACTGCAGTCGGGCTCCTGGTGCTGGCATTACAGATGTGCACTCATCATGGGCAAGTGGGCAATTTTTCTTAACAAAAGATTATAAACAAGCAACCTTTTAGCACTTACGGTCTTTGAAATACTGAAGTGGAAAACCAGATCAAACCTTGAAACACATCCTGAGCTACAGCAAGCTGTTTTTAAAGCTCAAAAGAACGCACAATAGACAAACCAGAACTGAGGAAGGGGAGGATTGGCATAAGTTACAAGAGACAAAAAGCTGCCTGTGAGATACGTGGGAGAAAATACATACCCACAATCTATAATTCTCACCAGTTTCAAAAAAGACCAAACTGAACATAAATGGGAGGTGAAACACTATGTACATATATGTTGGATGCTAATATACAGCAAGGAAGTAGTGTGTGATGAAAAGGGGAGAAGGGAAATAATGCTTTCAGATAAATATTTGGGGGATAAACAGAGCTGCTGAGCTATTCATGACTCTTTGTGATAGTACAGCAGTTGAAGTTCTCTAACTCTGTCATCGCTTCATAGTCAAAAGTTGCCAAGCGAAGATTATAATTAGAATATATAAAAGCAAAGCTAACATACCAGCACATCAAATTTCTGACAGTATTGTGTCAGATTGCTTTAATTAAAAATTGTTTTGCTGCCACATATTCAACACAGAAACCTAGCAAACATGCACTCTTCAGAAATTACTTAGGCTAACATCATGGAGAATGAACTTTTTCTTCTAAAGAGTAAGATTTTATTGCAGCGGATGTACCGAGAGCACACTGTTAGGATTTAGGTTGCTAGTTTTAGGGCCTGTTTGTATACAGCAGTCAGCTGGTCTTGCATCCTTGTTAAGAAACCTTAAGTTATAGTTTCTAAGACAACCTGCAGTGGTGGATGTGGAAAGAAGAGAGAAAATCCAATGGGTCAATGAAAAGAAAGCCAAGTCTTAAAGTTCATGTCACTTCATCCTGTAGAGAAATAAATGGAAATCCAGGGAAAAGATAGAAATGGAACATAAATCTGAAGGTGAATTTGTAGAAATACTGGCATCACTTTTGCCACACAGCACAAGAGTACCAGGAATACACCCACCCGTTCAGCTCTGAAGACCTCATCTTTCTAAAGAAACTAACTGATGACTTCTTAGGAACCAGTTTAGGTTAGGAGCTGGGAAAATGACTGGAGTATCTAAACTGAAGGAAATGCTTGCCAGTAAGTCAGATTTAGTCTTACTGCTTATTTTGGAAACTACCAATACCCTTAAACTGAAAGACGCAAAAAGGAAATGTTACCTGAGCAAAGACAAATGCTGGCCAGCATTGTCTTTCCTTGCTTAAATCCAGTGTTTTAAAAACCCTTATCTTGAAGTTGAAGACACTCTACAGATAAAATGTCTCAAAATAATTCTAATTTTAATGTACGAAAACATACATGTGGTATTTATTTTTAGCTTCCACTTGATTTCTTTCTTTCTTTTTAGATATTATGCTGAAGAAACCTGCTAAAAACTAGGTACACAATACTGGGTTTCAAGTGAGTATATTCTGGTATTAAAGTATTTTATTTTTCTCTTCTAGCCTCTTGAAGTGCCTCATAGAATTCATTCGACAAGTAGAAATGTGAGAGAAGAAAAGACACGCTCTGAAATAAACTGTAAGCATGTGTAATATGACAACATGAAATATTCTTTAAAAAATCATTGATATCTACTTATTTCAACTGGTATTCCGAGTATCTGACATAAGTAGAAACATTTTTAGTGATATATAGGAAAATAAAAACTTAGGCTGTTTCACTCATGGATACAGGTTTTAGATGACTATGCAAAAGAAATATTAGTGTAAAATATTTGACTACACCCTTTGTCAGCACTTCAAAAAATATCACTATTGCTTCATCTTAATTGAAGAAGATGCAACCTGAGCTCTTCTGACACCTGATTAGTATAGCTTCATATGCCACTCCAGCAAGGATATGCGGAGTGATGCCAGATTCTGCTGGGTAACAGAATGGCAGAGGAAGATTTTTCTTCCTTAATTCAGTATCTTCTTGTAGTTTTTGCTTTTGAATTGAAACAGTCATGTAGAAATCGGGAAAGGAGGAGGCTGATCACTGCCATTAAAAGCAGACTCCATCCTCCAAATTGTAGTCATTCTTTTGCTTGAATTAAACCAGAGCAATACTTGGAGCTTTACTTGTCTTTTCTTAAGCTAAGATTGAGGGGAGGAGTGTTAAAGACTATCTGCCAAAGAGCTGTTCTAGAAGATGTGATTAGCTCTCTCCAAACTTCATTCAAGGCTCTTTAGGCTAGTGAATCTCCCACAAGAACAGATCCAAGAGTGAATTCAGACAACGGATGTGTTTTTTTCTTTAAATTACAGCTGTATTGCTCCTCTAAAGAGGGCACTTCACGGCCTTATTTGCTGAATGGTTTTCCTGATCTGTCTAAGGAGTAGGTGGGGCAAATGGTGATTGTGCTGCCTTTGTGATAGAAGAGTACTTCTGTGCCCGTTAGTTTCTTGCAGGCACAAGTTCGATATGTGCATGTGTCAGAAGTTTCCATCAGTGGGAATATGATAGGCTCATTAAACTGGATTTTTATTTTTTGTTAGCCTCTGGAGCTAAATTTTGTCTAAGTACAGTCCAACTTAAATTTTTGTTTTCCTTTTCGCCTCTCTAGTTGGTCAAGTGAAATTTGATCCACCCTTGAGGAAAGAGACAGAACCACATCATGAATTTGTGAGTAACAAGCAGCATGGGCTATGCTCTGCACATTATTCCCTGCAAATATCGGTGGAGGAGGAGAAATCTAAGATGTGTAGCATATCTCCTTAGCACTACTAAACTTGGTAGTGATTTTTCTGACAAGTCGTAACATATTGGCCCTAAATTTTTTTGGTGCCATTACACTATATGCAGCAAGACCCATTATTTGTGGGCTTTGCCAGGTGTGATGTATGTGCTAAGCAGCAGCCCTTTGTCTTGTGGGTTTCCTCTTATCCTTTATACCTCATTGCCAAGTATATCATTCCCTTATAGAGTTATTTTTTTAATTGTAGAATTACTGTCTGTACCCAAATGTTTCTCTCCCTTGTGCTTGTATTGACAACGATTGATAATGGAAAAAATAAAATTGAGAGCATGGGAAAGAGGTATGATGCATTTTAAAAAAAATGGATTTTTGTGGGGTTGTTATTTTCCCATGCAAACAATCTTCCTGTGGCCCGGCATCACACCTGAGCCACACTGAGTCTGGCAGTTGACATATTCTGTAAAGGTGTATTGCTGATGTTTTCTTCCTCTGGACCCATCAGTACAAGGGTGTGAGAACTCAGGCAGTGAGGGAAAAGGCATCTGTGCTGTCTCACACACACGATTGCAGTAGCTTCCTCTCTTCTATGGAGACTGTTGCTTTTCACGTTTGTGCACTTGGGCAGTTTCTTCACATTCCTGGATAAAATAGACACGCCTTTGCTTCCTTACTGCAGACTTCTGTGTTCTCTTTGTTTTTCTAAGGCAGGTGTTAGGTGAAAATGTTGGCTTAGTGCATAGGTGGGAGGGACACTGGCTTTGCTCTGAGTTGGTTTTGGGAAGGGTGTGTGCCCAGGAATGTACTTCCTCTTCTATAGTCTACAAACCACACGAGTGGGATTTCTGACGCAGATTTCCTTGTGTCGTTCTGTAGTTGTACTAAAATCTCCTTCCTGGTGCCTTGTCCTTTGATAGTAGGTCAGCTGGCTCTGAGTGTATGAGGCTGTATATAATCTTGCTCTTTCTCAGCAACTGGCTGGACAGATAGCCTGCAGTTTCTGGTGCCTGTTCAAGATGGAGAATAGCTTACCAAATCACACATAGGATTTAGGCAATTATTTCAGATATGTTATTTAGACCTTGACATAACTGCATAACAACATCATTTAGGAGCCCTGGCTATACACGTGTTTATGAAATATGGTAATGAAGTCAGTGTTTCTACCATAAACTCATCAGTTAACTCAAAATAATTTTTGAACTGATTCCAAGTTATCATGGCTTTGCTTCCCTGTTGCATTGTCTGGATTATAAAGAAAATACAATCGGTAGTGTTGTATAGTTCAATTTATAATGCTTTTGCTCCTTAAGGATTTTATTTATTTATACACACACAGAATCATAATTGCAAAAAGATGTTAATGGAGAAGCTGAAGTTTTAAAAATATTTTTTCCATTTCTTTCTTGTTTTATCAGTCACTGACTATACAAACCAGTTAGTGGGACCTTAATGGGACAGAGAGGTGTTTTCATTTCAGCACCTTAGGAACCTGAGCTGCTAAACATGGGAGAGAGATTTTCTGCAGCACAGCTTTTGAGAGCACTTCTTTAGCAGGTGTTGTCGGAAGGGAAGAATCGAGCCTTTTCCCTACCTTGTGTGTTAACAATCAGGACCTTTGCACTTTGGAATCTCAGAAGCTCTTGCTGCTCCAAGAATGGACTTGAACGATCCATATTAATGCTGCTGATAAGGAAATCTCTTAGTATTGTCTGTTCCTGTCAGTTTGCATATTTGAAACCTGTCCAAAGAGCTTGCTTCATCTCCCTGTCTATAAGGAGGATCCATAACTGCTTGTTTGGACCTTTCTGAAGAGGGAAATTAACTTCTCCGCTGCTCATATCAGAATGAAGCATGCAGACCTGATCTGTCCTTTCCAGATGAAACGGAACTATGATTTTGAAAATGATGATGTTGGGTCTAGAGACCAAAAAAACCCCCATATTTTGTCATTAGATATAGAACCAATGGACAATTTAAATTGGCATGTCAAATGCAAAGAAGAGATCTAATGAAAGAATGGATGCTCTAGCAAAGAGCCTTAGCACAAAGAGGGATGAGGGAGAAGTTTGTAACAATCTACACACTCTGGGAGAGAAAGTCTTTTAAATGGAAGCGGGAGCAAGAGATGCCTGTCTCTTCCTCCAGCAATAACAGTGCGGATCGCTTTTCACTAAAGCAGTTCTTCTAACCCTTTTGCTTCTGTCTCACTAAAGCATGCTTAAACTTTATGCTTATTTACTTATGGGTATGAGTGCACAAGCCAAAGGACTGGACCACTGCAGCATGATGAGTTATTGTTGGTGCTGCACTGAGATGTTGAAGTGGTACATACTTGCCTCTTGCTGAGGCACTTTGTCGCTCATTACCACAGCTCAGGTGACAAACAATAACTCATTATTTTGGTGTGATTTGGTAGTGTTTGGTGATGTGACCATACCCTTAGCTGTGTTTTACCCCCATCCCCAGAACTGTCTTAACCTGGCTTGAGTTTCAACTAACAACTTCTTTTTTAGCAAGAAAATATCCCTTTATGTATACCTGGCTTTCAGTCACAATGTAAATAACTTGAGTTTCTTGATCTCTATCTAATGAACAGCCTGACAGTAGCGATTTTTTGGACAATTCAGAAGAAATATACTACACTGCAAGATCTAACCTGGTATTTTTCATCTTATGCCTTTCTTTGTCAGTGTTAGTTTTGTCTTTGTTTTCCTTTTTCAAAGTTTGTGTTTTGTCCTGTTGTTGTACTGGTGTTTTCATCTGTGTAAAAGCCATTGGATCTAAGGATTAGTATGTATGTGTATTTCTGTAATGTATGAAGGAATTCTTAGTATGTGCAGTATTGAAAGTATTTAACCCATATTTGTGTTTAGTTGAATCACTTTTATAGAAGGGGCTCCGCATTATGTACTCATTCTCATTTCCTTATTTAACTGCCTTGCAATGCATAACTTGTTAATTTTTTGGAGGTGATTAAAAACAGAAGAGACATTCTCTTCGTATTTTGGTGTGGTAGTTCCTTTAAATAGTCCCATGAAAGACTATAAGATTATATAAATGTAAGTCTCTGAATTCTCCAGACAGTAATTATTTTACAGAATGAATATACACTTAATACAAATAACAGAAAGTGGGGTCATGAGTGCTTTCAATGGCATTTGGCATCATTTATAGTCTGATACATTTTCCAAATTTTTCTCTTACTGCGCTGCTAAAAAATTTGGTTGTTAGTATTGCAGTGTAGAAATTACTCTAGAAAGTGAGTTTTCTTATTTCTCTGCTCTTTAGGCACTATGTAGTTAGAAAAGTAATGCTTTTAAATCTTGGACATCTTCATATACCGTTGGAAAAAAACAAAGAAACCTTCTGTACTACAAGAGCAGCATTATTCTGCTGACTTTCTTTGATTTGTGAGGTGTTCAATATATGTGCACTGAGGGGAAAATGGAAAACTGGGGTGTCTGGGAATGTTTTGTTTTGGTTTTTATGTGATGTTTTTTGGTTTGGATTTGTTTGGTTGGGTTTTTTTGGCATCAGTTGGCTTGGTGTGACTAGAATCTGCCAATACCATAGTTACTGAGAGCCGAGACTGTCTTCCCCATTCTTGGAAGGAACCTCCTGTATTGCTTGATTATAAAAACGTTTCACAAATTGTTTTGAGATCAGTATCTTAAATTTCTCTGTATGCCGTGGGAACACCTCCATCCTGTGCAATTCCTGTGGTTTTGGGAGCATGGTTTTGGTTTTTCGGTTTGGTTTGCTTTGCTTTGTTTTCATCTTTTCAGTTTAACACTTTTTAAAATCTGTCTTTTTCAGGTTACTTTCAGTGTTGTCGCATAACTTGCTAGCCTAGTGTCTGTGGGTCTGAGAAATGAACGAGAACATCTCTCCTAACTGAACCGTCCTTTCCCATCCTTCTTTTGCCCCATGCTATTCAGTACACTCTTCAAAAATTATTACTATGATAAGGCTTATAAAGTACTATTGTCACAATCATGAGAGGGTTTTTAAGCCAATCCACAGTACTGTCTGTGTTTCACTGCTGTCTTCACAACCTCCTGTGCTCATTGTGAATCAAAGAGGAGAATTCTGATTTGGTGGTAATGCTTCACCCATTTGTGAGATTTTTCCAGTAAGACCTAATCCTTCTGGAAATTAGAAGAAATATGTAGTAGTTGGTTCATTCTTCTGTTGTGGACCAGGACATACTAATCAGACTTTCTCTCTCTGTCTCTCTCCTTCCCCCACTCCCTCCTCCTGCTCTGACATTATTGGCTTCATATGTGTTCAGTGAGAATACTCACTTCCAGGGCTCCTGGTGGGTCTCTGTGCTCCCCTGGGGTTTCCCCGGCTCAGGAAACCCCCCTGTATGCTGCAATCCACCACTCCGCTGCGGAACGCGTCTGCACCGGAGCTGATTGCCTCTGTGAGTGACTGTTGGTGGTGGTTATGACACGTTTGGCAGTGTTGAATGCGTTGATGATAACTTCCTTCTCCAAGCGATAGAGGAGCCAATGAGGAGAGGTGCTATGCTGGACCGTGTTCTCACCAACAAGGAGGGGCTGGTGGGGAATGTGAAGCTCAAGGGCAGCCTTGGCTGCAGTGACCATGAAATGGTGGAGATCAAGATACTTAGGGCACCAAGGAGGGTGCACAGCAAGCTCACTACCCTGGACTTCAAGAAGGCAGACTTTGGCCTCTTCAGGGATCTTCTCGATAGAGTACTGTGGGATAAAGCCCTGGAGGGAAGAAGGGCCCAAGAAGGCTGGTTAGTATTCAAGGATTGCCTCCTCCAAGCTCGAGAACAATGCATCCCAACAAAGAGGAAGTCAGGCAAAAACACCAGGAGGCCTGCACTGGTGAACAAGGAGCTCCTGGACAAACTCAAACACAAAAAGGAAGCCTGCAGAGGGTGAAAGCAAGGACAGATAGCGTGGGAGGAATACAGAGAAATTGTCTGAGCAGCCAGGGATCAGGTTAGGAAAGCTAAAGCCCTGATAGAATTAAATCTGGCCAGGAATGTCAAGGGCAACAAGAAAAGCTTCTATAGGTATGTCAGTGATAAAAGGAAGACTAGGGAAAATGTAGGCCCTCTCTGGAGGGAAACAGAAGACTTGGTTACCCAGGATATGGAGAAAGCTGAGGTGCTCAATTACTTTTTTGCCTCTGTCTTCACTGGCAAGTGCTCAAGCCACACCACCCAAGTTGCAGAAAGCAAAGGCAGGGACAGGGAGAATGGAGAACTGCCCACTGTTGGAGAAGATCAGGTTTGAGACCATCTAAGGAACCTGAAGGTTCACAAGTCCATGGGACCTGATGAGATGCATCCATGGGTCCTGAGGGAACTGGCAAATGAAGTTGCTAAGCCACTATCCATTATATTTGAGAAGTCGTGGCAATCCAGTGAAGTTCCCACTGACTGGAAAAGGGGAAACATAACCTCCATTTTTAAAAAGAGAAAAAAGGAAGACCCGGGGAACTACAGGCCAGTCAGCCTCACCTCTGTGCCTGGCAAGATCATGGAGCAGATCCTCCTGGAAACTATGCTAAGGCACATGGAAAATAAGGAGGTGATTGGTGACAGCCAGCATAGCTTCACTAAGGGCAAATCACGCATGACAAATTTAGTGGCCTTCTATGACAGGGTTACAGCGTTGGTGGATAAGGGAAGAGCAACTGACGTCATCTGCCTGGACTTGTGCAAAGCATTTGACACTGTCCCGCATGACGTCCTTGTCTCTAAATTGGAGAGACATGGATTTGATGGATGGACCACTCGGTGGATAAGGAATTGGCTGGATGGTTGCACTCAAAGAGTTGTGGTCAATGGCTTGATGTCCAAGTGGAGGCCAGTGATGGGTGGCATTCCTCAGGGGTTTGTATTGGGACCGGTGTTAACATCTTCGTCGGCGACACGGGCAGTGGGATTGAGTGCACCCTCAGCAAGTTTGCCGATGACACCAAGCTGTGTGGCGTGGTTGACGCGCTGGAGGGAAGGGATACCATCCAGAGGGACCTTGACGGGCTGGAGAGGTGGGCCTGTGTGAACCTCATGAAGTTCAACAAGGCCAAGTGCACATGGATCACCCCAAGCACAAACACAGGCTGGGCAGAGAATGGATTGAGAGCAGCCCTGAGAAGAAGGACTTGGGGGTGTTGGTTGATGAGAAACTCAATGTGACCTGGCAATGTGCGCTTGCAGCCCAGAAAGCCAACTGTATCCTGGGCTGCATCAAGAGAAGCATGACCAGCAGGTCGAGGGAGGGGATTCTCCTCCTCTACTCCACTCTGGTGAGACCCCACCTGGAGTACTGCGTTCAGCATAGGGGCCCCCAACACAAGAAGGACATGGACCTGTTGGAGTGGGTCCAGAGGAGGGCCACAAAAATGATCAGAGGGATGGAGCACCTCTCCTGTGAGGACAGGCTGAGAGAGTCGGGGTTGTTCAGAAGAAGAGAAGGCTGTGGGGAGACCTTATAGCAGCCTTCCAGTACCTGAAGGGGGCCTGCAAGAAAGCTGGAGAGGGACTTTTTACAAGGGCACATAGTGACAGGACAAGGGGTAATGGCTTTAAACTGAAAGAGGGTAGGTTTAGAATTAGGTAGAAGGAAGAAATTCTTAACTGTGAGTGTGGGTGAGGCACTGGAACAGGTTGCCCAGAGAATTTAGCATTGGTGGATGCCCCATCCCTGGAAGTGTTCAAGGCCAGGTTGGATGGGTCTTTGGGCAACCTGGTCTAGTGGAAGATGTCCCTGCGCATGGTAGGGGGGTTGGAACTAGATGGTCTTTAAGGTCCCTTGCAACTCAAACCATTCTATGATTCTATATGTGGATTTTACAAACATCATCAAGAGGAAAAGATTATACTTTTTCACAAGCATAATATGTCACCTACTATTGTTGGGCTTTTTCCCATGCTGTTCTACTGGTTTTATAAAATACCTTATGAGCAACAACTCTTTTGCAGACCTATGTGTTTCTAAGATCCTACAAAAAATTATCAGAAATAGAGGCATATTTTGGGCAGCATGAGTCATAAAAGGTATACAGTCAAGGTTGAAAGCAAATTTGGCAAGTGAGCGAGAGTATTTTTACCTATCAGCTAGCATTTTGCACATCTGAATGGATCATATGGCAGTTTATGCAGTCACCATGCATGTTACCTTTTAAAAGTTTGACGCCTATGATGTGGTTACCCTTAAAAATCATTCCTCTCCTTTTCTTCTTCCCTCTGCCTCTGTGCTCCTGAAACAGCTACCTGGATCTGCCAGAAGAATGAAGAAATTCAGTACAGGTCTTGTTTGCAGGGAAAATTCAATGTCCACACCCCAGCATCCCTTTATGCAAACAGCAAACAGACAAGGGCAAGATAGCACTTCTCTTTGATCTTCTACAAATATACCCCTTTGATTCATATCTAAATAAATAACAATATTTTGCTGTAGGTACAAGGCTCTTCTCTTTTTCAGGATAGATCTTTTACTTTTTCTGCAACTAGACAACAAGTTTCTCAGGAGCCTGCTTGGGTACCTTCCATCATTTGAGGTTTTCTTGCGCATGCTCCTTCCTGTTATTTTGAGTTCCTCATTTTCCTATTCTGGTCATTGCGCTGTGTTTTGGCAGCCGTTTTCTGACAATCTCCTTTGCCTCAGGAGCAGCAGAGGTATGCTGGACTCTAAAAAAAAAAAAAAAAAAAAAAAAAAAAAAAAAAAAGTCTTAGGTGCACATTAGATTTTACATAGGCTAGACCTCAAACAAATGCTTCTTCCATATTTTTCACTGTCTTTCTGTGTACTTGAAAAGCAGTTGTTTGGATACAGACTCAAATAAGTGGGAGAGCTGAGCCTTGCATTTGCAGTGATCTCAGTAAATGGTTTAAATCAAAGTAATCTTCTCTAAAAATATGTACACCTTTGTTCTAGAACAATTTTTAAGTTTTATGCCATTGATCCTGAGAGAAGCACCTGAAGATCCAATGGCTAACTAAATGTATGACTGTTGATCTTGTATTGCGGCAGCCACCACGATGACAGTCTCAGGAGTCTACATGAGTTGGCATAATAGGACCAAATTTCTATCAATTGAAATGTTTTTTGCTACAATTAAGCATACGTTCAGAAGTAGTCTCAAGTATATGACATCCTGAGGAAAACCATGCAACTTCTTTCAGGTTATTTTGTTAACCAGATCAGTTCCCTTTTCGGGTTCCCTGTGTGGCGTTGCAAATGGCTGTGTCAGTGCGGTGGAGGGAGGTGCATGGGGTAGAGAGAAGCCAGGAGTAAGGGCTGTTAAACCCAGCTTCTGCAGAGCAATTGCTGTATGTGTAGCTGCATCCACTTCTCAGAGGTGACGCGTTGTACTTATGAGTGGTGGGGTCTGTCAAGGGGAATAGGCATGAGAATTTGGCTTCTGGTCCCAGAAGCTCCATTTCTGAGAAACAGAGCTTACTGCCATTCTGATTTAAAACAAAAGGTCATGTTGAGCAAAAAAATATTTTCATTCACGTTATGCTGATCTGCAATGAAATGTTGTGGCAAAAAGTCTTTCTTCCCTTTCATAGTGAGCTGAAAAATAATCCCAGTTCATATACGGTAGACTGAGCCATATACCTTGTTAAGTTATAAGTACCATCAGAGAGTCCTCCAAAAAAGATGAGGTGGGAAGGAACCCCTGGAGATCTCTAGCCTGTTCCTGCTTAAAACAGGTGCAGCTTCCAAGTTAGATCTGGAGGTTACTTTGGGCTTGTCCAGTTGAAGTTTGAATCCATCTCAGGGTGGAGACAACTGAGCATCTCTAGGCCCTGTCCCAGGGCTGCACTGCTCCCATGGGGAGAAGTTGATTCCTTATGGCCAAAGTTTGCAGTGCTGGCATTTGTGCCTGTTGCCTCTTGTCCTTTTTCACTGTGCATCTGAGAAGCTCTTGTCTTCTCTATAACACCCTGTGGGATAGCTGAAGACAGCAGTTATTTTATCCAGGCTACAAAAGCTCTGTTTGTTCCATCACTTGGACAATCTTAATGGTCTTCTGCTGGCTTCCCTCCAATCTGTCAACATTTTTGTCCTGGGAAGCCCAGAACTGGACATCACATGCAGATGTGGCCTTCCAAGTGCCAAACAGAAGGGGTAACGCCTCTGGCTTCACTATGATTGGCCACCTATACCACAAGTGCATTCTGCTCATGTGTAGTCCCCTCCTTGTCTGCTGGGACCTCCAAACCCTTTTCTGCCTAGTTGCCCTTCTCACCCCCAGCCAGCTTTTCCTCAGCCTCTTCTTGTGTATGTGGTTGGTGTGTCCTAGCTGCAGGATTTTTCAGTTGGCTATGTTAAACCCCATGGGGTTTCGTTGCCTACTCCTCCAGCTTGTTGAGGTTCCTCTGACTAGCAGCCCACTCTTTATTTTGTTAGATGTTAGAGAGTGGTCTCATGATAATGTTGTCCAGGTACCTTAGCACCTTGGATGCATTCCACCTGGTCCTAGTCTGCATCATACTAACTGATTTGTAACACTATAGCTAGTGATTTTTTTTTTCTTTGTATTGGGGGAAAAATTAAATGTTTCTGCATTGGACTTTATTTAATTTAGCCTGGAGTATTCAATACACAGTGAAAAGTGTTGAATTCTACCATTTTAGAAAGTGAAAGAGGAGTTGAACAGAACTTGGATTTGATATCTCAGATTCCAACCTACAGTTGTTTTCAGTTGTTAGGAACTTAGCGTTCATTTTAGAATTTTTTAGCAAATAATTCAGTAAGAGGTTTGCACTTACCATGCAATCTGCACTGTTGTATTTGCCAGATGCATTTATACATTTGGTCCTATTTAAATAATTTGGTCATGGTTGGTTTTTGTTTTGTTTTGGCTGATAAATATAGTCTGAGTTTAATAATTTGTAATAGGTTTTGGTAACACTTAATATTAGGAATGCAATGTTTCAGCATAGCTATTCTGTGTTAGTTAATTATTTGTGGCAGAAAACCTAAAATATTGGTAGGAAAAGAGTGAATTAAAGAGATCAACATAGATAATAGGTAACTGCCCAGAAGCCTTTTTCTTTGGTTTAAGTAATTTTTCTCCTCACTACACATGCAGACATATGCCTTTCCTTTGTTACCAGCCATGAAGACTCCTATCCTACTTAGTTGCAATATGTTTTTAGAGTTACATTAGCTATCAACACCGAATTTCAGAGAGAGTCTTCATACTTCGTTCAGCTCTAGGTAATGAAATGATGAGTGGTCCTTATGATCAGAAGAAAATAAGTGGAAATGGGGGCGAAGTGCCTAAGGGTTTGGGATGTGACTTGTGCTCTTTCTTTTCCTTCCCTGTAGGTTTTGAGTATTTTCTGCCTTGGCAAAAGTAATTGAGAAAATGAGATGTTCAGTTTTATTGCTAGGGGGCAGTTTAAAAATGCTGTGTACAATTGCCTGTTGCATCGAGGCCTTACTGTAGCTAGTTAGGGGAGTGATGTTCCGTTATATGGGTATGAAGTAGTGCTGTTTGTGCCAAGTGGACATTCGTAGACAAAATGCATAGAGAACTGAAATACAAAGGAAGAGGGGAACAGTGGTTGTGTAGCAGTAATGCACGGTAAAACCTCAGTCAGTCACCAGGGAAGAGTTATATTTAGCATCTTTAAAAAAATATACATACAAGTTGCTATTCCTGATGTGTTAAGCTATCTAAATAAATTCAAGAATGCACTTTTTAATGAAATAAAGACATTAAAAGTATAGCATATGCTTTAGGTAATCTTAGGCTCTTTTTAAAATTAACATCCTCTTTTATGAAGCAATGTGATAGGAATTGCTTAATCATTTTACTGAGAAATAGAGATGTGTATGTGCCTTCTTGTTGGAGATGTTAGTAGTCCAAAGGTGATTTGTATTCTTTGAAATTCAGAGTTACTTCTCCAGCACTTTGTGGATTTAAAGTCTTAATTTTGTCACTTCAAATGATCTTGTTTCTCACTAGATTTCAGGAACAGCAAAAGTAGGAAGTAACTGTGAATCGCTGGTTCACTGTATACGTTCAGTTTTGTTTTTTGAAGGACTGAACACCTAAAAATAGATTTCCAGTACAGCTCAGCCCTACAGAACAAATTAGGAACATAAGACTGTCAAAGTTACAGTAACGAATTCATCAAGAAATTATGTAGAAAATAAGTAGCAGTTTTTGAAATTTAAACTGCAGAAGATACTGTAGATTTGATCATTCCTGGGGAATTTGTTTTGTAGCATAGCCTTACCACCAAATTTATCTTTGCTTTGACAAAATCTTTATGCTGTTTTTAGTCACTGATTATTTTGCACACATGATTTATCTGAAGGTATGATTTGCCTTTTTACGTGACTTCTTCATTTAATATTTCCCAGGCTGTTGAGAAGAACTGGTAATTATTCCCTGTATTACCTTTTTTCCAAAGTAATCATTGCCAGCAAACAGCACTCTGTCTTGTACACAGTTGTTTTGGTTCAGGACTGGGTCATTGGTAACCTGAGGCTGAACGCAGAATAATCTGGGGTTGCATTTTTGATTTAACACCAAGGTTATTGACCTCTTCTCATTCCTACTGGCTGTAGATCTCAAGATTCTCTTGGAAAATATTTGTCTAGTCACTCGGATTTGTTCTGTGTTAATGTTGTCTGATGTAAAAAGAATTTTAATTAACTAATCGGCATTGTATGTATGTTAAATGAAAATGTTAATGTAGATTCATAAAGTTGTTGGGTTACTTTAGGGATGCAGGAGAGGTAACAGCTTCTATTAAGCCAATTGTTGCATCATTTAGTAATTAATGCTATTCTGTTCTTCCCAGTGGGAATCCATAACTGATAAGATTTTTGTTTTGTTGAAAAATACCTTTATGTTTGGCTTTAAAAAAAAAAAACCAACTAGTTATACTGGTTGTTCTGATAAAGTATAACAGCTCATTGGAGGCTTTGAAGGATACGTGCAGTATTTACCGATGTTTTTGTATCAAATATGTAGTTAGAAGGTTTATAAAATGATAACTTCTGGATATATTTGGAATAGAGGGTACAAGAAAAAATGTGTTGCACTTTTAAAAAGCTCTCTAGCTCTCAGTATTTATCTGTCAAGAGTGAGTGCAAAAGAAGGAATTTCCCTAGCAATGGATTACTTCACCCCACATTTGGAGTGAAAACCAGCAATATTTAAAGGGCTTAGAAGAACACTAACAAGCTAGTTAAGGCAAAAAATTTACATATCAGAATCATAGTCAAATAAATGCTAATAGGCAGCACAATAGTAAACCAAATCAAAACAAAGCTTTTGTCCTTTTAAAGCATTTAAACACAATTCTGGCAGATGTCATTTTTCATAAAGAAAATTCCAGTAAGGCTTAAAAAGTCTGGTGACAGATAAAGGCTACTTACGTTTTATGGGGGTTTGCTTATCTTCTCTCATTAATTTTCCTGTCATTTCTCTACAATATATATAGCCATACATTGCACACTGTGTAAATTAAAATGGACAGATGTTTTGGCTCTGCCCAGCATAAGATCTTCCTTTCCCACTTTTGATTAATGTGATTTTGCAACATGTAGACAAAACACTTGTCACTTCAAGGTGAAAATCTCAGATTTCATTATACTGATCTAGCATTATTTTTCTCAACAGCCTCCCAGTCTTTGTTCTGGCATCCTCTTACATAGACTCACACAACCTGTTTATCCTCCTTGTTTGTGAGTCTGGTGTCATCTTATGTTTCCAGTCTTGTTGTTTTCTGCTCTAGAGCCTGAATCCTCAAAATACCTGTGCTTACATGTGGAAGTTTTTGAGATTGCATAGAAATAATATAAGTACTCACAGTACAGAAAGTTACATCTGTGTTTCTTTGTGGTGGATTGGAGTACATCAACTGGTAGTGAGGACCAGCAAAAAGGAATTGCCTGGATAAGGTGACAGATATTGGGAGTGATGAAGAGACTGAAATTGCAGAGTGCCTAGGATGGCCTTTCTTGAGGGAAGGAGACTTGCCGAGTTTGTTTGGAGCAAGGAGCAGGAGGAGTAGAGATTGGGCCATAGGAGAAGGACGAAACTGTGAAGAAGGAAGATAAGGATAGCAGAAGGGATCAAAGATACCCACGACTGAGGCCTGACCCCTTCCACCTGCTATCTCGCAGAGCCCAGGACACGTTCCTTGAGAGGAGTAAGCTTTCCTCCCTGCCAGCACGGCCACTTGTGAGCCCTTCTTTCCTGTCATCTGACTTTCTAGCTCCACTGACAGATGTCTAGGGGGAAAGTCTGGTGGCCCTCGTGAGTCAGATCTGTAGAAGTGGATGGGGTTTGGTGGTTTTTGGGGTTTCTTTGTTTAATTCTAGAAAAAAGATGTGTAATAAAGTTGGTACGAGGACTGAAAAGTCAGTCTCTCCATGGTTCAGGAAATGCCAGCATCAGGCTTGTCTTTGCAATTTTATTCAACCCTCTGATCTATGCATTCTTTTACATCAAGTAATTATCAGTTACATATTGTTTTTTCCACAATATCTCACTTGTCTTGGGAAAGTATGGAAAGTCACTGAAGCAATCAAGCGCTGCTGACAGCAGTGGTAGAAACACCTATGTGGAAACTGCTACTTAGCTTTACAGAGCAGAATTGAGGGTGCCGTAAACAACCTGGAACTCCTTGCCGAGCAGAAAACAATATGCAGAGCTTTATTAAAGTGATTGCCCTTCAGTCTGGAACTGAAAGCTGCAGTGGCTTCTGCTTCATCGGCTTGGAGCACTGGCAAATCTAGCATGAGACTTTTCCACTGATTTTTAAAAATGCCCTTTTGAGAGATCAGCCCAATGAGTTGTCATCGTCTAATCCAAGCTTACTGCTCTTATAGCTTGGATATCTGGGCATCTTTCTAAAGGATGGCATGCTTTTGACATGGGCTGCAGCTGAAAGAGGCCTGTTCGACAGAAGATGTTGGGAGACCTTTAAAATGATTCCTGGAAAGGAGCAACGTAGCTCCATTTATCGTTAACTTAGGTGGTTGTCCTGGTTTCAGCTGGGATAGAGTTAATTTTCTTCCTAGTAGCTGGTATAGTGCTGTGTTTTGGATTTAGTATGAGAATAATGTTGATAACACACTGATGTTTCAGTTGTTGCTAAGCAGTGCTTACACTAGTCAAGGACTTTTCAGCTTCCGATGCTCTGCCAGCGAGGAGGTGCACAAGAAGCTGGGAGGGAGCACAGCCAGGAAGGCTGACCCAAACTGGCCAAAGGGCTGTTCCATGACATATGACGTCATGCTCAGTATATAAACTGGGGGGAGTTGGCCGGGGGGCAGTCATCGCTGCTCGGGGACTGGCTGGGTGTTGGTCAATGGATGGTGAGCAGTTGCATCACTTGTTTTTCCTGGGTTTTGTTCCTCTCTCTTTTTTGTTGCTTTCCTTTTTGTCATCGTTTGTATTATTATTATACTTTATTTCAATTATTAAACTGTTCTTACCTCCACCCACGAGTTTTCTTACTTTTGCCCTTCTGGTTCTCTCCCTCATCCCACCAGGGGCGGGGAGGGTGAGCGAGCGGCTGTGTGGTGCTTGGTTGCCAACTGGGGTTAAACCATGACTCTGATCAATAACTCCTTTCTCCTGGTGAATACACTCAGCATTTTTAGAGCAAATTTATGCTCAGATTTTCTCCTGTTGTGATCCACCTGAAGAAAAAAATACCCTGCAATTATATCAGCATCCTCCTGGCAGATGCAGATTTGATGGTGCTTCAGTATGGTCCCTGTATTCCCATTAGTGCATTAAATTTGTATGCCATACAGCATCTATTGAATAATAGTGTTGGAGGCCTGTTGGCACTTCTTCTTCTAAGTAGCCCATGCTCCATGCTTGCTTGAGTGCTTGACTTTGCTGTTAATACTGTATTTTTCCTTTCAATACAAAGGGTGATCTTAAAGAATATATGAGAACATATATAGTTAACCTTTAAAATATGTATTGCTATAACCAGAGCTATAAAAACACTTTTACTGTCTTCTCTGCTTATTTCTTTAATGTCCCCATGTGCTAAAGGCATTTCAGGCTCCCTGCCAGAACTACTCCCCATCTGAAACGAATACTATAATGTGTCAGTGAGGGATGGCTGGGTTCTCTAAGGGGTCTGGTAGATCACAAAGTGTCGTCCCCCCCCCCTTTTTTTTAAAATTATTATATTATTTCTGTTGTTGTTTTGTTTCCTTTTCTGCAGCTGACTTTATTTGAGCAAAAGATCTGTGTGTCCAAGGAAGGGGCTAAGGTTGGATTTTTAAAAGAAATTAGCGATGCAGCAAACTGGCAGAGAGGAGATTTTTGGGTGCGATGGGCCCGAGAGTGGTGTTAGGGCCCAGGAAGGCCAGAGGAATGAGCTTGTTTGGTAGCTCAGGTGTGGCAGAGGGGATAACAGCAGCATGACACAGGGGATGTGTTTGATGCTCCCCTGTTCGTCTTAAAGATTTGTTCTCTTGTATTTATAGGATCTACAGCTAGAATATGGTCATGGTCCTCAGTGTGGCTACTTCTTGGGTGCAAATAAGTGAGTAAGCAATGGCATTTTCTGTCTTTAATTCATTCAAGACTGCTTTAATATAAAAATGCATGTTAAACACATTAGCTGAAACAGAAGTAGTAAAATGTCAAGCTTGTTTATATCAGTTACAATTCCAAAATCACTATTTATTTCTAAAATAATAGTAATTCCAGTGATATAGAATTACAGCACTTCTCAGTATTTGGGGCTGTGTTGACCATATTGTCTCTATGGTGCTGTAAGCTTCCTTTTAAGACCCATTATCTTGGTCTGCTTGTTAACAAAATGTTCTGCATGATAGGTCCCACAGAGCACAATTTTACCCCATCTAGGAACTACCAGTGTTGCTCTTTGACATTGCTTTATGCCCTTCTTCATGTTGTAGGGCACTAGGAACATTCAATTATAGATGCTTTAAAAAATAAAACTTACCTGTCTCAGCAAAGTCCTTTAACTTCATGTTCATATATTTAATAATTTTGTTGTATTAATCATATGAGATAGTTTTCCATGTAATTCTTCCTTTCCACCCAATTTCTTAATTTACATTTATGCATGTCAGAATTAGGATGACTAGCTTTGCTTTGCTTTGCTAAATTAAATCATATTAAAAAAATGCAGAAAATCTAAGCATAGGACATAGATATTTTTATGCAATCTTTTATCTGGGGAAAATAGGAATACTGATATCTTCCAAAATCCTGTTGTTTCTCATCCCTGTGTTTTGCCTGCTATTCCTCCCTGTCTGTGTTTTCAGACAAAGACACAAAAATGAAAAAGTTCAGAATGTTACAAAAACTAACTAGGGAAGAATGAATTTATTCCAATAGTAGTTTAATCCTCCTGTCAGTCTGGGGTTTTTTTGGTTTTTTGTTTTTTTGGGTTTTTTTATGATTAGGATTTTCTTGGATAGTGTGGATTTGTTTTAAATTGGATCAAGCTAAGACAGTCTTTGTTTTACGGTATAGGAACACAGACCACTGCACTTAATAGCAATACATTAAGAAACACATATGAAAATGTGTTGTGTAAAAAATAAAATTTAAAAAAATGCAGCTATGTTCATTTGTATGTGGTTGTTCGATGTATGTTCTGAAAGCCAGCTGAAATAACATGCTTTGGATTATTTACTGATAGAATCATAGGAGCATTTGCCCTGGCTTTTGATAATTAAGTTTGTGTGCCACAATTAAACTGTGTTCTTATTCTTATTTAATGCTGAAGGAGTCTCTTAAAATCAGTTGAAGAAGAGCTGCATCAGCGGTAATTCAATTCTTTTTTTTTTCCTCTTACGTGTTTCAAAGTCATTTGTGCGTTGATTTCTTACGTCTGTTACAACTAGTTCTTGTTTGTCCCTGTACTTGCTGAGAGGATATGGGAGAGGCTTAGTTGTCTGGATTGCAGCTGTGCTTTAAAGGATAAAAATAATGATAAAAAGCTAAAAGACAGTAAAATTCTGTGAAAGAGGTAGTAGGCCTTGAGCTCAGAATTTTTCACAGTAGCCAAGGTAATTTTAATACAACTCACTCAGCCATAGTACCTTGTTCATTTCCTTAGGGGACATGTGGCACATTTAGAAGATGATGATGATGCAGACGATGATGCTAAACAGTAAGTCCTTTCTTCTTGTAAAAATAAATAAATATCTATAAAAGCTGATTCTTCAACTTTTTAAAAAAATTTCATCTGTTCAATCATGTTATAGCTCAGGATTCTTTTTCTTTTATAGCATGTTTAAAGATAGGCATTTAATGTTGTTCCTAGATTACATCACCATAAGTTTTCTTATTCTGCTGATAAACTTGTGATAAATTAGGGGGGGGGGGGAATCTTGTTCCTTGCTTGATACAGTTGTCCTTTTATCTGCTATTTTTGAACAAAATCTTGGTGTAGTTACATTGAGCAAGTAATTCCTCTGACCCCGGTCCTGGTGTCTTCTTTAGAGCTAATGACTTAATTAAAATAAAGCTCATTAAAAATACCTAAAATATATACATAACTGTTTTTTCTAGATGATTGAGTTTGTTCTGTCCACATTCTCAGCTAGGAGGATGCTTGTATGCGTGCTTGGTTTTGGAATAGAGCTGGCTCCCTTACCACAGAGAGAGCAAGGTTATGTGACTGAAAAGGCAGTATCAATAGGCATGTGTTACATTAATTATGCTCATATTAAATTCCACTGGTATAAGTATTCTTGGACTCTTTTTGATTGACAGATGAGAGCTGAAACAATTTAAAATGCACAGCCAGTATGTGGAAATTTACATTCCTAAACAAATGTGATGTAAAGACCAAAAAGAAAGATGCCGTTGAGACAGAATTCTTGTTTACTTTCTGTTAATGGATAATTTTGAAAGCTGTTGCTTCATACCAGAAACCCGTAAAACATGTGTTATCTATTGCTGGCATCTATCTCTTACAGAGAACCAAGTATCTCTTCTCCCCCCCCCCCCCCCCCCCCCGTTATTTTACTGCTGTTCTTTTATAACAAAGGCAGTGTTTTTTATTGCTGTACTGAGCCATGAGGGACAGCCCCCTTCAAGAAGCGTAACGCTACCGATAGTGTCTGATGTCAGCTAGGTGACAAGTATGTTAAACTTGCATTGTTTAATGATCAGCTTCTCAGAACACAAGTATGTTTGCTGTTTGACACAAGTGATATTTATAGAAGAAAAAAGGATTTTTAGTCAGTTTTTAGCAGGCTTTATTCCCTTGCTAATTCCTTAAGAAATTCTTCATATTTCATTATTAAGTGGTTGTTTAAAGGCATGATTGATTACGCAGTTCATCAATAATATGCAGCCCCCGTGTCTTGTCTTTGAGAGGAAGAGGTAGATAATGGTACTCATTGATTTCCTCCCCTGCATTTGGACCAAGCTGAGAACCTGCTTTGCTCATAGCTGGGTGGACCTCGGTAATGATAACTCAGGCTTCCTGCACTGTAGGATGTAACAGCCCCCTGTAGCTCCATACTGCCAGCTCCACTCTGATGGCCTTCAGTGAAGATGCTCTGGATATCTGCACTGCTGCAAGCCAGCTCAACTTGCTTCCTCCATCCATACTAATCTCTGGATGTTTCTTGTGTACAGCTGTATGTGTCTGTTCATTTTTGCTTAATGTTTCTTTTTTCCTCTCCCACTTCTTGACCTGTTTGCAGCCAGTATCATCAACTTCAGTAATGTTCCAGGCCTTGGAACCTCTTGATCCCTGCTGTCTTGAAGTGCTTGTGCTGATTTCTTTGTCCAGTGCTTTGAGATCCTTGTTCCTTGCACGAGCTCCATCAGAACTTTCAAACAGCATTGGCTTTAGCTGCTTCTGTCGCTGTCGAGTTTCTGTGGATTTTCTTTTTCAGGTTAAGCAAGAAAGAACCTGATAGCTTCCAGAGATGTTCCAGTTCATCTGACCCTAAGCACAGTCACCAATGGTCTTCCAAAAAAGTCCTGGTGTTTTTTGCTTCTTTCTGTGTTTTATCCTCGGATGTCTTTCTCTGGAGCTCACTGAAGATTCAAGGCTTTTGTTTGATTTATATTCTGTGAGATGGAGCTGCAATTGAAGAACACATGTGACATTGGTCACTTCTCCCTTCAGATCCAGAACAAAAACAATGAAGCAGCTGTATGCCTTCCAGTCCCTGACTCTGAAGCTGGGTGATCCATAGCAGCAGGGAATCCATGCACTTCAGGGGACAATATAAAATTATCTCTCTTCATTTAATAATTTTGATTTGTTTTGATATTTCTTTTTCTCTCACGTGCAGCAAAGCTGATGATGCTTGAAATTCCTGGTTATGGAAGCTGGGAAAGCAGAAATTACTGGGGCACTGCCCTGCGTGATCAGCGGTGGCAAACTGGACATAAACCTTGCTGTTGAAACCAGGGCACACAGACCTTTGTACAAACAGCTGTCACGTTTATGCCAAGTTTTTGGCTTTTTTGGTTTTTATGTTTGGCTGCCAGTAACACTGTGATGGCTGTCTGCGATGGAGGGAAGAGTATGAAAGAAAATATAAATGGAGCTTGGACACACATGACTGAAGACTTAATCTTGGTCCCATGTTATGAAGAGAAGATAATTTCCACCACCGTAGCAGCTGAAGTGCATGACGCAGGGTAAACCATTCTCAGAAGTCCCCTTCTAGCTTCTCTGAAATAAAAGCAACTGATAAGATGCCAGGACAGAAACTCCTGAAAAGAATATGAAGCAAAGCAGACAAGTTGTTGATCTGTAAACAAGCAAACAGATACCTTACTACTTGGATATTTTCCCAAAACTTCGGAACATAATTTAAAAATAAGGAAAATATTGTGCAAGAATGTCAAGTTTTCACAGCTGTATTCCTAATTTATTTAATGGAAATAATTTTCTGTTCCAAAAGATTAGGAAACAGGACAGCCTAAGAGTTTTCAAAAACATAAACTTAGGAATTTAGGATTTTTTTAAAAAACACAGCATGTTCTTTAAAATACAGAACCAGCAGAGGAAGAATGCTCCTGATGCTTCAGCTTTCTTGTTTCCTGCTGGTATCTTGTACTGTTGAGCCAAGCTGTTGAATTGTTCTTGCTTTAAAGAGTTGTCTTTCCCAAGATTTCTGTGAAAAAAGAAACTCATGGAAGAAAAAAAAGCCAGAACAACCCAGACAGTAGGCTAGCTGTCCATTGCAAATGGATTTTGCTTTCATGTGTAAGGCTGTTCTGAAGAAGTCAGTGGTAACTTTATCAAGGAATGGTATTCATCAGTTTTCTTGTAACTCCCCTTTGCCCTATGTACCTACAGATGGCCCTTTATAAAAGCTCACTGATATCCTACATCTTTCTCCTCTCGAGAGTAAATATCAGGCCTGCTCTGCATCTCTCTGCTTTTTTCTGCACAAGTATGTGCATTTTCAACAAATCAGTTCATGTCCCTTCGTGCTCTCTGGGGAGGATCTGTGACACTTGAGTTTTTGGATAGCATCTGTGGTATGCACAGCAATAACAAAATGTTTGACAGTATTCATGATGCTGTTATTTGGATATAATAGTGCTGTTGACAAGTTAATGGTGTTTATTTGTATGGCATTTATAAAATCCTGTATCCTCTTGAACACTGCAATATGAGGTTCAAAGAGCTACGCTGGGTAACTGTTTTGTTTCTTTGCTTTGTAGCGCTACTATGAAACCTAAAGTGCCACCTCCTTTACCACCAAAGGTAAGTAAGGGGGATTTTGTTGCCCAGAATAAAAGGACACTTTAAATAAACAAACAAATGCAGAAGTGTCTAAACTGTTCTCTCACTTGAGCCACAACTTGAAGACTTGAATAAGTTTTAAGTCAAGGGTATATCCAGGGGGTTGGCCTATATGTTCGTAGCCTTTAATTGCAAGTCTGCATGAAGTCTTGCACTGTAGGGTATTTGTCAGTGTGGAAGTGCTCTTTCTGACTAATTACACTTCTGATACTTTGGAAGGAATAAATTGGATAGTTAAAAAATTTAGTGCCACAAGTAATTTTTAATAAAGAGCTGCCAAATAAAGCATCTGCTTGCTAACTTTTGGTGTCCAAATGGTTATCTTCAGAGGCATGCCTGGATCAGATTAGGTTTTGCATGCTGCCACTTGAAGAGTAAATGAATCTTTTCACACTGAAGTTATCTTAATATAAGCAAAAATAAAAAGAAAAAAGCTTTTTTTTCTTGGTCTAGCTGTCAGACAAAAAACTGCAGCTTTGATTACTTACCTTCCTGCACTAACTATCTTTTCATAACTGAGAAGGATTTTACAAGCAGCATTAGTGCAGCCAGTGTCTAAACAACATTGCCCTTTGTGGTTACATCCCCTATATATTTACACAAGGTTCTGGCCATATCATTGAATGTTCCCTAGTTTCTACTTAAATGTCTGCTTTGGTTATCTGTAGTCATAAACAGTGACATTCCCACATGCTTAACGCATGACTTGAATATAATGATTTTGAATGCATCCTTTGTCAATAAGAAGGTTTTCCTTATTGCTATGCATTTCTTTCTAGTTTGTTTTTTGAAAGAAATTTGCATGGCAGAACATGTTGCTTTATCAATTTACTTGTGAAAATTCCAGGATCCAAATATTGCATATTTTTTTTTCCTCATTGAGAAGCATTGAGATGCTTTGAATCTTTTTTCATTATGTTTTTATTATTACTATGTCTTTTTCAGCCTAAATCCATCTTTATCCCCCAAGAAACTCATTCTTCTGAAAATGATAATCAAGGGACAATCAAGAGATGCCCAACATCAGAGAGTCCAGCAAAATCTGCATCTCATGTTCCACCCAGACCGCCACCTCCTCGGTTACCTCCACAGAAATCTAATGCTTTAGGTAATAAGAGTGACACCAAGAAGTATACAAATATTTCTTAAATAATCTAATGTGATTTTATTTCTACATCCTCACCTATGCACACATTAAAACATACTGTGGTAATTTTTCTGTGGTGGGCAAGTAACAGAAAGTGCATGAAAGCCAAAATGCATGAAGAAAGCGTGCTTAAACTCTTAAGAGGGTCAAAGGTACCTCTAGTAAAGTCGCTGACACAATTCCTGCTGATGCCATTGGTGACACAATTGCTTTTCTAAGCAACAGGCTTACGGAGCGTATCAGGGTTGTCGCAGGGAATAAAAAAGTTTTCCTCTGTGTAGGTTTCGAATTCTGTCCCTGTGTGTCAACTGTTGTTGTCATTTGACATATCAAGAATAGAGTTTTGCTTTCAAAGTTTTTTGCTTTTATATGTAATGAACTGGGTTGGGTAGTAGAGCAGGTAATTGTATTTGTTTACTGTTTGCTTAGACTGTTCCTTTATGCTTTCGTTAAAGGCTAATGCTTTGAGAGTTGTCCTGGACTGGCTTGTTTTAAGCAAGCTTAATTTCTGACTCTTTAATTTATACCTTGCTAGCTCTTCCTTGCTACATGTTTAGTACTGCAGTTGATGTGTTACAGATTTGACTGTAATGCTTAAGCATCCAGTGCTAAGAAATGCCTCATGGCTATTTATAAAGGATTGATAATTGAAGCATTAACTATAGCCAGGTTTTTCTTTAGATATGTTAAATACCTTTTTCCTCATAACTGTGACTGCATGCCCTTTTATGCCCACAATAGATTTGTTGTATTAATTACCATAAGCCGTGGACTGAGGTTAAACGTGGCTCTATAGATGGTTATATGTGCACATGGAGGAACACATATGCTTTAGAAATAAATTAAGGTATTGGAATACATTCTGACATACGTGGAAATTTTGGCCCTTCAAAATTGTTTTTATGCTAGACTACTCTTTGAGTCGAAGGTAGAAAAATACATTTTAAAATATGAATCTTTCTAGGTAATGGAGTCACTTCTGTACAATTAAATGGTGAAAGAGAGGGATCACCACATCAACAGAATGAAGCTAGAGACACTAATTTTTCAAGGAAAGAAAAGAAAGAAATACTGGTACGTATTTAAACTTCTAGGTGTTATTTTAAAGTTGTCTCAACTCTTTTACATGCGCAATGAAAAGGAGCAGGCACACTCTTTAGTATAGAAATGATGCTGGGTGGCATCTTGTTTGCTTTGAATCAAAGCACAGTTTTGCTAGATCGTCTAGTTGTGATACAGTCTTAAGCTGAAGTTTGAATTGGTATTTGCATTAGAAACTAACATAATCATGAATATACAAAATTTACTTGCTTGTATTCGCATACTTGAGAGACACGTAATGAGAGCGAGATCCTGCAAGAGAGATGTAATGTGTTGTACTGAGCAATGCCTATTTAAGCAAAAGAGGAAATTAAGGAATGTGCTGCCACCTGATGGCTTGCTGGAGGATTTGGCTGGCCCTGGAAAGGGAGCTGAATCAGGGCTGTTGCCAAATGAGTTGTCCTCCTATCCCAGATGTAGGCATACAGGCTTTTTGGTGTTCAGGGGGAAAAAAGATGGAGAAATGTAGACTGAGGGTTCAGGTATGCAAGCTGTTTGCCTGCTGGCCTCTGGAGCTCTGGATTTCAGGGTTTAGCAGCTTGGGTTTAGTGTCAGACTTGAGCTACATATACTCACATGAAGTTGCGCTCATGGAGACAATGCAGTTTTACACCATGTGTAATGTGATCCAGCTGTGAGCTGAGGAAGGGGAATATTCCTCCATCCCTTTCTCTTCTTCCAAATGAGTTTTTCCATCAAAGCAGCAAATGGCTTCCAGAGTGATCACTCTACTATGATGCAAAAGCAAAAGTGGAAATGTAAGATAGGAGCGAGTGGGACATTTCTAGTTAGATCAGATTAAATGTAACATGAAACTGCAGTCTTTGGGGGCTGCTTCTAAGGATGATGTTGGGAATGTCACTGTTTTGAGAGAAGTGAAGAGGAAATAGAGCAGAAATATTGTGTGCTTTTTTGTTTTGTTTTAAGGAAGTGCCAGTAATACTGGCAATACTTTGGAAAGTATGATTTCCTGAACTGCTTTGAACTTGGCATTTGAAATTGTGTTGGAAGTTTCCTGTATTACCTGTAAAATACATTTCTTCAGAAGCATGTTTTTACTAGGAGAAATTGCTACAGGAAAGCGGGTCTGGTGCTGATTGATAGAGTTTAACTCTGCTTGTAATATTGAACAATTGAACAATTGCTGCAATATTGCTTAAACTTCATATTGCTGGATATGGCATTCTTTCAGGCATCATCATAATGTGAAAATGTTGCGCTATAGACTATGCGGACATTCAATGAGGAGATATTAGGGAATCATAGTAGAGGTTTTAATGAAAGAATTTGACACTGGCAGTTTGTGGTGTGTGGTCACTAGAGACCCAGGGTTAGCAAACTCATACAGAACTATGGAAGTGTTGGTTGGAAAGGAGGTCTCTAGCTTAACCTCATGCTTAAAACAGGACTGTAGCCAAAGCTCAGCCATGGCTTTCAGATCTAGTACATGTGGCACTGGACACAGTAGAGTGTCCCAGGAGGTGCCTAGTGCACCATTTAGTGTAGTGTAGAAATTTACAACGCAACTAATTATTGTCTTAAAAAATCTGCAGGGAGGGTTTTGTATCTATTTCTTATGTCGATATAAGTATTGGCTTTTTATTTTCTCCTAATATAATTATGCTCAATTATTTATCAAATGCTTTTAACAGCATTCTAAAAAAATTTTTTAGACTTCTATTTTGGTTATGCTGTAGTGTGGGGAGAGAATATGCATGTTCATGCATATATGCACATGTGAGTGTAAACATACTTTTTAACTTTTATTTTCTAGAAACCAATTAGTAATGGCCTTCCTCCCACACCTAAAGTACATGTGAGTATTACTGAGTATACAAATGCATGTTGGAAGCAGGACATGTTTTCTTACTGAAGCTGAGAGAGTACATTTTTTGAATGTTTGTAGTTTTGGGGGTTTTTTTTAATTATAAAAGCCAGTATCTCTTAGAAATGTTAAGCCATGGGTATGGTATTTCAGAAATCACCCTTGATTTTGTGCTCTTGAAATAAATTTTGGAAGGTTTTTTGTTTGCTTGCTTCATTAAAAAGTGAATGAGAGTTCTGTGACTAACGTCACAAAGTACTTCCAGCATACTGAAGGTACTTACTGATCTAAGGAGCTGATGCCTTTTGGGAATTGCAAATAGCTCAAAATTTATATTATGCAGCTCTAGGTTTCAAAACTTCTGAAGATTCATAGATGCTTTAGGGCTGGAAATAACTCTTACAGACATCTATATGCACCTTCATAACATAAAGCAAACTGGAATTTCATTGTAATATCTGTGCGGACCTGACACTGTGCTTTTAGCCAGCACCGTGATCAGAACAGCCAGTCTTTCCTTCTTCTTGACCATTTGTTTCTGCCCTCACCACTCTCCTCTTTGTGTGCTGGAGCATGCATTCATGTAGTTGTGCTGTGCACCAAATGGGGGATTAATCTGATTTTAAACTAACCTTTTTACTATGTTACTCCTAAGCCAGATAAGCTTCTTATCTTTAGATAAGAAAATAAAATTGCTGCAAGGATGTGTAAGTGCAAATGATACTATATTCTGCTTCCTACCTGTTTTAGAGAAGCAGGACAGGTTAAGGTAGATGTCATGCTTCTGTTCCTTAGAACTGTAATCCCTTGCGTAAATGCACAGGATTGTTCCAGAGCTCTGAATTCTTGATATGTTTAGCTTCATTTATTGAGGTCAATCCTGTTTTAATAAACTAAATGTTAAACTAAATGCATGGCCTAGGAGTGCGCATTTTAAACTAGCGGATGACAGAAATTTGGAAGCACTCCTAGCATTGAAAAGAACCAAATCATCATGGGGAGGGGGAAATAAGATTCGGTGACTGGAATGAGAAGAAGGGTAGAAAGTAGAATAGCTCAAAATGAAGTCATATGCGTTGAACTTTTGCCACAAACCTCAGGGACAGGCCATCAGAGAATGACTGTGAGTTGCTAATATAATGAAGCTGTAAAAAGAGACTTGACTAAAACAGGGAAATTTCTGAAGCTGATCAAATGAGTCTTAGGGTATTGGACTGCTCTCTGCGTGTTCGTACATCTTTGTAGTGCACTAATTCTCTGGTTCTGCTGGTCCTCAGGTTAGAAACTCTTTCCCTTCTTTTCCCCTTCCCTCATCACCTGCCACCTTTTATATATAACAAACTTTCTAACCTTCCTTTTAAGTGTTGAAGACTGATTTGGCACTTACATGTTCCTCTGCCTGCTGTCTCCATCAGTTGCCAAATAATGAAAATTTGGGTAAGGAAGGGGTTTCTCTCACAGGTCATTTTTCCTTTTCTCTATTGTGGAGCATATTTTGCATCCTAACATCACTCGGGAATCTTATTTAATAAATACCGTGCTACTGCAAGTAAAACTTTGACAATATTTTGGTCTCTTCTCTTCTTTTTCTGTGGTACATCATTGTTCTGATTCTTGTTTGTTTGGGGTTTTTTTATTTGTGGTTCTTAAGTATGTTGCTGAGTGGTAAGAAGTGTTTTGCGTTCTCACTATTGTCTGAAATAGTTAGATGTTCTGGGGCTCTGTTTAAAATGGTATCTGCATGGTTGCCTGTGACTCTAGAGTGTTCAACTTCCTTAATAACCCAGTCTGGTAGTGTGTTTTTCCCTACTATTTTGGGTGGCTTGCAGCACAGGGAGACCTGTTAGATCCTGCCAATGAGGGAATGCCCTGCCTGCTGGAATTCCCCCAAGACTTAAATGCCTCCATGGCAGCAGTCAGATCAAGCAGCCTTGCTTCAACCTTTTACTTCACATTTGTGGTTTTCTTTTTTTCCCCACTAGCAACTCAGTTCAATAATTTGTCTGATTCTCAGCTGTATCCTTGAGATTTTTTTTTGTATTTAGAGATGATACCCTCAGGCTCTGTTTACCCTTCTGAGGCATTTGCAGCAGCATCTTGGCTCTGCAGGCTTCCTGGAGATCAGGGCTGAGAATGGCCAGAGGAAAATGATTAGTCTCTTCTGATTTCCATCTCCTCCTTTCTTATCCAACTTATCACTGCAGAGCTCAACTAGGTCTTAGCAGTGAGTACAGCTTCCCTCCACTGTGCAGCATCTCCCTTCAGTGCTTGGAAAGGGTCAAGGAGAATTGCATAGCTGGTTACAGGAGCAGCAGAAACGCTTACAGTATTCTAGGAGATCAGCGCTTTGAGTGTCATCTGGTGTATTTTCTGTTGAGTGCCTTTCAGTGCCCTGCGCACTTGGGAGGAGGCTTCCATAAAACCACCCAAAAAACCCCTTTGTTGTTTTTCTTGATATCATCCCTCCTTCAAACTCCTTGCTGCCAAGGGATTTGATGACATTGAAGCTGTCAGTACCTTGAGGTCACTCTGTGTCAATATCTTCTCATATTCCTGCCTCACATGTATCTTTTCTCTTATTTCTGTTCTTATGCTGCAGAAGGATCATCTCATTGTCTAGCAAGTGGCCAGCTCCTTGCCTTTGTACCCAGACTCCTGCAGTGGTACTAGACCCTTTGTCTTTGTGCAATGGGGTCTTTCACGTTTTGCTGCTTACCTTAATGAATTTGATTCTTCCCTCACATAAGTATATATGGACAAACTCAGGGACTTCATTATAGCGATGCAAGAGTGAGAGATGTCCAAAGCACAAAGAAGGGTCTAATTTCTGCTGCTTTTCATTTTAAAGGGTTAATTATGAAGTTCTTTTTCTTATTAAACTAAACTATGTTCAGAAGTGACTGAAATGTGTGCAGACTTTCTTAGTCAGCAACAGATTAACAAAAAAAATTGTCCAAATGTTAATGTGATAGCTATTTGGTTTATAGATCGATAGTAATTCACAAAGTATTAATGTAAAGTGAAAACATTGCCATTCTGTAGCTGTATTACAGAGTATGTAGCTTTGCGTAAAGGTGATACCTGCTCATAGTCAGGATGGCAACCCTTACCTATGACTGGTTCTTATGTTTGACCATCATTTGATAAATGATAGCATTCCACTTGACTAATTGTTGTTTACCGCTGCATCATTCCTTTTCATCTACAGTACTATTGATCAGCTCTGTTTCCTAACAAAATAGGACAGGTAATTATGCTGATGTTTGAGGGGAAAGGGGGAAGCCCTGGCTTTTGCTTTTCTGTCATCTTGAAGCAAATTTACTAAGTATTCTTATAAATGCCTACAAATGCTTGCACTTCACTAGAGGGAAGATGGAGAGATTGATTATATTACACTATGCAAGACACTCACTTAATAGGCAAACTGAGTTTCTTAGGGTTGTTCTGAACAAGGTGTGGGATCTTCTACCAGAGGTTTCCCTTTGGGAAGCAATCAATATTGAAAATAAGTTAATTCAAAACAACTAATAGAGCATCTGAGACTAAGATTTTGATTGTTGCGTGACCTAGAGTTTTATTTTAGATGTGTGAAATATGGCAAGAATAAAGTTTCTCTGAGGCTTTCTAAAGGTACAAAATTCAGGAACCTTTTTCAGGTTTGTCACCTATGTAGTGAGTATGTGCTTAGACTGTTAATTTAAGAGCATTCTGAAATGCTAATTCTGGTATGTTTGTTCCGAAAGGTCTTACGCACAAAGGAAAAATCACTTTCAAAAAAAATCCCTTTGTCAGCTTGTTGTCTGGATGAGGTTATTTTCCTCATGGCAAATGAAATGACTCTTAACCTTTTGTTACTACTTTAAGTAAAAATAACCCTATTGGAAATGTCACATTTTAATTTTTCATACATATATTTTAAATTGTTTTTACTTCTACAGATGGGTGCTTGCTTTTCAAAGGTTTTCAATGGCTGTCCATTAAAAATTCATTGTGCAACATCATGGATAAATCCAGATACAAGAGGTAGTACATTACACATATTTTACCCATTTTGTCCTCTGCTTGGATTTCAAAAGTGCTTAGATGAGCAAGGCTCTTCTTTTTAAAATAGACATATTGTAAAATAGGTTTATTTATATAAGCAGAAGTTCTTTAATTATGCTGCTGCTGTCTGAAGTTCAATGTTGTTTTTCAAATTATGTTAAGATATATGGGGCATGGTTTTCAGCTTTCATTAAAAAGAATAAATTGCATATCAAAGGTAAAAAAAAAAAGGGGTTTTTTTGTTTTGATTCAAGACTCTTCACAACATTTTAGTCCAAAAAATGCCAGTTGTAATTTATTTTTTTAAAAATCTGACTTCTGGAGGTCATAGTTGATATTGATTTCTCTCATCATTCACTTGATATCCCGCCCCCCCCCCCCCCCCATCTTTCTGGTCCTACAGGTTTCTGCAGCTCTCTTTAATAAAGCACTAAAATGTATGCAAAAAATAAATAGCTTGATGGAAGGGATAATTGGTAACATTGTACTCACATTGCCTGTAACTTCACCTTTTGATTATAGGCTGGATAGACATGCTACTGAGCCAGTAAGCAAGAAAATACTTAGGTTTTTTAGAAACTGAAATTACAGAAGTCAATCTTTTGCAGTTGACATCTTCTCAATATGAGATGTCTGTCTTATTCGCATGCCTAAATGCAATCCAGGGTATTAATTATGTTGAAGAAGTGAGGCACCCCCAAAGTACTGAAAAAATGTTCCAGTCAATATTGCTGTTGAAGTACTCCAAAAGAAGGCTATGAATATGTCACAAAATACATGGAAATGTCTAAGTAGGATAATCTATATATGAGGAAATTATTCACATGAATTCTTGCTTATGGTTATATTACTGCTGGTTTTTATTCCAATTGTTAGTCAGGAAAAAAAAAAGTCTAATCTTTCCTAATGTCTTAAAACACTCCCATTCACAAATTTAAGCTTCCTTAGCGAGATTAATTTTCCATGCTTTCAAACACCATAACTATTACAGGTTGATTTGTTTCAATGTGTGTAATTGTTTTAAGTCTTTTTTTGCTAAAGAGCTGCATATTCTTATAAAACACATCTTCCTTAAATCAGGATTTCTACGTTTTTTTGTTTGTGTTTGCAGATCAGTACTTGATATTTGGTGCAGAAGAAGGTATTTACACACTGAACCTTAATGAACTTCATGAAACATCAATGGAGCAGGTATATTTCTGTTTTGATATTTTGGAAAAAAAAATACGTCTTTGTCACTTTTTTTTAGCCACTCAGATTAATGTTGTATAATCCTTGTAAAAATTCTTTACTACAGTTATATAGGCACTAGCTACACTGAGAATTACCTTAAATGTTTACTATTGAGGATACCTTTCAATCATGTGTAAGTTTTTTGTAGGCTGAACCATGGTTAAGTAGGAGATCTGCATATATCAATGTGTTGAACTTCATCGTTGTGCATTGTCCTGCAGTTAAATGATTTGTTAAATAGTATGGAATCTCCCTGATGTATTTTGGATGAAAGTTCCTATTTTCTTTAAAGCTTTGTTACAAGATAGAGTATTTGCAACAAACATTGTGTTTCAGTTACAGGGGAGCAAGGAGATCCTTTATACACTAGATTCCATTCTTTTGGTCTTAAAAGTGGCTTTGATGATGAGACTCAGCTTACTGAATCCCAATTAAAACTCTGTCTTTGCAGAATCTTATAAACAGTAATTTTTTTAGGGGATAGTGGGGAGGGGGAAATGCCAATTGCAGGCTTTTCTGTATGGTGTCTTCTCCACCTCTTTTGTTAATCTCTAAGAGACTTGTTTTCTTTCCTGCCTTCTCCCTAACTTAGGGAGCTATGCATCTGCCATCAAGATGGAGGAATTTGCAAGGACAGCCTTCACACTGTAAGCTGGAGGCACTGGTGTTTGTTCATCTTCCAGGGTCCAGACGTTGTAGATATGTCTGTTGTGTTGAGAAGAAGGCCTAGCTAGCTTGCACTGAGCTCCATGTAACCCATAATCATACTGGTGCCCGAGTTAGCTAGTTTAAACTTAGCTCAGGTACCCCTCTGCTGCTACACTGCAGTTGTAAAACCTACCCTGAAAAATACCACTAATACAATAATTCTTGTAGGCCAGGTAGACCAAGGAAAGTTTTGTTTGATTTTTTTTTTCTTTTGATTTGGTGGTGTTTTGTTTTGTTTTCCGAAATTAGCAAGGAGAATAGGTGTAATGAAACTCATGCTCTCATATCCATCCTTGTTTTCTCTAAGCACCATGTTCTGTAGTGTATTGCCTAGTGAGCTTTTAGGGAAATGTTTTGATAAGCACTTAAAGATGAGAAGAGATGCTTGTAAAAACAGCCAGTTGTGTGGAACAGGAGGAATGAATGAGAGGTCAATCAACCTGCAAATCTGAAGTATTGCTGTTCTTCCCTAATTCTCAGATCTAAACCTACTAAGTCACAATATGCTTATGCAGCTACAGAAGGTCAAAGTTGCACATTTAATTTCAGTACAGCCAGGCTGGTAGATTATTACCGTAGGATTTTCTTACAGTGTGTCTAGGTTATGAGAAGACTTCAGGAATAGAAGCGTGCTAAGCATTTATTACATCGTTATTTACGGTAACAGGCAGTAGGGCTTTAATAGCATTTTCAAGTTCTGTGTTTCACTTCATTGTTTACTCTCTAGGTCTGATACAGTTCAGTGTAAAAGCAAAAGTAGTATCCTTGGTTATTTTTCACTACATTCCACTTCACCAATGGACAAAGCAGAAATAACATACGTTTCCAGGAGTTATCACAGCTTCAAGATGAATCTCTTGCTCTTTGGCAGAAAAATCTTTCAATTAATTTACAGATCTCTTCAAATCTTTCTAATAAACCAGTAGTGAGGGGTTTTTGGTTTTGGGTTTTTTTATTAAGAGCAAAAAAAATGTCCTCCTGAGTGGTCTGTCTAGCCCAAAAGTCTGTTTCCTAAAGCGGTAGTAGGAAATGCCCATGAGCTTGGCCACTGTCTGCTGTCTGTTCTCCTCAGACTCCACTACAGTCATTGAATTGGGGATGTTGGAGGGTCCCTGCCTATTTGCTTTTTGTGTCCATTTATGAACCTGTTGGACATGCGTATGTCTAATCCCTCATTTACGGTGTTGATACTTTCCACCTCCATGACCTCTTGTGGCAACAAGCTCCAGAAGTTAGGCGAGAGGGGAAAAAAAGTACCCTATCTTTTTTTAAAGGAAGTCCCATCTTTCCAGTAATTGTGGGATTTGACAAATAACAATTCTGCCTTGACCATTTGTTGCATTCCTTGATCATTTAAGTGAAACGTGTAATCATATGCAGACGGAGAGTCACTTCAAGGGCCAGTTTTAATTGTTTCAAGAGATTTGGACTATCACATGCTTTAGAATGGCTATGGTTTGACCGTGCTTTGTTTACTGAAGTTTGTGTCGTTAAGCTTTTCTACTTTGAAGGAGAAAGTTTGGTGGTTTTAAAATTTTTTAAAAAGGATGGATTGATCTTTATAATGTCTTGTGGGCTAATTATAGTATACTTGAAGACATGAATATAAAATGTGCTAATTGTCTACATGTTAATCTGTATGTTAAATACAGTGTGTGTGCCTAAGATTTACTCTGAATTAACTCTGGAATCCAGGTAAACATTACTTGGCTTAAGCTAATGTCTGCTACAAAAAGCAAGTCAATATTAGTTTTGTCCTGTCGTCTATGCAGATATTAATTGATCAACTTAATGTGCTCACATTTTTGTGTATATCAAACTGAATGCTTTTCTTTCTTTGTTTTTCCTTCCCTTTATCAGCTATTTCCTCGAAGGTGTACGTGGTTATATGTCATGAACAATTGCTTGTTATCAATATCTGGTAAGTTACTGTGCTATCTTTGAGTGGGGGTGCTGGTAAACATTTGGTTTCGTATTTGAAGTGTGGTTTTGTTTTCTAATTTCCAGGTAAAGCTTCTCAGCTTTATTCCCATAATCTACCAGGACTCTTCGATTATGCAAGGCAAATGCAAAAGTTACCCGTTGCTATTCCAGCACATAAACTCCCTGACCGAATACTTCCCAGGTAAATACACTTCATCAGATAATATCAGAATATCTTAATTCTGGGAGTCCAAGATATGCCTGTGAAACTCTGGGAATACCAAATAATGTGGAGCTCTGTTCACAGATTGCTACGAGTAACTCATATGGGCATTAATCAGAGGGTAGACCCCCAAATTAACACGAATCAAGATGTGAATATACTCTGATTAGAGAAATGGGTTTTGATACATCTTACCTTCTTGCCATGAAGCCTCTTGTTTCTGGGCATAGCTCTTTTGAGGTATAGTCTAGTATGGTAAATCCTGGTTGTACTTGATGCTAAACAAAGTCTAGGCTCAGTATTGTGTACCTGTGATATTTCAGGCAAGTAGAAATGGTGATCTTACATTAATTACTCTGGGCACTATCTTTCTATTTAAAAAAAAAAAAGTGGGGATGTGTAATCTCTTACTGCAGAGAGAGTGAGCTCATGGGTTATTTTAAAGCTGGGAAGAGTAGAACTGGAGTACAGATTTGACATTCATCATTGGCTGGTCATTTTTTGCAGGCCAGCGTAGAAGGTACTTTTGTCGCCAGATGCCTACAGCACATTGTGCATGCAGTCCCTCCAACTTTATTTACTAAGAAGCGCATACAAAATCCCAGAGACTGGGTACAGTCCTGGCTGCCAAACAAGCCTTAGGAGCCCATTCAAATCCAAGAGGAGGAGGCAGTAACACTAATCCAGTTTGCAGAGAAACCTTTGATTCTTAAAGTGCATAGTGAATCGCTGGTTCTTCTCATATAATAGGCGTTCTCTTAGGAAATTGTATTATAGAATACATGATTCTCTGCTACCTTTGGTTCTATTAACAGCCTATTAACATTTAATTCTTGGATTCAGGAAAGGCTCCTTATTCAGTCATCTGCAAACATAATGGTGCAGCACTTGTCTGAAAATTGTGTTCTTCCTAGAGGCTAAATTCTAATTACCTAAGGAATAATTTGTGCTTTGAGTTGTTGTCCTCTGTGTGCCTGCACCACTGTTCTGCTCCTCTCTCTTCCAAACTGAATTTGGCTGGGTGACTTTAGCTTGAGGACTGCATCAGCAGTGGACTAATAACCATAATTATCATAAGGATCATGTGAGGAAAGCCTTCAGACTACATTCAGCCTGGAATGACACCTCAGCGAAGTTGCAGAGGGCTCAGAAAATTTCTTGTCCAGTCATGTCACTTCCCAAGAAAAATGCAGCACAACCTGAATGTGCGAGTGTCAAGCCAAAGGCAGGAGAGATTCATTTAGATATTCCATTTTGCTGTTTTATCCCTTGCTGTAAGGCATCAGGGTAGTAACATTTAGCCAGGTAGAAGTAGTACATTTGAAGTATGTAGAAGAGCATAATTTTCTTTCCTCCCAGACCACAAAGTGTATTCTTCAGCAGGTTCCTGGATACCATGATGATGAGTGCTACATGAAGAATGTAGATATGTTAAAAGCAAAGCGTTCGGTAGAAAAAATGCAAAGCAAAGTAGAATTCAAAGTAATTTGTGAGGTTCGTATATTCATCTGCAAAATGGTCTAAGCTCAATTTATGATACTTGGTAGGCAAACATTCAGTAGCAGAAAATACACATAACTCCACTTATTCCCATCTTTCTACAGCATCAAATTAGTTACTTTTACTGTCAAGGCTACTGTGCCCAATCTCCATACTGTCTATTGTCTTCTAGTCTGTACAGAAACACCAATTCCCTCTTCCAGCAAATAGCAACATCTTCCCTGGTTTATCCAATAAATTTTCAAGTAATTTTTTTCATGATTCTCAGGGAGTGTCCCCTGCACATGAGAAGAGATCTTGCAAAGCTGCCTTCCAGTCCTCCTTCAGACCTCCTCTTGAAAGGCATGCTGTGCTGCCTATGAAAAGTTTTGCAAAGTTTAACCTGTTAGTTTGCAAGGGCTGTGGCCCAGCAAGCTATCCAGTATGGCATCATTTCCCACACCCCTTGGGTCCACAAGTCTTGTCTTTGAACTATAATGTCCTTGGGACAAGAATGGACTTTGTTGTCTGTGTAGTATCCAGCACAAGATGCAATAAGTTACAGCATTACAAAGAAGAATGATCATGGGAGTACCAATAGGCTATCAGGCATGTGTATAATACATATAATTAAATAGCAAGAGATAGTGGTAAATGACGCTTGAAGGTACTGAGGTAGCTATTCCTCTCCATTCCTGACTTTTAACTGCATTCATAATGCTGCATAACTGAGCAGCATTTCAGTAATAACAGGGGGATCACCATGTATGTTCTAGGTATATCATTTTGAGAAAAAATATACAGATGTATTTTTAGTTTTTCGGGGGGGGGGGGGAGGCAAATATAATTTTCCCACCAACAACTCTCTAAAAAGCAAATGAATTTGATTGTTTTAGTTGATCAATAATTCTGTATTTATATCTTGTAGGAAGTTTGCAGTGTCTACAAAAATTCCTGACACTAAATGGTGTCAGAAGTGTTGTGTTGGTAAGTAAAGATCCTCAGAACAAATGCTAAGAAGCCATACAAATGGTGACAGTATTAAGATTACTGAGTCAGGTTTAGGAGGTAAAGGGAGAAGAGACACTTGTCATTATTATGAAACTATGCATTTGCAGACAGTGAGCTCGTTCAGGTTAGTCCTTGTGTTTAAGCAGTGAAAACTTTCCCATTTCACTCTTTATGTTTAAAGGCAATTCTCAAGAAATGCAGAGAAGCAGAATGCATGTCAAATTTAAACCAGCCCTCAGGAAGAACCTAATCTCCATGGATGGAGTGACTTAAAGAAGTTACCATCAGGCTTAAGTAGCCTGACTTGCTAGCACAAATTCCAGTTATCAATACTGGATGATAAAAAGCAAGGAGTATTTTCAGTTGAGGACAGTGTTGTCTCTGAAGCCTTTATAGTGTGTTCAAAGTGCCAGCTACTGAAGTGTCAAAGCTGCACTGTGATAAGACAAGTTTTAAAAGGGGGATGGGGCAGATAGATTTAAAAAAAAAAACACAAAAAAAAACCAACAAAAAAGAAACCCAACCCAGGAAAGGTAACTATGGATGATCTCTTGGAGTCAAGCTCTTGTCTTTTGAAATGTTTCACCTGGTGTTCTATAATCACATGTTTGGTGTGAGGAGTTGTATTATACAGGAGATTTTCAGACACTCAGCAAACCAGCATCTGTCATTTATTCTGACAAAAATCTCCGCGATATTGCGAAACCATCTGATGTTTGTTATCACTTCTTTGTCCAGCTCACCTGTTAAAACTTGACTTTTTCTGGGATACAAATCCTCTAGGGTGTGGTAGGGTGTTAATGATATGTGCTGTGTACATCCAGGCCTTGCCCTAATTAAGGCATCAAGTCAAGCTGTGAATGATAATGGATGCTGAAGGGGTGGAGTGACAGGGATCAGCGTAGGTATGAATGCTGACTTTGACATGAAAATTAATTTGGAAGTCCATATGTTTTCAGTTCTCTGTTTATGAAATGAGAAACCTGGTGGGGTGCTTCTCTGTAATCTTACAGTATCTGTACGAACAAGCACAGAATTTAACAAGAGTGCCATGGGACTTGGCATATTATGGGGGAGTCTGCTGTCCTGGCATACAGAGATAGCTTAGCGTAATAAACCTGGAGTCCTTCCTGCATGATAGGCGTAAGTGATAATTGTGATGGCAACAAAGGCAGCTGCAAAAGGCAGGTCCAAGGGGAGAAATGATAGATTCCCCTCTCCTGCCCTACTTATTACATGCAGCCTGAGCCTCCGTTCCTGCTGGCAGCATAAGTATCCCTTGGGGGAAGCAGCAGTGCCACAGGAGGCAGAAAAAGACAAGAACTTCTGGTCTTGTTTCTCCACCTTACAGGTATTGGTAATTGCACGTTTTGTGGTTTCTGCTGCTGAATTCAGCCTTACTAAGGGTCACGCCAAGCGTTATTTGCTGCAGTGTGCAGTCAGTTTGGCTGATGTTGAGTGAGAACTTGAATTAATGATTAAGCTTTGATGTTTAAGGTGCCAAGGGATTGCTAGTGGCAGTACCTTGGCAGTAAGGTAGCATGAGTGTATTTCACTTCTGTAGATAGTAGTGGATTGTAGAAGCTCGTTATCTGAACGGTGTTGTTAATTAATTGCCTGATGGCCCACAGTCACTTTACTGCACTTTAAAATCTGGTCTTCAGATATAATTGTACAAAGTGCAAAGTAGCACTTGTTCGTCTTAATGGATATGCTGGCAGTGCTTAAGGAGGGAAATTTTGTCAATACTGTAGAACTGAAGTTGTGAAACTTCAGATTTCACAGTGCCCAATTTTGCAACTTTATTGTTCTCTTCCAATTTTTAATTGAGTTCTGACAAACAGAAGAGCAGCAGTTGAGTGGAAATAGATGATGTCACTTTAAAAAAACCTGAATTTCCTGCTGACTTAGAAGTGTTCATCAGAAATCCATAGCTCCTGGATTTCGGACTCGAAGTGGCAGTGCTTGGAAGGCAGCTAAGCAGTTCACAAGTGACAGTGATTGTTCAGTGCCTGCTGGATAACTGTCTGTGTATCACAGAAAAAGCCATTCTTTAACAGCTTCTCATGATGATTTAGAGATAGCTTAGGTAAACGAACATGGTGGAGCAAGTTACTTCAAATGTATATGCAGTCAACTATTTTTTTTTAAGACTATCTAAAATAGTAAATCCCACCTACCAGTCTTAAAAAAAAAAATATATATATATATATTTTGAGTTGGAGGGGTGAAACATACCACAGTGCTCTTGAGAGTCATGTTTATTATGGCTTATTTGGCACCAGCTACTAGCTGTTCATGCCTGGTGGAAGGGCAGCCCCTGCTCCAGCATGCTCACTGTCACCATTTTCATAATGTGGATGTTCACTTTTCAGCATCTTCCTTATATAAAAGATTAGAGTGGTGGTGGTTATTTTTCAAAAGTGTATGGACTGTTATTTACTTGGAAATTGTTTATAATTTTTATTTGCTTAGTACACTAATGTGCTCTACCTCTCCTTTTTTGGCAGTGAGGAATCCCTACACGGGCCACAAGTACCTTTGTGGAGCACTACAGTCTAGCATTGTTTTGTTAGAATGGGTTGAACCCATGCAAAAATTTATGTTAATCAAGGTAATATTATGACAAGGTGAAATACTCTCGTGTTCAGCTCTATTGATCTTGTAATAACTTGTTAAGAAATAAGTATTAGCTTGTTAAGAAATAGTAGTATCTTGAGTTATTAGACTTTTCTCTTGGTTTCTGTTAAATTACATTGAAAATAGCTATTTAAATGTGTAATATGTATTAACTGACTCAAAATATTTATAGGAATGTTCTTGGTTTTGTGGTGCACTTCAGTTAAAGAACCAAGCCATAAATGTTGCCTTTTAGTTGCATGGTAAAAAACCTCTGGCTGACAGACTGAGACATGGCAGAATGGAGTGATAACGTGGGTTAACAGTGGGCTTGTTCCCATACCAGAGAGAAGGTGGCCACTTATTCTGTGCTTTGTGACACTGCATGTGCCCAGAAATGCGTGTTATCTCCCCGTCGGACACTACCTGAAGAGATGGAGCCAGGGTGGACTCGCGTTTGTAGAGAGGCAGCTGCTATAACTTGATCAGCCTGGGAAACAAGGCTTAGAGACACCATAGCTGGGGAGAGCAATGACGGGTATAGCACTCTTGTCGTCTGCGGGCAGCTGCACAGGACACACATGATGAAAGACATCCTATTTTATTTTAACTGAATCGGCATGAAGACTCTCTAAACTTAACTCAGGCTTTTTGTATCTATCAATTACTGTTACCTGAAGAAGTAAACTTAATGTTACAAAATGTATGGCATAAAATTTACCATACAGTTAAAATAGCTAATAACAACTCAGACTAAAATTGTTTCCCTTCTAATATCTATTTTTGTTTCTTACTCTAGCACATAGATTTTCCTGTACCTTGTCCGCTGAGATTGTTTGAAATGCTGGTAGTCCCTGAGCAGGAATTCCCTTTAGTTTGTGTCGGTGTCACTAGAGGAAGAGACTTCAACCAGGTGGTGAAGTTTGAGACTGTCAACCCAAATTCTACCTCTTCGTGGTTTACAGAAACAGGTTTGTGTGCTGTTGTAATTGCATTCAGAAGTGTTCTTTGCTCTTCTATTATAGCTGAAGCACCAGAAAGGTAGTTTCCTCTGAGGAAACTAATGGTTAAATCATTAAGGCTAAGTGATCATTGTCAGTTCTCTGTTTAAAGGGGTATCTGGTTGTACCTGCTTGCACATGCACTTTTTTTTTGATGTTTCTACTTGTTGAACTGATTGGATTTCTTGAGATTTTGAGTATAGCAAAGGATGGTTTTGGTTTCTTGCATTTCCATAAATCAGGCTATACTTGACTATTACCCACTGTGCTGTTCTGTGCTCTACCATGTGCACCATGACTTCTGTTATTTAATAGATTTTAATAGAATTGCACTCTGAGCAATTCCTTTCAACATCACTGTAGGTGTAGTTTGGCTCTCCTGCAATAAGCCAGTGTGGTTAGAAATGGTGTTATCAGCCTCCTGCTGAGAGAGAGCATATTTCTATTCTTCCGATCTTTACAGAAAGCGAAAAGGATTAGGACCACTGGTAGCAGGAAATGAAGTACCTGTCCGTCGCTGGTCTGGGCACTATGAGTGAGGAGGCCACCATCTGAGCAACAGTAGAAATTCCCTTGAAAAGGAAGTGTGCTAAGAATTACTTTTCTAGAGTTGCAAGATTCCCCCCTAAACCTAGATACAGTAGTGAGCTGACCCCAGTCACAGCTTGCAGGTTTGGAAGCAGTAAATAGTTTTGTTATTACCAGGCATAGAGCCCTTGTTGATCCATGATGAATTTATATAATAGCCCTGTGTTGGCATATACGTGTGTATGAGTCTGGCTGATTGTGTACCATGGAATTCTCTAAGAAGGATAGTTTCCACTAGGAAGATGCCTGCTGACTTTCTTGCCGCTGAAAAGTGCATCAGATTTTGGCACAGTTTAAAGCATAGTTACAAAAATCAAAGTGATTAGTGGATGGCCGATAAATGCACTTAACTACTTCAGAGTTAGTGCATTTTATTTTCAAACTCGTACGTCTATTTATGTAACTGTGTGACTTCAGTAGAGTCCATAAAAGTTGCATGCTGAAGAGAAATTCTTTGACCCATAATGTCCTGTTGTCATTCTTCTCTCAGTATTGTCTGCATCGGTGTGTAAATACAAGAACAGTAATCCCTTCCCGGTTCCTTTTTTTTTTTTTTTAATGTGGAAAATTTAACATTGCATTGTGCCTTCCAAAAATACTTCTTTAGCTTCCTTGAATCATTTGTGTGTTCTTGTGTTGTGTCTATGTTGTGATTTTTCTCCTATTTGTTTGACTCTAATTTAAATCCTCATGTTGTTTTGGTTTATTCCTGTCCCCTGCTGGCAGGAGAGCAATAATGCAATGAAACAGATTTTTCAGTGTTTTTTTAAATGAGGAAAGTGTGTACCATATGGTCACAAATAGCTTCCATCGAATAGTAGTTTTCATTGTTTGGCATTTGACTTTTTTTTTTTTTTAAATGTCTGATAAAGATGTTTTAAAAAAATTAACTGGCAGAGACTTACTGCAGGGGGGTTCTCCCCTTGCCATCCTTCTCCTCTTATCTTCAGGCAGTGCAGTGCATGTTTCCACATCACATAATGTGGTTGCACAGATGTATATCCTCCAGTGCTTCTGCTGCATGCTTTCATCATGGCTATATCCACCTTTGGTTAAGAACATGCGTTAGAAATTGGTTAAATGTAAATCATAGGTGTATACCTTCCAAGACAAACAGCAAAAAAGAAATGGAGGGATCATCTCAAGGAGCACATTTCTGCCATCATCCTTGAGGAGATTTTTGCTTCTCAACAGGACCGTGGATTTTATTATTTAACTGAAAGCTGCTTTTGTATTTTAGGTAACATGCTCTAACTTCTCATCTCTAACAGATTTAATGAGTTTCTCTTTTCCATATGAAAGAATGCCTACAGAATTGCTGGCAGTGATGCTGTATTAGTAAGAGCTGCTTTTTGTGTAATTTTAATGTTAAACGAATGGACCAAAACTACACTTCTCTTTTGAGTTGACGTGTCCACTAATCACTTGTGGGTCAGATCCCCCTGTTTGCTGTGATGGAGACTGCTGCAGCTGTAACCCAGAAGAGAGGAAGGTAACCCTTCTCTTAAGAGTTTGGAGAAGGAAATAATCCCCTATTTTTGGAAGTTTGGGGGATGGAAAGTCTAAAAGTAGCAGCAAGAATTAAGTACTAATATAAAAGTCTCTAGCACAATTTAGAAATAAAGGCAGAAGAAAAATTGAATGAAATAGCATTCAGGTTCAGTGTGGACAGTCTCAGATATCTACCTTTTTTGCAAGAGCAAAATAACACCAACAGAGAAAAAAGGGAGAACAATGTACATATGAGTTTGCTTTTGTGACATGACTCAGAAAAGGCTGGATTAAGTCCATACTTTAATATTACAGCTTCAGTTTTCCTGTCACAGTCAACATGTTGGATAAGTGGACATGCCTCTCTAAGAGAAGAGAAATGTCACTGGTAAGATGATTATTTTAAGTAGATAAAAACCACACTAACCCATTAAATTGTCTCAATCTCTAGAACTTCCATTTCAAATTTCATGGTAATTTATGTTATGAACTAACACTGTCATTTTTTTATAGACACTACAGAGACAAGTGTTGTACATGTAACACAGCTGGAAAGAGATACCATTTTGGTGTGTTTGGATTGTAAGTTTTAGTATCAACTAAATATATACGTATGCATGTACGTGCGTACTGGCTGTCTTCAAATTAAGTCATATATTGAAGATTAATCCTTGTTTGACATATCTTATTTATTGTCTAGGCTGCATAAAAATAGTGAATCTGCAAGGCAGGTTAAAATCCAGCCGCAAGCTGTCATCAGAGCTCACGTTTGACTTTCAGATTGAATCAATAGGTAAGTTGGATTTCATTATTAATATTGAATATCTGGATAGACTAGAGAGCTGGGCAGTCGCCAACCGTATGAAATTTAACAAGAGCAAGTGCTTGATTCTGCACCTGAGACGAGGCAATCTTGGTTATACATACAAATTGGAGGACAAGAGGCTGGAGTGCAGCCCTGCAGAAAGAGACCTGGGGGTTTGGGTTGATGGCAATCTGAAGATGTGCCCTGAACAGTGTGCCCTGGCAGCCAAAAGGGCCAACCGTGTCCTGGCACATCAAGCACAGCATAGCTAGCCGGTCGAGGGAGGTGATTATCCCACTCTGCACTGCACTGGTGCAGCCCTACCTCGAGTACAATGTGCAGTTTTGGGCACCTCAGTTATAAGGACATCAGACTATTAGAGTGTGTCCAGAGGAGGGCGACCAAGATGGTGAAAGGTCTCGAGGGCAAGACTTATGAGAAGCAGCTGAGGTCATTTTGTTTATCTTGGAGAAGGCTGAGGGCTGTCCTCGTTGCAGTCTACAGCTTCCTCAAGGGGGCAGCAGATGGGAAGCTGATCTCTCTCTGGTGACCAGCGATAGGACACATGGAAATGGAATGAAGCTGCAACAGGGAAAGTTCAGATTGGACATTAGGAAAGGCTCTTCACTGGTGGTGGGTCACTGGAACAGGCTCCCCACAGAAGTGGTTCACAGCACCAAGCCTGTCAGAGTTCAAGGAGTGTCTGGACAATGCTCTTAGTCATATGGTTTAGTTTGAGGTAGTCTGTGAGGAGCAGGGAGTTGGACTCGATGATCCTTATGGGTCCCTTCCAACTTGAGATATTCTATGATTAACTTGTTTACTGTTACAGTACAGAATTAGAGACGCTAGCTGTCAAGTCTTTGGCATTTGAAACACTCTCACACATTTCACTTTGTGTGAGAAGGCTCAGTGAAAGGTTCAGCACGCTATGTAGCGTGCTTCCCTAGGAGCAATTGGAATGGAGTAATTACCCTGGAGTCTTCCCTGATTAGGCCAAATATCTTGGCAATATGATGGAGACCTTCAGCCTCTAAAGGGATACCTTAACACAACCTACATAAACTCTGTGAATGGCTAACTCATTCTGCATGTGTTCATGCAGTCCGTTTTTATAAAGCAGCTCAAAGACTAGATTATATGATACGTCACACTTTATGTAAATTTTGTTTTCTTGTGAAGAATCTGAATGAATTAGATTTGTGAAACAGAAAGACAGAATACATTTATTTTGACAGTTCTCCAGTGGCTACATACCTGGATTGCATCACATACTTCTTCAAATGAGGGATGAGGAAGGATGTGTGCACAGATGGAAGGTAGCACCAGAAAAGGAGGAACAGTGGGAACAAAAATAATAAGGAGTTGGAGGGAGTTTACTTCTGAGGAGAAGCTTTAAAGTTTCAGGCACTTCAAACATAATGTCCCACAGAGAAGAGGACAAAAAAAACACGTTGTCATGGAAAAAATTACTTTTATGGCTCCTGTTGGTTAGGAATGGGGGGAAGGAAGGAGTACCTGTGCTTGAAGTTGCTCACTGTGGGACCTCTGCAGGTGCTGTAGTCCTCTCTCTGCTCATCACAAACGAGCTCCCAGTGTCCTGTCTGGCCTGATAATGTCTCCAAAGAGCTCTGCTGTCTTTCCTGCATACCTGCCCAGAGGCAGGATGCTGGATGCAGGTGGGACAGACTCTTCCTGGGGACCTACACGCTTGCCCTCTCTTTCAGCAAGGCCCCAGACCCATTTCCTTTCACAGGGTTCAAATGCAGGTGTCTGTCCCCATGTTTGTGACAAGGGGAAGGGCTGGGAAGTAGAGGGCTCTGTGAAGCTTTGTGTTGCTATTGCAGAAGGATCATATTAGCCAATAGTTGCTGGGAAAGTGAAAAATGTTGCTGCAGGATCCCTGTAACTTTTCTGTTAAAATTCAATATATATTTTCTGCTAGTATTAGAATGAGGAGGGGTTTCCCATTCAAAGGAACAGACATGTTTAGGACTAGACAGGACAGTTCTAGAACTTTTTCTGTTTGGGTGGGAATGTTTTTAAACCCCGCTCATTAAACAAACAAATAAATATATAAATGCAGCTACTTTTGAGGCAGGTTCAGCGATTCCTGTGAGACATTTTGCAGTCTGTGCGGGTGAACGTGATACAGTAAAACGTATGTGCACAAATTTCAAAATTGCAGTCATATGCTTTTGGTCTTAAAAGCACAAGTTGACATTATGCCTCAAAACTGATTCCAGTGTTCTTTGTTACCAGTCTGTCTACAAGACAGCGTGTTAGCGTTCTGGAAACATGGCATGCAAGGAAGGAGTTTTAGATCAAATGAGGTAAGTACTGCATTTTGCTTCAAATACTAGCTTCTAATATAAGCCAAGTAGAGGATAAATGCATAGTGCTGTGGTCTGAAAAAAGAGTAAAACATTTCAATAACTTCATAGGTTAGACCTGGAAGCTGAAGTCTTATTCTGAACATGTTTCATAAGCTACAAACCAATTAGCAAAGCTATACAAGATCCCCTGTCAAGTCTGACATACAAAGCAGAAAGCAACAAGAGACCAGGCCATGATGCCATAGAAAATATCCAAGCCTAATTCTTGGTAACGTTAATCGTCTTCACCCTAAATTGCTTTGAAGAGCAGTGTCAGTCCCTTAGCCTCTCGCACGTGGATACCAAAATTTGGGCTTTGCCAGTGGTTGCACGCTCCACTGCTGAGGTTAGCTTTTTGTCACAGTGTTGAATGAGTTGCCTGTTGATTTTTTTTAGTCTCTTCCATGTTCCCTTGGCTTATGCTTACTTTGAAGATTTTAGTGCCCAGCTTTCACAATAAGTATTTTCCATTCTCAGGAGAAAAATGTCAGATTAACCTAAAGATTTTTTTTCTAAACTTTCTATGTAATCCCTTTTTTCAGCCAGTTTCATGTGATTTTTAGACATTGTTAAATCATTGTAAGTACCTTCCCAACTCCTTTTTCTCTTGCTGCAAACCTTGTGCATCTATGTGTTAGTGGAAATGCTGTGCTTTGTAGGATTTTAATGAGTCTTTTAATTTGTTTATTAAAGAATGTTTACAAACTTCACTAGTTGTTTTGTTAGTGTCTCATTGGCTGAGAAATTGAGCTCATTATGACTAATTGTATTTTAAGGTACATGTACAGTCACACCATGCCAAGCTTAGATATTCCACAGTGTTACACAACCACACTTATTTGCACAAAGCCACAGCTGACCTAATCTGTGCTGACAGTAAGCCTGCTCTTTGTGGGAAGCTGGACCAAAGACTAGAGTCAGACTACTTATTTCCAAGTCTGCAAATGGTTCTTGTGGCATTTGTGCATGTTTGATCCCCAGGCATGATTGTCCTTCTCCCAGGAACTCATCATGGTGAACTGCAGCACCCTGCTGTTAGCACAGACCATGAGGAGATGATGCCGCTAGGCACTTCTCCAGACTCCTGCTAGCAGCATTCTGCAAGGCTCAGTGGATTACTCCACCCATTGGCACTTAGTAGCTCTGATCCAGTTGTTAGAGGACATGCCCCAGAGTGCTGCAGCGCAAGTGGATGCTTTATATTGTTTATGTAAAGCGTAAGGAACACTGTCATCTTGCTTTGTTATTGTCAAGCCAAAGCCAGCACCTAAATGAAGAACAGAAGGCAGAACTGAGCTGTTGTCAGAAAGCAAGCCACCCAAAACTTTTTCTTTGTAGAACATATCTAGGGTAAGCTCTCAGGCCTTTTAAAATTCCTTATCTCTCCTGGCTGTCCTACTATTCACAGCTATTAAGAAAAGAAAGAAACTAATTTTCATCTGTAATATGAAAAGCCTGCATTACCAGGCTCAGATCTTGACTGTATTTGTTACTTTTGGGGAGTTTTATACTATGTAGTATGTAGGAGGCGGTTACATGGGACAAAAACCTGACCAACCTAACTTTGCAGCACATTTGTCTTTCAAGACATTATTAGTTCAGATTCCCTAATCTAATATCAGTTGGTCTAATTGGGAATGATTTGAGCTACTTGCAAAGTTATTTCCTTCCACAGCCGTGACCTTCCACAGTGGTTTGATTGAGTGGGAAGAATTAAACAGGGAACTGTGTGAATTCTGAGACAAGACGCTCAAAATTTGGGCCAAGCTTGTGCAGACTCAGCCCCACAACAAGCAGGAAGTAATTTTCTTAAAGTGGGGAACTTCGTTGCTGTGAATTAAAATTCTCTTGCAAGTTCTCTGTGCCAGAAGCGAATTCACTGAGTCAGCTAACACTACTAGGATCTGGGAAGGAGAGAAGCATCTCTTCTTTCCTCAAGAAATGTGGCTGTGTAAAAAAGGAGCTTTGTAAACAGTGCTGCCCATTTACAGTGTGACTTGATACCCTTTGGAGTATGCACTGTGCTTCGGTTGACTTTATTGACTAACATGATGTTTTCTTTGGTGCTTTGGTATTCATGTGATCATAAAGATGTATCACACAAGTACAATTCACCCACAGTAAACAAAGCTCTATTGCACTAGTCTGAAATGTCAAAATACTATGTTTTCTTTTCACAATGGGCATAAGTACCACAAATTAGATTGTTTTCCCTGTTAAGGTTTTCAGAATATGAACTTATTGCATCATTACTATGATTCAGAATTTCAACAAAATGCATTTTATGTGTGATTTACCTGACCCGTTTTGGATATCTACTCTAGAGTGAGACAAATTGCACTCTACAGCTACCTATTTCAGTCATGGCTGTAAAGAGAAATGCATCGGTAGCTTGGATGCTGTGCAGTACTGAGCCCTGCTGTTGTGCTTGCAGTTGCTACCGGAGGAATTCACATAATGTGGTGGGAATTACAGAAAACTTTTAAATCTCATTTAAAAGTGACAGTTGCATTAAATTCTCTAGCTGATTCAAATGAGCAGTAAATTGGTAACATCAGTCATAGTCAATTCTTTTCTCTAGGTTAATTTTAAAAATAAAATAAAAACACTTGTGCACGTAACATGTAAACACTTGTCTTATTTTTATTGTCTAGGTCACACAAGAAATTTCTGATAATACGAGGATATTCAGGCTTCTGGGATCTGACAGGTATGAAGAGAAGTGAGCATGGCATGCTAAAATAGAAGAATAATGTGTGTTCCTCCTACCTTGTAAAAGTTCTTTTTGCTTGTTTCTTGTGATTCCTTTTTTAGCCATCTTACTCATTCCTTTGTGTACATGTCTACCTTTCAGCCCTTCAAGTTTACTTCTCTTTCTTCAAAAAAAAAAAAAAAAATCTCTTCTAAAAGTGTTTGTGGGCTTCCAGAAGTACTCAGCCATGCTATCAAGCTCCTATTTGGCTGCAGTCACAATCTCCAGGAGTGTCTTCCTTTTTGTGCTGTAATTCTTTTGTTTCACTTGGTGAAATCTTTACTTGCAGATGCTCTGCTGCAGTAGCTCATCAAGATCTACTTCTTGAGACAAATGCAAAAAATACTTAAAAATTGAAATATCTCACTTTCAGCCCCAGAAAGGAACTCTACCAGTTGTCCTCCCAACATGACAGCTCAGGTCTTGTAAGAGCTCTTGATAATTCCCAGCATAGCTGTTCTTTGGCGACTGCTTTGCAGGACACTAACACCATGTCTGACCCATCAGATACCAGCTTGCCGAGTCAGTAACTGCTATTTTAGGAGTGTCACTGACTTCCTCAACTTTCTCTGCCCTGCTGTCGAACTTTGTACTTCTGTAACAGCCATGAAAACAGCAGATGTTTTGTCTTCTGGGAGTGCGTGCTGACGTGAGGGTTTCACCAGTAATGTATTTGCGTGAAGGGCAAAGATAGGCTTTAATTTTTCTTTTGAGAATCGCCTCTGTCTTATGCCCCTCACAGTAAACTCACTCTCTTGTGGCATCTTAGAACTACCAAAAAAGCTTCACATCAACGAAAGGCCTTCCCCGTATTCTGCTTCTCCAAGCTTGATGCACAGCCCTGTAATTACCCATAACATCAACAGCAGTGAATGGTGCTGTGGCTTTATCGACTAGCTACCAGTAATTTTTGCTGGCTGAGGGTTGAGGATTCTGCCTTATGTGCAATATCTGATAGCTTTTTGGTAATGGGCAGTTTAAGTAATACTCATCTCTGACCTGAGGGTTTTACTCCCTCTGTTCCAGTGAGGTATGCGTGGAGCTCAGCTTTATTATGTCTTTTCTCTTAGTGGTTGAAAGACAGCACAGCTCAATTTAAAAATGAGTCTGACTTCGCAATGGAGTATGACATTGCAAATCATTGCCTTGGAAAAATAATGTCCTCTTCCCCAAATATGGTTCCATCTATTTCTGGCTTGCGCTAATAGTCTCCCAAGTCTGAGACAACGTTTAAAGACTTTGCACTGCAATAAACATTAATTCTGGTTTCTTCAGATACCGTTTTGCTTGCAGCTCTGTCATATTTTGTGATTGAGCTGTGAAACCTTTTTCCAGTAACGTATGTCATTTCCTAGGTAGTTCATAGGAACTGGGGTTCTGAGAAGCCAAAAAAACTGACATCAGTCTGATAAGAGCTTGCGTGTTGCTTTCTCCTGGTGAGCAGGGAATGCCTCGTGGCATGAGGTGTCATTCCCTTTGTGGAGCACATTGAGCAGAGGGTAGGTTTTCTGAGCAATAGTTTTGAAGCAAGTCACCTCTCTTTGGGTGAATGCACGATAGATGGGTTTGAACTTCCCACAGTCTGCCTTCACTTCAGGGTGTTTGTGGAGGAGAATTCAGTCACGAACATCCTGGTCCGTTTAGCAGTTTTAGCAGTTCTTGCCTGATTAAAAATATCAAATAGTTTGTGAAACAGAATTGTGACTGTTGATTTCTCTCCTTTGAAGAGAAAGGTCTGATCTAGGACATCCCTTATGGTCTTTGCAGTCGTAGTGTAGGTCCAGCTAACCCACTCTCCTGTCTCCAATGCTGACCAAAAGTGGATGGCAAGAAAAAAGTAAGAGAGAAGATTCTGCACATAGCAATCCTTTCCTTGAGGACTCTCTCAGCCTGCAAATCTTTGTCTCTGGGACTTTCAGAGCTGGAGGAAGTTTCTGTGGATTTAGGTTACATGGGCTCAGGGAAAGACTAGAAACGCTCACAGAAGAGTCAGCTTTGGTCATCTGTCATGTCCAGTGGCAAAGGGCAGACTAACAACTTCCAGAACTGGCACCTGATTAATGGGTTAGCTTTGCAAAGCTCTGGGGAAGCACAAGCCCAGGCAATAGGGGAGTGATGGACCCTCTTCAGAAGCCCCCACTGGAAGGACGAGAAGCAACAGGCATACATTGCAGCAAGAGAAATTCCAGCTGGATAAAAGAGAGGAAAACATAATGGTGAGGGTAGTTGAGACTGCGGTAGGAGCCCAGAGAGGCTGTGGGAGATCTTTGGAGACCTTGCCTGGACAAGACCCTGAACTAGCTTTGAGATTGGCCTTGCTTTTTTGGACTAGAGGTGTCCAGGGAAAGAGAAGTGACCACTGGTCAGATGGAACCTGGGGAAGAATATTTACAGTTATATCCAGGGATGTTTTTAAATGAAGGCTTACTTGACATTGTGGCTTTTTTATTGTCAATTTAGGGTCGTGGTGCTGGAGAGCAGGCCAACGGATAACCCAACAGCCAACAGCAATTTATATATCCTGGCAGGGCATGAGAACAGTTACTGAGAACAGCGGATGGTGGGCAGCTCATCGTGACAAGAGAACACTCCTGCTGCAGCAGCATTCGTGGCTGGCTGAAATTGCACAAAAGCTGCAGTAACCCGACTTCAGTTACTTTATAATTTATTGTGGCATGAGAGGAAGACGAGACTTGTTTGTGGTATGGACACATAAGCATTATGATACCACAGAAGTGCTTAATTTACTGTTATGTAATCTTTGTACATATGCAGTATTTTTCAGTGATACTTCTTGCTGAAGACCTACACTGACTTTCTGTAGATAGCGGTCCTCCTGTTAAGTACAAGTGTCTTACCTGTACAGATGTAAAAGTCACTGAGAATGCAAAAATGAAATCGGGGTACTATTTTAAGGACTTCTCATGTGTTTATTATAAAGTGGGATGCTAGCAACAAATATAATACATTTAACAACACTATTGTATTTTACTATATGTAATTTACTAATACAAATAAATCTTAACTTTTAGAAACTGTAACCAAGGCTGTAATCAGATTACAATCTTGTTTTAATTTTGATGCAACACACTGGTGTTCATGTTTGCACAATGTATTGAGATGTGATGTATTTAGTCACAAAGGTAAGCTGTGACTTTGTGGATATGACTTGGGCTTCAAAGTTCCTTTTTTTTAGTTTACTTGGGTAGTTTTCTTTGTGAAACAAACCAGTTAAACACCTGTATTTTTATATTTAATTAAAACTCTCCTTACGATTACTTCTCTATGCTTGAAAACAATACTTTCTGGATGGGTGTCAGTCCCAGACTAGTGGTACCTGGCTGTAACACTGCAATAGGTGTTTGAATTATTAGTGTATATGATGATAAAAATTAGTATTACTGTTCATCTTACTAAATAGTTTCACATCACAATGAAAACGAGCAACATTCCACATTGTGGAAATGGCTCAGAGATGTTGCCATTTTGACTTTTTTTGGCCTTATAACCATTTTCACACTTTTCTTGATTTAGGATGTTAACACATGGCCAAAATAATTTAGTTACTACCTCATTCAAACAATACAATGGTTACTACGCATCACAGGAACTTAGTTTTGATCAGAAGTATTTTTGATTGCTATTTTCCAATGGAGTATGTAAATGCCAAGTTTTAGCAAAATGCACACATTTGACTCCTTTTTTGTATATGTTCTTTATATTTTATTGTGATAAGATACACTAAAACCAAACTAAATTTAAAGTGATTTATGGCCTGCATTATTGTTGTGATTGGTAATGCTTTGAAATATGTTCCCTAATGTATATAATGTAAAATAAACTTTTTTTAACATGTTGTTGTACAATTAGATTACCACCTGCACTAATTTTCCACATAAGACTAAAATGGAACATACTGAGTTTTGAATTCTGCTATTAAATGTTTGTGCCAAACACAGAAGCTGGGCATTTCTGAATGTATGAATGGTCAGACTGCTGGAGCTCAACTCAATTTAGGATAGCAACAGAGGGTAGGCATTATTACCCTTTTGGCCTTTAGGCAATGGATGTATGTATTTGAGATAAGTCTTCCCAAATTCCAACTTGTTTGATTTTTTTTTTTTTCCCCCCCTCCATCACCTGCTTTTCCACCACTGTTGATTGCAAAACTGAATTTTTTTTTTTTTTTCAGCAGGGCTTTTTTTTTCTGTCTATGGGACTCAAGCTCTCTGCCTCTCTTCTGTTCCCTTGCACTGAACCTCAGATCCACCCTGTGGGAGAGGTGGTAATGCAAGCCCCGCTGCTGAGAAACCGAATTCTCAGAAAAGGCGAGAACTTGTGTGTGTTTCACAGCACGCTTGTGCTGCTGCCCAAGGGGGATTTCCATCCTGCCTCCCATGGACGACTCCTCACTTTGACGTGCAAGAAGTAGCTAAATTTTAACCAAGTACAGTATAGCTGATGTGCTAGAAACATGCTTCCTCCTGTGGGGTTTCTGCAGCAGCTGTGGCCAAGGGTTTGGGGCTGTTGGGCTATTGCTGAATTACAGGCAACAGGAGCTAAGGGATATTGGGTTTTATTCTGGTTGAGCATTTTTGGTACCAGGATGCATGCTGGGATGCAGCTGGGAGAGCATGTGGGAAGAAGGGGAGCATTGTGCTGGGGCAGGCTTGTCTCAAATCTGTCAGTATAGCCAGGACAGCTTTGCTTTCCACATGCTGCTCTCCAGCCTGAAAGACAAGGAAGAAGCAAAGGGTTCCTGCTATTTGAGGTATTGTCCTGTTGCAGGATTTGGGGTCTGTGCCACAAAATTGCCTCTCCCCCATCCTGAGCTGCCTGGCTCCTTGGCTGGCAGCTGCACTCAGCTGAGCCCAGGAGCGTGGATGTCTGGTAGAGCAAAAGGTCTCCTTTGCTAGACCTGCAACTGCCAGGAACCGAAAGTTTCCTTGAGCCACGCTCGGTGGGAGCTTCCACCACCCCCATCCTGACCGAAGACTGGGATCAGCATGTGGCTGACTGACAGGAGCACAGTCAGAGCCAGGAAACCGAATCACAGGCACAATGAGGTTAGAGCCAGTCTTCTGCCTACAGCTAGGTGACACGGCTTCTCTAACAACCTGTGCAAGGGCTTCCCTTTTTCTCTCTCCTCCCAGCCCCGTCCACTCCAGCTGCCATCGCTGGCTCCTAGCTAGCGGTCCCAGCCGCTAACGGGCAGAAGTGTGTTGTGATGTGGCCGCGCAATGGGGCATTCGCTAACCTGGCAGCAAAGTTTGATCAGTGCAGGGGCTGAGCTTGGGTCTGAGTCCAAACTGAGCTTTCCTAAAGAGAACGAAGCAGCGGGGTTGTTCGGGTCCGTTGCAGAAGTGCTCCTGGAAGCTGGGAGGACGGGGGAACGAACGCTGCTTTTATCCTGTTCTTGCACATCTCTCCATGCGGCGCTGCCTGCCCCTGTCAGAAACAGGATCTGGTGACCTGAAAAAGAGGGGGTTCAAATTCAAATTCTGTGTCCCGCTGCCCTTGACTGAAGCCAAGAGCTGTGCAAGGCGAAGCATGTGTTGCTGGCTGCCTGTTCCTTGCAGCTTTGTCACTGGGACCTTGCGATGGGGCTGGGGGAACCCAGCAATGCTGTAATCAGTGATGGGGATGGATGCGTCCCCCAGGGAGGGGGGGGTTCTTACACTCCACAGGGTTTGGCTTTAGCAATAGCACAGCTGTTTTTTGAAGGAGTCTACGTGAAAAGGGCAGGGGGAAAGCTGGTAAAACCAGGGAACGTGCCAAAACCTCTTGCTTCCCTTCAAGGAAACGCTCCAGGTTGATCTAAAATATGGGTTACAGGGAGTCATGTTCCAGGCCTGTGTCATCTATTGAGGGGTGCAGAAGGAGCTGGGGGAGAATGTGTCTGGGGAGGGGGACATGGACCCTGGGGGGCTCTCAGGTCCTCACTGTGGACAGCCATGCTGGGTTCGCTGTCTGCTCAGCATCATCCTCTACAATACAGCTGCACAACTGTTGCTAGAGGTCGTCTTCCCTCCTTGGGCAGCAGATTTTCTCTTTAGAGCCAATTTAAATCCAACACCTTCAAATTCAGGCCCCCCTTGCGTTGCTCTGACAGGCAGCTGCTCCTAGCAGTGTCTTGCAGGCTGAATACAGGAGTACGTCGTCAGCTCCTGGCAGTCCCTCCTCACATTCCCCATGGCAGCTGCTGGGGGTAAAGGGGTGCTGTCACTCTTTCTAAGCCCCTGTTGCTCAGCCAGCCCTCGGGACGGTATGGTGAAGGGCTGCCGTGACCACCGTGTCCTCCTCTCCCTCCTCCAGCAGCACTGGGGGATCCCGAGTGTCCCCATGCCACCCACAGACATTGTACACCCCTGTAAAGCCACCACTGCACTGGCCTTTGGTTTCTGCTCCTTCTGACAGCGATGGCAGCGAGTCTCATCTTCACTTCTTGACGTAAAGGCAGGTCACCCCATTGCCTGGCTCCCTGCACCTCCCTGGGCCACTGAGCTTCCTCTGTCCCCTCATGATTCAACTCCTGTCACTACGTCCCTATGAAAGCAGCCCCCAGTTTTCAACTCCGTGCTCTTCCTTGCAAGAGCCTGTGCCACAACGAGCACCCAGACGGCTGCAGTCCTTCCTCCCGGTCCTCAGACACCCTCACCTTGGAGATGTGCACATCCATACATGGGAACCACCAGCACCTGTGCCTGACTGCGCTTCACCTGCCTGTACTCTCTGCCACAGACAGGGTGCAAAGCCAGCGACTGCTGGGCAAACGGCGTCCTATTGCTCTCGGTTGTGCTCTACCCTTCAGCAGACCCATGGGACTTTTCCAATCCCACCATACAGGCTGGTTTATCTGCCACAGGCAGTGAAGCAACAGCTCCTCAGACAGCCCTGGAGATAGTTATGTCTTCTTCAGTTGCTTTCCAAGCAAAACTGCGCCCTCCCATGCAGCACACGAAGTGAGTGCGTGTGATCAGGCAAGAGGCCAGTGAGGAACCCGGACTGCCCCGTCAGCACCAATAAACCCAGGATGCCCCCAGGCAGGGGGCACTGAAAAAGCACTGAAAGCCAGGAGAGGAAGGCTACCAGCTGGTGCTAGCGGCTCCAGGTGGAGGGAGAGCTCAGGCCCAGGCTGTCCTGTGGCCTCACGAAATGTTTGGACTGACCGAACACAGTGCCTGCAATCTCATGTTACCCAATGCTGTTTTGTTTAAAGGAAAGAGGTGCTGTAGACCATTCACTAGTATTTAGGAGTCCCGGCACCTTCATCTGCAAATGGAGGGGCTGGAGAGCAGAGCACTAGTGCAGTTTACACCCAGTGTTGCACATACTTGGGAGCAGCTGAAGATTTAAACTTCAGCAGACTGATTTTCCATCATAAGGCAGCGAGTGCAACAGCTCTGCAGTCTATGAGATTCTGTGATGGTGTCCCTGAATGCGCAGGCAGGCTGCTAGACCAAGCAAATAGCTCTGAGACATGAATATTCCCACCTTTCATCCTTGTTCCAGCACGCTCAAAGCAGAAGTCTGACTCCTTCAGACAGCAGTGTCTGTCTAGAGGAAAAACGCCTGCGGCGGAGCTGCGGGGTGAAGACAGCTCTTTCTGAGAGGCTCCATCCATTACCTGCTAAAGTACTGCTCAGCATCTCAAGAACATCTCCTGTCCTCAGAGCGCTTCTAACTTAACTAACACTAGTTAAGTGAGCCTCCTAACATGCATACCATTCCTGGCAGGTGTCTGCACGACCAGCCCTTGAGATGAAGGGAGACTCGGCAGTCTCTGTCCAAGCGATCTGCGCAGGTACTTTGCTCTCCTCCCAGCTGGGAAGCTGGGCCTAAACCTTCCTTCCAGTGACCAGCGAAGGTTTTCATACATCTGTCTCCCTCCCTGTGCTCCCCAACAGCAGCTCACGATTTCCTCCTCTGGTCCTCGGGCTCTCCCCAGCCCCTCGCCTTGCAAAGCAGAGCACAATGATTTGCTTTTCATCTACAGCATTGTCCTCCTCCCTCTGCCCTGCCAGGCCACGCAGACCACCACGGACTTTGTCCTGTTTAAAGCACCAGGCTTTATTTGCATTCCGGCTTTGCTTTTTTTGGCCATTTTTTCCAAGAACCAAGCCTACTTTTCACCCTTGAGGCTGTTCTTGTGCTGCTTGAATGGGGTGTTTATTTATCTCTGCTCTTGGTCCCCATATGAGAGGACGGTGTCTTTCCAACAGAGAGTGACGAGCTCTCCAGGGAGGAGCACCTCCACCCCGCCGCCTCCAGCTCCGAGCAGAGAAGTTGGCTGTCGCAGGGAGACGCCGTCTCCTTGTGCTCCAGGTCACCCTGGCACGGGAGGCCGGTGAGAAGGCGGCAGCGGGACCAGCTCTGGCCTACAGGGAACGAAGCGCCGGGGGCATCGCCACCAGCACGCCGGCAGAGGGGCCGAGGGCCCTGCCTACCCCAGCACAGCTCCACCGGGGTCCGACACGCATCCAAAGCCCTCTCCCTTCCCCCGCAGGGCTGCCTGGGGCCGCCACCCCCCCCGCGGCCGGACCCTCCCTCGCTGGGCACAGCCCGAGGCTGAGGGGCCGCAATGGCTCCCCGCCGCCCTGTCCCCTCCCAAGAGCCCCGGCTGGGCCCCGCTCCCCCGGGGCCGCTCCGCAGTTGTCGAGGCCGGGCGGAGCCGGGGCTGCGCGCGCCGCCCCCACACGGCGGCCGCGGCGGGGGGTGGCGGAGGGCAGCGGAGCGCCGGGGTCCCGCCCCGCGAGACTGGGGGGGGGGGGGCGCCTCCTGCCGGCAGGGGGCGCGCGGTCGCCGCCTGAGGTCACTTCCGCCGGGGCGGGGAGGAGGGGGAGGAAGGCGCCGACCACGCGTCCCCGGGGCGCAGGCGCGGCCGGCGCGGGGCGCCGCTGCACGGCGCATGCGCGGCGGCCGCCACCCGTGCGGGCGCGGAGGGGAGCCTGGCGAGCGGGGAGGCGGCGGCGCTCGCGCTCCGGGCGTCCGACCCCGCCCCTCGCGGCCCGCGCGCCGCGCCGCGTGACCCCGCTCCCGCCGCCTCCCCCCGCCGCCGCCCACCGCCGCCCCTCCCCGGGGCGACCACCGAGAGCCGGGGGCGGGGAATGCGGCAGCCGCCGCCTTCCCCCGCCGCTGCGGGCCTGCCGCCGGCGGCGGCGGCGGCGGCCCGCCGGGCCTCCTGCTGAGGGGCGCCGAGCCCTCCCGCGGCGGCCTCCTCGCGGCGCCCGGCCCTGCCCGGCCCGCCCCGCCCCGCCCGCCTGCCTCCCCGAGCGGGCCGGGCCCGGCGGCACCATGCAGGCGCAGCCGCTGCTCTACGAGTTCTTCAGCGAGGAGAACGCGCCCAAGTGGCGGGGGCTGCTGGTGCCCGCCCTCAAGAAGGTGAGGGGGGAGCGGGGGCTCGGCCCGGGGCCCGTCGCGGCGGCGGCGGCCCGGCCTCGGCGCGGGGTGGGCCGCGGCCGGCGCGGCGCCTCGGCCGAGCCGGGGCAGCGGGGCCGGCCGGCGCTCCCCGCGCTCCGGAAGGGGCTTCGGGGCTCGGTTCGTGCCGCCCTGCCAGGCGGGCGCCTGCCGCGGAGGGGGGGGCCGCGGTGGGGCGATGCTCTGACAGAGGGAGCCGTGGAGATAACGACGGGCGAAGGGACAGGCGGGTCCCGGCCCCCCCTTCCCCGAGAAGGAAGCAAGTAGTGCTGCTGCGGCTTTCTGCTGGGCTCCCTTAGCACCCAGACGTGACACAGCTGGGGGGGGGGGGGGATCGTTATGAGGAACTGCTGAGAGAATTTTGGTTAATTAGTGTTCGGGCTTAATGACTTTTAGTTAAGCTTCTCTTAGTTTAAATGCCTTTTTGCTGAGACGGCTTCATTAGGACAAACTAGCAAGTCTTGCTCCCTTGGGATGGTGAAGCTTGCGCCTGTTGTGTGGAAAGAATTTCTTTGGAAGAGAGAAAAAATGGTGAGGGCTCCTCTTCCACTTCTGCAGCCAGAGCCCAGAAAGTAGAAGGCTTAAAAAACAAGAGGTTTCTGACACCGTTGCTTGAACTGGCTTCAGATTGCAGAACTTGACGCTTTTTAGTCGTACACAGCAACGCTTTATGAATCTGTCTAGTTACAGTGATTAACTGCAACTTGCGTGAAAGACTTGCTCCTAGGGCTAGTTGAACTGTTGCATCCTCCAGTATGGATTGGAAGTCTCAAGTGTTGCAGTTGTACTGGTTCAGTATTTCTTCCTAATTTCCTCTTGCGATGTATTGCCTCGCTTTTCTGGGCGTGCTCTTTGAGGTTTCCAACACTGTGTGGTTTCATCCAGTTCTTGGAAGTCATCTTCTTGCTTGTCTCATCTGTAGCATGTACTGTTAATGTCGTATCCCTGATGGGTAGTCGCTTCTTCGAAACTATACTTCTGCGCCAACCGTACAACTCGCTGCTTCTTGTGGTGCTTGTAAGCACTTGGACAGCCATCCGACTGAAGCCTGCTTGGAAACTGGAGCTACCCAAGGTCTCAACCAGCAAGAGCTCGTTCCTTTGGAGGATGGTTTATTCCATGGTGTAGCAGAGGTTTGTCAAACTTGGAATGAGGCTTAGTGCTAACTACTGGAGGACGCCGAGTGAGGATTCGAGGCAAGCATGAGCTAAGACTTTGGAATTACTTGCTACATCTGAAGCGCAAGATTTCTTCCCGATGGACAAGGCATTCGTGGAGTCACCCTGCGTTGAAGATGCTTGCTGAAGGAGTCGGATAAATTCCTTGGGGGTAACAGGAATTCCGGAGTCTGAAGTCAACAGAGAAGGCCAATGATGACAAGCTACCAAGGATGACAAACTGGCCCTGCAAGGTATATTTGTCTTGGTTTTGTTGTGCTGTGCTTTATTTCTTACTGTGGGTAGAGGGGTGGCAGGAGTGAGGTGGAGTTAGTTCTGAAGGCTTCACACTCAAACTTGCAGGTGTCAACGCTTTTAACCTCAGTTCTTCATGACATCACCACCTGTTTGTTATCTTCTCTCAGGCTATTGCCCCCTGTGCTCCAGAAGCATAATCTTCTGCTGCTTACTGTTGCTGTCCCTGTAAAGGTAGAAATGAAGAATCTGTCCATATTGTCACCTGCTTTACTGGACAGCCGAATACTTGAGTTACAGGAAAACTAAATGGCAGATGAAAATATTACGTTGTTATCTTAATGGCTTCTTCATTAATGGAGAAACCAAATTGGGTATTCTACTAACTTATATAGGTACAAGTAGTGTTGGCTAGGGTGTTTAGCCCTGATAAAGGCCCCGTAAAGTAATGAACCTGTCATAGGTGGCAGGTGAAACCATGAACATTGCAGCGTACTTGCTTTGACAATCATTTGTCGTTGTTCCCAAGACAGGTGTGATACTGCAGCTTTGCAGCCAGTGGGTTTGAGACAGTGACCCCTTGCTCTGCTAGCCAAATACCTGAGCTGCACCTGGAAGCCAGCATACGGGACTAGTAAAGTAGAGGATGTGGCAGTATATGCCAGAGAGGTCAAAGGGCAGAACTGTCTTGGAGGGAGACTAGTGCCTTGTGGCGTTGTCTGCTGAACTGCCAGAGCATGCTGTCTCAGTAGGAGTCAGATTATCTGAAGCTCACGTACATCCTGTCGTTACTAGAGGAGAACCTTTCCTTCGTTTCCTCTGTTAGCTGACCACGTGCTGACACTCGTTCTCAGGTAGTGACAGCAAACTGCTTTCTGAACTCCACCTTGAAACCAGGTGGATGCACAAACAGGACTGTGACGATTTGCTGCATAGCTGGGATTGAGAATAGTTTGGGAAGACCTATATTGAATTAGTATCTCCGATGTGGAGACTGGCATTTAATTTAACATTGTTAAAGTATATATACCAGGATGGAGTGTTTGCAGCTATTGGGGAAAGCTGCTACGTGTGGACTGAATCATTAAAGTGCCGTTGCCCTTTTGTAACTGTGAGGTGGCTTGTAATGCAGAGCTCAAACTACAGCCTCGGAATCACTTTCTTAAAAAATAGGTATTGTTGAATCATTGCAAATAGCTTTCTTTTTCCCAATGAGTTATTTTGATTCTGTTTGTTTTTTTTTTTAACCAAACAACAAAACCAAGAATATGTAGTAAGAATAAATCTCTTCCTACATCAACAAATTCTTAGGAGAGCATGCCTTGTATTTCATTAGACATGAACCTTATCAATAGAACTGTATTTGCATTGAACAGCTGCATTTGCAAAAAGCAGCTCTTGTGCCGTTCAGATCATAATGTAATCCCTTTTCTTCCGATTCTCCTTCAGATGCTGTCAAGATAGACTCCAGTGCACTCAGTTACGAAGAAAATGATGTGTACCAAGATGCTTCTCTGCCTGGTCACTGTTATTTCGAAGCAGCAAAAGAGGAGTGTTGCAGAGATCCTTGGTTGCTGATGAAAGACAGTAATTGTGATGATGAGGTACAAGAAAAGGAAGTAAGAATAACAGCTGGTGTCTGAAATTGTAGTTGCAGAGATGGACAGAAGGTGAGATGCTGGGGCTGAAGATGGAGGATTCAAGACGCATGAAACACCAGAGCTCTTCGGTGGCTGGAGATGGAGATACACGGCTTTTAGTACCCCTTGGAAAATGGACTGAGAAGGGACACCTGCAAAGTGATGCCTCTTCCAACATTGGTGTTCCTTCGCTAGTGAATTTATACACTTTATTCTGGTCATAACCTTTTAGATAGTTTTTCCTAAACATCTTTCCCTGTGGCTTTATCTTGCTTGTATAACTCTTGTTTATGTAGTCAGAATTTCTCTGCATGCCTGTGACTTGCTTCTTCCCTGATATGTTGATTTTTACAGTAGAAAGTGTATCATCCTTACTGATTGATAGCTTAAGCAATTCGATGATTGAGAAAAGCAAAAGAACTTTCTTATCGTACAGATGATGTGCTGTTTGCGTACCTCAAGTTGCTTTGAATCTGTTGAGCAATTAGCAAGGGGTGCTGTCGGGATTTGTTATGGTCAAAATGATTGGACTGATGTGGCTTGACAGCTGAGGGGGATTCACTTCCTCAGTTAAGGAAACTGTTCCAGACATCGTGCTTCCAGGCACTCCCTGTATCATATAGTCAGTCTTCTGGACCTTTCATGGAGCAAAAGAGACGAGAAAAGCTGCTTCAGTGACTACAGAGTGCTCAGGAAGCTGTGGCTGACAAAGATGTGACTTTTAGTTACCTAGTTCTTCAGATCGATGACAGTCTAGTTGCCACTTGCTACTCAGAATGGCACTTCTTATTCTTGGCACGGCTTCACTGCAGATGTAGAATATCCTTAATTTCTGATTGCTTTGGGTTCTCTGTTCTTCTGATGGCTATGGAGGATAAAGTTAAGATCTTATGGTTCAAGTCTCTACTGTAAGTTTTTTCACATGCAGTGTAATACTGCTGCCTTGATACATCAAGAGAAATGTTACCAAAATCTGAGTCTTGTGGCCTCTGTGAATTGTTGCTGAAGTGTGGATCCAAGGCATTTGTATTTGGTTTAATCTACTGGATTTTTAATTGATCAAGACAACAAAACATGGGCAGGGTTGCCAAATACCAGCAGAGATGTACAAGAAGAGAAGAAAAAACCTTTTCATGGAGTGCTTGCACTGTGAGAACACTCATCCATGCAAGCTGTACATAAAATATTTCATCCTGGAGTGTTTTAGTGATAAGCAGTTGCTTGTCAGTAGTTTTGTAGTCATTGAGGGAAGATAAACAAAAGATATGTTGAGTAAAAAAAAGGGTTATAACATCAGTGGAGACTTTCAAAGTTACTGAAGTGAAAAAAATTCTTCCCTCCCCCCCTAGAAAAACCTGCTCTGTGGCCAAGTAATTTCTACTAATAATCTGTTGAATAAACTGTGTCTGCAAAGGTTTAGAAAAAGTTTAGAAAAATGCTTATAATCTGTAAAGTTTCACCCTCTCTGATAGTGCTTTGGAAAACAGCTCGGCCCGTCATATCATTACAGCTTCTTCCATTTTATCATCAAAATGCTGTGGTAAATAATATGGATTTTTTCCTTTAGACACTTTCTTACAAACCCTCCAGCCACCACCAAGAAGACTGGCAGTGCCGGCAGTACCTGTACTCAGCAGTGAAGCACAGTTGTTCTTTAGCAGGCATTGGCTTTTGATTCATACTGTGACTTCTTGACAGAATCCCTGTAGATGGGTAGCCTTGTGCAGATATGAAAAAAATTATCTCTAACCAACAGTAGATGCTTTGTTTCTGTTTCAGTTTGTTATGTAGCTTTAGAATGATTTCCTTCTGTTACGCACTTTTCTGAAGCTGCTGGAGCTTCTGCTGCTCCTGATAGGACTCAGTTCGGTATTGTTCTCTCTGCAGCATTTCACACGTAGGATTTTTCTGGTGTGTTCTGTATTTAGCAGAACAACTGAGAACTGCGAGCGTGATTGCATTGATTGTTAACAATGATTTGGGAGCATTACGCTGGTGTTTTTGTGTAACACATGAAGTGGCTTTAAGAAGTCTTTGGAGAGGTTTTTTCATCGTAAGTTGGCATTTTTCAGCTTTGATTGACATAAATTAGGCTTTTCCTTATGGCCATGTGAGGAAGAGGTAACCGAAAACTGTTGCTAAGGAAGTGTGGTTTAGTATCAATGAGATGGTTAAATTCACTGTGCGAGTCTTCCTTTCTTATCTGTTATTAAACACCTCTTTCTAGTGCCGAATGAGCTGCTGAGTGTCAGTCTAGACTCGGGTTTGGGTCACCTGGTGACCAGCTTAGGAGTTGTTGTGTTGGACCAGTCAGCGATCAAGCCTCCTTGTAAGCTGAAGCTGTTCAATCTGCAGTCCTTTAACTGCAACTTGTTTCTGGGTTTGGTCTAGGTCCCTACTGCTTCCCATGAGGCTTGTGGGAGTGTTTATATTCTAATTTATTATGTAGAGTTTGAAAGGAATGGTTTGAGAAACTTTATAACCCTTAGCAACTTATTTTATATAAAGCTAAGATCAGATATCTTTGTATTATTCATTAAGCGCATTTTTTTTTCAGTTGATTTCATTGGCTTTTTCTGGCAGTTTAGACTTAGGGTTGCCTAATTTTTAAGCTGTTGCCATTCCTGATAGAAATTCCTTGCTTTTGTTGATTTTTAAGGGAAGGAAAAAAAAAAAAAAAGAAAAAAAAAAAAGCACCAAGTGGTCATATGATACGATTTTCCTGAAGTGCTATGAATTTTCTTAAGCAGACACTCCTTGTCTCTGCTCGTGTTCTTAAACAGCGCATGAAAAGCTGTTCAAGAAATGCTGGCTCTGCTTATCTTCAAATAAAGAGAATCCTGGTCTTTTCCCTTTTGAGAATTAAAAAAGATTGCGAAGATTGAGCATTCAAAAAAGTGATCAGATGAGTTGAGTGAAAACAGAGCCATGGAGGCAGGGATTTGTAGCTGATATAGATTGTATTTGCTCATTAGAGTTTGTTGGGTTATTTCAAAGAATTGAAACTTTTATGAAAAAAGCTGCTCTTTTAGTAATTTCCCTTATCATAAGATAGACATTTTGGTGTGGGTGTGTGTGTAGGAGGGAAGGGATGGATTCTGTCATTATTTAAGGGAGAGGTTAAATGTTTAGATAAGAATCTTATCTAAACATCACTTCAGAAGTTGTTGGTCTGTTTTTATCATGTGTATTCCTAACATAGGATTGTGAAGGATCTGGTGGGATTCAAGCCATACTCAGTTTTTTCAAGGGTGATAAGACAGGGTGGCCCAGTTCTTTTAATTTAAAATCTGAGCTGACTTTATGAGAAAGATGGAAACCCCCTGGTAACTTGATCTTCTTTTTTGAAACTGGTCATGTGACGGTGTATGCTAACAGATGTTCTCATTTCTTGTCTTCTCTTACTAAATCTTGCATCATGTCTTAGATAATGGACTTCTTGGGACTTGCTTTGAGTACCCTCAAATAACACTGTTTCATTCTCGGTCTGAGCCTTTAGGTACTACAGTAGTGCAGATACTAAAATTACATGTTTCTATGATAATTGTACACCAAGCTATCCTGTAATTTTCCTTGTTAGTCTAGTTGTTTTCTTGCTTTTGCTTGTATGACTTTGAACCCTAAATGATACTAAATCTCACTTAAGTAGCAATGAAGCTTATTTACTACCTACCTAATATAGATAAAGTATGCTGGCAAGCCAATGGCACCTCATGATGTTTTCCTCTGCTGAGGTAGATATTCTACTAAAGTAGATCTTGATAGTGCCAGAAGACGATGGCCTTTGAGAAGAATGATGTAATTGCCCCCAAACATAAATGCTTAGGAAAAATGTTTGGAACTTTATCTCCTGAACTAGGAGTAGCTTATCGTTGTTGACTCTGTTTTGGCTGACTATGGATAATGTTTCAGGTCACGGCCTGATGTGGTATTTTTGTTTGTTTGTTCTCATTCCTATAGACTCTGTGTTACAAACCGAAAGAGTTGTGATGTGGCTATTTAAGTCTACAGTCTGTTTTCTAAGCAAAGGAGAAAATAGAGCTGCTCTTCATCACTCCGGTTTATCATGCTCTGTATTTTTACTGTCGGATTGACTTGGTAATTTAACACTTCTCGAAATACAAAGTGCTATAGTATACTGTAGGGAGAACGTAATACAAATTTGTTCAGTTCTGCTTTAAAAAAAACATTATAGGCAGCATCTTCCAGGCAGCTCAGATCAGCTCTGATCTTTAAGAGAATACTTCTGCAAGTCTGTAATTTCTGGTGTTAAGATGTTCCAAGCTAGCACAGTATTTCAGATGTCAGTGTTTGAATTGTAAATAATAGTTGGGACTGCTGGGAATGTTACTTGGGTACCTCCACAAACACACTCTGTAGCTGTGCACCGTGAAGCTCTTGGGAAAAATGAAACTGTTGGCATATTCAAAATAGTTGCGTTAGCTAGTCAAATGGAGAGAAGTTCTCTTGTTCTATTTTTGCCAGAGTGCTTTTAAGTTAAAAAAGCAATAACTTCTGGAGATTTTTTTTTAAGACCTGCTGCATAAGGGTATGCAATCTGCAAGAAACTAAACGCATGATCTAGCGTATTTAAATCAGCAGTTAAATGAGCACCAGGACTATGCCCAGACATGAAGTTTTCAAACTAATGAGTGCCTTAGCAGGCAAGTGGATTTCTATTTGAGGCTGTCGTGTGTTTGAACTTCATAACATTTAATTCTTGCTATAACTGCAAACAGGAATGAAAACTCAGGTGTGAAATTAAATAATTATGGCACCATTATTTGAATATAGACATGGGTTTAATATTTGGATGAGACAGATTGTTGGGTTTTGGTTTAAGCTGGTTAAGCCCTTGTGTTAGTGATTGAGAGAACTGGAGGCATTTTGAGTTGTGTGCAGTGGAATGGTAAAATGATGAAATTGGGGCTTGAAAGATGCATTGCGAAAGTTAGCAGTCAGCTTGCTCTGGCATAATATTTGCCATCGGTGTAGGATTGAGATTAAACTGCCTGTCTGTTTAAGTTCTGAAGCACCGAGCATTGCGTACCTGAAATTTAAACTGGCTAAAACTGCTATTTTGTGAACTACAGAAGTGCAAAGGAAAGCTGTACTGGAGGCTTGTTTCAGAAGTTAAATGACTGTCTGGAAAAATAATGGGAGGAGCAAGGAGGATCGTGCCTCAGTGGATTTACACCAGTGAGAATTTACAGACACTTATGACATACAAGGAAAAGTATTGGGACCAAACTTTCAAAACCTCTGAACTGCCACTTAATGCCAGGACAACACTGTGGCCTTTTTTGAAGTGTTTTTTTACTCTAGAGGCTGACATCTTTTTAGAAAATCAGTATGGAAACAGACTTCTAAACCAATCTTTTTTTAGTGAGAGCTAATTGAGAATGGATTAAATAATTTCTGTAGTGCTCTCTCTGTGGGGAAAAAAAGTTCTGTATTTCATGATTATAGACTGAGTGACGAACAATGAGTTGTAAAAGGGAGAAAACCCCATGTCTAAAATGTCTTATACAAATAGTGGTTTAAGAGCTAGGAGAGAAAGACAAATATATGCAAGGTTTTTAAACAGTTTTCCTAATTGCATTGCTAAGCACCATTATTAATCAGCTGTTTTCTTGACATTAAATGTCACTTACAGCTATCTGAGTACATTAACATTTGAGATTTGTATTTCTGTCAGGTGTAGCTGAATGTTTCACTCATGTTCGTCTAGTATGCCTTAACAGAGCTACGTTTTTGGGTTGGATTTTTCTGAGCTGTTTGGCTCATTCTTTTTGTCATCTATTTTTGCAAGTAAAGCATGCAATTTGGGGAAGAGCAAAACTCAAAGCTTGAATTCTTCTATTTCCTATAGGTTCAGGTGCAAGTCCATCCTAAACTTTCCTCTACTGAAGATGCGTTACAGTATGTGGAGGAGTTAATTCTCCAGTTGTTAAATATGCTGTGTCAAGCCCAGCCAAGAAGTTTTCTGGATGTAGAGGTATAGAGAATAACTAATATAGATTTGTAATAATTAGAACTGTTACATGAAAGTTAATATTTAATCATTTCACAATGTAAAAAGGAAAGCAGTAATTATGTATCTTTATGTAGCAGAACCTTCCGCATAAAGCCTGCTGAGTTACCTAATAGCTGATTTTCCTATCAATTGGATTTGTTGTTCAATGCACAGTAAAACTATCTCTGAACTGTATTACCGTATAATAGAAGGTGAGTGTAACTTGTGTACATAAAGCTGACTGGTTCCTTTCAAAAGACCTTTTTTCCCCACTGATATTGCGTGCAAACTGTCGCTGCTTAGTCTGAGGCTCTGTGCTGCTTTCTCAGCATGGTAGTTTAGGCTGATATACCCCCCGCTGTCCCAGAAATTTGAACAAAAATAGTTCAGTCACTTTCTCAGAATGGGTTGAGGAACACTTCTTTCCTCTATATAGAAACCTCTTCTCTTACAATTGCCTTTTCAAAGATCTATAACCTCTGTTGCTCAGAAAAGCAGGTTGATGTTTGAGAAGAGGGCTTGATCTGAGAAGAGTTTCTCCATCTGAGGAACAAATTACTTAAGCTAAATGAGTTAAGCTTCTAAGCCCATGAATCTCTTGGTAGCCCTTTGTGCTTAACCATGATTTGAAGACTTTAGTGCCAAACTACAGATGCTACGTGCAGTGTGCCTTTTTGTTTCCAGTACTCAGCTGTGCCTGTGCCGGGTTAGGTAACAAAAGATGCAACTTCCTCACCTTCTCAAGAAAGTGGACTAATGGCACCGCCCCCCCCCCCCCCCCCCCCCCGGGCCTGTCCAAAAACCCCTTTAAAAAAAAAAAAAAAAAAGAAAAGTAGTGTCTCTGAGCTCAAGATTCATGAATTTCGTCCTTCCTCTTCTCTTTTGAACACTGACACCTCTAATGGTGTTCCAACGTCCCCTTTAATGGCTGGCCTGTTTTGCAACATCATTCTGGTCTGGCAGCTCAAGAGACAAGAGGTTTGTGGAAGATTATTTAATGCCGTGTTTTAAACAATGCTAACAAAAAACTTGATGCACAGCGTGGCATTATGAGTCTTATGGCTCTGAAGGCAGGATGAGAAATGCAAGAATTAGAGATGATCAAGCAACCTCAATTTAGCCCCTTTGTGTTCATGCATAATGATGCTGTCTTTAATTATATGGTCATATGCATTTCCCCCCCCTGTTTAGTCAGGAGGCTGGACTATATTAGGGGAGTGAATTGGTATTAGATAGCAAATGAGACTTTTTTTTTTTTTTTTGGGTAGGACCTCTGCTTTCCTTTTGCAGAAATGTTATGATGAGGGGAGAAAAAGAAAAGCCTGTACTTTGGAAAGTTAGGTGCCACCTTTATAGAATTGTATTCCGTCCCAGTTTTTTGTCAGAAAGTTTTTGTTTGTGTACTTTGTCCTGTACCAGCTCTTTGTAAGTGGTCATTAACTTCATCTTCCTCATTTCATGGTTGCTCAAATGGCGGTCATATTTACGTAAGTGAGTACTTGCAACCGAAACAGTCAGTGGGAACTGTGGTCTGAAAAAATAAAATGTGAAGTTATCCGAGAAATTGGATTTCTGGCATCTCTGAACACCAGGGCTACCAAAAGCAGTGAAGCTTTTAAACCTCCAGAGACCTGTGTGTGAGTTCCAGCAGGAGAGTTGTTCAATGCATGGGAGAGCGTAGGTGTCCTCAGGCACCCTGACTGCTGGAAGGAGTAAATAAACTGGGGTATATATGGTCCAACAGTAGACTATGAAACTGTTTTAAAATATGTGGGTGCTGTTGGACATTCTCTTTTCCTGTTATGTTCATTGCCATCTTCAGAGCGGTTTGCATGTATACAATCTGGACCATGTGCTGATCAGTAAAGGTAAAACAGAAAATGTATCATTTCATTCAGTGACCATTCTGTACAGGGAATAAAGTGCTAGGATAAAATGTAATCATGTATTTAAATGCTGAGTTACCAGGCATGTGCTCAAGGGGAGCAAAATACGCCTGCAATGGCAACTTAATTCTGGCATTTCTCAAATTTTGGAACACTAGATTATTCTATGGTAATGATATTCTGATACAGCCTTATGAATGTAGTGAGCAGCATGTACCAAAATGATAAAATTTACGTGTGTTGTACAAGCTTTTATAGTCGAAATACTAACATTTGCAAACATTCCTTTGTTAAGTAACGGAAAGCGATTTTATAATGCAGTAATATTGCTGAGCTTGTTCAGATTGTGCATTTACCCTTTAGTCTTGTTTTTTTTAAGGATCGTGTTCAAAAAAGTTTTCCCCATCCTATTGATAAGTGGGCAATAGCTGATGCCCAGTCTGCTATTGAGAAGAGGAAACGAAGAAATCCGTTATCTCTCCCAGTAGAAAAAATCCATCCCTTATTAAAGGTAAGCAGTGTTGTGATCTTGCTTTTAGAGTGCAATTAGAAGTTGACACCTTTGTTTCATGTAATGTCTGTGTGCTGCCTGAAATGTAAACAAAAATGAATATCTGTATTTGTTACATAGTTTTAAGTGTTCCAGTTTAGTTAATTGCATATATTTCACGTAAAAATTAGTTAATTCTGTTGTTGGACAAACAAAACCAAGAACTCATTTGCTATGAATTTGATTGTTCTTGTTTCATTTTGCATGACTAAGAAAACACGCAAGAAGCTTCTGGAAATAGCCTTGAATGTTTAAGTGAGGTTTTTGGGACAGTTTGTTGGCTGTTATTACTTCCACAGTTAAGAGAGGAGCATCTACAATGACACTGTTTCTTCTCTAGGCCTACAGACTACTGTTTGAAATAGACTGTGGATATGTGGTGAATGTTAGAGTAGGGTCTTAAACTTACTGGTTTTAGTTGTAACCTATGGTGTGTATTTCATCACCTGAGTAACAGTGGAATGCTTTTTTTTTTTTTTTTTTCCCTTTCAGGAAGTTCTAGGCTACAAAATTGACCACCAAGTGTCTGTTTACATAGTGGCAGTATTGGAATACATTTCTGCAGACATCTTAAAATTGGTTGGGAATTATGTGCGGAATATAAGACATTACGAGATTACAAAACAAGATATTAAAGTGGCAATGTGTGCTGATAAGGTAAACCTAACTTGTTTCTCATGTTAACAGGAAGTTTTAGTTAAGTTTTGAGAGGACAATGTCTATTCCTTATTGAGTACATGGAGCATTGTACCTTTGAAAGAAGAAATTACTGCCATAATATATGGTTCCAGTAATAGAGCAAAGCTACCAAAAAGCTAATTGAGCTTACAGAGCTGTTGCTTGTGCTTATTAATAGTTAAGTCTTTCTTCCTTTTGATATCACTTGCCTAATCTCAGCAATGTGTGAATGCTTTAAAAATTATCGTGAAGCAGCACTGACTTAAAAATTTAACATTCCTACACTGTAATAGTGGAGCCTTATTTTGTAGCTTGAAAAAAGAAGGCTGAAATTAAGCTTGGGTGTTCTCCCAAAATAAATAAGACTGTATTGCATGTAAAAAATAGTGTTTCTATGGTCCAGCATTTTAAAACAAAAAACCCACTTGCATTAGTATCTCAGCCTAATCTTCCTTAGTGGTCCATGTTTTTATCTGCAGTTATCTTTCTTGTAGCTTCAGAAGATTCATTAGGTTCAGACAGGAATCACCTTTCTTTCCAGCAGTGATAGAGCAAGGTCCCCTGTCTGTCTTTCAGGTGCCTTTGCACTTGAGCTTCTGTGGCCACCTCATTAGCATCTCAAGTTTTCCATTGTTTAAAAACAAAGCTTGAAGTTAATCCTTTAAGGGAGGGGGCTTAAGAATCTCTAATCTTGCTGAAGTCTTGGGATTTTCAGATTTATCACCTCTTTTCAGTATTTTGTCTTGGTTTATGTTAATCAATATCTTCGGTTGGGATCGTCTCTGTTTCAGTGAATGCCTTTGTCTCATTCCTGCTTGCTTTTTTTTTTCCATCCTACTTTCTTCACCTTTGTTTATTCTCTTGTAAGATATCTTGTGAGGTCTTGAAGAGTCAAGTACTTCTCAGTCAGGACAGTAGCCTTGGTCACTCTTGCTTTTGGGCATATCTGCCTGGGTCATTAGGGCAGGGTTTGAAGGTGTGTGTTTGAATATTTGTCATAGAATAATAACAGGAACAAGTGCTGTTGCTGCATGCTTCTTTCTGTGCTAGGAAAGGTGGTGAGCAGAAGAGCTGTGATGAAGTTGATTTAGGAACTTCCATTACGTTACATTGGAGAAACTCTTTGATATGTACACAGAAGAAACTTTTGAAAAGCTCTAAAGCAAGCCTGTTGGTTTACTGCCTCATCAGAGCAAGCCATTGAAAGGTGCTCCCAAGGTGTTTTCTTCCCAGTTGCATCAAGAAACTTCATGGTATATTATGTTCATACCCATAACGTGTTCTGCTTGTTTTTATTTTTTGAAACAAAACAACCAGAACAGTTTCTTGGCCCTGTGTGCCGGTTTTTTCTCAAGCACTTTAACACTTGCTTTTGTGCCATCCTTCCATCTGGAAAATTTTGCCTTGTCTGCAAAAAACAAACTCCATTAAAATGCAAGCTGTTTTTCGTCTACTATCTGCTCATGCTTCTGATTGCTTCAATATCTGGGATATAGTTATTTTAATTTGTTTCTGTGGATAGTAGTGAGATATGCACCTTGTGAACACAGACTGGAATCTTCTAGCTTAAGTATGTGCTAGAACTGCATCTGTGAAGTGAAGTTACGAACTTTGGGGCCTCCGTGAATACCTGCATTATTCCATGTAATTTTCTACAGTAGTGACCCTAAATGTTCCATTCCCCAGAATTAGTTAGGATTCTCCTTATAACCTGAGTTTCGTGTACGTTCACTGGCTTTGAAAGATGAATCACCTTCTGTTCTTAGAGCTTCAGAAGAAGTCAGTCTTAATGCAAAATGTCCATTGTTCTGCTTTCAGAGAAGCTTAAGAGTAGGGTGTGTAGCAGGGACCTTTGACTCACTAGGAGAAAGAACCTGTTGTGTACCCATTTCCCTCCTCACTAGACCTGTATATTTTTGAGGAGCATTAGGACAAGACCTGGGTGAAGAATGACTGCTCTAGGTAGGTGTTTCTTCCAGTATTCAAGTCTGATGAACCTACCAGACCATCTGTTGAACTTACAGATCCCCAAGTATTCTCTTGCAGAATAGTTCATTTGTCTAATACCAGTAGTCAACAGCTTGGTTAACTGACGTCTTCTGGAGAAGCGCCTGTAACATGCTTTAAAGAAAGAAGACTTTTGCTGCAAATACCAGGGTAAATGTCATGTTTGTTGTGGCTCATTCAGAAGTTTAATTCTTGGTCTCCGGTTTTATGATTATTTTGAAAAACACTTTTTCATTCTATGTTCTGCCCTATTTAAAAACTCTAGTTCATGTTTAATGTGTTAGCCTTCCCTCCTGCAGTTCCTAGAGGAGTATTTACAGCTTTGATCCTGCAGTCTTTTCCTCAGTCTTTTCAGTGATTGACAGCAGTCATGTCAGCCTCTGCAGTAACAGGCGTAGGTTGCCATGGCTTCACCTCCATCTGTTCGGAAGGGAGGCTGGCAAGCAGCACTTAAGTTCTCATTTATTTTGAAGTTCACGTGTATTCTTTGATACACTTCATGGCTTCCTGGAAGGGGTGTAGCTCTGGGCAGCAGATGTGTTTATTAATACTGTCCCATCTGTCTATCCCAGGACAAAGTCATCTTGTATGTTGAACTACATCTTATGCTGGCTTGTTGTAAAGATTTGCTACATCATTGTAGGTTGTTTGTGGACCCTCTTTAGGTTTTCCTTCTGCTAAAGATACTTCAAATTAGGATGCCTCTTACTAAGTTGCAGTCAACTTATTTAGTTTACCTTTGAGATGTTCTTTGACTATCATGGAAACAACCCAAAGTGTGATTTCTGTTTGCCACTTGCTAAGTCATTGTAATGACTCCTGGCTCAGATACCATGTTTGGAAGAAGTGTTCAGTGATGCACTTTTCTTGAGAAGTTCGAATTATTAATTGCTTGTGTTTAGTAAGCCTTGTTTGGGTATGAATTGGGACCTCTGGTAGTCCAAGTTTTTAGAGGTCCTTTTGTCTATGTAGTTCTGCAATGTGACCACCAGCTTTTCTGAAGCTGGTGCCCTTCCTTGAGGGTCCGTTTTAACAAGAGAACTCGGGAGTTATTAAAGACAGAAATCAGGCCACGCATAGTGTGTGTGCAGGCCAGTATTCATCGCAGATAGATTACGGGGTTCTGAGCACGATCATGTGCAACTTCCTGTTAAAGCTAAAGCTGAAAAGCCAAAATGCACGCACTTTTTGACTTCAGATAATGTCGTATCTTCAGAAATTTAGATTATGCACAGGTAATTCAGGGTAATAGAATACAGCTAAATACTAAATGTGCCTGTATACTTCGTAGACCTCTTAAAATTGTAATCGATTTTAGGACCACATTCTTGGAGGGATGCCTGGATTGGTCTAAATGACTGGGAATTCTTCAGAAATTGCCACTGCAAATAATGACTTGCAAATTCGTAGCAATGAATATTGCTTTTGTAATGCTCAACCAATTGCAGACTGATAATACATAAATCTTACTGCTGATCAGTCTGATTTCATGGGAATAATAGATTTCCTTTACTGGTAACTTACTGGTAGATCTTGAAAAGAAGTTGTTCTCACTTTGTGGATTTCCCCCTCTTTGCTACCTAGGTATTAATGGATATGTTCCATCAAGATGTAGAAGATTTAAGTGCACTAACTTTATCTGATGAGGAACCCTCCACCTCAGGGGAGCAAACCTATTATGACCTAGTGAAGTCATTTATGGCAGAGGTTCGACAGTATATAAGGGAACTAAATCTCATTATCAGAGTTTTTAGAGAGCCATATGCCTCCAACTCCAAACTGTTTTCATCTCATGTAAGTATTGTACAAACCACAAACAAAAAAAAAAACCCTACTATAATATCTATAAATCTAGATAAACACTTCTAGAACTTAATTGTTGTCCAGTTTAACATACCAATGGTAGAGGAAGCACTTGGCTTGAGTTCTGAAATGGAAATAGTAGAGGAGCAAGGAGCACTTGTGGGGAAGCACTGGTTTTGTAGAACTGTAGAAGAAACCACCCAATTTACTATATCCACTTGCAGGCCTGTAATTTAAGATTTGTCGCTCTTGTTCTTTGCCATGTTTGAATAACTGTAAATTTTCATATATTTACACATATATATAGTCATTATTTTAAAAATAAATTCTATGATCTTATATAAATTATACAGAAAGTATATAATAAAATATGTTATAAAATCTTGTTCTATTTAAGGAAGTGCTTGATTTCCATATCATAACAGAGTAGCTTTGCACATAACATTCTTCCTCTTAGAAATTGTGTCCAATTCCTTGTTGATTTTCGTCTGGTTCTGTTGCTTTTTGCAGGATGTGGAAAATATATTTAGTCGTATATCAGACATTCATGAACTTAGTGTGAAGTTATTGGGTCATATAGAAGACACAGTTGAAATGACAGATGAAGGTAGTCCTCATCCGCTAGTAGGCAGCTGTTTTGAAGACATGGCAGAGGTAAGAAAATACTTAGGGTTTTTTTTTTTTTCTCTTCGTATGTATAACTTGCACTTAGATGCTAAGTGCATTTCTGTTCTAAACTGCCTTTGTTTAGGTTGAGATCTCTTCTTCCAGCCCCACCATGATGAACAGACTGCCCATTTGTGAGAGTGCTTTCACCTTTTTAGTCTCTAAACCATGGGTTTTATAGGGCTGTTTAAACTTTAGAGAGCAGGGGAGGGTGGGGAACCAGCTGTGACTAGACTTTGACAGAAATGGCAGTATCCTGTAAATTGGCTGTAGATCAGGATTGCTGTGGAAAGACAAAGTAGAACAAGGGCTTTTTTGCCAACAGGCTTGCGAAGCTGGTGAGGAAGGCTTTCGAGCTAGGCTCCTTAGTGGATGGAGGCCAAAGCTTGCAGATTGAAGAATTGAGAGGAGAAAGGGACGTGCATAACGGAAAGCATGACAACAAAGGCTCTTGCACCTTCCTCCTGAGAAGGTGGGATGACCAAAGGCTCATCTGAAGTGTCTTGTTTCCCCGGGGTGCATGTGCTTGTGTACAGATAGGAGGATCTGGGAGTCTGTGCACAGCTGCAGAGCTGTCATGTGACTGGAATTAGTGACATGGCAGGAAGGATTGCACGATGGAGGGCTGTATGAATGAATACAGGCACTCAGGAAGGACAGGTGGGGAAGATGAGGCCGGGAGGCTTAACAAAAGATCAGCTCAAATACATGGAGCTCTGTTATGGAATGAATGATGAGTTGGTTGAATGCTTAAGGATCAGGATCAGAGGAGGAGGCCACCAAAGGGCATGTTGGGGTCAAGCTTCTCCTGCAAAGGCTGCCCAATTGACAAGTGGCCAAAACCTTCTCTAAATAAGTAGGAGTCATCTCCTTATCACAGGCCCTGGTTATTCTCTTGGGAGAATAACCTTCCTGATATCTGTTGGGTGGACAACTTACTGCGGTTCAAGTAATCCAGAAGATTTCTGAAGGGCACTGGGGACAGTTGTTTTGTGGCACATGCTGATGGGCCAACTAAGAAAGGTGCTGCACTTGACATCTTTCTCATGAACAAGGAAGAACTGGCAGGAACATCATAGCTAATGGCAGGCTTGGCCACAAGCGGTAGAGTAGAGATGATAAAGTTTAAGGTTCTGAGAAAAGTGCAGGAGATAAGCAGACTGGAGACCCTGGGCTTTGGGAGAGTAGACTTAGCTTGTTCAGGGAATTGGGAAGCAGGATCACATTGGTGGCTGCCTTGAGGGTAGAAAGGGGCTCAGGAGAGCTGGTTTATTTTCAAAGGCGGTGTGTTCAAAGCACAAGTAATATGCATTCCCAGTCCTTAACAAAAAGGGTAGGTGTAGCAGGAGGCAAGGACAAGTGTTGGAGTTTCCTGTTTAACCAAACTTGGGCCCTTCACTACAAGAAAGACATTAAGGTCCTGGAGCACATCCAAAGAAGAGCAGCAAAGCTGGTGAAGGGTCTAGAGAACGAGTCTCACAAGGAGCAGCTGAGGGAACTGGGGTTGTTTAATCTGGAGAAAAGGAGGCTCAGGGGACACCTTACTGCTCTCTACCTGAAAGGAGGTTGTAACAAGGTGAGTGTTGGTCTCTTCTCCCAAGTAACAAGTGATAGGATGAGAGGAAACAGCCTCAATTTGCGCCAGAGGAGGTTTAAGTTGGATATTAGGAAAAATTTCTTCACCAAAAGGGTTGTCAAACACTGGAACAGGCTGCCCAGGGAAGTGGTTGAGTCCCCATCCCTGGACGTATTTGAGACATGTAGATGTGGTGCTTAGGGACATGGTTTAGTGGTGGACTTGGCAGTGCTAGGTTAATGGTTGGACTCGATGATCTTAAGGGTCTTTTCCAACCTAAATGATTCTATGATTCAAAAAGAAACACAGGCTTCTCAGGAGGAATGTAGAAGCATTGTTTAGGCAGGTGGAAATAGTATTAAAAGGGGCTGCAGCTCAGCTGGAGTTAAACTTGGTGAGGAATGTGAAGCAAAGCAAGAAGGGCTTGTATAGGTAAAATAACATGAAAAAGAAGATTGTAGAAAATGCGGTTATCTTGTTCATGGGGTGAGAGACCCTGTGCCGGAGGACATAGAATGGACTGAGATACTCAAGTCTCCTTTGCTTGGTCTTTACTGGAAAGATTGTGATTCTAGGTTTCCCAGTTAGGCCTGCTACCAAAGATTGAGGGAGAGAGATGAAAGTCAAAGATCAAGTTAGGGACTCTTGATCTAAGGTGGATATATACAAGTCTTTGGGGCAGGAGAGGATGCTGAGGCAGCTGGCTAATGTTGTTGCAAGGCCACTGTCTAGAATTCTTGAAATTTAGTGGCAAGTTGTGGAGGTCTCCAGTGACTGGAGATAGTGTTATGCCCAATCTCAAAAAGACTGATGGGGAGGATCCTGGAAACTAGAAGCTGGTCAGCCTCTCCTCAGTCCCTGAGAAGATTAGCAAATCTTTCTGGAATTCACATCCAGCCATGTGAAGGACTAGATGATGATTGGCAGCAGCCAGCACAGATTTCTGAAGGACAAACTGTACCTGACCAACTTGACTGCTTTCTAAGAGGACATGTCTGGCTCCATGGACAAAGGGAAGAAAAGTTAACATCTCTTATCTGAACTTGAGCAAGGCCTTCAGCACAGTTTCTCATAGTATCGTTATAGTCAGCTTGGTGAGGTGTAGACTTAGCTAGTTGAATTATAGAGTGGGTGGGAAATTGGCTGGGCTGGCAGCCTTGAAGGACTGTCATCAGCAATACAAAGTCCATCTGGTGGCCAAGGGTTAGTGGGGGGTTATCAACTGCAGCTGATACTGTTCAATGTCTGTATTCGTGTTGTGGGAGAAGGTCTGCCTCATCAAGTTGGTGGGTGATGCCAAATTGTGGAGGGACATGCAGGAGGACAGGGCAACTTCTTGGGGGACCTGACAGGCTGGAGAAATAGACCTACAGGAACCTCATGGAGTTGAGTAAACGCAAACATGAAGTTCTGCACCTGGGACCAAACAACCCCATGCAATGGTCCTGCTGCCTGGCTGAGGAGCAGTACTGCTCGACAGGGCTTGGAGATCCTCAGGAATCAGCAGTGAAGGCTAACTGCCTACTGGGTTACATTAGGAAAAGTATAGCCAAGAGGTTGCGGGATCATTTCTGTGTAGCACTTGAGACCACATCTGGCATGTTGCATCAATTTTGGTCTTCCTAGTATAAGACAAGCTTATACATGAGGGTTGCCATGATGATTAAGGAGTTGAGGTCCATGATGTATGAAGAGGGTTAAGAGTGCTGGGTTTATTCAGTCTTAGAAGTCTGAGGAAGGAGATCTTACTGCTGTCTTCAGTTACCTGAAGGGAAGGTGTAAAAAAAGACTGAGGCAGGCTCTTATTGGGGGCTCACAGTAGAGAACTGTGAGGTGAGATGAGAGAAAGCATGCGAATGGTAAAAAGAGTAATTCTGGTTAGATACTGGGTGGAAAAAAATCTGCACTGAGAACAATGGAACATTGGAATAGGCTGCTCAGAGGGGTTTTGGTGCTTCTGTTCTTGGAGGTACTCGGAACTCAACTGGATGAGACCCTGAGCAACCTCAGCTAGCTTTGACACTGGATCTGGTTTTGGCCCTGAGGTGGGTCCTGCTTTGAACAGGGAATTGGACCAGTTGACCTCCAGAGATCTCTTTCAGACTGAATTACTCCATAAGTCTCATGAGTACATAAAAGTATTGATTATTCTCTATAGATGTCTTGGAAAAAGTATGCAGAAAAGTCTCTCCGATGTAGCGTATGCATTTTCTTTAAGAAATATGAAGTTTAGATATTAAATCAGTTTTGTAAAATTATTCTGTATTTCTTCTTAGGAACTAGCATTTGATCCGTATGAATCATATGCACAAGATATTTTGCGACCTGGTTTTCATGATCATTTTCTAAGTCAATTATCAAAGCCAGGAGCAGCATTTTATTTACAGGTAACTTTCTTTTAAGTAAGCCATGTTATTCATATTACTATTTTAATTACATTATATTGTTGCTTCAGTACATTTATTGTTTTAAGACTGAAACTTATTTTGTTTCTAGTCAATAGGTGAAGGCTTTAAAGAAGCTGTTCAGTATGTCCTACCCCGGCTGCTCCTTGCCCCTGTTTACCACTGTCTTCATTATTTTGAACTGCTAAAAGTAAGAACGCTATGTCAGTCTGATGTTTTTTTCATAATTCTCAGTGTTGGATACTAGAGCTTTGTGTGCTCAGTTAGGTGTAAAACCTTTTACTAGAATGTGAATAATAAAACTGCTATGATGAAAGAAAAGCAGCTTATGTGCTCTGGTGCATGCTATAACTATCTGAATATCGGCTTATAACTTCATGGAAGTTTTACAGCAGCTAATGATTTGTGTTGAATAATCAAGTTACTATTAATTTAGAAAGCAATAGAGATCTAGGTACTCATATTCTGTGAATGATTATTTCAACAGTGATAAGAGATAATGGCAAATGGCTGTATTACAGAAAATGTCCAAGGCTTTCTCAAGCTGTTACTTTATAAATTTAAAATCACAGTAAGATTTCCCTTCAGACTTCATTTTATGTTCATAAAAGCTTCAGTGTTCTTGCAGTGCACATCCCATGGTGGTTGTAAAGGTGATATTCTCTCCTTCAAAGGGAAGGCTTGGTTGATAATATACACTTCTTGGGCTTTTTGTAATTGACCTCACATCGGTAGGGTAACAATAAAGACTGTAATGTACATGTGTAAAGAAAATAGCAACAGAAGGTTTTTCTGGGGCGTTTATCAGCTAACATTGAATAATAATCTTTAAGGAGTGTAGAGCATTTTGAGGAAAACTTTCGAGTAAAATCTTCATTTGGACTTAAAGGAAACTTATAAGGGATACAGTGTTCCAAACTTAATTACTTGGGGAAATTTGGATCAGAAGTAAAAAAATCTGCTCTTTTGGAGAAATCTGGGTGTGTTTTTCTTCAGTGTTTGTTTGGATGTCTTGGGATAACCCAGTAGTTGGGTCATCCTTGAGTCTAAGTGTCTACAGTTTTAACACCATTTTTACTGATTCAGATCTACACATGCAGCTTTGGCACTTAGCTCATCTTGTATAACATGCTGCTTTTTGAATTTTGGAACGTATGCTTGATCTGTTTGTCTAGCTCATGGGTTTGGTCTGACTTTTCAGACAGCTTTAACATATTAAACATTTCCTTTCATGACAGTCATTTGGAAGGGAGGTATGATACAGCTTGTCTGCATTTTGTACAATAAAGACCTGCACAGACTTAAGGTCTCTCTGTTCATGCTTTTATCACACAGTCTCAAAATGAAGTACCTAGTGGCTTTGCATACTTCCATGTGAACGTGGTGTTGTCTTACGTAATAGACAAAGCATGAAGGATTAATGTTGTCTGACACACAGACATCCTATGGTGCTTCTTGTCATTGGTAATTTCAGTGGGGGAAAGAGGGCATGTGTGTTTATGAAAACAGGGAGCAGCTCATGTTTGTCTTTTTTAGGGCAAACTGGAGTCTAAGCTAAGCTCACCTCCAGAAGGTTATCAATCTTTTTGCAACTACTGACCTGTGCTTTATGTAAAATTCTTGTCTTTTCTCATTCATGATCTACACACACCCCCCCTCCACCCTGTGTAAATCTGATATTGTTGGGTTGGATTTTGTTCTGTATATGAGAACCTTCCAGGTTTTCTTCCCACTGTGTTGCTCATCTCACGTTTTATTGAGACACCTGTTGCTGTGGTCTGTCAGATGTGATACCTGTAATAGGCAGTGATGCATAATAGGAACACATGGAGAGAGATACTAGCTTTCATGGCAGTAGCTTCATCTGTCAATTAGTACATACATGTGCACACAGCATATGAATTCTTCTCTCAAGTAGTCTCTGCAGGCAATAACATTTTCTTTCTTATATCTGGAATCTTCAAACAGATTCCAGCTTGGTTAAACTTAAAAATGGCCTCACAGAAGGGTATTTGCTACGGAATGGTAGTGGTGGAATCATTTAGCCATATAATCCTGACAACTTCACTGACGCAAGGTTGTATTGAATTCTTTTGTGTGGTAAGAGACCCAATTTAGTGATCAGAAGCATATCTATGAACAGTCAAGTTAAAAATGCTATGAGGATGGATCTCTTGGTATGAAGAGACAAAATGTTGGCAAAGTAGTATGTGGAAAAACCATTTTATTTCTCTTGAATATAGATATACTTAAGGATAAAGGGGTTAGCATTTTTCTCTGACCTGTGTGGTGTAATCTTGCATGCTTTGAAGTTATCTATTTAAAATGCATCTCAAAGTTACCTTCTAACTATGCAGACTACAAAAAAAGTAAATTTCTATCCACTGATGGTTATCCTATTTAGCAACTAAAGCCCTCCTGAAGTTTGGCAGGGCACGAGGAACACACAAATACATATTCTATTTTTAGCTGAAGCTCCTTGCTGTAACTTTGTTGGAAAATTAGCATATGACTAAGGGCTGTGTTTTCCTTCAACCAACCTGGAAGTCCCCAAACTTTTATATAAGAAACTAACTATATAAAATAGCAGCTTCATATGAGGCTGTGCTTTTCTGCAAATTTGCAGATACTATGAATGAGCTTTCCTAAATGTGGACTCTTAAGTGAAAGGTAGCGTGGTACAAATAGTGTAGTTATTTATGACCTTGAGTTACTGAAGAAAGAAGTTTACAAGACTTTTAAATTGAATTTGGCACTGTTTCAGATGCTGTAAATCTGTGTGCATGTGTGATACTCTTTCCTTTCTTTGAGTAAATAGAAGATTACTTTAAAATTCCTTTTTTCCAAGTAGGAATGGCTCAAAGCATATATAAACTTTGCTTAGGTGTAATAATATGTTCTGAAAAACAGGAGAGCTAGGTAGAGTTGGGTTTTGGTTGTGGTTTTTTTTTTTTTTTTTTTTTTTAAAACAAGTGCATATTTGGCTCCCATGACTTATGAATGGAAACTTCTTGTCTCTTTTCAAATATTTTTTAGTTGGAATTCTACCTATAATGATCTTAAATTCTCAGGATGCTTTCATTTCACAACAGCATCTAGCATGTTTTATTTATTTTTTTTGAACTTTGTTCTTAGATGATAAATAACTTGCCAATCTTTACTGACTGGCAATTCAGCTCAAGTAGAAATACTCCTCAATTAGACTTTTTTGTCTTCCTCTTTCACTATGGTAATGTAACTTAAAAAAAAATTCTGGTTTGACAAGGTCTTTCAAGATAAGAAACCACCCTTTTCCCAACCTGATGGTATTAAATTTGTTACATGTTCCTGGGGAAGGCACAGGGTGGTGAAATGTTAGTAGTTGAGGACTAAAGTATCTTTAGGTTGATCCCGTAAGCCTCTTGCTGTGTGTTGTGTTGGGCAACACATTTCAAACTATTCTGGGCTTTGACTTCACTTTGATTCTCAGTCTTGTTTCAACCAGGCTCATGATCCAGAGTGTAACAAATTTAATGACGCTGGTTTGCGATCCCATCTGTAGCTGGTGTAACCCAGCCCAGGGTGGAGAATCCCTGAGTCTTAATTAGTTGAACTTTGGCAGTCTGCAAAGTTTTTACAATATCTGCAATGATAGATCATAGTCTCAAAACATTGTCTGTGTTGCTTGTATTTAGTACAGGCACTGCAATTAACAGGTTCTCTTGCTTTAGTTGATTCTTAAAGTCTCCTTCAATTAATATTAAAAACAAAAAATCACAGATTCAGACTAGCTATGAATTATTTTAAGGAAGTATTTACTTAGTGTCAGCAAAGGGTTGGGTTTTTTTTTTTTCCAAAATCACTTTGTCTGGTGTGCTTCTTTCCAAACACAGTAACTTGTATGTACAATACTGTTTTGAAATAAAAGTAAAAGCAGGAGTATTACTGTTTGACATGTATTTATATATGTAACTGCAGATGAGGATGACTTTTTTTACATCCACTGGAGATAATGTGCAATTTTATGTCTCTGTGACAGATGAAGGCCTATCTGCTTGAGGAAATGTAGCTTGACCAAACTGTTGCTAGTGTGTGATAAGGACTGCAAAGCGTATTTGAGTGTTTCTTGGGAGAAAAAGCTGGGGCGATGTAAAAATTGGTCTCAAGTCTAAGAAGAGATTTCCTAGAATATGACAGTAGGTGAAAAATTTAAGCAACTTCTTCATACGGTTAAGCTATGAAGACTGATATTACAACTGCAGTGTTGTAAAGTTACAGAAGTTGTGCCTTATGGTAGAAGTTGGAGGTGATACAGCCAGGTAAATGAGGTTCTGTCTTTCTTTCTTGCTCGTGTGGTTTCATTGACAACATTTCTCTTGCTTTTCTCCTTTCAATGCTAATGGGTTTATGCTTTAAGTCAGCTGTGTGTTTGGCAGCCAAAGGGAAGATGATGGGGAAAAGGAAACTTTGTCACACGTGTGTGCACTTTTTCCACAAACTTGGTTATTGTTAATGTAACTAATTGCACTCTCTGAGGTAACTCTCTAATTGAAAAAGTTATTCAGAATGTATTTAATTTTTTCCTTCTAGCTGTGGTACTTGTTGATGGATTTCCTATGTGTTCCTATCAGAGATACATATATGTGCATGTGTTTCACTTCATTTGTCAATTACTTATGTCATCTGTTCTGGAGTTGTGGTGGGGCTGCATGTTCTGTTGTATAGCTCTTTTATTTTTACACAGGATGTACCTGGGCTTTTGAGAAGCAGATGTCTCTTTCCAGGGAATTTTCTAATGAGAAGTAATTACCTTGGAGAATATTTTTTCCACTATCCCACTAAAACTACTTTTCTGCAAAAGCTGGGTAAAATCTAACAAAAGTAAAAGTAAAAAAGTCCTCCTTCCACTTTGCTTACAGTCCTCAATGACACTTGAGCTGTATTATTGTCAATCTGCTGCTGGACCAACAAATGCTGTACTTTGATCCCTTGAAGCAGGGAGGATGGCACAGGGCCAGACTGTTCTTATCTAGATGATGCCCTCTCTGGGGAGTCAAATGAAGCACTAACTGAACTCTGACTTTTGACTTCACTTATGTGTTTAACTGTAGGGTTCCAGAGTCCTGTTTTCTGATCCATTTTCTAGGAATACCTGTAAGGGCAAATTCTCCCTGGTGCTGTGGGAATTAGGAGAGCTGTACTGTTTATGGGACTGGTGATCTGTTACTGGTTTTCAGTGACTGCTGCTAGTGTTGGTAGATAGCTCTTCAGCTTACGTGGCAGCAGCTTATGCTGAACACCCAAGGCCAAGCTCTCATGAAAATAGATGGATGTTACAGGAACTTGGACAAATTTTGATCCTTTTTTTTTTTCCCCCTCTAAATAAAAGTTCTGACACAAGTAATCCATTGAGGATTGAATGTTAAGCAGCTTATTGTAGCTGAGATTTTCAACACCTCTAGGATGACATTAGTTTTTGTGACTGTGGCAATCATGATGTAGTCCCTGATACACTTGTATTGTTATATAGTCTTTTAATAGCAGTAGTATATTTCCTGGTCCTCCTCTTCTGCCTCCGTTCCTGTCACCTTCTGCACAAAAAGGAGATTCTTGGAAAGAGGTAGTGCTATGGTTGAGACTTTCATATACTTTATTTCTTCAGTAGAAATGTTTCTGGACGTGGAGCTGTGAATTTAGCCCCACAACCAGCATGCTTTCTCTGTTTGCTCTTATAGCAGTAGGAGGTCTATGTTTTTGTCAATACTTTGATATCTTTGGTGGAAACCGATGGAAAGATGTAGGAAATAACAAACACAAGTAAAACAACAAGCTGCATGCATGGTTTCTGTAGACCAGGTCTACAGATGGGATTCTGCTTGTCATCCCTCATTTCCTCTGCTGGTTTTCTCTTAATCAACCGGGTTCCTCTTAAAATCAACAGGGTTCTACTGTTGCTTCCCAGAAAGATCTCTGAAATTGTGAATTCATCTTATGTAGCGTTCAAAAATTCATATATTTCTATCTAAACATAGAGGTGCCATCCAGTTGAGCTTATGGCCTTGCAAACTTGGCTGGCAAAGATCAGACTTGAATTGTGTCGAAGCAGTGAAAGTGGATTTTAATCCACTTTGGAATTACAAAAGAGAAAGGGAAGATATTTTCAAATTGAATTGTCTTTACTATGATGGAAAATTTGGGGGAAGAAAATGGAAGACCTCAATTACAAGTGTGGAAGCACATAGGTAAATATTTTGTGATATTTCAAATACTGATCTAACTAAATGTTACCAACTTAATTATGAATTTTAAATTTCTAATGTATTCTGCAGGTCTGCTAATAATGATGAGACAAACCAAAGTGACAGTAAGAAAGAAGAGAATTTCAGAGCATGAAGGCTCTGGAAGGATCTGTGTGAACTTGTACGTTTGTTGCAGAAAGGTAATGAATCTGCTGTGGAAGAGACGTCAGCATATGCAAAAAAAAAAAAAAAAAAAGCCCGTATTTTTGAAGAATGCAGAGCAAATGGGTTTTCCATACTCTGAGAAGACAAGGCCTCCTGTAAACAAAGTAGCCATTTCCCTAGTCATGGAATCTGGACATATAAAACACATATATGGCAGCTAGTAGCCTACAAAAAGTCTGAATGTTTAGGAAATGGTTTTATGAGAACATCAAGGAACTTATTTGAAAACAAGGCTTTGTTTTTGTATCTGTTCCTTGATGAAGGACATGTTGATTGTGTAAGCTCAATGAGAGTTGCTCACATACACGAATCCCTTCCCAGTTGCCAAAACTGAGAGCAAAAATACACGCTTTCCTGCTGAGCAGACACCAGTTGAAATACCTAGCAGGCTGTAGTAGCACTTGAGCAGACCGAATCTGAAATATAGTCTCCTGACAAGCTGTACCCATTCATGGGGATGCTAGTGGCAAATTAGCCGCATAAGAAACCTGTTATGGACAACTTTGAACTGTTGAATTGGTGAAACATCAGCTGACAGCCTTCTGTGTGGTATATATTTCTGAGTAGCTCTTCCTGACTTTTCCTCAGTGTCCATACTGATTTGAAAAATGGCACTTACTTCAGAAGAGTGTAATTTATTTCTGAAACGGATTTAATTTAATCCCCCCCCCCCTCCAAATAAGAGCATCCACATCGAGTAATCAACGTAGCAATTCCTTAAATTCACATGTTTCTTTAGTCCAAATGGTTTAACTTTTTTGGGCTCAGGTGAAGTTTGATGTACTTAAATTTTCCACATCTCTTTGAGATCTACTTTAAGTCACATAGTCAAGCTGTGAAAAAACTGGGAAGCTTGTACTAAAAGTTGAAATGCTTCTTATTTTTCTCTGTTTTAATGCTTTACTTGTACAGTTTGCTTCCCAATGGGCTGACCATATTTTTACATTATGTGAGTTGAAACTTAATGTGAAATAAAAGATGAGGGCTTTTTAGCTTCTATATCTTTTAAAATGTACTTCCAAGAGAATGCTGGAGGCTTTTTGTAACTAACTATCTGATATTTGAGGTTTGATATTTGGCAGGTTTATGTAAAATTATGTGCTTCAGTGTAACTTTTTAAAATTAAACTGAGAAGGCATAGTTAAACTTCGAGTGGAGAAAAAGTTTTTACCATTACTTCAGTAATATATTAAGTTCTGTTCCACTCTTAATGCAAATAATACTCCTGCTGTAATGTAAATCTAAATAAACATTTATCTAAATATATGCATATATTTACTGCACTGTGCTCATGTCTGAGTTTATATGAAAACAAAATGACTTTTGAAATTCCAATGCATTAAAGCTGTGCATGTATATCCAGGAATACGGCGCATGGAGTTTCCTTTAAGCTTCAAGTGTGAAGTGCCTTTTAGACTGCTACCAGTTGTCCCCATTTGCTGTTCCAGGTGATTACCCGATGCTTTCTAAAAATTAAAGTTTCTGGATCTGAGAGCACTTTTTTTTCCCAGCATACTGCTGCTTTGGGCTGAGTTTTTTATTATTTGGAGGAATTGCAAAAAGTCAGAAAGAGCTCTTGGGCAACTCAATGCTATTGAGCCAGCTTCCAGGATTGTTTTATGGCAAAATGCCAGCAGACCTGCCTGCCTGCATTTGTCAGAGGAGAAACCCCATTCATTTTTATTCTTGACCATAAAATAGTCTGTGTCAGGATTGCCTTTTTGTAGGTACCACATTCTCAGAAACATGTTGAAAATGGTGAGGCATTAGAACAGAAGCTGGAGTAACTGGTGTCAGTGCACTTCAAGTTCTCATGAACGTTGTTTACTTATGTAGTGTTTCCCTACAGAGTAGATAGCTGGGTAACACTACAGATCAGGCTTGCTTTGCCAGCTGTGCAAGTGTTTTGTTGCCTCGCTGTGGGCTTCAGGATGTCTGAAGAAATTACGTAGTGGGTTTTGAAGAGGTTTGTCTGAAGCAGCACTAGTTTGAGCTCGTTGTTCTGAGTACTGTGGTGTGCAGCTTTCACTTGTAACATGGGACCACTTAGGCGCTAAACTTCTTGAATTAATGTTTTGAGGGCCAGTATCATTAGCACCTACAATCAAGTGATCTTGAGTTAAGCTTAAGTTAAGCAAATTCAATTGTGATTTCCCTGCCTCCCATATGCTGTTGTCTTTTGTGTATAGAAGCTGATTTGTGATCTCTCCTCCCAGACGAATTGGGGAACCTGCAGTTCACAAATTTCAATGGTTAGATTTAGAATAACCTGCTAGGAAGACAGAAGTCTAGATTGTGATGTAGGCCCTGAAGTACAAGATTTTTATATACATTGTGACACCTACTGTAACACCTACTGGTATTGTTATATCTGCATATTCTCATCATAAGTATAAATGTATTTTCTGTCATTGTCTTTCTAGATAGATGCTTCCCTGACAGCGTAAGAGAAGGACCACCATAGTCTAATTTTGCACTGCATAAGGAGGATTTCTTTTGTATCTGTTTGGAATTTCCTGGGTTTTATTTTAAAATACCTAATCCTTGTGTTATGCAACAGGTAGAACAAAATACCTTGTCTTCCACTTCTTGATGTCTCTTCAGAGCTCATGGTCCAGAGTGTAGAGTACTTTTTTATTGGAAACTTCCCTTAGCAGTCTGTTTTCCAAGTTTGTCTTCCTTGAATGGCCAGGATACTGCGCCTATAGTATTGTGAATCATTACAATCATTATAAACCAATATTTTCTCATAAGATTATTAAAAACCACAACGACTAGAATACTGATAATCAGAAATCTGTACCTCCTTCCCATAATAATATTCTTCACATGACACTATCGGGGGGGGGGGGGGGGGGAACAAACTAAAAAACCACTTTTATTTAGCATCTACCCGATTCGTTCATTAGGGGGCACTGCACAGCTACAGAAGAATCAATGGGATTTGCAGAGAAACTTGGATGCGTTTCCAGTGATGCCATTTCACTTTCCATAACCTCCTCTTCCAAACTGTCTGGGGGCAGTGTAAGATGAAAGTCATTGCTGTAATTTAAGCTCAGTTCTGACTAAGACTGTTTTTGGTAGCAGTTTATGGTAATTATACAATGCGAGAATATAAACTTTCAAATTCCTTTTCTGTGTGCAGAGAAGTGTCTTCATAGTAGTTCACAGCGCTGTCTGATTTGCCATTTGTGTTGGTTTTACACTTAAGAAGACGTATGCTTCTACACACTACTTTCTAAATGTTAAACCTGGAGCATAATTATGCTCACTGGACTTTGATTTAGTTTGTATATACAGTTGGAAATACCGGTTACTTCCAGTGGATCCTGATGGGGAAATGTTTGTCTTAAACAATTGATTTCTCTCCAGCACTGTACACAAAGGTATATTTTGCTTTTGGACATGGACTTTCCTGTGATGAATACCAAAATTTTTGCACTGGAGAGAAATTGCTGTAAAAAGCATTTTATAAACTCAACACAGGAGCAGAATGCGTTGCAGTAATGAACATTAATCTCTGCCAGTATGTTTCTGAAGAGAACGTACAGGGAGTCATTTTTTTCCAGATATTTGAATTGATAAGGTTCTACATTGAGAAAATTCCTGATTACTTTATAGGGGTTTATTTTTCTGTTTCTTTGGTTTAGCACTCCCCTTATACACGTTAACCTATATTTGCATGGGTTTCTTTTGAGATTTTTCCAAATTTCAAAAACTTTCTTCTTTTACTATTAAAAACAAGGAAATAATTTCATAAGCTTTGTTGCATGTTGAGCCTAATTTTCATCGATTTTTGTCCTGTGTTTTACATGCCTTTTGCTCCTTACCCTGTCTCCTGTGGTACCCTTACAAGCAAATGGCAGAATATTGTAGGATCTAATAAAGCTTGTTTTCAAGGAGACTAGGCTAAAACAATCTTGTCCATTGTTGAAGGGTAGCGACCCAAAGATGATGGGAAATCCAGCCAAACTCTTTTGATGGAAGTTGGCAAAGAGGCAGTGTGCAAGGTGAAGAGTCTCCTTTGACCTCTTGTGCAGGAAAGATGCAAAATCTTAGACATAGTTAAAATGTTTTTCTTAGCTTGCTTTCAGGACTTCTGCCAGTGGTGCTGCACCTGCGTCATTTGTCTGAATTCCTCTCTAAACCTAGATGATGCGTATAACTGAAGCAAAGGGAAGGTGGTACCTCTATGTTAAGTAGAGGAATATGATGAGGGTAGTCTGTTCCTTCTTGGAGTGGTCTATTCTCCCTGAGACCTTTTGGGAAGTAATGCCTGTTGTGGTACCTTGTCAGCCCTGTTTCAGTAGTTGTCACATGGGTAGGCACTCATGCCTAATGCTGCTTAGGTCAAGAGTATGACAGACTATTCTACGTGAACCAAAGCTGCCTAGAATAAACCTTGTGGTCATCATTATGACTGAAAACACAAATAAAGTAGTCTTTGGCGTTGACAGCTATTGCACTGAATGATTAACTCTGGTCAGGGAAAAAATTAATGCTACTCTATGACCCGTTCAAATGTCAAACATGAATATGTTGTATTCAGTTGGATTTTGGAGGACAATACTTACATTTCACACTGGAAGCAAACAGCGCAATTGTACTGTTTCCAAGGGTGTTTGTTATTCTGGCTCATGCCAGCCTGTTGCTTCACTTTTACCACCTTTGTCAAAACAAATCTCTCAGTTGTGTGGAGTCGGTTGTTGCTGTGTCTGAAACACTTGTCTCTTAATAATCCTGTAAATAGTTGTTATCTCAGTTTTATGTCTAAGCCACAGCTGTAGTCAACAATTTTTTCACTAACTATGACGTGAAACATTTTAATGCTCAAACAAAGATTTAAGACAAAAATCTTAAACATGGCAGATCTTGTTTTATAAAACTTATCTGTCACAGCAATAGTTAGGCACAAAATATTAGTATTAACCCTTCTCGTCCAGTTTTAGTTTATAACTTCATTATATTTTTTTTGTCCTTTAAGTAAAGTTGAGTTACTATATGAAGGCATTAATGTAGCTGTGTACTCGGATAGGGACTTCTGTACCCTGGTTTTACAAGCTGGCCATGATTAGATGCCCCTTTCTGACGAACAGCCAAGCAACCCCTCCATGGAGGAAGAACGTTTACTTCTCCCCACTGTCCCTCTGGTTATTGTTTTTTCCCCTTTGTTTTTTTGCACCAAAAAAAAAAAATCACAGTCCTGGTGGATAAGAAGCTGAACGCAAGCCAGCAGAACACCCTTACAGCAACGAAGGCCTGTATTAGCGAGTGTGTAGCCATCGCGTTGAGGGAAGTGGCAGTGCCTACTTGTTCAGTACTGGCAAGGCTGCAGTGGGCAAAGTGCGTCCAGCTTGGGCTTCCCGTTGACATTGGTGTACTGAAGCAAGCCCACTGGAAGGGCTTGCCAAGATGACATGAGGAGTAGAGCATGTGATGAAGGAGAAGCTGGGGGAGTGGGCTTATCCATTCTGAAGAAAAGGAGGCGAAGGAGGAGGGGAAACCTTCCTGCTGTCTTTGACTCTGTGATGGGGTGGGGAAGACAGAGAAATACTTCTCGCAGGTGCATAGTGCTTCCACATATTCCACTATGAAAAGTCAATAAGGGAAATCCTGATAAAGCTATTAGGAAAAAAATTTTCGCCATGAGGGATTTCAGACATTGGAACAGATTGTCCAGAAAGGTTGTGGCCTCTCCATCGTGAGAGCAATTCAAAACTCAATATGGCCCGAGGCAACCTGATCTATGTTGGCTCTGCAGTTGAGCTGGAGGTTGGATAAGATAATCTCCAAGGTCCCATCCAACCTGAATTATTGATTAGACTGTTGTTAGTGAGGTGAGAACCCTTGTAATCTTCTGTTTATAAATGCAGTGAAGGAGTTTTGCTTAGCTTTCAGTCCAGCTTGCCTGTTCCAGGAGTGTTTATACATGTTAAAAACATACAGACATCCCACAGATTTGATCTTGTGCTGTAGAAAGGTATGTATGGGGATGTCCTTCCTCACTTGTTCCTCTGAAGATTTAACACCTCTAATGGCTTCTTTTTTTGGAGATGTGAGGTAAATCAAACTAATTTTGAGGTAAATAACGTGTGCCTGAGTGTGTCTGTATCTGGGCGACTGGTGACTGCTGCTCTCATTTTACTGAGATTAAGCTCTTAGCAGACAGTTCTCTCTCTCGCCTGTGTCAGCAATGCACCTGGTTATTTCATTAACTGTAATAACAAGCAGGAGCATGCAAAATCAGCAGATGGTTGGATTTCTTCTTCCTAGGTCAAACTTTTGGATTTGCGTGTACCTGAATGCTCATGACGCTTTTTGTATTTGACTTTCAATGTTCACAGCAATTGGAAGAAAAAAGTGAGGATGAAGAGGATAAAGAGTGCTTAAAGCAAGCAATAACTGCCCTACTAAATCTTCAAAGCAGTATGGAACGGATATGCTCCAAAAGCCTTGCAAAACGAAGGCTTAGGTAAACATGTTTCCATTTTTCCTGCTTTCTGCTCTTAATGCTTTGCTATAAATCCAGGGCTCCCAGTTTCCTCTTTTAGTAAACAATGAACAAAATAGTTTGTGACAAGCCTGCTTTTTCAGAGGAAGTGACATCAAAGCCAAGATAATTTGTTATTGTTTTAAAACCGTTCTAAAACCGTTCTAATTTCTATGTGTCCTTGCATACTGGTAGTTGAAACGTTCTGAGAATTCACTGGTAAGTAGAAAGTTATGGCGTTTGTGGGTTAATTATGTTCAGATAATAAATATCCACCTAAAAATATTGTGAAAGTACGTTTCTGTGTGATTAGAAGGGAATGTTCTTGAATTTGAAACTACTTAATCTGAAGGTTTTTTGTGCAATGGCTCGTTAAAATTACCACTGGATAATAGAGATAAATGTATAGATAACTAGTACTCAGTTGCACCGTTGTAGCAAATTCTTGGATTACACTATCTGCTGTTTGATTTAATGCTAATATTTGTGCAGTTATTTACACATGTTAAAACTTCACTTTCGCTCTTAAAATTGTTTCAGTGTTTTCTTTGTCAAACAAGTACTGTGCTGCAAAGTGTAATCTTTAGGCTTGGACATGAATGCATTTAACAGTTTATTTTCTCTGAATGTGCTGCTTTCAAATTAATGCAGTCTAAAATTGTTTGTCGGCTATGGAAATGAGTGGTTTGTTAGACTGAGAAGCACTAACAGCTTGCCTGTGTTTAGGTAAAACATTTATTGCATAGAAAATAAGTAGAAAACTTATCAGATGAGGTGCTTAAGAGAAACATTAGTTAAGGCTTGCAATAGTGCTGATACTGAGTGCTGAAATTGCATTCTCAGTGGAATTCTCACCACTCAGAAAGATGATCTTGTGTTTTTGCTGTTAGTGGTGGTTGTGGTTTTTAAATACACGTATACTAATAGGCTGTCTTTCTCCCACATCCTTCACTGAAGTGAATCTGCATGCCGATTCTATACTCAGCAGATGAAGGGGAAACAGCTAGCAATTAAGAAAATGAATGAAATCCAGAAAAATATTGATGGTTGGGAGGGTAAGGACATTGGACAATGCTGTAACGAGTTCATCATGGAAGGAACACTCACGCGTGTAGGAGCAAAGCACGAGAGACACATATTTCTATTTGATGGCTTGATGATTTGCTGTAAGTCAAATCACGGGCAGCCAAGACTTCCTGGTGCTAGCAATGCAGAATATCGTCTGAAAGAAAAGTTCTTCATGCGAAAGGTACAAATCAACGATAAAGACGACACTAATGAGTACAGACATGCTTTTGAAATCATCTTAAAAGATGAGAACAGTGTTATTTTTGCTGCTAAATCGGCTGAAGAGAAAAACAACTGGATGGCAGCATTGATATCTTTGCAATATAGAAGCACGCTAGAAAGGATGTTGGATGTAACAATGTTGCAGGAAGAAAAAGAAGAGCAGATGAGATTTCCAAATCCTGAGCTTTATAGATTTGCAGAACCTGACTCTGAAGAGAATATTGTGTTTGAAGAAAACATGCAGCCCAAATCTGGAATCCCCATCATCAAGGCAGGAACTGTTGTCAAGCTCATCGAGAGGCTGACTTACCACATGTATGCAGGTGAGGCACTTCATTTATATAGGCAAAACTCAACGTGGTGACTAGTTTATGCTTCTCTTTCTGTGTTAAATACGTGCAGCAAAATATATAAAGTGTGTAGAAAGTGAATATGCTTTGCAGTGCACATATTCTAACATGCTTTTTGAGTTAAGGTTTTGAGGTCTAAATACGCATCTTTGTAGCTGTAGCGGTTAAAAATGAATCCTGTTTGGCTGAACATAGTGGGATATGCATGTGCATAAGGTTATTCTCATGTAAGGGATGGTGGGGGGCAGGGACCTGCAGGAATTGAGCTCTAGACAATACTTTTTCCTGTATGCCACAGGCTACCAGAATTGCCTTCCCTTGAGACTTCCAAAGCTGGGTGGCACATGAAACGCCAGCATTGCGGGAGAGAATTATAAGCCCAGTATTTTCAGTTTCAGGTTGTACTCTATCAGCTATTACTTGTGTCCGTGCTGGCATGTAATGAAAAGACCAAATATCAGCTTGCTAGAAGCAGTCACTTGCATAATTTGGCCTTGGAATTTTGCCTTAATCAGAATTTCAGTGGGGATTTGATTTAAGGACTTTTGACTTTGGGTTTCTGTTTGTGTTGAAGATACATCGAAGGCATTGATGTGATCATCCAGTCCAGCCTCAGTGTGTGGAGTTCTTCTTGATAATTTCCCAGGATTTTCCTAAGCTGTGCTGAAAAGCATGAGCTTGGGTTTTGGGGTTGGGTGTTTTTTTTTTTTTTTTATTCTACCTGTATGTCAGTTATTCTAAAATTTCATGCATCTTGGTATTAGTGCTTCTCATATTCAACTGTAGATTTTTTTTTTTCTTTCTTTCTTTTTACTCCTAAATGGTTCTTCTGCAGTTCAGTCCTGGATACCCTGCATAGACCAGGAATATTTGTTTGGAAGAAGTGGGGAGTAAGCAGAATATGATTAGTGTAGCTTAGTACTTTTGTTTATTTTTAAAATGCTTGTAAATACATCTGTTTACTCCATTACTTTTATTGCTCTTCTCCATATTTCCTTCAGTTGAGCTTTCCTAACATTTATTAGAAACCCAAATGCAATATCGTGCTGGCAGTTTCTACCAGAGCAGTTTTGTGCCTGTTTTCATTTTCTTGTAACTTTATAAACTTTTAGCTCTTGGCTTTGAATTTTACAGACATGATTTATGACATAATGTTATGGTTTTGGAAGTTAAAATAAAACAATTCAGCCTTAGAGAAAGGAAGACACCTTTTTTTTTTTTTATGCTAGCATTGTATTTGGCAGAGAATTAGCAAAAATAGTACTTCATTAGTGCCCTTGTGAACATTTGCTTTGCTTTGGCTAACTTGCACACCATTGAGAATTGCTCTTTCCACACACGCTGGGACTTTGGTGCCGTAGCTTTGGCATTGCTCCAGGTGCCAGCAGTGCTCTCCACGCATCGTCTCTGTCCAGGGAGCCATAAACTACATTCTCTGGTTCCAAAAAACAGAAAGGCCTGTTGTGAAGGAACATGTGGCTTGTTGAAATATCTCTTGTATTGTTTTTTTGCATCTGCATGTCTTTTTGGCCTTTCTAGCACATAGGACATCAGGGAAGAATTCAGGTCAATTGGTTAGATCCACCTTCGTCCACGGTCATTTAAAACCCTGCTTGTAACAGCCCCTATTTAATATAGCTTTAAGTAGCTTGCTTGAAGCCTAACATTGTAGGTAGGTGCGACATTGACCAAACTATTATATGATAAAACTGAGAACATGGGTACTGTGAGATAGGCTGAAAGAGTTTGACCAAAAGAATAAAAATGGTTGTCTTGTGGTGTATGTAGCCTGTCTTTGTAGACTTAAAGATTTTAGTGCAACGTACATGGACCTGGTGCTGAATTGCTAGGTTGCACATCATTTCTCAACACCCTTATCTTTCATTGTGTACTTTCTGTTTTATAATTGGTTTTCTATGAGGAAAAATGTCATTGTTCTAACCATTCTGTACTGTCTTTTCTACGGGAACAAAGAAATAGCGATATAGTGACTCAGCCAAAAATGCTCTGTTGTACAGGAAATAAGGTCCATTTACTATGTAAATCATTCAGTGTTTTGTTGCATTTTATGAGATGCAGTGAGTACGGCAACAACTTTCCATAGTAACCCTTTAGCTCTTCTTTCATACTTGTATCAGCTGAGTTCAAGGCTTCTGTTTTGCTTGGAGACGTGGGAAGATGAGTACTCTGGTGATATCTAGCCAAAAAGCTACAGACTGTAGAAGTGCTTTTCTTGCCCCACGTAGGATTGTGTACGTGTGATTGTCATCTTAAAAGAATTTATTGACTTTATATTCATATGCCAGAATAGAAAGCCCTTAGTTTTCTGAGGCGACTTTTCTCAAATACGGTATGACTGGTTATGGCAGACCTTGATCTGACAGTCTAAAGAGAGAGAAGTCACAGCTATGGTAAATATGAGGTTTTTATCTTTGTAGGTGAAATACTATAAGGAATAATTACAGATATAATTGCAGAGGTGGTACCAATTTGTTGCAAGTAGCTGAAGAGCGGTTTAGTTGGTTGCATATTGAGGAGTATATGGGCTGTGTTCACATGGTAGTCAAATCAACTCAACTTTTTTGTCATCTATGAAGATCTACACAGTCCATCTCATTTTTAGATACAGGTGTTGGACCTTTTATTTTTCTTCCCTCACCTCCCTGACAATGCGTAAACCAGGTTATCAGCTGAAAGATTTCTCTGTTTTGCTGTGGAATGGGGACAGCCTGGCAGCCTAGCTGTAACGAAGCAGTGCTGCCGGGGGTAGGAGGCATCCAGCCACCACGAGAGCTGGGAGAAGGGAGACAGCCCTGACGGCCACCTGGCCGCAAGGTGCAGCAGACTGTCCAAACTGTCCTGTGGTGGAGCAGCAAAATAGGGAGAAATCTCCTCTGCAAAAGCAGCTTTCCATATATTTTTACATGAGAGAAACTGCCCTTCAATTAGAAATTTGCGTTGTGACCCTATTTGCATATTCTGGTGGGTTTTACTTGTTTTAATGTGTTTCTGCATTCATTATCTCCTCCTTTGCCTGATTCTTGTTTAAGAGCAGCTGGGTTAGGTGGTAGCAAGATTTGAAAGTCGTGGCAATTTTTTTTATCTACAGGGCAGTGCTCTTCTATTTTTAAAGCTTTGATATGTTAAGAGTGCTTGTGCGTCATCATAGTGTCCGTTTCCTTTCTTAAGGAATTCAAGGGTGATTATTTATAAATCCTTGTAGAACAAGTTATTGTTCTTTTTAGCTTTCAAATTGGCTGTATTGAAGAGAGAATTATCACATGAGCAGACATCCTGACTAACTAGTGTTGTCTGTATTTTTTTTAACACTTGCTTATATATTGTACACTATTTTGAGTTACAGATTTTGCTAGTAAGATAACAAGGTTATCTTTGATTTGCTGATCTACTTCATTTGAAATTCAATATGTATTGTGGATTTAAAAACTGAGCCTACCTGTAAATAACAATAGCTATGACTCAGAGCTTGCAGTGATCTGAAAATATTAATTGCTATGGAGGCTTTCTTTTTCATGTAGACAAAATCTGTTTAGGGTGGATGCTGTGTACAGAATGCAAGCTGTGAAAACATGAGTTACTGTGCTTACTTCTGTACTTATTTTTTAGGACAACAAAAATTGTGTATTTTTGTGATGAGGATGATGGGGACAGGGATGACATTCTACATGCAAAAGGATTTGGAGTTTTGCCTTTGAAAAGGATTTTAGACTGTACGGTTTCAAGGAGAGGTGGGAGAGGCGTTATGATAAGAAAAATGGAGTAATGAAGGACATAGAGATGGTAAAGCAGAATAGTCAATTGTTTAAGAAATGAGAATTAGTGTACAACAGAAATGCAAGGAAATGCTGTGTTACACAATACGCTGTTAATCTGTACAACATATTACAGTAAACTGTTGCCCAAATGAAGAGCTTAGTAGGATCTAAGAAAGGTAGAATGTTCACTCAAATGGACAAGATGCCGGTAAATAGTTAAGGGTGATTTTAAAAAAAGCTCTTAAAACCCCATCTTCCAGGAAACAAGTCTAATGGCTAAATATAGTGTTAGGTCAAATAATGCAGGTGGTTTTTTTCTTCATTACAGCCTATAGGAACTCCTGCTTCAAGTCCTGTGTGCTCCTCTTCAGCCACTCTGTGTTAGAAAAATTACCAGTTGGGGGTTGTTTTTAAACTCTGTATATGGATTTAATATGCAAAGCCATTGCAACCTGCTCATTAATTTTGTTCAGTGATAGCAATGTTAACCTTGTTTCTAGTCAGCTCTGCGCAGTGCCAGCGTGCTGTCACTGCATTTCCTCATACTTGAAAACAAATGGTTTTGCTTTTGTAATTAAGGAAGACACTTTGGTTTTCTGTTTTGAATACTCGCTTGTTTTGAAAACACATTTGAATATTTTACATGAACTGATATGTAATTAGTCAATTTAAATGAAATCTGTTGATTTTCTTGAAGTGAAATAAATATAACCTCGAAGTATAGCTGTCAGCTGAAAAAATATCTAGCCTGCTTTAACCACGACTGGTTATCATTTGTACCAGTTTAAAGTTCTCCCTTGAAGAGGCCATTTCTATCCAATGCAAAGTTACTTGCTGTGTCTTTTGAGTTATCTTGTCCTGATCATTGTCAAAAACAAAGTTGTTTACTAGATGGCTCATAAATAAAATAATCTATTTATTCTTTTCAAAGTTGTTGAAAAAGACTCCAGTCTTTCAATAATTGAAGGGAAAGAAAAAGTCATTGGTTTGAATTTTCAACAGAATAAAAATTGTTTTTAAATTCTGCTTTGTATTGCTATTTTAAGAGGTTCTGAATTGTTACCAAAGCAATTTTAATTTACATCATCTTCTCTGTAAATTGATAGGCCGGCATCCTTAATTCTAAAGGATACCTAAAGTTATTTTAAAGTATAAAAAAAAAAATGAGGTAACTGCTGACACGAGCATAAAATTATTCTTTATCTTAGATCCCAACTTTGTTCGGACTTTTCTCACAACATATAGATCCTTCTGTAAACCTCAAGAGTTGCTGAGTCTGCTAATAGAAAGGTATGCCACTGTTCAAAATGTTGTTCATACGAAGTGCAATTTTTTTTCATTTTAATTTTTACTTGGAGTAGAGTTTGTAAGATTCTTGTTTTCCAGTTGGTTTTGATTCACTCCAAACACTTTTTAAAAAGTTGTCAGATTCAAGGATTGCAAGTAAAACATGTAAGTGATATTCAGAAGCTTTAGGGTTGTTCAGGTAGCTCCAGTAACTTCCAGCATCCCGCAGTTTTGTCTTTGAAATCTGTGTTATTACTGAATTTAGCAATCTTCCTATGTGCTTACCAAAACGTAAGATTCTGACATGTGGAAACGTTCTGAATTTCGAGCTATCTTTAATCAACATTTTATTCATGCATGCTGTGAGTAAGATTAGTGTAATAGGAGCCTAGTGCTTACACCCATCTTCTGTGCTAGATTTGAAATTCCAGAGCCTGAGCCAACAGAAGCCGATCGTATTGCTATGGAGAATGGAGACCAGCCTCTTAGTGCAGAGTTAAAAAGATTTAGGAAAGAGTACATTCAGCCTGTGCAGCTACGGTGAGTATTGCATCAATATGAGCCAAACTGACTTCCTTTAAGTCGTTTGAAGTACCATCTTTTGGATGCAGTGGCTCTTTGTGATACCAGCAGCCTTTCTTGTACATGCTTTGATAGAGAGCGTGCATGGGAAGTCAGCCATTTTGACCTTGCTACTGGAAAACCTGGCGGGAATTTGAATTTATGGCGTGAAAAGCCGTGGGAAAGGCTCGTGCTGAGTTTTAGACTACTAGTGTGCAAATTAGTTTCTCACACTCACCATTTTTTTCAATTCATGTTTCTGCAAGGCTATACAGCATAAGTGTGCTACAAAGATGTAGGTAGAGAACATTTTAGATAATGTTCTTTTTATGAACAATAGCATTACTCTGACTTCTTTGAATTTAAAGTAGAAAAATGCTCATAGATGGTTACTGGTGAAATGCAGATAGTAGAATAATTGCATTTGGTCTGCTCATTCTGCTATTCCTGTGAGCCCTTGCCTACCAAAAGCCTTGAAATGCTAGATATGAAGATAGACTGTATTGTCGAGTGCTTACTTATCCTTTACTTTTGCAGAGTATTAAATGTATGTCGACACTGGGTAGAACACCACTTCTATGACTTTGAAAGAGATGCTGATCTTCTGCAACGTTTGGAGGAATTCATTGGAACAGTAAGAGGTACTTATGGTTTCTTAAGTGCTGGCATTTATCATAAAGCATCCCTTTTCAAAGGTATGGAATGGGATCCCTTTTCCTTTCACTGAGCAGATAAAGAAAACCAGGACCGACTGCTTATTAAATACTTCACAAAGAACATAAAATAAATCTTAATTTAAAAAAAAAAAAAACAAACAAAAAAACCCAACAAAAAAACCCCACTATTATTCAAAGTCTGGCCCCTGTTCAGAAGAATGAATGTTATTTACATCCTGATAAACAAGTATTGGTTTTGTTATAAAGGGACTGAAATAATGCAAAATAATAAGAACTGATTAATGATCAAGACAGAATAATTGGTTTGATTGTTCTCTTAAACTATACATGGGTAATTTTTGTAAAAGTTTGATGGTGGATACCACCCTTTCTTTGAAGTAAGGGTTTTCCAGCTATTTCACGGTGCATATTAGACCTGTAGGACACCTTCCATTTGTGACTGTACAGACCTTTCCTGTTACCTTGTAAGAAAAACTGAGATAGTTATATGAGCAGTTTGTAGGAAAATATTATGTTAGAGAAGTATTTAGTGGTTATTTAGCAATTGAAAAGAGGGGGAGAATGAGCCAGCTAGTTTAATGTGGATTACTGATAAATTTTCAATGGACTTGCTATCTCATGCATGAAATTCTTACGGTGTAGAGCTAAACAGGCATTTGGCCTTTGGGTTTTATTCTGAGCTTTGATGCTAAATGCAGTAGAGGGAGAAGCTTCTCCCTGTTTGTTATTGTGCCCTTCTCTGTTATCTGAGGTACACATATACTCTTACCCAAAGTATAAAGTTCAGGGTGTTTACAGAAGTGCATTTTGGGTGTAATTTTTGGTTCCCATAAACTCATTGTAAAGTCAGAAAAGAAAGGAAAACACCCGATTTGGTGCAAGAGCCTAATTTGGGTGTTCTTAATTGCTTCAGCAAATTTGGTGTGCTCAGTATTGGCTGTTGAGGAATTCTTCTTTATATGTTTGAATGCTTTGAGACTTGCGTGAGAACACCACTTATGTAATTCTAAAGAATATATGGTTGCTTCGATTTAGTAGATTTTGGCTTTAAATCCAAAGATTTCTAAATTATACTGACCTCTTTGGAAAAACAGTATTGAGAGTAACTAAATAGTAATTTTCTCTCTATGTGCCAGGCAAAGCGATGAAGAAATGGGTCGAATCAATCACAAAGATAATCAACCGGAAAAAGCAGGCACAAGCCATTGGGCCAAGTCACAACATTACTTTTGAGAGCCCACCTCCGGCAATTGAATGGCACATAAGCAAACCAGGACACACAGAGACTTTTGACTTGCTCACTTTGCATCCAATAGAAATTGCTCGGCAGCTCACTTTACTTGAGTCAGATTTTTACAGGTAACTTTCCTCCATTGAAAAACACATGACACAAACCAAAATATTCTCCAGCATGAAATTGTTTCTGCGGGCCCCTGCTCTGAAGCCCCACGGTAGGTCAAGGGACTTTACCAATGCTGTATATTAATTGCTATTTTTTCAGAAAAAAAAATCTAAAAAACAATATTTGCCTTATCCTCCCCAAGTTAACGTGCAGTACATGTGACTGATGCGTACTGTTAATTGCATTGTGCTGCAGGTTTCTCCTGATATTTTCTGAGTAGATCAATCTTTGAGAAGTATGAACATTAATTAAATCAGTTTTCTTCATATCCTAGTTTGTGAAGCAAATTATGGACCGTGTCAGATCTCACCAGCTGTCTGTGAGAGGTTGTTCAGACTTTGGAAGCTCACATTTTATTATGGTGAATGAGATGTAGGCTTCATTCTTCATTTAGATGAACAGAGGTGGTTAATAGTCAAATAAACTAAGAAATATTTACACACTGAAAAAGAAGCATACCAGTCACTTAGTCATGTGGGGAGCCTAATATTATAGAAGTGATACCTTAAGAATTTATTTCCAAATATTAATTCCAAATTCACTGGAAATAAAGAGGTTTTGGGAAAATAATATCTTCTTTCCTGCTTTTAATTACATTTTTTGATACATGCATCTGCTTTTCTAGAGCTGTGCAGCCATCTGAACTAGTTGGAAGCGTGTGGACAAAGGAAGATAAAGAAATTAATTCTCCCAACCTTCTCAAAATGATAAGGCATACAACTAACCTCACTTTGTGGTTTGAAAAGTAAGTGACTTTCCTGAATCTGCACCTACTCCATTTCTGGACATTTACAGTCCATTCAGAAGTATACTGTGAAAAATTCTGTTCTGGGAGAATTCCAGCTTTAAGTCGTGGTTAGATGCTACAACTGGTCCCTGCAAGAATTTTACCATAATGCTCTCAGCTTTGTATTCTTAGACTATTTTCAAATGTTTATTCTCTAAACATTTTCAAAACTGTGTCAAGTAATTTGATAAATTTTTCAGATTTGTTTGTGTTACAACTTAATATTTGACTTTGGAAAACTCATCAACACTTCAATACAAAATCAAATGTTCTTGTGTATTTAGATGCATTGTAGAAACAGAAAACCTAGAGGAAAGAGTAATTGTAGTGAGCCGGATAATTGAGATCCTGCAAGTTTTTCAAGAGCTAAACAACTTTAATGGTGTCCTTGAGATTGTCAGTGCTATGAACTCCGCAGCAGTGTATAGGTTGGATCACACATTTGAGGTACAGTGAAATGTTTTCCATTTTTGGTATGGAAGTGTAATGCAGTGCACCTTAGCTACACTAAATGCCTGTCTTTTCAGTAAGCGTGTCCTTCAAAGAAGGAGCAAGGAAGGTAAATGCCCCAACAAATGAATCAATCAGGGTGTAATAGAGAGGGGTTATTTTCTTGGTTTCAGAAGCAAGAAATCAATCCTCACTTAAGAAAGGCAGAAAAAGGTAGCAAGATCCTGAGATGGTGGGGCACTGTCCTCATGGTCACGGATTTAAATATCAGTGGGAGACCATTACTCTCAGTATTGTTCCTGGGCTACACCTTTACCCTGTCTTTCCAAACAACCTGTCTCATCTCTCTTTTTAGCAAATTCCAAGTCGCCAGAAGAAGATTTTAGAAGAAGCTTATGAGCTGAGTGAGGATCATTATAAAAAATACTTGGCAAAACTCAGGTCCATTAATCCTCCTTGTGTGCCTTTTTTTGGTAAGTACGTTTGGTTTGAATGAGCTGTATCATGCATAAATATTTGGAAAGTATTGAGCTAGGGCATTAAACAGAGTATGAAAAAAGTGAGAAGTCAGTTTTAACAGGACAGTTGGGTTTGAATTTCAGGTGCCCAGACATTAATTGCATGTATGTGAAAGAAAAATTAAAGTGACTATTAATTGCAGATGTTATTTGCAGTAAAAATAAGTATATCCGCGATATCGTATTTACATATTTACTCATTTTTACTCTGAATGTGGTTTGAACTGTGTTGTGACCATAAATGCCTTAAATGGAAGGTGGTCACATTAGAAATATTATTGCCATTGACTAGTAGAGAAAGAAGGACCCCCTTCCCCATCAAGAATTCAAAAAAATAAAGCTAGAGTTTTAATTTTTATAGCTTCTTATAACTACAGTCTTATTTCTATTAAAAAGTCTTATTTCTGTAAAAACAGAGTTTGGGAAGAAAGCCTCTTTATCATCAGCTTAACAGTTGTTTCAAGTAGATTGCTTGGAATTTCTGACATTTAGCAAATTATGAAGTTAAGCATGTGGCATTCCTGTTCTTTAGCAAGCTACTTGGATGTTTGCTGCAAATCAGTTCCAACTCTGGATATTACACTTGTCCAGCATAGGCTTCAGGCCAAAACTGAAAGAAAATAGTGTTGATGGCTTTTTTGGCCTTTTACAGATTGGGGAAAGATATACTCCAGAGCTCTGCAAAGAAAGATAAGATCAACTAAGAAACCTTCTGTCCTGCTGCAGAGATGAGTAGAGGTTAGCAGGATCACACGTGAATAGCTTCAGTTATTTCTTTCAAGTTATACTTAGAAGAGTCATAATGACAGTTCCAGATATATTATCCGTGGATTTGAAAGCACTCTTTTCCTTCTAATCTTCAAATGATTTGATGCAATTATGAAGCCAGGAGTGGAGAGTGGAACAGAAAAATAAAACCTGAAAACAATTTTTTGGAGCTTAGCTGGCGTCTCTAATGGAGTAGAGCTGAATTGAGACAGAACAGTTGAGAGAAAGCACTTGAATTCAGTGTACTCTTGTCTTGCAAAATGCTAGCAGTGTTCAGTTGTGTGAGCTTCCTAAACAACAGAAAGATGCATAGACTTTGAGATTTTGATGCAAAAAAGGTAGCTTTCTGGAAAAGGTATATTAAAATATTTAAATTGTTGCCCTTATTTGAAAATTAGGTGCGATTCTCTTACCCTAACAGAGAATTTTTCTAAATAATTAGAATGCACAAATGAAATTCTTTAAGAATTCTTTGTATTCCAGTCATGTGACTTCCTCCTTGTTTTGTATTATATGTTGAGAACCTCTTCTGTGTGCTCTTTAGGGATTTACTTAACTAACATTTTGAAAACAGAAGAAGGCAACCCTGAATTTCTAAAGCGACATGGGAAAGAACTTATAAACTTCAGCAAGAGAAGAAAGGTAGCTGAAATAACAGGAGAGATACAGCAGTACCAGAACCAGCCATATTGTTTAAGAGTGGAATTTGACATCAGGGTAAGTGGCATTATTTCCTTGAGTTCTTGCACTGAGCTGCTTTTGTGGTGACTCTGTCAGGTGATAGACCATAAGCATAGACTGAACTCACATAGATTCAGTCAGACTGAATCAGACACAAGCAGAAGACCTCTATCAGGTCTCACTGTAAGAAGGGGCAGAGGCTCAATGCTTGCAGTTTGGTGGGTTTTGGGGTTTTTTTTTCCCAGCTATTGGGATGCTGGTAGATAGATCTTCTTACTGATCAGTGTTAAACAGGAACAGAAACTACCAGATTCTCAGTGTCATTCACTCAGTTGCGTTTATTTGTCCAGTGAGCTCACTTGTCTTTTTCCTCCTCTGTTACACTGCCTTTATGTTTCCAGGTTTACCTGACAGCACTGTGTTTACATCACATGTTGGTGATGATGCTCACATTTTTCTTTCTCCTGACATTTGTTCTCCTTGATCTGTGGTGTTCTCTAAGCAGTCCTCTCTCTCTTGTTTGCTTTCCTTTCTTCCTTTTCTTTTGTTTTTTTTTTTGTTTAAATATCTTTTGAGCTATATACTTACAGAGAGTCATAGGACAGGTTATCTTATGAGATTCTGCAAGATTTTCTTTTGTTATTTGTTCTTCTCAGTGTTTGACAGAATGCATTGTGAGAGCAGTCTTCCCCTGCATCAGTGTAAAGATGGACTACACATACAGCTTCTTCTGACGGTGTTTGAGCTAACCTGGTCTGATTTTTGCACTGCAGAAAGTATATAGGGTACTTGCATAGCTGGGTTTCAGGCCAAACATAGCAGTAGCAATGCCCAGCAAAGGGCTGGCAACAAACAGATTTAATAACCTCAAAATCTATCATTACTTCTGACTCCAGCATTTTCTCTCTTCTCTGGAACAGTTGGGATCATTTGTGCAGTAGAAACAAACAGCACTAAGCTACTAAGAAGTAGCTTAGCTGACAAGTTTTCTACCTTCTTGTATTTCAGAGATTTTTTGAAAACCTGAATCCAATGGGAAACAGCATGGAGACAGAATTTACAGATTATCTGTTCAACAAGTCACTAGAGATAGAGCCACGAAATGTCAAGCCTCCACCAAGATTTGTTAGTATTCAATTTATTTTTAAATTTTTTTCAAAAAAATGCTTACATTTGTCTTTCACAGATAGCAGAAGTCATTTTAGATCTCTAACTTCATAAAGCTACATTTAGGTGATCTTGTGGCCTTTTGATTTTGTTTGATATTATCTTTTTTGTCATTTCAGCCCAAAAAATACAGCTATCCTCTCAAGTCCCCAGGTGTTCGTCCCTCTAATCCAAGGCCAGGTACCATGAGACATCCTACACCCCTGCAACAGGAGCCAAGGAAAATTAGTTACAGCCGCATCCCAGAGAGCGAGACTGAAACTACAGCATCTGCACCAAACTCTCCCCGAACACCTTTGACCCCTCCCCCTGCTTCTGCTACTTCAAGTACTACAGATGCCTGCAGTGTGTTTGACTCGGATCCTTCAAGTCCTTTTCATGCAAGTAGGTGCTGATAGATAGTCTACCAAGAATGTGCGTATTATATTTTGTGGTGTTAAACAGGTGAAATCATGCTTAGTCTTCTAAAGTAACTATAGAAATAGTTGCTTTTGTCTCCTTGCAGCAGCAAAAACTTTCAGTGTGTTTTATTCCTTTTTTAAATAAGTTTTTATTGTAAAGGGAGAAACTGAACAGAATTAGGTGTGTTACATAGACAGTATTACATGTCTGTGGAGAAACTGTCAAAACAGAAGGCAGAGATATATCTCTAGTGCCCACATATGTCCCAAACAAACATTTGTGGGATTTACTGCCATAGATAGATGTGGTGAATGTATTTGGTGCAATTTGGAGTATCTGTTTGATGGTGAACAATGAGAATAAAAATGAATGTTTTGTGGGTGCCTTATTCTACTGTCTGCCATTCTGACTTGGTTTCAGTGCACAGGGATGGTTTTCCTGCAGAACTTAAAATCAGTATTTCCCTGCTTTAAATCCATCAGGACCCATCCACACCATTTTTCTTCTGTCTTCACCAACATACAAGGAAGCTCATATTTTAGGGTGTGCTTTCAGTAATTTATAGTCGACATAGCCTCCTTTCGTATATGAGGGCTTTCAAAGGAAGTACAAGGTTAGTCCTGTGTTCAGCTGGTTGCCAAAAGGAGGTGAAATGACTTGCTAAAAGCAGAAGTTGCTTAACAGAGCAGCGACATTGCTGAGTGTCCAAGCCAGGTCTCTGGAATACCTCTTCAGAAGAAGGTATTTCTTCATTGTTGGGTTGGCCCATCGACTGCAGGATATTGTTTTAGTGCTGTTGTGATACAAGAACAACTTTGTGGTGTGGTTTTGGTCTTGAGGATTACTTAAGAATGTGCAGGAACTGAAGGCCACAGAGATTATTGCAGCTCAGAAAAGTAGTTTGTCTGGAAGCTGCAAGTTAGAGGGTTGTTTCATTGTCTAACACCTTCTTGATTCATGCTGCTTTCTGTGAGCAATTACTTTATTATTTATAAATGACACCTTTATTGGCAGCAATAAAGGAAATATACTGAGTTGAATAAAAGTTCATTATTATCAGGATTTTTTTTATGTCCACTAGGATCTGCTTCTGTCTCATCCATAAACTTTACCAAAAATTCAGATGAAGCTCATGTCCCCCCTCCAGTTCCTCCACGAAGACGACCAGAGTCTGCCCCAGCTGAATCCTCTCCATCAAAAGTAAGTAAGGAGAAAAAAGGGCATTTTTTCTGGGAGCAGAGGGCAGGGTGTGATAGAAAAGTAAGTCTTAAAGATAGTACATGCATTTTTGAAGAACTGTATGTGAAAGAGTAAGCAGCCGTGTATTTCAAGCCTTCACAGCTCTGCCTCCTTACGTCCTGATCCCAAAAGAATGAAAATTAACAGATGGGACCTAAATTTAGGGTTAGAAATGTCTCTTGTTCACTGATCCACTATGCTCAGGCCCTCACATTGCCTGTGAGAACTTGAGGCTTCAGGCAGATGTTTCCATCTGCGATAATTGTCCCAGAGTATCATTTTGGGGTGTATCAGTCGGGGTAAAGAACTGAAGAATAATAATGATGGAAAGTGATGTACTCAGTCCTCTGAAAACATTCATTAGAATATTTGACCCTGATGCTGTGGTGGTCAGTGCTTTTTTTCCCTTCCTGATTACCTGTCCTGTCTGCCTGCCTGCTTGAGCCATTGCTACATTTTCCTTTTGCATTTGTCTGGCATTTGGGATCTGATCCAGCCTTTGTTGCAGACAGTGTCACATGTCTCTTGATTTCAGTGGAAGCTGGTTTGTGACTTCAGAGAATTGGGTGGATTTGAAAATCCCACTCAAAATTACTTCGAAGCATGTTTGTCTTTGAAGAGGGCTTTGTATATGGCTCTTCAGCAAGTTGTTCTCGGACTACAGGTGACTATGCTGTCAGCCAGCAGAGTTTAACACATCATGTTCCTACCAAAATGTAATTGAAAACATCACATACATGATAGGGTGTTGGATACCCTGTCACTGTCACTGTGGTCTGCAGCTTGGGAACTGTTCGCTTCAATAATTTTGACTACTTAATTCCATCTTCTGAGCATAGTGTTTGGTTTGGTTTTTTTTTCCCTGTTCAGCATCATCCGCCTCTCCCTTTTCCCCATTTTCTTGGAGAAATATCTGGTGTTATTACCCACCCCAGGTGCTTGTTACTGGGGAGGTGGTGGAAGATATCCACACCTACCCAGCAAGCAGACCTGGAACTAGCATGAAAATTGTTGTGTTGACCATTCTTTGCCTTGCTTTTGTCCCTCTCTTTGCATCTTCAGTCCTTCCATCCTTGGCTGTTAACTCGTATTTGATATACCCCTGCTCTCCCCCCCACATCCAGTCTCTGTCTTTTCTGTCCACATCACTCTCAGAAACATGTTTTTCAGGCACCACCACTCTCTTTTGCTTCCTTACTGCCCATCTTCATTCTGCACCTGCTTGCTGTGCCTCCTCTTTAACTGGATAAGAGCAATCTGCAGGGCAGGAGCTCTGCTTCCATTTCACAGTAGGGTCCTGTTCTTTACTGCCACTCTAAGATTTTATTCAATGAAATGTTTGTATACCTCAGATTACTTCTGCGCACCTGGACAGCCCACCAGCAATCCCTCCTAGGCAACCAACCTCTAAAGTGTATTCACCAAGGTACTCAGTGCCTGACCGGACCTGCATCTCTGACCCCCCTGAAAGCCCTCCTGTGTTACCACCACGAGAACCTGTGCGAACTCCAGATGTTTTCTCTAGCTCACCACTACACCTCCAACCTCCACCACTGGGGAGAAAGAGCGAACTTGGTAACACCTTTTTCCCAAGCAGTCCATCTCCGTTTACTCCCCCTCCCCCTCAGACACCTTCTCCACATGTAGCACGGAGGCATCTTCCATCACCACCTTTGATACCGCAAGATGTGGACCTCCATTCTGTTGCTGGACCGCCTGTTCCTCCACGACAAAGCACTTCTCAACATATCCCAAAGCTTCCTCCAAAAACTTACAAAAGGGAGCACACACACCCATCGATGCATCGAGACGGACCACCGTTGCTGGAGAATGCCCACTCTTCCTGAACTGTCCCTTGCGCTGGGAGTCGCATTTTCCTGGTGCTACGTCTGTTGCTGGCAATGGATGCACTGAACCTGGTGGTGCCAAGGAGTTGGGATGTGTATGCCAAACACTAAAAACTCTCCAATAGATTTGAAATGCAGTGTACAGAAATGGAATTGCAAAAACAGACGTTCTAGTGGAAAAACCGGTTAACTTGCTATTCTTGTTTTAGTATGCAGGACTTTGTTCTAAAGTAATTGGACAACTGATTGTACCAGAAAACAGACTTGAGAGACTTCTTTGGCCAATGAGCAGAGACTGTGTTTGTGTAATGATCAATAATGTCCAGTACAGGAAGGAAAACAGTCTTGTATCCATCAGTTCCATACAGTGGCACAGTTTTTGGAATGAAAACATTATGCACTTTTTTTAAATCTCAAACAGGGAACTTTATATCCTTCTTAATTTTCCTTTGCTTTACTCCCTGCTTTAAAATACCTTCCTAAAATTATGAGGAGGACTGTGAGGAAGATCTGTGGTACCTGACCGAGCTAGAATTAAGGCAAAGCACTGTACTGCGGTCCTGTTTACAAGTTGTTACAATGAGTAGTAGGGGGTACCTAGGCTTCACCAAAGAGGTACTTTATTATTATTTTCTGAAATATTATGGTGCCAGTTCAAAAATAAATTTTTGCCAGGAAGCATAATGTCTAATTATTGCTTTCTTTAGATAGAGCAGATGAAAGTCTTACATCATTAAGATGACAGTGAATTTTTTTTAGAAAGCAGCACTATCATCTGAAGTAAATATACTACTACATTTAGAAGACTGTTAATCTCTGCTAGGTTATGTCACGCTCTTTTTAAGGTTTACTGATAATCCATTTCATGGCTAGTAGCTATTCTTTTTCAGTCATGCCATGAAAACAGTCACTTGTGAAAAGGAGCACTCACTGGTCAACTTCCATAGCTATTGTCATGTTTTACTAACAATAGATTAATCAGCATACATAGAATTGCCTTGCAGTTGCATAAATCATGTGTATATAGTGAACGTTGCATAAATATACTTGCAGATTGTTTTTAATTTAATTGAAATAAAGATACAAATATGTTTGGCTGACATATGTTAAATTATTACATGGACAAATGTACAACTCAGTTTTTCAGTTAAGCACTGAAGGGGATAAAAACACATGTTGTGGTACATACTTTTCCTAGTTCAGTGTATGTATTTTAGTAATAAGAGTCTAAAGAGGAGTCAGTTTTGGCATGTGTTACAAAGTAATAATTTAGTAATATTTGAGAAGCTAGGTTACTCCCAAAGTGAGTTATTATAAGTTATAAAACTTGTCACACCTCCTGTATGACACTTGTTAGAAAAATTCAAACTTGCGTTAATCTTTACAGTAGCTTTCTATGTCCAAAATACACATGATGGAACATGTACTGATATAAGTATCATGACATGGATTATCCATAAACCTGTGTACTGCTCTTCAACTCTAGACAATACTGTGACAGTAATGCATGGCAGTTATTGAAGAAAAGAAGCTCTATAATCTCCACTACAGTATGTAGGTGAAGCATGAACTATCTCATCTTCAGTTAATATGGCTCATGGGTCAAAGTAAAATTCTGTCACATTTCCTCTTTGGAAGAATACATTTCAGTGTCTTGGAAAGCTGTGTCATTAGAGATGGTGTTAGTCGAATTATGATGGAAATCACCTTTTTTTAATGCTTTCTGCAATGCTGTTGATCAGTGCCCCTTGGTCCTTTAGTGTGGTCATTACATTTTAGGAAGTGTTCTGATTTCATCAACGAGAACAGCAGTTTTCATCATAGTCAAATGTTGAAATTTGTCAGTTGTATTCCTTCTCTGATGTCTTTAACAACATTGTTTTGAAATGTTTTCCTGGCAAAAGAAGAAAAAGTGAAGATCTCTCGACCTTGGCTTCAGAGGAGAACGTTATATGGGAGCTTTGTAAAAACCCTCAAGCTACAGGGGGCGTAGTTTACGTTATTGGTTCTTTGGATATAAACACCATGATGGGCATACCGTTGGCAATGTCATCTAAATTATTAGCTCGTCAGTGGATTATCAGAGAAAACTCCTTAAATTTAGACTTTCTGATCTGTATCTCTTCTTCTGTATGCTCTTGTCTGTGCTGTTTTGCAGCCAAGGCAGACCAGGCAGAAGGAATGATCCAGTGGTTAGGTTGCTCAGCTAGAAGGAGACCTCACATGGATCCTGCTAATCAACAGATTTCTTGTATATCAGTAGGTCTTTGTTTCCCTTTTTGAAATGGGGAATGCTGTTTTGCATCTTTGTGGTTGAGGATAAATGTCCTTTACTGGTGAGGTACTTGGACAATGGGTGATAATGATCACCATGTAAGAACCTAACTTAAATGTGCTTTGGAGCCCAGCAGAATGGGTCAGTCATACAGTGCACAAATCATGGCGTTGACACAGCTGCAAACAGAAAAGATAGGGTGAGAATCAAACCTATTGGATTTAGAATAGGAGTTTTGAGTACAACTGCTAAGCCACTGGTTTGTCTAATGTTTAATCTGGAATGACTTCTTATTTGGACCATCTTTGCATTAGTGACAATAGTTTTCACATAGAAAATGAAATCATTTTAATGATGCTATCTGACTCCTTGACAAAATGACCCTGGATGGTCTGGTGTGGCCTGGACAATGAAACGTGCTTGTGTGGAGGCTGAGTTGCTGTATTACTCTAGAGAGTTGCTGTGTTACTCTAAAGTGCTGATGTATGGCTAAAAGTCAGCCTAAACAACTGCAAACTGTGTAGGCAGGGTTATAGAGGTCGGCAGAACCTCATAGGTGCGGTACTTAACAATTTGTGCTGTTTCACCTCAAGGTTTCTACTTTATATATAGTCTAGTGCAACAGTGTTCATTTTCTTCCAGAGCGTCATGGTTGTGTGTTAGCTCAGAAAAGCCCTCTGGGAATTTGGAAGTGCTAGGATTCCACATGCAAGGTCCTGGATCGGAGCAACCCCTGGTATCAATACAGGCTGAGGGATGAAGGGCAGGGATGCAGCCCTGCCGAGAAGGACTTGGGGGTACTGGTGGATGAAAAACTGGACATGAGCCGGCAACATGCGCTCACAGCTCAGGTGGCCAACCATATCCTGGGCTGCATTAAAAGAAGCATGACCAGCAGGTCGAGGGAGGTGATTCTGCCCCTCTGCTCTGGTGAGACCCCACCTGGAGTACTGCGTCCAGCTCTGGGGTCCTCAGCACAGGAAGGACATGGACCTGTTGGAGCGAGTCCAGAGGAGGGCCACAAAAATGATCAGAGGGATGGAGCACCTCTCTTATGAGGAAAGGCTGAGAGAGTTGGGGTTGTTTAGCCTGGAGAAGGCTCCAGGAGACCTTATAGCAGCCTTTCAGTACTTAAAAGGGGCTTATATGAAAGATGGGGACAGACACTTTAGTAGGGCCTGTTGCGATAGGGCAAGGGGTAGTAGTTAAACTGAAAGAGGGTAAGTTTAGAATAGATATAAAGGAAGAAATTTTTCACAGTGAGGGTGGTGAAAGACTGGAACAGGTTGCCCAGAGAGGTGGTGGGTGCCCCATCCCTGCAAACCTTCAAGGCCAGGCTGGACAGGGCTCTGAGCAACCTGATCTAGTTGTAGATGTCCCTGCTCATTGCAGGGGGGTTGGACTAGATGACCTTCCAAGCCAAACTATCCTATGATCCTACAATTTTGCAAGTTCCGTGCACTTACTTCTGTTCAGCATGCTGTATGGAAAGTCAGCTATCGTGCTGCCTGGTCACCCCAAGGTACGTGCTGTTGTCATGACATTCAGTAGCCCAGGCAAAGCTTTTCTATAGCTGTCTGCTAATGGAGAACATTGTCCTACTTCGGGATCGATACCATGGAAGCATTTGAGTGCTCCATCCTCAAGAAGCCACCTCCAGTGTGGGCTAATCTGTTTCTCTAATACGACCCTCTCTCAAATCAGGGAGGGAGAGGTCTGTCTCAGGAAGAGTATGTCTGTGCTAATGCACTGGATTTAGATCTTTCAAGATTTAGATTGACATCGTGGGATGTTTAATTATTTTTCTTTTTCGTGTATCTTAAATTAGACTTTCTGTTGAATTGGGTCTGATGCAAGTTTGTTGATGTCACTGGAGGTACCACTATTGAAGGCAGTAGATATTTGTGCTTCAGGGAGAAGGTTCTATTTTGTTACATACAAGGAAGTTTCTTTTCAGCCTGAAGAGGTGCTGGAACAAATTTGCATTGCAGCAGGCTGTCTGGCAACGCCAGTGCATTATAATAAGCATCAGTTCCCTTCTTTGTGGGTGTTGTCTCAACCTCATGTGGCATTTTACAGAGGCAGCCTCTACTACTGGTATTTCTAGCATTGCTGCAATTTAAGCTCAACTAGAAAGAGCTCCTCATTCATGAATGTTTGTCTTACAAATTATATGAAAGTTAAACAAAATGTTTCTTAATGCTTTGCTGCTGTGAGCAGTGCAATTAGCTGCAGTATGTAAAAGTCCCTCCTTGATTTTCTCCTTGCTGCCTTTCCCAGCCAGCAAGGAGGGACTTGTTCAAAAAGACTGTTTTAAGATGATAGTAAGAAGTTTTCAAATTCTTTTATTGTGGCCCAATATAGTTGTAAAAACAAAAGCGCTTTTAACTTACTTTGTAAATGTCATGCCTTATTTTCCATTTAAAAAAACACCCTTAAGTGCATTTTTCTGTCAACTGTGAGCAAATTTCCCTTTTGCCTTCAGTGGAAAATAGTGCATTAAGTAGCCAACTGCTGCAGCATTATAAGGCAAACAAAGTAAAGAGTAAGTCACTTTTTTTTTTTTTTGACTTTCTAAGCAGCAAATGTGAAATCCTGTACCAGGTGGCTGAAAAGTTGAAAGGGAAAAATAAAATAAAAAACATATGCCAGATTCACGACAATTTTAGTAGCTGCCAAACGTGCCTTTTATTAAAGAACATCTGTAATATTTTTAAAAACAAGGGTAGATGAAGGTAGATGATAAGGGGTGCGTGTTGCTGGAATTGCTTTGGACGAATTTGTTCGAATCTACTTCAGAATAAGCCTTTTTTTGTTTGTGAAAAGAACAAATTTTAGGTTCCAATAAGTTTGTTCCAGGATATGTGTACATTTGCCTTTGATGGCATGGTTACTTGCCAAAATGAGTAAATGTTAAAAGCTATATCAGTCCAGTTGTAAAAAGGAAAAAAAAAAAAAAAAAACAGAGAAGGAGAAGTGGTAAACTTTAGCTGGCACATCTGATGACCTGTGTACGTAACTGTCTGTAGGTGACCTTTGTATGCTGTGTCTGCACTGGTATTCAGATTGCATTTGAGTGAAAATTTACTAGTGGCTGTTACCTTTTGGCATTAAAAGACATGTTCTAAAAATAAAAAAAAAAAAAAAAGCCTTACGTATCCCAGAAGTGTACACTTTTGAATATGTAAAATACACTGAAAGTCCTTGTAGTCTGAGACTGGCTTCCTTAAGCTTAAATACTGTGTGCTTTACATTAAGGAGAATCATGAGTCTGCTACAGAGGTAGGTTTTGCTCAGGATAGTAAAATATTAAAAGATGCAGTAGCTTGTGAGCAGAGGAACCGTATGGAGTAGAAGACAAGTAAGCAAGGTGTATGTACAGTAGAGGACACAAAATAGCGTCTTCTAACTGTGGTGTTCTCTGCCTGAGGATTATTCATTGTAGGTGTTACTCCACCTTTGTGGCTTTCTGTGACAATTTACTGCGTCAAAGGATCTGCAGTCTATGGGTAAATACTGTCTCTTGAATTTTACTGTATGAATTTTTTCGGTAGGTTATTTCATATAAAAACCTGCATCTCATCTGCTTGTTGAACCAGATCACAGTAAATAAAGGGACATTATGTTTAGTATCTTGTATCTGGCAATAGGCAAAACATCTGCTTTCAAAGAATAGAGTGAATAAATGAAAACCACTCACAAGTAGAAACTGCTTAATATTCATGGTAGCCTCCCCCATCTAATCCAGCCCACAAAACCAAACAGTGGCCAAAGACAGTACTATGCATGCCCCAGCTCCTCTCCTGTTTAGGCATGAGCAAGAGGCCCTAACAACTTTGTGTAGAGTTTGGAAAAAGCAACTGTATTCCTTGGAACCTCTTGAAGTGTTTTTTGCCCTTACCGAGGAATATTTGTACTTGTACATGACTTGTACTGAGGTGAAAATACCCTGAGAACTTGTAGAGGAAGCCAGGATTGCTTCTCTGGCATTGCAACTCTGGGGAAAAAAAGTAGGAGAAAGTGCCTAAGTTATGTAAACCTAGAAGTAGCCTCAATTATGTGGGCTTAAAGTAATGAAGTGGTGAGAGGATACATTTGACCAGCACTGAAAGTCAGTTACCCATAATCTGAGGAGAGTCTAGGATGGCTGACTTAAGCAGGGAGCGTAGCCATGGAGAGGTGATCTGGAAGAGTCACAGCCACGATGACAGCATGTCCTGTTGGGGGCTGGCAGTTCCACAGCAGCTAGCTGATAGGCATCTTCTGCATCCCGGTGATTGAAAGGGATTTGAGGAGGAAACACCCCAGTAGGTTTGCACAGGAGTAAAACTGCATTTGGGCTGTTGATTCAAAAGGCTGCTGGCATACTCTAATCTCTGAGCCTGCTGTCCTCAAGTGACACAGCGCTGCAGGGAGCTACAGAGCAGTAGTACCTGCTACGCACGCTTGCAGGTGCCGCGTGGCATGGGAGGTGTGAGCAACGCGGGCTGAGTTGTCCCTGTTTGTGGTGTCGTTGTTTTGGACCTGCTGAGAATGTGACATAGGTATGTGGCATAGGAATGTGGCATAGTGTTGATAGTCAGAACTGGAATCAAATTTTTTAAAAAACTTGGTATGTGCCAGATGTTTGTGATGTACAGGAAGATATTAAGATCTCTTACAGAGTTAGATAGTTGAAATTACAGTGGTGTGTATGTCAGTGGAGGAGGCTCATGGGATTCTTTTGTGAAAGCTCATGTGTCTGTAACAGAAGCAGCAGGAGTAAAGGAGATGGAGGAAGGAGCTGAAGAAATGTCACAGTGAGCTGCAACAACAGGGTCTTGACCAGAAGCCTAGAGAGTGAGTCAGCTGAGTGCTGGGTAAGAGTCTGGGAACCAGGTGTGTGGAAACAGTCTTCTCACGTGACTGTGTGTGCAGGGGAACAGGATTTTGTAAGCAATGTTGCCTCAGAAAGGGACCCGAGAAACATGTGTTTCTTTTAATGGATGCAACCTTATGGCTGATTCAGTGCAAAAGAGACAACAGCATTATTTAAAAGCAACATTTATTTGGCACAGGAAGAAAAATAATCCAGAGCACACATGTACACTAAAGGTGAACTTGGATTGGATCCTGCAAGAGGTTGTGTGTTTCTGTGTGGTGCTGAGCATCACTCATTTTATTTACATTTGCAGATTCTGAGCAGGTACAAGGACATCTCAAATGATAAGTATAGGCCTGGAAGTAAGAACTTATACAGGATCAGAAAGAAATAACCATCAATTCTGACCATGCCTTAAATCACTAAAACAGAAGCTAAAATTCACGCGCATTTTACAAGCAAGGGTCTGCCACTTTGGAAGGATTTCCTCACCCAGGAGGTGTTAGCAGGCAGGTTTCCCCTTTGTCCTGTTTCTGTCCTGGCATCTGCCTGGCAAGTGTGAAGAGCAAGTTTGTTCTATGAAAGATAGAAGTGTCATTATATATGAGACCAAAGACTCAAGCATCAGAGCCCTTGACAGCATCAGTGCATTACAGTGGAAATTCGTCCATATTGATATAGCTCTGGTTCCATGGATAAACAAATAGGTCTGTCTATGGCTGATTCTCTTGCAGAACAAACAGGCTTTGCTGATGCTTCAGTTACAAGTATCTGGCTCTTCTTACATATTTCTATCCCGGCCCTGCACTGTCTGACTGAAAGCTGCGAAGTCCTAGGAAGTGTCTTGGTGATGCAGTGGCTGGTCAGCGTGGAGCGGTCCTGACTGGGAAGGGCCAGGGAATTTGTAATTTAATGAGGATGTGAGGGAGAGGGAAAGAGATGGAAGGTTTTTTTTCATTAAAAACTTAAATTCAAAAAAATCTTCCCAGAATAGTTTCCAAAAGCTGGGGGCTTTTTTCCTCTTTGTAGGGAGGAGAAGTGGATTTTTGGGAACTATTTTGGGTCCAGTAAAATCTAGGGGGCAGGCATCAGCTAAAACATTTTAATCTCTGGGGTTTTGCTTGATCACTTTCTTTAAATGTTGGGAAAACTTTGATTGCGATAAAGGATGGATTTTGTCTGTCTTAGGTGGATAACCCCTTTCACACACACCCCAGAGGAGGAAAAGCAGATGGTAGATGCAGGTCAGTTGATGCTATGGGAGAGCTATAGGCCCTGCGTCTGCAGTGGGTGTTACCCACCGCAGCCAAGGACACCTGCTCTGGGCCCTCCCCGTACCATTGCCACTGCCAGGGGAGCCGTGCAGCATGATGGGTGCTCTTCTCTTGGCACGGGATTCAGTCACCCTTGTGCTGGTGTTGGAGTCCCAAGCGCCTAATCTCACAGCCTTGCATATTTCCCCCAAGACGTTGCTGTTGGCCCCATGGAGACAGTTCACAACCTCCTCAGGTGAAGCTATTCTTTATGACAGACCAGTGTCCCAACCCTGCCAAAATAAGGCGATAAAACCACATTTCCTCTTGAAGCTGCCCTCAGCATGCCCTAACTTCAGCTGCCACCACAGCCCTGTACCAATGGTGCTCTTGCTGCTGGGGTGTGACATGGATATTGCACCAGAGGGCTGTGTTTCTCTCCATACTTTCTTGTTAACAAAAGCTATAGTCTTCTGCAGAGAAGAGCGTTACTGAGGGTTTGTCGTGTCGAGATGCGAGGAGGGTGGCGTGTGTGTGGCCTTGTTGTGGGAGGAAGAGTATCCTTGCACAAGGAGGGCTTGTGACTTTGAGCATGGGGCACCATCGACTTTCCTGCCCTAGTGCCTCAATTTTAGCTAGAACTGCTCCAAAGCAGGGTGCTGCACACGATGGGGCTTGTAAGGTGGTGTCAGGCCAAAGAGAGTTAGCAAAGAGTAGTTCAGGTGTATTACAGACCAGGAGTCAGGACACTGGTTGACTGTGTCAGTGTCTGCATCGATCCATGCTGGGGGTAAGGTGGAGAAGAGTCTTTGTCTCTTGTGGCAGGCCCTGGGCTCAGCCTGCATCACCTGCCTGGAGATGCAGGCAATTCCGACAGCAGGAGCAGAGATTCATTCAGCAGGAGGCAATTCAAGAAACAGCATGCCGCATAAAAGGTGAAGGAGGATTTTGGGGAGTGATGGAAGTCCAAAAGAAAGGATGCTGCTGATTAAGCAGTACGAAGCCCAGGTGCTTCAGCTGATGCTTATTAGACCTTCTCAAACCAGCAGGGTAATGCAAGCTGGCCTCCTGGAAGACATCTTTGATGATGGTTTTTCTTTGGAAAGTGGAGGGGAGAGGGGAATTTCAGACTTCTGGCCAGGATGCCAAGGCTGCAGAGGTAACCTCTCTGTTGTGGGTGAGCCCAAATTAGACCTGGCTTGAATTTGGAAGAGCGAAGATGTATGGCAAATCAGGCAGTGTTGGGGGATGAGGGGGAGGAGAAGATACTGGGATTCGGCCAAAGCTTTCCAAAACTCCGAGGAAAGTTAAGTCAGGCAGGGGTGAAAGCTAGCAAGTTCCTGTGCTTATTGGACCTGCTGGCTGAGCTCCACTTCAACCCATAGCCTGGCCCTGCCCTGTGCTAGGAAGAGCAGGATGCGTTTGTAAGGCAGTTGTGACAGTCTCCTCTCCCCCACCCCTCCACCTACTGTGTTAGTCAGGGGGGATCTTGGGGCCTTGCTGTCTGTCTCCACCCTCAGGGACCTGGGGAAGCACTGTCGCGCTTAGGCTGTGGCCTGCCTTTCTTGGGGCTGCTTATTTCTTTTTGAAGAGCTTGCGGAAGGAGCTCCGGAAACCCCCCTTGGGCTCGTGCCGTGGGTTGTGGTCGCTGAAGGATGTTTGCTCATTGTCATCCTTCTGGCAGAACCTGGTGTTGTCTTCTGCATGGAGCTCCTAAAAGGGAAAAGACAATTTAACCAGCATTTGCAACCTCACATCCCTGTCCCCTTCTCTTTCTCTCTCTGTGCTAGGAGGGACCTGGTGGGTGAGAAGGTGCTGGCAAGGCTGGGAGACAATAGGTCACTCAGGCCTTGGCAGCACTGGTGCCTCTGTGAAGAGCTTGTTGCTGGCTCTGAGGCTGAGGCAGTGGCAGAGAAGTGGAAGGATAAGCATTGTTAGAGGGAACTGGAGCCTTCTTTGCTAAGCTTTTTGTTTAGGGTGAGCTTACTAGCTGCTTTTGCCAACGAGGGAGCAAGCCAGTATGGGGAGCTGAAGGAACTTCGCACCCTCTCCTTGCTCATGAGCTCTGTTTACCCTAGGGCAGGGAGGCTTCAGGCTTCTTGAGCTGTTACGATGTGAAAGACTCTTCTGTTGGCTCTGCTGCTGCCTGGTTTTATGTCTATGGGGCAGAAAGCTTCATTAGCACACACACCTTGCGGTAAATGTGCCACTAAAAGATCTCTCCCCATTTCAGGAGGGTGCCAAGTTCCTCTCAGCAAGGCTCTGGACAAGTCCCTTTTCTCCAGTTCTGCCCACCACTGCCACGGTGGTCTCCTTTGCTCTGTGGAGGAGAACGTGTCCTGCAGTTCTGGACTAGCTGCACATCTGTACCCTGCTGTGGGCCACAGCTCAGTGCAGGTGAGTGCCAAAGAGCTCACAGGCTCCTGTTTCTGGGGGGGGCTGTGTCCCCATGGCTCTTCTCCCTCTGCCTCATCTCCCCTGCTCTGCCATCCACTACCTCCTTCACTCACTAGGCTTTTTTCTCTCTTTTCTTTTGAAGTTTCCATGCTGCCTTTTCAGTCAGGCTGTTGGAACCTTTGTCCCATCATCATCTGCATCTACAACCTCATCTGCATCTTGCTTCATTTTACCAGGAGGATGTTTCTCCAGGCAGCACTGAGAGAACTAGCTAAGCACCTCACACCACCCTCGGCCTCTTCCCCAGGAAGTGTGAAGGGCATCTTCCCCCTGGCTGTGACAGCTCAAAGCTGACTCTGAACAGGCACTGCAGGCTACAGAAACGTTGTTCCTGCAAGACCTGGTATCCCTGAAGGGCTCGAGTGTGCTGCCTGCCCTGCCAGTGGTTGTCTGTGGGACACAGTTGCTGGGCTCTGTCTGTTTTCACACAGGCTTCAGCATGGGTCTACGATTCATGCAATGAACACAGGTGAAACAAAACCCATGGACAGATCCTTGCAGGTGTAAATGGGCTGAGTTCAGCTGAGTCATGCTGGTTTACACCGGCTGAGGATCTGATACTAAATCCATTGGTTTTCTTAACCCAGCACTCCTCACAGCAGGTGGAAAGGCACCTTTTTAACTGCGTGCCACCCTATAGCACTAATTTCAAACAGCTTTGTGCATACTCAGTGACCCTGATCAGATACAACATTTACTTGTGGGGGAAGCTCAGTGACAGCTAGAGACAGACAAGAGGCTAGCTTGTCTCGAGGGTGTTCTAGCTGTCACTCAGCCAGCTGTGTGCCTCAAGCCCATGCTTGTCCCCGAGAAAGATGTGTGTGAAAAGGAGCTGTCTTGTCCCTCCCTTGGGCATGTACATGCAGATGAGGACTTTGAATGTGTGGACTTGGAAGCTATTTTGGCATGTTCTGCCCTAACTGTATCTCAGATCTTTCTCCTGCTGCTGCCGCTGCTTCTGCACCACCATGTGCCTTTTTTTTTCTCCTCCTATTTAAGCCTCCTTACTTCCAAAAAGCTCTGTTTTTCACCCGCTCCTCTCTGTGGGGGGAAGTAGCTCCTTTGGGAGCTTCGAGATGAGGCTGAGATCATGTGAGGCTGGACATTCCTCTCCTGCTTCTGCTGCAGCCGGCTCCCACTGCTGCTCCGTGTGCTGTAGAGTCTGGTGCTCACGCCCTCAGCGCTCCTCGGCAGCTCCTTCAGAGACCTGCTCAGCTGCTTGCCTTTGCTGTGGAACATCTCACGCTTGTAAGTACTGCTGCTTACGGGAGTGCAGCTCTTAGGCAATGGCTGTAAGGCATGATCTGTCCTCTCTGGTTCTGACGTGAAGTTAACAGGCCTAAGGAAGCAAATGTCTAAGCTGGACTCGGAAGAGGCCGGGGAGCAATTCTCAAAGAGAGTGAGGTTTTGGAAGGCATCATCTTCATAGGGGCCTGGCAGGGTGAAAACCTCCCCAGGGTAGTCAAACTCTTCGTAGCTTGGTGCAAAGTTCCTCGCATCCTGCAGCAGCTCCACAGAGGTCCTGATGGCTCTCTCGGTGTTTCCCACCGCATCAGCTGGTGGTGCTTCATACTCCATTTCAGGGATGGATTGTAAGGGAGCTGTCAGAGCCTTGAGTTCCTGCTCTGTGAGCTGAGAGGATGCAAGGATGTTCTCTGGCCTCTCATGTTTTCTACTTTCCATTTCCCAGTCAGGAGGCTTTACAGCCTGGATGTTCTCCATCACAGTTGGCTGGGGTTTCTTCATCTGGGGCATCAAATGCCTTAAAAATAAGAAATAAAACAAAACAAAAAAACAGAAGGAAGTGGAATACTAAAGGATGACCAAGAGACAGCGTGACAAGCCCCCCTCCTCCCTTACTCCCCCAGCCCCATTCTCTTGCTTTTAAGGCCAAAAGGTATTTTCATATCTTGGAGAACAGTAACAGAGCTGCCACTAATAGAAATTGCCTGGCTGGGTTAGCAGGAGCAAACTTGCAAGGGCAGAACTGCTTATCCAGTAGCTTTGGCTGACTTTTGTACTCTACACCATGGAATGAATAGAAACTGAGATGAGAAGCCAACTGCTCTATCTTTTTCCTGTTCATCTGCATTTTGGATTTTTATTGCCTTCTCTTTCTGTAATGTAGGGGCTGTGTCTTACTTTCCTGTAGTAGATAGTCTTTTCAGGTGGACAAGGTTCCTCTCTTGGGTAGGGTGACTCTGTCCCCAGAAGTGTGTCAGGAGTACTTGGAGGGCTCCTTCCCTCTGTGTGTTCCAGTTAAGTCAGCAGAGAGTAGTGCATTGGATGAGGTATTAGGTGCGGTGTGTGCACCTCCACGGCCCTTAACAAACACTACTTAGGAAAGTCCCACCGCCATCTTCTGGGGACATAATGGAGTGGGGGAACAGAAACCTTGTGACATTCAAGATGTGCAGAGCTCTGCATCTGGGGCAAGATAACGCCATGCATCAGACCAGGCTGGGAGATTTAGGTTGAGCAGCAGCCCTGGTGTGAACTTGGGGTTATAGCCAGTGCCAGGGTAAAGATGCGCTGACAGCATGCTCTCATGGCAGACAAGGCAAACCCTGACCTGAGCTGTATTAGGAGCTGCATGGCCAGCCGAGCCTGGGGAGTTATTTTCCCCCCTTCTGCTCAGTGCTGACGAGGCCCCACCTGGACCTGTGGTGGGTCCTTAGTTCTGGATGAATGTGGGAAAACTGGGGAGGCGCCAGCTGAGGCTACCAAGATGGGGGCCTGGAGCATCGTGTCTATGAGGGGAGAGAGATTGGCTTGGGTAGCCTGGTGTAGAGGCGGCTAGGGATTGACCTAATAACACTACCACTTGAGGGGGATTCAGAATGATGAAGCCAAACTCTTCTTGTTAGTGTCAAATGATGTAAGGAAGCACAACAGCCACAAATTGCTGACATAAGAAGAAAGGCAAGTCTAGTGTGCTTCTCTGATTGTCATCTCAGCTGGCACCTATCAGTAGGCTAGAAATGGCCAAAGATTGCCAAGTCCTACCAGTAGCCCTGTCTTTCTTGAATTAGTCTTGTGTCTTTTTGAACCCATTTGTACTTGCATCTCGTGGTAGTGAGTCCCGTCATTTAATGACGTGCTGTGTGGAAAAGTTTTTTTTTTTGCTAGTCTGAGACCTTGGTCATGTTTCCTAGCTCTTGTAATGTTGACGGTGAATAATACGGAGTGTTACTATGCACGCCACTGCCAGGCCTACGCAAATACAAGACCTCCCTGGTACACTGTTAAGACAGCTAGCAAGAGCACTGACAGCCCTGGGCAGAGCTCTGAAATGTTTCCTGCTTGTAAGCCATATGGTAGTGGATAGCAGGAAGGAGCCAGCCCTTCATCTCTCTATGCATACACAAGGAGTGGTCTTGGAAGTGACAGCCTGTAACTGCCTAGTGTCACTGGCATAGTATGGGTGAGGAGAGAGTTTTTAGCCTACTTTGAAAGCCGCCTACTAGGACAATAGGCTTACGGGGTTGTCGTGCCAGAGGAAGGTGCTGGTGGGAACGACTGTATTGTCTCTTCAGAGTGGATCCCGCTGTCCCGGATAGATGTTGCACTCGGTGTTGGAGAAACCTCTTGGCTCGTACACTGGGAGGTGAGACCTTTGTACAGCTTCACCAGGGATGACCTGAGGGAGGAGAAATCCATCGTCGTGCTAAGAAATAAGGCAGGGAATGAGCACGAGCATGTAGAATCACAGAAAACAGGGCTGGGAGGGACCTTAATATTCCCGTTCACCTCTTCCCACCCCAAGGAAGGACCTGTTCCACCTAGTCTGTCCCAGTCAGCAGGGCATCCTGCTTTCTTTCCTGTTCTTAATGCCCCTCCTGATAGCAGTCCCTCCCCAGCAGACTGCTCCAGCCCCTTACCGCCCTCCATATTTGGAAGCTTCCCCTGAAGTTTGATCTTGTCCTACTCCCCCAGTGAATCATCACAAGGAGCAAAGGCAACCAGATTTTGATTTTAGTAAAAAGTCTTGATTTCAAGGAACTCTTCTGAACCACAACTTGAGAATCTACGTTCAGGGTCATTTCTATCACAGTTCTTCTCAAACAGGTTATGGGAGGTTTTGGTTTCTCCCACCCCACTCCCCCAGTAAAATAAAATAACACTCTTCTTTCTCAGTCTTAGCCTATGAGGGCTTCAGGCATCAGTCTTGGCGTTCACCAGAGCTCCGAGCTGCCAAAGCAGCTAAGTCCCCATGTATTCTCCCACTGGGGAGTGACTTTGCCATCAGCTTAAGGAATCAAATGTTCCCGTGAAACACGTGGAAGCTATGTTTAGAAGGATTAAACTGATTTTCCTTTCACTGTCAGAGTTAGACAGAAGGGCCCACCCCAAATCTGACCTCAGTTTGGAGGACAAATGCCAATAGTGGGCCTTCTCCAGCATTCATATGCAAAGGGTTTTGTTTTATTTCAACAGAGCAGTGTGCCTGTTGATTTTGCTTGGACCTAAACCCCCTGTTTCCAGACTTCCCCCACACCTCCCTTTCCCTGGTGATAGAATGAGCTGATGTTGTTGCTTACTTCTTCAGCTTTTTCCTCTTCTGTATAAGCAGGTCTTCATTGCATTGGAAGAGGAGGCTATAGTGTGAGATGAAAACCCGGAGGCGCTGCACACACACCAGCAGCAGGTAATAGTCAGGATGCTCTTGCTCCGTGAACTTCAGGACATTCTGGGGCACAGAGGAGAGCAGGCTGTTTGGAGGGTGTCCTAACCCTTTCTGGGGAGAAGGTGCTATTGGGACCATGGATTAGTGCTCTGGAGTGCCCATGGCACTGCCCTGTGGGAGCACAGTGGGAGCTCTTCTAGGCAGCACCAGTTTCTGAGGGACTTGGACGGGGCCTGCCTCCTACTGCTCCCAATGCAAATACACAAGTAACCACTGTAACTGTAATCATGGGGCGTGTGGGTGATGCACTGGGTGAGTTTAGTATTGGATAAATAAACCTATCTCTTGTTTTTATAGAGCTTGCTTTCTGTGTCATTTGCCTTGTCTGAAATGTTTTAGTACAATTCAGATAACCCTCCTGTGAACCAGAACTTTTTATCAGCAAGCTCTGTGTAGGAAAGGTTGTTGGGCCCTAGGAGCCTCTAGCCCTCTCAAGTCTCTCAGCTAACAGGAATGTGGAGCACTCGGCAAAGAGGCCAGCTCTGTTACAGGAGTTAGGTCAGAGCTCACAGTAGATGTGCCCCATCTCTGGCCTCCTGTTCTCCCAGAGCAGCAGGCAGCAGAGCTTTCAGCTTCCCAGGGGACAAAAGTTGTTTCTGTCGGGCCAGATGGAGAAGCTGGCAAATACAAGCAAGCTTCAGGTGCAAATGATGAAAGTAAGCCATTCTCAGCTGGCTTTCCCTTTTAAAGGTTTTTTTCAGAGAGCCCACTGGGTTAGCCAGAAGCCCTGTACCTGTACAGGCCTGAATACCAGCTCGGAGTTAAAAGTCACGTGTTGGGATAAGAGTTCAACAAGACAGTTTCCATCCTGGGGCCCTACCTGTAGATGAATAAGGTATTCAGGGATTCGCTGGACTATATGGAAGAACAGAATGTAGAGATCAGACTTGATTTCTTCTTCTACCTGAAATAGAGAAAGCAACTTCAGAGTCTCTCCCACCCATAAAACATCTCTGCTTCCAAATGGTTCTGGGGTTTAATGAGTAGTTATGCTGTAAGTAGTTACAGCAGTTCACAGGTGCAGGCCAGTCAAGTGGCAGTTGTGCGTGACAATACACTGGTTTCATCTTGCTTCTGGAAGGGATATTTGCAGTCCCTTCCACCAGCAACACTAGTCCTAGGGATGAAATTTCTTAGGTTGGGGATTATCCATGAGGGACACACAGCTTAATTAAGTAGGGGTGTTTAAAGTGCACTAGTTAAGTTTCATTGAAACACCAGGTAGATGCTGTTGTTCAGAATGAAGTTCTTAGTTTAGGCCCAAATGAATTGAATAAAATGAGATTGGCTTCTAAATTAAGATGTCTTGGAAGCAAGCTAGTGTGGTTTAGTAATTGCACTTTAAAACTACCTTTATATTGAACTTTCCTAGTTTAAACCAAGAATCAAGGGTGTGAGACCAAATACCTGAAGCTGAACAGTAGCAACTGTTTTCCCTCTAAAGCACTTAGAGCCTCACTTTTGGTCTCCCTTTTTGGATGAGTCCTCCATTTTCCTTTTGCCTGGGACAGGTCTGGATAGCATGTACATAGGCAAGCTTTCTGGGAGGTTTGATCTGAGACATTATCATGTCACAGCAGAAATATACCTTTGGTTACACACAGTGATGAACACGTTAAAACTGCCTTTTATAGGTGCATGTCAGCCATGGCAACGTTCAGGAAACTGATGTTTGGTAACAGAACAAGTGGATTGGCAGAAGAGTCCTATCATGAGCAGGCATAATAGGAAGAGATCCAGACTTGCACGTTGCCATTATGTGTCTGTGAAGGAAGCAGGAAGTTTACCTCCTTCAGGATCACCACGTGGATCAGAGAGATGCATTCTGGCAGGTCCCTCAGGTAAGCAACGTAGTAGTCCAGAAAATTATTCTTACAAAAGGAAAAAAGAAAAGAACAAAGAAACTTGAGAGATTTTTGGTCATAGAGCCAGTCAGAACAAGAAACTGTTGATTCCCCACCGTCACTCCTGGGAGCTCATCAGTGCAGCAGAGCTGCTAACTGTGTGAAGCTTTCAGGGCTTGGGACTTCTCAAGAAAGGCTGTTTAATAAAATGTGTTCAGCTGTTGAGCACAGTATATAAAGCTTTATAGCAGATGGGAGGGGTAGAGAGGCTGGGGAGGAAGAAGCTTTTCTTATTTAAGACTCTTAAAATTTTAAAGCATCAGATGAGTTTTTACACATCCTTCCAGGAGAGGTCCCACTGCTCGCCAGGGGTTGGGCAGACCTTCACCCTGAGAAAGAGGTGCTGTTTTACTTGGGGCTACAAACCATATAGGATAAGGGGCCTGCCCACCTGCTTGTCATAACTCTGAGCAAAGTGAATTGGGGAAGGGGAGCATAAGAAACACGCTCTTTTCACACCCTCCCTGTGAATACAGACATCCAAGCTGTCAAGGCTCATGTGTGGCTCTTGCAACAAAGTCTAGGTCTTGTGTATTTATTATAGGGTTGTGCTGTGTGGCTGCATGCCCCCAGGTGGGTCTGGCACATGGGCTTCCTGACCAACCAAGTACTACAGCAAAGGGGCTACCATGCACCAGGACTCCGCTCAGCTCAAAGGACGCTGGCTGAATGTCCTTACCCTAGCCACAGCTTCACAGCACAGCCCCTCTGCTGCAAGGTATCTCAGCCCACCTGTGGGCCATCAGCACAACATCATGAATCACAGCAGAAGAGTCCAGAGAGGTCTATAACATACCTCATCATTTGTTAACTTCAGGAAGATGTCTCCTAGGATCCCTTGTCGTGGCCAGCTCAGGACTCGCTCCTGTAGAGCGTGAAGTAAATCGACATGCTGCTGGACCAGGTACCGCAAAGAGTTGGGGAAGAAACTGAAGGGAGATGATATCAGACTGGTTACACGAGCAGAAACTCAGCCCTAAGCATGTACTGCTGAAGTGTGCATTCATGGGTGGTCAGCGGAGGCTTGCTTTAAACACGGGTATTATTAACTGCTTTTATGGGAGTCCTGGCTGCACCAGACAGCCCTGTTTTGGCTGCTATGTACATGCAGGTACCCTCTCCAGTAGGCTATTATTACAGTGTTTTGAAGGTTTCTTAGGCTGACTCTCCAGTGCAATGCTGCTGTGGCTAATGAAGCAGGACCATGGTCCTGAGCCATCCCATGGACTGCTTGGAGGAGAGCTCCCCAGGTTTGTATGTTGTCTCATTTGTCAGGCCTTTTACCAAGCCAACCCTTTGATGCAGAGCTGGTCAAAATGTGCTGCTGCCTTTCTGTCATTTCATGCTGATTTCATCCAGAATCAGAATGAAGATGACAAATATAGAAATATTTTGCCAGATGGAAAGGTCCCAGGGAAAAAGAGTAAAAATAAAAACTCACTTTGGACTATCATGCTTCAGTTTGAACTGTGTGTGTCATGTAACTGCTTAAATGAGTCCACATCAACCCATGTACCACATGTCCCACAGTGAACTTCTGTCAAATGACTCCTTGGATGTGGGACTCCTAGGGACAGTGGAAAGAGCCAAAAAAGAGAGAGCTAGCGAGGACTGGACTCCCCAGATGTGCTTAGGGGCTGGGAACTCCCAGGCCAAAGCTGAGTAAACGAGGAGAGCTGTAGGAGCTATCCCATCCTGGGAACTAAGACAGCTGCCACAGGGAATGGCCTTTGCAAAGAGCTGGTTTTAACTGCTAAGCTGGGTCTGTCCCACTGGTCTCGTAGCTGTGTGTAGATACATGTGTAAGTCTGCATATATTGATACCTGATGGATGGCAGCCACTAGCCAGGGGCTTATGCCCACAGCAGCTTCTAGAGCTGGAGCTGTGGACTGGGAGAAGCAGGCAATGAATGCACAAAGCTTTGTTCCCACCCAGGCAGGAGTCATGCGACCAAGAATAGGAGACTGATGGGACTCAGAAGGAGACTGAAATGAAGTAGCAGTGAAACAGTTTGGGATGCAAGATGGACAAGATGCAGGGACAGGCAGTAAAGTCTTTAATCACTGCAAAAACCTTCCAGTGCCTCCAATTTTCAACTAGAAATAAGCTCTAAGTGTTCAAAAATCTCTGTGTGGATGAAAGAAAAGTGGGAGAGAGGATGATGCAGAAAGAATATTGACTGAAGAAAACTCCCCAAAAGAGACAGCACGCTAAATCAAATACCTTCTCTCTTTGGTGCTCCTTTTCACATCTGGCCCTTGCAACGTGGCCTTGATCTTCAGGATTAGGGAAAGGTTGATGACATATTTCCTTTCTGACTCCAGCAGCTCCAAAGCGATGTTCTGCCTTTTGGCTTCCAGAAGACAATGGTTAAGTTTAAAAATAAGGAAATGCTGACCTCAAGGACAGCCTCATGTTAGACTGGTGATCTGACATTAAATCATGAAAGAGAAACTGTCAAAAAGTGACACCAATGTCTTGTCTTTGTGTGTCTGCTTTCCCCAAAATATAAAATTCTAGCCTGATGCTACAGCATGCCCCAGACATGACTGAAGCCAGAGTTCGCAAAGAAAGCTCCAAAGCAAATGTGTTTTCCCCTATGAATACCATTTTTTTTCTAAGAATAACAAAACAAGCAATCAAAGGCAAAATAACTCATACCAGGGATTCACATCCAGTTTCCTGCAGAATGAGAAGTTGTATTTTTCACCTGCTTAAGCAACTACACTGTCACAATCCCATCAATACTCTGAACTTGCCAGGCCTTGGAAAGGAGAATGGATGCCCTGCATGCAGAGCGATTCGTCAGTGGCACAAACCAGCAAATACAAAGGCCAGAAGTCTTGGAGGCTGAGGCCCTAAGACATTCCTCCCTCCCCCCCCCCAACAGGAGAAACTGGCCTTGCGTGTCTCCCTCTGTAGAAGCTGAGTACTGACCAGCTCACGCCAGATGTGAATGCGGCTTTGAGACTCTCTAGCCTGAGTTTTCCACTCTGTCCTTACCAGCCAAAGAGGGTTCACATATAATGTTGTCTGCTGAGCTGTATCTGCTTTGGGCCATGTCTTTCCCTCTCTCTGGCTGCTCTTTGGAAATGTATTCATCTCCCCAGTCCTTGGTGTCCTTGGGCTGCTTCCACACTGTTGCTGGCAGATGCACTTTCGACTGCCCCTCTGTTGTCAAGGAAGGCTTGAGGCTGTCGTCTGTCTCTATGGTTGCTCCTGCAATGACAAACAGCTGTATGGATCTTGACATCTCAGTTGACAGGTTATGCTACAGCAGGCGGCTAACCTGTATTATCATCCATTTGAAGTACTGGAAGGAGAGTTCGAAGCCCTTGTGAAGCACAAACAGAAGTGCAGTTGGCAAGCACTTTGGCAGAACAAGGTTTGCACTCTTTCAGCATTTATTTTCAGGCCAAATAAGGTCCAAAATCAGACACATGTTAGAAAAGAAAAAACATATATTCCAAGTATGGTTGCACTTTGGGGTTTTGGGACGTTTCAGGACTTGGTAATATGACACTTATTGGCAGGTATTGTAGAAACAGGAAGTAGTATTATAATTTGGATTTAAATGCTATTCTCAAGTGATGTAAACTGTCATGGCTCTTAACATTTTTGTTAGTGTGATGTGATTATACAGCAGCAGCAGGACTGATAGGAGGCTATTAAATCACAGAGAAGGTAGGGGAGGGTGCAGGTGCATTAGAGCCATTGGGCTGGAATTGCTTTAGTGCAAATACTTTGAATTTGGGTTGCAGTGGACCATTTTCTGTAGCTTTTGTTGTCTCTTTTTTTCAAGTGGATTCAAGCAAAAGAGCCATCCCGAACAGTGCAAACATCTAATAGTTGTTCTTATGTGTCCTTTTGCTGGCCAGGATCCTTAGTGTCCCCTTACTGTACCCTTCTCTTATTTCTGACCAATTTTTATTTTTGCCAGAAAAGCCTCCTCTGTTACTATTCAGACATGTCTACAAGGAATCTGGAAGCTGGTGGGCGAATAAACAGCTCACCAGTTCTGCTAGCGTGTAGCTACTGCAAAGACCATCTCTTCCCAAGTGGCAAAATGGTGCGCTCATTATTCTTTGCCATTATCAATAAGCCTCAATTCTTCCTTTCTGCAAAAGCACTTAAAACCTGTGAACGCAGCAGCAGAAGGGCTTTCCCCGCCAAATATCAATCCTTTGCATTGTCTGTCAGGTATTTGGCACTTCAGGGTTTGCCCTCATGTCTCAACTGCAAGTATGGAAATGGAGGTACACGGCAAAGTGAAAGACATTTCTGTGAAATGTGTTCCCTGAAAGCGTTTCTTCAGTGCAGTAAAGCAAGCACTATAATTGAATCATTGTCCTACTGTTTTTTGACAGTTTGATATTTTCCTACCTGGACCTGCTACGACTTTCACACTTCCTTCTCCCATTGGCATGATCCTCGTGTCAGACACTGTTGAAGTACAAAGGGAAAATTTACAAGAGAAGACAGCTGTAGAGCAGGCTTCCTCCTGCCAAGCCCAGTCAGTATGGTTAGATCCTCCAGTCTTTCACATTTTTGCTGTGGAAACACCCGTTAGATCTTCCACTAAGGAGCATCTCTACTGTTGTGGCCCTTGTTGTGTCTTTGTTTCAGTAGCACCTGCAGACAGGCTAATGTAGGGGTCCCTCTTATGCTTGGTGCTGTATGACTGCAGAGGAACGTGAAAAGTTTTGGCTTGTCCTTGCTCAGTGTAGGTGCACGTAGGGTAGAAGACACCCAGCAGGCAGAACAAGAGGATGGAGGCCTGACACAGAGACACAGCTGCCGTTTTGGGTGGAAAGGAGCTTATTGAAGAGTGGAGGGATGAGATGACTGGAAAGAAAGGGGCAGTGGGAGAAGTGGGTGAGAGAGGTGGATGTGCAAGAGGGTTGTAAGGGAGAGGGCTAACATACCACCTCAGAGCAGGGCAGAGGGGGGCCATGACTGGCCAGATTCTGAGCAGAAGAGAATAGAAAACAGCACATGGTTTTCCTCCAATATCTGCCTTTGTTGACATTTTAAATTTATATGTTTTTGGCATCTTCCTATCTGAACAGCAAGAGAGTGATACATCAGTTTAGACCCTCAAAGTTAATTATAGAAAAAAAGGCTCTGGTCCATCACCTTTTTGATTCCAGCCTTCACAAGTGTTTGGCAGCTGACAGTGTTTTCCTGGTCAAGGTGTAAACCTAACACCATGGGTTAGCAGCTTCCGCAGCTAACAAGGGACAGTGATTCTCCTAGCAGTGTGTATGTGCAAGAAGCAGTAATACCAGTAGCCTGGTGTGTATATGTACCAGCTCCCATGTCCCCTTGTCAAATCAACCACTGGTATGGCCCCTTAATGACACCAGGTGTTCTCTGTCAGCCCAATCCCTGGGATCCTCCTTTCTGTGCCCTGCTCCCTTACACGGTAACAAATCCACAGGTTGTAGTATTTTTATCAGGGGCTCCTACTTGGCTCTGTGTCTGTGCCACTAGCACTGCAGGGAAGATGATCCAGCCTGCTTCCCTTTCCTTGGAGGAGGCAAGCAATGGCTTTTGGGACAGTGTTCACAGAGCAGCATCTCCTTAATCCAGGCCAGCACCAAGGTTGTTATCCTGAGACACCGTGCCGAGGTGTGTGCACAGACCCAGGAGCAGTGCTGCCGAGGGGAGCACCCCCATTCTCTTTTTGTGCTGCTGGCACCTGAGGAAAACTTGGTGTTTTCTTACACTAGCGACCTTTTTCTGGATTTTTTTTCCCGATGAAGGCACTGCATTTGCCTACTCTATTTCCTACCTTTTTCGTAAGTCACGTTGTGTAAAAGACTTGTAAAATCTTCATTGATCAGCACAGGTTCTGGGAGGTTAATGGATCGAAATGGGCTGCCCTGGAGAGGTGTAGGCACTGTCTGTGACCCATGATCATCCTTCTGTGCTCTTCTGTACAAATACAAAGAATGAGACAGTTGGAAAGTATGAATCCTACAGGTGAAGTGCCTACACTACAGTTGTGGCAGATGCCAGTATAAGTACAAGCACAGTCAGAAGTAGGACAACTCCAGCAGAGACCAGGAAAGGAGTTGGCTTTGATGGAGTTGGCTTTGATGCAGTTCATGAACAATGTTCTGGAAGTAACTTCCACTGGCTACAGGAGAAGGTTATTTCAGATCTGTTCTTTTGCAGAGCGTATTTCATCTAATTAAATGGCTTAATTAGCTAAGGGGCTAGCCTAGATTTGCAAAGTGTTTGCATCAAGGCAGCTGTACACCTATCATCAAAACTCTGTTTTCAGAAGGAGGCTTATCAGGGCCAAGGTGGACGAGCCGTCTGCTTCATCACAGCAACAGTGTGGCCCAGCAGTGGGCAAACGTGCTCCCGCATGACCCTGCTCAGAGGAGAAAAGGCTGGTGACAGGAAAGCAGAGCATGACTGCACCATCAGGAGCCCGCTGAGTCCTGCACGCTTGGAAGGGGAAACTGCAGTGCTATTGTCTGGATGGGGGTGGCTTAGCAATAGCTTGTAATAGGGAAGGCTCTTGACTTTCAACAATATTCCTGCCCCAACATGTCTCTAGCAGGTCTGTGTGTTTCACCAGGCCCTGGTTTCCCTGAGAGTTACTGGGGCTATTTTGCTGTTGGAATCCCAGTGAGGCATTGGTGTTTTTCTGCTGCATTTGCTCTGTGGGGTATGTATCTAAAAGCCTGGGGTGAACTGAAGGCTAGAGCTTCCAGTAATAATCAGGGTTGATACACATGTCCAGCCAGGAAAAGACTAAGAAATTAAGCTATACGGAAATGAACAAAACGGACACCACAGCTAATTAGCACTTCCGGAGCCCTGGAGTTTGGGCCCTTACTTAGCTTTCACTTTCCGTGATTCCCGCCGCTTCTCTTGCTGCAGCTGCTCAATTTTCTGTTGCATTTCCTCCTGCTTGGCACTGATTTCTTCAATCATTGACTTTGCATCGCTGAGCTCCTCCTGAGAAACAGGCAAAAGCACAGCATTCCCAGGGTGCCCATCAGCCTTACATAGCACAGCTTTGAATGCTGGCTGGTGTGCACTAGAGATGCTTCAGAGAGCTGCGGAGAGCGGCTCTGTGATGAGACACTCTTGCTTTGCAAGTCCAGTGTGTGTAATACATGCCACGCACAGCATGGCAATCCTTAATTCAACTACAGGCAACTCACCCAGGACGGTGTGATGTCACATGGTTAAGGCACTGGTGGGAGATGGAGACATAGGGCTTCATCCGCCACCAGTTGAAAGCACTGGGAGGACTCCTGCCTTTAATGGCATTTGGAGGTGAGCCTGAGGAAGCACGTTTCCCTCTGCAGTTCTCCAGCATGTGTATTCACATGGTTCAGATCCCAGTGTGATCACTCACATGGATAAGCTTTTGCCAGTCAGGCCTTGGAGCTGCCTTTTTAGCCTGGTTTCCTAAGGAAATAAGGCCCTCTGTAAACTCCCTGTCAGCACATCCTCCCTCAGGCAGTGTCAACCAAGCCTTACTCGGATGTAGAGCTCTCTGATGCATGAAATTCCTGCAGGTTTCATCAATGTGAGAAGCAGGATGGAGGAGAGAGACTCAAGATTTTCTTGTCAATCGAAGGACAGGGATTTTCCCCAAGCAAGGAGGTGGCTTCACTGGGAGCTCAACATTTGGACAGTCAACATGGGCATGAGGCAGAGGGAGAGTCTTTGCCCCTCCTGTTGCTTGCATAATTCCTTGTATCTGGATTTTAAAACCCCTTTTTCCCCCATAACAATGTCCTGGATAACCCTGCCTCTGCTTGCTTTGAGACCTCTGCCATGTGCCCTTACACTTCTTGTTGTCTCCCTTGCTCACCTGGGACCACAGGGTTCCTTTTACCCGGTGCCATCCGTCTCTCCCTGTCACAGGGTCAGTAACAGGCTTTTCCAGTAAGCAGCCCTCTTTAACTTCACAAGGTATTATTGACTCAGCAAAACCCCGTGGGGAAAATTTACCATAAAAACAATAAAACAGTTCCTCTGCCTGCCTCCTCACAGGCAGTCATCCAGTCTCTGCATGGAGACGCTGGCTGGTTTAAAGCCGCCTTGCTAGGCTTTCTCTCCAGTCCTTTGTCTTTATCCTCTTGGGCCAGATCAAACCAGGCAGCACTTCCTCCCAGCCGCGTGGGAATGCAACTTCAAAAGGCTTTAAGGTTTTGTGTGAATTCCCTGCTCCCCAGAGGCTTTGGTTCCTGCAGGAAATGCAGGAGACCTGACCCAGGGAGAGGTATGGCGCAGTGGCCCAGCGGCAGCCTGTGAACAGGCCATATGCCCGTTGCACGTGCAGCCCAGAGCAAGGGTTGCTTGTGCTCAGGGTAGCTCGCAGCACTGCCTCATGGCCCATCGAGAAGGCTAAACAGGCCAGGACATGGGTTACGTTTGGGTTGGCGTAGTCAGGGGAGACACAAAGCCAAAGGAAGTACACCAGATAGGTCTGAAACAATTGCCAGCTCGTTTTCTTTGCAAGCAGGAACGGTTGATGAAGGCGGGGGAATGCTGCCCCATGCCACCAGAGCTAATGTGGCAGGTGTGCAGCCCCCCCCGCAGGTCACACTCCTACCTTGAACGTGTTGAGGGAATTCTTCATCTCAGCCACTTTCTCTTCCATGGCACAGCGGCAGCTCTTGACCTTCTCCTCCAGGGCGTACTCGCCATGCTGGATTCGCGACAGCTCCTGCATCGCTTCTGTGAAACCCGCCTTCAACTCAGAGGCTAATGCCTGCAACTAGAGGAACCACAAACATGGTGGGTTCAGTCCCTCCTCCCAGATGCAGGTGGCTGTGTCCCCGAGGGTCACCCCTGGTTCAGTGGCATGAAGGCTGGGTGTAACCCATCCTGTAAGGTGCTGTCCTCTTTCTCCTCCTCCTGTCATGGCTGGGAGACATGGGGGGAGGTTTGGCCCCTGCTGCAGCCTCAGTACAGGGTAGGAGGTGTTTGTCTTGGGCAGTCAATGTGCCCCTTTTTAGACTTAAGAGTTTTTGCAGGCTCCTTGGCAGTTTGCAGCCTGTCAGTCTGTAGAAGGAGAGGACAGCCTGAAACATGCCAAGAAGGTTTGCAATAACAGCAGCCAGATTATCCATCCCCAAAGCAGCTGAGCAATCAAGAACACGTCCATTTTTGAGCAAGTTCTCCTCCCCCACATGCTTGTGGGGCTGGTGCTTTCCCCAGGCAGGTCTAACACCTCCTTGCTCTCCAAGGGCTGTGGAGAAGCTCTGTCCTTGGTCAGCGGGCCCTTTCCAGGGAAGGAGGCAGCTCTTTAACTCGTGATGGGGAGGGAGCGGGAGGTTTTCCCCTGGCATACAGTGACACTGTGCCCACTCTCCCTGTTTTCTGTCCCTAGAGGCCCTAGCGCTGCTGGAAGAGCTCACAACCTAAGCTGGAGGCAGCCGGTTGATAGCCGGGCAAAGCAGGAGACAGACCGGGGCGAGCCAGGCTGGCATAGCGAGCAGACAAGGCAGGTGTGGAGGTGGGCAGTGAGGGGAGGTAGGCGGCTTGCGGAGGGCTAAGCGGGGACACCCTCTTCAGGGGCAGCTCGGGCTGGCGGCCCTGAACTCTGCCCCCACTGCAGTGAGCAAGGCGCTCGTTCTGCCTGCACAAAGCCCACGGCGAGGTCGCGGCCCAAGGCGCTTCGGTACCAGTGGTTTTTACCTTTACAACAGAAATTCGGCCTAACATCTGGTTATAAACTGAGTCCAAAACTGGAGCACTGATGGTAAGAGGACAGCCACCCCGGGGAACTCAGGCGCTTGAGTCCTGTAAATGGAGCAGAGATGGCTTCCGATACCTCGGGGCAATGGCATGCACCATCCTCCTCTGATCAAGACTGGCAGTGTCTTTACAGAGGACGTCTGCCTGACATCCCCACTCCTACCCCAGTGCTTACCCCACAGCCCCCAGTCTGGTCTGGCTGGACACACGTTCCCAGAGCTGCCTGGGTAGGAGGAGCAGGGCTGACAGGAGCTGGGACAGGGCAGAGGGGAGCAGGAGGCTGAGGACATCTTCCCTCCTCAGGCAGTCAACCCTGACTCCCCAGGCCAGCTGGAGCTCTAGACCCCTTGGTTCAACCCCTTCACCCACCCTTCCTGGCCACAGCGGACACCTTCCTGTGACACTCCTGTGTCACAAGAATTGTCACCCTGTGACCTGCGAGTGTAGCCTGAAGGGTTAGAGGGGCTGCTTGGGGCCATGGCTGCTTAGGGAGGCAATGACCATACTGCTTCTGATATCTCAGCCTAGGGGGGTGAGCCAGATGGTCTTAGCATCATCAGACATCCTAACATACATGCCTGGAGAAGTGGGGGGAGATAAAGTACTGCAACTGTGCAAAATGTTAATATTCCCATCCCTGCTCACGGGTGCTTGCCACACTTCCACTCTGAGCTGACCTTGCCAAGGCAGAGTCTCCGTGCTAGCCTGCATCAGGGCTAGGCATCGCACGCTTTCCTCTGAGTGAAAAGGGGTGATTTGTCAGATCCATCCCTTTTAAGTGAAATATGCTATTCTATTCTATCCTATGCTATCTTATGCTATCCATTTTAAAGATCTACTTCAGGATGGAGATGTCACAGCCTCAAGTCTTGCTAGCAGTGGAGCAGACAGGAAGCTGGCCCTGGAGATAACAATGTCTGGGGAGAATAAGCCCGAAATAAAATGTTTCTGCCCACAAGCCTGGCCATATGCTTCCAGATGCTCAGAGGCTTCCAGAAAGGGGGCAAACTAGACAGATCCTTTGTGAAGGGTTCAGGGATGGGAGTCATTGCTAATCTAGAGGTTTCAGAGTCAAAAACTGCTAGGCATCAGCAAAAGTCAGCAACAAGGGACCACTGCAGAGACTTTGGTGTCCATGTGCACCGAAACGCTCTGTGAAAGCAGAGTTCAGGCAGGCAAAAGAAAGATTTGGACTAGAGGCTGGACTAAAATATCCTCTGCATCTAAGAGCAGACAGTCACTTGTTATTTTGGGGTTCACTGTTGGCCAGTCTCTGCTTTTGCAGTCACAGTGCTAACTTGGTTTCTTTGTGTGTCCTTCCCAGTGCTCCAGACCCCAGCCTGGGTCTGTCCTGGAAGGTACATCCTTCCTTGGCCCCATGCAGCTTGCAGCGGCTATTTCAGACACTGAAATGCATCTCACACTTGCATTTCCCTTTGTTGCCGCTTAATGGATGATAGCAGCCAGCAACACCAATCAGCCACATCTGCCAGGGCTTGTATGGCTGGACATGAAGTGCTGAAACCCTGAGAACTCCCTCCTCTGCTGCTCAGAGCATAGAAGGGAAACACAAACACCCTTGTGGCATTGGATGCATGTTTGATCCAAAATTGAGTGGAGTGGTTCAGGAGCAACACATTATCTTTGAACGTCTGCCAAGTGCAGTGTAGTGCTCGAGCTGTGGATTTTAGTTTGAGCTCATTTCTAATGCCAAGCTGTAGAAAACCATCCTTTAAATCCCATGGGCTGTTACAACAAATGGAAGCCATTAAAGCATCAGCTCATGCTTATGTCTTGCCCAAGTGATTATGCCTACAGGACCGGAGAGACATTTCACAGGTTTGTGAACCCTTGGAAAGTCAAGCCAATTCAGTGTTTCTGAAGTTTCTGAAATGCAACACATACCAAAAAGGACAGATTTTATACTACCACGGAAACTTGGCAACAGTTTAACTGTAATGTGTTGCCCTGGCTCACCTATTCATGGGAATAAATACACACCTTAACACTTAACTTGTGGAAGTTAATGAACACACCTTAACAACTTAAGTTGAACTACCTAATGCCTAGAGGATAAATGAATCTGCGTGGTCACAGAGAGTCCTTAGAATCTGTCCAAGAACTGTTCAAAAAAAGCATTTAAGCATCTAAATAATTTAGTACGAGATACATATTTCAGCCCCCACCTGCCTTTGGAGCATGGCCCTCAAACCTGACAAAGCAATGCAGTGAGGGATCCAGTGCTGTGCATCAGTAGCAGATTATGTCTGTCTTGGGGGCCGTGAATCCCATTTTACCTGCTGCCCTGATGTTTTTCAGCTCTGTGTGGAAAACCCATGCAAGTAAAATCTCTAGTGAGACCAAGTAACTGTGCTATGTGGCCCATGGGGAAATGAAGGATTCTCCTTCCCTCTTTACATGACTCTGATTAATAGGGCACTGAGAAGCAGTCACTTGTGACTCTCAAAAAGAATATGAACTCTCTGGCGAAGTCCACCTGGAGAGGGGAGCAAGCATTTCCCAACATGGAGGGGGGAACTATGACCACATGGAGGAAGTAATGGCAGCTAGAAGGGAGGAGAAGGGTGAGATCCTAAGACATACAAGGAGAATTTCTCAGCCTGGTTTTGACTTTAGTTTGCAAGAGTGGAGCTATTTTTATATATATATTTATTTATTTATTTGGTTTTATATATATATATATATATATATATATATATAAAGGCTGTGAAATCTCCTTCACTGAGCCTCTATTCTTGTCTCACCTGCTGTACTGTCCCCAGAGGGTGGACAGGACAGATGCTGCTTCCAGGACTAGACTGCAGAGCCTCCCCATCCTCTCTCAGCAGGTGCCAGCAATTTGAGCCATTTGCAAAAGATAGTGACCGTCCCTGCAGCCTAATGCTTTGTTCAGACTTTGAGGCAGTCCAGGGAAGATGGTTGTGGCCAGGAGATAGGGATGGCTTATGGAACAAAGGGCTGGGATGGAAAGCAGAGGGCAGAGTCTTGGTGAGCTGGGTTTACTGCCCTGGCTGCCACTGAGAGAGGATGAGAGGGAACCCTTGTTTCCATGAGTAGCTGTGTCCCCGCATATCTCCTCCAGCACTAGCCAGGCTGTCCAGGGCTCTGTGTCTCCAAACGGATGGCTAGTTACATCTGCCACCCTTGGCAGCTGCCTAGGTTCCTTATACTAGAACAGGGCCTGCTCTCAGTGACCTTGAGCTGAAGCTTGTCAAAAACAGTAGAAAACAGGCTCATGATGAAGAAATACTGCACAGGAATAATTATGCTGTTATAAATATATCCTAGAAAAGAGCAAAACTTTCTGTGGCCATGCAGGAGTACTGTCTGTGTTACTTCCCGCAGCTTATCCACTGTCCGTTGCTTTGCACATCTTCTTATGATCTTATGAGGAGCGGCTGAGGGAACTGGGGTTGTTTAGCCTGGAGAAAAGGACGCTGAGAGGAGACCTTATCGCTCTCTACAACTACCTGAAAGGAGGCTGTAGTGAGGCGGGGGTCAGTCTCTTGTCCCAAGTAGCAAGTGATAGGACAAAAGGAAATGGCCTCAAGTTGCTACAGGAGAGGTTTAGGTTGGATATTAGGAAAAATGTCTTCACTGCAAGGGCAGTCAGGCACCAGGCTGCCCAGCGAAGTGGTTAAGTCCTCATCCCTGGAGGTATTTAAAAGACGGGGACATGGTTTAGTGGTGGACTTGGCAGTGCTAGGTTAACGGTTGGACTTGAGGATCTTCAAGGTCTTTACCAACCTAAACCATTCTATGATTCTGTGATCTGAAGAAGCAAGTAGACATTGTGTCACCCAAAAGAGGGCTGCCTGAGGATACTGCCTGAAACTAATCTGGCACAAAGTCCAACACTTGCCACAAAGCCTGGATCTGATTTTTCTGAGCTGCATGATGTATGCTTTTACCAGGGAAAAACTAACTTCTAGCACAGTTACTAAATCCTGCGTTTAAGGGCAGCACTTCTACAGCCAAGCATTAGGAAGGCTTGCAATGATGCCTCATAGTGGGAAAGTAGCAGAGCTGTGCTGATTTACAGTGGTAGAGAACCTGGCCCTAGGAGTATATCCAGTATTTATATTCCTAGGCAAGGATGGCAGGAATAAAGGCAGAGCAGCAGGGTAAGGACAGAAGAGAAGGGTGGAGATACTTAAAGGGGGCTGCAAGCACTTATCAGTTCTTGTTTCACACCTGTGCAGTCTTTTTTGGTAACTGCAGTGTCCATAGGGCTCTCGCTGAAGCAGAACGGGACAGCCAGCTGGTAACTTGCATTTAAAGGATGCATTTGGGTATCCACATCGCAGGTGTGTTTTTCTGGAAAGCAACATGTGTGCATAGTGTTCCCAGCACACAGTCCCAACAGTGTGCTAGCTTTCCATGCATGTCAGATCCACTGTGCTGGGCCCTTCAGCAACCCAGTCACAGCTCCTGGTTGGAGCTGTCTGGATGGGAAGAGGATGAGACAAGAGAAGCACTGACTAGTTAGTGGAAAGCAGTATCTTCTCTACTTGCCATGGTTCACTTACAAGCAATTATGGGCATTAGTGTTGCAGTGGTGACAAGGGATGTCTCAAATAGTCAGGGTTTCCAGTTCAGGGATATGTTTCTTTTTCAGAGTATGGTTCCATATTGAACCAGACCAAGGTTTAAAGTGCTCAAAACTCTGTTGCGTTTACTGCAGATTGGAAATGTGTAGGAAACATCACTGTGGAAACACTGAAACTGCATCTTACAGGAAGGATGCTCCCTGGGCTGTGGTATAGACAGACTTGTTGCATCCATGGTGGCTAATTGCAGCAAGAACATCAACTCAAATAGCGGCCGCAGAGCTCTGGAAATCCTAATCACCTTGAGTCAGTGTGGGCTCAAAGATAGGGTTTCCAAGCTCCTGGCTGGGGAGCCAGGCAGAGACATGCAGCAAGACTCAACGCTCTGGCTGACCCGGCTGCTCTGGATTATCAGGCAAGAAGAGCACCCCATGGTCCAAGGAGCTGTGAGGCTGCCAGGGTAACCCAGAGCCCCCCAGGAGACCTGGCCCCCTGCAGGGGAAGACACCCCCGCCCCATGTTAATCAACACATCCTTGCTCCTGGGACAGTTCATCAGATTTGGTGAAAGCTCATCAGAGCTCAGCCATGAAATCTCCCTCCAGCCCAGTGAATTGACATTCTCTAATTGGTGCTAATGATGCCAGCTAATTATCTGAGCTCACAAATCACCTGTCTAAACACAACTGGTTGTGAGCAGAGAAATTTTACTGAAGTGTCTTTTAAGATGAAGCCCAAGATGTGACATGTATGACATTTATTCATGCAGTGTGCACATTTTATTTGCCATGTTCCTTGTAAGTGCCTACATTTTCCCTTCCACTTAATTTAGTTTTTTAACTACTGTTTGTCTATTAGTAACTCTTTAAACTCTTGGAGTTATTTAGGGCATTTTGCTCATCTTTACCTGGGAAATCTGTGTTGCAGGGGTACTCACAGGCACACTTTCAGTCTCTCCTGTGGGAATAAAGAACTTCAGTCAATTAAAACGACTTATTATGGTTGCTATAAATAACTGGAACAGAGGGTTTGAAATCCCTCTTGAGGTACAAATCAGTTTTAAAAGACTCAAGTCTCACTTTAGGAGGTGTGAACACCATATCATTTGTAAAATAAACTGCAATTATAAAACAGGAATGGCTCACCTAAATCAGACATTAAATTCACCTCATTTGCTGTCCGGTGTCTGTCCAAAGCTGATCCATGCAAAGAGGTGAGAAACCTTGTATGTGCAATTAGGACTAAATTGCTCCCTGTGAAGTTCAGTTCTGTGTACCAGCCTTTAGTAACAGGTTTCTGAAATTGTGAATTTTGTCCTCTACTATATGTGTATGCATTTCTGGTATCTCCACAAAAGGCTGATCTGATCTGTATATTAAGCCCTAAGTTATATTTTATCACAATGCATTCCAAGCAGTAATCATGTCTTTTGTAATACCAGAAAAATAGATCTTTTCATCAGTTTCATCATTCCTAGGTTTTTGTGGCACTGTGATGCCACCTGATCTTGTACAATGGAGCTAGACTTAACATTTCTGAAACAGACTTAGCTCATGGAGGAGCAGAAGTGTTTTGGACACTGCAGAGACATTATCTCTCGGCATTAATATGTTCTTGATTGAAAGCAGAAAGTCTATATTTATTATTTCCTCTTCTAACATTGCCTCTTTGTGCAGAAACCTTTAATTATCCAACAGAAATTATTGCTGGTTGTGCCACCATTGCACTTTGAGGGAATTGCAGCCCAATGACCATCGGTTCTCATGTTATTCCCTACGTCAGGCTCCCTGGCTGGCCTTCACTCCCAGAAAACACCGTGCCCCCCAGTTCCTCATCTGGATCTCCTCCCCTTGGCAATGTCACGTCATGAGGTGGGTTTTCTCTTGCCTCCAAGAATTTGCTTCACCCATCTCTGCTGTCAGTCACAGACATGACCGGTGACCCCATGCCCAATTCTAGGGGCAGCTAAGCTCCCTCTTTCCATGCTGGCTGCAGATGCTTGGTGCCTTACCCACCTGGGCCTTTAAGACCACAGAAATTCAGTCCTGCAGAGGCTTGAAAAGGGTGCAGGGAGAACTCTATGCAGTCAGCAAGTGCATGAAGTGGAAAGCTGAAGCCTGGAAGTCAGAGCTTTACAAGGCACAGCTACGTTCTGATTTCTTTACCCCTGAGGGGGAATATGGGTTACTGCCAAGGGCACCTATGAATTGGCCCTGTTCTGGTCTCTAGGATTTGTCCTGATTCAGGGGAACGTGAGCAAGTTCCCCAGCGACTCGCGAAAGCGAGAGGCAGAGAAGGAGAGGCCGTGTGCCCCTCTCTGCCCATGTGCCCCTTTCTCCCTGTGCTGGCTGGTCTCACAGCTGTGGGGTTGGGTAGCAGGGTCAGACACTGACCCCCTGGGGAATATCCTCTGAGGCTCCTCCTGGGGAAAACAAGGGGCAGCAGGCTGACTGGGAGAACTAACCAAAACTCATCAGCCAGCCCGCACCCAGTCCCAAGTTTCATCTTTTAAATGACAGGTTGTTTTCATTTTCAGTTTTGGCCCTTGTGGGTCTTTTTTTTTCGGATTTTCTTTGCAAGCCCATGAACTAGAAACTGACTTTTGGTCTGAAGTGAATGATGAAACTTTCTCATGATGCCTGGAGCTGAGGCTTGAGAAGGCAGCAGGTGTGTACTGCAATCCTCCTGAATCAAGAAAACTGAGGTACATGTCTGTTCTGATGTAAATGTTACTGCTGGACTCTTACTGTGGGATGGTAATGACTGACCTGAAAAGAGCAAGAGGACATGTTTCTTAATTAATAGCACAATACAAACCAGATGCTGGGAGGAAAGGAAGATGCTGTTTTTGCAAAGTGGTGGACATATTGAATGCTGTGCTTTGTGAAGGGCTAGAGGTGTTAGGTAGAAGCATGGCACAGCAAGGAAGAGCCATGGTCTCTCCTCACATTTTCTTTGAGTGTTTTTCAATCTGATACATAATATAGAGGTCTTGACCCAAGCCCTGCAGAAGTCTGTAGGGATCTTTCATTTGGGTTTGGATACAGATCAGTCTGTGATGTCCTTGGACACACTCAAAGCAAGGAACTGCTCCTGAGCAAGACCAGAAGAGGGGAGAGGATCCCTGCTACTGTGATTTTACTACCCACCTTTCCCATGAGCATGAGCAGAAGCACTCTCTGCATGTACCCAGTCAAAACCCAGATCATTTCTATAAAGTCACTGCTAAGAGCTGGAGCAGAGAAGGCTCCTCACAGTTGCACTGTGGGAAGCAAGGGGCTTTGTGATTATCTCCCAATTTCTGCAGTGAACATCTGCAGCCCATGGGGGCATACCAATTAATTGGAAAAAATCCCTGAATTAATTTCCCTTTCAGCCTGCTATAGTGCAGGGGCCTAGGTACACAGACCTAATTTAGTCAAATTAGAAGAAGAATAATAGAGAAATTAACTCTTCCGTTACCTATGTCATGAATGAATATTGGCACCACCAAGCATCTTTTAAGAGGAAAAGAGATGGTCCAGGCTCTCTCCTGAGCTGACAGTTATGGGCCCTCCTAAAGCTGCTCCCCCTGCTCCTCATAGTTTCAAGAGCTCCTCAGCATATGGACACAGTCACCTCTGAGGTGGCAAGGCAGAGCACAGTGCTGCAAGGGGTTTGGGGTGGAAAGCAAGTACCACCAGCCCCACCTCTGCAAGAAGAACATCTAAAGCTGATAACCACTAAAACCCCGGACCTGAAACCCCTGAACTTTGCAGACTTTCTAGAAGTGCTGCTGACTGTAGCAGGACTGGTTGCGTGCAAGCAGTGTGGCCTCAGCACATCTTGGTGCTTGCAAGATCAGGTCTGGTGCAGAAGTCTGGGTTGTGGCACTGACATGAACAAGAAACCCTTGCAACAACGCATGTGGGGGAGAGAAGCAGATCCTCATCACAGTGCCCTCGTGTAAGACATAGCTTTTGACAGTTAAAAGTCTCTGTACATCCCAAGGCAGAGGGGGTCTGAGGCAAGAGAAGACGTGCCTTCCCACGTTGGCCCTTGCATATGCCACAGGATTATTTTCCAGAAGGGAGAGGGAGGTGTTTCTAAAATAAGAGATAGAAACTTCAAACCCCAGATACTTCTATGAAACTAAAAGAAGGGAACATTTACCCACAGCTGCCATGGCTAAGAGGTGATCTCGGGGGGCTGGCTGGCAGCTGCCAACAGACAGGTCATATGAGAGCAGGTTTCTTCCTTGCTGTCTTTCATACTATCAAGAAGTGAAATAAGAGGATGTTTTACCTTCTTGTTTGTTTGAGTCCATGGCTGCTATAGGGTGTGCGTCCTCGCAGGGACTCCTGTCCTCACTCTGGAGGGTTCTGGCTGGTCACTGGGAACATCCCATGGCTTAGAGCTGCCCACATGTGAGCCCTGCGATGGGTCAGCTGGTCTGAACCCTGAGTGCAGAAAGATGCAGAAAGGGTTTATTGAGCGGAGATGCTCAAAGTTCAGAAAACAGAGGGAGGAGGAGAGATTTGAGAGGGAATGAGGCATCCTAAAGGTTTGTTTGGGTTCACAGTGCCTCCACAAGCAGAGTGGGTGCAAGTACAAACTCTTCCCTCCCAGCCCAAGGCCATTTGTGCTTATATGGATGAGTGATTAAGAGGTACTGTGTAGTCCCACAGAGACTTATTTGCTCAGCAAGATGCTTCTTGTATGAACACAGAAGCAAAATGGGATGTATTTTGAATGGCACATGAATGTCTTGCACGGGTGCTCTGCATCAAAGAACCAGCTTTTTGCTATGCAACTAATCACCAAAAATGTCCTCCAAACTTGTGTTTGGGCCACAGAGATACTGCCTTCACAATGCTGCTGCACAATCCTGCCAGCACTTTTGGAGGCACTTGCACTGCCATGGCTGCCTTCTCTGTCAGTTGTCTCCCTGACTTTTGGAGTCACAGGAGTGCTGCAAGGCACCTCGATGTGTAGAGCTGCAGCCTCTCTGGAAACCAGGGCCACCAGAGCATGATGCCGTGCCCAAGTCACTCCCTTGGTAAAGCCATCTCATCAGTCCAGTAATGGGGTTAGGACCTTGGGAACAGTGTTAAGATAATGCCTGATTAATGACGCAGGCAGAGCCCCAGAAAAATGGATTGCACCAGCTCACGCTTGTCTTATCAGCATGGGCACTGCCTCACATCCACGCTTCCTGTCCCCAGGGTTTAATTCAAGTCTGCTTTTGTCCAGCCTTACTAGGAAACTAGATGGGATTGAGGAGTCTAGAATAACCGCCCACCTCCATTCCTGTTTGACATAGATATGCCCAAGGCTGATGTGAGTTGTCATTAGCTTTGCTAATGGGATTGGAGGGGCCAGTGTAATTACAGCACAGAGCTCTGCTGACACAGCTCTGCCAGGAGGGCCGTGGTGGTTCGGAGAAGCCTGGGGTGATGCTTTCAGGAAAGCAGGCACAGAGAAAGGCACATAGCGTTAAATAGATGGGAGAGATGCAAAAGATGCAAGAGCCCTGGGTGGCTTTAGGAAATCGCTGCAGAAGCAGTTGCTTCTGGTGCAGTCAGCGGTGTAGCTTGGGGGCCACAACACTTTCGAGCTGACAGCTTTCCACTGTGGGACTCCCAAGGGAGGAGGGTGGTGGCATCATCGGGGCCCCCGAGATGGGGGCGATGCTGAGCATTTGTGAGCTGTGGCGAGGGATGCCTCTTGTGCTCCGGCTGGGAGCGGCACAGCCCTCAGCATACCCAGCCAGCCTCTTGCTGAAGGTATGATGTGGACTGAAAGGCTTCCAGCAGAGTGCTGGAGGGACTTGGGGTTTAGCATCTTCTTGAGATTGAGGATTAATGAAAGGATAAACTTCTTATTTGTAAGAGAGCTGCTTATGAGATCTCCTAAGAAGATCCGCTGTCTTCTCAGGACAGAGGATCCTTTGGTGATGCATGTAGAAAACCTGAGCAAAGGTGGAGGGACTTTGGATGTGGGCTTTGTACAAACAGGCTGGGAAAGCTTCTGGGTGGATACCTGGTTACAGTGAGATAAACGTAATAGTTTACTAAATCTGTTTTCTATCAGCTGGTAGTGTAAAAGTTATTTTCTGAAGACTCTTAGGCTCATGGCAGAGTTTAGATGGGCAGGGACCTCTGGAGTTATCTGCCTCAAAGCAGGGCTAACCCCAAAGCTAGATCAGGTTGCTCAGGGCCACATCTAGTCAGGGCCTGAGTACCTCCCAGGCTGGAGACTTCTCAACCTTTCTGGGCCTGTCCCAGGGCTGCACTGCTCCCACGGGGAAGAATTTTTTCCTTACGGCCAGTCAAGGTCTCCCTTGTTGCAGCTTGTGCCCAAGGCAATTTATCCTTTCATTGTGTCTGTGAGAAGAGCCTGACTGTCTGGTCTATAACCCCTGTGAGGTAGTTGCAGATGGCTGTAGGACCCCCCCAGCCTTCCCTTCCCCAAGCTGAACAAACCCAACTCCCTCAGCCTCTCCTCCTATGCTGTGTGCTCCAGCCCTCTTTAGCAGGAAAAAAAAAGAAAAAAGATTTCTTTTTCTGATAGGTATTCCAGAGAACGGCAAGAATGTTATTTACTTCCAAAACACATAAATATGCAATTGTTTTTAAAGTAGCTAAACCTCCCCATTAGTAGTTTTGAGGAGAAGGTACTTAAGTTTGGGTCTCTGAGCGAAACAGACTTTTAACTTCAACTTCAGTAGCAGCTTGTTCAGTAGCAAAGTTGTTAAACTTTGCTCCCAGTTCAGACTAGTCAATGCCATAGCAAATTCCTGAGGCTTTTGTTATTGGGCTGTTGAACTGGGACCAGCTCGTTTAACACTGAGAACTGGTTTCAAAATTCAGAATTGTTTGTGCAATGTTGGGGGAAAAGGAACAAATAGGAAAGGCAAAGCAGATATGAAAGAAACATAAACCTCCTCTGTGATAAACATTTTCACTGAAAACAATGAAAACAGCTTTTTGCTGGAAATTCATTAAATTTTTTATTTTTAACAAAAACACGTACATGTTTTTACCCGTTCTGCTTTTATATTATTAATGTTTTACCATGCCAGTTATAGCAATATAACAGTATATAATTGTTAACTATTAATAATAATAATTAGCAAACATCAATTAGTATGGAATTAGTTATATTAATATACTATTAAATACACTAGCTGCATAGCCTGTCATAAAGATTTTATAATTTTATTATCCACTTGCTGAATTATTCTGGGGATCCCTAAATCTCCAGTGACAATGTGACATTCATACCTCTGGCCTTCGCAAGGCAGGGTAACCATATCCTGCCGGTACCAAGAACATTTATTGTGGGAGCATGCAAAAATGAGAATCTCTAACCCTGCTGCACAGCTTTAAATGGGGGAGTCTGCAGACTGTAATGCATGAGGAAACAATGTATAAACAGGTTGCAGTGGCAGGCATCCAAGGTGAGGAAAACCCAGAATTAAAGCATAATTTGGTTCCAGCAAGTGCTCTCTACTTCCACTCTTAAACCAGCTCCTCCCAGGCATCTGAGACCTCAAAATGCTTGTGTCTCTGTCTAGGTCCCACTTCGGCAGGTCCCCCTGCTCAGCACATCACCAGGGCTATGCCATCAGTCTCACAGACGGTGATTCAGAGGGAAGGATGCAACACGAAGAGTATCTGTGGCTACCCTCCGCTAACACGTGGAAACCTGCAGCTGTCATGAGGGGCGATGCACCTAAGAGGAGAAGCTCACAGGAGGGCATTTCCCCCTCTGCTATGCTACAGGTAATGACATGAAACATCTTGGGTCCAGTAAAAAGAAGGAGGTTTGTCTGCTATGGAGAAAAATAACCTACATGAGGTTTTAATGAGAGAGAAGTAATACTTGTAGAAGAAGGGCTCATATGAGGATGTGTCATTGCCCTGTTACCTATCGTCTGTTCTCATGCACTTTACAGTCAGGGCCACATAGGGCTGGAAGGGAGCCCTTTGGCACTGTATCTTATCTCTCGGGTTGTAAAAACGCTGTGGTTTCCTGGTATCAGAAGTAATTTTTCCTTATAGAGGGAACTGAAAACAATACCTGTACAGCATGGAGATTTAACTGAGGAGCTTCCACATTGCACTCATGCAGACAAGGACAATGTTTCAGCACAGTCTCTGTCCTTTGTAGAGCTCAAGAGTGAGGCTTTGAAACTGGGACATCAGGGATGCCGCCATCCCCTCCTGCTCCAGGCACCACAAGGAGCTCTGCTATATGACCGCACTGCAAAGTAGGTTGACCTTGGTTAAGTGGGTCCAGAAAATCTTCCCTGTTTTACCGGAGTAACTGTCTTTCGTGTGTCCTCTAGCTGCAGCCTGCAATTACCTGAGTCACCCCTCGGTTCTTTGTTACATTAAATAATTGCATTACATTGGCTACTTTCCAGCATTTAGGGCTCACTGCTGGACTCCGTGAATATGTAACATTGCCTGCTTGTCCTTGGTTCTTTGGAATTGCCAAATATACAGAACAAAACTAGTCAGTCCTTCCTCATCACTAAAACAAACAAAAGGTGCACCTCACAATGGTTTGGAGCAAATGCCTGTCCTCTGTTCCCCCGACTGCCGAGTGGGGAAGCTGTTAACACTGTCCTCACTGGGGACAAGGGTTTCAGTCAGCCCGAGTTGGCTGAACAGTGTCTGGCTTGTTCCTAAAGGGTGCAGGAAGGAGGTGGAAAATAGGACTGATATTTGGCCCTAAGACCCTGGATGTGGGCTGCTTGGTCAAATCCTGCCTCTGCTGGCAGCGACCAAGTCATATGCTCACGGCAGAGTCTAGGTGAGTGGGAACACTTGTATGTCTCTGGTCCAACTTCCTGCTCAAACCAAAACTAACTCCAAACTAGATCAGGTTCCTCAGGGCTGTGTCCAGCTCGAGTCTGAATATTTCCCACACTGGAGTCTTCGCAGCCTCTCTGGGCCCTCCAGTACCCTGGGAAGAATATTTTTCCTTGAGTCGAGTCGGGGCTTCCCTTTGCTGCAGCTTGCGCCCATTGCCTTTCACTGTGCACCTCTGGGAAGAATCTGGGCTCCATCTGCTTTACAGCCCCCTTGAGGCAGTTAAAAGCTGCAAGATGATTTCCCCCTTCACCTTTTTTCTCAGTACTGAGCGAGCCCCACACCCTTAACCCCTTCCTATATGCATATCCATGAATGCATGTGCACATTAGCTGTGAGAGCAAGCCCTCCATGAGGCTGCTTTCCTAAACCATCGTCAGGCCTCCACCCACAGCAAATCCAAGGTTTGCCTGATATGCCAGCTCACCACAGGGTAGTTTCCTCATCAACAAGGCAATGTTATTGTTCCTCTGCAAGCTCCCCACTGGACAGGCTCAACACCCAGTCACATGAAGCCATCAGCAGACTGTCTTGGCCTGCAACCCAGGCCCATGGCCCCCCTGCTTTAGGAACAAGAAACAGCAAAGACATGCTTGTTTCTTCAGAGCTGAGCATTAAAATTCATTTACCCCCCTGCAGCTCTCATCAAGCCAGAATGACATCTCCAGAGCAAAGCCCAGAGAATAGTTTCAGGGCAAAAGTCAGTATTTTCCCTGTCTTCCCTCCAGCAGCCAAATCTGCCAAGCCCAAGAACCAAACCTGAGTGCCACCTCTGCCATTAGTGATCGCCATGATTCTGGCCACTGCCGTCCAGCAAAGAATACTGCCCTGGTGCCTTGCACGAGCAGCTGGCGCTGCAGCCACCCCAGAGCAGAGCGAGCAGCGTGTGAAAGTTAACAAAGCCTGAGCCAGCACCATGAGATCCCCAAGGGAGAAGGTGTGGATGGACCGGGAGGTCCCGGTGGGTTGCCTTCTTTAGCTATGCCCTAGGCTCAGGGTCAAAGACCGGAGCGAGGTGCCACTGCGGCAGCACAGGGGTGGGATTCCCGCACAAAGCTGTGCGTGGGGGAGGGAGGAGAGGCAGGTCCCCCAGCCTGCGCTGCCTTTGTGTGACCATGCTCACCCTTCCAGCGCTCTCCCACATGGAATGGCACAACTGTGCAGAGGATTGCTTGTTAAAAAGACCGACTGAATATCCCGAGCATCAGCATCAAACAGTAAAGCGTTTACAGCCTAGCCTTGATGGACAGCAGTTACTATTTGTTTGGCTTTCTGTCCCATTCTGCTTCTGAAATCATGACATGGGTAACAGTGCAGGGGAAGCCATGTGCACTTTTGCTGCTTCAGTTGTTAAACATCCACTATTTTCATAAATAAATGCTTGGGATATTCCTGGTGACTGTCTCAATCCTGCCAGTTGAGATTGCTGGCTGTTTTAAACATCCCACTTGGAAAACAACCCCCAGTCCTCTAAAGAGAGCAAAAAATTTTTTTGAGTGATTTACTCTCGCGCTTTGTCTCCAGCTAACCCTAATGCAGTTGTCATTCAAATACTTCAATTCAGCATGATACCTCAATTTAGCTCTTGAATAGTAAGAGCAAAAAAGGTCTTTTTAACCTGGTATTTTAGAGACCTTACTATAAATGCAGCCTCACAAGATTCTCCAGCACACTAAGAAGCTAGATCTCCATACACAGTCTTAGAAGAAATCAGCTGGAAGTAACTGCGGGCACTGAAGATGCAAAATACTTTAAATACCATTTTATGTGCTTGCACATGCAACATTAAATAGCTACGCCTCTAGCTTTTTCCAATAATATGAAAAATGGTATTATTAATCCCACTCTTCATCCCATGCCGAGTACATTTTAAACTTACCCCAGGCTAGTTGAAGATCCTTCAGCACCGGTGGTTGCCAGAGTTGGGAATTAGCACTGTGCAGGAAAGGAGAGAGAGAGGAGAGCAATGGTGGCTTGACGTTTCCCAGGATGGGACTGTCACATGCTAATCACTGATTTGAAACGCAAGCATAACAAATGCCTTCTAATTATGTAATCTTCAGGTCACATCCTTGCATCCCCATGCAAAAACCAGGACTGTGTGCTTGGCAGAAGTTGATACTGACTTTTTTTCCTTTTTAATTAGAGTTGCACGCTGCTGTGAAGGGAGGGTGAGAAGCCTTGTGAAGCGACGGGCAGAGGGGGCCGTGTGGTGAGAGCCGGGTGCTGATGTGGGCTCTGCTACTTTGCTGAGCTCGGAGGCTCTTAAGTACCTCCTGTGGCACCCAAGTGAGGCAGCCTGGAGCTGGGGACAGGGAGACGGGACCAGCTCCTCCCCGCTTTCTCTGACACCCTCAGTCTCCTACCGTGCGTGGCCTCACGAGGGATGCCAGCGCCAAGAGGCCTCCCCTTCTTTCATTCAGGGGCCAAGAGCAAGGTTGCCAAAGTAGCCAGGGCAGGGGAGCAGCAACCACCAGCACTTGTGTGTTTTCTGTTGCTTGTTAGATTGTGAAAAATTTCCTTTGAGTAAAAATAAATAAGGGCTTGGAGGGAGGTGGGAGAGTGGGAGGCAGCAGCCCTTCACGCCTGCTCCATTTCTTCACTAAGGTCCTGCAGGGCTTTTTGCTCTGAAGGGCATCAAGAAAGCGTGGGGAGAATGCGGGTAACCCAAGGCCAGGGGTGTCAGGAAAAGGTTTGAGCCGGTCCAGTGAGTTACTCCGAAGCGTAAGAGCAGGAAGACATAAAGGAGGAGGAACAGTAACAAAAGGCAGAGTAATTTCTGAAACCTGAAAGACAAAGATCTGCTTCAAAGATACCCTTCAGGCAGAAAACCTGAAATGTAAAACCGCACAGCCTAAATCAGTATAATTGCTGTGCAGCACAGATAAACGTGGTGATGCGGAGTCCTAGTAAAGGAGCTGAAAGGACAGGCTCGTAGATTAACAGAAGCTCTGTGGAAGATGCTGCTACCCCTGAAGTCAAGGACTAGGGACAGAAGACGCTGTATTTCTTTTTTGGAGCTGGCTGTTTAGCTGGCTATATAGGAGAAAAACACAACAAAACTGAACAAAATGATAATTCTGAAGGAGTTTGCTGGAAAGTGCATTTTTGGTGGGTCAAAGATACCTGCGAATTCAACAAACAGCTCAAGCTAGGAAAGATTTTTTTTTAATAAATAAAAAGAAAAACATTTAGCTTCACAAATCTATGAACTAAATATTTCAAATAGAGATTTTCCTACAGGCAGCTTTAAGAAAAAGGGCTGAAAGGTATGACATTGCCAAATGATCCATGAGCTGCTTTGTTTCAGATGGCCCAGTATGTTTCAGTCTGCTGATAATGTGCTGTTTTTTCATTTTGCTAAGAAACCACAGGGCCCAAGATTTTTACAAATCCTAGCAAAACAAACTGAGTATTTGAAGGCACATCTGAAGAACAGCATTTGTACATTGTGTCTGCAAATGGAGGCAAGGACAGGTATTTACTAAAACTCCATTAAATATCTGGCAAGCAAAGACTCAACACACATTTTTTCCTGACAGCACTGGTATGTTGTGTTGGTTTTGTTTTTTTTTTTTTTAAACTAGAAAGTAGTTTTTCTGCTTTGTAAAGCCAAGTGTTTAGATTCATAGTGCAGAGACCTTTGATGACCAAATGCCAACAAAAATAGAAATAGATTTTTCATTGCATTAGACTTTCTGATGGGACAGTGGCAACGATCGGTCTCCCCTGTGCGCTCTCCCGTCTACTTCCCTTCCCAGAGAAAAGCAGCTTTGGTGCATGGCAGAGCGCTGTCCTTGAGCAGTCTGGTACCGGAGCCCGGGGTTTATGGGCTTGACCTGTGAGGAAGGAACTAACAGCTGCACTTGCTCTCTGCCCTGACCCCACTATGCAACACCTGGCTTAGGGTAAACATGATCATAGGAGCACTGTGTTTGCAAAAGCTTCTGTGGGTGGCAAGGTTTGTTTTCTGGGGAAAGTTACAAAAGTTAAGCATAAATTAGGCTTCATTTGTTGATGACAGGGTTTTTTCGAAACTCAGGGAGAAAGATATTCCTAGGGCAAGTTAAAATAAAAAAAAGAATTCTAGTCATCCACTGCTCCACTTACAAATTCACCCTATCCAACTTCATTTCTTCAAGGTTTTCACTTAGGAGACTTCAGCTGATCAGCCTGAAAAGAAAAATAACTCAATTTTAACATGCATCCTCAGGGGTTATTTTTAATAAATACATGAAGAAATCAATGTCTGTTGAAAACTGGTCAGAGATGTTGAACCCAGAATGCAACCAGAGAGCTGCCTTTAACCCGTGCCAAATAGCTACATTTTCAACTTCTGCTTCAGTCCCACTGCTGCCGAGCCATGAAATGTGCCACTCCACTCCATTTTCATCTATAAAATCTCCTTCACCTTCCATCCTGCAATGACATAAATCCAGCCTTGTAAGAATGCGATCAGTTTGTGGCAGCAGTGATGTGTGCACTACCCAGATAGACAAATTGCCAGGAATCGGAACCTTCCCAGTGCAGTGTAAGTACCTGCCGTAACTTTCTCCCACATGGTAGCCTGTAAAAGTTTCAACCTACAAAGCACACAGGTTAGACAGCCAAGGAACATATTCCTTTCTTTGCAAAACTGTACTTACACTAATATCCTCCCAGCATGTAGCCTCTACAGGAAAAGCTTCATAGTCCCAGTCATGATTTGAAGTTACCAGGGATTAAGTCCTATGAAGTTTATCCTGGCTTTCATTAGGGACATCTTAAAGGTGTGCAAGTGTATGCAGCCAGTTATTGTGTGATCTTCTTGCTGTAAAAACCCATCCTCTCCTACCCTTTCCCCATCCTGCTACATGCTGTTATGACAAAGTGCAAGGATTTACAGCCTCCTGCGGGAAAAAAAAGTAACTGCCGTGCAAATTCAGTCCTCATAAGCCACGTATTTCTGCTGATCTTTGAAAGCTGTGATCAAGCTCTTCATTATACTTGAAAACTGCTATAAAAAAGAAATGTCTATGCATCAGCATCCCTTGCAAATGAGGGGAAAATAACTTTTAAAATCAATTACTGGAGATTCGTTTCCCTTAAAAAATGAAGCCACCTAGCAGTCACAGCAAGTTGCTATGGTGCTGCCTATTTATGTTCTCTCATGAAAGCCGCAGTGATCTGGTGAACTGACACCCATCTCGTGTGAGTAGGTGGAAACTGGCAATCCTGAAACTTGGCAAAATAGCCCGCATTGGGCTGTCGGAGTGGCGTGTATTAACAGTCACAAAACAGTGTCAAAAAGGAGAAGTCTTAATTCCCTGGTGAAAACGGCAGTGGCTGGCAAAGATTGGATCTTTCCATTTAGTTAGGTGAAATCACAAGTTCAAATCAGAACCAGCTGGTTTTCTCTACAGATCAGCTACTAGTGACAAGCACTGTGCTGTCCCCTTTGCGATGGACTGTATTTTCACAAGAGAGTAGAGGCATCACCCTGAGATTTTTGAGAGAAAATGCCTGTAAAGCTACACACGTGATCTACTGCTGAATGCCCTCACTGAAATGATGAGCACTCACAGGTTTAGACTTTATGCAGAATTCACGTCTGTCCTTTAATATGACAGCAAAAGACAGAAGCTCTGTAGCAGCTTTTAACATGCCACTGTAATAGAGGTGTAACTTAACTCAATCTATTCTAAAGCATTGAAATAAATGTCTTTAATTTTTCCCCAAACATTTGAGTTTGTTGTACAGATTCCCATTTTGTATCCAGGTACATTCTGTAACACATATTTCATTTGGTGTCTGATCATTTAAAAATAGAATTGGTCATCATTCTAGTTGTTGCTATTATTTTTGGTCAGCAGGGGAAGACAGAGCTCTTTTTCTGATGAAAGACCACATATTAACAAACAAACATTTTAGTTTTATTTCAGATACTGGACTGGGGAGGTACTTACAGAAAAATTAAACCTAAATCAAACCTAGCAAATTTGACAGGGAAGTCGTTTAAGGAGAATAAACATGAATGTTATCATGTCATTTTTTAAGGTTAATTTTTCTTATTAAATCTGCTTTGTGGATTATGAAGTGGGTATCAACTTCTTGTTTTAGAAAAAGGTGGTATCTTAGCAATTCAAAACACACGCCCTTATTCAAAAGAAATTAACTCGGCTGATGTTTATATGAGTGGCACTAAAATATTCTGAGTGATGAAAATAAACCTCCACATTTTCCCATCTCTCTGAAATGTGTACTTTACCTCAAAAAATAAGTAAACACAAACCTTGTAAACTATCAGTGCAAATCAGCGCTGCATTTCTGCATGCATCTATAGGCAGACAGCTTGAAACAACAGCTCTGAAAGGGGTCTGAACTGTTCTTTTTCTCTGAACTCTGCCTGATCCCAGAGACTTGGTAACAAAAAGCAGGTGGGTGGAATAACCGTCTTGAAAACTTCCAACGGGGAATGAATCACAGACACTTGACTGATCTCACGAAAAGGATACAACTGGGATCAGCAGTCTCAGATACCCAGTGCAAGTTTCACTGATAGCAAAAGAAACCTACTTCCATGCTGGGTGAATTTTATTTGGATTTTACAGCTTATGAAATCAAAAACAATAGAAAAGACTACATGACTCTTCGCCTTCAAGCATACTTGTTTTCATTGAATGGTTCAATGTTCTTTGCTCCATTTGGAAATGTGTAGGTTCTAGCCTTCCAGTACCATTCATCTGCATTTAATGAGAAATGAAGGATAAAGAAAACGGTTAATGTTTATGCTTACAGTATTATTTCCTTTCATTACAATATCCTTTCAGATTGCTGCCTTTGAGTTTGCTATCATATTCAGATATGATAATGGAGAGGAAAGTGACTATTCTTTCAGATTTAGACAGGGTCCTGCTTCTACAACGATTTCAGGTAAGAGCTTAGAAGTTTTTGGTGAGCCACAGTGTCCAATAAACCCCTCCTCTGCTGGTAGTCTCACAGGATCTTAACAATCTATGCAGCACAGAACTGCTGTCCCCAGCCCTGCAAATGACTCATCTACCCTGATAGCCTGAGAAATTTTCTGGAATTTATTTCTGTGGATCAAGGCAGAGCAAATCTTTAATTTGTTCAGCCTAGGCCACTAAGCCAGGCCTGGGGATTTAGATCTGTGCTGTAAAGTGCTTCTGTGCCATAATCTTAATTCTTATTGTTTCACCAATATTTTTGTAAGAGACTGAAAAAAAGGCCAGACCAGATCTAATAAAGCCACAAGATGCTGTTTCCTAATTGCAAATTCCTTATTTGTCTCGTTTCGAGGACTGTCTCCTCTCCAGCATCAACAAAATAAGCAATTTTCCTATACTTACTAATTCATTCCTGGGGAACTCGGTAGCCAAAGGCAGCCAGACAATGGTGTATGTGTCGATGGCCAGAGCTCCCCTGGTTCACCGTGGGATGTGTGTGTGGTGTATATACACGTGCAGGAGGGCCGTGCCCCTCCCACTATGGCACAGCCCATTCATGCAGGGCTTTCATGGTGGCTGTGCCGTGCTGGGCACCACCGGTGCCACACTGCCCAGGTGTTCCACCAGGGCCTGCCTGCCAGCAAGGACTGGTGTGTTTGCAGGAGCCTTGGAAGGCAGCAGGACATCCGAAGACCCCAAGTGTCTCAAGCCTTCAGACCGGGCTGCTGACAAGATTCCCAGGTGGAAGAAGAGCCTGTGGCGTTGGTCTGATCCTTCTCAGGTTATGACTTTCCTTTCTGTGTCTTTTTAAGGGTGGATATAGTGAGACATACTCCATCCCAAACCCAGAGGAAGTTTAAATGAAGGACTACTTAAAATTACCTTGTAATTTTTCCAGCTGCTGACGTACGTAGTTCTGTTGGTGCTGGTGTGGACTCCATAACCATTCCTCTCAAGCACACCCTCAGGTGTCCTTTTGCACTCCCCCTCTAGAAAATGACAGTGGTGGAAGACGGGTATTTTCACTTCAAGACAGAGAGCATCTGAGACGCACAAACCTATGAGATCGTGCGATGCATTTCTTCTGTTGCACAGAGCCGTTTCTCCCAGAGCTGACTCTCCATCTCCTGCGGACAGGCTGCTCCCCGAGATGGGCCCTTGGAGCACGCAAGCCCTGATGGAGCAGGTGCCTTTGGGTGCCATGCACAGAGTGTGAGCCAGCAGCACTCCTGTTACCCGTTCTTCCACCACCAGTGAGCCCCACTGTGGGGGTGGTGGGGAGCTGGCGTGGGGCAGAGCAGACCCCAATGGACCTGTGGCTGTCTGCAGGAGGACCCTGAGGAAACATCCCCACGGCAGCTTCTGTGTGTCTGGGGGGGTTCTTACACAGCCAAAGCAGCCTGTTACTTGGGCAATAGCCCATTCTTGCTGGTACAATTTTTTGCTTTGAACTCCAACCTGGCACAGGTTGCCCAGAGGGCTTGTGGAGTCTCCGTCCATGGAGATATTCAAGACCCGATGGATGTGATCCAGGGCAGCCATCATGGGTGACCCTGCGTGTGCAGGGCGCCGGGGATCTCCAGAGGGGCCTCCCCACCTCTGCTGCGCAGCTTTGGGGTCACTTAACGTAACCCTCGCCCTGAGACTGGTACAGGTTTCCTCCGTTTTAATCCCATACATTCAATTTTGCAAAAGGAACTAGCACCTACCAAGATTTTCTTACCATACTTGTTATTTGGGAATATGAAAGACACTTTAAAAACCGCAGCATCTGTTGAGAAGGAAACAACCAGTGTTGCCGTTGCAACTGCTGGCTGAAATTCAAATATATGTACACAAATATATATTCAAATACACAGCAGCTTGAAACCGCACGTAATTATCAGTGTGCTGCTTGCGGGTGCGATTCTTTATAGGGGAGCACTCGGCCCTCTCCGCGGGGCACCGTGTGGGGCAGCGCTACCGCGCGTGGTTGCCAGGCGGAAGTGTCCGCCGTTGCTAGGGAGGCGGCGGCCCGGAAGGGGAAGGCGGGCGCTTCCGGGTCAGGGGCCGGTGCGGAGCGGAGGGGAGCGGAGAGGTGCGGGGGAGGCACGGGCGGCCCGAGGGCGTGGAAGCCCCCGGGAGGGCGTGATGGTGCCGTGGAGAGCGGGGAAGGGGGTGCGCGGGGGGGCCGTGAAGGGAGGCTGAGGGGAGGGGGTTGGGCAGGGGATGGGGTCCCAGGAGCACGGGCGGGAGGAGAGGGCGGGGAGCCTGCGGTGAGGGAGGGGCAGGGCCAGGAGAGGGGGTTTGGGGAGCCCCGGGTGTGGGGTGCTGGTGACAGGACCCCCCTAGGAGGTGTGCTGGGGAGCGGAGCTGTTCTGTGCCGGGGCTGCCTGCGGTGGCGGGAGGCGGAGACGGGGAGGGACCCCGTCTGCAGCGTCCCCGGGGCCGGCTGCAGGTGGCTGGGGCCGGCTGCCGTGCTCACCCTCTCACCCTCCCTCACCTGCGCCCGGCTGCTCTGAGCGGGGTCGGCTTTGTCTGTTAAATCCCATCCAGTCCTGGTGGAGCTCCAGCGGGGAGAACTGCCACAAAAAGGGACATTTGCTTCTTTCCAAGCCCCAAACTGTTGCCGCTCTCCAAACCCTCATTTGGGCTGTTACCCGTGCATGGCCACATCAGTTCTGGTCCTGGCTCTGGGGTGCCAGTGCAAAGATCGAGGGTAACAAGCTCCTGCCAGACTGTCCACAGCTGCTCACCTGTCCCTGCAATAGCTTTCCATTTGCAGGAGCAGGATGCTGGGCCACTCTGTCACTGACAACAACTGCTTAATGCTAACAACGGGCTTGTTGTGTCAGAGCTGTGAGAAGGAGAGGAGGGCTTCTGTTTTCCAAGACAGGTCCCTAATCCAGCTCCCCTGCCCAGGCTCCACAGAGCGCTCAGCCATCTGGGCAGCTCCTTGCAGAAGGGGACGGGTCAGGAGCAGGTGAATGTGGAAACAAACTGTATCTTTGGCTTCAGCTCCCCTTTGACCTTTTACTCACAGCCCTGCAAACTCCCAAGTCGAAAAGTGGCAGGGCACAGGCTGCTTTCTGCTGTGAAAGTTCCCCTGAAGGTTTGTCCTCTGGGCTCCCATGTCCGAGAAAATTCCATCAGAGTGGCAGAACTGGAGCTCCCAGGCTAGGCAGCACTGCTGGTAGGCTCATCCTTTTGCCAGAGATCCTGCAGTTTTTGACTGAACAGCTGTGAGGAATATTACTTTTATTTCCTAAAACCACAGAACTTGTTTAACAGTGTTCTAAAAGAATGTGCTTTGCTTCAAGTGCATACAAATACACAAACAGATAATTAACTGCAGTTTGAGAGGGTATCATCATCTCTTGTCGCATGGAAAAACAAATAACATAATGTGCGCCTGGACATTTGCAATGTGCTAAATCATCTTCATAACTAAGGGCTATTTTTTTTTTCTCTTTCTCAGCAAGAGAACATGAGTTCAGCAGGGAGGAAAAGAGGAAAGCCCAACAGAGGAGGAGGAAGAGGAAGAGGGAGAGGAGGCAGTGGAAGAGGAAGAGGAGGAGGCAGCAGTGGCCATTCAAACAAGTCTCAACTTGGTGGAAATAGGAAATGTTCGACCAAAATCTGGGACGATGGAGATGATTTTTGTCTCTTCGAGGAGCCAAGGCTGGAATCCCAATCTTTCTGTTAATTTGGAGGGGTTTGGCATAGAGATGTTTGGGATACTTTGGGGCTGGTTTTTGGACATCTTTGAATACACAGAAGAGTGAAGGGGTGATGAAGCTGTTTCAGTATGAAGCAGTTTTTACATGTCTTCTTTGATTAACTTTTTTAACATTTTATAGCTAGGATTGTTTTTTTTTTAAAAAAAGATGAGAACCTCTGATTTTCTTCTTTGGTCATAAAGTAATTTCAGAACATCTTTGATCAGAAAACACTAATAAACACAGGATATTCATTTTTGTGTATTACAAAGCAGAAGCTGGGCCATGGAAAAGATGCAATTTAGAGTGAATTTAGTATGCTGAATGTATTCTGACCAATCTAGCTTAGAAATACATGGTTGTACTGTAGTCTGAGAACAGCTTTACCTAGCAAAGTGTTTATTAAATCACTTTGGATTTGACATAGGATAGAAAACATATATGCATGTGTGTGTGTGCACGCAGATATAGACACACACATCCTGGTCACATAAGAATGGACCCAACTGAATAATCCTTAGGTGATGGACTTGTCTTATTTTGGTTTTCCTGTTTTGAATTACAGGGTTGGGTCCTAACGCATCCCAGTTCAGTCAAGATCATTTGAGCCAGGCAAATAAGTCATTTTTATGTTCTATTTTAATTTTTAGATCAAATGCCCCTGCCAGAAGAGGAGGGCAAACGAAACAGAGACCTGAAGCGAGAATGCCTCTGCAGACCATACACATGACATCGGAGAATCAAAGAAGAGTGAAAGAACTTCTTCAAGAGCTTCAAGGGCAGGAGCTGGCTCCCGAATCAGAGTTAGTTTAAACAGAGGCACTACTTCTAGCTCTTCTAGATGACCATGCTTTAACAGGCACACTATTAGAAATGAAAACAGTATTCTTTTTCCCCTTAACTTTTAAGTTGATCTCAAATCCTGTGGTTCGTTCTTCTACGATATTAACTCTGGGAAAGGGGTAGCAGAATCCTCCATTTAAATGGAGGATTTAAAACTGCAGAGGCAGAGTTTTGTGTCTACTCAACAGCATAATTTTGTTTCATTTTAATTTGATAACTCTTTTTATCAGAGTAGCTGGTTCTGGTGAAGATGATGACGAACCTGATTACCTTGATGATGAACAGTGCTGGTCAACAGATCAGGAAGTTTCTGATATAATACCAAGGTCATCTGCTGAGCCAGCTGAGCACAGAATTGTGGAAAGTGAAGTGTCTTCGTTTGCTGTGAACAAACTCTCCAGGTGATGCTTTTCAGTGAATAATATGTATCCTGAAGAGGTAAATCACTAGGCTCTATACTGTAAGCCCTCAGTGCTTGGACTTCCTCTTCACTCCAGGGAAGTTCTGTGTGCAGAATGGATGAGTTTGTATCTCCTACAAATTTAATCCTCAACTAGATGAATTTAAAATAATGGTTTAATGAAAATAAATCACTCCAGCCTTTTTTCAGTGAAGTTTTCGGTTCTTTCTCCAAGACAATGAAACAGATATTGGGAAAGCTCAGGGACCATTGCTGTTATATGTATGTTTCTTCCAGGTAGGTAATGTTTCAAAACCTTGTAAGTGTTCTTCATCCATTTTGCTCAGATATGAGCATTTATTAACTATTTTTGCTTTGTTTGAGAGTGTTTTATATGTTAAGGACTCAGCTTTTTCTGAAGAGTTTACTGTATATAGTTCAACTGGGAAATCTAATCCTGTAAATATTATGTGCTACATTCTGAGGTGTGAGATAGTTGCCACATGAACTAATTTGTCACCTTATAAACAACAGACTAGCATTCACAGACACCAAATTACTACCTGCTGCTGTAATTTAAAATAGCATAAATATTTTGCTGTGGGTTTTTTTCCCCCAATAGTAGTAATAGTATCTCATGCCATACATACTTCCTTACTGTAAGCCCAATCAAGCAGATCTGTGGTTATTTTGCTTCATAAAAGTCTCTGTCACTCACTTGTTGCCCTGTTTTCTCTGTTTTGTTGCAGGTATGGTTTTGACAGTGAGCGTTGTAGGAGAGTACTGAGATCCTGCAATGGTAATATTGGGGCATCACTGGAGTATTTGCTATTGCAGTGTTTTACCGAAAGATATGGAGAGAAGATGCAGGTTTCTGCAACGGCTGCTGAAGCCAGTCAAGAAGAATGTTTAGAACAGAGACAAGAAGAGGCTTTTGCCCTCCGGTCAATCTATGGAGACAAATTTGTAGAAAGAATTCAAAACCGTGTTTGGACTTTTAGTTTGGAATTGGAGTACCTAGCAGACAGACTCAGCAAATCTAAACAAAAGGGTAGTTGTACTAGGGACACAGCAAAGCAGACTTCAAAGGAAATATGTAAATTTTATCTCCAAGGAGGCTGCAGGTTTGGTTCAAAATGCAGATTTGGACATGAATTTCCTCCAAACCACCCAGTAAAAGCAGCCAGGAACTCTGTAGATGATGCTCATCTCCGACCTAACAGTGATGGTCCCGTATATGAACTTGAAGTAAGATTTCCTGAAGAAAACAAGTATCCACTCCAGGCACCTCTTATGGCATTTTATTCCACCGATGACAATCTACCTCTTGCTTGTCGTTTACACATTGCTGAATTCCTCTTTGGAAAGGCCTTGGTAGCTGCAGAGTGTAATGAACCAGTGGTGTACACCTTAGTGACTTGCTTAGAAGATGAATCTGAAATAAGCGAATTACTTAAAAATACTTACCACAAGTATAGTGTTCCTCCTATGTCCCAGCTGGCAACACCTTCAGTAAAGCTACAGACAGAGAGTACATCTGGTTCAAATCGAATGTCTGAAGGTACACCAAATTTCCCTCTATGGTTTCTGGGCTAGTCAAAAAGAATACAAAAAAAAGAAGGCAGAGAGCCAATTCAGGCATCTGTTCCAAATCTGTTTCTGGAGATTAAGGTCGTGTGGTGAGCCAGACGCATAATCTGTCTGTGCCTCAGGAAGTCCCTTCCATTACAAAGCTGCAGCAGAGAGGTTTTCTGCTGGCAAGAACTGAGTTAAGGACCACAGAGCTAATGACCTTGGGTTGGCAGAGTGAACAATGCCTATTCCCACACAATCAATAAAAAGCCATGGAGAGATGTGGTGTGAGCTCACTAAAATTGGCCAGAGAAGTGTGCTTGGGAGGTTATGGGGAAGGTCGTTTGCAAGTTTTGGTGCATCTGCTACTCATCAATTCAGAAACATCTTTTTTTTTTTTTTTTTTTTAATGACTTAATATTACCAGCGCCTCCTCAAAATCAATTTTATAAAGGTGGATTTAAGGCTAAGTAAATGTTGCAAGCAGTTCTGGAATGTTGTTCAAGGTATCATCCCTTTTTTTACATGCAAGTGCAACTAGATTGATTTCACAGAGGGAAAGTTGGGACTGTGTCACTTATGGCAGGGTGACAGCAACTCCGTGGCGTAGATGACCTTCAAGCTCTCAATTCCAAAACTGTTTTATCTAAGGCAAACTTTCTTCAAGAGAGTTTTCAAGAACAACTGCATCATGTTTTAGAGCACCTAAATAGTGACAGCCTATTTTTTTGTTATAGTAAAACAAATTATTCTGGTTTTTTAACAGCTCCAAAGAAAGACAGCTTTGTTCCAGAAATTTAAATCAGAGATTCCAAATAATCTTCCTTCTGTTATAAAATCTTCCTTAGGTTATAAAATACCTTGTTTAGATAAATGTAGCCTTAAAATTTTCAGGGGCTGGCTTACTGTCTGAGCAAATTCCACTTCAGTTGATAGGCAGTAGGCACCAAAGTACCTGGTCCAGTTTCAGCCTTGGTTTAAAAGTACTTGGCAGTGGCTTAATACTTAATGTTACAGTGTAGTTTTAAGTAATTTAAGCTGGTGCTGCTATCAGAGTCTTGTGCTCCATAGAAGTGGTTGTGTGGTGAATTGGAGAGGGGAGCTGAGACACATGAAAAACGTTCAGGAAGGCAAACCACATACCAGTCTGGTTCACCATGTGGCCACCAGACCACAGCGTTGCAGAGCACAGCCGGTGCAGGGATACTGACAAGTGGGTTGGAGCTGGAGAAGTTGTGGTTTGTTTGATGGGGTGAGGGGAGGTTTGCTGGTAGTGTAGAGCTAAATGCACATCAAAAACAGTCCTGCAGGCCCTCAGCTCCAGTCAAACAAGGTTCTTTGTTGAGAATGCTCTTGGAACATGTGTCTCTTTTCTGCAGTGCTGATGAAGTCCTGTTTCTTAGTAACAAGAATACCTAACTGTACGTTCTCTGTCTCAAGCCTCAGCAGTGTCAGAGCCTCAGGAAGAAGAGGAGGTGGCAGAAGAGGAGGAGGAAGATGAGCCTGAACAAGTTGTTGTGGAGAATGAGAGTTACGTGAACCTCAAGAAAAAGCTTTCCAAAAAGTACGATGTGCAGGCAAAGTCTCTGTATAACGAAAATGTTAAAATCTGCTCGCAATTTCGGCTGAAAAAGGTATGATGTACAGAACATAATATGTTTTCATGTTTACTCTAGAGGAAATAAATATTTAAGCCACAGGATGCTGTTTCAAATGGTTCTGTTCCACTCCAGCAGTGTTCTTACTGCCATGCTGTCTGTTTTTGTGCATCAGTCTTCTAGGCACTTCCAGTCCATGTTGTATGAAAGACAGAAGCTCCCTGCATGGCAGGAGAGAGAAACTATTCTTGAATTGCTGAAGAGCCACCAAGTTCTTGTTGTGAGCGGCATGACAGGGTAAGAGTGTGATTGCACATACAGACTTTATGTATCAAAGTATACACAGAAAAATGTGAAATATGTATCCGTGTTCTGAAAAGATTAGGGACGTGATCCATCTGTGACCAGTGACGGCAGTCCTAGGTGAACTTCATGTGAGGGGTGACACTAATGAAACAAAGCAAATTTCAGGTGGAATGCAGTTATCTTAATTTACATGGATGGAAGGTGTTGGGTTTGTGGTTTGTTTTATTTTTTTTAATTAATCCCTGATTTTGTCGTGCAGATGTGGGAAAACCACTCAGATTCCTCAGTTTATTTTGGATGCTTCATTGCAAGGATCTCCAAGTAGAGTTGCAAACATCATCTGCACTCAGCCTCGCAGGATCTCTGCCATTTCTGTGGCTGAACGTGTAGCCAAAGAAAGAACAGAAAGGATTGGACTCACTGTTGGATATCAGATCCGTCTGGAAAGTGTAAAGGTATATATGTTTTGCTTGTTGGTTTTCATTTAGTTCTATTAAAATGTGCTTAGTGCTTCTCTAGCATACAGAATCTCTGCCCTATATCTGCCGTATAGTGAGATAAGCAAATCTGTATCACCTATATTTTATTTTATATTATGAAACATATTCTGTATTTTATTTCAGGTTGCACAGTCCGCTTTACAGAATGAGAGTGCAGTCCTATGTCTTATATTGTTGTTTTACTTTCTGTTGAGACAGGTGAAGGGGTCTGAGAGTATGTGTAATACTTCTGTCCTCTGGAAGGGTACTGACTTCATTTCTACTTGTCTCCATTTCCATTTGTCTCCCAAGTGGAGACTGAAGGGTGCAGCTTCAGTCAGCCAGAAGTGGGGAGTTGAATTCAAACTGCTGTCTTGGAAGTGAAATTTTGTCTACGTTGCAGCTGATTGCTTTTTCCAAGAACTATGTTAAAAGAGATTCACTAAATCTTTCTAGGAACAGAGATCTGAGTTGTTTATCAGAAAGCAACTTCCACAGGAAAAACAGTTCAGATTTTTTGTTTACCCCTTATAGTTAGCAATGCCCCTTGGTAAGAAGCAGATGCTCTTAAGTTTTCATCAAGAAAGAAAAATCATTCAGCCTGTCTCCAGCAGGGATTGCTTGTTCCCTTTCCGTCAAACCTGGCACTCAGCTGAAACCAAATGCTTTACAGCAACACATATTCTCTTTGCACTATGTTAAGTTGCACAAAGTCAACTGAATGCTTTGTCTTACTGTTCAAGTCCTCAGCTACCAGACTCTTGTACTGCACTACTGGTGTGCTGTTGAGAAGGCTGGAAGGAGATCTGACTTTGCAGGGAATCACACATGTTATTGTTGATGAAGTTCACGAAAGAACAGAAGAAAGGTAAATAATCTCTTATCCCATAAGCAAAATGCAGAAACATAGTCAGAAGGATAAAGGTGACTCAGGTGCAAGTAACTGAAGTCAGACTTGTTAATCCTGTGGCAGTCACGTGGGATGGTGGAAGGAGTCTGGTTTTAGGTTCTTATCTTTGAGCAGCAGGAAATTATGTTGCAGCAGCTTGCAAAGAAAGCATGTCTCTCTTAAATTTCTGTGCCTCCAATCTGCCATCATGTTGCAGTCGTGTTGAGAAGAGGTTGTGAACAGGGCTGGAGGGTTAAGTAACTTTTTAACCACAGTTGTCTGGTTCTTATTCTTCCCTTGTTTCAGCATTTACCGAATACATTAATTCTTCACATGCCCGTTTGGGAATTATTTCTCCTGATGCAGGCTTCAGCAGAGCACCTGCAAGGGACAAGAACTCATGTTTTCTTCCAGTCTATAGATTTTGCTAGTTCTAGACAGTCTCATCCTATCCTGCTCCAGCCTCCTGCAGTTTTACCCCACTTACCTGCTGATGCCAGGCAAAAGATAATGTCTGTCAGTATCTCTGTAAACTAGGCAGCAAGGATCCTTTTTCTTTGATGTTTTCCTTGTGAAACACTGCAATGCAGTGGGTTTCCAGGAGGCTTTGACTGTGACCTGTTATTCTACAACTCGGGTTATATTTTAGCCTCATAAAAGGGCTTGTATCGCTCAAGGATTCTTCTTCCTCCTCATCTAAAATCACTTCAAGCCAGTCTTCTAGGCATGTCGCAAAATCTATAAATATGTAGGGAAGAATACAGTGAGCAGGGAAGAGTGGGTAAGTTTGAATAACTCTTCCAGTGAGGAAGAGGAGCAAAAAGATTCATCTGTTACTTTGAGTTAATTTGTTATCTAATGTTCTTGTGTTGTCATTAATGTAATTAGTTTATAAGGTAGCTAGAGGTTTTTGTTGCTTAAATGAATTTGCCAAGTAATCCTGACTCTCTAGTAGGGACAACCAAAAAGTAAGCAGTTTGCCTTCCATTAATTTACTGCATTATTAGCCTCCAGCCATTCTGAGGCTAACCTTCCACCAGGAAGGTGAACAGAATGGGGAGAAGAAAAGAGACTCTGCAAGTTAACACTGAAGAAATTCAAATGTCTTTTTGTTTGTTTTCTTCAGTGACTTCTTGCTGCTCGTTTTGAAGGATATAATGGTTCAGAGGCCAGACCTACGCATTATACTAATGAGTGCCACCTTGAATGCAGAGCTTTTTTCTCAGTACTTTCACTCCTGTCCAATTATTAACATACCAGGTAAAAACTATTAATTTTTATTATCTTGTCACATTCATTGTTTTAGGGGTTTGTTTTCAGTATTTCTGCTTGCAAAGTGTTTCTCAATTCAAGTGCAAGGGGCTAATTTGTAAAGTGGCAAGATGAGAATTTATACGAGAACTATGATTCCAAGGGCTTAGAAGGAAAGACCAATGAGATTTAGGAGAGAGAAGACTTGGAAATGGAGCCTTTTTTGTGCTGTCTCTATACCAGCAGAATTTCCTTCCCCAAAACACAAAAATGACATGACGTGCATGACATGGTTCCCTGAGATAGTTTCACCACAGCTGAAGACTCTTCTCTATCCTTGTGAAAAAGAAGCAGTGAGAGGATCCAGCTGGATGTGTACACATTGAGCCAAATGTGCCTTTTAAATTGCTAAGTTATTACATGGAGCATGATAGAAACACGTAGCCTCATGGATATGTTCCCATAAGTCTATCAGCCCTTCTCTGACTGTAAGTGCATGTTACCAAACCATGCTTGGAAAACATCCACTGTTTGTCCTAGGCAGAAATTGTGTTGAAGAGTGCAGTATAGATGAGAGCTGTGAAGCCAGTGTATGACATAATAACCTGTGTGAAAGGATAACCGGTTTCTGTCTTTTTCCTCTTTTCTGCATGTTGTGTGGCATGTAGATTTATTCTCATGTTTCCTTTTAGGTCGAACGTTTCCTGTGGATCAGTTTTTTCTGGAAGATGTGATTGCAATGACAAGGTATGAAATTGCCAGACATTCTCAGATGTATTTGGCCTTTGAGGTTGCACTATTGACCTTGAGACTGCAGTAGTTCTGTGCATAGACTTAAAAATTAAATTCTCTCAAATCTCCCCCATCACCTGCAGTCTTGGAGTTCTTCTAAAGCACTGACTTTAAACCACACTTCTTATACTGCATTGGGGTCTAGGATCTCATGCCAAAACAAGCCTTTCTACATTAGATACCACATAAGTACTCAAGAAAAGGTGAGCTTTGCCATGAAGAGTTTGTCAGTGCTTGTGCTTCACTTGTTTCAGTGGTGGCTAGACATTGACAAGCAAAAGAAATCTGAAGGTAGATTTCAGCACTGAAGGTGAAAAATGCAGGATACCAAACAATTCGTTTTTGTAAGCCCTACCTTGCAGCTCAGGTGCCAGGTTCCTGTTACCCTTTGTAGTTACTGGAGAGTCACAGGAGCTCAGATATTCCAGATAGTAAATTGACCGGCTATTGTAAGTTACTTGTGGATTGTTGCTCTGAGCTGCCCACTTAGCTGTCAAGATCAAGTTTGCAGTCCCAGTCTTTCGCATCACAGCTTTTAAAAGACTAACATCCCAGTATGGAAGGACACCTTGACCTTGATACTGTCTATGGCTTTGCAACCCACTTATACAAAGTTCCTGTCAGATTTATATATAAATACTTTTGATACTCTATCTCTGTAGCTAATTATTAGAAGGAGACTGTTAGGCTTCTTTCCATGCCACTAAATGTTCTTCTGCTGTTCAGGTATGTTTTAGAGGACAGTAGTCCCTACAGGCGCAAGACAAAGCAGGAAAACAAACAGAATGGAAGACACAAAAGAACTGCATTTGAAGAAGTAGAGGAGGACCTGAGACGTGCTGGCATTCTGGAAAGCACTGACACAGTTGTCAGAGATTCAGACCCAGACCAAAAATTAACTCTGAAGCAGCTCCTTACACGATATAAAGGTGAGCTCCTTCTTAAATGCTGGAATTGGCATATGACATTTGCCAGCCAACATGGTACGTTAGCATATAATATTGTATGTTGAATGCATGTATATAATTCAGAGTTTTGTACTTGTGAAGTTAAGCAGGTCACTACTTCTAGATGATATCAGAAACCTCCTGCCAGCTTAAAAAAAAAAAAAAAAAGATAACCCATTGTTCTCTTAAACTAGAACAAACATCTTGGCTGAAAACAGTTTTTAGCATTTGAAAATGGACAGTTTTCAGCTGCTATCTGTTTCCATCCCTTTTCAGATGCCTTCTTAATGCCACTTTCTTCTCCGTATCTGTTCTTGCTGGAGCAGCTTTACTTAAAACACAGCATGTATCTGCCCACTTCAAGGAGGTCACTTCATCATAGCAAGCCTTCCTTGAGAAATTCAGTTACTCTGTGAATTACTTAATGAGAGAGGCAAACCTTTCCATGAACTTCCCACTCTGTCATCATCAAAATCCTCCTTGTGCTTAGTCCTAAAGAGTTCCTCCCTGTGCACCCTTATGGTGAGATCCACAGTGGTGAGAGCCATTGCTTCAGATTCCTGCTAGACAGTTACCATTTCAGAAGAGTAATGGAATCTGAGTGTCTTTTTGAGTTGGTGTAAGAAACATTGGAAGGGAGAGCTTGAGAAGGTAGTCCTGGGTAAGTGGCCTTATGAAGGCTTTCAGCTCCTCTTACCACTAGTACGTGCAGATATCGTTCTGCTAGTAGATGAATCCTGGTCTAGGCTGTGCACGCAGCAGGCATGAGCCCCAGTAATGCATGAGAAAGGAAGGGAAGAGCTGAAACAGGAATGCATGGAAGGGGGAATGTGACATATTAAGTCACTTACTGAGCTACCTCTGTCTGGTCTAAGCCAGATGCTGTTTAAACCCAGGTGTGGTTGGTTGTGCAGCCAGGCTGGTTCAATGTATCCAGCAGATGTTTTTTACAAGAGATGGACTTACTAAGTGTTTTATTTCTTTTTCCCCAGGGGTTAGCAAGACAGTGTTGAAAACAATGTCTGTCATGGACTTGGACAAAGTTAATCTGGAATTAGTTGAAGCCTTGTTGGAGTGGATAGTTGCTGGCAGACATTCATACCCCCCAGGTAATTTCATTGTCCTCGAGAGATAAACAAAAGTAGATTCATGGAGGCTGTGCGCTTATAGACAGCCCAAAGCTAATGTTTTGCATGCAGAGTTTCTGTAGTTACTGACAATTTTTTAAAAAAATAAAGTTCTAGCTGAGTAGCAAAGCCCCTGATCTACATGGGATGGGGAAGGTGAGAGAATTGTCTACTTTGGAAAGTCTTTGGTGAGGGACGGTTGCAGCCTGTGCGTTTTTTGTACAATAATTGCAAAACAGAGCTGGAGTTTTGACTTGGGCCTTCTGCACATTGATAAAATACCATGCTGTCCTTTCTGTTGAGTGATTTTTTTCATTTTTTTTTAAATCTATGTATATAGGTGCTGTGTTGATATTTTTGCCTGGTCTAGCAGAAATCAAGATGCTTTATGAGCAGCTCCAGTCTAATGCTCTTTTTAATAACAGGCACAGCAAGAGGTAAGGCAGAAAAGCTCCAAAACTATTGGTCTTTACCCATAAATAAAGAGTAGCTTCCTGCACAAAGCCTGCCTTTATCCAGGGTTAAATAAAGGTTATTAAATGTGTGAGACAGCTTGTGATATGAAGGTCTTGACTCCAGTCAGGGTAATTCCTTTTCTACTCTCTTATTGGCTTGCTCTTTTTTTTTTTTTTTCTTCCTTAACTCCGGAAGGTTAGTTGTTGAAGTTCTCGGAGATCCTAGTGATGAGTGTTCTCCATTTTGTGCTCTACCTGATCCAGTGGACTGTTGAAAACTTCACCTCGGCCCTTGTTCTGTTTCAGAATGTTTGCTGAGACACATTCAGTTGTGGTTACATTCAGCCTTAGATTTTTACATGGAGATGTAATTGGATCTCCTTGACTAAACAGTTTTTACACAGATGCCCATGGCAAGGTTAGCTGGAGTGATTTCTTCCAGTCTGGCATTATAAATGGCAGATTCTAGATTTTTCAGAAGAGGCAGAATTTTTGCTCAACTCTATTCTGAGACCTGTCCCTTCTGTAAACTTCTCCACCTTCCCTTAGAACATGTGTCAGGAATAGTGTGGCCAGCAGGACTAGGGAAATGATCGTCCCCCTGTACTCGGCACTGGTGAGGCTGCACCTCGAATCCTGTGTTCAGTTTTGGGCCCCTCACTACAAGAAGGACATCGAGGTGCTGGAGCGTGGCCAAAGAAGGGCAACCAAGCTGGTGAAGGGTCTAGAGCACAAGTGTTATGAGGAGTGGCTGAGGGAGCTGGGGTTGTTTAGCCTGGAGAAAAGGAGGCTGAGGGGAGACCTTATTGCTCTCTACAACTGCCTGAAAGGAGGCTGTAGCGAGGTGGGAGTCGGTCTCTTCTGCCAAGTCACAAGTGATAGGACGAGAGGAAATGGCCTCAAGCTGCACAAGGGGAGGTTTAGACTGGATATTAGGAAAAATTTCTTCACTGCAAGGGCAGTCAGCCACTGGAACAGGCTGCCCAGGGAAGTGGTTGAGTCCCCATCCCTGGAGGTATTTAAAAGATGGGGAGATGTGGTGCTTAGGGACGTGGTTTAGTGGTGGACTTGGCAGTGCTGGGTTAACGGTTGGACTCGATGATCTTAAAGGTCTTTTCTAGTCTAAATGATTCTGTGATTCTGTGTCTTAAAGGTGATATAGCAGAGAGGTTTACTGGTTTTCTATTGCTTTGAATGGCCGTGGGCAGTGTCTAGTACTAGTGAGGCAAAAGTCTGTGCAGGCAGATTGTTCCCAAGAGGGAAAAGGCTGGAGATGCACTGAGCGTGCTGTCATATTGTCCTTCCAGGTGTGTTGTTTATCCGCTTCATTCTTCACTGTCCAGTGAAGAGCAGCAGTCTGTGTTCCTCAGGCCTCCTGCAGGAGTTATCAAAATCATCATCTCTACAAACATTGCAGAAACATCTGTCACCATTGATGATGTGGTCTATGTGATTGATTCTGGAAAAATGAAAGAGAAAAGGTACTGGTATTCATTCCTCAGGGCTTTGTGATCTGGGAAACTGCCTTAAGCTGCATACTTTAGCTTTCCAAAGAGCTGGGAAAAACTTGAAGGAACTTGATCTGCAGAAAGCTGCTGCAAGGTGGAGGAAGCCAGTCTAGATTCAGTCCAGCTGCAGGGGTGGGAATTGTGTCCATACAGAAGTTGGTAGCTTCTGCCTGCTTGACCTCCAGCCTGTTCACTCTGCACTCGTGAATATAAGCCTGTTTCTTGCTCTCTTGTAGATACGACCCAAGCAAAGGAATGGAAAGTCTGGAAGACACATTTGTGTCCAAGGCCAACGCTCTGCAAAGGAAAGGGCGAGCAGGCCGTGTAGCCTCAGGCGTCTGCTTCCATCTTTTCAGTAGCCATCACTATAACCATCAGCTTATAAAACAGCAGTTACCAGAAATACAGAGAGTGCCCTTGGAGCAGCTTTGTCTAAGGTGAGCTGCTGTTCCTGTGTTGCCTGATAAAGCCAGTGTGCAGAATGTCCTTCCTCCACTGCAGGGAGCACCTGGAATGCCATTACGAAGGTGTTTAGTTTCCTCAGTGTTTTCTCACACATCATGAAACCAAGGAACTTGCTCTGGAGATCTAAAGCTCTTTGATCTTAGTATCACATTGCCTCTGCATCCAGAGCCCTCCCTAATCACACCCTCCACCAATTCTCCCTGTCCTTCTTCACATTCCTTAGCTCTCATCTGATCCTAGGAAAACGATATGTCTCTCAGATCTCTCATCACCTGAGAAGACAGTTGTATTCCTGTACTCCAGACCCACGGTAGATGTTTGTCCCTTTACGCTGTAAACTCTCCGGTGGTGTTTCCGTGCAGCATAGTGCAGTAAAGCCACAAGCTGGATCAAGCACCACCATCACGCAAAGACTAAATGAAGAGACCCCCCATCCCTGCTGCACACTGTACACCTCTTTGTACAAAAAGGAAATGAAACAACACAAATTATTTTTTTACAGTAAAAACTTTATTTTAAACCCTAGTGTGCTAAATAGGAATCCGTTCTTACGGACTCTGTGAGGTTGGATGAGGTATACTGCCCCCCAGCTATTATTTGACATTGCTTCCTGACTTGAAATGTGCGTTACAGGCCCTCTTCTAGGGAGCATGTTCTTGAAACATGTTTTCTGTTGGTTTTTTGTTTTGTTCTTACAAAAAGCTTGGGTTTTTTATCCTGTGTATAGAACTAAGCTGCTTTTTTTTCTCTTTCTTTTTTCTTTTTGAAATTTTTTTCCCTCCTTAAGAATTAAGATTCTGGAGATGTTTTCTGCACAGAGTCTTCACTCTGTCTTATCACGACTAATTGAGCCCCCTAGAACTGAGTCTTTGCGAGCATCAAAGCTGCGACTACAAGACTTGGGAGCGTTAACTCCAGATGAAAAGCTCACCCCTCTGGGATATCACTTGGCTTCTCTGCCTGTTGATGTCAGGATTGGCAAGCTAATGCTGTTTGGCACCATATTCCGCTGCCTGGATCCTGCACTAACTATAGCAGCCAGTCTGGCCTTTAAGTCACCTTTTGTAAGTATTCTAAACCATGTATCCCGCTTTGAAAGCGGTATGTTTTCATGCAGCAGCAAAACGCTGTTGTAACTTGCAGCGTACTACACTTGAGTATTGTAATTCTCTTTTTTAGCTTACATTGTTTATATGTTAATGCAGTGCTCATTAAAGAAGTCCAGTTATAAGCAGAAGACCAAAACCACGCAGCAGCGACAAGAATGTTATTTATATTATGAGTGAACAGTAGAAACGGAGTGGATATTTTAATTCAAACTAAGAAGTACAGCCAGTCTATTTTGGTGAAATTTGGTGTAAAAATTGAAAATGAATGGTAATATAAGAAGCAGTTAGAAATAATTATGAAACAGTGATAATGATGAAGTTGACATGTCTGAGCTGTCAATGCAGAGTTCAGTTTGGATCTCTGTGTTTTCACTTTCACTTTGGCCTTTTGAATCAGCTACTGTACTCACAGGTGCTCTTACTGTTGTTAATCTTCTACTGCAATGCACAAACTTGCATGAAAAGTCAGACTTCCTTGAAGTTTTGATTGCTGTCATTAGTAGTGCAAATAGTTTGCATTGAGGATAGTTGTGAAAGAATTGGAAATAGATTATTCTAGTTATTTAATTGCATATTGTTTTCCATATGCTTACTGGGCATTTTCTACAGCGTTTTGACTTCAAGTGCTATAAGTTTCTATATGCTGATATAGAATAACTTGCATTCAGCTTTTTGAATGTCCCGAGTTAATATTGCCTTCTCTCTCTCTCAAACCCAAGTGGATTTTAGGCTTGCTGTGCTCTTCTATATCATAGGCATTCTCATTTGAGCTTCAGCTCCGCTAACTTGCTAAGATTTGTCAGATGGTGTTTTTCATGGATCTTGGCATTCTGCAGCTGCAGAGAGGTCTGCCCAAAATGAAATATTTTCTGTGAGCTGGTCAATCACAAATTTACCTTTGGATCTCTTGTGGCTAGATAGGGCAATGGGCTTAGGTGCTCTGCTGTTGACTAGGCATTTTTGAATGCCTCACATTTTCTGTTATCCATGGAGAAAATTTGCATTCTGACCTGTGAGCTGCTGTGAAAATACCAAAGATTATGTGCCATGCAGCTCTCGCAATGGCTTGTCCAAGTTGTGAGGGGAAGAACACACTTAATCTGTTACTGCCTGTCTAGGTGTCACCATGGGATAAAAGGGAAGAAGCAAACAAAAAGAAGTTGGAGTTTGCAGTAGGAAACAGTGACTACCTGGCTCTTCTCCAGGCCTATAAGGTGAGCTAAAATTCAGTAGCCTCACTCAGAGGTTTGTGATGTGCTTGAAATTCAAGCTGGAATATCTTATTAAAGGTTTCCTCCCATCCTCTCAATTAGGGATGGCGTTTAAGTATCAAAGAGGGCTCTCAGGCAAGCTACAACTACTGCAGGGAGAACTTTCTGTCAGGAAGAGTTCTTCAGGTAAGTCAGTTTTTGTGGCCTTGCACAGGGACTGATTGAGACACTGAGTCCTAGTGATGAAAATAAGCAACTGGTGAAGACTCCCCTCGCTCTGTCTGGCACCCATCACAGCCCTTTGTCTGTTTGTAGGAAATTGCCAGTCTGAAACGGCAATTCACAGAGCTGCTTTCTGACATTGGGTTTGTGAAGGAGGGATTAAGAGCCAGGGACATTGAGAAGAAGTGGTCCCAAGGAGGCGATGGCGTGTTGGATGCCACAGGAGAAGAGGTAATTCACAGCATTTCAGTGCTCCAAAATGATGCTGCAGTTTTTTATTTGACCTGGGTGCCAGGTGGGCTCTAGACCAGTGAGCTTCTTGCCACAGCCTGGCTTTGTAATCTCACGCTGGCAACAGTCACCTCCTACCTGCTCTGTTCATCCTCCCCGTACATCGTAGGTGCTGGTACTAGCCTCGACTGCATGAGGCCTTACGTGCCCAGGAAGAACAGGCCCAGATGTGGAAGTGAGCCAAAACCTGCTCCTTTGAGACAGTGAAACACTGCAGACTTGATGCGTTAGAAGGAAACAAGTGGTGGAAAGGAACGGGTCTGACTCATGACCTGGCCTGAATGTTGGGATTAGTGCCAACCTTATTTCGGGAACAGAATTACGTTACAGAGCAGGCCGTGAAATATTTCAGCATTGCGGACAACCTTCAGAAAGCAATACCTCCGGAGCCAGAGATCTCCTGGGGCTACAGGATGAGGTGATAAGGGTTTGGTAGTTGTGGAGTCTCACTGTGCATTGGGACAACTCGTGCTTGCTTTCTGTCAGGGCAAGCCACTTTGGAGCCAGGCATTAGGGAACAATTAGGTTTGGCACTAACTGCATCAAGATAGTTGGTGGCCGATTTGCACCATTGATAGTGGGGGGAACACAGCCCAGGTCTAGCCTGAGACCTTAGGAGCAGTAACTGGGCCTCCCCTATAAAGCACAGCAGCACAGCTATAAAAGTGAACCGGTTTCAAGAATTCAACCATTCCAGAAGCAGGGCTGTACCTTTATAGTCTTACCTGTAGAATACCTAATGCATGCATTAATTTCACAGGCAAATTCGAATGCAGAGAACATCAAGCTGATCTCAGCTATGTTGTGTGCTGCACTGTATCCCAATGTTGTCCAGGTAAAAGAATGCTTTTTCATTTTCCCTTCTGCTGTCTAGCATATCCACATGGCCTGCTTTCAGTGTGGGCTGATCGTGGCAGCCTTGAGCCTGGCGTAGGTTGCCAAAGCTTGCTGCTTATAGCGTTAGAGCCGGGCAGCTGAGCTCCCATTTGTGTTGCTTGAGACTGCTGCCATTCCTACAGGCTGATTTGTCACACAGAAGCCAGCAGCAAACGGACGAGAGGAAATGGCCTCAAGCTGCGCCAGGGAAAGTTTAGGTTGGATATTAGGAAAAACTTCTTTACTGAAAGAGTAGTCAGGCACTGGCACAGGCTGCCCAGGGAAGTGGTTGAGTCCCCATCCCTGGAGGTATTTAAAAGATGGGTAGATGTGGTGCTTGAGGACATGGTTTAGTGGCGGACTTGGCAGTGATGGGTTAACGGTTGGACTCGATGATCTGAAGGGTCTTTTCCAACTCTAACAATTCTATGATTCTATGACTCTATGAAATGTTCTTAAGAAGCTACTTTAAATTACATCCTTTTAGAAGGCCGAGGTTACAAATGAACAGTCAGGGTTAGACAGCACCCAGACTGTAGTATCTGTCTCTAGTGACTTAACATGTTACTACTTGACGTAAGTTAAAAAGGTTTTCTGGTACATCGGATTTTTATAACTTTTTATCTTACCATACAGGTGAAAAAGCCAGAGGGCAAATACCAGAAGACCAGTACAGGAGCAGTCAAAATGCAACCAAAAGCAGAAGAGCTGAAGTTTGTTACCAAAAATGATGGTTATGTTCACATTCACCCTTCATCTGTGAATTATCAGGTCAGGAATCTTTTTTTCTGCAAAGCATGCTCTTTTTTTTATACAAGAAATCACCTTTGCTTGAGCAATTGAGATTACAGTGAGGGTCCCTATTGATGTTTAAAAAAAAAAAATCTTCATGATTGAACAATCTCCCGTTAGAGCTGTAAATAATGGTGCATTCCTGAGTTAAGAGTGTCCTCTTGGGCACACAGCTGAACTCCATCCAGCCTCTGGAGTGCAATTAGCAGATGCAGTAACTCCCCCAGTTCATATTTTCTTAAGCTGCATCTGCAAAGCTGCACACAAAAATGCTGCAGTTGCAGTGCTCCCTGGCTTTTCCTCAGTATGGACTGAGATTGCATGCACGTGTGTAGCACCTTCATACATGTAGATGACTTCTCCCTACTGCCTGTGCCCAGGCTTTGTCTCTTCAGCTGAAATACTATTTATTGGTAAATAATTCAGGGACATACTCTGGTTTGTTTCTTCATGAATCCTCAAACTCTGAAGTTAACTTCCTTTCCAGCTTAACAGCCAATTCTTAGAGCTCCTCTCTCTCTGCCATGATATATGGTAATACTTGTCTCATGAAGTCTCTCTCCATATTTGATGATTCATTGCTTTTTCAAGATATAAATTACTTGCTTAAAAAGTGTTTTTTTAATCATTAACCACGTATTTGGGTTATAAAGGCTTTGAACTGTTCATCTCTCTTGCTTTGAAAGAGCATAACAAATGTGCGCATGAAAATGTCCTCAGCATGAAATGGGGGCCTTGAGGCAACATTAGCCGATTTCTCACATGCTCACTGCAAAGCAGGAAGGAGCAAGGGATAACTGGCAAAGTTATTGGCAGCTCTTACGCGTCAGAGAGAGTCTGTTAGTCGTGCAGGTGTGTTTTAGGCACATTTGCTGTTCTTTGCAGCCGTAGAAGCAGCAGGGGAGGCCTGTGAGGAAGAGGCCGGCAGGCCCGTATTTGCCTGAGCAGGTAGGAAGAGATGTGGCACTTTAACACAGCTGTTGTGTACGTGTTCCAGACCAGGCACTTTGAGAGCCCCTACCTGGTGTACCACGAGAAAATCAAGACCAGCCGCGTGTTCATTCGAGACTGCAGTATGGTGTCAGTGTACCCGCTGGTCCTGCTCGGGGGCGGGCAGGTTCACATGCAGCTGCAGAAGGGAGAATTTGTCATTTCTCTTGATGATGGGTGGATACGGTTTGTGGCTGCCTCTCACCAGGTAAGGAAAAGGAAGGATAATCCTGGGAATGCTGCAGAGCTGTGCTCGTGTTTAGAATGCAGATGCCATTTCATGAGCCTCACACTTGCCTCTGTGTTTTGCCATGCGTGGTAGGTGGCTGAGCTGGTGAAAGAGCTGCGCTGCGAACTAGACCAGCTGCTGCAGGATAAAATCAAGAATCCCAGCATGGATTTATGCATGTGCCCCCGTGGATCTCGGATCATCGGTATGATTGTAAAGCTTGTGACCACACAGTAACGTGAGAACAGCTTGCTATAAAGACTTACTGTTGGCTACTGCCTGAGAACAGACCAAGTAATATCAGTGTCTTGATGTATTTGTTGTCCCAAATCATGGCGCTGATCTCTGGAAGACCAAGTTGGCCACTCTACTATTGACAGGTTTTGTTGGGTGTTTTTTTTTTTTTTTTCCTTTGTTTGCAGAGAGCTTGCTTGTTGAAAGTAAGGTGGCTTTACAGTACGCTCTGGGAAGTGGGAAAATGGCAAATCTCCCAGGAGTAAGAGAAACCTCCCAAGTCAGAAAATAGTGCTTTTTCATGAGACTATACACTGGCAATAGTGTTTTCTGGTCACAAAAATACCTGCTACCTAGCTGCTTCTTGTAATAGTAATGTCTGGAGGCAGCATGTGACATCATATGCTGCTCCCAAATTGTTTTAAACTTACTGTTACATTTTGGCCGAGACTTTACTGAGGTGGTCAGTCTTGGCTGACCAGGGATTGATTTGCTTACGGTTCAACCCAAAGCCCTTAAAAAGGTGAGCACCTTTTGATTTATGTCAAGGGGTTCTAAAATGGATTTAGAGAGCATCCTCTGGTGAGGAGACTGTACTGCATCAGTTGGAGTATCTCGTTGGGTCAGTGCAGGCTGTTCTGGTTACAGTGTAAAACTGCAGGAGTGCCTGGACCTTTCCCCTGAAAGCCAGGCTTTTCCAGCACCCCCTGCACTGTGAAAAAGTAAAACAGATGAGATGGGCTGCTGTAGTGCATTAAAAATGGATCCTTGGGTGGGGGGTATTGCTCCTCTGGTAGGCATTAGTCCTCCTGCCACCCTGCACAGCTGGAAGAAGTCCCACTTTTGGAAACTTTTAGCCAAGCTCCTGCTCTGGGGAGTGGACTGCTACAGAAGAGTGTGGCGAAATGCTGCAGTAATAATGAACTATTACTTCGTCCCTTCGACATCATTGCTTAATTGCAGTGCTGAGCATTGCTACAGCTGAGCTGCTTGATGTACCAGCAATTGCAAATAATAGCAAGTGCCTTAAGTGAAATAACTTTGCTGTCATCTGTAACAGTAAAACCAGAGTAAACTGCCTCTGCCACCAGCCCTGCCTAGAAGTAGCCTTCAGGCTGAGGAATGGTGAGCAGAGGGAGGCGCATGATTTGGGGACTAGTTTGATTTTTCAAAAAAACACACTTGAATGTTTGTAGAAGGAGTTTCACAGCAACACACCCTTGCATGAGGAAGAAGACTGGCCTGTCAAGCCCAGCATACCAGTGCAGTAGAAGGCTGAACTGTTCCCATGGCTTAACAGTGGTCAACGGCAGCCCCATGCTCCTGTAACTGCACACCTGGACACTTGGGGTCTTTTTCTAAGGTTTAGTGAAGAGCTGCTAAGGCCAAGGAATCCTGGGGCAGGGTATTAAAGCACTGCAGATGCATACAGGGTGTGTTGTCAGCCATTAGCTCTGTGTGAAGCGGGACTGTTAGATACATGGTGTTGCTTCTGTGCGTGCCAGGCAGCCATGCCCGTAAGGGTAAGCAAAGACTGTTTCTGTTCTGGTTGGCTGTGGAGTGAAATAGGAACTGATTCAATTTTTCACCTCAGACTTCCCTACACTTTCAAAGTGGTATCCTCTTGAATAAATGACTTCTCAACCATCAGGGAGTGCTGTGTTTTGGATGGAAACTAGTGCCCAAGCAGGGTCTGTATGACTCTTCCCCGAAGTACAGGCTAAATTCCACCTGAGCTACCTGAAGTGAAGGTGAGGGCAAGGACAGCTATGATGTAGCAGCTGATAATTAGCAGCATCCACCCTGCTGGGGGGAGGACTTGTGAAATGTCCTAGTGCCTTGCCCTGGTGCCAGAATGGGCAAGTCTGGGAAGGGAACAAAGCACACATCAATGGATATAATCAAAAGATGACAGTGGATACTGAACTGTGAGCACATCCCTGCACAGCCACCTGTTACTTTAGGAGGGTTTCTATGTAATAGCACCCCATCCACTGCCAAAACAGGCTGACTTCCCAGGAACTGCACATGCACTAACCTGGCTTCATGGACTGGGCATAGTGGTTTTATTACTTGCTTCCTTCAGCAGATATGTTCAGCCCCCAAAACCAGAGCCAGTCCATGCAACAGCTCCATTTCCCCTTAAGTGTACAAGCATAAACTACCACAAAACAACTGAGGCAAGATAAGCCAGTCCAACCCCACAAGGTGAACAGCAGAGGCAGAGCTGGAGCTCAGCTGCTGTGTGCCCCAGCAGCGCACTGCAAGCCCTCCACAGTACAGCTGGAACTGTCTCCAGCAAGAGGATGAGACCTGCATTAAATAGGTGACAAGCACCGAAGGCCATGGCAGCGCTATTGATGACCACAGGCCTCCTGTGAGGCACGAGAAGGGCCACCCCCACCAGCAGCTCCCCCATGGGAGCTGCCTCCCTCCTGCTGCTGACCAAAGCTTGCGCCAGTAACCCTCCTTCCAGCCCCCCACCTACACCCCTGAGCACATGGATGCAGTCCCAACCTACCCTTTCTTGTAATACTCTAATAGAACAGAAAAACTGAAAAAGAAAGTTATCACTGGAAGCGTTTTAGTCTACAGGTTTATTGTGGAGTCAGCTTGCTTCAGCAGTACAGAGGGAAAAAAAAAAGAAGTAGCTACCCCCCTTTAAAAGCGCTGTCGCATGGGGCAATTTTACCACTGATGCTGTAAATGCAATGGGGCAGGGAACCCAATAAATACTCCCCTCAGCAGTGTGTAGCAATGGCTTTTGGGACACCCTAGTTTAATGCTGTTGCTTCCAGCTCCCTCTTCTGCAGCTTATAATGGACTATGGTTATAACAAAGTATTAATTGCAGCATCATCAGCAAGGAAAGTCACTTATCCTACTGAGCACCAAGCCACTAAAATGAACAAACATGGGGAAGAGAGAGACAGGAGAGGAGGGATGAGACAGATGCATGCTGTAGTACACACGAAGAGTCTTTGTGAAGTCATGTATAGGGGCCCCTTATCAGTCTTTTAATACCTGGAAATCTTGTAAAGCAACAATGACCAAAGTTCACCTGAAAACCTGGGGTTGGGTGCCCCTGCCCAGCTGCAGTGCTCTACCCTAACAGTAGAGTATCAACCACCTGCTGACAAATTAGAAGCCCCAAGAGAATTATCATTCCTCACTGGCCTGTCAAACACAGCAATATAGCCCACAACATACCATAAGGAAGACTTTTAAGTCAAAAGTCATCTGGCACACCAATTTCCTACTAGTCTGAAAATAGCCATTATCAGCTGCAAAGACAAATCAAACTGGCAAATACCTTGCACTAGTTTATCATACTTATACTAAATCCTTCAGGAACCTGTCTGTGGTGAGATGGGGACCATCTGTACACAGGCAGCCACAGTCCAGTTTCCCAAAGCAACAACTGATCAGGACAGCAGCAAGTCCCTCGGTTACACTTTACCACCAAAGGAGCAGATGTGACCAGGCCGACTAGGTCAGAGAGGTGTAACATGAGCTCTTGATTCCCCAAATGTACTGCTACTTACACATGACCCGCAGGTTCTGCTTGTCACCATCAATCTGTAAGAAAAGCCTTGATTTCCTAAAGAGAATATCTAAATATATTATCTTCTGCACCAGAACTGCCAATTTATCGTAAGTATCACAAAGAAGTAGTACTATTCTGACAACCAGGACATAAAACAAGATTTCTAAAAATATTTACTTCAATAATTTACATTCCAGAAGTATTTGAAATACCTTCAGGTGAGAAGTTCACTGGTCTTTTAATCAACAGGACAGACAGACCACTTTTCACACATTCCTTGGGTTTTCCACCTGTTAATGCCCTTTGTAGACATTTTTGTAAGTCAAATCATCAAGCATACCAGCACCTCTGGCCAGGTTTTCAGCTTCACTGAGCTTTGAGGAGGTGCAAATAAAAACACAAGGTACAGATCACCATAACATTCAAGACCAAACAGTAAGAACAGCTGGTACTGGTAACCCTTCACTAACCGGTGCTCTGCAGGAACCAACTCCTACAACAGGCACACCACCACTGACTGGCTGCTGCACTATGCTCAATTCGCAAGTGCCTCTAACAGCCTGCCTCCTGCTTTTCACCACAGTGGCACGTGACCTGCTTCAGCTACCCAAATATTAACAGAAACAGCAGGGTTATCACAAAATACTTCTTAGTTAGAAATGCACAGTTTATTTCAATGCGCCAATAAAAAAAGCCCAACATTTCCAGATCACAGAACGTTAACACAACAAGAGAGTTTTGCGTTAGTCTACTAATAAGACTTTTAAAGATTCATGCCAATTGTTAGTCAATAGAAACAGCCTTCTAGGACTAAGCCCTTACATTTATAAAGACACCACAAAATCCCTTATAATAATGTAAACAAAATAAATTTTCTTCTTAAACTTTTTAAATTTGAATCCATTCTGTCAGGACTTGCACTCCTTCAAGGGCTTCCTGATGGTGAGTGACTAAAAGGGAAAGAAAAAGATTAAGAGCAACTCCTACAGCAAGCCCAACAGAAACTGTGCATGCTACCCCAGGTTTCCTCTGCTTGGGAGCCCTCCCCACACTGTTTTCGTTTACGGTTCATGAATAATGAGAAAAAGTATTGTATTTTACACCTTCATAAGTAACAACTGCTTTAAACTTGAAAAGGGCAGGCAAGAGACATCAGCTGTGACAGTTAGGCAAGACATCCAGCCTGCTCAGAAAGCACCTTGGAGCCTGCGCTCCAGCTGTGCAGAGGAATTCTTACTCTGCCATAACCTACACGGTTCCAGTTTAGGGCTAGCCATGAGGCGCTATCTCAGACTACGTAAATTCCAGCACATACTTCTCTAGTTACATAGGAAAACTTGCTCCTTACTTCACAGTGCATAGCAAAACTTGGCAGCTGTGCAACTGAGTGAGAGCCAGCTGTGAGGAGCCACCAGCAGGAATTTAAGCCTACTATGGATTCATGGTTTGGCTCCATACCTTACATTACTCACTTCTTCCCCAGATTCTAAATTCCTCAGGAACTTTGGGATAGTTGATTCTCATTTGCCCACATTTTCTGTTCTCCTTTAAAATTTCATTAAAAGTAGGTTACCTCAGAGTTATTATCATGAAGTTCTGAGTGCCCATAACAATTCATCTTTTCATAGTTCATGTATTAAGATGAGTAAAAAACTTTTAAGCTTTTTCCTTGCACAAGTTAACTTCTACAGCAACCACTCCAGACACTAGTTCTACGTAACTGTACGGCACACTCCAATTTTAAGATATTCTTACCTTCTCTTTGGAGATGGTGATCTGGACTTTGAGCGACTGTTAAAAAAACAAAACAACAACAAAAAAACCCAATGTGGTAAACTTGTATACACTCAATATCCACTTTTGACCATTTTAAAACAGTAAGAACAGTTTGATGTTGTTAAATACATTAAAAGACATCACCCTTAATGCTGCTGATAGCAAGTACACTCAATTACTTTAAGCAAGAAGCTGCAGTTGAGAAGGAAAAATGCTGAAAGCTGGAGCCCTCAGGAAAAGAGCAACACACAGCTTCAAAGCAGCTATAAAATGATCACAGTAATCCTGCAAAGCAGGAGCAGTGAATCAAGTAGAAGAAAGTCAGTAAGACTGAGAACTACAGACAGCTGAGAACAGCGGTGGGGAAAGATATGCCCCAAATCCTGTCAAAAATACTTTTTGTCACAATCATGGGTTAAACAAAAACCTGCATCCACAATCCTTCTGGAAGAATTGCCTACTGTCCCACAAAAATCAGCTATAAAAAAATACATAAAAATAAGGTATGAAAAATATTTTAAAATCAGTTACTAAAAAACCCAACCAACCAAACAAAAAAACCCCTCTTCCACATGCAACTGAAATACTAGTCCAAGCAGAGATTTTGAATCATGACAAAAAAAAAAATACTGAGTGCTACTTGTATTTATACGCTCACCTTTTAGCAGGTAAGCCAGATTTAGATCTACCATGGGACCCAGACCTACAACAGGAGAAAAATAAAGCTCAGCAAAGCAGCCAGTGGCATGCACATACAATGAAAGTTAGCTAAACCAGCAACAGCAAATTTATACTATGTAGCATCACAAACCAGAGAGGAAGGCTCTGGTGCTGCAGGCTTTTCTCATGACATTGCAGGAGAATCCTTTAGCTCTTATTCCAGAGACCCCACTTATCAGAAGACAAGAGTACAAGCACAGGAAGCTCCCCAGCAAAGCTTCAGCTACCACTTTCACAGAACAGAAGACCTTGTACCAGGCTCCCAGACTTTCTCCCCACCTGCAAGTATCCCTTCCATAAAGGGAAGAATAGTATCAAGTGTCATCTTAGGAAATCTTTGAATAGCACACTAAGAGCCTGGAATCAACCACAGGTTAAGCATGTGTGCTGAAGAGCTGATGCATTCTTCAGATCAAATTCCCAATGCCACTTTTGTTCAAGTTATCCCAATGAAAACAGCATTTCAGCTTTCAGTATCTGGTTACTAATGTGTAAACTATTCCCAGTTCATCTTATGAATGAAAATCCACTCAAACAGTGATATTTTCCTCCCACATTTATCATGTTACTTTACCAGCTCAAGTATTTGCTGTTACTTAGAAAATATTTGCCCTCCTAAAGTGTCAGAATTTAGGCATATGGTATTACTGAAGATCAGAAAGCCCAGTGTTCAAGACAGTCAGTTGTTTTATAGACTGGGCCAAAACAGTAAGAAACTTTTATTCTATTTCTGCTCAGAACTGTTTTTAAAGGGTAATCAACATTCACATTTAGCTGGCATATTAACTTACAGAAATACTACGTGGACACTGTGGGCAGAACTTAAACAAAGAGTTACGTGCCACTGCTTTGAAACCTTCCTGGTCACTATGCTGAGCCATCCTCTGTCACAGTTCCTAACACTATAACCAGTTAATTTTCTTACTGTACAGTTACACAGGATGGAGTTGCTCACAACTACCCAGAACCTGTATTTTGTAGCATGAGCATGATTTCCTTTGATAAGAAACACAGTAAGGCTGCACACAAGAGCATCATCTTACTACAAGAACTGCTGGCAAATCCTCCTCCCAAGACGCACAGCAACAAAGCAGGACTGCAGACCAAAAGCTCTAGAATCAGCACACGTTACATACTAGTTTTCCTGTATGAGCGGAGGACCAGCACTGGCTGGAGTTTTCCCATAACTCCAGTCCTGAACTACCACTTCTCACCACTGCAATTGCAGACCTATGCAAAGTCAGCATTCCTCAGAAATTTCAATACGAGTATCAAGTCTTTCATGCAGGAACATGACTGTCCCAGAACTACAAGTCTCCAAGCAACATCAGCAGTATCCAGACTCTTCCACAGCAGCAGCATGCAATTTGAGCCTGGCTACTCATCTCCTGCATTACAGGCCTGTATGAGTAATAAGTCAGGACTGCTCTAGTAATGATAATCGTCATCCCCTTAAAGGCTCAATGTGCAAGTCCTAAAGTAGCAGGCAGACGCCTAAAAAACATTTCTCTTCCCCCATTCTAATGCAAAACAGAAGACAACTTCTTCCCACTTATCAGCTCTCATATCCATCACATTTTTATCCTACTCTTTCACCCTTCTTCCAACTAAGACTTAGCACAAAAGAAAATAATGCAGAAGCACTCTACGCCCATTTTGCTCAACTTCCATTTCAGCATGGAAAACATCCACATCCACAAAACCAGGCTACATGTCAGATAAGTCCTTCAAAACACTACCTGCAGCATTAGGACTCATGGTCCTGTTCATTCAGCCCTCCCAACCTCTGAAGTCAAGCATCCTATCCCATGTAACATAGCTCTTCGCACTACAGCAATTTAATTTGATCTTACTCTCAGAACTGGAACTGACAAAGCTGAAAAGCTGTAAGCAAGAGTTCGGTCAACAGTGGCAACCTTCTCATCGCTTTTTTCCACACACACCCTCACCCAGCATTTGGGATTTACAAAAAAAACATGCCAAGAAAAACCTAAGCAGCATTTCCTGCAGGACACAAGGTCAAGCATTCTCTACATGCGTAGGCATTAACTAGTTTTCAAAACTTCTCTCCACACATCTTAAATCATACATATGCTTTGTTTATGACTACATATACATGGACTATATATAGTAGCCACAGACCAAAACAAACTCCTGTTTATTACAAGAAATCAATCACTACTTTAATCTGTGAAAAGGCATAAGTTAAGTGTGAATACTGCTATGCTGCACAACCTTCTAACCCTTCCAGCCAAACTCCCTGATGAAGAGGGGAAAAAAAAACCAACCAAACCAAAAACACCCAAAAACCCACACTCAACACCCGGCCCCAACTATTATTGGTTTGAATTAAAGCAAGTATCTTACCTGCTTCGAGGCCATACAACAGACCGGGACCTTGAGCGTGATCTGGACCTAGATCTAGAGAAAAAAAAAAACAGCAAAAGCTCAACTACTACTACATGATTCATACAGCTGAGAGAGTATTCTTTGACTTTTATGATACTGACTTCAGAGAATTTTGTTGAACTACTGGTTTTGCAGAAGTAACTTTTATTATTAGAAAGCTGTAGTACATTTGACCAGTACTACCATCCACATCAGAAATCCCACTGCCCTAGTCGACTAACCCCAATTACTCCCTGTATCCTTGAAGGTGAAGTAGGAAACCTTAACCATAGGTCAAGGCTGTAACTTTGGTACAGTATAAAAACAGCTCAGGAACAACAGTTCCAAAATTATATGCTTAAGTTTTTAACTTCAAATAAAGCATTCATGTTAGCTCTCAGGGATTTAACACCATGAAGGTTCCTGCAAAAACATGGACTGCAAAATACAAACTTAATGTCAACACCAACACTTATGTTCCCTTCAACAACGTTGTGAGCTTAAAAGAAAACACATACCTTGATCTCCTTAAAGAACCAGACCGAGATCTGCGGGGTGAAAATGATCTATACCTACGAGGAGAGATTGACCTAGACCTGCGGTAGGAAGCTGACCTTGATCTACAAAACAAAGGGAAAAAACAACCATGATTACTGCAAAGTACTTTTCTCAAGGATTACAGAGAGGGGTGGAGCAGAGGGAGGAAGAAAAAGAATGAAAACACAACAGCCAGAACCCTACCTCCTACCGCGACTCCGACTGCGTGACCGAGAATACCTTCTTCCTCGGGACCTTGAACGGGATCTAGACCGGGACCTGGTTTTAGGTTAGAGAAAACAGGTATCAGGAAACAGCTGCAACAATCGGTGCACGTGAGGCCCTGCTGAAGTCAAAACTGATTTCAGACAACTAAGAAAAAAAAAAAAAAACCAAACCAAATCAACAAAAACACACCACTAGCATCTGTCAGTTGGAAAACTCTCTGGGCCTACTCATCTCGAGCATTTTACTACCTAGAAAAATGTTAAAAGCTGAATTACATTGCAGAATTACATTAGAATAGAAAACACTGTAATGCGTATTTAAAATAAACCTTGCAAGTTTGCAGGTCGACCCTCTTTGGCCCAAGGTCTAGCAGATCTAGACGATCTAGAAGTATCTATAGCCGATCGCTGCATCTAGGTGTTCTCTTCAATCTAACGACGATCAAACTGACAGCCCAATGAGCCAGGGTGAGGCTTGATTGACGCAAGAAGATTTTTCTAGCTGGGAATGTGGTCAATCTGGTGTTCCTCTTTCTAAACCGGAGGGGGGCCCCAATTGAAAGCCAAATTTACTGTTACGGCGATCACCGTCTCAAATTTTCTGCCCTTAAAGAATAAGGTGAAGCTACGTGTAGATGGCTCGAGGGGATCTGGCCTCTTATGCTGATCACCTCAAGGTCTAGGAGGATCTTAAGTGTCGGATTTGCAAGGCGCCTCAGCATGAAATCTTAAGGCTCGTGACATTCTGAATCAAGGCGACTGACTCAAACGAAGAAACCTGAAAGGTTTTGACCAGGTTGATTATTAAGATATTAACATTTGATATGTATTAGCAAAAAAAAAAAAAATTGTGATATACACCTGTTGACTTACAACATTAAGAGTTAAAACTGGTGTAACATTCTCTCCAACAAGAGCTACACAAAAGTGAACTGGCGAAGCAACCCAGCCACTCTGGCCCCCACACGTACCTGCTCCTCCTTCGGCGACTATAGCGGTGACAATCATAAGCATAGTGGCCTTTCTCACCACACTCATAGCATCTGTCATTAGGGTCAAAGGGGCGCCGCGCAGGAGGCCTGTCGTAACGGGAGCGACGAGGCATCCCTGTCGACACTTCCACTCTAACCCTGGAGCCACATATTATCCTGCAAGACATTGCATGTATTAATTACAGGAACACTTTTCTCCCCTGTGCTTGTTACACACAGAATGGATATCGGTGATTGGTGTAGGCTGAGGAGTCCAGAAACTGCAGCCAGAGCATTCAAAGAGGTTTTAGGCATGCACATACTTCCCGTCGAGGCCGAGCACAGCATCTTCAGCATCCCTCGGGTCTTCAAACTCCACGAAGGCGAACCCCGGCGGGTTCCTCGCGATCCACACGGTTCTCAGGGGCCCGTAGTAGCTGAAGGCTCTCTCCAGCTCGCCTTTGCCCGCGCCCGTGCCCAGGTTCCCCACGTACACCTTGGTCTCTGCCGGGAGGGACGCGGCGTCAAGGCGGGCGCCCGACCCCACACAGCGGCCGCAGCGCGCAGGCGCGGCTGGACGCGAGACCGCGCGCGCGGTGCCACCGCCGCCCCTCCCCCCCCCCCGCAGGCGCCGCCATCTTTGACGCCGCCTCCATCTTGGTGCGCTCCCGCCGGTGCCGCGCTTTCCCTCCCCCCACCCCACCCCACCCCCCCCCATCAGGGCCCGCTCTCCGCCAGACCCGCGGCCCCAACCCTCCTCGGCGCCATCTTCCCTCACAGCCGGCCGCCCGAAGCAACACCCAGCCTCAGCGCCGCGCGAAGGGCGCCGCCAGCCCCAACGCGGCCCCCACCTGCCCCCGGCTCCCCGTCCCCCCTACCGTAACGCCCGTAGCGCGACATCTTCCCGGCTGCGGGCCGAGCCCCGCCACCAACCCTTATATAGAGGGAGCCGCCGCTGCGACTGCGCGCCGCGCCCGGACGGCCGCACGGGGGGGCGGGGCTCTGGTCGCTCGGCAACGCCGGGCGGGGCGAGGCGGTCTCGCGAGAACGGCGGCGGGCGGGCGCGCCTGCGCACTGCGGCGCGGGGCCGAGCGAGGGGGAGGGCCGGGAGCGGCTCCCGCCGGGGCCGCTGCTCTCCCGGCGGGTTTGCACCGGGGAGGCCGGTCATGCCCGCTGCGGCCATAGCCAGGCTCACGTCGCCAGCGAGGCTCCTCAGGCACAGACAACCGCCGGCCCCACGCCAGCGCTCCTGCCCGCGGCGGGGAGAGGGAGCAGAGGAGACGGGAACCGCTTGTTCCAGTCATGGCCCCCCAGCTTCTGGCCCTGCTCAGACTGGAGGCGAAGGAGCCTACCCGGCGGTACCTTCCCCGTAACGAGCCGTTTTCAACTTAAATCTCTCGAGGGGAGTTTGACCTGACGCTGGCTCTCACGCCGGATACCTCCCCACTCCCCTCGGGCGCCCCGAGCTCCGGCACTGGTGGATCCCCTCATCCAGAAGGGCAGCTGAGGCGTTCGTGCCTTGGCACGTACTAGCCTTTTCAGGGACACACACACGGGAGCATATGTGCAGAAAAATCAGCATGAACCTGACCAATCCGAAGTAATTTTAAATAAACCACAGCAGGAATGAGGAGGGCCTTTTATTAACAAGGGTTAGACAGACTTTTACAAATGCATTTGAGTACACCAACATGTTTTGGTGCTATCTCATAATAACACGGAAGAAATCGATGAGGGCTCTAAAGGCTCCTGACTGGATTAATAACCTCAGGAATGACCACATAATGAGTCTTGCATAGTGTGTTGCCATAAGCTAGAAACAAAGCTTTAAGAAACACAAACTTACTGAATTGCAAGAAATTCTCTAAGGTACAAAGATCTTCCAGTCACTGCTGCTCTAAAAGAACAAATATAGATAGGAAATGTTTTTAAAACCTATTTGCCTGCTAACTTTCCCTAATAATTTTACAAACTTGGACCTACATTATAATACATGTTCTAAAACCAGAAAACAGTTGTGGGATTAAAAAAAAAAAAAAACTTTCTGTACAATTTTTTCATCTGCTTTGGAAGCCCAGGTGTCAAAATCCTCTTTCTTGGAAAAAAAAAAAATTGGGTAAGTCGTTCAAATAACCATACCTACACCACTAGATAATTAATTAAATGCATTTCAAAGGCAGAGGAAAACACAGTTTAAATTTATCATATATAATCTTTCACAATACTCTTACAAAAAATACTTATTAAACTGATATATCAGCTTAATACTGTTAAACTGATGTATCAGTTTAATGCATCATCATTATCCAATGGCTTGCTTTTAATAAAAAATAGTGCATGGAAAATGCTTCGTGCTTTTAGTTTATACTGCTTGTTTTATCCTTTTCTTAACATACAAAAAATCAGACAAAAGTACCTAAACCCAGCATTTCTGCAAATAGTGACTATTGATACCTAGGACAGTTCCTAAAATAGGGCAGGTAGACCCATTCCTGACAACAACTGCTTTAAACAGCAGACATCACTGTTGTTTTTCAAGATAGCCCTGTATCAAGCCTTGAACCCGCGACAGAATAATCTCATTGGAGCTGCTGCACTCTTCTGGGCCGTACGGAGGGTCAATAGTTAATACCCCCGCCACGCACAGCGTTCTTCCCGATTCACCTTGCTCCGTTACGGGGATGTGGTTTGTTTCTAGCCAAGTCTTCAAGTCGTTTTTCCTCTTTTCAAGTTCCTCTAGGCTGTAGGCTTTGCCTTCTTCAGGTGCAAATATGCAAGAAAGCCGCTGCTTCATTTCATCATCCCCTTCTTTCAGTATTTCGACCTCCTGGACAGCGTGGCCCAAGACAACCGATATGGACACTTTTTCATTCTCCAGGAATGTTGCAAGGACAATACTGCCAAGGAAAGAAGGATGTATGAGTCACCGTACTTAACTGAAGACTGAGAAACACAGGCCAAGATTCTTGGAGATGAGTGCTCATCAGCGGAACCCAGGTATTTAGGCAATATCGAGTACCCAGCATTTTTCTTGAAAAGCATGCTGCTATACCCTTAAAATACTGAAAACGTGGGGCTTTGCGGGTAACTTCTGGCCTTGAAACTGAAACTACTCTAGATACCATCAAGCAGAATGTTACTTTAAAAAATACATTCAAATCAGGGCTGGGAATCCAAATATCTTTGTGCAGCATTCCCAGCCTCGCTGAAGAACCTTAAATCTTCCAACGTTCAAAAACAATGATACCTTCATACATTCAGCACTTTGAATGCTGAAAGCAATGGTGGCAGCTAACAACATCAGAACCTTTTAATGACAAATTATTATATTTAATTATTGATCATTACTAAAAGAATAATGTATCTTTTTTAAAATGAGTGTTGCTAGTTTCTTAACTGAAAACTATAGCTTGAGTATTACAATGGGAACACACCGCAGCAGGTTCAGGCTCATGTTGTAGCAGCCTGGTCTTTTCCCAAGGGCATTTACATTCCCAAAGTCCTAAAATACAGGTAGGAAGGCAGCTTGTTCTCTTTCAAGGATCTTTTCCTCATATATCAATGAAGAGGATCAGAAACCATTTTCTTCCTCTTGTGGGAAGAAAAATTCCAGAATTTGATGCCAGCACTTTGCTCATCTACTGTTGCCACCATTAGTGGAAGCAATGACTTTTGGGGAAACGTGCAACGAAATATGCCTTGATTTAACCTGGGCCATCCCCAGAATCACTCACAGCTGCGCACACCTTTCCTACCAAAATGATAAGCAACTCCGAGAGAAGATTAGAGTATCGGAGCTACTCCAGAGTTGAAGCAACAATCAGTTCTTCTGAAATACATCAGAAGCTGGATGTTTTAATTTCTAGCCTCCATCTTGTGCTCATGTGGGACAAGCTCACAACCAAAATGGTACGAAAAGGCTCTGGCAGCAAGAAGACAGATTTCTGCCTATTCCCTGGTGTGTTCTGCCTTTCAAACCCTGTTTTCAAGTTACTCACTCAAGATACTAGAGACCTGTGGTACCACTTTCTGTCCAGTGCCCTTGCTGATTTTCCCTGCTTCCTCTCCAAAGCAGCCACTACACCCTCACAGGTGTCCAGCTGGAGGGGAAAGCAGGACATCGATGTGAGAACTCTGGACAGAGGATACGGATTTCAACACCTAAAGCATTAAAAACATTCCTGCATTTCTGCTCTCTTTGTGAAGCAGGGCTTCGTATGTTATTAAAAAGTAGTCCTAAACACGTGAATATCATGTAAAGTAGTAACCTCAGGTCCACAAGAAAGTCGGCATGAATCCAGATATCCATTCCCCAAACTTATCAGTCCTTTGAATGAGATTAAAGTGGATTTAGGTGAACGGGCCTCATCGACTACAATATTGCTTCCTCTTAGGCCTTGCCAATTAAAAAAGCAGAACACAGCCCCAACACACAGTTTTTGCTCCAAATAAGTTTGCTTCAGTTTGGGGATCTTTTCTCTTCCTGAAAAACTTGTTCTCTCTTATTACTTACCTACTTACTTTATCTTTGGTACTTACCTGGCAGAAATTGGATCAACTGTTAAAACCCATCCTTCATATTCATTTTTCTCAATTGCAGCAACTTTCACCATTTTGTTCACATATGTTTCCCAGTCCAGTGGGCTTTTCCTCTGCCAATCATTCATATTTCCTACATCCAGAACCTAGAATATAGCCAGAGCAATTAGCAAAAGCAATGAATCCTTTTGCTTTGCCCTTCACATCAGAACTGAGTTTGCATCCAAGTAAAAATCTTCCATTCATCTTAAGCACGATTTGCTTTTTTTAAAAGCAAACATTCACACAAGTGGTTTGCATATTGCTGCAGTTCTGTAATTTCCCACCCAGTTCGCTTGTTTTTAAAGGGACACAGTGAAGCCTCAAAAATCACTGTTCTGCTAACTTAACACTTTCCCACTGCATTAAACATTCCATTTATTGCTCTGCCCTCTTACAAAACCGTCGGGATCCCTGTCCCTTGAGGGCAGAAGTTCACTGCCTTTGCTCTGTGGCACATCCCTTGTGTTCAAGCCCTTCCACTGCCTGTGGATGAGCGTTACCCACCCGGATCTCGGCTCTCTCCTCATCCCCTGCGGTAGGGCAAGCAGCAAGTGCCGTTCCACTCTTTCCCCGTACCAGTTCCACTACTGGTCGTGACAGCAAAGCCGCCCCTGTCGCAGCTTGGGCCCACGCAAGCGTTTGTCTCCATCCCAGTATCCCTCCGCGACAGGGGCTGGAGAGAGACGGGGGCAGTGCAGGGAGGACAAAGGGCTGGAGGGAGCTCCCTCCTTTGTTCCCGCCAGGCTCCCCGGCGCTGCCACCCCCCCACGCCCGCCCGCTCCCAGCAGCAGGCGGGGGGGCGGGCAGCGCAGGCAGCGCGCTGGGCCCGGCAGGGAGAACCGCCTGGCTCCCCCCGCTGCAGCGGCCAGGCTCCGCCGGGGCAGGGCCCGAGGGAGCACCCCGGCTCCCCCCCCGGCCCTGCACCCCCATCCCCGCTCACCGACTCGCTGGCCGCTCGGTTCCCGACCCTGCCCGAGGGCGCCTGGGAGCTGGCCCCGGCCCGGCCCCCCTGCGCCCTCCCGGGCCGCCGCTTCCTGCTGCAGCCGGGCACCCGCCCCCGCCGCGCCTCGGGGGGGTAAGCACCGAATTTGGGGCTTCGGAGGCAGGGAAATGCTCGGATCTACAGTGTTCTATCAATATGGGCATGCATATAAATTATATATAGGTTTATATATATGAGGCCAGATTGCAAAACAAGGAGGTGGGGCGCGTAGCACTTAAATCCACCTGGTGTTATGCCTCACGTTAAGTTGGGTTTGCTCCTGCTGGCGCGCGCTGAGATCACTGACGTGAGTACGCGGAATCACGGCTCAAGCCTCCTCAAGCGACCTGCGTGCATAAATAGGTACAGTTGCATACTGTGTGTGTATCTGCGCCATAAAAATAAGGCATTTTTGCTCCCTGGTTTTGAGTTGTCTTTCCAAGCTTTCCCGTACAGCCGTGAAGGTGAGCAACTTCATTTCTTCCCCCAGAAAGCTGCTCTATTTTAATGCTACTAATGAAAAGCTTCCTACGGATGAAGCAAACAAGCTGCCATCATTTCAGCAATTTAAGTGAAAGCAAGCATGTGATGATTTTGTGAGCGTAACAGGAAAAAATATCCAGGGTATAAAATGAGATAGTCTTTTTGAGCAGGCTTAAGGAGGTAATTTCCTTTTTTTTTTTTTTTTTGTTAAGTTTCAATTCAACTTCCACAGTGCTACGGGGATTATTTATGAATGGCTTATGCCACTGTATTCAGCTACTGTTGCTTATTAGAAAGCAGGGATTAGCAAATCTAATTGTTTTCACTATAAAAGCAAGCAACACAATGGGAAATCTTAGCTTCTGTTTGAAAGAAAAGTGGTGGAAAGAAAGAAAGGTGGTTTGTTTTCACATATGCGTAACACATTTTAGTTGCTCACGGTCTAAATACCTTCCTAACAGGTCCTCTTCTGGATCACAGACTGCAGCGCGGTTTGTTCAAAGTCCCTTTTGAGCAAAATACTCCAAACATCTTCGGTTTTAATTCTTGCTACTCTCAGTCCCTACTGATTTTTTTTTTCTCCATTGTTGGCGGTGGAGTTATTTGTTCTGAACCACCAAGCCCTTCAGTATTTTTTTAGCCTGTCACCTGAGCCATATCTTATAGATACAGGTCGCTACCGTGGGCAGTTACTACAGCTCTCCCACCATAAATTTAACCTTACTCATGGTCACAAAGAGGTGCAACCTTCCCAACTCAACTAGCTGCACTAGTGGCAGCTCCTGGCGCAGATCAAGTCGTAAATAGGCAATTCGGGCGACAAAAGCCGCTTTTCTGGTGCGAACAGCGCTGCTGGTCTTGCTGCACCGCCTTCCCCAGCCTCCAGCGCCCTTTCGGGAGGATCGGCAAAACACGAGGCGCTTCCCCCCGCCCCGGCGGCGGCGCCAGGCTCGGGGGAACGGCGCTTCCCAGGCGCTCCCGGCCTCCGCTCTGGAGGCGGCTTCCCGCCGCGGTCCCTTCCTCTCCCCACGGGGCCCCGCCGCTGCCGCAAGCTCCCCCCGGTGGCGCAGCGGTGGCCGGGCGGGCGCAGGAGCCCACCCAGCGCCGGCCCCGGCGCTCCCCGGCCCCCTCAGGCGCCATCGGCTGCTCCCCGCCGTCGCCGTGGCAACCGGCGCCCCGCTGCCCGCCCTGCCCCTCGGCGCGCGCCACCCCCGCCCCTCGCGCATGCGCGCCGCCTCCCGCCGCAGCCGCGCGCCGCCTGGGGGCGGAGGGAGGGGAGGGCAGGGGGCAGGCGCGGGCGGCGGCGCGTGCGCGAGGCGCGGCGGTTGGCGGAGCCGTTAGGATGTCGCGTTACGGCCGCTATGGAGGCGGTGAGTGCCCGGGGCGTCGCGAGCGGCGGGCGGCTGCGCGGAGGGGAGGGTGAGGGAGGTTTGCGGAAGAGGTCTGATTACCGCGGGGAGCGAAGCGGAGCGGTCGGTGAGGGGGGAAGGAAGGCGAGGCGGCCGTTGCTGCCGTTGTCGCCGCCGCCGCCATTTTGCGTCAGCGGCCGTGGGGGAGGGGGTGCGCCCGCGCGTGCCGCTGCTCGTGGTAGAAGGCGGGAGCGGGCCGCGCAAACAAGATGGCGGCGCCCGAGGGGGGCGGGGGCGCCGCTTCCGCGCGCCGCGTGAGCCCGCTCTTGCTCCGACCCTGACACCGGCTTCCCTCCCAGCAGAGACCAAGGTGTACGTGGGGAACCTGGGCACGGGCGCGGGCAAAGGCGAGCTGGAGAGAGCCTTCAGCTACTACGGGCCCCTGAGAACCGTGTGGATCGCGAGGAACCCGCCGGGGTTCGCTTTCGTGGAGTTTGAAGACCCGAGGGATGCTGAAGATGCTGTCCGTGGACTTGATGGGAAGTACGTGTGCATTTCAGATGTTTGCAGGAGCTGCAGCCGGTCTTAAGACCAGAGAGAGAAATTAGGAGTTTTCTCTCTGATTCTTCTCCTTTTTGTAGTTCTGCCATAAACGGTAACAATTAACTTAGAGCCATCATGGGCTTGTTGCAGGGTGATATGTGGCTCCAGGGTTAGAGTGGAAGTGTCGACAGGGATGCCTCGTCGCTCCCGTTACGACAGGCCTCCTGCGCGGCGCCCCTTTGACCCTAATGACAGATGCTATGAGTGTGGTGAGAAAGGCCACTATGCTTATGATTGTCACCGCTATAGTCGCCGAAGGAGGAGCAGGTACGTGTGGGGCCAGAGTGGCTGGGTTGCTTCGCCAGTTCACTTTTGTGTAGCTCTTGCTAGCAAAGAACAGAATGTTACGCCAGTTTTCTTTAAACTTTAATGCTAGAATAAATGTATAGGTATATATTACAATTTGTTGCTATTTCTATCAAATGTTAATATCTTAATAATCAACCTGGTCAAAACCTTTCAGGTTTCTTCGTTTGAGTCAGTCGCCTTGATTCAGAATGTCACGAGCCTTAAGATTTCATGCTGAGGCGCCTTGCAAATCCGACACTTAAGATCCTCCTAGACCTTGAGGTGATCAGCATAAGAGGCCAGATCCCCTCGAGCCATCTACACGTAGCTTCACCTTATTCTTTAAGGGCAGAAAATTTGAGACGGTGATCGCCGTAACAGTAAATTTGGCTTTCAATTGGGGCCCCCCTCCGGTTTAGAAAGAGGAACACCAGATTGACCACATTCCCAGCTAGAAAAATCTTCTTGCGTCAATCAAGCCTCACCCTGGCTCATTGGGCTGTCAGTTTGATCGTCGTTAGATTGAAGAGAACACCTAGATGCAGCGATCGGCTATAGATACTTCTAGATCGTCTAGATCTGCTAGACCTTGGGCCAAAGAGGGTCGACCTGCAAACTTGCAAGGTTTATTTTAAATACGCATTACAGTGTTTTCTATTCTAATGTAATTCTGCAATGTAATTCAGCTTTTAACATTTTTCTAGGTAGTAAAATGCTCGAGATGAGTAGGCCCAGAGAGTTTTCCAACTGACAGATGCTAGTTCTTTAGTTGTCTGAAAGTTTTGACTTCAGCAGGGCCTCACGTGCACCGATTGTTGCAGCTGTTTCCTGATACCTGTTTTCTCTAACCTAAAACCAGGTCCCGGTCTAGATCCCGTTCAAGGTCCCGAGGAAGAAGGTATTCTCGGTCACGCAGTCGGAGTCGCGGTAGGAGGTGTGCTTAAGTTTGTCTTTGATTCCTGTTTGCTTCTTTTGCTTAGAAAAAGCTACACTTGTACAACTCTCTAATTGACTTCTTTGCAGGTCCAGGTCAGCTTCCTATCGTAGGTCGCGGTCCGTTTCTCCTCGTAGGTCTAGGTCTGTGTCTCCCCGTCGGTCCCGATCGGGTTCCTTGAAGAGATCAAGGTAATTAGTAGTAATTTTTAATAGGTTGTGTGCTTTGGTTTTGTTCTTGTTTTTTGTTTTACTTAAGGGATTCAAAAAGGTAGCAGACTTCGAAAGGCATTGACCTCTAGAAATCAGGCTTTAGCATGCTTTAAAAAGTTTCTGATAATCCTAGTTGAATTTACAGGCATGGTAATACAATTAGTTTTGAGACCTTACACAGCTGCATATCCCAAGATGAATTATGATGTCTAAAATATCTAATGATGATGATCATGTAGGTTTCTTAATGATGATGTAGGTTTTAAGTTCAACATGTAGACATTAATCCAAGTAGTTCTGTAATTGTCATCACTTCTGGTTGAGTTCCTTGGTTTTGTTTTGGTTTTTTTTTTTAATTTGTCTTAATTTTTTATTTCAGGTCTAGATCAAGATCCAGATCTAGATCCAGATCTGTTACATGGCCCCGAAGCAGGTAAGATCTCTTCCGTGACTGCGGATACTTAGTAAAAGTTGCTTAAAGGTCTGTTTAGGCTTTCTAACAACTGCTAACGTTTTCAGGAAAATCTCTGTTTTCTCTCCACTAACTCAGGGGTCTGTAGTTTTAAAAAGCAGTGCAGAAGATTGCTCTTATTATTTTACATATCGCTGGTATCCAGTTCCTGGTAGTCATCACAAGTACTGTTTTGATCAGGTTGCATTAGGAGCTAACATAGCAAACAAATTTAAAATTAATCTGAAAAGTTTTTTTCTTTTTCTTTGTGTAGCGCACATGAGATGGTGGATTCTTCCCATTATTTGTCAGAGAAATCAGGATGCCTTTCCAGTAGTGTGTCAAATATAGCCAGGCAAGTCTTGAAGGGCTTGCTAGTGCCGTGAGTGTTCCAGCTGTTTCCAGCTCTGTTGAATAACAAAGTCTCAGCCTGAAGGAGCTGAATTAAATTTGACATTAAACACCTGTCAGAATTATTTTGTACCAACAAATGTACCATAAGATTGATGATCAAATCTTAAAGGAACATAGGATGTCATTCATTTTCTTAAGTTGTAGTTTAACGGTTCCATAGTAAGTGAATGCAGCTTGTGCTTTGTGCAACCTTGTCCAGGCAGCGTGGCTGACGTAGGTTGACTGGATGTCCTCAGCCAGCTGTCATAGGAGAACAAGAGTAAATTGAAGTTCTGCTCTGAAGGAGATGGTACTGCTCTTTCCCCAGCCCATTCCCAGGCCTACTGTTCTGGTTTGATGGCTGCTCTTTGAAATAAATAACATAACAGTCAACCATAAAGAAACACAAAAAATACAGGGAAGCTTTAGCTGAAGGCAATAAGTGGAAAAGCCTACAGCTGAAGATGGGAGATTCAGTGCTGAAAGGTGGTGGTGGCATTTTGTGAGTGTGGAACAGCAAGCAATGACAGGAGCTTTTAGGGAATGGAGAGATGAAGACCAAAAGATGGCTTAGTTAACAGCAGAAACTCACACAAATAGTCCAGAAGCTAGTAAAAAGAGGGAAATTCCCTGAGGCAGTAGAGCAATGCCTTTCTCTGATCAGGTACGCTTTCTCTAGCTGTTGCTAAAATATGTTGACTCTTAATACCAGTTGTTCCAACGTGACTTAATCATGGCTCGTCACTGTTCACTGTCAGTGATGAGCAGAAAACAGCTACAGTCAACACGCTCTCAAAGAGAAGAACATCTTGATTTTACCACCATTGTTTTCTTTTTTTAGTACCAGGATGGTTTTCTGCAGTGTAAAGGATGCTTTTAGTGAAATTTCTATTGTGTGACGTCTTTCATTGTAAGTAGAGATTAAGTGACTGAGGCAGAGGAAATTACAGATGTACAAGTACAGAGAAGTGGCAAAACACTGGTGCGTAACTCTAATGAAGTCACTGTTAAACTTCCACATGAGGCAATTGAAAGGTGGTTTCTTTACAGAAGAATCAAAGGAATGCGTAGCACCCAGAGACAGGCTCTTGTTTCGTAAGGAAGACGGACTGAATAAGTGTTCCATGATGTTTGCTGGTTTGACAGCATCAAAGCATACATCTGGAAGCTGTTGTGGAAAGCATTGGATGCAGAAAGTAGAACACTTCCTTCGGAAACTAAAAATTTCAGTTATCATTTTAGGCAGTATTAGTGTTCTTATGGTGCAGCAGTCTTATCTCAAAGACTGATATTTTTGACAGTCTTTTCACAAGGGTTAAGTTCAGGCAGATTTAAAAAAATATTTTGAGCAAGTGCATATATAAGATGAAGTGCACTGAAGAGAAGCTATTTGTAGGAGTGTGCTGCCTGGAGCCAGTTTCAGCTATAGTGGTAGATGTCACTCAAGCTTAATAAAACTTGCAAGTTTAGAGCATGGCTTTTTATTGGCTTTGTGAAAATACTGGTCGGGATTTGGATTGTTCGTGTATTCCTGCTACCTGCATCAGCAAACACCAGTCATCACCCAGGGACCAAAGTACAGAGCAACATGTGCAGCGTCCATTTAAAAAGCTTTCTTCTGAAACTTAGCAGGAAAAGCCCTGGAATCTTGCCGGATTCTGTCTCTTCAGTACGACAGTTCTTACACGTCGTGTGAATCTTGCTGTCTCGAACACGGGAACGTGCACGCTACCAGCTTCCTTGCTGAGCTGCGCTTTTTCTTCTTGTAGGTCTAGGTCTCATGGCAGATCAAAATCTGGCTCACCGGCTAAGAGGTAAGCGTACAGACACAGAGCCTGCAGTAGTATCTAGAATTCAGTATGAGGTTTGCATGATTAATGGAGTCTGGTCCTTTAGAAAAAAAATCCCCCAAACATGGGTGCCCAGCTAATCCGTTTGCGACATGACTGAGATATTGTAAAATTTCCTCTGCAGCTATTTGGAATGTGTTCCTTACCCACCTCTTTGTTTCCATTAACTCTTTGTAGTTTCCAACACAGTACTGATTTTTTTGTGTCTTTGTGCTCAGTTCTGTTAAATTTTTCTATCCATCAGATAAAGGACTTCAGCTTTATTAATGCTGTTGATAAAACAGCAGGAATCTGTGATGATGTTTCTTTTCTCAAAGCCTCACCTCAGTGCTACCCCTTGTTTTCCTCTTTTCTCTACTGAAGACAGTTGCTTACAATTAATCTCCATGCTAAATGAATCGAGAATCCCTGTCAGAGTAAAAGTTGATTGGAAAACTTTCCCGTTTGAGTTTCTGGCTAGATTCCCATAATAATTCCATTGCTGTCTAAGATGCTTATTTTTTTGAATATAAAAGTTGCATTTGACCTTTAAGCTGCATTGATGATATTCTGTTTTGACAGTCGGTCAAAGTCCCGATCACCATCTCCAAAGAGAAGGTATGTTGATCTCCCTACTAATAACGTAGACTCCGTAGAGCTGGCATTTTAGTATCTGCAGTGATCTCTGCTGAGGAGTTTGACTGCTGCTTGTAGGAAAATACTGGAAAGGTATTTTGCCAAGATCTCTTCAACAGAAATAACGTTGTGATTGTGGTTTTACATATGGTAATATATATATGTGGTAGTAATTCCTTGGGATACTGGTTACATAGCAATGTTACGTCACGCCTTTGTCTGCTCCTGTGTTCATTTCAGTTCACTAACAGTTTTATTGCCCAGAGACTTTCTACTTGGCGAGCTTAAAGCACAGCATAAGTGTGGGAATCAGCTTTGAGTCTCATCAGAAGTGAGACTGGGGAAGATAAGAGTGGAGTAACGTGGCGTAGCAGTCAGGAACGGGAGAGCGAGCCTGTTATTTTTACTATTACTCAGATAATTTTTTTTCCCAATAAGTTAGTAAATAATTATCTCTGTGTGTATGCATATATGTGTAGTGACAGGATCAGCAGCATTTTTTTCCCCTAGTTTGAATACTTCAACAGTTCATTATTGCACTTCAGTGCGCAGGATTTGCAGGGAGGGGATATATCCTAGTAAGAATAGCTGTAGACCTGCCATGATGTTTCCCTTGCCTTGGTGATCTTTCTGCCCTGCAAGGTGTTTCTTTTTTTTTAATATACTTATAGAATTTCTACACTGAGGTTTGCTTCATTTAAAAACATGGCTGTATGTAGTCTAACCTCACAAACAATCACAAGGGACTTGAATAAATGCTGAGTGATCACCATAATAGGTTTTGACAAGCTGCTGTATCGGAACAGTGAAGAACTATCCTGCCTCCGTGAAGGTCGCTATTAGTAGTACCCTTTAGGTGACTTTACAATGTTCACATTTAAGTTGTGTTATAAAAATAACAGTAGAGAAATGCAAAAATGTGAAAGTAAAAAAAAAACATCTCTAACATTAAATCATCAACCCATTAACTTTATTAATAACGACTGGTTATTTTATTAAAAAACAGTGCTTAAAGGGTGCTGCAGTAGTCTAAGTATCCTCCTGTTGCTTTTTCCTGTATTTGTGAATCCGGAATGACTACTGGAATGTTAACTGTGGATTTTTTTTCTTTTCAGTCGCTCACCATCGGGAAGCCCTCAAAGAAGTGCAAGTCCTGAAAGAATGGATTAAAGTTATGAAGTTAATCTTTTAGGAAGAAAGTTATTTTGCTTACATTATTATAAGGGATTTTGTGGTGTCTTTGTAAATGTAAGAATGTAGATAGAAGAGTATATCAACTAAAATTTGGCATGATCTGGGTCTTCTGAGTTAGTCACACCAATAGACTAGCACAGGTCTCTTTTTATTGTATGAATTAACTTCCTGTGATATGAAAATGTGGGACTTTTTTATTGGCACATTGAAATAAAATGTGTATTTTTAACTAAAACTTCTCTGTAGTAACCCTGCTGCTTCTGTTAACATTTGGGTAATTTTAGCTGTGTGCCATGTACTGTGGATGAAAAATGTCTAAAATGGGAATGACTAATATCGGTGTCTTCTCCAACTAGTCACTTTTCACATTTATCGTTGAATGGTCTTTGGTGAAAGGATCAGTTTCTGCTTTCTTTGAAATGGAATTTAAAATCCATCTCTGTCTGCAGATGGCTAAAAATTCGCATATGCCCTTTTTTATTCCTTTAGATATTTAGCAGGCATTCATTTTTCTCCCTAATCTAATTATTCTGCAAAGCTTACTCTCTGGTGCTTGACTAGTAGTGATACCAGATGCCCAAAAATTTAAGGATGAGCTTTTATTCAAAACACTGACATCTTTTAAACCAATAACATCTGCAGAAACCTCTAAACGTAATAGAAATCATTAATAATTTGACGATTGCTACTTTCGCTTGTTGCATTTTTTTTAGTTCTTTAGGCTATTAATATCAAAAAAATTCTTAAAATGTCTCAAGGCATGTTTTCCTTTTTTGAGGGAAGACATCAGGTCTTCTGACCTACTTTCTGAAGGACCTTAGGAAAATGCGTTTGAGAGGCAGAAGAAAGCTGCTGTTCGTCTTTCTGCAGCTCACTCAAACTTTCCTCCTTAAAGATTCTCACAGCTGACTTCAGGAATGCTAACCTGCTTCACAGAAACTGGTATGGTTTTAAAGCAGCCCAGATCCTGGAGACAATTTTGTTGAATTAAGCTAATTTCTTACAGCAAATACACGCCTGCAGGATTAATTATTTGTGTATAGGTATGTCAAACTGCGTTTGTCCTCATTCTCTAGTCAAGAATTGCATGGTAAGGCACTTTGTTGACAGATTACAGCAAAAGACTGGAAACAATGTTAGACTGTGAACAAACAAACTGGTGGGTGGAGGGGGAAAAAAGCAAACTTTTTACTGCAATGGGATATCTAGCAGAAATAAAGGCCAGTTTCGCAGTAAACAAGCACTGAAATGCAAAATAAGACCTATTTGGGTTTCTTATGAAATCTGTCATGGCAGTTTGCTTCCAATGTATAAACTACAGCAGAGCTTCTTCAATGAAAAAAAACCCGACGATAAACTTCAGTCACACCTTGGGTAACCCATGATTTTCAAAAAACAGGTTTCCTGTTAACAGTGACGTCATGGAGCTTTCTCAGTGTGTGAGTGAAGAGTCCAGATTCTGAACATGCCGTCATGCTGCAGCATCATCTGGCCTTTATGCCTGGTCTTGGCTGTCGTGTTGGCGTCTGCCTGGCGCTCCCGTTGTGCTCGGGGGGGGGGGGGGGGGTCGGTGTTTCATCTGCCGGTGTTTCAATATTCTGGCAAAATCTGTTAAATCTCCACAGTGGAGAGCGAGGGGTGATGCAAATGTTGCCCTGCAGGGATGTGGCAGAAGCGCCCAAAGCCTGTGACTTGTGTTTGGAGCATTTGTTGGTTGTACATTGCCTGCCCGGTTTATGGCGTACCTGGCGAGAGGCATGTGTATGCCGCTGCTCTGGAATTTGATCAGCTTTTTTCTCTTCTGTACTCTTAAGGCAAACCTACTGCACAATAAACCTGCGGACTAACGCGACAGCTGTACTGCTACCTGTTTTTCAGTACCCAGAGACACCGTGGAAGACAGAGCAGAGGAGCCTGGGTTTCTGTAGGGCTCTGGGGTTCCTCTAAACCCAGGCTTAGCAGCGAGGACCTGAGCAAGGAGGCCGGGCTGCGCCGGTGGGGCGGCCCTGCCTGCAGCTGCGGCCGCAAGGAAGGACAGCCGGCGCGTCTGAGGTGCAGACGGAGCAGGGGTGAATCCTGCGTCCGCGCTTCTGTGCAGCTGTGAGTGACCAAAACAGGGTGGCCGTGCTGCCTCCCGCAGCTCCGGTCGTCATCCTTGGAGCAGGCTGCGCAGCTCCAGCTCTCACCCCAGTTTGGTAGGATCGCACCAAAAATTCCATATGGTGTTTGTGAGCTCTTGGAAAAGACGCCTGGACAGGGGCGTGCGTTCGTGTGACCGCTGCTGCTGTCACCCTGGGCCCTGCCTCTCTGGGCAGGGTGTGCGCACCCTTTGCGGCCCAGCCGGGCCTGGCGGGCAAGGGGAGGGGTACCCCAGGTCTCCACTGCGGCGGGGAACCCCTCTCTCACAGGGGTGATGGTGCTTCCGCCCCTGGTTTGCAGCCTTGCATTTCCTGAGCTTGGATCAGCTGGGCTTTATTCTCCAAACGATACCAGCCCTTGCACAGTGTGAACTGCAGCCACCCACTGTGTGACCACTGTGCACATCCGTGCGCTCAGGGTGTCGCAGGAGAGCCCCGGGATGCTTGTTTTGGGGCCAGGGTCACAGAACTGACCATGACGGGTCTGCCACGTTTGCAAGCCCAATGGCCAAACACTTCCACTGGGGGCACGATCACTCCCACTGCTCTGCAGCCGAGGAAGCACGCTGGGGTGCTGCAGACCCCAACCACAATCTGCCAGTGGGAGCCGGGGCTTGTGCGGCCCCTTCGGCAGGAGAAGGTGGGAGTCGGGCTGCGGTGCCTCGCACGGGGTGCCTGGCCCAAGGGCTGGCTACCCCCGCGGCCCTGGGGAGAGGGGTGCCAGCTCCCTGATACAATGGCACTGCCATCCCCCGGCTTCTGCCAATTTCTTATGAAACCTCAGAAATGTGGAGGTTTTCATCAGACAGGCCCCTGTTACAGGGTTCGGGGAACGATAGATATTTCCCGTGGAAACACAACATTAATATGACGGTTTTCCTCCTGCAGTTGTATATTCAGGACTATCGATGGATGCACCTGCTTCACTTCAGCAGCCAAGGCGTAGCACGGAAGATGCTCTTTTGCAGCTATCGCTGCTGGCTTCGAAATAGGAGTTAAGCCAGAGGAGCCAGGGCGGCAAGCTGGGATAATCCTGGCACACCGTCCTCCGCAAAGCTATTCTGCATGACCGCTGCATACCCGTGCCATCGCAGTGCTGCTGTCAGACCTGGCGGCTCTGGCACGGGAAGGCAGGGCACCCTTCGAAGAGCTGAGACCGGGCTGTGGGGCAGGTCAGTGGTGGGGAGAGAGCAGCAGCCAGCGCAGCTCAGAGCACTTTGCTTGGAATAGCCGATGTAAAGAACAACTACAACTTTATCAGCCTTCCCACATGCTCCACATGAATATTACCAGATATTCCCCTGCTGTAGTTGGAGCTGTGACATGCCATGTCCCTAAACAAAGTGTTTTCAGTGCATTTTTACTGCAAAACAAAACCTAATGCCCAGGGTGAGGCTGGACAGAGGGTGAGAGCTTTGCACAGACCAGACAGCGGCAGAGGTGGTGACAGGAGTTAAAGCCAGCAGAAACCACGGGTGAAAACCACAGACGAGGAAAAAAGTTCCCAAATGGCATGCATCACCCAGGGTAGTTTGAAAGCACCGTTCGGCACCTGGCAGGATTTCTGGCTAACCTGCTAGAGGCACTTACCCCTCTCGGTGGTAGGAGTCAGCATCCCCTTTCGTTAAGCGGCACTGAACACGAGCCACGTGGTGTGGTTGTACTCCTCGCCTGGCCGGAGCAGGGCGTTGGGGAAGTGGGGCTGGGGAGAGGCAGCAGCACATCAGTGACTGTGAGCACACGCCGCAGGACCAGAAAGGGTCACGAGGGCATGGCCGCATCCCCTGGACCTTCCTGGGGCGGCTTCCCATGGCTCCCCCAAGCATTCCCAATGGCAGTGTTTAACCGCCTGTTACTTGCCAGCTGGCTGAGTGGGCGACTCCTCCCCCTGGCTGAATTCAGGTCCTGTGGGGTGGACACGGCAAGGCCCTGGTGGGGTCTTCTGCTCTAGACCCCGCACCCTTAGGAAGCTGGGCTGTGCAGGGCCGGTCCCTGCTGCACTGGCCGACCCCTGCCTAACGCCGCAGGATGCTCTGACCTGTGCCTACCTCAGTTCTGGTGCCTACAAAGCATCCCGTCACCAAACAGACTCTGTTCATGTATTTAACGCCCCAGACACATGGGTGGTGGTGATGGTACAGTCCCCTGCCGCAGGACCCGAGCAGCTCCCGGGGTGGGGGGATGGTTCACCTTGTTGACGGCGTCGGGCCAGTTCTGGGTTTCCAGGCAGAAAGCTGAGTGCTTGGGGTACGCGACAGCACCTTTGCCCTTCAGGGAGCCATCCAGGTTGTTCCCGGTGTAAAACTGGATGCCAGGCTGGGTGGTGTGAACCTCCATGGCCCTGCCAGTGGGCGGGTGGCGAGCCCTGGGGAGATGCAGGTGGAGGATGCCAAGGGGCTGGCCGAATGGGCGCCCCGTGGCTCCAGGGGTGGGGGACCCCTGCCAGGGTCCCAGCCTACCTGGCCACGAGGCGTCGAGCCTGTGCCTGCTGCAGGCAGAAGTTGTGGTCAAAGCCGTCCAGGTGAAACTTCTGCAAGTGCTTCCCCAGCTCCACGGGCTGCCGGAGATCGAAGCCGGTGCCCTGCACGGTGGCCACCTCCCCTGCGCAAGGAAAACAGCAGTGTCAGCCACTCACCCACACGCCAGCAAACACCCGTGGCACTGGCCCCTGTGCAGGGTTGAGAACCCTCACTTTGGTGAGCTGAGGGTTTTAAGCTGTTTGTGATCCTTCTCTCGTTGTGGTGCCCCACTTTGAGCAAGCTCGCCTTGTGGCCACTGTGACCCGGGCTGGGACATCACCACCTTGTCCCCCAGCAGAGCTGGCAGCCCCCGGGGACACTGCTGTGCTTAGCTGGGACAAAGCAAAGCCAAGGAGCCAGAAAACAAGAGGGGGGGGCTTGTATATGTAACTACACAAGCTAATTAATATAAAGCCAAAACTTATTAGCTATTAATATTTATATATGCATAAGATTTATATACATATATTCTCTCTCTCTCTCTAAATAAATGAATCCTCCCAGATCTCTGAACAAACACCCGTGAGATGGCCACGAAGGTGGCCCACCTGCCAGGATGGTGAATATGGGCTCTACACTGGGACCAGTCCCCTCCTGCCTCAGGGCTTTGTTTCAGGAAAAAAAAAAGGTTTAAGACCATAAAACCAGCATCTTCTCTCAAGTCTTTTTTTAAGGCCTGATGTGGGGATGCAGCATCCTGTGATAAAGCTCTTGCAGTGAGAACAACCCTAAGACATACTAAACACAGTGCAAAACACAGCCATCCCGACCCAAAGACAAGGGGTTTTGCATGGGGGAGGTGAGAGAGGGAGAGCAGGGAGGGGATTTTTCCCTAAAGTCACATTTTTCTACCCCTCTCTAAAGGGAGAGGTTTCCAAGGGTCAGCAGGCAGCTTCCAGTGTTGGGGTGGTGGCGCGTGGGCATCCCAGCCCCGCTGCCAGCCCCGTATGCTGTGCTCTACTCGCTGCAGCCGTGCGCCCAGCTCGGCTGCAGCTCTGCACCAGTTCTACTCTGCAAACCTTGAGAAACATCAGTCTCCACCTGACAAACAGCACATTTCTGTGGCTTTTGATCCTATCTAAAAGTAGCGCCTTTACTGAATTCAGCTGTGGGGCGGAAAAACACCTTCAAAAAAAAAATAAACCATTTTGATTTAGGCACTTACATAAAATACAGCAGCTACTGCATGCAAGGGCTCTGTCTTTAATAGTTGCACAAATCTCCTCTTCACCCCAGGGCTAAGATTATACACAGTTTTATCAGCTTCAAAGGCTACATTTACCCAAAACAACAAGAGGGAACTGGAAAAAGCAGGTGCAGCAAGCCAGCCGCAATTAAGATGTGAAACAGCTCCATGGTGAAAGCAGTGGGGAGAAGCAGGGCAGTGGGTTTGGTACGGCCTTAAGCTCATCCCCAGCTTGAGCCCAGGCATGACACACCAAGCTGAGCAAAAGCCGCCTGGACTGGGAGACCGAGTCCTCCAGGCACAAGCCAATGCATGCACGCACGCACAGCGGTTTTCATTCATGAACACAGACGTAACTCTGGTTTTAGCGGACACCTGCGCTAAAAAGCTTTCTTGCTTTCTATTTTTTGCCTTTTAAAGCCTCTCTGCCTCCTGAAGTCAGAAGGCGCACTCAGCAAAGCAGCCCTGCAAGAGCATCAGGGAAACAAGCCCTGCCATTTCCAGCAGAGCCTATGCTTACCAGAAACTGCTCCACAGGCTCATGCAGCCCTTAGGCACGCATCCTGCCCCACACTCAGTTTCTCTTCTGTTGATGCTAGCTGCACTCAGGAGCACAGACTTCCCAGCATTTATGCCCCAGACCGGCTGCTTGGTGCTCCCCTCACTACTCTGTCCTCTGGAGACCTCCGGCACAGCACCCTCGCCTGCCATGGCTTAGCATCTGCACTCTGACAGCCTCCATTCCTCTAAGCCAGTTGGGCTGGATGAAAAGCCACCATTTAGGAGCAAATCTAGAAGTCTGTTTTATTACTTTAATCTGGTTTACATTTTTCCAAAACTAAGCCAAATGCAGCTTTTTTTTTTAAATAATGCTTTTTATTCTTAAAAACAATAAAACTTGGTATCAGATTCATTTTGTAATTAGATCAATTCTTACTGCAACTCAGCATAGTCACTTACGCTAAAGGAAAAGTGGGTGTTGGAGCAGCACGGTGGGAGGGTTGGCATCAAGCCACCCAAAGCAAGGTGCCCCCTTGTTAGCATTGGGACCATTGCTGAGTGCACGCCGAGTGCTGGCTCTCCTGCGGGTATGAGGAACGTGTTCCCTGTCCCAGCTTGTTCAGATTATTTAACTGAGTGGCTTGATTGTTTATGGGGAGGAACAGAGTGGAAGTGGTGGGGAAAAAAAAAAGAAATCTAGAAAGCCCTGTTTTCTCCTTTTTACCCCCTGAATCAAGACGGGGTGCAAGAGGCTGCCAGCTTGCTTCTCTTCGCTAAGGCTGGAGACAGCAGCAAAACCACCTTTGTTTAATTAACCTGCTTAGCATGCAAAACATGCTGTTTTTCTTAACTGGCTTTCCTCTTTTAGCCATGCAGGACATTACAGACAGGAAAGAAAAGTGTTGGTTTTGTGTCTTCAGCCTTCCAGCCAGTAGCGCCAGCCCTCCCATCCCGATGATGGGACTGATGGCTCCGCTCTTGCAGGGAAGGACAACGCTGGGCTCCCGAGCACCAGAGATCCCAGCAGCTCTAGAGCTCAGCGCTGGGCCTGGGAGCTGCCCTCCAGATCAGGGAGTCTGACCGTGTCCTGGTGTGCCATCGCATTTATCGACAGCGGCCCTGTGCCTGGAGCACGCTGCTTGCATCTCCCACATTTTACTCAGGCTTAAGAAATGAATTCTCCTGCTTTCTGTGGACTTTGAGCATGGGCTGATCTTATGGAAATAAGATCTGTGGAAGTAAGACTTTGACATCACGTGGAAAATCCCAATAGAGAAGTATGATAAAGCCAAACACTGCTGGAAGAAGCAAAGCAGGCAAACCCCAGGCCAATCCCAGCTCTCCAAATGCTAAGTGACCCCCTCTGGTGGCCCCACTGGCCCTGGGAACAATGGACTGGCCTGCAGGGAAACACTGGCCAAGCAGGACTGGGGGGACATGCTTTGGTCCTGTGCCATCGGTAGCTTGTCTCCTCGGTGAGCCCCTGGGACCCACGTTGCAGCCTCTGGCCCCATTTCCTGCTGCTCCTGCCTGCACCCCCTGGATGGACCCTGGTCCCCCCTCTCTCCAGGTTTGGGGCTGGTGATGGACCGCGTTACCAGCACCTGGCTCTGCCCACTCTGCTCAGGTGCTGTGGGACAGTGCTTATGGGTAAGGGTCCTGCTGTGCCTGGGGTCCGCTGGGTCCCGATGTGTCCCCCCTTGCCAGGCAGTGCTGTTGCCTGTACCCACAAACACTCATCTGTAAAACCATCTCCACCATGTGCCGCGGGTGCTGCACCACCCACCAGTAGGGATCTTGGTGTCATCCACAGGCAGGTAGGAATCTGCTTCAATAGAAATCTCGTGGTCGTAGATATCCCGTGAGCCCTGCAGGAGGATAGGAAATACTGGGATTCCTGCTGCGGCCCTTCCACCATTCGAGCAGCCCTAAGCACACCCAGGAAGAGACTGCCCATGGTGGTGCTACAGCTGATCTGGTAGTGCCTGGGGGACCTCCTGGCCATCATCCCACCTTGACCCTGGGCACAGGACAAAGGCACCAGCACAGACAAACACCTGCATGGGACCAAGGAGCTGTAAATCCTGCAGGGCTGAGACTATCAGTCTGAACTTGTACCTCACCGACTACTACCACCCTGCAGATCGACTAGCCAAAACATGCTGGTTGCTGAGCACGCAGCAGCGAGCAAAAGGGGAAGGAAGCAAGCGTGGGGAAGCACAACCCATCCTTCTGGCTCGTTTTCTGCAGCGCGGGGGTTTGTGCTCCTCTTCCTCTCCCACAGCCTTGGGGATGCTGGCAGGGACCCTGCTGGGCTGGAAGGGGAGCAGGATCAAAGCTGAGCCTGCACATCACTGCCTAATCTGAGCAGCAGTTTCATGCCCAAAGGTCTCCTGTTCCTCTGGAAACATGCCTGAGTTGCATGCTGTAGGTGTTGATATTACTGTACCGCTGGGAGGACAAAGAGAAGGTAAACCAACAACAACTGCACAGCCATTATTAGGGCAGTAGCCTGAGCAGACCTCCTGCACGGAGGGGCTGGGATGTCTCTCACTAACACTTTTAAGGGTCTTTGTCTCACGTCTAAGTGTGACTGCACTGCCCCATCCTATTGCTCTGCCCAGCAACATTTTATTTCCCAGATCCTTTCCCTCCAAGCCCAGTTATAAACAGGGTGAGACTAAAATGCAGCTGCAATACAGTGCCTGTCTAGTTGGCAGGACCCTGGACCCTGGTCTGCGGAAGCCCTCTGCACCCTGCTTCTGCCCCACTCTGCAACCTTGGCCACTGCACATCCCCTTTCCATGATGTTTCTCCTCCCCATTTTGACCTAGGTATTTTGGTGCTGCGCTGACTCTGGCTGGCACTACAGGCCCTGATCTCAGCTGCACCACCCACGCAGGGGTTCGGTACGTTGTCTCAGAAGCGCCAACAGAAGACAGCTAAGAAATGCCAGTCCATCACTAGGGCATGCCAGTTCTGCACCTCCTCCGTAATCTCCCCGAGGGACCAAGAGAGACTGCAACTCCCCAGTTACACACAAAAGGAGAGTTAATATTCATGACGGGATGTCTCTGTTCACGACACACTAGGATAACGCACCCTCAGTTGAGGTCTATGTGATTTAGTCCTGTCCCAGCTCATAGGCTGCGTGCAGCCCATGATGCATAGAGACAACCCCCATCACCGCGTCCCCAGAAGCATGCTGTGCCCCCAGACCAGCATGTTGGTCCCAATGATCCCATGGGAAGCCCATGGATCATCCCATGGAACCCCAGGCTTTCTTTCCCTGCACAGTGTGCCTCCACAGGGTTCATCTCCCCGTGCTTACCTGCCCTGCGAGGTTGAAGTACGCATGGTTTGTCAGGCTGATGGGTGTCGTTTTGCTGGTCTGGGCTCGATAGTTGATGGCCAGCTCCCCGCCACTGAGGGTGTAGGTCACCCAGACTTTCAGGTCACCAGGGTAGCCTTCCTCACCGTCGGGGCTGAGCCGGAAGAAGCAGACACCGTTCGGGAGGACCTGGGGGCTCCAGAGAACCTGCAAGGAGCGTACCTTGATGGGACAGTCATAGGAAACACAGTGTCCTTCTCTCCTGCCCCAGGCTGGGCTGAACCCAGGGACAAAAGGTACTCAAGGAACAATGCACTGAAACAAAGGTTTTTTTAATCATCTTTCCTGCTCTTACTCCTAGAAGAAAAAAAAAAAAAAGCCCAAACAATCTTTTTCTCCCTATGAAGGACTAAAAAACAATATCTCCTTGTTGAAAAAGGGAAGTGGGAGAAAACACAAGCACCAGCCTGCTCTTGGTCAGCCAGGACCAGCAGCAGAGAACAAGTTTTCCAATGAGCAGTCAAACAAATGAGGCAGTTTGCTCTGATGGGGGTCTGTCCCAGCCTGTGTTACTCCATGCCTAAGAGGGTCCATGCATTTGATTTTTGCCCTGCAGCTGGACTTGCTCCCCCTCCCATGGATCTCCTGATGTGCCACATCACCTCAACAAGCCACCGCCCTTCCCTCAGCTAACTCAGGGCTGGCTTCTAGGACAATGTAAATACACACTGGGAGCTCCTGCTCAGGGGCTGGGGTTGGGTGAAATAGTACCAGATATATTGCCAGATACATCCACATGACAGTGCTGATCCAGAGAACTGGGACCTCTCTGTTTCTTGCCCCTGCCAGAGACCGGGGCTCTGCCTGGAGCCAAACCTGCTGGCGACCGAAGCAAGCCAGCATACTGCAAATTTAACTGCCCGGACAGCCTGTTTGACCCTGGCCGTGGACCTGATGCTAAGCAGATGTCTCAGCCCCTTGCAGGATGGATGTGTGACAAGAGGCGAGGCGCCCAGTCTCTGGAGCTTTGCATCTACCTAAGGAATAGTTACTGTCTAATCAAAGAGGATAGATCTAGGGGCAGGGGCTAGATAACGCTTTTAACATGGCCCCTTTCACGTCCTATGCAGAGATTACAAACTCGGGGCACTTGTCAAAAGCCAACATTTTCACCAAACACAGGAGCTGAGGGTGCCAAATGTGATAACCAGGCTGCTGAGCAGGTCTTCCTGCACCGAGTGCAGTTTGACTGCAGCTCCCACTGCTGTGGGATGCTGTGGTTTTATATATAAGTTGCTATTTAAGCTCTTCAAAGAAAAAGCTATTAAAGGCCAGTAAGCATACAGATACTACTATTTTTTAAAGCTAAGAGGGTTATTTTCTGAAGTTCCCCAGTCCCCCAGCAGCGTGGTCAGATACTGCCACAACGTAAGCATGGCTGCAAGCTTCCTTGTCATCAGACCACACGCTGACTGCAACACCGAGGTCTGCAAGACCAGGAAAAACTGACAAGACAGCCAAGATAGTCACAGCCAAGAGCCAGTGTGTCTTGTTTTTGTTAGGGCTGACCACAGGTCTCTGCACAGTGACCATTACCCGGCTGGAGGGGGTCTTGAGCAGGGGCCCGAGCACGCCCCATGGGCCAGAGGACACAAAGCCCTGGCTGGGAGGTGTTGCTGCCTTGTCCCCACCAAGTTGGCATGCCTTCAGCAAGCAAGGGGAAGAGGCTAGAGAAGAGACCACATCACCCATCTGCAGAAGACAGCCTGGAAGCCCCAGGTGCAAAGGAGTGCATGTTTTCAGCTCCAGTTCACAGGGGGTCAGGGTGTACAGAGAAACTTTAAACCCAGCTGTCCTCTTTGGGGCTACAACAGCCAAGTCACCCCAGTACTCCCTTTTTTCTAAGACTGCTGAGGAGCATTTGATCCTGATCTGATGCCAGCTCACACTGTGCTGTCCAGAAGTGAGCTTTTTTCCGGACACTCTGACTTCTGCCCCATCAGCCTGGATGTCCTTTCGCAAAACAAAACATTAATCCAGGAAAGCAGCTGCACCAGCACATTCACATGCTTTTCTCTGGGGAAACGGTGGATCACCTACTTGCTGGTTACAAATGCATTTGATCCGACAAAGCCCAAGGCTTCAGGAAAGCGGCGACTTCTGAGCCTGTGTCCTGTTTTCAGCTGGGATAGAGTTAATTTTCTTCTTAGTAGCTGGTATAGTGCTGTGTTTTGGGTTTAGGATGAGAATAATGTTGATACACTGATGTTTTGGTTCTTGCTAAGTAGTGCTAAGCTGTTGCTAAATAGTTGCTAAGTAGTGCTTACACTGGTCAAGGACTTTTCAGCTTCCCATGCTCTGCCCCAGAAGGGAGCACAGCCATGGGGGCTGACCCAGACTGGCCAAAGGGCTATTCCATACCACATGACGTCATGCTCAGTATATAAGTTGGGGGAAGAAGAATGAAGGGGGGGACATTCGGCACGATGGCGTTTGTCTTCCCAAGTAACCGTTACGCGTGATGGAGCCCTGCTTTCCTGGCAATGGCCGAACACCTGCCTGCCCATGGGAAGCAGCGAATTAATTCCTTGCTTTGCTTTGTTTGCGTGCGCAGCTTTTGCTTTACCTATTTAACTGTTCTATTTTATTTTACTTCAATTATTAAACTGTTCTTACCTCAACCCACGAGTTTTCTCCCTTTTACCCTTCTGATTCTCTCCCTCATCGCACCAAGGGGGGAGTGAGCGAGTGGCTGCGTGATGCTTAGTTGCTAGCTGGGGTTAAACCACGACAGCCTGCTATGCAATCAGCAAGGTTATCAGCAAGGCTTTGAAGAGGAGATGCTCCACTGCTCTTACCACTTGTAGCGCAGGGCTGGTATCTGGACTTCAGCAGCTGCTGACGATAGGAGAAGATAGGAAGGGCTGAGTGCCCGGGGGCCAGGGAAAGGTTATTTTATCTCAGGAGGTCACAGGGAAGGGCTGGGGAGGAGACGCAGCGATGCTGGGGCATTTTGCAGGCCTGATCTAGCTGCTGTGAGTCAGAGTGAGAGCCCGGGGTTACGCTGTCACCGGGATGAAAGCGGCACTGAAGGGGGTAATGCAATAACCGCATTGAACCTGCCGCACCAGCCACCCCGCTCTCCCTGTACTTGGGCGTGCTGTCAAAAGCAAGCAGCAATGATATTCAGTTTCTGCAAACCCAGGACCTTCTGACTCCGGGAGGAGCTATGGGCAGGTAATAGCCCTGAAACCACAGGCACAAATGAGTCTGCATGGATCACTGTTCCCCAGGAAACTTTCTTTGGGCACTGGGACAACTACAGCACCCACTCTGGGGCAGTGCGCCTGGCACCTCGGGAACCTCCATCGTGCATGAGGCTGGGTCCTCACCGCCGTGTCCCAACCCAGGCTCCGCAGGAGCAGCACCTCACCCCAGGACAACCCCATCAGAACTGGACTCACGAGGCCTCAGGGCTGCAGTAACGCAGAAGCACAGCAACCCTCTGCACAGCATCCAAGAATGACCTAAGTGAGCCCTGCTAAGCCACCCAGGCAAAGACAAGCCCACCCAGCAGCTCAGTGTCTCACTTCCTCCCGTTCCTGCACTCGCAGGACTTTCTGGGAGCTGATTCAACTCAATAACCACCAGAAAACCCTACAGGGTCGGGTTAAAGACATCATATCCTCTTGCCACAACCTCACAGGCTGCGTACCGGAGGACACCGGGACCAGCAGGCCTGATTTTCACCTTGTCAAATCCCTTGGCTCCTCCGTGCAGGCTGTTGGGCCCATTGTTGAGGAACAGTTGATACTCCTTCCCGTCCATGCTGAACCTCCCCTTCGCAATCCTGTTGGCGACACGCCCCACAACAGTGCCGAAGAAGGGGTGCTTCCTCGTGTAACCTGGCCGGAAAAACAGCGTGCGGTTAAACATGAGGACTGGGACGGGATGGGTGGTCTCCAGGTGCGCTTACCGACTCAGAGGTGTCACTCTCTGCTTCCCCCCAGTACCAAATAGGTGACTGCAGTCCTGGTGTTTCACAGGACACACAGCTCACTAGTCATGCACATCTTTGATTAAAAAAGCCTGATGGGCTCTTGTACTCTTTGCAGATTTGCAGAAAAGGCACCGCAGCCTGGAGCCAGCAGTGTCCCCGTTCCCCATCCACCACTGAGCCCAGGACAGGCAGCAGGAATTGTATTTATTCAGCCCCCGATTTGGAGGGGACCCTTAAAAGCAGATCGTGCAGCGTGGCAATAAACCAGAAAACGTTCATTAGATTGCCTGATTGCTTTTGTTTTAAAAGAAGCAGATTTAGACCCACCTTCCAGAGTGTCAAAGCCTAGGACAACATCTGAAAACTCCCCATCCCTGCCCTTTGTCTCCAGAGCGGCGATTATGCACCCTAAGGACAGGATCTCCACTTTCACGCTGTCCGACTTTAAGATGAACTTTTCCACCGCTCCTCCTCCTTCCTCCCGGGGCATCTGCCCGAACACCTCTCTCGTCACTTCTGTCATTGCTCCCCGAAGCCTGGCCCGCGGCCCTGCCAGGGAAGGACGCTCAGGAGGAAGCAACGGTGGCCTGGAGCAAAGCCAACATGGCGCCAGGGAGCAGCCACACAAATCACGTGACGGCCTGCCCGCGCGGGGAGGGGTTAGGCCGGCCACCGCCTGCTCCGCGCGGCCCGGCCCGGCCCGGCCCGGCCCTGCCCGGCGGGAGGCCGGCGGGAGGCCGCGCAGCCGCGGAGGGTGGCGGTGGAGCGAGGAGCGGCGCCGGGCTCTGGAGGGCTGGAGGTGGCGGAGGGGGGAGGGAAGGACGCCGAAAAGAGGGAGCAAGGCTGCGTGGGTGCTCGGGCTCGTGCTGCCGGGGCCAGGCTGCCAGCCTTGCACCTTTGGGCTTTTGGAGGACAGAGCATCACTGCCACCAGCTCTTCGCCCCCACTTTCATTACGCTGCCACAGCTTTCGGGGCCCTTGTGAAGTGCGACATGACAAAATGCTGTTTTCTCCCTTTAGGCCCCCTCCTTAGCCCCTCCACAAGCAGCACAAGGCAGGTCTAGCCCCTGCTGACGGGGCTCAGGGCGTTTGCTGGCCAGGTGTGATTCTCAAAGTTAACGTGGCCCTGACCCGGGGTCCATTAAAAATCATCATCTTTGGAAATACTGTCTGTCTCAGGTCTTTGCAGGCATTTTCAGTCTGCAGGAAAACCCTAGCACATTTAAGTAACGTGTATGCGCATTTTTGACATCTGTTGGCAAGGCTCAAGTGCAAGGCAGAAGAACTTCACTACAATTTGATATTATATTTTTATGAGGGCTTATTTTCAGAATTTGTTCAAAGAACCAATAATTCCAAGAACTGCCACCAAAAAACCTCAATCAATCAACCAGGGGTTGCTAAATATTCATTTCAAACACAGCAATCTCCTTTAGGCAAGACAAACTACGGATTCCAAGCCAACACAGAAACAAAACCTTGCACTCAGAGCTGAGCAGAGGTGGTTTTGAAACCTGCGCTTATTTGCTAACGACGGCCTCACATTTGCAGTGTAACACAAACGGCTGTTTCTGTGTTTCCTTCTGCACCCTCACAACTAGTGCTCTCTATCTGAAAACAACATTGCAAGTAAACATGCTTTTTACTGCTCATCAATACCACCTCCTGTTTGAAACGGGCTGGGGAGCAGCACAAACTTTGCTCAGAGGGAGGAAGGCTCCTGGCAGGTAGAAGAGAGGGCAGCTGCATTTATAACCAATTCATTAATGTTTTCACTGTCATTTAAGTGTTTTCACTTCATGAATGCAAAGCATTGCCAGAAGCTCACTCCTGAGCACCTTGGCTCCCTCAACACCTCTCTTTAAACATGCTTCTCCAGACATAGAAAGCATTTCTGCTTCGCAAAGACAGGTTTTCATTAAGCTGTGGCTTTTTAACACGACAGGAGCTGCCATTTTGATTTACTGCTCTGATTCACACCAGAGAAGGTCCAGATCCAACTCTTTGTCTGCTGTAATAGTCATGGACACTCTTTAATTTTCTCACATACCTTCACAGATGCAAGATCACTCAAGCCCCAGTGACATCTAAGACTCCACGGGTCCAAAAAGCAATACCACAGACAAATCTGTTCATGAGCCATCCATCCAATTTTCAAGCTGACAGAGAAAACAGAAAAGAAACCAGCTTGCACAAGGCTGAATCTTGCACGAAACAGTAAGGGCAGTGGAGCAACATCAGCTTCAGAATTTGAGCAAGGTATTTCCAAGAGTCCTGCTTCTTTACCTAGAGGATTTCATATAGTTCGCCTTTGCGTGTGTCCTACCCATTCTACCTCTGGCGAATGAGGGGGGCAGACAAGGGGAAGAGGCAGGATACAAGCGAGTCGCATTCAGCATCTCACTACACTGGATTTTCTTTTTGGTCATTCCTGTTGTTAAGAGAGAGTTTGTTTCAGGTCTTATTCACTGTGGCACTGAGTTTTGCTTACAGCGAGGGTCAAATGCAAGCTCCTTGTATTTTTCTCATCTTTCTTCCCAGAAGAAAACCGCAGTATTGGGCCTGAACATGCCTGACATTGGCAGCAGGGCACTTCCACGGCTGGTGAGTGTTCAGAAAAGCTTGCTGCACATCTCTAAGACTTTGGTTTCACTTCTCTGCCTTGCAGCAGGCAGTGCACTACCTCTCTTCTCCATATCTCCCCTCACTGTCACCGAAAACGTATTGCAGCAGACTTTGGCAAACCAAAACCCAAAATGTTTGTGAGGAACAAGAATTTATCTGCTCTATCACAGCCAGTGACCCTGCAGGTATAGCAGAGACATGGCATGACGGCAAGTTATGTGCTGCCCAGAAGCCTGGCCCCAGCTCCTCTAAACCAGGTGAGAGATTTCTGTTTAGTAGCCAAGGCAAGCTGGGAGGTCAGCCTGTGAGGGAATGGTCCTGTTTTTCCCCCACCAAAAAGCTAATAAAAAGGCACACTGTGAAAAAGAACAGTTTGGTTTGTTTTTTTTTGAGAGGGAGCCATTTAATGCACTGTCAACTACTGTCAGAAAATAAACTTGTTATGAGAAAAATTACAGAGAAGAATTTCTTTCCCTGGGATCAGCAGCTTGGAAATTCCAGATGCCTGTGGGGCAGCCCCTGTTTTGCAAGGGAGAAGCGAGGCATCAGATTTTACACATGCTTGTGCTATTTTCTTATGGATACGTCATTTTTGTGCTTTTTTTCAGGTGTTTTTCTTTAATCCAAAATAAAGTGACTTTGCTTAAAAGGCTACAGCCAACCAACACTCTCTGTTGTGCAGTACCTGCTATCACAAGATCCTTTTTTGGTTGGTCCTAAGGCACTTCTGTAATAAATTACATCACTACACTTCCTTCCTTAATTTTGTCTTTATTTTAAACCCAGCTGTGATTTTCAGTTTGTTCTGAACCCAGAGCAAGACTTTAGGACCCAGCTGATGAAAAAAAATCTTAAAAGGCAATTCAGGTTTGCAAAGGGACGTGTTGTGCTCACTTACAGGATCCAACTCTGTTCTGAGTTACCCAGATCTGTAACCCCCATTTTCAGCAGAGCTGCCCTGTGTAAGGGAGTAGAGTGTGAGGTTAATGCCACTCACCACCCTTGAGATAGGTGACATGTCTGCCCTGTGGGGAATCTTTGGACAGCACTCCTGGGCCAGGTTGCTTGGACCAGATCTCTTGTTTTAGGGAACTTAAGCTGTTTGTCTCAGCACCGTGAAATGGTGCAGCTTTGCATGCAGAGCCCAGAAATGATCAAGCTGGTATTACACCAGCGGCATTTTGATTTGAAGGTGACAGAGACACTCCAAATGCTGTAATACTTAAGCAATGGCCAATGATTACATTTTGCTGTTGCCCAAGGAGCTTCCTCATTCACGGCTAGCAACAGTAATGTACCCAGCACTGCAGCTGGAGATGGGATCTGTCGGGGCTGGCTGCTGCACAGACACAGAAAAGAACGCAGGCATCACTTGTTACACCCTCCAGCATTACAAGGCTGTAACTAAATCCCCTTTTTCCAACAACTTTGTGTAAGCCCAAGGGGACGAGCTGGCACTAAAGCCTGCAGGGAGTTTGCATCGGTACACAGATCAAAAGGGGAGACATTTCCCCCACCATTTTATCGGCTGTTTATTGAATGTATCTTCGGCTCTGCTGGGTACTTCCCAGCACACAGGCTTAAAATGGAGCCTGCACTTTTTTTGCTTCATCTCTTCAGGAGCAAATATACTGAGCCATTGATTAGGTTATTTTAGGATCATGGCACGGTACAATTGCTTGCTGTTATTCTGGTAGTCATTTATCAGGAGCCAGTTACACACGTTTTATAAAGCTCTTCAAAAAACACAGTTACCCGAGAACACTTTACACAGCACGTTTCAGATGTGCCTTTGTGCGCAAGTTGTTTTTGTCTCAGTAGCAGCCAAAGAGCCATTCGGATGTGTTGGTTGCTATAGTAATTACTTTCCTTGGGAGCTAAAATAATAGCTTACAGCTCCTGCAGCTCACTGTTGTGTAGGCTGCCTTGAACCAGAGACACTTCCATTTTGTTTTGGAGGGGGCTGGGGACTATACTCTAATGTACGCTGAGAGACAGACTTTCCTTTCTATGCTCGTGCAGCTAATTTTGAATTTAACCTTTGTAGGGGATGTGTCACAGGTCTAAAGGTTCAAAAATAAAAGCAGTCTATGAAATGGTAGGAGAGCCTTGTGGCTGAGGTTTCTGATGGGGTGAAGATTCAGATTTGGTTTCCATTTTGTTACTGAAAACTGGTAGGAAAGGGACTGAAGGCCATGCTGAGACTGTTTTTCAGTGCTGGGGGCCCTACAAAGGAATGGGGGGGGAGGTTCACAGGGGTTTCAAAAGCACCTAAGCAAGTCAAGGAACGTGACAAGGAGGACAGCTCTGCATCATTCAACATTTTTTTCACTGGTGACGGCACTGGTAAAGTAGCTGCTGTATGGACCTGCAACTCTAGAGAAGGTAAGGGGTCTCAAAACAGAGCAATCCTACAGCTGGCAGACACCACCTCCCCCCTCCATCTGCAGGCACAGAACGTTTCTGAGTGACATTTTAAATTGCAGTCCTGTGCGACTTTTGCTTGAAAGGGCACTGTGCAGAAGCATTTCCCAGCATTTCCCCGTGCTCATGGCTCTGTGTGGTCATGAAAGAGGCACCTAATGGGAAGGTCCATAAGTCATTTTGGGCTCCTGGCCTGATGAGCCAGGGAGTTTTGTGCAGCTTGCAGCCAGGTGGGCTGGCATGGCATGGCACTTCTGGTATCTGCCAAGGAAGCAGAAAAGAAGCAGGGGCAAGTGGAACAAGAAATAATCAGACCGATTACCCTCTTGCATCAGGAAGCAGCTGCAGGGTCACCGCAGCTCAGATTCATGACTCATAGGGGTTGACCGACATAGGTCCAGCACGAGCAACAAGTACCAGTTTGGTTTTGCAGACAAAGACCAGCAAAAGGGGAGGAGGATATAAAAAAGGGCTCAGAGAAGGGGGCAGGAGGAGCTAGGATGAAAGGAGAGAGAAAACAAATAGGGAAAGCGTTTTGCCTCACAGTGCTGTCCTAGAAAATTCGCTCTCAGATGTGTACACGGCTGCATCGGCAACTGGCAGGGAGATGCCAAAGGGAGATAAAAGAACTGCATCATCTGCTAAAGGCTGCGAACACAAACAGTTCCTGTTTGAGTAACAGCAACATACAAAGATGCAGGGAGGGAGGGTGTTTGGGGAAACCACAGGACAAAACTGGGCCTTCGGATGTGAGGGGGCTGTGCTTGGCTTGCAGGCAGCAGGTGATAAGAACTTATTTCACACATGTAGATGTGCAGTCCCCCCTCCTCCAAATTTAGGGATAGCATACACGCAGGTTTTGTGCCTACACAGCTTTGCTGATGAAGTGTAATGCTTTCCCAACAGAGTTAAAGCAGCCTAGCGGGGAGTTAGATGGGCATCCCCCTTCTCCCCAGGCAATGCTGGATAGAGCACCCTTTGGCATGCCTGCATGTTTCTATATGAGGCTCTCTTTCTATATGAGTATCTAACGACACTGGTACAACTAAAGCCAGGTGACTTTTTTATGGAGGGATAGCCCTAGAAAGCCAAGGGTGATGCTGGCCTTGCAATGAATGGCAGTCCAGAACTCTGACGACCAAGCCGCGGCCCCTGCGCTTGCACGTATGCCCCGGAGCCCCGTGGAGGCAGGGAGAGCCTGTGCACGCTGGGCATGCGGGGCTCAGCCTGCCCGCCTGTCCCTCCAGCCCGGGGCAGACACGTCATGCCCAGCCCGCAGCGGACACCAGGCTGGCTGGCTGGAAGTCAAGAGGACATGGTTTTGGTGCTCCCAGGCCCTCTTCCCCTCACAGTGTGGATGTAGATTACTTGTGTAGTGCCTCTAAGGATAATGCCTAAAGACCATGGAAATCCCAGGGTAAGACAGGATGATAGACTTTGTCAAGGAAACCCCTGAAAAATATTATACTGGAAATCTGGAAATGCTTAATTGCAAGGACTCACAGCTCCTTATTTTCTTTTTTCTATTTTTTTTTATGATTAGAGAGCCAAACTTTTAATTCACAACAGTCCAATTGTGCAGGCTTCAGCTGTGAGAACATTTAAAATGTCTGTTCTGTATTAAACTTGTGATGTTTCAATTTTTTTATCTGAGAATTTTCTATGGCCTTTTTATAAAACTCTTGGGCTAAGTTTTCTGCTATTGTATCAGAAAATTTGGCTGCATTTTTAGCCCTGGTGGATTGTGGTGTACCAAAATCTTAAAATTGTCACTGAAGCACTCCAGTAGAAACAATATTTGAGATGCAAAATCATAAATGCAAGGGGAAAAAAAAGTATTTCTCTGGCAAGAAGCTTTAAAAAACAAAAAAGAAATAGAAAGGCATATAAAGATAAAATTTCACAATCAATCCAATGTATTACCTGATTCTATAGATTATCATCTGTCTTTGAAACATACCACCTGTATTCACTGTGGCCACCACCTGCAGTTCTAGCAAAGTAATAAAATTTGTTTCTTCACCCAAAACTGAGACAGGTGTGGGAGAATCTTGGCTTTCCTTAAACAGGAAATCTGCAGCTGTCATGGGGACTTAAAATCATAATTAAAAACATGATCCAAGTATGAGATACAGTCTCAAGTTACCACAAGGCAAACAAAATAATTCAGACTGTTTTAACCACAAAAAAATGACTTCTGATTTTTAAGCCATGGTTTGGAGGGAGCAGGACAGGGCTAATTCATTACTTTTGATTTCTAGGATGGGCAGTACCGGTCTAAAGAATGATTAACGAGAGTATTTCTGGACCACTAGATTTTTCTTTGGGTTAATTTGGGAGTAAATTTTGTTATTAATTATTTGATATTTGACATTTGTAATGAGCTGCTAATGACTCAGAACATGTACTTTAGGAAGCCTTGTTATATTAAAAGCTGCAGCTACGTTAAAAACTCAGGGGAGGTTGCAAAAAACTTCCTCTACTGGAGAACTAGTTTGTGCTAGGTAAGTATTCTTGCTGGCATAATTATGATTTCTTCTCAGCAGCAACTCTTCTTCAGCACAGACATCGTAAGTTGAAAAAAAAGTCTTGAAAGCTTGTTCACACATATTAAAATGACTTACCTTACATCAGTGTATGGTATGTAGCCTGTCTAAATGTGTGGCTCAGCTGGACAATGCATGAATGATCCTGTGAAGTGGAGTATGAAAAGACGAAGTCTGTCACCCAAGAAGGTGTATCAAGGACACCCTAAGGACACGCTTCATCAAATGCAACTTCCTAGCCAAGTCACTGGAGCTCTTAAAGAGTCAGCAATGATGCTCCACAGACCTTATTTGTAAAAACAACATTTCCTCGGGCAGGGAGAGTGTGCCAGCCGAAGGAGTAGTTGTGGAGTAGCTCAGGTGGTGAATTGTATTGCAGTTGCCTAAGAGAAAGCTGACTGCATATAGATACCTACCATGCATTCACTGAGTCCGATTCCTCCACCCCCCCCCCAATGTTGTCATCTTTGGCTGCCAGCAGCAGACACTTAATTGACACAGGTTTAGATGCTGTCAGTTAGGGCAAAGTGAAAGTGGGATTTATTTTTTTTTTCTTTTTCCTCCTTGTGAAAGCAATTGAAGCAACACTTGGGAACTCATCCCCTTCGTTGCAGTCAAAATCCTTGGGCTAGTGCCCTGCTTGGGGAGCCCATGAAGGTGGCAAAAGTTATGCTGTAGGGAAATCACAAAGGATTTATGTCAAGGCTATTGCAGCTAACTAGGAGAAATGGTACAAAACGTTTTATTTAGCTTTAGCCAGCAAAACATTCTTTGTAATGGGCAAAAATAAGCAGAGACAACATTTTAATGATAATTAATAAAACTAATCCTCATGTACCATGTACAGCACAAGGACATTAATAAGCAGAACTGCTTTGAGCTTACAAAGTGTTTGTGCTGTACAATGTACATTAAACCACTCTGGGAGCTCAAGCAAAGATACCTGTAAGATGTTGGTTCATGCTCTGGGGAGGTAGCATCTCCAGCCAGCATGAGAGTGGGAAATCCTCTGCACTGCACCCAGTCTCACCCTGTAGACATTCTTGTTTACCAGTCAGTTAAAAATCCATCACCAATTTGCATTCCTGTCACAGCAAGCAAAGTAGTCCAGTGGCGCTGCTCCATCCTGGATGGAAAGAGACAAAGGAGATGAAGATTAGAAATAAAATACAATAACTTGTAGGAAAGCACCTGGCGCTCAGACATTCTCTCACTTAGACACTGAGCCTTATGCTCCAGTTAAGTTTTCACCATCAAAAAGCAAGACGCAAACCACAGAACATCAATTAAATTTCTATTTTAGAAAAGCATATCCTTTCTGGTAGCACTTCTTCACAGGTGCTTACCAAATGGTGATTCTGGGAAACAACCCCTGCTTCACAAATTGATCACTGCTCATTTTCAGGAACTGTTGCCTAATATAAATCCAGAATTGTGACCCATTCCTCCTTGGGGGATGCAATGCTCAGGAACCAAAAACGCTTCCAAAATCTCTGTCTTTGAGCAGCTGTTCTGAGAGAGGGAGGGCAGTCCTGGTGTCTGGATAACTATGCCCACAGATGGCAGTTCAGGTTGTAAGCAAGAGTCAGAGCTGGCTAAGGGCATGATTTGTGTCCATGGGACAGGAAAGCTGTCTGCCTCCTCAGCAGGAGAAGCTGCCTCAGGATTATTTTGTGTGAGCAGCCCTGAGAGCATTATACTGACAGGTAGCCAGGGTCTTTTACCCTGGCAGGCCATGTTGGTCAGCCCTCTTTTCTCTCCCCACACTAGGACACCCCAATGTCCTGCTCACTCCTCACAATTCTGTGTCCACATTTCCTGAGCCAGGCAGGACAAGGAAGCTGCCCAGGTTTCTTTCAGAGCACTTTGCTATGCACAGGGCACACAAATGCACTGTGGGTACACTGCGAAGTCCTTGATTTAATGGGACCAGGGATGTGTGTAGCAGCTGCAGAAGTGACTTTAGGCATGGGCAAAGGTAGTTTTCTAGGACAGCAAGGCAGCCATGGCTCTGCTGCTCATTTCACCTACATCAGAGCCCTGCAGAGATAAGCTAGCCCAGCTGCCAAGAGGGGGTATGGAATGGCTGCTTTGAGATGCAAACAAAGCACCTCTGTGTGGCATATCTATATGGCACTGGAGTTGTCCACCTCTTCTGGACTTGTTGACAGATCAGCAACCCACCAGCAAAAGGAAGAAATTTCAGAACTGCAGTTATTTTATGCTACAGCCCAGAAGAAGCAAAACCAGCCCTGGTTGGGGATGTGAAAGTGCCATTACAGTGTCTTAAAGAACAAATGGTGTCTAGTATTTATGCAGAGAAAGGTGATCTGAACCGGAGAGAGGAAGTACTGACTAGATAGATGTGTTATGCTGTCCCTCCAAGAAAGAATGCTGGCAACCAAACAAACGATAAAGGTAAAAAACCAAACACCACCCCCCACTCTCCCCAGGGGCCCCATACCTGGGTAAGAGCTGTGACACTGGGACTTTTATCTTTGCTGTGGCTGTACTAGTGCAAACGAGTGTAGCGGCTCTGGTCTGCTGGTGTACCGCTGCTGTACTCAGGTCTGAAAAATACCACAGGATGAACCATCAGGTTGCCTTTTTATCCTTTTAACAGAGGGAAAACACACATGCTGTAGATTACAGAGAAAAAGAATTAAGCATGCAAAGTCAAAAACATACATAATGGAAAATGCCAAGATGAAAGTTGCAAATGCAGGCTGATTTTGTCCCATCATGCCTAACTTGTTGTGATAAGGACTTTAATTTTACAGCCATTGATTCCTTTGCTCATGGGCCTCGGCCTCCCTTGGTGCACTGGACAGGCTGTGCCCAGGTAGCGAGCAAGTGCTCAGTCTTCGCTTTCCTCCCACTCAGGCAGGGAGCCCAGGCCGTGCCCAGAGCACACTCCTCAGCTCTTCTGCTGCTAAAAGAATGATTTGTCTTCTTCTGAGTCTTTTCCGCTACTGTAGGGAAGTGCGTCACTGCCATGTGAGGTGAGCAGGTGCTGGAGTCTGCTGCAGAGGTAGAGGACTGATATGTAGACAGCTTTTGCCCAGATGTACTCTTAATACTTTTCAAGGGACCATTTGAAATGCTTAAGGCCTGATTCCACAGATAATGCAATTTGATTTCGCACTCAGTTCTGAAAATTAATTCTCAGGTTGTCAGCTCAGGTTTAAGAAAATGAGGAAAAAACAGTGAGTGATTGTAAGCAACTGGTTGAAGTGACTTGCCTAGTATTACATTGGTCTGAGAAGAAAGCAGCAGCATCGCTTTTAAACTGTGTGCGTGTGTGTGCGTGTGTGTGCGTGCGCCCTGACTCTGTATATACAGAAGAGCAGTGGTAATAAACACTTGAAAACTTTGTGTCAGGACATCCATAAGAAACCTGAGATTTTCTTGTGAGATTTTATGGCTCATGTACTTGAACTGACTACAGTTGGGCTGCCCCTGGCATGGGAGCGTTTAAGAATCATGTTTTTCAGATGCAATCAAAGGAATTAAAATTTTTTTCAGAAGTATTGACTAGACAGAGGTAAACTTCTCTAAGTTTGCTTAGAGAATTAAACTTGGAGTTACTTGGAGTCTGATGCTTTAAGAAACAATAAATACCACAATATCTGTGATCCTTTTGAAAGTGCTGGTAATAGTGCAAGGCTTGGTGATTCTGCTATGTAAGGCAATGATTTTAAGTCCTTACTGGTCAGTGGATCTGACCTCTACCACAGCTGTTTATTGACCCAAGCACACACCAATTTAGGTATTCAAGCCAGTGTCAAACATGCTGAGCAGTCATAGTTTCTCTTGACAATAACTAGTGTACTGCATGCTTAGTACTTCTGGGTTTTGGCTTCAGAAGTCTTGTAATGAGTGCCCAAATGTAGGGGTCTATAAACTGCTGGTAGATTGAAAAGAGTAGCAAGTAGCAAGGAGCTGCAAGTGCTGTCCAGCCTGGAGGAGAGCATGGATAAATCCAAATCAAAATAATACAAAATAAGGGCTGAGAAAAATTTTCCAGTTCAGTTTGTTCAGGTATGTTGATGTTCTCACCTTCCCTCTGCAGCTGAAGTAGTGGTGACTTCTAGCAGGAGGGTGGTCAGAGCACTAATTTCTTAAGCTGTTGAGACTAAATTCAAAAAAGGAACAAAAAACCTGCACATTCATGCCTCGGCTGTAGATAACGAACAGCAATGTAACCTTACTTTATATTGCTACATGCCAGACTTCACGTTCAACATGCATGCTGCATGCTACGTGTAACTTTGTGATTCCACTGACTATCAGTGGGCTCCTGAGTTTTTGGTAAAAGGTGATGAGTGAGTCAAAATGATTAATGTGGGCAAGCCACACTAATCAGTGTTGTTGGAAGGGAGGCCTTAAGCTTTGAACATGCAAACTCCAGCAATGCAAAACCTCCCAAGAGCTGTTGCCCTCCCCTCCAAGTCAAGACCCCATCCTTGGTCAGAACAGCTGAGTGTTGGCTGAGCAGTGACTGCAGAATGAAACCCTGCAGCAGCAGAACCTCCCTCACCACCAACGTTATGCTTATATGAGCCAGTGAGGCACCTTTACTGGGTAGGGCTCAGGAGGTCGTGCTCCTGTCCCATTCCTACCCTGCCGGCATTTCCCACCTAGTGGCATGCCTTCTGCATTGGTACTGTGGCAGAGAAGCTGTGCAGAGCTTCTCCATTTATACTGATTTTGCCCTGTGGTGAAATTACTTCTCCTCCAAAATATGGCATTTTCTTGGTTTCAGTCCTTGACCTGATGGCCGTCTGTGCTTTGCGTACCTTCAATGCTACAGCTTGTGTCAGCAGCAGACGCAACACGCCAGAGGGGGGGGAACCGTGGCTAACAGCCCTCATGTCGATGTGTTGAGGAAATGTGCTGGACATTTTCCCCACAAGCTGCATGTCTACTTATGATTCTCCTCAGGCTCAGGAAGGTCCCTGGCATTGGTTTCCATCAAACGTGCATGTGAAAACATGCAGCCTGGGGGTGAGACATATAATGACATCAGAGAACTGATCACTACAGGAGAACCTTTATGGAAGCAAAAAAGCATAAATGGGGGAAAAAAAAAAAGACTAGGAAAGAGCCAGTTTAAGGCTATTAACCAGAAAGGTATGGAAGTGGCTTCTGACTCAGAGATCCTTAAACTGCTAAACGGCTGGAAACTGGAAAGTATACCTCGGAACGCTCACATCCGTGCTTTCCATTTTTTATGTGTTGCTATGTGCACCCACTGCTGGCAGCTCTCCAGTATAGGATGCTTTGGTACCTTTGGTCTTTTGGTAAAAATGGGTCACCATTTTATGTCACCTCTTGTTGACCTCAATGAAAAGGGTAGATCAGGTCTTAGTGCAAATATCACACCCTAACACACCCAGGACAGTAATATGTGATGGCTTAAAGGGACTTGTTTCACATCACTGTCATATACAGCACCATTTGTCAGGTATCACCTTCATTGTTAACCGCCCACTTGAATGTCATAGACTGGATCAGCTTCATCCTTAATTATTTTCCCTTATGGCGCAAGTGACTAAACCCTTTTCCCCATTTTTGATTCTAGCTGGTACCTATTGCATTCCCATGGTATCTAAATACACTGAACTTAGCACTGGAAGTGTAATTGTGTTAGCATGGTAAGAAACATTCCCGCTACAATGAGCTAATAGCTTAATGTAATATAAATTACAGTAAAGGATGTAAGAAACACAAGGCAGGAAAGGAACAGGAGAGAATACTGTACTGGGTAACAACATGCACTTCCAAACTAAGTGCATAATTAGTGGTTGTAATTTCTAACAGGTTTGGGGGATTTTCTTTATGTCATTGTTCTGCTCTTTATGTAATTATGTGGTTGTACTTGACTGCGCGGTGGTAAGTAAATAACACTAATTGCTTTTCTTATTGGAGGGTAGTGACTGAAACCATGACTTCTGTTTATCAGCTCCAGGTAATAAAAATTGTATGAAAAGAATGATTTCAGCAGTATTAGCACCTTTCATCTCTCTCTCCTCTTTTATACAAAAGAAGCAGGTCTGACAAGCAACATAACAGTGAAATCCTTCTGCTGAGTCAGGTGCTCAGTTTCAAACTTACATAACTGGGATGTATTTCCATATTCCCTCCCTCCTTTCGTACGCACAAAGCACAGACAGAAAGAATGACTGCTCAATGCTGCTCACAGTAGCTTAGTGAGGAAGCCTCAATGCCACAACTTGAATATGAAAAATATCTTAACATCTCCACTGTGGAATAATTAAATACCAGCATTAAGTCAGCAAAGCAGGGTCTGCTACCAAGTGGCACTGGAGTCCATATGCTGCACAGAAGCATGCTGAAACTTTTCTGTTTTCTTGGAAATGGAAAGAAAATTTAATTATTGCAGAAATCTAATTATTGCAGCATTTCAATGCCATTTTCTGACTATAACTCTGGTATGTTCTGTGATTTCTCAGGCTGTTATTTTTTGCAATGGTATGGTGTAAATGTCTGCTAAAATCCCAGAGCTCTAGCACATAAAACTAATTTACTAGAAACTTCATCTGGCAAGTAAGCATTTATGTCCATAGCAGAAATATTGGTAGTGTATTTAGAAAAAAGTCAACTGCCAAGAAAAGTAAGTTTAATGTTCACAGATGGCATGTTCGTCATTGACTATTTGAACCTACAACAGAAGTATGTACAGCTTCAGCCCTGTGGACTGTATGCTCTCAAAATTGTAATGAATTTTTGTTAAAAATGAAAAATAGGTACAAGAAATACTGAAAGAAAAACATAAATTAAGAAACAAAGACCAAAGAGAAAACAAGAAGGTGAGAAACATAGCAAGTTAAACCAAACGTGTGTTTGTAGACAAGATGATTAGATGAGCTACCTGAGAGATGCAGATTCAAATCATGCCAGGCAGAATGGGAAACTGAACCTCCTCCCACTTCTTGGAGGAGTGCCTTTACCACTGGGTTTCAGGATAACAGAAAATGTTTAAAAAGCAAACCATTTGCTTTCTTTTCTAGCTTACAAGTACCATTTCAGGTTGAACAACGTTTTGTTTGATACAAGTGTGGGGTTTTGTTTTTTTCCCCTCACCAAAACAAGAAGAAAATAATACCATTTATTTTGGCTGTCTTCTGCATTACTTCCCTCCCTCTTATTTGGCTGCTTAACTGAAGAAGCAATTACTCGCACAATCCAATACCCATTCGCCATTGACCTACTTTCGGCAGGGTTCCACTCCACATCAACCTGGGTTTGGCAGCCACAGCAGCGGAAACTAATTCAGCTAGGAAGTTCTGTAAGCCACTTGTAACATTGAAAGTCTTCTTTCTGTGCCTCCATCCATGAGGAAGCCTTCTCCTGGACAAACTGGCAAGATTCAGATTGGATAGGTGGTCTGCAAGATGGGTAGAAAATTGGCTAATGGGCTGCACTCAGAGGGTGGTGATCAATGTTTTTTACTCAGGCTGGCAGCCTGTCACAAGTGAGGTCCCCCAGGATTGACACTGGCCCCACGCTCTTCATCTTCACAAATGATCTGAATGATGGGATTGAAAGCACCTTCACCAAGTTTGCTGATGACAGTAAACTGGATGGTGAGGCGGACATGTGAGAAGGGAGAGCTATCATATGGAGAGACCTGGACAGGTTGGAAGAGTGGGCCTAGGAAGAACAGTATAAAGTTTAACAAAAAAAAGACATGTGCAAAGTCCTGCACGTGGGATGACATAAAGAGCCCAGTACAGGCTGGGACCTGTGTGGCTGGGGAGCAGCCTTGCTGAAAGGGACCTGGGGGCCCTGGTGGACAACAAGCTGACCATGAATCAGCAGCACGCTGCTGCAGCAACGAAGGTAAATCACATCCTGGTCTGCATCTACAGGGGTATTACTGGCAGGGACAGAGACTGATCATCCCACTCTATTCACTCTATTCAGTGCTTGTTAGACTGCACCTGGAGTACGGTGTCCAGTTTCTGGTCCCCACATTTCAAGAAAAACATGGACACACTGGAGATGGTCCAGAGGAGGGCCACGAAGATGATCAAAGGGCAGGGCAACCTGCTGTATGAGGAAAGACTGAAGGAGTTAGGTCTTACCTCCCTGGAGGAGAGAAGGCTCGGGGTGGGGGGAGCCTCATCACAGTATTCCAGTACTTAAAGAGTGGCTACAAAGAGGATGGAAGCTCTCTCTTCACAAGGAGCCACATGGAGAAGACAAGGGGGCAACGTGAGTTTTTTTACAGTGAGAAAAACCAATCACTGGAACCCAGGGACATGGTAGAGTCCCCATGGCGGGAGGTTTTCAAGATCCAACTGGACAGGGTGCTAGATAACCTCATCTAGGCTCCCTCCCATGAAAGGCTGGACCAGATGATCTTTCCAGCTCCCTTCCAGCCTGGGCTGTTCGATGGTTCTATGATTCTATGCAGACAGGCATGGGCTCCAAGAGCCACCTTCAGCAAGATTTCCCTCAAGAAGGAACCCTGAGCAGACCCACCTACTGTTTGCATTGCCAGCGAACAGACCTGTATGCAGTGCAGGGCAGTCCTACGAGCACACACTGGCACTGTTAGAAACGGTAGTGCCCGTAAGGGAGCCCTGCGGGGACACAGACAACAGTCCAAGGCAGCTCTCCACGCTCACCGAGCTTGTAGGCAGCATGTTTAGTGCGGTATTGTTTCTCACCCGATGAACACCGGACCCCGTCGGCCCACGAGAACGAGCACACGATCTCCCTCTTTATGGGCCGGGGGCTCAGGGCTGGGCGTGCAGCTAACGGCTGTGCGTGAGGAGGCGCCTCGGCAGCGGTCTCATGGCCTCCCTGAGGGCTCTGCGACCTTGGCAACTCACGGCTGCAGCGCGGCGCGCCGGGCCGCTCGCAGCGGGGGAGACGGGACACCGGCCGGCCCTCGCGGGCCCGCAGCGCCGGGGCCCGCGCCTCGGCGCTCCCCCGCCGCCTTCATCAGCCGGCGGCGCCGGGAAGGAGACAAAGGCGGCGGGGGGCCGCGGGGGGAGGCGGTGGGCGAGGGGAGGCTGCGGCCGGCGGCGCTGGGCCGGGCCCTAGGGGCCCCTGGCGCGGCCTCCCCGCGGGCGCGCGCCCCCCGCCGGCCACCCGGCCGCCGCGCGCTCGCCGCCTTCCCCCCCCCCCCCCGCGCCCTCAGACATCAAAGAGCGAGGGGGAGCGGCGGGAGGGGGCGGTGCCGAGGCCGCCTCGCGGCGCGGTGACGGACGCGCTCGCCGGCCAGTCGCGGCGCCGGCGGCGCCCGATGGGCATGCCCGCTGGCCCATCGCCTCGGCGTCCTCGCCCCTCCCCGACTGGGAGCCAATCGCGGCGCCGGTGCCGGCGGGGAGGCGTGACCCGCTCCCGGCGCGGGGAGGGGTGTGTGCGGGGGGACGGAGCGCAGAGCATCTCTCGGGCTCGCCGCCGCCGCCGGGCTCCGTCCCCCGCTCCCTCACCGTCTCCCCCCGCCGGTAGCCGGGCCGTTCCTTCTTCCCTCTGGCGGCCATGTTCGTCGCCGTCCTCTGGAGAGCGGTACGAGGAGGAGGAGGAGGAGGAGGACGGCGCCTACGAGAGCCAGGCCAAGCGGCTGAAGCCCAGCGCCGCTGCCGAGGAAGGCCGAGATCGAGTACAGCGGCGCGGAGGAGAGCGAGAGCCGACGGGACAAGCCCCCCGCGCCGCGCGGAGGGGGCTTCTCGGGCGGGGTGAGGGACGCGGTGGCCGCCGGGGTGGGCGCGCCTCCCCTCGGGATGCCGGCGGGGGGAGGGGGCCTGCCAGCCGCCCGCCGCCCCCCCCCCCCCTCCCGCGGGCGAGGCTCCCGACACTACCCCTCCTCCGGTGCCCGGCGGGGGGCGGCGGGCGGGGGGCGGCTTCCCGCGGGGGCGGCGGCCCGGCCACGCGGCCTTCCCGCGGCTGGAGCCCGCTGGCCCGCTCCCTGGGCATGGAGGCGCTTCCGGTGGGGGGGGCGCTTCTCCCCCTCCCCGTGGTCGGAGGGCGGGAAAGGCGGGGAGGGAACCGGGCCGGGTCCTGTCCGCTCCCTTCTCCCCGCGGCGGGCGTGCTCGGGCTGCGCGGCTCATTGTTTCTCGCCGTAGTTGCCTGGGGAAAGGGACGGAGCTTGCAGTCTGCTAGATAGATGTTACGTGATGTGGATTTTGCAGTTCTGAGATTGCCTCTGTTCCGTGGGCAGCGTGTTGCCTTTTGGGATATTGCCATCGCAAGTTTTGTGCTTGCCCTGTTGCTGAGTGTAACTATAGAAACGTAGAGCAGGGGAAGAAGGCGAGGCAGAGGGTTTCTTTCACCATCCTGTTTTAGCTTTGTGTCTGGCAGCATACGGCGATAAGGCTGATCATAAACTATTGCCTCCTTCTTAAATTCACTTGTATTTCTGCTTCCTTCCTCCCCCACGAACAATGCTAATAAGCAGGCTGATTCACTAAATTTCTGCTACTTACCTTTTATTCTTCATGAATTTGTACCTAAGTATCAAGATAGTCCTTGACCCATAAATTTGGGCTAACAATACTTTTGTGTCTACTGTTTGATTTCTTAGCCAACTGATTGTCCAGCTGATTGTAACTGTTTTTCTTCTGGATGGCTCTTTCTGTTTCTTACTTGAAATAGCAAGATCAAGAAAAAAAAATCGATTTAACAGCAGACCTTGAAATTTAGGATACTTCTGTTTCATGATTTGTTAAAATGAACTTGCTTAGCACTGAGATAAGTTAATGACAGAACGTTTGCTGTTGCCATCTCTCCGTCAGTTAAACCTCTTGATGGAGAGGGTGCCTGCTAAATTAGTACAAAAGTTCGCTGATAAACTACAACGAAGATACATCTCTGGAGAGAAATATTTTAATTCTATAGTTTCTTGTAACAGAGCATCACCTCTGTCGCAGTCAAGGCTTAGCAATGTGCTCTGTCTTAAAGGCCAGTTCTGAATGAAATCCATATGCTAGAAAAGTTATCTTGAAATTTTGTCATGTAGGACAGCTGGTTATCATGCAGGAACAAGATACTGCTCTTGCCTTTCCTCTTTTCTGCAGTGTTATATGAAATCAACTAGTTCTTACTTTTTTCTTTTTTTCCTTCCTTCTGGGTTCAGGCTCTGATTCTCTTCATGTTGACCTCAGTGTCTCAGTTTATCCCAGTTAATGTGCAGGACACACTGCCCTGCCCCTTTAGGTAATGAGAGCACGGAGTATGTCTGTAACTTTACATTTTGGATTTCAAGAATGACACGTGCTGAGTCTTGTGAGTAAAGAAACTGAAACAAATGCGTAGCAAGTCAAGAATGTGAGGATTTTTAGGCAGCTTGTTGTGTCAGTTGCAGCGTGCCTCAAAGAGGTGCATGGTCACTGGCTGATCATTTATTGGCAAAGCTGTATTCACAGGTCCACTATTGGAGAGGCAGAAGTTGTCTTAATAATAGAGGTCAAACTAGTTTCTTAAGAATAAGCTATAACATCAAGTGGATATGTGAAAAATGAATGACTGAGCACTTTTATTAGTAATGTTATGTGGGGCTTTTAATAGCAAAATGCCAGCATCTATTCATTAGAGTTAGTTAATGTGAATTTTAGTGGTTTGTTTTTTTTTCTCTAATAGATTAAAAAAAACGTGCAGGAAACTTACTTATTTATTAATTTCTCTCCAGGGAAATGTTCTCAGCTTATAGAAGTTGTATGTGGTTCAGGGCAAAGACATAAGATGAAGGTAGGCTGAGAGGAGGGAAGAAGTGTAAATATTCTGGGTTGCTCAGAAGAGGACAGAAAAAGAGTAAGTGAAGATGAAGTAGGAGGAACTATAGGGAACGGGAAGTTAGAAGGAGAAATGGGAAAATGGATGATGAGGGTAAAAAGAGTGGTAGGAATCTGGTAGCCTCACTGTTGTTTTTTTTTTTCCTAACATGCATCCTAGAATATTGGTGAACTGTACACTCATATGGATTACATGCTTTCTTTGTATAAAAGCTGTTTTGTGGTAGCACCCTGCTAGCGGGTTGGTGTGGTCTCCCTGCTGGGCTATATTTATTATTGTGGCATTTTCCTGTTCCTCTGGGATCATTTCATTGGATCGAATAAGCCCTTCATGCTTCTAAGTTTTCTTTTTTTTTTTTCAAATGGGTGCCTAGAAGTCTGTATGTGAGATTCAGATGGGGGAAAACCAACACTTATTTTGTTCTTCTTTTTCCTGTGTTTCCCACTCATGTGGACACCCCTTATAGCCCAGAGGTGTACCGTCTTCCTCGTGGCTCATCTCACGGCTGAGGAGCATGGAGAGCCAGAACAGACCAGAATGTTGACCGGGGGAGGAGTAGGAAGTGGTCTTGCAGAAGTATCCTGTGGAGGAGAAATATGATTTGGAAGAATGGCTTTTACAGAGGCAGCGTTGAGTGGTGGTGAAACTTTGGCAGAGAGTCAGAATTGCGGGGGTAGCAGAGGATCAGGACACTGGGAGAATGTGGGTTAAGAGCTGTGTTTGAGGGTGTTTGAAGGACCTTTCAGCTCCATCCCCTCTCCCTCCCTTAAATTTCGGTTTCATTGATTAATGTTGTATTTATACAACCTGTATTTTCTGTAGCATCCACCTGCCTCACTGTCTCTCACGTATCTATTCTTAAACATTTCTGTGAAGTAAGGAAGTTCTATCATCCCGTTCTTACAGTTGGGGAAGTGAGATGTGGTGTCTAAGTACATGAACATAACTGCAAGCTACCACATGGTAAGAGGGATGTGCACTTGCAGCTTCTCAGCTACTCTGGTGTGATTTCCTATGTGAAGCGGTGTTGCTTTGAGGTAAATGGAAAGCGGCTCGCTTGGCAACTCAATTGCTTTGTGTCTGTCACAAGCAGTTGGGTAAGAGTAGCTAGATGACAATGAGTTCAGATCTTGACCTATTTTACAGCGACTCGTTCATATATCCGTTTCTTAAATGACGTACATCCCAGAAATTGGTTATGGAGTAAGTGTAAATCATCCTCCCTCCTTTGTCCTCCTGATGATGCTGTGTGTTGTGTGGGGTTTTATTTTGGGGTGTTGTTTGTTTGTTTTAAAGGGATATTCAGATTGTGCTGAGCAGAGAGGAAAACAGAACAGAATAGAGTATTTCAGTTGGAAGGGACCTACAACGATCATCTAGTCCAACTGCCTGACCACTTCAGGGCAGATTCAGAATTAGCAGAAGGGGCCAGAGTGCGGGTATTCTGTTCTGTAGCAGTTGCAGTCATTGAAAGGACACAGTGGTAGAGAGTGCTAGGAGGTGTTATGCATTAAACAAGAGAAACGATACCCCAAACTCCACATCCAAAACAAAACTAAATTGCCAGGTAGCCTTTGAGAATATGGGCTGTGATTAACTTTAACCCCCTTCTCCTGCATAACCCCCAACCCCCAAAACCAACCAACCAGCAACAACAAAAAAATAAAGCCAGGATATACAAAACTGGTATATTCTTCTATTGCCATGGAACCTTAACTTTGTCTTGCTTGCTTAGTTTCTTCTGAGACACTGTCTTACTTCACTGTGTACTGGAAATACTGCTGTCGCTGCAAAGCTACAGGAATTCCAGGTGGTATGGAGAGAGGTGTCTCCTGTACCTCTGTAGGGAAGAGACAGAACTGCTCAAGTCAGGCAGGTGTGATCAGGATGATGTACGGCAGGGCAAACAGCTTTAAGTAATGCCATCATCATGTAGTACAACTAGCAGTTGAGGAGTGTGCATGAAATGCTGTGTACCTCCTTATGAAAGCCTTTCCTCATCAGACCATCCCCAGTGGGCAGAGCTGAGATTATTTGGGAATGTGTTGTGTACCTTTACCTTACTTTTATAGTGTGGTAATTTTAGCTACCCTTGACATCCTGCAAGGCAGTGGGATGCAGATCAGTCCATAGTTAGGCATTAATGAAGTTTTGGGCAGTTACATACCTAATAAGCAACCTTTTGGGGCTTTCCCCCCAGTTCTGTCATATTTATAAACGCAATTTCAGAGCATTTAAGAGGGATGCAGCAGGAGGAAAAAGTTGAGAGTGAATAAGATAATCGGAATGGTGAGAAATAAAATATATAGTATATTTAGGTACCTGGGGGAGAGAATATAAAGGAGGAGTGCCATCCTTTTGCAGTAAGGAGGAAAAGAGAGATGGAGGAGGTAAGCAGAGAAATGGTAAAGGAGCAGATGGTCCAAAAAAAGGTAGTACAAACTAATAGAACTAAGGTGAATATACTGACTGGAAGGTGTCTGGGGAAAGGATAAAGAACACATTTATGTGCAAACAGTTGGTGAAAAATTCTCAATCTGGAATTGGTGAACAAGAGAGACGTCATCCTAGAGCCCATGACAACTTTATTTTCAGAATGGCAAATCATAATCTGTTAGCAAGAAACCAGTGATACATTTAAAATGTTGTCTAGAACTATGTAGGTCACCAAAGAATGGATGTTAAAATGCTACAGCCGTTCTTTGAAGCTGCATCTGTTGCAGTCTTATGTATGTGAAGTAACTTGTTTGTGCTTCATCTGCTTGGTTATGTCAGCCCTTCCCTTCGTGCCTCAGCTCTCTACAGAAGCTTGGTTTCAGTGTTGAGCATTTTAATGGTCCTGGCTTCTTTCTTGAGGGAAACCTTTTCTGTCCTTGTTACTGGTCTTGAGCACTTAGAAAGGAAGTCTGTTTCCATTCTCTATTTAATAATTGCATTTTCTGTCCAGCTAATGATTTTTCAAGAAATTGTTATTGAGCTTTCAAAAACCCTTAAGCCATATATATATATATATAGGTACAGCAGTAACATTAGCTAATCTGTTCTCCTGGCTTTTATGGAGTGCAAGTGTCGTGTTGGAGTTTTGCATGGGGCTTTTGTGCCATCGTGGGAGTTGGAGTTACTCAAAGACTCCTTTGTAAGCAGAGAAATACTGGTGGTGGTTAATCTGTATGTGAGCAGATGCTTTGATGTAACCTTTGTCTGTGTGCCAAATGTAGCACGTGTAGTTTTCAAGATACAGTGACTGCAAAATCTTGGTCAAAATCCTGTATTTTTCATCTCTGGGAAGAAATTATGGCAGCAGTTGGATGAGTTGTGTACATGTTCTGACCTTAGCTGTGGAGATGCTTTACGCTTACAGACACGTTGGATTTTTCATGTGGTCTAGTGGTTTTATTTCTCCTTCTTTTAGAGGAAATCAAGGATCATTCTAGATTTGCTTGATACTGCAGCTTGGTAGCTGCAAAACTTGTTTGACAATAATATGTATGTCTGCCCTTCGTGAAGACTTTTTTGCACGCAAGCATATGCCTGTGGCACATGTTCATGCCTTTCACCAATATGCTCTGTGAATGTTAGTTTGCGGCTTCCTGGCTCAGGACTGACTTACGCTCGGTTCTTGTGCTGCTGTTCACTGCTGCGGGTTAGAAACTATTTTGAGTAAAGCAGAGGCCCTCTGATTTGGCCATTTATAACCTCAATGGTTTTATCTGTATAAATTGGTTTCTTCAATACTATGTAGATAAGTCCTTAATTTCATGGCAAGTGAGTGAGATTTCGCTGTTTTGTGGGGGGTTTGTTTTGTTTTGTTTTGTTTTTTTAAATTTTTTTTTATTTCATGCTTCTTGAGCTTCTGCACAAGTTACTACAATAGCAGCAGTGTTATGACTTTTGATTCTTGCTAAATCTCCTACTATACAACACCCTACTAAAGGATGCTTTCTATATGGTGTTATGGGAGAAGAAAATTTGTCTTGGAAAGCCAAGTATTGCTTTAATTATAAAAGAAAGCAAAATCTGTATTTGCTGATGGTTCTGATAATAATTCTAGTTGCAGAAGTGTGGACACCTGTATATGTGCCTGTAACTCATGTATAGTTTGAAGATGCAAGTATAAAAGTCTTAATTTTTGAGAGAGTTTGTACTATTAGAAAGATTTATATCCTCAGTAGGCAAGCTTAAATGGACTGCTAATAAATAAAAATACAAAGGGATATGCATGACAACTGAAACTATAACAGAAGATTGAACTGGGAAGGAGAGGGAGAGAGAAGTACCGTTCTGTTATGATCCACCCGTTACGATCCACTCTGAAAAGCTTGACTTGGTGTATGGGGGTGCTAATTAAGTAAGGTAGCTCTTTGTAGTGAGTCTTTGCTTCAGTGAGAAAATCATTGCTTATACTTGCCATCTGATTAGGCAGAAATATTTTTAGGTGAGATTTCTTGAATGCATTAAAGAAAACAAAAGAAAAGAAAATGCATACCCTTAGCATTAACTGGGATCTTAATATAGTAACAAGTATGCAGGGCAATGAATAATTGATTTAATAACTTCTGATTGTTCTGTAGACTGTAAATAAAGTAAAGGTGCCTGCTATCTTAACACCTTAGAGTACTAGACTTTGCAGGAAAAACTGGTAATTATTGTTAGTTTTCTTTTGAAGGTTTCCTTAGGTGCTTCTTTCAGCTTTGCAAAGTATATGTGGCTAAAGAACATATAAGCTGCAAATGAAAACCTCTGTGTAGTTCTGTTCCTTCAGCAATTGCCTAAGTATTTGCAGTTCAAAGTATTAACCTTTTATGACTACTTTGATCACTGCTACTGCTGTAGACCTCGGCTGATTAATTCAGGATATATGGTATCTTATGCAAATATTACTAGTGGTGTTTTCCCACAATTGTCACAGCTCTTCTTCAAAGAAATATGTCGCCACTTAAAATGCTTTTGTACTGCAAATGAATAAAATCTAAGCTAAGCAGAATGTTCTGGTGTCTGACGAAGTCTGAAGTGCTGGCTTTTGGTTCAAACAGAATGGTTAAGTCCTCAATTTAAAGAAAAAATACATCATTGTTTTGGGAGAGCTGTGTATGGAACACAGGAATTAAACACACAAGACTCAATTTGTAGTTATCTGGAATGTGTTTTTTTCCTTGAATCTGTAGTTCAAACAGATAGGGAAGAGAGGAATGTCTGTAGCTGTAGTAGCAATCATTGTTGTTACTTAATTACTGGAGCTGAATGCTCCTTTATGCTACAAATGAGAATTTCTCTCTAGTTCCAGAAGATGCTATACTATTTCTTACAAAAAAAGTGGGAAAATCAGCAAGACCTGATCTGTTAGATCAAGCACATTGATATAGTTGCTAAATTTGAATACATCAATTTTACACTGCTGTTATGCATGTGAAATTTGGGTGCTGGTAATTACAGTGTATTTTAGTGTGCCCTTTATTGTTTCTAATCTTTCTTTGATTATCTCTCATTATTGGCTTATGTGGTTTCATTCTTTTTTTTACCCCTATGTCTTAGAATATATAAGGTAAATTTCAGTCCTACTCCAGGCTTTGCATGAAAAGATGAGCTGATTCCAACCCGAATTCTTCAGTCACACAGAACCGAGACTGAAGTCATTGCAGTAGCTCTGAAAAAAGTTCATAGTGGGAATTCTGTGTGCTAATGTACGATGGCTGAATCTGTTAATGGTAGTCAACCTTGGGGTGAAAAGAGAGAGCATGCCCGTATGTACAGAAATTGCGAGTTTTTAAAAACACGTATGACGAGTGTTCAGAATTAGAAGGGAGGTTGGGTTTATTTCAAGTATAGTACGGAGCTGGCATTTTCTTGCATTGTGGGGCGCAGCACTGCATACATTAGAAAAATAATACATTTTCATTCAGTTTACTGATGGCCCTTGTTTGTTCTTGCTTTTTATCCCCCCAGACTGTCTCAAACAAATATTGGCATAAAAACCAGCAAGAGTGTCAGAAATATTTTAGCTATTGTGCATACCCAATTTTTTTTTAATGCTTTTAACGAATAGGGTGGAAGACCTCCTGCAATTCAACCAAGTGTTAAGTAGGCTATTTTTTAATATAGAAAATTCTTGCCTGTGCAAACACATTAATTAAATCTGCAAAGCGTTTTATTTTAAGTAGACTTCAGCAACTGAACTTGGCAATCTGGAAAGAAAAGTTAAATTATTTGAAATATGTTTGGATTGCACATTTAGATGGCTGCTTCTGGACCCAGTGTAGTGTCTGCCAAGTATTTAATTTTAGTTAATGACAGCAGTATTCCTTGTTCTGTGTTGAATTTTAAAATGTCATTTTGTTGCTAGGATGCCGGGGGAAGTCATCACAAAGTCTCTGTTTCTCCTGTCGTCCATGTCCGAGGGCTGTGTGAATCAGTTGTGGAAGCAGATCTTGTGGAAGCTCTTGAAAAGTTTGGAACCATATGGTATGTCAAGCAGTATAAAGTCATGTCTCTGGACAAGTTGGGAGCATTATTTAAAAGTCTGCTGGACCTCTTTAAATACATTGTGATAGCCATTTGAAATCCAGAACTTAGTTAATAGTAAAGCATAAAGATTTTCTAGCTGAGTGAAGATTCTGTGTTTCTGTACATGACAAGTCTGGTCAAGCAGAGTTACAGTGTCTGTGTGCCCTAGTGTCTGCTATCAGACTTCAGTAGCACAGCTAGTCCTAGCCTTAATATGAGCTGTAGCTAAACTGAATGGCAGAACAGCACGAGGGTGCTTGTCTTGATGTAAGTGTATATACCAAAAATTAGGATTTATTTATCTACAGAGCAGATGATGTTTTTTTCCTGTAGTTTCATATGGGAGGAGTGCTTGTGATATGGTAGGACCTTCAGAATGAGATGGTTTTTCAGAGGAAGCGCCTTCAAAGGTCATATAGCCTAAAGATTCCTTATCTGTGAACAAAATAGCAAAGGTGAATGGCTGGAGCCAGCTTATTCCGAGTTTTGAGTGCTTCTTTTTGGAAACACGCATTTCTTTTCAAGTAAATGCATGTATTGAAGTCAAATAGGGTTTTGTAAATAGTACAATAGTATTTTTCATTGCCTTAATGTTTGAATAATTGAATTATACTTGTACCAGTATCTTAAAATAAATAAATAAAATTAAGTGAGCACAAGCTTGTTCAGGAATACAAATAAGTACATTTTAGTTTGAACTTAATCAGCTGACAAAGCTTCTTGAGTTTGTCTGTGTCTGAATTTGGTTAACTAGAATACTTCTGTTTATTTCCTCTAAGGTAGTTTTGTGTCAAAAATAATTTCTTAGCAACAGCAAAGATGATTAATGTATAAACTTTGAATGTGTTTTATAATTTGCATTTACTTTGATCCTTTACCTCATAAATAGCTTTAGCAAGTTTTTTTTTAATATTAATTGTAGTTCTAGTAAGTTAGTAAATGATTAACTGTTTGTTGTATTGGTTGAATGTTTTTATGTGTTAAACTTTTTCAGGAAAACAACTACTTATTACTTATTGATCTTATAGCTGCATTTTTTTGTTTTGTGCAAATGCTTTAGAAATGTGTTGACCAGGTTTGGGAGGCCTACCTTCCTTTTATGTCCTTGTTAGGAATTGTTGAGAAAAAAACATAATATATGACAGTTACGGGACTTCGGAGTTGTTTTGAGTAAGCATATAGGAAAACTTACTGTAATGTTTCTCTCACCAGCTATGTCATGATGATGCCATTTAAGCGCCAGGCTCTGGTGGAGTTTGAAAATGTAGAAAGTGCAAAGAAATGTGTAACGTTTGCAGCAGATGAACCTGTATATATTGCTGGCCAGCAAGCCTTTTTCAACTACTCAACAAGTAAAAGGATTACTCGGCCAGGGAACACTGATGACCCATCTGGTGGAAATAAAGTTCTCCTGTTGTCAATTCAGAATCCTCTCTACCCAATTACAGTGGTATGTTTCTTTTTTTTCTTTTAAATAAAATAATAAAAGGGAGGGAGCAGCAATCTCTGTTACATTATTTCCATTGTGTACTATTTGTTAAAATCGTACACTGTTAATTTCAGTCAGGAATTAAATTCACCTACCAAAGCTTTATACCATCTTCACATAAGTAATATGCATGTTCTGGAAAAAAAGTTTTTCCGAGATGATTCAGTCTGGTACAGGTATTTTGCAATACATTTGAAGGCTTCAGTGGTCAGGATTTTGAAATGTTTGAGTTGCTACATGCTTCTGAAATATTTCCAAATGTGTTGCCAGAACATCAGGGATGTCATTTAGCATTTGGGCTCTGAGTGGTGTATATTTAAATAGCAAGTAATTTTTCCAGTAGGAGGGGTTATTTTATTGCAGTCCTTCATTCTTAAGTATCTCCTTTGTGGAAAGTTGAAGCCTTCATCTGTTCATGATCAACTCCAGTTTGATGGAATCTTCCTCACTTTTGTTTGGGCGGATACATTTTTACTTTTCAGTATTTCAAGTCATACCATATTTACAGTTGCATCCTAATTTATTGCCATCTATTTATGGCACACGTGCATGTTTTTTTAATGATACAGATATTTTTTGCCAGTATTTAAGAATGCATGTTTTCTCATGCATTGAATGCTTATATTTTTCATAGAGACTTAATAGTACACGTGGAATTGCACAGAAATATTTCAGGAAAAATTCTAAAAGTCTGCTTTAAGCAGACTTGTAATACTGTGATCTGAGCATGAGTTACTTGTTCCTAGGGAACTATATAGGATGGTATGGATCAATCAACGTGCTTGGGTTGTGTGGAATCATATAACTTAATGCAAGTATTAAGTTTTATTTAATGTGTCGTGTATTATGTTAGCAAATTGATTGAAACTTAGTATTCCTGAAATTACTTCAAGCAGTCAGTTCCATATCATGCTTTTTGCTTGTGAATATCAATAGGTTTTTGCCTGTTGACTCATTAGTGGATGATGAATTTTCTTTCTCCTGTCAGTTTTCTTTATAGAAAAGCATGGCAAGGTATGAGTTGCTTTTTCATCAGCGTTTAAAAATATACCTGCTTTGAGCTGTGTGAACAAATCCACTGACTAAGTTAAAGTATTCTTTGCATGCGACTATAATATAAATTTTGGAAACTATGTTTCATTCATGCATTTTAAATTTGGCTTGCATAAGCAGCTGAGTTGAACGTAGATGCTTGAGGAAACTGGTAGCAGAAGCATTGTTCTGGACTAGGAGAGTTTCATGGAAATTCTGAGGATGAAGCCTCTAGCACAGTAGCTCCTTTTTGAAAACAAACAAAACAAACAACATCCCTCTCTGGCCCCCAACCTCTTCCTTCCCGCTGCCCTCAACTGTTTATCTACAGTATACTAACGAGCACTAGAAGCAGACAGATTTCCAAAATTACTTGAAAGCATCACAGATCTTTGAAGATAGTGTAGACTAGTAGAGTCACGGCAACTGGGAAGAGCAATTGTACCCATAAACAGCTGGGAATGTGATGAGAAAAAGAAAAATTTTGCACTTGGCCAACGGGTTAAAGAAATGGTTAACTTAAGAATGCCTCAGGCAAAGTCTGCATTCTTAAAATAAACGCCCTCCCCCCAAATCCCCAAAACCACAAAGCCCAACACCATGTTTTCCTCTTCAACACTTCTGTCCTTAAATTTGAACTATAGTTAGACAAAATAGATGAAAAATTGCAACCAGTTTTAAGTGGCAAGTCTGAATAACTGCAATAAACTGTTCCATAGTTCTTAAGAGCTTTTCTTTCAAAACAAGATACAGTTTTTGCAGAGAAATTGGTCTGCTCAAGGGCATCTTGTGGAAGAAGCTAAATTGTTTTAAAATTTTGCTCCAGCTTATTTCCTCCATTACAATTGTGACCTGCTTCTTTCCTAGCAGAATTTTTTTTTAGAGGGGTGTGGCAGTGAAGGGCAAGAAGGGCCAGTTAACTGTATTTAATTCCCAATTGCTTTCTACCCCTTTGTGATGGGGGGTTGGTGTTTTGAAAAAGTTTTGCCTAAGGTGTCATATATAGGTCTTTGAAGTTCTGTTTCCCAGTTTCCTTATCTGTGGGCAGAGCTTTGTCAAGGATTTGTCTGTAAGAACAGACAGACCTTCTCAAAGTGACCCCTGCTACTGCAGTCATTACTCTCTGTTCAGCTATACCTCTGCTGTTGCCTCTTAGTTCTCACTTACCTTCTAAACCTTCTGTACGTGCACAAGGGAAGGTGTGGTATATGCCTTGGCAATTGAAATGTTTTAACTATCAAATTCTGAGATTTGGTTGCTGCACCTCCTATTTTATGATGTTCTAGTATGTATATAATGCTAGTGTTAATTTTTTATTTAAAATATCCCACGTTGCTATATCTTGTGAATCACTGGATTGATTTGGTAATCTAAAGTAGCTGAACTTAAAAAAAAAAAAATCAAGCTGTGTGTGTGCCTGCTGGCTAACAACACTGATGGCATTTTGAGTAGAGCTTACATTTTGAAAGACAACTTTTTTTTAATTAAGTGGATGTGAAGAAATCTTTTGAGAGACAAATTGTGAAAAAAAGTCATATCCCTGAAAATTAATGTCATCTGGAGCTGGAAAGTTTTCAGGACTCTCTCCTCCCAAACAAGAGGAGATGGAGAGCATCTGTTTGTGCTATTGAGTGTGCATAGAAAATATACCTATAAATGATCTCATAAATATGTTTAGGGGTTCAGGCTACTTTAATCCTTTCTAAAAATGTCTGTCCATCTTCTGAAAATCTTAAGGTTGACAATCTCCTCTGCTTGCTTCATTTAGATATGCAAAACACTCACTGGGGTGTCTGGAACAAGGCCCCTGAGCATGGACAATGTTTTTTGGTTTGTTGTGGGGGTTTTTTGGTTTGTTTTTTTAGTGGTAATATGGCTATATATTAAAGCTCATGGTACTTTATGTAAGCCAGGAGTTACACTGCTGCAGCTGTAGCCAGCCATCCTCTTTTTCTAGTTTCTTGGCGGGGGTGGGTATGTGGGAGTGTGTTTGTTTTGTTTTTAAGAAATCCAGCATCCCCCCCCACCCCTTGGTCTCCCCATTGCTCCGCTATTCTGCAGAACATAATAATAAATACTATACCTCCTTTAGGGACATGGTTTAGTGGTGGACTTGGCAGTGCTAGGTTAACCGTTGGACTCGATGATCTTCAGGGTCTTTTCCAACCTAAATGATTCTATGATCCTATGATTCTGTACTTCCTTTCCCCCTTCTACCTCTTGTCCCCGAAATAAACCTGAGGATGTACACTAAGATCTTGGAATGAGCATTTTGGAAGTATTTGGTTTAGATATAAAGAAAGGAAGGGAAAAATAGATTGTGGTAGAGCGTTTCACTGAGATGTCAGTGCCTTTGCCTGCTAGGTTTAGCTATGAAACTGGCTGTCTAGTAAAGCTTATGTGCTTTCAGCTGTTTGAACACATCAAACAGGTGAATTGTTTCAAGAAATCACAGTTCCTGTTTGTTCAGGTTCTCATGCCTGAGTCTTGGGAATTCTAAGTATGGGTGTATAATCACTCTAAAATAAACTTATTTTTCTTGGCCGGATTCATGCTGGAGACTAGTTTCTGGTACCATGATGTCTGAATTGTTATGTGTAATCAACTGTTGTTTGAGTTACTCCTAGTATCACATCGTAAGCCTGGCCTGATGTGCAGTAAGGCGAGCTTTTCTCCTTACTCTTTGGTTCCCCTGCAGCATTGAAGATGGTCTTGAATTTTATTGGTTCCTTGTAATATAGACAAATGCTGGTGAGAGCAGAGTGTTAACAATGAGTTTGCATGAATCCAGTGTTTCCTGTCAGAAGTTTTCTCTGTCTCAAGTGGAGAAGCACAGCAACCACTTGCAGTGTCTTTGATTCATGTGAATACGATTGAAATTCTCCTTTTGCTAAGCTACCTAAGCTTACATAATTGACTACCCCCAGTTACTCTTCTGAAAATGAACATGAACAATTAAAAAACCCTCAACTGCTAGATTCTTATGAAATGAAATGTGCTATAACTACAGTGTCACTTTGCCTCTCTTTGGTTTGGTAAAATACTGCAGTGCATGCTTAAAAGGGAGCACAGCTTGAGCCATGGATGCAATTACTGGGTTTTAACACAGTTGAAGATACTTGTTAAACTAATGTTTGCATGAGGATTTCTTATAACAGTTTTTTCCCGTTTTTCAGATTTGACTGCCTGTACTATATTAATCCATAAAAATGCTAATCATGAATGTATAAATTGTATAGGGAAAATTATAAATGAAAAGTGAACAAGCCTTTTCCTTGCTCTTTGGCATTTAAATGGCAATGCAAAAAAATGTTCTGTGGACCTCAAGTGTTTGGAATTTCACATCTGACTAAAATATTTTTTTCTTCTTCCTTAGGATGTCTTGTATACTGTGTGCAACCCTGTTGGAAAAGTTCAGCGCATTGTTATCTTCAAGAGAAATGGAATCCAAGCTATGGTTGAATATCCTTTTTGAGTGTGATTTTTTTTTTTTTTTTTTCCCCGTAGATTCTTGACTGCAGATGGGATTTAACATGAGAATGTCAGAAAAATACTGTGTAGTTTTGAGACCAAGTTATTTTTTAATTTCTATCTAAGACAGGTAATTTCTAATTTCTATATGTCTATAAGACAAAATAGCACTTACACATTTCATCTTTATAGGAAAATGACATTGTCAACAATGGTCTTGATAACCATGTTTATAGGTGGCCCTAAGGCTAATAATTGCAGACATGAAATATGTCATAGATTTGACAATGCATTATACACAAAAATTTCATGGCTTCTGCATGTGTTGATACTCAAGAAATGGGTAAGGGATTGCAGAGGTGCAGTCTGGCTTCTTCAGACTCTTCTAAAATAGTTCTAATATATACTGCTTGTCTTATTATTCTGACTTTAATAAAGCACGAGACCAACTTAGGCCTCCTTGACCTGTTTATCATGTGTTTAGGAAGTTCCCTGCTCTGTTATCCTATTGTTTACTGTATTTGTACCATTAAGTTGTACATGGGATGAATGTTCAGAGTTGTTAATGTGTTACTGTGGTTTGCAAAGTCCAAAGTCTGATATGATTACGCCTTAGTTTATAAAACTCTGATAGCCCTCTTCCTGGAGACTGATTACCCTCCATTTCTGAGCTGTTATCTGGACAAAATTGTACCAAAATCTCAGAAATTCTTTTGTGATTTCAGATGCTACCTATGTGGCAGGCTTTATTCTGTGGTCAGTTCTGTAACATGACTTAACCGGTGGCTGCATTGATGATTTGCCAGGCAAAAAGAATTATCCTAACTTCCATAAAAGCAAATTAATTGCTTGTTTATCTATATAGAAGACTTCAACCGCGTGTGCTAACAGACAGTAGTTTGACTTAGTATGATAGTGTGTCAAGTTTATGGCAGGCGGTGTTGTCTGGATCAGATGACTTGTGTGGTTGGGGGTTATTCTGCATCTTGTGAAAGATCAGGGAAGTTGTTGGGAGGATCCTGCACATACTGTGAAACTACTGTACTTCTGTCGTTTGAATTAAATTCTGCAACATGCCTTTTATTAAAAAACAAAACCAACTAGCAATTGAAAGAAGACTCACAAATGTGAGCAAAGTAATGCAGCACTGTAGATAAACAGTTTGGGGGGATGGGAAAAAAGTGAGCTTCAAGACAAGCCTTGTCTGAAAAGTTTTTTTTCAAATTTCAGTGCTAATTTCAGTACCCATTACTTTTGCAGACGTGCTCCCACAGTTATAGACAGTGTCAAACAATTTCTTAGAGGTCTGGGAAGCTTAACTTTTATCAGTCTTAAATTCCACGGTGAACCTACATCACCTTGGAAGAAGTTGGGCTGCAGGAATGTGGTAAAGCACAAGGGATATACTGTTGATGCAGACTACTTCCAAAATTACACTAAATTATATCAAAGGATGGTGCAAAATGTCTGGTCTGCTGCAAGGTTCAGGCTTTCTGACACCATATGTTATTGAGTATGTGTGAGGTCATGGATTGCCGTGAGCCAAGGCTCAGGTACATTTTTCTGATAGTCACAGAACTGATCTTGGAGTGTGTAGAGGATATGAAATAACCTACATGTTGGAGCCTGGTACATGCATCTGGCTTGAGCAGTGGATTTAAAGCAATCTGCTTGTTGTATTTTTTGATGCAAAATGATGATTTATTCATTCAGAGTCTCTCTCTTAGTTCTGTGGTTTTCTTTGGCTAGCAAGCTAAAAAGGGCATACTTTTCACTGTAAAGTAACTACTGAGTTCATGTTCACCCTACCCACAAGTCTGTAGCTAATGCAAGCTCTGAGATGAGATGCATTGTCTTAAGTCACGCCTTCTTGCCCCTGAGCTCTGATCTCTTCCCAAACGATGCAGCTTGAACTTTCCCTTTGAACTTTCCCTTCAAACTTTCCCTTCAAATATTCTCAACACTTGCTGGTAACTTCCTACGTCCTCTGATGAGAATTACTGACTCCACCAGAATATCCCCTTCCAAACGGCATATGCTTAGAGCATAAACAAAGCTTGCATCTATATAATCCACACTGAAGAATTTACTAATTTATGAATGGTCTCAACATGTGCTGCTTACATCTCAAAAACAGGTGCTTAACATAAGTTGAACCCATATATACTTGTTGGTAATTTTATATTAAAGTCTGTATAGAGTTCTTGTAAGGTATACAATAGTGAAGTATTTGCAGGCTACAAAACCAAAGCCATATCAGAAGAAAGGGACGTGAATGAGGCACCTGGGGAAAAAAAAATCCTTAACGTGATGTGTATGTTTGAATCAGTGTTCTGTGCCCAGAAGGCGAAGGCTGCACTCAATGGAGCAGATATCTATGCAGGATGCTGCACACTAAAAATTGAATATGCAAGGGTAATGCTTGGACCTTCTTTTTTAATTTTACTAGAAAAGGATATGTAATCAAGGTTTAACCTTTTTCACTTTTACTTTATTTGAACAGCCAACTCGACTTAATGTCATTAGAAACGACAATGATAGCTGGGACTACACTAAACCATATCTGGGCCGACGAGGTAGGTTTTCATATGTTATCGCTGTAGATGTTTGACTATACTAATAACAATCCTTTATACGTGGTCAGGCTGTATCGCAATAGTAATTTCAAAGCAAGCCAGTGCTGCTGAAGGCTGTGTTCACAAGCCAGGAAAGTAACCCTGAGCCCTAGTGCCCCCTACTGCTGTGTGCTTGAGCCACTTAGTTCAACAAGGAGCCCACACCTGCAAGCACCTTCGCAGTTCTCAAGGACTTGCATTTCTCCAAGCAGCTCTCTCTCTTTGGAGGAGAGGAAACCTGGTACAGACTATTCCTTACAAACTACAAACTTGCACACTGCTTCTCCTTCGAAAGGACTCTTTTCCCCTATGTTGGACGAGGCATTAAGAAGGATAGAGGACTTCAGCAGGCTGACTCTACACTTCATCATGCACCACATCGGCATCAGCAAAAAAAACCAAACAAACAGACAAAAAAACCCTCTGAAAAAACTCAGACTTGCAATTCACCTTGTCTGCATACTGCATGCACCATCACCACAAGTTTTTAAAGGAGGACACTTTTCAGTACTTCAGATTTGTATGGGATGAATAACATGATAGACTGTACCCATTCTGTTCAAGTTTGTATGTATGCTGGTCTTATTTCCCTTAAAATTACAACTGAAAAATTGAGAACCTCCAAAATTAAGAACCTCTCTTGTTGATATCATTGACGTTGTAATTTTTTTATTACTTGCTGTATGTGAGAGTTGCATTCAGTCTTAACAGTGTAAATATTGTCTAGTAGTAGGGAAATTTAATCCTTATCTGTAGATAGTTGGAACTGAGCAGTGCAATATCAGATAGGTCCCCTCAGTTATATTTAAGTATTAAAATAGGGAGACTCATCATTGGTATAGGCATGCTGTCTCTTAAGTGCTCAGCTGTAAAAATTACCAGAGCTTAACTCATGTCAGTGGAAACTATGACTATATATGTAAAGACAAACTGCTGTGTAGCCTAACTCCTGTAAAGTGTTTATTTAAAAAAAAAATCTGTAACTATTGAGTGCAGTGTTCAGTAACTTATGTACAATAATGTGTGCAATGTAAAGTTAGAAAAGTGAAGACAATGTGTCCAAGATAGAGTATCTACTTACCAAAGGATATATGAGAACGAGGGCTTTGGCTGTCTCAAGTGATATGCACTTTCAAAGTAACTCTGCAGAGACACTGGGCTTGTAAAACTGTTGTACAACTAAAAGCTTAGGGCTTGAATTTTCAAAATGAAGTTCTTGTAAAAAGTTAACAAGGGAGCTACAGTATTGGTTGCAGCTTGTAGATTATGACTATTTGTATGAGGATTCAATTTTTTTCCTCAAATTCCTGAGTTAAAAGGAATTTTGAAGAAACTCAAGGGCAAGAAAAATATCTGAAGGTTTGAAATTGAAAAATCTGAAGGATTAACATTGATCATTGCAGTGTTTGGAGGCTGACTTGTAACATTGTGCATCTAATTACATTATATAATTGGTCTGCAGATAGATATGGCTGTATGAACTAAATGTTCCCCAACCTAGAGAAAACAGTGGAAAATGAAAAACTTAGGATAGGTATGGCTTGCTCTTTCTCAAGAACTCTCACTCTACTCTTCTCTTTTCCTTTTGTTACGTTGGCAGCCTGTCTCTATTTTTCATACATCACTCTACTACACATAAGAGGGGAAGAATTAGACTTGTATTATATATATCTATATATCATGTTATATTGTATATAGCATGATTTTTCATTTACTGTGGCCCACATCCATTTATCTAGAAAATGGGAATATAAATTGTTGAATGAACACTGAAATGTACTTGAGAAAGCAGGCATCTAGAGCAATTTTGCTCATAAAGTAATCTAGGATTTTGTTTGTTTGTTTGTTTTGAGAGAGAGAGAGTTTTCATATTTGTGTTTCAACTTACTCTTGCAGCAGTGTTGTTTGGCTTTTGAACTTAATGTGACCCAAACTGTAGGGATCTGACTGCAGCAAACAAGATCTTAGCCCAAAGGAATTTCATTCTGAGGACAGGCATGCCAATACATCCTTTCAGAATTTCACACCCCCCCTCAAATCTTAGGAAGGAAATGCATTTTGCTAATGATTTTTTTTTTTTTTAAAGAACTGGTTTTAGTTCTTTATGGTAACAAATTACAGACTTCCCCATGGTACTTCTTCACTTAAGTAAACTTCCTAAAAAGTGCCTGCTGCTATGAACACATATTGCATTAGATTGAACTGAAAAAAACACCTGACTTTTAGTATTATTCTTGCTCTTAGCCAGGAAGTTCACACTGTAGTTTGGAGCATTTCTTTTGGTGGTAATATCGGCATATGCAGTGACTCAAGGATCTGATTTAAAAACAACACCAAAAAACAACAAACCCCGAACTTAAACTAGATTATAAAGAATCTTTCCTTTCAGAATTATTTTTAACAAAGATCAGTTCTCATGTTTCAATGCCTGTTTGCACAAGTATTTGTACTGGCACAATTGAGGGACTTTGTTCAAGGAAGGAACAAGTATGGGGCAAGGAGAGAGCAGTGGACTACACCATCATGAGGAGGAAATATTTGTCAAACTGTGTTCTCCCAGAATTCTTTATTTGAAGAATATGGTCCTTTACTGTGTGAAGTTTCAAAAGATTTAGCTCCACAGACTGGAATTATAAACTTGATTTTTCTGAAAGATGATTACTGCATACAGTTTAAATGCTTGAAATACTTGATATGACTGCCCATTTGCTTTCTAGAGCCAAGAACCAGAGCTGTTACCCTGAAAAGGGAATAGAAAAACAAAACTTGACAAAAGTAATCTTTCTCCTACATATTTGAAGGCATTCAGCACTGTTCTCTCTTCAGGCTTTATTGCCAAAGTAAATATCTGACTTGGAACCTGTCCTCAAAATCCTGAGCAGAAAGGGCACGTGTGTTTTCATCTCCCACTGTTGTGTTGTCTAATGCGAATAGTTCCTGTTCTTCAGGGGAAATACCTCCAGCTGCATTGGGCTGGAGTTGCCATTTTCAGCAGTCATACTTAAATTTCCTGGGACCTGTTGTAAACTGGTAAATGTCTTGCCCCATCTTTTCAATGTGGCATTTTTAATTGTGAGAAATCAATTGTTGCTTACCACAAAGAAATCTGGAAGTTTAGATTTTCTTTGTCATGCAACATGGATCTGATTAGAAAATACAGCTTTGGCTGTGATGCACTGCTTTCCTCCAGTAATGTAGACCCCTTGCTTAACTTTATATCCTAGAGAACTGGGTTTTCTTAAAGGATTGACCGTTGTTTAAGTGCATTATTCAGTGATGTTTTTCTTCAATTGAACTGTTATGTGCTGCTGATAATGCAATAATGTACAATCCTTTCAGCACGCCCATAAATCAGTAGGTGTTCTGTAAATATATATGTACACATATGTAATGCTCTCTGTTTACTGATTATGAAACCATGTAATACAGGTTGTTGTTGGCTTATGCTGAAACTTCTTGAAAGAAGCCCACTTTGAAAATGTGTTGCTGTTGAAGCTAATATTATGATTCAGGTACTGTCTTTCAAAAGTACTGCATTTCAAATTTGTTTTAAGAGACACATAGGTAAATCCTGCTGTATGGTGTTATCTATACTAATGTGTGGTGTCTGTTTAGGAAAACTATTGGGTATTTCCATAAACTTTAAATGTCTGCATCTCCTCATTGGCTACTGCCCCCAATCAACTTAAGTGCAGTTTGTTATACAGATGGCAGTCTTTTAATTTTGGTGTCCCAGGGCTACAGCTTGTGGTTTTAGATGTATAATGAATGAGAAGTCGTTTATAAAATTAACAAGGACTCAAATTACTTTTTTGCTTCTTAACTAGAAGCTTTATGTCTTAACTGGAGAAATCAAGTGCATAGTTGTGCATACTAAACTGTTTTCTTTCCCTTCCCACATGTTAGACAGAGGGAAGGGCCGCCAGAGGCAAGCTATTTTGGGAGAGCACCCATCATCATTTAGACATGATGGTTATGGTAAGTAACATAGGATGACAGGTGGTTATGATTTCTTTACATGTTATGTGGGATTCTAAATATTCAATCAATGCTTAACTGTGGACCCCTACAGCACTATTGTGCTGTACGTGTGATGCTGTCAGTCCACGTTCTGAAAATGCTAGTGATTCACTGAAATCTATGTGCATTTATTGCCATACCTCTTCCTTTCATGGAGATTATCCAGCTCTACAAATGTATTCTTGGAAGAATGTTTCCTTTCAGTTGCCATCACCCTAGCAATGGATGGAAAATGACACCTGTACTGGGAAAGTAGTTTTCTTCTAGAAACATAGGTTGATCAATGGTTTGATGCAACAGAGCTCTTTGATGTTCTTGCATGCAAAGCTGTGAGTTGTGGGCTTTGTGTTTCTTCTATTTTAGCTAATTCTGAAAAGGTATAGCTATGTGACTGTATAAGAATGATGTTTTGGAATTAGTGCTATAAAGTGCTGCAATTGTTACCAGTGCTGCCTGTAAATGAAGATCTGCTGTCATTTTCATGTGTTGGACCAAGACCTCAGGGTTGAGAAACTAATGTCCCCAGTTGGATGTGACTTCTCTAGTTACTTACTCTCTTAACTGTCAGGTGCAATGTGATTTGTCTTGCCTCTTTCTTTGCAAATGTATTTATGATATTTTACAATGTAGGCTGACCTTCTACCTACTCTTTCCAAAGGTTCTTCAAATCTCCAGAATTTCCAAGTTCCACCTTGTATTCACTGATGTTCTTTTTTCATTCTTCTGATATACCCTTCTACCTTAAGTAATGTGGCTGTCTCTTCCTATACCACTATCTCCCTCTCATTACTGCTTTTTGCTGGGGAAAAAAGGACAAAAGGTTCCTTTTATACTTGGCTTATGTGAATTTCGCATTATTTTTGTCTCAGAAGAACAGGGATCCTCTCCTTGGTCTGTAATACTGATGTTTTCTATAAGCAGAAGTATTGCATACTACTAATGTCTTGTCATTTTTAAAAAAAAAAAAAAAAAAAAAACAAAACCACCAAACTGTTTATTTCAATGAAACTTGTTACTTTACCGGTAGTGGAAAATAGGACAACTTCATTTTGCATTAATGCAGGGGTTTCAGTATTCCCGTTTCTTCCAAATTAGCTGTTTGTAGAAAGGCAGTCTTCTGACTTTATCTCTTGTCTCTGGAAAAGAGCTTTGTCATCCCCTCTCCTGACCTCTGGCTAAAAGTTCACTCCTTTTGGTTTCTTTTCCCTATGTTGTAATATTCTTTCTTGATGTCATGTAGCTCTATAAGTAGACATGGCAATATTGCTGAAGGTTTATTTTAAATATTTCTTCTGATAGGATATGTTCAAATATTTTGTATGTGCAGGGAAGATAACTATTTTTATAATTACTGAAATACCTTTTTTCACTTGTCTGTAAAAACAATACCATGAAACAACTCCTTCCTTCTTGTTTGGTAAAGTAAGAAAAGACTTGGAACATTAAAGAGAATAGAAAGGGTTTTTTTGTTGGGTTTTGGGGGTTTTCTAATTAGAAAAAGAATAAATGGAAACTGCTGCAACATTGTTTCCCCCCCCCTCCTTTAAATATGCATTACATATGTGGGCTTTAATGCATGATTAAGTAGTGAAACTTGTTTCAAATGATATGAAAGCATGGTCTTTCATCTCTTTAGGATCACATGGTCCTCTCTTGCCCTTGCCGAGTCGGTACCGAATGGGATCTCGGGACACTCCAGAACTTGTTGCTTATCCGTTGCCCCAGGCATCCTCTTCTTACATGCATGGTGGAAATCCTTCTGGGTCAGTTGTCATGGTTAGTGGGTTGCATCAGCTAAAGATGAACTGTTCAAGGGTCTTCAACCTGTTCTGCTTGTATGGAAACATTGAGAAGGTAAGGCATAATTTATTAGAAACTTGGAAACTACTATAGTAATTTTAATTATTTTGGAAAAAGCCTGGCTGAGATGGTCTAAAAATATTTCCTAATAACTTATAAAACTCTTGGTTGGGCTGTTCGTTGCAATGCCATTTTTTCCCTTATCTATCTTAGGTGAAATTTATGAAGACTATTCCAGGCACGGCACTGGTTGAAATGGGTGATGAGTATGCTGTGGAAAGAGCTGTCACACATCTCAACAATGTCAAGTTATTTGGAAAGAGACTTAATGTCTGGTAAATAGGTTTTATCAGATTAGTAGTCTACCAGTGGACAGATAGAATGAGGTTGCAAACATACAGTATCCCATTGTTCTGTTATCATTGTTGGAGTTATGATTTCCAATTTGCAACTATTATTTATTTATGACTATTTATAATTTTGTTTATTATTTTATTTATATTAATAAAGCATATGGGCATTACATGGATTGGCTGTTAATAAACTATATTCCCTAATGTGTCTTATCCATCCTTTCTACATTTGTTTAAGGAAGGTGTCAAATCCAGCCCATCTTGTTCTCCTTCTGTTTCAAATTGTTGTGAAGAAATGTCAGCTCTGTTCTGGTTAGATCAATAATCTCTGTGCAAAGTATGCAAGTCTTAATTATTTAAGCAACTTTAACTATATATATCCTTAAATCCCAGTGTTTCCAAGCAGCATTCAGTAGTTCCAAGCCAGATATTTGAACTGGAGGATGGCACAAGTAGTTACAAGGATTTTGCAATGAGTAAGAATAATCGCTTCACCAGTGCTGGCCAAGCATCTAAGAACATCATCCAACCACCCTCTTGTGTGCTGCATTATTATAATGTTCCCCTGTGTGTAACTGAAGAAACATTTGTAAAGGTAGGCAGTTGAAATGACTGTGACATATAGTGCTTTGGGGCTCTATCCTGGCTTTACACTCTGCTACTTTTAAAAAGAAATAACTGGGATAGTTAGTGTAGTGGCTGGAAGAGAACTGTTTTTTAAAATAGGTTTGTAGCCTCTGTATATAGAGGCTGCTATATTTTCATAGTTCTGGCATTATTCTCTCATTTTTTTCTTTTTAAATTTTTTTTCTGTGAGAAACAAGATCTTGGAAATAAAGTGGAGGAGCTTAATGTGTTTTTTGTGGAGGAAGGGGAAAAGACTCACACAAAGCCAAATACAGGGAAAGTTAGGACTACAATTCGCACAAGATTTACTGGCTCCCTGAGATCGTTACTCTAATGACTGCTAGGATGTTTCGGAATGGAGAGAAGCATGCACCTGGAACAGTTTGCACAGTTGAATCCTAAATGAACTCTGGATGCTTAAAACATGCAATACTGGGCCTCACAAGTGGAGGCAGTGGTAAAACTGATGACAGTTCAGTGAGTTCTTTTTCAGTTCAATAAAAATATTTTTTTTCAAGCTCTGTCTGGAATTTAACTCTGGTTCATGAGTGGTGTGCTTGTATGTACAACTGAGCTACTGTATTGAAGTGGGAATGTCAAAAAGAAGAACTTGTTTTTATTTAAATATGTTGTTTGAGGTAGTAGTGATATCAGTACTGTAACAATTTTTGTGCCTATAAAATCCTATTTATCATGGGACAGCACAGATATAGGAGCCTTGTTTTGCATACTATAGAATGGTATTCTAAAGAGTTACCAATCTAAACATATTTTTAAAATAATAATTTGCCATAAATTCTTGGAAGCTTTCTTAAAGAGTCAGTATTTTCCTTTTTGTGTATCTCTTCCAGGAACTTGGAATTTTTGCTAATGTGTTTATGTGCATTTTTACTGGAGTTTTACCTCTTATTTTATTTTTGTGACAGTTATGTGAGGATCATGAAGTTCTCAGCTTTATTAAATACAAAGTGTTTGATCCAAAACGTAAGTAAACTTTGACCTGTTTGGGGAGTTACTTGAATTCCAGTTTTGATATGAGCATACACTGTCAGGAGATGTTACTGATCCCTCCTTCCCTTTTTTATTTCTCATTTTGACAGCTTCTGCCAAAACACTGTCTGGTCTGTTGGAGTGGGAATGTAAGACAGATGCAGTGGAAGCTCTCACTGTACTTAATCACTACCAGATAAGAGTCCCAAGTAAGTAAATTTTACTGATCTTACTGCTATAAATTTTCTTGTTTTCTTTCATGTTGATATTGCCTTTGTAAACGGTGAGGCTTCAGCAGCTCAGTCTGCAGCTAAAAACTGTGTCATTCTTCTTATATGTATATATGCTGTATTTTATATATACACGTATATTGTACTATATATATTACAGTATATAAATACTATATATATTACAGTACTTAATCGCTAGTTTAGGTTCCATTAGTTTCTATCTAAATGGCACTCTTTCTTCTTAGTTTTTGAGTCAACCTATAGAACTCAAAATATGTTCTGAAACTTTGAAGTTACGGAAAGATGGGGAAAAAAATTGGTTTGAGATAAAAAGAAGGCGGGCAGGAAAAGCCTTGAAAGATGTAAAAAGATGTAAAAAGCTTCAGTGAGACATTATCTGTTAGGTTTGATTTTGATGACAGTGGCTTTTAATATCTTTCACAATAAATGCAGAGAAATCTGCAATGTCTTTGGGCAGAAGATTCTTTAAATTAACACAGCTTACTGCTCTGAATTAACTGCTCCTGTAGTGGGTTCTCCTTTAAATCAGATATTGTGAGGCCAAGCTGAGTTTAGCTCCAAACTAGTAAGAATGGAGGGGGAGTTCACCTGCTAAACACGTACACAATAGGACAGATCTGCACTGGACAATTAAGACAGTTTACTAGATTAAATGGAATTTTTCTGGGTGTTCACAGACATAACTTTGAATCCAGCCCAGTGTCTTAATATTATTTTAAACTACCTTCTCCAAACTATTATGAATTTATCTCCCTGTCAAGTGTTAACAGTTTAAATCTTTCCTATCCCCCTCCCCCACCCCGGCCTGCTTTTGTCCACCTTCTCAATAATGGACTGAGATTATTTCTGGGGCAGAATATTTTTTAAGATACTATTGATAACATACTGTTCACAGTTTCAGATTTATCTCAGTTTGGAGAGGTGATAACAGCAGAAGAACTTACTCTTTAAACATGAAAAAGGCAAACCCTAGTGTATAATCAAATATAGCTATCACAGGGAAAGACAGTATTTTAAAACAAGGACTGCTGGTTAAGACTTGCTGTAATAAGATTGTCTGAGGTTGGCTGAACCAGGAGGACATATCTCCCATTACCTGAGAGGCAAATGTGTGCTGCCATCATTTGGTCTTGGCAGCCTTCCCAAATAGAGGGGGGCTGGTTTATGCTTTGCTTTCTGGAGAGGCTTGAAGGGTGTGCTGGACGTCCTGCTGTTCTCTCAGTCAAACACATGTAAATACTACCCAGTGCCACTCTGTCTCTGATGGAAATGCCACATTCTAAGTCTTGGCTTCCTAAAATATCTATGCTTTTTGTCTTTGAAATTGCCTGTTAAATACTACTTTTATAAATAGTTCAGCTAGGAAGAGGGGCAGCGATAATGGTAAAGTCTTTCTTGTGTATAGTACAACATTTGGAATTCTATCTATGTTCCCTTGTGACCAGATCCATCACTTTGTTTTTATGTCTAAAAAATGCTGGTAGACTTATCAATAACACCTACTTACAGGTCATCTGGTGTCTGCGGGGGTAGGCGGGGAGGTGTGAGCCTTAAATCTACAGAATTCGTAAACTTGTCAGATTATGCAGGGTGATCTTGATCAGCGGGAGAGCTATGCTCAGTAAAATGCCCTGAGTATGTTATACGTTGTCTCCTGACAGATGGCTCCAACCCTTATACCTTGAAGCTTTGCTTTTCTACTTCATCCCATTTATAGAGAAGAGGACAGCATGTTCAGAGCTACGTTCACCTTGATTTGCAAGTTTAAAACTACACTTCGTTCACAAAGCTCTAAAGTGGTTGTTCTAATGTTGCCTTGTTTCAACTTAATTCTAATATCTTTTATCTTGTTTTATAATAAATGGATGTTCGTTCATAAATACAAAAGATTTTTTCTTTTTGCCTCTGAGAAGTACATGTTGTAAGCTTACTACAAAGTTTGTATTTTGTTAATGTAGTATCTTCAAATGTCTAAAGAAGCACCAGTAGTATAAACAGGATTGTTTTCTTCCAAAAATGAAATATATTTGCATTTTCGATAATGTTAAAGATTAGCAAGTATTTTTCCATTTGTAGTCTTAATTGGCAGATAGAACTATTACATCAGAATTTTAAATGTAGAACTTGTTTTTCAGTATGTTAAGTAGTGAAGTATGTTGCAATACTAAAAAGCTTGTATTTATAAAATGCTTTAATCAGGTTAATGTTGCACATACCGAATTTTTAGTAGTTATAGACTTGATTTATAGTTCAAACAAAGCTAACGTAGAAAATTATTAAGTATGTACACGTGTATGGTGTGAATTCATACTTATTTAAAGTGGTTTTGTTTTTTTTAAAAAAAATATTTTCCATTTGCATTAGCATGATGCCATCTATAGCTAGTCCCACCGTAGGGGCCTTTTAAAAATTAAAATTGCAAGCCTGTATCAATGTGTTCATCCTCATTTTCCATAATTTAAACTTAAATCTCTGGTGTTTAACATATCCTCTTGACTTTTTTTTTTTTAAATAGTGGTTATGACATACTAAATGGTAAAAGTTGGATATGTGAGAAGATTGATCGCATAGAAACCAAGGTGGTAAAAATAGTTAAAACAAAAAGCAAGCCCCACCATACTCTCTCATACCTGAACAGTTAATTTGATGTTTTCTTTTGTCTGATTTATCTTATACATCTGTTAAGACCATGAAAGAATTCATAGGGTGAATAGACTTGGCTAGCTTCTCACTTAAACTGAGGTAATTTAGGTGGGATTCAGATAATGTAACTAATTACATGATGTGAAATTAATGAGGCGAGAAATCTTTCACTTTGAGGAAGGTGATTTGTTTTGTCCCAGTACTTTGAAACCTCTGTTCTCTTTTCTAGAACTGGAGTTGAGTCTTACTTGGCCTAAACCCCCAGAACTGGGAATCCAAGCAGGGAAGTCTGGGAGCTGTTGTCCTAGGCTCTATGTTTGTTCCCCTTTCTGAATTTGCAGCAAAGTGTTTAGGGCTTCTTTTAGTTCTGCTCTTAGTGATCGGAGAGAAGTTATTTTATCAGATATTTTGTTTTATCATACAAGTTCTTTGTTCTGTCTTTACGGATTTTATCCATATCCATCCTTTATGCAAGATTATTTGTGCAGTATGCTTGTTCTTGAGAGATTATGTTGCAGTATGTTTACAGACTGTGGGCATTGCACATGTCTTTAAATACAGACTAGATTTTCCCCATTCTTCATTTCAAGGCAAATACATACAAGGGAAAATGTGTCAGCTGTCCTTCAGGTTTTCTCATCAACACTGATTCATTTTTGCCCTGTCTACCTCCATTTTGTTCATGCTTCAGGTAATGAGTATTTCAGATATTCAGATCAGGCTTCTATTATGTCTGAACTGGGAACTGAAGGACAGCTGCTCTTTGGCAGCTCTTTCTGCATAGGGTTTGGAATAATGCTAGCCTGCTCTCTGGTAGGTGGCAAACTGAGTTGTGTTTTAGGGGCACTGCTAATACTCTTTCAGCCTCAGTGCTTTTCCCCCAGAAATTGCTTCCAGAGAGCTCCAGGGTAGAAGGCTAGGTGACATATCTTGCTACTTGGCAACAGAAGTCCTGGCTACTAGTAAAATGTTCTGTGCTGCCTAGTGTTTTAACAGTAAAAGGTCTCTCCCAGTCATTCATTTCTCTTCCATCAACTTGAATGTTCTGTGGAAACCTGTTTCTTCTGTCATAACTTGCATTGCTATTTGTATTAATGTAGTTTCAGAAGTCAAGTTGTTTGTAGTTGAGCATTAAAAATAGTATGTTATCTGTTGGTCCAGTTTGGGATGTAGGATGAGTGACCCTTAAAGCATTCAGGTTTTTAAAAAAGAAAAAAAAAAAAAAGCAAGCACTTTAATGTTTCAGTGTCCTCAGTGGATCACAGCATTCAGTGCCTAAGATGTTCAGGTGAAAGGCATCTTTCCTGTGGCTGCCCAGATCAAACAGAGGACAGACTAGTTCCAGGTGTATCTGAGAGGACTTGATACCAGCTGAAGGTCCCAAATGCAAAATGAGTAGCCTGTGCCATGTGGGGAGCAAAAGAGAGGAGACGGAAAAATTGTTCAAGCTTCTTTTTCCTTAAGATAATCATCATCTTCATGTAAAAGTTGAGAACAGGAAAGATTCCTTGTTGGTGTTTTGCTGTAAAAGGAAAATAATGTCTTCTCTTGGGCCTACAAGAATGGATGCTTGTCCTCAGGAGGAATGAGGTTGGTCTCCTCCTTCTACAAATGAGGTCTGTGTTCACCTGTAATCTTGCTCTTTAGAATAGAGCCAGAACAGTGGGGCAGGTGAAGAGTTAGTTGCTCCAAGGGGAGTGAAGTTTGTCTTATCATTTGGCAGTGGTATTACTATATTTGTTAGATTAAAATTAAACCATTAAGGTGTCTCAGTGCAGTTTTTTCCGTCTCTTTTGCATAAGCCATACAAGCAAAATAGTGAACATTGCTATGCACGTTTCCTGCTTGTAAGCAGCTGGCATTCACACTGTAATATCTTCATGTCTGTTCCACTGTTTGGTTTTTTGTTTCTGTTTTTGGGTTTTTTTTAAGTTTATTTTTTCTAATTGATCACCTTTCATTGGAGGTAAATGATATATTGAGGTGAAGATCTGTTCGTCTTCTCTCATGACACTCTAATCCTTGTTTATATTTATTTCTCCTTATATGCAAGAAGTGGGAATAGTTGCTTTTTGACTTTCTATACCACCACAGCAAGATAGAGTGTATCGCTAGGGTGATATAAGAAAAGATTTAAAAGAAACCATTCAGGAAGTGTTTGGGTGTCCTGCTTTATGAAAGGAACGATACTACTTAATATGGTGTCACTAAGTCTGTCTTTTAGTAAGGGATAATGTTTGGGGTAAGCTGGCTTGTAACTGGCTGAAACCCTCTTTGTTGTAATTAAATGCAACTTGCTCCTTTTCCTGCTGTGTGTTTTCTTGTGAACAGTGCTTGAACTTGTTTGAATATTATGATGGCTTAGCAGGAGACATTCAGTGTCTTCTATTAAATAATACATTGAAGTCTGGGAACATGAACACGCTTGCTCCCCCCCCCCCCCCTTCTGGGATATGTTTAAACATCTTTCGGACTTTTTTGTGTCCTCTTTTGAAAATACCTTGTATTCTCACATCTGTAGCTACTGGTGGGTTTTTTAGCTATTCCAGGTTTTTATGTCTACCCAGTCTATTGGTTTATTCCCTTCTGGCTAATACAGAGCTGGTAATAATCTCAAAAATAATCTTGTTTGCATTGGCATGGCTTTGGCCAGAAATAGTGTGCAAGAAGGCATGGGAAAATAAACCACTAGTTGTGGGCTCACCTTCCTGTGAAGAGTTCTTAAAGCACAAAATACTATTGTTCTGATTTTGACCTTATACTAGATGCAGCTGTGCTGCAGTTGAGAGCCTCCCACCTTCATATATGTGATGTATAAAAGGTAACTTAAGAGTCCTGCTGTAAAAATTGCCTTGCAGTGGTTGCATGTATCAGTTTGCATGTTTGATGCTATGACCAAGCAATGCTCTGGCATGTTGTCATAGAAGAGCTGATAGTGTCCTCTGAATATGTGGCAAAAATGTGTCAGCTTTAAGGAAACAAACCTTGTTGATTTGGGTCCCCTGGGAGCAACAGTCCCAAAGAAAGGGAAAAGTGTAAAGGGAAAAGCAGTCTGGCGCTCCACAGAGCATTTCTCGTGTGCTGGTTAGCTGCTGATACTGCGGTGCTGTCCTATATCATAGGTCGTGTTGCTCTAAGTCCAGTGAGAAAGGCCTCACTGAATAACAGCACGGGAGAAGTATGTTGTGTGGCCTGATTTGCTGTGAAATTCAAGAGTGAATGGAGAATCCTATCTAAGCAAGGGACAAGTGGTGCTGCGAGACCTCTGGAAGGAGGGCACTAAGGAACAAGGGTGAGCACAGTTCACTAGACCTGCATTTCTCTCCCGGACTGTGGGGCTGACAAGGGTGAGAGGTGGACATTAAACCACAGCTGGATGAAGTGGTCTGATACGTGGGATCTCACGTAAGGCCATTCTATCTTAGAAGTGAGGTGTTTTTCACTTCCTTCATTTCTTCTAGCCTGTGCTATTTTTGTTCTTAATTGTTAAGACCACATGTTTTAAATTAATCTAGACTCTTCCCAGCCTACCTTTGCTTCCGTAAGGAATGGTCTGGGAGTGGACTGGAATGTGAAAAATGTTAGTAGTATTCACCAGGGAAGTCTGAGTTGAGAAATACTTGGCGTCATTCTTCACCTGTAAAACAAGGGATTTCCATTTTTTTCCCTCACTTATTAAACCTTATGCATGCTAAGTGAGTAGTAAGACAGTATCTTTTCAGTTGCAACATTAAAATTTAACACTTGTGGAGAGGGGTGATCAGATGTGCTGATGCAATAACGTGGTGTTTCTAGCATGCCATTCAGGTTCCTTACAAAAGCTGGTGGGGGCATAGTCTGAGATGAAGATAAGATGAAACAAATAGCTCTTCAGGGTTTGGGATGATGAGGCCCCCAAATTCTACTGCTAAAGCATCTGATTTGATAAAGGGTTAAGAGATTCCATTTCTAGACAGTTGTATCATCAAGTTAAAAGAACAAAATATTTGTGTTCCATTAAGTCTCCTAATGTGTAATACTTTTTCCCTGTTAAAAATAGATGATTTCTGTCTCCAAGGATTGTAATTCCCACAGGATGCAGAGGCACCTAATGCAGCCAGATTACTTGTGCTGTGCTTTGGCCATGTCCCTCTAAAGGAAATAACCTCAGTCCTTTTTCTTGTGTTCAAAAAGCTTTGCTATCTGTCCTGTGCCAAGCCTTCCTGTTCTGGCCTTTCATAGCCAGCTCCCTGGGCTAGAGCCATGCATTAATTCACATAGGTTCTCCGCTCTTCCTCTTGACTGTTGCAGCTGCTGATGTGAGGTCTTAATTTCTGGCATGATTTATTTAACTTTTTCCTTCTCTGGTGTTCATGGAGCAGCTGCAGACTGAGTGGGTCTTCATGCAGGGGAAGGAGTACTCCTGCAGGAATGTGCCAGGGAGCCAGCAGCTATTAAAAAGGCAAGATAATTAACCCTCTTTTCCAAAGCATCTGGGATCCAGGAATACAAATTAGTCCTGGCAGGGGCAGTGTAGCAGTATTCAGAACAAAACACTGAAATGGGCTTGTAGCATGGGGGATGACTGAGGTTGGCAGTTGCTGCAGAATACAGGATGTAATTATTCAATTTCATATAAGCCATTACCTGTTTGTTTATTTTCTCTTGTCACCTTTTCTTCTTCCCATTTATGGTCTCATCTTTCTTCAAGCTAGTCAGAAAATTAAATTGCAGATGTTTGTGCTCCACTCAAATGTAAGTGTGTAGTAGTCAAATAAGCCCCCAGAAGTTATTAGTTGGAGTGCTTCCTTGCAAAAACTCTCCTCTCATGATTTTTCTGTCACTTAGGCTGTTGATACAGCAGACTGGATATTTCAGGAAGCACAATTTGTATTAGTTGATGCTTTCTCTGTCATCTAAGTGTAAACTTCTGGCCGTTTTAAACTTAATGGCACGGATTTGCATGTAATATAGATTATGCTTCTATTTTCTCTTCTGTTAACCACAGCACTGGAACTGCTAAATCAGATTAAATCAGTGGGCTTTAGATAAGTATCCTGTTGAAAGGCTTCAGAAGAGTGTCTAAGAAATAGCCTGGTCAGACAGTGACCTGGGTAATCTTTTTTGAAGTTACTGCATGGCTTCTGTCTGAAACACAGTAACCTAAAACTTCACTAGTTTAAGGTGGGAATCCCACTCACTGAGCTTTTAATTCTCACTTACCTATCTTCTTGCGGGGTGCTTTAAATCCAAAACAAACTCCTGAGTTCTGAGGACAGAGCTCAAACTGGAATATTTTAGTTATACTTAAATATGTTCCTTTTGCCCAATAATTCTGTGGAGGTTTTTCATTTTTTTTGTTGCTATGTAGACAAAGACTTGTTTGTGCCTTTTTAAGCATCCTTTTTGTGCCTTTAACTCCTCCTTTTTGTGTCCTTTTAACAAGAACTAACCACAGGATTTCAGATTAGGACTTACTTCAAAGCATTTTGGGGTAACATGCTCTCTAGTCTTGCTTTTTTTTCAGCTATAGCTTTCATCTAATAATAACCCCCCCACACACCCCCTAATAGTCTAAAAGACAAGTTTCTCTCCATGAAGAGAAATAAGGTGATAATACTTCCCCATGTCTTTCAGGATACGGACCCCAAGTTCACAGCTAAGTGTGACCCTGCTCTTCTTGGTTTCTCCAGCATAGGCTATAACACACCATTTATGTTTGAGTGTTGCTTCAACCTGCCCCTGCAATTACCTCCAGCATCTGCATCTTTGCTGACCCTGTCATTGCAAAAAAAGAAATGGAGCTCTTCCTTTTTATCTCCCAACACTTCCAAAGAAAGCTTGTTTCATCTGTCTGTTTTCTGCATGTTTTGAAACTTCCTAAGAAATAGAGCAGGGATATTTGGGGATGCAGGGACAACAGAAGCTAATCTGATTACTCTTTTAGACTGGCAGGAAGGAATGACTGGTAGCTCCTGTCCTGAAACTGTCAGCACAACCTCCATTTCTGATTGCTGAAAACAGACTCAGCTTTCCAGGAACCCTGCTTTGTAGACCTTTCCGGAGAATGCCTGGCTAAGGATAAACCTCCTTTCATACTGAAGACAGAGCAGTTCAGAAACCCTGATGGCATGAGTTCATCTACGGTATGTGTGTGGGGTCAGGCTTTATGTTCCAAGGGGACAGTTGCTTCTTTCTTGTAGCATGCTGCCATCCCAACAGCCTTGGCAGGCTACCTCCAATAAGCTGCTCATAACTGACCAATGTTTGAGAGGGGCTAGTCTTTAAACTGCTTTAGAAGCAGTAACTTTCCATGTGAAGCTGCTCTTAAGCCATTTTTCAAGCACTTATGCTGCTTCTAGCTTGTACTCGAGGTGCTGGTATTCCCATTTCCCCAGTCATTCTGTGACTGCCTGTACCCTGTGTTGGCCTGGTTCCTGTTAAAAACCATGAAGATCAGTGGTCCAACAGCATCATCCTCTTCTGTGCCTGCTTTGAGTTGTGTATGAGGTTTGAGCTTAGATCTGCCAGCTGGGAGGTTAGCTCCTGAACCAAGGAGGGTGGGAGTCTGCCCTGACACAGCAAAGCCCTAAAAACAAACTGCCCAGAGCTCCTCGTTTAGCTAGTAGCTCAGAAACTTGTCCACACTTGTCCTTGCAGCTCAGTGAGGAGTCTATTTACCTTTTGCAAAACACTGCCAATAATCCTGAATCAGCTTTGTAGCCAGGGCTATGCAACACAGAGACCAAGCTGATAACCACTGCATTTTGCTTTGTGTCCTTTCCAAGTACAGACCAAGTTTCACTGCTGAGATCTGAGGAAATGGTGGGTGGAGAGGCTGACGGTGTGTTCACCTGGGAGATACTGTTCTTATCTGCTCTGTTAACAGGGAGCTGACCAAAGGAGCAAGAGAAACACAAGCACACCTTTGGCTCCTGGTCGTGCCAGCAGAACAGAACAACCACAAATGTCTGTGCTGCTGGCCTGTAAAGCAGAGAAGCTTTCAGAGCAAGGTTGGTTGAGTTTTTATAGACACGTTTCTGGTAGATTGATTGCTGTAAAATGGAATTTTTTCATGCTATTTAGGTAGCTTTGGGCTTGGTACAAAGTAGCTCTGTGCACCTGGCTTGCACGATGAATGCATGAGGCCCAAGGTCTTTGACTTCCCTGTTTTCTTGCCAGTTCTTCCTGGTTTACTAGTGAAGTAGTGAAATGGAGCAGCTTGCCCCTGCGGCGTACCCATGCAGCTTGCTTGACCTTGGGGATTGCATTGGGCCTCACAGGCACAGCCAACGTGCCTGCCCTTGTCCTCACACAAGTCTGCACTTCGCAGGGGAATGTCACTTGACTGGTTATTGCATTGTGTGGAGCCAAGGCTGTGTGAATAACCTGCCCATGCATAGGTTTTGCCTGCTGGGCTGCATGGGGCCAGGAGATATTGGTTTCTGCCAGGAATCTGGTGAGAGTGAGGAGGCGAGGACAGCAAAGGATAGGGCAGTTATTGCCACAAAGGCATTTTTCAACTACTTCTCTACAGATCTTTCACAATAGACTTCTGCCTCTCCTCCCTCTCCTGGTTCCTTTCAGGGCCTGTGGTTCTGCCTATAGATAACAGATAAAATATTAAATAAAGAGGATGCAAAAATGACTTTAGATCATGTGTAGTCCTGAATTGCCTTTGTGCCAGGCACAGCCCGGCTGATGCAATCCTGGTTGCTGTGTTTATCCAAAATACAAAAGCCTGCCATGGAGGAACGAGCAGGGTCCTGAGTGGGTCCTGTTCAGGACCAAGCACCTGCAGCTCTGCTGTGGTTAGGCTTCTGCAGCATTTTAACGGATTTGCTTCTCTGGATCAGACACCTAATTACCTGAAATGCTTCCTGGCACCCACTCCTCAACTTATTTGTTCTGTCAATTGAAACAGGAAACTTACTGTCTCAAAGTAGCAGGCATAGTTTTTATTTATTTTTTTAATTATTATTTCCTCTGTGTCAGCAGCTCTTGTCTTCCCTCTCTCCCTGTGGCAAGCTGAGTTAGCAGGGAGGAAGCTCCCTTGTGGGCCTGTCCTGACTAGCAGCAAAGGTGGGCCACTGCTTCCCAGGGCTAAGGGTCACTTGCTGTAAGACGAATGGCTGACACTGTCATCTTGATGGTGTGTTCATGTGGCACTGAAGGCCGGCTGGAGCAAGGAGAGCATTGCATTCAGAAGTGCTCGGTGTGGGACTGAGCTTTGGCAATGACTGGTCTTGGGGTGGAATTCACTGAAATGAAGCCAATCTGACCTGGAGATCATCAGGCAAATCTTGGTCAGGAGCAGTCCTTGGTAAGCATCCATCTGGGTGCATACCTGGACGCTGTCTCTGAATTACTTCCCATCTCTGACATCCTCTGAGGCCTAGCAAATGAATCAGATGTGTTTGTCTTTCCTGGCTGCCTGCAGTGTGATATCCTCCGCTGCACCGCACCTGACCAAGGCTGGCCAAGCCACAATTTACACCAGTGTAAAACAGGACCTTTTCTGCGCAGGGGATAGCATGAGGTTAATCTGAATTACATAAATGCGCTGCTATAAAGTGGATTGGTGAAACTACATTAAGCCCTTTTGTGGGCACAATTCCAGGCTGAAGGAAGCGAAGTCAACTACAGGCCACTCAAGTTCTGAAAAGGAATGTGTGAGTGGGGTGCGATGCCCATTAGCAAATCCCCTTGAAACACCAAATTGAGTTTAACTTTCTTGAGTGTCCTTGCATATCCTACTGCTGTTGTAACAAGCTAAATTTTCTCCTAGAAAAAGCCGTAGAGCAAATATGAGCAAGTCCCATCTTAGTGGCCTTGGAAACACATCAGGACAATTTTAGCCTAGTAATAAAGTTGCTCTCTGTGTGTTGCTCAAACTGCTCTTGTAGTGGCTGTGTGAATCCTTCTGTGTTATCTATTCCCCATGTGCACATGCTGCATCTCCTCAGCCTCTGTTGCTCAAGGAATTGCAAATAAAATGCCTCTTTTGGCTCCTGCTGCCTTTGTACCAATCTCACCTTGGCTCGTGCTGCAGTGCACTCGGGCTTGTACAGCCTTTTCCGCTTGCCCTTAGGGCTTTTCACTGCACCAGTTGCAGCCTAAATTGTCCCCCTGGGACGTCTCTTGGCTCGTGCTCAAGCCCCTCTTGGGCTGCGGATGGAAGATGCACAAAACAACCTCTGGGTTCCCAGTGGGAGCAAACGGCCCCAGCTTGCGGCAGGTGGGAGTCAGCAGGCTTCCTCCTGCCAGGTAGAAAATCAGGGACAACTCGATCAACTGTACTTTTGGAGCATGTGACCAGGAGAATTAGGACGCAGAAGTTGCTACTTTCGTTTCTCTGTTAGTGCCTCTGGGTGGACAAACCAGGCTTTGGGTCCCTTTAGTGCTTCACAGGGGGCAGGGGCTCGGGGCAGGGGGGGGCAATGGGTCCTGCTGTTCCCTCCCCTGGGGCAGTGCTGGCAGGGAGAGCTGAGCAGGGCCTGCCCTGCTGGCAGGGGACAGCAGGTGGCAGCAAGAAATTCAGGTCCTTTTGCTCTGAGTTCAGCACCCCGGACCGTGCATGTTGACTTCTCCCTGGCGCTTCACCTGGGGGGCAGGAGTCTGCAGGCCAAGGCTGGCTGCTGAATTGGGGACAGTGAAATCTTACACAAACTCTGTCTTAAGGAGATTTTACACTGCTTTTGGTTTGTGCTTGTAGGCTGTTTGAGGTCATGGGATGCTATCCTGCAGCATCTGCACCGTATCACCAGCAGGGATGTACAAAGCTAGACGTGCAAAGGACTCACAGGTCCTTGAGTTTGGACTCTCTTATTCACCAGGACGGCCGCTCCAGCTTGTGCAGGGTAATTTGCTGAGACATCTGTGAGTGAGGAGGGAGACTGTGTAGAGTGTGCCAAGGGCAGCAAGCACATATGTTGCTGAACACAGCTATGCTTTGGAGAGGGCAGTGTGTAAGGTTGTTTCTGCAGAAACCCATCCTTGCCTTGGGAATCCTCTCTGGGTTACCTAGAAATGTCCAAGTTGGAAAACTTGATGTCTGAATCTCTTCTGCAGTCTTACCAGCTCTGGGGTGTGAGCTAAGACATCTCTGCAACCACTCTCCAAGACCAGCATTGCAAAAGAGCTCCACTGGATAACCCAGAAACCTGGATTTGATTCTACTTGTGTAAGCAATTTAATCTATCAGGCAAGGGAGGATATTTCATCCCTCTTCCTTGAGGGAGCCGATGTGCTTCCAAACATGCGCAAATGCCCTTGGTACTTCAATAATAATGGATAAATGGCAGCCTGGCTTAGGAAGAACAGATCTCGCAAGAAAAATGTGATTGCTTCCACTGGGGACAGAATGGAAAAGGATCCAACAACCAAAGGCATGAGCAGTGCCTACAATGGCCTGGGACCTCTGAGGAGTATTTGTTAAATAAACGCAAAGTGGTGCAGTGAGAGGTGTGAGAAAACTGGCTGTCACCGTGGCACAGGCGGAGCCCAGAAGAGATCAGGGTCCCCCGTGGGGCAAGACATCTGCCTGAAAGGACTCACCAAAGGGATGCAGGGAGCCTGCAGGTTTACCTGGAGGGGGTGGGACTGGGTCCCATTCCCTTTCCTCCTGGTTTTCCTCCAGGCTCTGCCTGTCCCACTTACCACAGCAGGGGCACCTGGGAGATAATGGCAGAGGTGGAGTTGTGTCTGCCTCCCTGGCTCCTGCCTTGGCTGTCGGATTGTCGCTCCCAAGCCATGCCCCGTGGGCTTTGTCTGGAGCTCACCCCCACGCAGGGAGCAGCAAGCCCTGCCTGCCTACCCGATGAGCGCTCTGGTGGCTTTTTTCAAGGGAGAAGGAGGCCTGTATCGTAATGATGGGCTGCAGAAGGAATACATGGGTGAGGGAGAAGCATTAACTGGTGGAGACTGCCTTGGGCCGGAGCAGGAGCCTGGCAAAGGCTTGGTCCCACCAGCCGTGTGCTGCCAAGCTCTGGCTGTTGTCTGGATTCCCTACTGTTATCTTCATTCCTGGCAAAGAACGTGGCCAGCTTCAAACTTGGAGCCAGATCGCTTGTACCCAAAAGGAAACAGTTGTTTTGATACCAAATAAACCACGTTGGTTATTTTGGGGAAACTTCTACCTTCTTTTTCTTTTCCATCCTCATTACATGTAACAAAAATTGGCTTTAAACAGGGTTTCAGAACAGGAATGGTGCATCAGTCTTATAGCAGCTGTGTAGTGTAGTGAATAATTGAGCCCCTTGGAAAGCTGTTCCTTTGCCCTCTCTCCTTGGCTTTAGCCGGGGCTTGCTTCTCCTCTGCTTTCCTTCTGGATTTGCTCTTTTTTGGTTTTACTTTTGTCTGTGCTCCCTTCTTTAAGGCCAGGGCACGTGTTTTCCAAGGGTCAGCCCAGAGCAAGAGGTCACAGTCTTTATGGTGTTTAAAGGCCGTGGACTTTGTAACTCTCAGGGGATAAGAAGAACCAACCTCGGTTTGGCATTTCTAGCAACCCTCTGCCTCCAGGCCGTGAGAGCCCCTCACTCTGTGTCTCTTGCACAAGCTGCCCAAGCACTCCGGGGCTGCTCGCTGGGGACAGGAGTAAACTGAGAGTGCAGGGCAGCTGCCAGCATCCCCACTCCCCAGGCAGTTGTGCCAGGCAGCGAACACCGTGACATTTGTCCTGCTGGCCTGGGTGAGACGTGGGGCCTAGGGTCTCAACCTTTTCTGTGCCAGGACACTTCCAATACTTGTGACCCGGTGAACACCCCCTGCCGTGCAACGTGGCAGGTTGTCCTTAAGGGTTAAAGCGTTGCTGGATCAGTGTGATCAGATGGCAAAAGCAACTGTGAGCTCCTGCCCTTTGAGCAGGGTAGAAACTCCTGCTCACAGACAGCCAGAGGAGCAGCCTGGTAAACACAGCCATGTGAACATGCGATAAGGCAGCACTTGTACCTGGACACGCTCCTTGGGCAAACCCTTTGCCCAGAGCTGTTAAATACCCTGCTGTACAGTGAGCGTGCTGTGATCCCTAACCCCCAGCCTCCTGCGCTTGCAGCGTGACCCCAAGCTGCCTCCCTTGGGGCTTTGCTGCCAGCTCTGGTTTGCTATGGAGGCAAAGTGCAAAGGCATCTCTTGCATCACACCGGAGAGGGTGATGGCCAGGCAGGGGCTGTCCCTGCCAGCAGGAGCACTGCAGGCCCCAGGAGCATGATCGGGTGCTGCGGCACTGGCTCACTCCCTCGCAGCGAAACCAGGCATAGCCACAGCAGCTTCAGCCACAGTGAGCGCGTTCCTGTAGCATTCCTGCATTCAAACTGTGTCCTCGCTTAGCTTGGCTCTTTCAGAAGCTGATCCGAGCCAGAGACCTTGCTGCCCAGCTGGAGCAGAGCTCTCGCACCCTAGGAAAGCTGAGCAGCCCCTAGCCCACCCGCCAGCAGCAGCACACCAGGATACAGCCCAAGCCAGGCATGCACACGAGGCTTTTAAGATCCAAGGACCAGCTCCAAAGCAATTCCCCATTGCCTGTAAGTGAAGCAGACTCGCTTTGCAAAAATCAAAATATTCCTATTAAGCCAAAGCTGCTTCCTCCAGCTGAGATTTGACTTGCCCGAGGGGAGGGCAGTTTGCCTTTGAAACAGCCAAAATGTTTTCTACATTAAAGGTCCAGGTCACCTCTCAGTGAAAGTACTGACAGCTTGTGCCACCTATTTATAAGGCAGCTTGGGAACGAATTGTTTATGTAAGCTATTAAAAATACATTCATTCATCCTTTTATTCTTTTCTCCCCTGCCAAAGAAATTGGTAAGACATGGTTTCAGGTGAGCTCTGATAGCTGGTTGCTGAGGTGCAGAGGAGTCAGACGCGGTGGCAGCTCACAGACTCAGCATCCCTCTGTGCTGCTGGCTGGGCATGGCAGAAGCATCCCTGTACCTCGCTGTGTCTCATCTCCCAGCATTGGCACACGCGGACCTCAGGCTCAGTAATGCAGCACCCTGCTCCTCAGAGAGCATCACACCTCTGGTTAATGGTTAGACTTAATTACATTGCAGCAGCTGGCTCCCCAGCCCAGCTGTGGAAACAGTCACGGATTTTAAATATTGGATTTTCTGATCTTGCCCTTTGAGCCTCTTTTTGCTGTGGCTGTTGGTAAACTGTGTGCTCCTGAGCTCAGGCTGCTGCAAAATGCTCTATGGACTGTTGCATCGCTGAGCAGGTAAATCTTTTTGTTGTGCAAGAGCAGTGTTTGATGTAAGTTGGCATGTATGGCTGAAGGCAGGAGGCTGATTTCAGCTCAGTTTGGTGTAGAATTGCCACCCAATTTATCATGGACTCATAAAAGTGCTGGTGGGAAGGGGCCTGTGGTGGTCTCTGATCCAGCCAACCCTTGGAGCAGGACTGTTGCCAACGCTGGGTCAGAGCAGCTGGGGCTTTGCAGAGCTAAGGCTGAAAAACTCCAAGGATGGAGACCCCTCCTCTCTGGGTACACATCCCAGGGCTGCACCACCCTTCCGGGGAAGGAGTTTTTCATAACACCCTACCTGAACTGGCCAGGCTGCAATCTCTGCCTCTTGCTTCATGTTATATTGTCTTGACCTACTGGAAAGACTTTGGCTCCATCCTCCCTGTGTCTGCCCTCTGAGTCACTGTAGACTTCTGCTAAATTGCCCCAACCTCTTCTCCTTCCCAACTAACCAAGCCACCTGTCTCCACCTCTCCCTGTAGGCAGTGTTTCCTGACCTCAACCAGCCTGGTGGCCCTGCTGAGTCCTCTCCAGCTTCCCAGCAGATCCATGCTCGTCCTGGAGGGGCTGTTCACAGCCACTGAGACCTGCTGAAAGGGGATGCTTAGAGCCGGGCTGTAGTCAAGCTCAGAAACAAGCTCCTTGTTGCATCTGCTCAGATAAGGCTTCAGGAGAACCTGGTTTTGATTGATTTCTGAATGAGATGGGTCTGAACCAGCTGGCAAGTGCTCAGCAATGATAAGCAGGGCCTGTCCGTGCTTGTCTCCTTACAACATTGCAGCGTCTTTCTGACCACTGAGGGCACTGCCCTGAACTGTCTCCTCAGCCACATGAAGGAGCATCTTCCTGTAAGCAATGCAGTTTGGGGACGTCACCAGCACAAGGCTGATGTGCACCAAGCCCCAGACTATGTGGGGTTCTCCAGAGCCGCAGGCACCTCTGCAATGCCTGCTGGGCAGGTCCAAGGGGCTCAGCTGCTCCCAGACCCCAGAGGCAATGTGGCTGGACCCCGGGGGAGCTGTTGGAGCTGGCTTGCCCTGCCCAAGGCCAGCTCACCCATCTTCACCTTGCTGGCACAGCTCATCCTGACATGGAGAGGTGAGTGTAGTGCTTTATTTAGATGGATATGAGAGAGCAGGGAGGCTTTGCAGGGTCAGCCTGGACATTTTGGCAGGGTCTGGGCTCCACACCTCAGCCCTTGGTGGGGCATTAGGCTCCCTTCTCTTTCCTCTCTGTGGGACTGGGATGTGCTGGGCAGCCGTTCCTGCCCAGAGCTACCCGGTCCCCACTGATCCCTCCTCTCTGAAGGATGGCGTCAGATGCCCAAGGCTGCTCCCCCCGAGGTCTGAAAGATTAGACTGGAAGTTTTCTGGGTGGGAGATGTCCCAGGGCTGAGGTCAGGGACAGAAATGTAACGTCTGGCCCGCTCTGTTATACAATCCGCTGTTAAATAATTACTTGGGGTCACTGCGCCTGCCAGGTGGCTGCAGCTGGCAGTGGGGCTGCCTGGAAAACAGGCTGTGGTTTGCAGGACCGCTGTCCCCTGGGCAAGAAGTTACATGCTTTTGGGCAGTCCCACGCTTGCATCCTTCCCAGTCTTGGGGTTCCTTATTGCAAGGTGCTTTTTGGTGATGGAGGCACCAGCCTCGCAAGGGCACAACCTATTTGTAAAGCCAGCAGCCCGATGTTCACAGTGGGGAGGTGGCTTTGGCCACTGTGAGAAAAGGCTGGTGTTTATCTGTGGGATGCTGTGGCTCAACCCATGCCTGTTGCTGGGACACTGGGTCTCTACCGGGTCTGGGCAAGGTGCAGTGGGAGCTGCCCAGACCCGATGGAGACCCGGCATCCATCCAGCACAGCTCTGTGTCCCCCAGCCTTACAGCTGCTCTCTGTGTTTCATAAAGCTGCACTGGAGCAAAAGCTGGGGCTGAGCTGTGGAGCCCCCATGCAGCAGCTACCAGCACGCAGGGGCTGGGCCAGTGCCACAGTCCCCAGGCACTGATTTCAGGTGGTGCTGCCCATCTGGGACTGACACCCATTTTAACAGCACTGTATTAATGATCTCAAAGGTGCTGCAGAACAACGTAGCCGAAACGGGCATGTGGAGGCCATTGGGAAACCTGTGGGAATGGCTAGCGATGATCCATGCTGGCTGCAAATGAGCAGTTGCTTAAGGGAGCTGGATGATTTGTCTTAGGAAATACAGGCCAAGGTCAGGAAAAGAAACCACGCTGGCGGGGAAAGCTCCCAAAAGCTCCCAAAGCAAGGCTGGGAAGCAGACACACTGTGCTAAGAGCCCAAGCCTCGCTGCCCTGGGGTTGCCATCCTCGAGCATGCATTTACAGCTAGGTAGCCTATTTTTACTGGATAATTTCTTCCTAATAAGGGTTTTTGGCTAGTGGCTGTGCTCCCCTGAGGGTGAGGGAGAGCAGTTCAATATGAGCAACAAACTGGTGCAGAGCAGGGTGCGTTCCTGTTGTTTTCAACTCAGAGGGTGGGTGGGAAATAGAAACACTGGGAGATGGCTGGACGGCACTGAGGAAGCTCGAATTATCCCTCGCTTGTGTTTTGCCACCCTGAATGCTGTGCTGGCAGAGCAGGGCATCAGCGTGGCCCCGTGGTGGTGGAGGAAAGATGCTCTGGGCTTCTCAGTTGTGCTCTGCGTCTCCCTGCACAGAGGTCAGGGTACTGCAAGCAGCGGGGCTGTGCTAGGAACTGACCTGGCAGCCAGTGCCAGTGTGGGAGCACCGAGGGCCTGGGATGATGTGAAGCGTCTCATGCACCTGCCAAACGTCCCTCATCCGGAGTTACAGCCACGTGGCAGCCCTGGTGCTCCTCTCCTCCCAAAACACTGCTCGCAAAGCTGGTGGGAGTCGTGAGCCGGGTCCCCTGTGGTCCCTTCTGCTCTATCCCTGAGGCTGCTCCGGGACAGCGGGGACCCCAAGCTGCTCTTGTGCCATCCCCAGAGAGACCTGAATGGGACTGGTGGGGCTGGGGTGGGCCCTGGCTCTGCCAGATCACTTGCACACATGCACAGCTCACCTGCCCTGGACGGCAAGCTGCCCTGCTCTTCCCATGCAGTCAATCGCTCAACCCCCAAATGCTGCAGAGCTGTGGCACTGAGCCTGCTCGCCTGTCCCTGCCGGCAGTCTCTCCGGTGCCTGGCTTCCTGTGATCCAGGGAGGCATTCTAGCTTAATGCAGCTATTTTGTTATTTAATCCTGCTTGATTTTCCTTAACACCTTTCCAAATGTTTTAAGCTATTCTTTGTGGTGCTCATCCACTGTTTAATCTGAGATCAAACGATTGTATCTTAATCCCTGGATCTCAAATAAATTTGCCTTTGGTTTGGGCAGCTAACCCTCCAGCCCTCTGCTACAGCCAGGCTGTGTTTATCCAGGGCAGGCAGAATCAGGAAAGGAATAAAATGCCTTCTCCCTCTCCTTTTCTCGTTATTTCTCTTTCTTGCAAAATAACATTACGTGAGCTGCACAAAACAGGTGATATCCCCCTGATTAATATTTTAAAATCATTTTATATTTTTCCTTGTGATGAGCCACTGGAGCCTTCTTTTGTCAAACTACCTAAATGCGATCAAAGCCAGGGCAATACTGTGCTTTTTGTGGCTGACTGGGTGCACAGAGCAAGCTGACATGGAGCGAGTGTGCAGGACAGCACCTGAATCCATGGCACAGTCTTCCTGGAGGACCCAGACACGCTCTTGATGAGTAGTCCCCAACAGCAACCTGGGACTGTGCTCTTCCCAAAGGACACATGCACTTCGCTTTGGTGGCATTGGAGTGGCCGCCTTTATTTCGATGCACTCACCTGGCCCATGGTGGCACAGCTCGGCAAGGGGAGACCTGTAGTTGCTGAAATTCCCCTGGAGCCAGTGGAGTAGCACAGCCCTCTGTAGCTCCTGAGGGCACGGAGATGAACATGAGGACCCTGTCGACACAAGCCCTGCTGCCTCTCAAGCAAGCCTGGGAGCGGGGCTGGGGCTGGCGGGTACCAGCCCCTGTGAACATGCCTTCCCTATGTTCTGCCTTCCCCACACTCTCCTCTGTCACACAGAGCAGTTTTGGGGCGGGAGAACCTCTGAATCAGACCAGCACATATCCGAAGACAACAGGACGCTGATCTCAGCCCCGTCCTCTGGGTGCTGCTAAAACTTGGCTTCTTGTTTCATTGTGATTGCCCACAGCTATGCTGTGGGCCCCCTGCTCAGATGCACACAAAGAGGCTTGGAGAAAGATTAAATGCCATTTTTCTACAGCGTGTTCTAGATTTTATTGAGAGTAGATTGAACTAATTCAATTCACACATTAATCCAGCCAGATTAAATGGCACGTTCTGCTTTGTGTCCTTAGCTTGGCCCAGAGGCCAGACTGAACCTGGAAACACAGACGGCAGAACTGGTCTGGTCCTTCACGTCTAGACTCAGCTCCAGGCTTTGATTCGATGCCAGAGATGGGATCCAGACAGTTTCATTGGTGTGTTAGGGATCATGCCCCAGATCCAGGCCTGGCTCAGAGCAGAGCGTAGCAGTCATCCTGGCCCTGGAGGGTGCTGCTGCTCCAGGCGCCCTCTCATAAGCCCACAGTGCTGATGGGAGAAGCTCAGGTCCCCATCTGACCTGGGGTTTCCTGTAGGTGCTGCTGTCATTGGGTCTCACGCCCGCTCCTGCTGACAGCTACCATGTCTTTGAGGTACCCGAGTCCTTGGCGAGGCAGCCCGTGCTAGTCCAAAACTTCTCCTGAGCTGGGCAGGGTGGGCTGTGGCTAAATTGCATCCAAACCCGTCCTGGTGGAGCAATGGGCTGATGAAGCCTCATCCAAGAGTGTGTGTGGGACCGTGTTGGAGGAGGTTTGCCTTCCAGGAAAGGACAATAAGAGCTGCAACTCAGCTTTTCTGCTGCTGTAGGAATTCACAGCAGAATCCCTCCTTTAAGCACAACTCATCTCTATGCGGCTAGTCTGGACTTGCATGGGAAGAAACTGTGAAACCCTGGGAATAAACCACCTCCCTCGTTGTGAGAACCTGTAAATCTCACTCAGCAGAGCCAAAGTCATGTAGCTGCAAAGGATGCAAATAAACTGTGCTGTGTAATTAGCACCCCTTGTATGCCAGGGCAATCATAGTCAACCCCACATGCAACCAGGAGCCAGGTCTGCCTGCACAGGGCTCAATGCAAAATACTCTCCCCAGGTGTAACGCTGCACTGCTTCACTCAAATCAGTATCACACAGTGATGCTTTGCCCCATAGAGGAGGAGCTGGCTTGCGATATGAAAGATCAGTTAAGCTGCAAGGACAAATATTCTCTTCTAAAAGCTACAGCCAGTGCTGATAGGAGTGTTTCCTAGCAAACACCTGCAGCACACTAAGCAATCAGTCTTATTTTATTACGTTAAAGAATAAAATGTCTACACAGCATTTTTCCAAGTGAGACTCTGAATTGACGCTGATGCCTCCTTGATGGTGGAGTACTTTCTCTCATCCCCAAGTGTCTCTGGTAACCTGATCTTTGCATGCTGCACCATGCAGAAAAAGCACTAGTAGTGTGGACTGAAGCACGGTATCACCGATTGCGTAGGCACCGCTGGGGACTCCGCCTTCCTTGAGCCAAGTGCCTCGCCATTTGTACCAGCAAAGCAGACACAGCTCTGTGCCTTGGAGGGAGGCTGTAGAGGTTCAGTGGCTGGTGTGATTATCTCTGCAAGACATTTGATGGGCATCACAGTGACAGCTGGAACAATTCCTCTTTTTCTAGGACAAGAGGTTTGGGTGCTAGAGTCTGGGGGTGTGGAAAAGTTCTTTCTCTGTGGTGGCCTTGATGGCCTAAGGAGCCATCAGGAAATGCCACCAAGGGGACCCAAACCCCAGAGGTGCTTAGAGATGCCCAGGTCAGGTGACAAAAAGCAGTTTAAAGCCTGTGTGGAAATGCATTTCACCATACTGGCATTTAATGTGTGCATGCATACACCCCAGTAGCAGAGCTGGTATCATTTTTAGAGAGGGAGGTCAGAAATCACCTCAGGCAGGCAGTAGGTAGGCAGACGTCCTCTGGGTGAGGCTGGAGGTAGCGTGCTGGCTGTAGACAGAGCCATCTCTGCAGGGGGGCAGCCCTGGGGTTTGCAGGTGTGTTAGTACTCTAAGCAGCACCGCAGCCTCCACAGGAGTCAGTATCTAGCCCAGGCTTTAACAGCAGCCTCATCTTGTTGTGTTCTTGCATAACAGTGAGATAGAAATCACACTGTGTTTATACAGACCCAAATGATAGGAGTCCGTTTGAGCAAACGTTTGCACATGAAAGCTTCAGCTGGCTACAGAGCTTCATTTCCAGGAGCAGAAAAAAACCCACTTGGCCATTTAATCCTTTGAAGACTTCAATCACCCTGATAAGGGAAGACAGGGCAGGATGGAGGAGAAGGCTCCCATTTGCACCTGCGAGACTGCCACCTCCACGGGCAGGCTGCATACCACCACCCCAGAGAGCCCCCCTAACACATACCGTGCAGGCAAGTGCGGCTCCAGAGTCTGCCCACTGCCCTTCCCCCGGCTGTGCCACAGCCCCTGGATTTAAACCCTCAGTCCTGAGGAGATTGTGCAATAGCTTCTTCAGGCTGAGAAGGGATTATGCCGGTTTCAAAGGTATTTGGCACTTGGGCTGCACTGGGAGAGCCCAGTAAACGAGCCCAACCCCTCTGCGAAAGCACCTGCAGGCGATTCCTGCAGCTGGTGCCTAGCAACATGCTCTGAGCTGCTCTGACAACAGCTAAAATTCAACGTTATTTCATCCTTCCTCCCCAGAGGAGCAGCTCTTGAGTCATCACCAGGGGAGAATGGGATGTGTCTCCCACTTGGCTTGCTATAAATGAGTGGTATGCAAGGGGCTGCTCTCTGTCTCTTGAGCGTGTGTGCTGCTGCCAGCTAAAAAGGCATCTCCTCTTAGCATGTGGGACAGCTTCAGTTTCACGAGATTTGGTAAATTGTTTTTTTTCCCCTCCTTCCCAACTTGCTTTCTGCTCCCAACAGCCTCTTTGCTTCCTTGGAGCTCTCTGCAGGGAAGCCTGCAGGAGAACCAGGTTTGGATCCATGCTGTGTCCCACCTTGGCTTTGCTTAGGCAAGCCCCAGGTCATGCAAACACACACAGGTAGCCACAAGCTTGGGGCTGTGCTGGGCACTCTCTAGTGACACATGGCAACTTTCAGGCTACCTGTGTGACAGATGAAGGCACCCCTGAATCTGAGGGAGATGCTCTTAGGGAATGATGAACATCAGAAAAAATGCATAGGAAACCAAGCTTGCCTGTTCATGGGGCTGAGATCCTTGCAGAGGTGGTGAGGCAAACACCAGCCAGCCCGGGCAGGACCAAGCAGCGTGTTTCTGCATGTGGGCAGGGCACAGGGATTGGTCATGGGAAGAGGGAGTCAACGGGAGGATCCAGCTACAGAGAGGGCAGCGCAGCCTCCAATGCCTGCTGGCACTGTGCAGAGGGGAGGAGGGCTCCGGTGGGAAGCTGTGAGTAGATGAAGCCCACGAGTAGCAGGGCTGTGGTGCCGCAGCCTGGGCGCTTCTCAGAGAAAAGTGAGACAAGGTGCCTCGCAGGGCTTTTCCAGGCTCTGGGAGGGCACATGTTTGCCTCTGGGAGCACGTCTAAGATCCAGGCAGATTTCCCACTGGGAGACTGTTAGGAAATCTCAGGCTTGCCTGAGTGACGCAGCTCCTTTGGTGGTGTCTGGTGGGAGGGCAGCTGACCACCGTCTGCCCTGGCTGTTCCCAGTGCTAGCGCTGGTTCACCACTGCAGGGGCCCCTCCTCGTCTCCCCATTCGTCTCCCTCAGGAAGCCCTGGCTGGCCCTAGGGACTGCAGCCAAGGAGTCGGAAGCGCCTTGTTGCTGCAGACAGCGGGGGCTGCTAGAAGAACTGCCTTTACCTCACGGCTGTCTGTCCTCAGCTCCTGGCTGCCTGCAGCGCTGCGTAGCCTGGAGGGAAGACTGAGACTCACCTTGTCACTAGTTTGGACTCTACAGCCTGAAGCAGATGAGGAAAGACATCGGTAAGTGCGGTACCGCCAACAGAGACCTCTCCAGCGCATCCCAGAACCCTCAGCCCTTCAGGATGGGAGATTGCTCTGTTCCCCAGCCCAGGAGTGGTGTTCAGCATGCTTCAGGTGGGTGTTTGGCTTATGGATTTGTCATTGTGCGGGTCACCTTAAACAAACCCAGCAGCATTGCACAGGTTAGCTGACAGGGATAAAGAAGCATTTTATACAGAAAGGCATAAAGAACCTGAGTCTGATCTGGCCTTTTCTAGTGTCCAGTGGGTGCCTCTGCCTGCATGGCGCAGGAACTGCCCTGTCCCCTGCCGTGCCATGCTGTCTGAAGGCCAGGAGACATAGCGGTGGATCCGTTTCCCTGCCAGCTGCGGGACGGGACAGCTTTCCCAGCAGAGTGGCTGAGCAGCCCCTGCCTTGGGCACTGATGACACTGGCTGTGTTGACCGTCCCAAAGTGGGTTTGGGACAAGCTTGGGACAGCAGAGTTTTTTAAACCAGCATGGCCAAATCCCGGAGAAGATGCTGTATGTAGTGCATAACTGTGCCTTTGCTGGCTGAGGGGACTACTGGCCCGAGCTGCACTTGCGGGTTAGACGTGTCCTCCTGCTCTGGCGGTCCCTTCCCACCACAGCCTGCCAGTGGTTTGCGCAGTTGCTCCCAAGCTCCTTTCAGGCCAAATCCACGGCTAGCTTAAGTGGTTTCAGTGCTAGCTCCTTGCATAGCCTGGCTCAGAGGAAAGTGGCACGCAGCTGGGTGTGTGGTGGACATGGGGACCTTTGCAGCCAGGAGATGACATGTTGATAGCAAAATCCTCAGCTCAGAAAACATCTCCTTCCTTCCTGCAAACATAAAAGGACAGAAGTAAGGTTGAACTTTCTGACCTCTCAGTTCTTGACTTCTGTTCTCACATTACAGCAGCAGCAAATCCTGTTGCATGGAGCAGAAATCTATCTGTCTGTGTACGCACTATTTCAAACTCTTCTCCACGTAAACTGTTCCAGACTTGATCAGAAACAAGGCTGTTTACTAACAACAGAACTGGGAAACTTCTGTAGTATTGTGTTTTTTTCCCCCAGTTTTTTAGTTTTCATATTGAGCTGCTGAAGCTTAAGTCTGTCAGCTAACAGTGTTTCTAGTTTTCAGTGTGTTTTACTTCAAGGTATTTCCCTTTGCCTGATTTCCTGTGTATCTCTGAAATACCTCTGTATGTAGAGTGTGCTCTGCCTTCTTTCTGATGTCAAGAAAGGTTTTCCTCTCGACTTGGGATGAGGTTAGAAGGACAGGCAATGGCACACTCATTTTCCCAAATAAGCAGAGGGTATTAAACAGCAAAAGGCCAATGGCAACGTTTTTTTTCTAGCGTTCGTACCAACACTTCTATTCAAAGGGGTTGAATCCTGCTTCCATTTATGCTGATGCAAATCTAGAATAATAAAGTTCTTGACAGTTTTATAGCATTGCATATTTTATTATTACAAATGGCATAACTAGAATTGAATATATATTAGTTTGATCATTGTATCCTGTAGTTCTCACTTGCTGTGATTACAGCATCTTTTAGACATTTTAATGTCTCTTTAATGTGTTTTAGGCATTAACTCTCTGAGGCAAGGACTGCCACTGTAAGCACAGCACCAAGTGTAATGGACCCCAACATTAGGAAGACCCTTACGTGCTACCTCAGTAGTAAAGGACCTAAAGCGGGGTTGGAGAAGGTTTGGAAGGCACTTCCAGTGCGATGACAGCTCATTGGCTTTTGCTTTGAAGATCTCTTCTGAGCTTTCCCTCCACCTCTGTTCAGGCAGAACCAAACTCTGCTTGTTTTTCAGATTGCTGTCACTCAAAAGTTGCATCTCCAGGACCAAATAAGTTAGCATAGCTCCAGACTTTGAGAAAAATGGTTTCTACAGAGAACATTGCCACGGCGAGGTGGGTTTTTGCAAAGCTATTGCCCACTTCACATGCTGATTTATCAGACAAATGTGTTGTCCTAACAAGTGACAAGGTCACACCGACCAATTTGATTGTGAAGGTTTACATGACCTTTAGCAATAGGAAACCTCACAGACCTAGAACCTTTGTGCAGTAAAGGTAGCTAGCTTTAACAGTTGGCCTTTTAGAAGGACGCAGTAAGGTCAGTTTGGGTTTAGAGGAACAAGACTCTTACAGAACCCAGAAACAGCAGGAATGTTCGGTCCCTTGGGAACTTGTGTGGCCTGTTCTGATTCAGAGCTGTCCTTTTGTGTGTTTCCAGCCCAAATGCAGCAGCAGTGCCACAGCGAGCGAGCACTCAAGAGCGAGAAGCTGGTGTTACTGCCAGAAATGCAGAGTCCTTGGGTTGCTTTCCTGGCTGTCCCTGTGGCTCAAGAGAGGTGGAAAAGGAAAGTGGGGGCCCAGTGGGGTGACAGCACAGCGCAGGTACAGGCAGGTGCCATCAGGTAGCCTTTGGGGATGGGTCTGGCGGCTGGGTGTTTTCTACCTGAGCGAGCTGCTGTGCTGGGAGCAGCAGGCCGAGGAAGAGTGAGGAACCCAGGACGCTCACCCTGAGGTGTTCTGTACGGCCTTGGGGCCTCCTCACCCGCCGCGCCATCCTCGTCCCTTTGCCCCCAACACCCTGCTGCTCTCCAAGCCCCTCGAGGCCCCTCTCACCCAGGGCGCTGGAGCCCCGCATGCCCCACGCCATTTCAACGGCGGGGCGCAGGGCCGTGAGGGGGGCACCCCGCCCCTCAGCCTGGGGGCCGGGCCGGGGGGGCGGGCGGGGAGGTGCGTGTCGCTCCCGCCGCAGCGAGAGGCCCCCCCCCGGCCGCGTGGGACTTCGCCCCGCCGCTCAGGCGAAGGGGAGGCTTCCTCCCGGTGCAGGCGGGGCCTCCCCCTCCTCTCCCCGCCGCCCCGGGGCCGGTACCGGTACCGCCACCGCTGTGGGGGGCGGCGCGGCAGGCGCGGGCCACGAGTGACGGCGCATGCGCCGCTCCCGGGGCGGGAGGGGGGCGGCAGGGCGCGGGCTGCGCGTGCGCAGCCCCTCCCCGGGCGGGCGGCCGGGGGCGCTAGGACCCGCCCTGCCCGCGCGCCGCCGCCGGCGGGCGATAAAGGTCTCGCGGCGGAGCTCTGACGTCACGGCGAGTTAATTTTAAACCCGGACAAGATGGCGGCAAGGGACGCGGCGCGGCGCGCGGGTCCGGCCCGCCAACGGCCCGACCCGGCAGGTAACGCGACCCCCCGGGCGGGGCGGCGGCGGCGGCCGCGGGGTGGCGGTGGGCGGCGGCCGCGGGGCCGCCCGCGGGAGGCGCGGGGCCGGGCTGCAGGGCCGGGCGGCGGGACCTGTTCGGCGGGCGGCGCCGGGGGAGGCCCCGGTGTCTCCCCCCTCCTCAAAATGGCGGGGGCGGCCGCCAGCCCCGGCGCCTGCCCTCGAGGGGCGGCGGGGGACCCGGCGCGGCGGCCCCTCCGCCCGGCCCGCCGCTCGCTGCCGAGCGGGGTCACACCGCTCTCCCCGCGCGGCCAGGGCCTCCCGCCGTGCGGCTGGCGGCCCGTACCGGAGCAGGGGCGGCCGGGAGCGCGGCCCGGCGGCCGGTGACCTTATTCCCCGCTGCGGCGTGGCCGGGCCGCCCGCCCGTGTGTACATCACGTGAGGAGCGGGGGGTGCGGGCCGGAATGCGGCTGGAGCCGCCCGGCGGGGCCCCCGCCTGGCAGCCTCCCGCGGCCGGGGCGAGGCAGCCCGGAGGGCGCCTGTTTCCTCGGAGCCACGTCCGCCGGCGGCGGGAGGAGCACCGGACGGCTCGGGGAAGGAGGCGGCTGATCCACGTTGGCCCGTCCCCCATACGGACCCGGTGCGCTCCACCGTCAGCGCTGCTTTAGCTTGTAATATATCCTCTGGTGGTGATGGGACATGTCTCTGGCTTGGTGTTTAGCCTGGGATGTGCTGGAGTCTGCGCAGTATGTTTTATTTTTATTACGGTTATTTCTCAAGAAGAGCTTAAAAGCTGAGATCTTTTAACCCTCTCTCCTCCATGCTCCGTGTGAGGACTGTACTGACTCGAACGCTAAGTTGAGTCGCGTGAGGTTTTTAGCACTGCACTAGAACGCTGAACTATTTTAGCATCTTTGTTGTATAACTCTCACTTAATTTGGAATCAGAACGATTGGAGTGGGCACGATTAAACAAAATCTAGCAGATGCCGTGTGCCACTATTGGTTTCAATTGCTTCATTTGCAAGCTAACTAGAGACTGGGAAATCTAACCGCGCTATAAACTGACAGGTGTGGAGTGGCTACTCTACTGACTTTTTTTTTTTATAGGGAGGAAGAGGCAACGCTTCTGAGCATGTGGAAATGTTTGATTGTGTTTGGCAGCATTGCGATTTTAATAATTTAAAAGAGTCCAGAGATTGAAATTGAGAATATGATACTGTTTTACTGCTTAGGTACTGGTTTCTTCCCTGCCCCCCAGCACTGCTGAATTTTCTTTGATGGTTCTCTGTATTTTCACCACTATGTAGTTTAATAATCTCAAAGCGTTAGATCATTGCATAACTTTATCAGGGTCATAAAAGTGCCAGCACACCTGTAATAAATGGCCTTCAAGGTAGCTGTGTCATCACTAGTGGTGGAAACATGTGCCATGTCACTGTTAAGTTGCCTGTGTACTTCAGGCATGGAACAACTTAATTGATAGGGTCTGCATGTACAGCTATGGATGATCCGTGCCTGCCTGCCGAAGAGCTTTCTGTGCAATGAAATAAAGCGGAGTGGTACATTGGAATAGTTACAAGAAGAGAAATGTAAGAGAGGCCTATAACTGCTCCTGTACCATTACTAAGTGTTGCTTAACAGCTGTTTTGTTCTAGCTTACCCTAAAGTCGCTAATGATGTTTCAGCTCCTCCTCAAATAATAGCCATAGCTGTGGTGTTTCAACTAGAATTCTTTTGAAAGCAGGGAGTGGGGTTGAGGAAGGCTGTATTCTGTTCACCTGCCTGCAACTTAAAGACATTTCTGAAGTAGTTCTAGCACAGAACAGTTTTACTTGAACTATCATAAAAACGTTGCTTTAAATACAACAGTGTCTCCTAGTTTAGGAGGCCAAGCAGCTCTTGTTTGTGTTGGATGGACAGCAATGCTTGAGCCAAGTCTTGCAGGAGTGCTGATACTTCTTAGGTACCTTGTGCCAACTGCAGTCCCTGTGTTTTGGTTAAATATCAGTGATTAATGTTTGCCTACTGACTATACTAATAAAGTACCACTGACTGGAGCAAGATACTATGATAGATGAGGGATCGTTTTCTCATCCTAATAAGAACAGGGACGCTATCTCAAGCTGGCTAGACTGGGTAAGAGCGGGTCCGTTGGAGGGGAGGAGGGCTGGGGATTTTCCTCTGATGTAATAGAAAAGCACTTATCTCCTGATGGCAGTATGACATCCTCTCTGACTTTTTTTGCCCAACTGCAAAAACAAATGTAATAAGCAGACGGAAATGCAGGTAAATTAAATTCTGTGGCGTTCTTGTTTTGGTAGTGAACCGCGGTGCTGTTAGTCTCCAGCGCAAGCTGGATCTCAGGTTTTGCTTCAGCACTATGATAAAACTAGTTTTAACTTTGTGCCTGTTGTTAGTAGACTATTGTACATCTTAGCACAGTCTGTAAAACTTTCTAACTGTTCCAAGGACATTCATAAGGAAAACTGCCAAGTTTCACTTAAATCTAACTTTTCTATGTAAGGTGAAGTTTGAAGTTGCTTTCGTTACTGCACTGCAGTCATGAACAGGCCCTGTCCTGGGGATGATTTTTGATATCTGGCATGGCAGTCTTTGAATGGGAAGTTTTGAACTTTAAAATCAGACTGAACTGTTTCCTTGTTTTTACTGTTGCCTGCTGTGCCTACAATGTGATCTGCAAGCTGCCGGTTTGAGTGCAGTTTTCCAACTGTTTGCTAAATCCTGTGTTAACTTCTCAAACGTACTATACCAATCATTAGTATTTTTTTAAGGTTTTGTCTTTAATCTCAAATACAAGGTGAACAAGGCACAAAAATAGTTTCTGAGCTTCAGCATAGGCAGGCCTGCTGTATTTGTCATTTGTAAACAACAGGAAGTTTTCAGAAGTACTTGTATACATTGGTTCTTAAGCCTTTGCTCTTATTGGAGAGTGACTGGGTCTCTTTCTCAAAACACTTTCAGCAAACTGCACTTCTTGAGATGTCCTGGTGGAAAGATGGAAGTAGCTTTCCTTGTTTTTGGAAGGTTGTTCTTGATGTGAAGAATATTGTCTTATCTATAGCTGATTTTGAGGTCATAGTGCTGTGTAGGGAGTTGATTTACATTAATACATTTGTGGCGTTGGAATTTGTATCTGAAACAGATACAAACGGATGAGCAAGCTTGAAATATACGTGAAAACATCGCTCAGATTGATGTCTGCTGTTTCAGTTAGCTGCAAAGAAATGACTGATATGAAAGGAGTGATGTCTATTAGGACAAGGATTATAATCAAGTAATTTCTAGCAGCAAATTAATACATAATAGGGACTAATGTTCTGAGAGCATTGGTAGCTAACTTGTCTGACCTTTAACTTTATTTCTGAAATGTATTAATTTATTTTGTGTAGTGTTCATTTCCAGGAAAGCAAGATTTTTATGTGCTTGCGAAGCATGCTTTTTGAAACACATTCAATATAAAAGTTGGAGGAACTCAGAAGGCATTTAAATTCGGAAGTTGATCCTCTGCCCACTTAAGAAACCTGGAATGAAATCTGAGGGATTTGAAGATGTCTTTCCTCCCTCACTGTTAATTCTTATTTGACTTGAACTTATCTCCTAAGACTTGAAGGTATTGCCCATTGTATTCTGTAGCTGTACAAACGAGTTACTGGGAGATGATTGAGGGTATAAATGAATGCTAGGCAAGTAACTACCTGTTGGTGTTTAACTGGAGTGCTCACTCTGCAGGAAAGCAAGGAGCTTACCGTCCCCCTTTGCGTTTGGGAGGGAGTGTACGTATGCCATTATAGTGCCATAGCTGGTAAATTCACTTAATGAATTACCTCCATAGCAGGTTGTTCATGCATGTACATATCCTGAAGCTATCTAGTTAGTTTGCCTGGAGTCTACCACTGAGAATTCCAGCTGCTCCATGGGGACGTTGCTCCTTGAGGTAACAAGGCTAGTTTGTATCTCATTCTAGTGTGAGAATAGTAGATCTTTGTGCTCAGTATGATCTGTGAAGCTAAATAAGTCTCTTTGCCCTTTCCCATTAAATAAACAGAAAAAAAAGCTGTACTAATTTTATAATGGTTAGTAGCTGGCTCCTCTTTAAGGCTGGAAGAACTTAAAGCAGAATGTTTGACACCAAAGATGGCATTATTGAGCCATATAACATCCAAGGCAGTCTGACAAAAGTTAACTGAGTGAACACAGGTAAGCTGGGTATTGGAATTCTTGTTTGATGCCAGCTTGATGAACTCATGAGCAGGGCTAATATGAAATCAAATATAATGTGAAAGAGAAGTCCATTTGGGCCTCTGCAGAAATGATTTATGAAAGACCAGCTTCTTTTAAAAGAATCGTCATGCTCTTCTGTATTCTGGAGGAATAGATAAGAGAACTATCACAGCTGTAAGACTGCACAAAGTGCCTTTTGGGAAAGAACTCGGCTTACAGCTCCGTTACTGGGCCTTTGTTTACAGCTTGTGTACAGTATGAGGGATATTCTGATATACTTTTGCTAGGAGGGGAGATGTCTCCTCTAATATTTTTTTTTCTTGTGCTAGATGTATTTCCAGCTTTATTTTCAGTGCAGACAATGAGCAAATGACTGATTGCATTTTCAGCCCTACATACCAGTGATTTCTGCATGGAAAAGTGGGGTTTGTGTGCTGCTGCAAGTCTTGGCGGGTTTCTCTTAAAAGATGGGAATAGAAGCCAAAACCTGGAAGGCAGCAGAGTTGGAGACTTGAACTAATCAAATGTTGTACAGATTACAGACATGGAGTGTAGAATGTAATTTCCAGTAAATTGATATTGAGAGTAGAAGTTAATTTGCTCTTACGCAGTTGTTGCTCAAGTGAGATCAGAATCAGGTTCCAGTCTGTAGTTAGTGTCAAATGATAATACATTCTTTTCACCATCGCCTTAGAGATAGTCATGTTGAATTTATAAGTTTTTATTGGTCTCAGTAAAATATTTGAAGTGTCTTTTGAGCAATGTGTTGTATAATGATTCCAGGACAACAAGGCTTTTTTTTTTTTTAAACTTTGATTGAAAATTATAGAAACCTGTTGGAGAATGTGTAGACTGCTTGTACTGATGTGTTAGAACTACTTGTATGTTGTGTGTACTTGGAAAAGTTGTTCTCACCTCTTATCTTCTCGAACAGGGTGGTACTGCTGAGTGGAAGAATAAGTGCAGTTATTTTAACTGTCTCTGTAAGCCCAATCCTATGATACTACTGCCTGCAAACTTGCATGCTATGTCTTATTCCCCTCCCCTCTTCAACCCTCTCTGCATTTTCAGCTCCTTAGGTAAATGTAAGAAAGGGTTTTCTGGCTTTTACTTGTGGCTCTTCATTTATCTTGGTCTGTGTAGTGTGATCTACTCAGGGAACCTTAAACAATTGGGAAAGGAAAGGTACCATCTCTCGATCCTCTGCCTAATATGGACATCATCACAGTACTGATTTCAGGGGAGGATCAGTCACTTGAAGTACATGAACTGCTAGGCATGGAGGCAGAAGCTTGGCTTCCTTTATTGTATTTCTTAGACATAGAATAGTAGTGAAAATGACTGCTGTAGAAAATCAGGTTAAGGTTCTTGATGTAACCAAATCACTTTCTTAAAACAAGAAGTCATCTTGCTTTTAAGAGAAATAATTTCTTAAGTGCTTCATAATTCTGAACTAATACTAAGGAATTGTTCTTGTTAATAACAGCAGCGTGATTCTGAACATGGCCTTAAAGCTGCCCTCAAGGCAGTTATCACTTATCTTCCAAGCAACAACATCTTAGGCATGTCACGGGGATAAGGGAGGGAGTGCAGTACAAAATACTTAAAAGGAAATCTTTCGAACTGCTAGTATGTCAGACTTCTTAGTACAGTAATTGTTTGCAAAAGTGCAGTAAGTAATGCTTTTGCGGATTTAGGCACAGAACTGGGGTATTTTCTAGAGCTAATAGTACTGTAGAAATAAGTAGCTACTGAAAACTTACCACATGTTATGCTCTGAGATTTAGAAGGCAAAAAAAAAAAATTTTTTTTCAAAATAAAATAATGGTGGTAGGAGCATTAAGAAATGCAACTTCTGCTATTAAGCTTAATTTTTTCAATGGAAAAATGAACACACTGCCCACTGTGACCATTTAGATAGCAGATGCGATTAAATACTTGTGGAACCTTCAGATGCTACTAGGAATCCTGCTTGTTTGAGAAGACCCTTAAAATGCAATCTGGTGCTTTTAAAGAGGTTGGAAGTTGGCTCGTGATAGACTGAATGTTATTCTTAGAGTCTCAGTCGAAGTACTTTGAGCTGCAGACATATCACTGTTTCATTAATCAAATATCAAACTGAGCTGTTCTGTAGTCTAAACTGTTGTTGACTTCTTATTTGTGTAGTGCATTAGAGCTGACTAGATTAAGCTTTTGTGAGCTTTAAAGAGCAGCACACTGCTATCTATCTCTGTTTGGGTTCGTCTTCTAAACCTAGACTTCTCTCCCCAGTGTTTGTCCTCTCTACACTGTAAGGAAAGATTTCATGGATCCGCAGAAATGAGGACAATAAATATGATCTGCAAAGACTAGACCTAAACTGTTGGTTGGAGGGGGGTGTTAAACATACAGTCTTCAGACAGTTGTATTTCCCTCTTCCTTCTCCACCTGACTGAAAGACATATTAAACCATTTGTAGTCTTAACACATGGTATGGTGTGCTGTCCTGTAGAATAGCAGTTAGATTGGCTAGATATATTCAGACTAGTCCGAGAACTTGACGTAAAGTAGTAACCATCTCCCCTTTTGTGTTTGTTCCTTTCAGGAGGATGGTGTGGCTTGCCTTACGTCTGGGATTACTCTTCTTTTTCCCCTCAATGCTATACTCACCACTAGGCTTGACTGGCTAGCAGCCATTAGCGTACACATAACGGCATTTGCTGTCCCAGGAAAATGATGTTTAAAAACCAAAAATGCTCTTGTTGTTAACACTCTCATTTTGCTAGCAGTGGCTCAGTTTCTGTGGTAACAAGTGTTGTGAATGATGTTAAAGAAGCTTAGGTAAGTAGGTAGGTCTTGAGTCCTTTGAACTGATACGAAGGTGCTTGTTGCGTGGAACTGACTTACTAAAGTGTAAGTGTTTTACAACATCCTTGTGACAACTTAGCTGGTGATTTTGAAATCAAAATTCTTCTAATCTACTCTTCCGTAGAGACAGCTCTTAGCAGGTACAGTATATTCAGTAGGAACGTTCAAGGGAATGCTCCTGTGGTGCAGGAAGGACTATGCCAAGCTCAAGGTCTTCCCACCAGTTACACATCCTAGCCTATGTTATTGGCAAAACTGAAACTAGTGCTAACCTCCATTTGCAAAGGAAGGAAACCTTGTTATTAAGTGAAGGTTAACAAATGTGTTGGCTAGCCCAGCCTGAATCTGAACTCTTTCAGATCTAGACAAATCCTTGGCAACGCACAGTCTGATCCAGTTACAGCCCAGTTGTCTACCCATCTTTGCAGTGTTATCACATATCACTAAGTCAGTCTCCACATGAACACGCTTCTTAACTGTACTTGTGAGTTCTGAGAGTCTGGAGAAGTTTTCCAGCTTAACTAGGTTGTAGTCACAAAGCTGAACTTTTCTTTTGGCACCAGTGCCCAGTCAAGCAGCTTGTGCCTCCCCCTCAATTGTGCTGGTGCAGCTGTTTCAGAGGCTGTAGAGTGCACACTATATCACCTTGTGTTTGTTCAAGGTAACTTGGTGCCTGGACCTACGACAGCGGTGCCAACACAGAGGGCAGCAGTCCTGTACTGTTCAACAGTACAGCTGAACTGACCCTTTGCCCTGCAGATGAAGCTGCGTAGCTCTGCTTTTTGTTTGTCTTCAGCTCTAGTGCTTCATTGGGCTCTTACTGAGGTGATTCAGTTTGTAGAAAACTGTTTGTATTGGATTGCTTTTTCTGCTGGTTTGGTTTGTTTAGCTGACTTGACTATCGGCAGCATTGGATATGTAGCAAAATTAGCAGGAAAGGCAGTGTGGTACTGTGTGGTGCTGGAAATGGGAAAGAGTGGGAGAGCCCTTGTGTGAGTGGGTGGTTAAGACTCAGCTGTGCTACTGAAACAGGCTTGAAGAGGCAACAGGGGAGAGAGGAGGAGGCAGTTACTGGCACTGTCCTGTTGGCAGAATAAATGTACTTTGAGCTGTTGCCTTAGCAAGGGACTCTTGTGCAGCAACGGCAATGATGCCTGGCAGAGACTCAAGAGTTGTCGAGAGTAGGTGCGGGGCTCTGAAGTATATGGACATGGTTAGGTGCTGTATCAATTATTATGGGTTAATTGCAGGAAAGTGGTATGGCAGCCCAGACCTCTTTCTCTACGGGCTTAGCAGCAGGGACTGTGATGAAAACTACTTTTGTTGTAGCTGTGTGAGAAAAATCTCTTCCTCCAGTGGAGATAAAGTGAACACATGCAAAATATGACTTGATTTTTTTTTTTTTTTTTGTTTCAGTTCTCCCTAAAGGTGACTTGTGCGGTGTTTTTCCTGTTTCGATTCACACTGTTGATGTGGGCATTAATTGTGTTGGCACATGTTGTGTTTCCCCTGGTCACACTTCCCTTTCATCTGGTGGATGCGTTAGTGATGCTACCAGGTTAAGAACAGTTGAGAAGGGAGGGGGAGGAGGAATTGAAATACTCCATGAAGGTGTCTGAAGGTAGGTACTTTACCAGTTTTGCTAGCTACGTGATCTAGAGAGGGCAGTTTCTTAAGGTAAACCCAGTCTCTCCCTGTACTGCTCTTTATTCTTTGAAATGAAATGCAGAACTTTTTTTTTTTAAAAAACAGTTACGGAGTTCAGTGCTGGAAAAGCTGGATGGGAGGCTCTCTTAACTGCAGGAACTTAAAGGGAGGTGGGAAGCTGAGTGTAAACTGGAGGTTGGGCTAAAAGATCACTTTTGCTTAAAAGCTTCATATTGTTAGAAGCATGGTTTGATCAAAAAGGAAAAACTAAAACCTCTTCGGCTTGGTCTGTTTCCTTAAACCTGTTGGTGTTCCTGATTGACAGCTTGTTTATCCTGGAAATGAATATGAAAACTGGCCCTTTAGCATACCTCCCTGTACAGCAAAAGTGAGCACTTGCTCTGCTTGCTGCTGAGCTCCTCTGTGGCCATGGGACAGATACAGCTGGGTGACTAAACCTGTTCTGGCTGCTAATCTAAAGATCAAACGTGGGGTAATTGCAGTTGGCATCTCTCACCTTATTCTTTTCTCCCTATCCTTCTCACTCAAAATCTTGGTTTGGGTTAGCTGATCATTGTTTAAATTATCAGCTGCTGACATGAGGAATATGTAAAAGGTACATAAAATGCAGTTATGGCCTAAACCGATTGGAAAATACTGACTGAATCTTCTTGGGTGAGCAGTTAAATAAAATTGCTCTGAAATACAAGCAGAAGTCTGCCTAGTTTAAATCTGTGTGCCTTGCAAGGATCCAGTTAGCATGCAGTGTTCATGAAGAGCGTTCGCTTGCCATTTCCAGAGTCCATGGTGAACTAGGGCCTTGTCAGATCTGGTGTATTCTCATTCCCATCCTCAAGAACCTGGGGGATGGGTAAGAAAGGGCAGAAAAGGTGAGGAAGAGACCTTTTAGTGCTCTCATCTGCCTTAGTCTTAGTATTCTAAAGCAGCATTCTTTGAGGGGGCTGGAAAAGTACTGGTAAACCTTACTGTGGGTAGAGATCCTGTTAGGTCCTTCAGTGAGTGTGCTAATAATAGCTATGGTTTTTAGGCAGAGTGGAAGAAGGATGAGAAGCATGCTTTGTCACTATCCCTACCCTCCAAGTTTTTCCTTGTAGCTATGGAGAAACGTCTTTCTTGCTAAGTTCATGATGTGCTTTCAGAAAAGCAATCCTTTTATATATAAAATTTTTGCTACTTACTAGGTTGTATCAGGGTTTGTGCTGCTTCTGTCTTAGTCTCTGCTTATTGGTATTCTCTTACTTGTATGCATTTGCTGAAAATAGCTGAATTTGAGGTTGACTTTTTTGCTGCACCTCTTCATTATAATGAAGGCTCCCTCTAGCTTTTCTGTCCCCTTAAATGGAGAATGCAAAATGCCAGCTTATTAGTGTTTTGCATAGCTGTGGGAGAGCTGTCTGCTCCTGCATGCATGCATACAGACCATTCAACAGAGAAGCAATTTAAAGCACTTAGGAGTAGACAGGCCTATTGTTTGATTAGTTATGACGCTTCATAGGTATCTAGGTCATCAGAATATCTTCTTTTTCCCATTCTCTGGCAGAATTGTAGCTTCAGGTACTTCTTGCTTCTGCTCACAGTTTATGTAACAGTTCTAGATCTGTCCCTTAACATCCCATTGCCCTGAAGGAACAGAGAGAGTTAAATGTGTCTTCCCCTTGCACACCGTGCCCCCCCCCCCCCCATTGGATGTCCGAACAAGTCTTTGGAACTTAGCTCATCAGTCCTATTTATAGCTGAAATATTCAAAACATTTAATTATTTCTGGCCTTAAAATGAGCTACTTGGCAGTATTTGCTAGTCAGCAATAGGGAGGCAGTGATGCATTAAGGTCTGTGGCAGACCCATAACTTTCATGTGGGTCTTGCTGTGAGTTTATTGCATGGAGAAAGGGGAGGACAATTTTGTGACTTAAATCTAGTGATTTTTTTTTTTCCCAGTAGATGTGCCAGATTTTTTTACCTTGTCCAAATAAGGTTTGAAGGTTAGCCTATTTTTTTTTTCCTACACTCTGGAACTCAGTTCACACATGCCTACACTTTCTTCAGTTCACTACACCAAAACAAGAAACATTTAAACAGTTTGTCTCCTTTCTCTCTAAGGAAAATTTCCTAGGTGAAGCTCTGACAGAATGGATTACTTTTAAATGTGGTGCAGCAGTTTCCTCATGATAATTTATTTTAAGCTTTTGATTCAAGGTGTGAACTCCCTCAGGCCGTGGAGGTAGAGCAAGATTTCAAGCCAGATGGCTTGAGGTTAGTGTAGCCCACTTCAGTTTGCTTTACCATTCAGATGTGTGTGGGAACCTATAATGCATCTGTATTGAACTATGAGGGGGAGGCTTAGATCGCTTTTGTATGGACACAAATGTGTGGTGTTTGTAGAGCACCAGCAAAAAGAGTTCAGGGATGCTGAGAGCTGAAGTATCTAGGGGTACTGGAAGTTTTGATTTAAAGTTGGACTTCTAGCAAAGTGCAGGTTTCTGTACAAACAAGATATTAAGACTACCAGCTTGAAGATGTACAGAGTGAAGTCTTCGTAACTTCTTGTGATAGAGCAAATGGAAGGAGTACTGATGAGAGCCATCTGCACTAATGAAAGTGACTAGCCTTTGTTCATAATCCAAGTATTAAACCACTAAAAAGCAAATGGGATTTAAATTTAATGTTGTGCTGCATCTGTGTGCAGCTGTCTGTGTCCAACCCACTGTCCAGAGGAGCAATTACTAGTTGTCATTCAGTGCTTGTTGATCAAACACACTTACTGTATCTAAAACCAGCTGAGTTTAGCAATTAGTGTGTGCTTTTCTGGTCATGAAAGAATGTGAATGATGTGTTTAATGAGCTCAAGCTCGTATTTGAATTGAAACTTAAAGGTAACTGCGTTGGTACTTTATTTCAATTAATGTGCTTAAAGGGAGGAACTTGCATTTAAAGCAGGCTGTCTCTGATTTTCATAGCACGCAGGTTGAGCTGACTGTTGTCACTCCCATGTTCTTACACTGCAGGACAAATAGGTCATCAGCTGCTAGCTGTGTACTTAGAAGAAGCAGGAATTAGCTTTTCATTTTACCTCATACTTTAAGAAACGGGTTATTTAGTTGAGTTTGTTCAGTTGAAATATTGTCTGTACATACACAAGAAGCTACTGTTCTCAAAATCTGGCTTAGCATTTCAACAAATGTTCTGGATACTTAGCTGATGAGTGTCAATAGAAGTCCTGCTGTAGTTGCTGAGTGAAGAGCTTATATGGAAACTGGGTGGTAGTATCTTCTCTTGGCTATAGTTGCTTCCATTCAAGTCTGTCTGCTCCTGTGGCTTGCTGTATAGTATTGCTTCTCTTGTATCTCCTAGCCTGTTTGACTTGGGTTAGGAAGTGATTATGCACAGTCAGAACTGTGCATTAGCTCACGTGCTGTAGTTGAATGATTCAGGTTGGAAGAAGCCAAAGTGGAGTAGGGAGTGATTAGTGAACAGCCATAGTAATAGTCCTGAAAGGATGGCATACTTGAGGGGCAAGTCCAGTTGATGATCTTTTTGCATCAGCTCCAGCCAGAGTGGTAGATATGACTGTAGTCCGGAGTATGTTCAGTAGTACAGAAGCTTCAAAGGTCCGATGAACATCTTGAAAAAAGAAAAATGTAGCTATAACTTTCTGGGCCTGCAACACTGTGCTACAAGCTCTAGTGCCATATGCTTTGACAGATGAGAGCTTTTCTGTATGTACTAAAAGCCTGAGGTCCGGTCGTCTGTGCACATGGGGATTTCCAACAGCATTGAGACCAACCCCATGAGTGAGCTGGATGAATCTACCAGCCTGTCTTTAGTACTCTGGCAGGAGGCAGTGTTGCCTGGCTGTTCTGCATGCAGTGCAAGGAGCCATCAGCCATGCCTCTGAAGCAACCACTCTGAGTGTGAACGTATGGGGTGGATGTGCTGGGTCCGTAACCCCATTACTGGGATGGAACTGGACTTCTCAAAGTGTTAAGAGATGCTATAAAAAACAAACAACAAAACCCCCCAAAACAACAAAAGTCTGTTGCTTTGGCTGCCCCTGTAGCAGCACTGAATGTGTTGTCATGGAGACTTATATAGGGAGGCTGCCATGAGCTTTACAAGTCCAAATTACTGTCCAATTGGTTAGAAACACTTTAGCATAGGGGTGGTCATTCTGTGAATGCCACCTCTTCTAAAGCTAGTCCTCATCTGTTCCTGTACTTCATTTGCTGGGACCAGACTATTGCAAGAACCTAGAGCAGTTTGTGGTTCTTAGACTCAGCTTTAGGACAAATCCACTTAAATTCTGAGTTTCAAGTAGTACACTATGACCATGCTGGGGTGTGTGAGGAGAGGTGGGGGGGAAGTAAGGAGTAGGGCTTCCTGTCCTGGATTTCATTAACTCCTGTCCTGACTTGACTTGACAGCATGCTTATTTTATGAACTACTTACAGAACTTACTACAATGCTTCTGCAGCTTTTGCAGAAAACTGGACTCTGAAGTGGGATTTCTTGTCCTGACCATTGTTTTGAGAGACTGCTCTAAAAGTAGTTCTTGGAAGTCGAACGTGATCCTTCTGCCCAGGATGCTGAAGACTTCTAGAAAGCCTTCCAAAGTACTCCAGTGCTGCCTGAGACAGTGACTAGCCAGAAGGTAGTATAAAGGACCAAAAAGGTGGTGACATCTGCCTAGGAGCATGTGACAGGTTAGCACATGCTGATTATGCTGCTGGGAGGAGCAGTAGCACTTGTTCTACAGTTAACATGCTTTACTTGTGCAATGTCTGTCCTGGTAATTGCTAACTAGTTCAAAATCTCTTGAAAGGGAAGAGTGTTCTCTGCAACTTGAGCATGAAGTTACCAAACCAGCTCTTCTGGATGGATCAAGTTTCCTTAACAGCTGTCAACACTGTAGTTGTCCACCCTTGAAAGTGCTTGATTCATGGCAATGATGGTCTTTTCTGTAGGTAGGTTGGGAGCTTTAAGATATATTAGACTGGCTAGTAAAAAAAAAACAAACCACAAACAAACCCAAAACAAAAAAAAAACCAACCTGACCCAAAACAAAAAACCCAACTTGATGCTGTGGACTTGACTTTCCAGTTTCTGCTGGTATGTGAAATCTAATAGGAATTGAATAGGGACTAAGGTGAATCTTCTGTCCCCTCTGAGCTATGTGAGCTCCAGGGGTGCAGAATACTATTAACAAGATGTTGTGAGCTTTTAATGGGCATATTGTGTGTAAGCTCTTGATAGTACTATCTACTTGTGATAGGGAGAATCTGCTTGTTTAGAAATAACTAATGATAAAAGACCACTCTATGTGTTTGTTCGGAAAGCTTCTTTGCTTGAAGAGGCTTTGGGTGGCTATGCTCTGCACTGGCGGAAGGATGCTGCTACAACTTGCGCTTTGAGGTCTGCTGAGGTTCTGATGACTTCCAGGTAGGAAAAGATGGTTAATGTCAGGCTCCAAGTGAATGAAGAGAAGTTGCAGATGTTGCATCAGACTATTTTACAGTCTACCTTAGTTTACAAAACCAATACCTTACTGCAGCTGAAGTGAAGTATGCATTTAAATAAAAGAATATAAGGCTGTTCTAAGTAATCAAGTTAAACTTGTTGCCTGGGGAATACGTAGAAGCAGAGGCTTCAATACATTGTGTGAATATCTGTTTGCTAAAACACAGGCATCTCTTCTTGGAGCTGTCTAATCTTAATGCTTTTATCAATAGAATTATTCCCTTTATGTTTCTAGGCTGTGATGCTGAAAGCTTTCTTTCTGACTGTCAAAATCTTCATACCTCACCTGGGCTGTCCTCCCAAGTTTTGTGGCCTACAAAGGATGCTACCTATATGGGGCAAAACCTATTTTGTAAACGCTTTCAAAAAAGAGGGCTTGTTTAATTTCTGGGAATACAAAAGCTTTAGGCCAAAGGTGAGAGTTTTTCTTCCGAAAAAGAAGTGGTGACCAGTATTGTGTCAATGCAGTTTGTATAGTTTGGTGTCCTGTTGACAACTTTAAAAAGAAAAGTTGCTTCTTCCAATTGTCAGGCCTGCTGGTGCAATTTAATTTTCTGGCCTGCTTTGTCAGCCAGTTTGAGTTAGGGTGATGCTAGGGGCTGTTTTGCACACCCACTTGGATAACATTGGAGTTTAGTTCTAGCTGCTCAGGATTTAAGCATTCAAGTTTACTTCTTGTTCAAACCAAGTACTACACTAGCTTAATATATTCAAACCAGGTTTTTTTAAGGTTTAGTGCCACTGGCCTTTGACGCACCACAGATTCGATGCTTGGAAGTGGAAACGTCCCCTCTGATTTGCAGTGAAGTGAAATGTTGCCAGAACTGGCTAAAGAGACAGCCGTTGGAAAAACTCCAGGGTCACCATGTTACCAGTTTTTCAAGTTCATGGTAATAACTCAAACGTCTCATTACATCCACAAAACAGAGTGCGTTGGAGCACTGTTCATAAGTCTTTTGCTGAGGATGGTATCTAGGATGCAAAGTCTGGCAGGAATGACTTGGCAGGTCCTGTGGGTATTGGCAGGGTCTCTGCCGTGAGCGAATTAAACTGGTGCGTTCCATGGTGCCTCATGACGCATCCTGCAAGAGAATGCTGCTTCTGCAGGAAGCACGGGGCCCGCGTAACATACCTGTGTGCAATGCATCAAGTAGCTGGAGGTGGCTGCTGCTTTGTCTTCGTTAAAGCAGTGCTTGGGAATACAAGCATGACTAGTAGTCCAGTGTACTTAAATTCATACAGTGATGTTCCCAGATAAGTAACTGCTAGTAAGGTGCCTCAATCAGGTTTGTGCACATGGGGTTCTGATAGAATGTGGAAAAGTGTAAGTCTGGAGTTGGAGGCAATTCTGTAAGCACAAAACTGCTTCCAGATGCTTGATAGGAAAAGTTGAATCAGGCCAGTGGTAGAGTTTGTTTCTGCTGTGGGACAAACTTCAATGTTGTGGTACTTGAACAAGAAAGAAGACTTCATCTTGGACAGGTCAGTTTGTTTGGTTTTCTTTTAGGCCTCTAACCCAGTAACTCCAGAGTTCTGGAAGTCAGGAAAACAGGGTATTGGTACTATTGTGCTGTATGTCTGAAGGGCCATGTTACCTTAATTTATCGTGCATTAGTAACTTAAATCTCATCTGAATTTATAGCTACTGGTTGATCCTGAAAGGATATTGATTCTTAAATTGTGTATAAAATATTCTCAACTCTTTTTGAAAGAGTTGGTACTTACAGTTGTTAAATCTGGCCTAATAATGTGTCATAGGAAGAGTATGAAGCTGGAAACAACTTCAATGTTTTTTGGTTTTATTATCCCAGAAGTGTTAGACCTTGCACGTGCTCAGGAGTTTATCCTCTTGCAAGGAGTGAATAGGCACTCTGAAGTCTGTGCTGTATTGCGAATTAAAACAGGTGTAATGTGTTGGAATTAGAGAGGAACTTAGTCATCTGCTGATGTCTGTAATCCTGGGGTTACATACTAGATCAGTGGTCTTGCTTGTACATGTTGGCAAGCAAAACTGACAGAAAACATTGCTTCTCCCCCTTACAATAGTATAAGAAGGTGGTGATCTAAAAATGGCCTTTTTTGGTCCTCTTTGGAGCTTATTTTAAACTAGTAATTTTTTTCCAGATAAGAGAGAAAAGGCCCTTGATTTTTAATGGAAGTTATACTTAAGAAGCCTTCAGAAGGGGTTTTGATGCTGAAAACCAGTTTTCTTTTGTAATTTCTTAAAACATACAGAATGCTGGAGGTCTGAAATGTAGACTATATGCAAAGCTGATGAAAACAGACAGGGAACTGCTGTTGATCTCATTGTCTGCACATGTGCATTCCCAAGAATATCGCTCTTGCTGCTGGGAATGAAAGCCCAGCTCAAGGCTTCACTTCAAAGAAATGTCTAGTGCCCTAAGCTCTGACTAATGTATTGTAACCTGTCAATTTGCAGGTAAGCATTATGAGGAAGAAGAGGAGGAGGATGCCCTACCTGACTCAGATGCCCTGCCAGACTCGGATGACGAGGTGGATTTGGATAAGCCGCGCCCCATACAGATTGTTCTTGCTCATGAAGATGATCATAACTTTGAATTAGATGAAGAAGCATTGGAAAAAATCTTGCTTCAGGAACACATCAAAGATCTTAACATAGTAGTTGTGTCTGTAGCGGGAGCTTTCCGCAAAGGAAAATCTTTTCTGCTGGACTTCATGCTTAGATACATGTATAACAGGGTGAGTAATTTGGATTTCCCTGCAGGAGAAAAGCAGTTTGGTATTTTAGTCATTTACCTTTGTATTTGTTGACTTGAGCACAAATATAGCAGGTCAATTTTTTCTTACTTATTGGGGGGTGGGGAAGCCAACTACTCTGTTTCTACTCTGTGAGTAAGTGTATTTAAGTGACAGGGTTTTTTTTCAATATAAATTTTCCTGCAGTTATCAAGGGAACTTATTGGTGTCCTGATGTAAGTGTGCATGAGTTTTGGGCCCCTCACTACAAGAAGGACATTGAGGTGCTGGAGTGTGTCCAAAGAAGGGCAATGAAGCTGGTGAAGGGTCTAGAGAACAAGTCTTACGAGGAGCAGCTAGGGGAACTGGGGTCATTTAGCCTGGAGGAGATGAGGCTCAGGGGAGACCTTATCGTGCTCTACAGCTACCTGACAGGAGGTTGTAGTGAGGTGGAGGTCGATCTCTTCTCCCAAGTAACTAGTGATAGGATGAGAGGAAGTGGCCTCAAGTTGCACCAGGGGAGGTTTAGATTGGATAGTAGGAAAAACTTCTTCACTGCAAGGGTAGTCAGGCACTGGAACAGGCTGCCCAGGGAAGTGGTTGAGTCCCCATCCTTGGAGGTATTTAAATGATGGGTAGATGTGGTGCTTAGGGACATGGTTTAGTGGTGGACTTGGCAGTGCTAGGTTAATGGTTGGACTTGATGATCTTAAGGGTCTTTTCCAACCTAAATGATTCTATGATTCTATGAGAAGAACTTGAATGAGGAAGCATGATGGCCTTCTAGTTGAGCTTTGGGGAAGGGCTCATCCGAGTGGTGGCTTGGAAGAATTTTGCTTTGACTTGATCTCTTGAAGTCGTATTGTAGCACTAGCTTGCCCATTGTTGCAAAAAGGAAGAGTCTTACCAGGTAGCTATTGGAGGACTAAATCTGCTTAAATCTGAAGTATGGCAAGAGGGAGAAAGTCTCCTGTTTGCTGCTTGGAATGTGTCTTTGAGCATAATCCAGGAACTTTTGAAATCCTTTTAAGTCATTGGTTAATGAATGCCTGATCCAAAATTTAATTTCTTCTCTTAGTTTGTAGCTTTTGGCTGGTGTTGTCTTGTGTCTACTATACTTTGAACTTTGGGCTGATATGGAGAAGGTGGGATAGGGCCTCCTGTGAACATAAGCATCTGCCTGTCACACGTTGTGGTGTTTCTTTTAATCTGCATAGTGGATATTGACAATTCAGTGTTCTCTTGATTTTTTGAAGCTCTTAAAAAAAAAAAAAAAAACAACCAAAAAAACCCCACCAAAAAAACCCCCCACAGAACTGATTCCTTTTTCTGTCAGTGTTCTTTGGAGCTGGAATTCATGGTACCAGAAACTAACCACGACTGCATATATTTTACTTTTGTGCTACCTGGCTTGAGGAGAAATCAAGATGAGCCCTGCAGTTACAGGAAATGTGGGAATATTGCAAAGAAGCTGCTGGTACTTGGCAGATGAAGACTTCCTTTCTCTTGCTCCCAGCAGTGCCTGCTATTGAATTCCTCTCACTGATTTGCCAAGAGCTCTGTAAGAAAGACACTGAGGATATGGTAGGAGGAATACAGAGTAGTAAGCTGGTGCTCCCAACTTCTTAAGACTTTCAACCTAGGGAGGAATAAACATTTCATTGATGTAACTGTTCAATGGTTTACTTTTGTGTGTGTATATAAAACCTCTCCAGTGTACTGTTTATATTAAGAACAAAACAAAAAAACCCCACCTAAACCCCAAACAAAAAACCTGAACTCCCAAGAAGTATAGCAATCTGAGCTAGATGGTGGCTGGGTAGAAGTAGTGCTAGTTCCTTCCAAAAGTAGAAGGGATGGGCTTTAAGCAAATACTTTAACTTTAAGGTTGTGAAATGAGACAAAAGTTCATAAAGCGAAATGGATTGAAACACTGTTTCAGCCTTGTGTAATACATGCCTCTCTGTTCCCTTTATTGTGCAATCACCTTTTTCAGTTTTCTATAGGTGTCCTTCAAAATACTACTTGTTTCACTTAAACTGAAGATGGAGGCAAACTTGGCCATCTGCTGTAACAACTATCTCTTACCAAAAGCAGAGAGGTCTTGCTCTTCATGTGCTGCTTCTGGCCAAGCATTTGCATTCTGAAACTGTAATGCTTGTAGGCCCTTAGCTGAGCTGATCCAACTCGATGCATCAGAAGACACTGCATTTTGCCAAAATGTTTTCTTGCCAGCTCAGTGACATAAGGTGGCTTAGGGAAAGAGTTTGACAAGCACCAGAGCTGCTGCAAACTGATTGATGGGAGCTGGGGATGAGAGAAAAGTGCAACATCTCCTCTTTTGAGCACTGCTGAGTTGTATCAAGTCAAATGGTATCCTCTGTGCTTATGCAAATTTCAGTACAGGAGAGGAGGCTTTGGTATAGTTTTATAGTACTCTTTAGTCTGATTGCTCCACCTTCAGTCAGGCTTAATTAGAAGTCTGTATTTTCTATGAACTAAATATTGGATCCAGCACAAAATACTAAAGCATATGCATTCAGTTTGTACACTAATCAAGCAATTTTGGGATATTCTCCCCTGTGGATATTAAAATGTGTGATGAAAAAGTTGCCAAGATACTCAGAATCACATGTTTTTGTCTTAAACCAAGAGCTAGAGGTCGTGTGAACAGTTACTGTTCTAAAAAATCTCACTTGTGCCAGTTGAGTCCCAGGCAGGATTTTGGCATGGCTGATTGGTCACTAACTTCAGGGAGGTGGGCATCTCATTTCAAGCACTGATACTTAGTGTTATGATTGCTCATTTGAAATGGAACAGAATAATCTGCCACAAAACAGCAGCAGTTGTGTACTCAGCAAAATGCTGCAAGGATCCTGTGATCTTTGTTGCAGTTTAAGCCTTATTGAGAGTTGGGTGCAGTAACACTGGTAAATTTAGATTTGAAAGCTTTTTTACAGGGGTATGACCTTCTTAGCTTGTATTGGCAAGGTGCACTGTGTACTAATGGCACTATGCAAATAAGGTCCTTTCCTTAGTGTGGAATATATTTAGAGAGGTTATCTTTTAGGTGACTGATACAAAATTGTAGTGCAACTTCTAGCTTTTTCATGTAGGAACAAAGTCTTTTTTCCCTCCTCCCATCTCTTCAATATCTTTCAAGCCAACTGGATGGATGGAGACTGTTAAAATACTGAGTTTTAACTAAAGAAAGATGGAGGTAACAAGCTAGGAGTGCTTCAAACTGATGGGAAGGTCAGTCAGGGACAGGCTTAAGTGCATCATCCACAAGATGAAGCAGCTTCAGCTGAAGTTGTGCCTATTAAGACACCAAAGTCTCCTTGTGATGTGAATAACATGAAATCAAATGTGGTCATATCTAGTGTTCATTGAGGGACTTGTCAAAAGATTTGTGTTGTTTTGGTCTGAATTGCTACAAATAAGATAATTTCTGGACCAAACTGGAAAAAGGTATTCTTGTATAAATGACAAATGGAACATATTGTTGAATAATGTAACAGATTCTTTTGAAAAAGTGAAAAGCTACAATCCATTGACATATACCTGTGAAATATGATTCAGCATTGCAAAACTGTATCCGGGAGTGTACTGAAGCCCAAAGCAGGCCTGGAGCTTTGATTTCTAGAGTGGTCAGTGGATGCATAAGCATATTCTGGGATAAAAAACTCCAGGGGAAAGTTGTTCAGGTTTTGCTTAGTCTCTCTGGTAGAGGTGTATGTACATGACAAAACAAAAAAAACCTCCAAACCCCCAACACCCCCCACCAAACAAAAACAAACAACCTCCCCCAACCCCCAAACAAACCAAAACAGAAAAAAAAAAAAAAACACCACAAACAACCTACCTGTAAAGAGCTATGGTTCTCTTCACTTGGATACTTGTGTTCATTTTCTGAATCTTTATCTTCTCACTTACTTTTGCCATATCTGATCCAAATAGCAGAGTTGAATGGTGTGCACTTAGCATTTGGGAGAATGCTGGTGCAGAACTGCTTGATTGCCTTTCCCTCTTAGTATGGTTTGCTTTGCATGCTGCTAGATATGAGGAATGTGTGCAGGTTTTTTCCCACCCCCCTTTAGAAATAAACAGTTTCACTTACTTGTAGTAAGTATTTCTATTCTGTACAGCCCCTGGGTGCTCATGCTGTTTTCTGAGATGTGAAGAGATGTGTCTTGAGCTCTTTTCTGAAAACTGCCAGTGCAGAGTAAGCAAGGTAGAGACTATAGTGAGTTGAGAAGTCTCCCCTTTGACCTGCTCAAAGAGCACACTTTCCTGGCTGGTAATATTCTCTGGGCAGTCAGAGGCAAATTAATTTAACATCTTTTTCTGTTGTGCCGGCATGCTGTGTTCTAGCCTGTGAGATAAAGGTTTTTCTCTAAGCCTCCTCATCACTTAAACTATTGTCTGCCTACCACTTCTCTCTTGTAGGATTTCAGTGTATATAAACCTATCACAGTGAAGCTTCCTCAGGGTGCCAGTTCATGCTCCTTACTTGCCCAGTACATAAACTACATTTCTGGGTTAAATGTGTTCATATAATGGCTGGATTCTTCTGCATGAGCCACTACTCTGTGTGTTGCCTGTCCTTGAGGACCAAAGACCTCGTTACAGCACCATCAGCCAGAAACGTTAGCTGCAAACTGTACTTGACTCTCTGATAGCCTTTCCCAAAGTGGGCAATGTGCCAATAAAATTTTAATATGGATGGGTTGATTGACATGTATCAAACTCTTAATGCGACCTTTTCTCTTGAATCCTAAACACTTAGGAAAAAGTATTTTGTAACTGTGACAAATATAGATTGCAGATCTTCTGGTCCTTCCCTATTGTCTTTGGCTTCTGCAAGCTGTGCTGCCCTCTGTTAGTGCAGGGGCTTAGATGCTTAGCTAGTTTAAACAGTTGACCTGTTAGTGAGGGGGAAGGGAGACGATTAAGGCAAGATCAGGTTTTTTGTTCCTTGCAGAGGTTTAGCTGTTCCTGTAGTTAAAATACATGCTGTTTACAACTGTGTTTGAGTTGAGTTCTCTCAACTGTGAGAGAAGAGCATGAGTGCAAAGTGGAATTGATGGACAAAACGGAGTTGTTCTCATTAGCTCTGAGTGCTTGTGACTTGAAAGCTGTGCACATACATACTCTTCAGTCGCTGAAGATTTGTGTAACCACTGAAATACAGTAGACTCAAAACAACATTTCTTTGTGGATGATTCTTGAAACAGCAGAGTAGCATTGTAGCATATTTTGTGTAGTGTTGTCAATCGGCTTTGAGGAAAATGAGAGAACAATGTGGAAGTCTGCTAAAACATAGCATGTTAAAAAAAAAAAGTCGTCTTGGTTTTAAATAAGTTTCTCCTTGTTTTGTAGACTTCTCCTTGCTGGATAGGAGGAAACACTGAGCCATTGACTGGGTTTACATGGAGAGGTGGATGTGAACGGGAAACCACCGGTATTCAGATTTGGAGTGAAGTGTTTGTAATTGATAAACCCAATGGAACGAAGGTAAGTGCTTGACTTAAATAGGTGTATGTAAGGATTTTCACCTCTGTGCATATACCTTTAATGCCATGGGTTTCATGGAGGCAGTTCAAACATCAGTTGCTTTCCTTTGCATTCAGTAGCTGCATAACATATTTGGAAACCTTATATCAGTGCAAGTATGAATTTTCCTGCTGGGTTGTAAGATGCAATCTCCAACAATAGTCCCATTCTGAGAGTACTTTGCTTTGGCAAAGTCTACTATGTCCAGGCTGATGGGTGGGTTATCCTGTGGATGTTGTAAAACTGTAATGGCTATAAATACTATATATAGACAAATGCTGTGATAAGAACAATTCTGTAACAAACACTGTTTTTTGAGAAGTGAGAATGTGTTCTAGCTTGTAGCTGTGTCCTAGTGAAATGTAATGCATGGCTGTAAGTACTGGAAACAGTTTCAGTGTCTGGAAGCTGGTCCTTCCATATAGTTTAACATGTAGTCCATAAAAAAGGACCAAGTCTAACAGTGGGATAAAAGGCACTAACTCTATTCTAATCAAAGCTGGTGCATCTTTTTTAACTCTAAGTCAGTTTAACTACAAAGTTTGGTTGTAGGTGTTTATCTTCATGCTGAAACAAAGTGTTAATGTTGTTAATAAATACTTAGTCCGCAATACTGGTGGTGTATCTTGAGCTATTCATGTTCTCCCAAACCATAAGCTCTTGGTTATTTAACTTTCATACCTTTTACATTTGCAAAGGAAATATCTGATAGCCAATTAATATGGGACACTGATCTTAAACAGATAGTGGCTCAGGAGTATGCAGGAATTTTTATCAAATTTCATAGCTAACCAAATGGTTATCTGGCTAAAAAACAGTTAAGTTGCGAGGATCTCTGCACTCTGGGGACAAGTCACTCACTTGTTCTTGCTTATCAGTCATCTCTAACAGAAAGAGAAAGGAATTGTAGTAGATCCCAAAAATGGGAATTGGACAACTTTTATCATTAAGATCACTTAGTTCCTTGTCATTCCAGCAGTCAGTCAGTATCAATTATCTTGTTTTCTTCTGAAAATGATTATTTTAAGATAGATGTATTTTTAAAAGTAACCATCTCACTCTTAGCTCTAATGAACTATGCTGGATTGTCAGCTGAGACTGAAGTTCTTCCAGTGAATAAGAGCTGTCTGTTACTCCACACTGTACGCCCACTGGGCTGGGGGAGGCTATTTCGGTGGGAGTGAGTAACTAGTGTAGCAAGGACAAGGACTTAAGGCTGATGACATGGCACTCTAGTTGTTGCTTACTCAGCTGTAGGTGTGTATAGGCATGTGCACAGGGAGCTGACTGAGGTTTAATAAGTACATATAGGGGCAGAGACTTGCTGTACTTGAAATAGGATTTATCCCAATGGCCTGGAGTTTGAAAGTGTTAACAATTTGCTGAACTATTGCTGCTCTTTAAAACTCTCTAGGTTGCTGTACTACTCATGGATACCCAAGGTGCCTTTGATAGCCAATCCACTATCAAAGACTGTGCAACGGTTTTTGCTCTGAGCACCATGACGAGTTCTGTCCAGGTGAGAATACCTGTGCTGGCAAATAGTGGCAGCTATAGGAACCCTCTATACTGAACATGCAAAGAATATCTCTCTAGCCATGCTTTGGAAGTTCACCTGCATATCTTCCTCCAGCTATCACTTAAGCTTTCATACTTGATGTCTTATTTTCAGTGCAGTATACTATGTAAGTTTCTCTGTGGAATCAAGGTTATCCAAGGCCAAGCTGAGTTAAATTGCTGACTGAACTGGGGAATCCCAAAAAAAGATGTCAAAGTAGCAACTGCTTCTGTATAGATGTGTTAAAGAATCTTTTTTACGACTTTAGATGCAGTTTGGAGTGAAATTACACTGTGATCAGCTAAACTTAAAATTGCTGCTACTGTTAAACTTCTGACAATTCTCTTGTGCTATGCCCAGAACTGCTTTTAAGCTTGTGCCTTAAATGTACCAAAAGCGAGCAGGTTTTTGAGGGATGACAAGTGACGTTCTTCAGACATGGTACAACATGAAAGTAACAGGAGTATGCAGAACACTACTTCTGCCCTGTGGGGTTGTTTTTGGTGGGTAGGTTGGTTTGTTTGGCTTTGTTTGTTTTGTTTTGTTCCTGTGGTTAGGATAAGTTGTGGGTTATTGATGCATCTTTGAGTTTACTGCTGTTCGGTATTTATGCTATTGAAACAGTCATGAGCTCCCTGCATAAAATCACATTTCTCTGGGAAGATATGAAAGCAAAAAAACCTAGTGAACTACCCACCCAGTCATTTCTGTGTCAGAGATGCAGCTGCTGGATCACTGAATCCTGGAGCACTTGGACTTGAGGATGGCAAATAGACATGCCCTTCTCAGTCCCCCTATCTCACACGTATGTGGTGATTTGAAGCATTCAGCAGTCTTCTCTGATTCCTTTGTGGCTTGTTTCCTTGGAAAGAAGCTGTTCTAAGAAGGATTAGGGTAGTCAGCAGTGGTTTTGTCTCTAGCACTTTGTATAAGGAAGTGACTTTTGTTTGAGATGCGTTCCATGATGCCTTTCTAGTTGCTGACTTTTGGGTAGTTAGACTTCTCTGGAGGGAGTAAAAATACTTAAGATAGCTAAAAGAGACTACATGAATAAGATAATGGTTTCATATTACACTGTACTTCTTTTACTGTCTCTTGCAGGTATACAACTTGTCCCAGAATATTCAGGAAGATGACCTTCAACATTTGCAGGTAAGAATATGGTGAATTTATATTAAGCTGCTTCTGAACTGATAGTCTTGACATTGTTCTTGAAGTTACTACTAATGTACCCGTGATTTGGGAGCTGCCTGCTACTTCATATAAAACACGGAAGCTGACCTGATGCTAAAACTAGTACTGCCTATAACAACATTATTTGTATCAATTCCAAGACGCTGTGATGCTTCTGCTGTGCCAATGCAGAAGTAAAATAGTACAGGCTTCTAATCTGGCTAAATCTTGTCTTTCTAAAGTCTGTTCTCTGTACGGTAAGTTCTGAAATTCCTGAAAGGATGAGAAAGGAAAATGATTTATGGAAGTACTTAATGAGAAAATTCTGATGTTTCTCCTTTTTCCCTAAAATAGGAAAATGGATGGCATTTCATAACCAGTTTCTAAAGAAATGTGGGAGCTTGGGTCAGGGCAGAAAGAATATCTTCTACCCAGAAGCACTCTCTAGTTTTTCAACTGAGAAAGTTCTACAGGGTTTTATTTCGGCTTAGAAACAAAAGCAGGAAAGAGATTCTCTCTTTACTGTGGGGTTTTCATCCTCTAATGGAACATTGTGGTCAAAGGCCACTGAATTCTGGCTTCATGTGAATAGTGCAAGAACATTATCTCCTTAACTTAAAACCTGTAGCTTTAAAGGCTAGCTTGTGTATTAACAAATGCCTGCCTGTGCTTAGGCCATGACCTTGTCACAGCTTAAAACTGTTTTACATGTCTTCTGATTGAAAGGACTTCTGTCTTGGTCAGTGCTGCAAAAGACTGGCTGCCAATACTGGAAGTAGAAGAGCACTAACTAAACATAGTCTTGTGATGCTGTTCTCAGTTAACAGAGTTGTATCACTGGGCCGACATCCCCCCCCACCCCCCCAAAAAACCCAACCAAGCACTGCAAACAAAAAAAGCCTTAGCTAATTATTTGAAAGCCAGGCTTTCCTCATGACTTTGGTCCTTTGACAGCCTCAGTGCAATCTGGATAGAGCAATCTTTCTGTTATACTAGAGGGTGAGATTTGAGGGAAGGCAGGGAAGAGAAGGGTGATAAATATAAGCAGTGAGTAGGGGACACCCATGCATTTAAAGCTGGGGCAAGGAATCATGTGCTGAGGGAAGGTAATTCCGAATTTCTGTTGTAACAGGAATTTCTGTTATTCTGAAATACTGTTAGTCTCTGCCTGCTTTTTCCATGTAGCAGGGAAGTGAATGGGGTAGGGAGTTAGGATCAAAGGAGCCAGTCTCATGTGGGTGCTTGGCCACTTCAGAGCTTCTTTTGCTCAGGGTTACAAGGGCTTGGAAGTTAATTTGTGTTAAATTAGTCGTCTAAGTTCTCAGATGCTCTTGTGATCAACACAGGGGGAACTGTCCTTTTAGCCATGAAATTTATCTGATATGTTCCAGGAGTTTAGTTTTAATGCAGAAGAACAGTTGCCTAGTACTAGAGGATGCTGGTGTGCTTTCTTCATCTCGACCTCTAAGATCTGTAAGGGGCTAGCATGGATTGACACCTGGCAGTTTTGACTTCTGCTGAAACAGCCAGCACAATCCATAATCCGTGTTCTTGTGGGTCGTCTGGCCCATTCAGTCCAGTGAAGAACGCTGCTGCTGGTATTAAAGATGGTGAAAGCAATGAAAAGAAGACAGCTGACACTTGCCTTTATAGTGGAAGGAAAGAACAATTATCAGTTAAGGTCACAGGCTGAAGTAGAGATCTGGGAAGCTGCTGAACTTGGCTTGTATTTAAATGTCTGATACACTGGTTCTAGCCAAGTTCCTTGAGATTTCCAGGAATAAATCTTTTGTGGGAAGTAAGGGGCAAATGTTAGACAGGCTTACCTCCTTAGCCTAGGAAACAAGTGTTGGAAACTGCCTTGCTGAGAGACGCAGCCAGCTTTCCTCTGAGAATAGCCCACAGGCCACCCACTTAGAGCTGCGGTGCGTTGACAGTTATGGAATGGCACTGTGAAACCAGTGGAAATCATGTCTCCTTCCTGAATTTTACTGAGGATTGGCGTACTTGTTCTTGAGGTGTATTGGCCATTCTCAACCCATAATAGAATTTAAGATCAAATGCTTTATTTTCTAGTGTCATAGAATATTTTACAGTAGGAAGATGTGTTTTATATGTGGCACCCTTACACTCTTCTTTCTATCAGTTGTTTACAGAATATGGAAGACTAGCTATGGAAGAAATTTACCAAAAGCCGTTTCAGGTAACTATCTACGTTAAATGGATCTTAAGCAATTGAATGTGTAGAAAATGAGCTCAGGATAATTTATGAAGAGAAATTAGTTGGAATGAAGCTAGCCTGTTCTTCACAAGACCAATTTTCCTTCCCTGTCACCACATTTGGCAAAAACACAATGGAAAAATGCTGAAGAGGATCACATTTTGGGCAAGTACAGCTTTGTGCCTGAGTTATAAGGCATAAAAGGAATGAAAGTGTCAAGTGATGTGCAGATGCTAAGGGAGAAGAGTTTTGCACTGCCTTCTTACTCATTACTTTTTGAGATACAGTTGGTCTTTGCTTGTGGTACATGGTTCTGAGTAAAGGTCATGTGGCCTCTAAGAAATAGCGTTGAGGGAGAACCATGTTGCGTTTCATTTACTGGAAGCGTTACTGGCTTCAGTGTTAAAAGTGCTAGCATCTCCTGACTGCTAGGCCAGAGGAGGGTTCAAGGCTTCTCTTGTTTAGTGGAAACAAAGACTGATATCTCTTCCATCCTGAAGTATCCTCTTTAACCTATAAGGGTACTAGTCAACTGCTGTTAGTGGTGAGTTTTAAGACTTGTGTCTCTAGAATATTCAGCCTGCAAGTGTCAGTCCCCGATGTTCTTGTGATTGACCTGGGCAAGATGCATTCTTCATAAAGCACCTCGTCTGATATAAGAGTAATGTCAAGGTTTGTTCTCTATCTTCAGCTGATGGGAGAGAGGACAGTGTAATCCCTGTGGGATAGCAAAAGGCAAACCCATGGAATAAGGAGGCTATCTTTTTGAGACACTTGGGTACTTCCTTTCAGATAAGGAGTGAGTTGCATTTGGTGTGTGTGTTTTGGTTGTGTGGTTTGTTCGGGGTTTTGTGTGTGGTGGTTTTTTTTTGGTTTTTGTTTTTTTTTTTTAAAACAAGCAAACACTTTCACCACAAAACTCCAAGGCTACTTCATTTAGAGCAGCCAAGCGTAGAAATCTTTTTACTTAAAATAATCACATCTGATAAGAGTTTTTGACCTTAGGAATGACACAAGCCATTCACTGCTGTTGTTCTGCCTGTTACAGACACTAATGTTCTTAATTAGAGATTGGAGTTATCCTTATGAACATGCATATGGCTTGGAAGGAGGAAAAAAGTTCCTAGAGAAAAGATTGCAGGTAAGTTATCTCCAGTAGTCCTAGTATGGTCTCCTAATTTGACATCTTACTGTCAAGATAATGATGCACGATGAGCTAACTCTTTGTGCTAATAAAATATATTTGTGATGTTCCCACTCATGTGCAGAGTTCTGGGGTTTAGAACTTGACATTTTTAGGTTCAGGAATGAAAACCTAAACATGCTTTTGTGCTCTTACTGCTTTTAAGCTGATATTTAGTCTTAATTGCAGTACTGCAAAACTATTAGCAGTTCTTATGCTTTTTTTTTTTTTTTTCAGGTAAAGCAAAACCAACATGAAGAGCTACAGAATGTAAGGAAGCATATTCACTCCTGTTTCAGTAATCTTGGCTGTTTCCTGTTGCCCCACCCTGGTCTTAAAGTTGCAACAAATCCAAATTTTGATGGGAGGTTGAATGGTAGGAAGCTTTCCATTGTGTGTTTCTTGATTCAGATCACTGAGTTTATTTTCTTTTATAATGGAAGTTAAACACTGAAATGGTTGGCTATTGAAATGCTTGACTGGAAAAATGTAGGGCTAAAAAGGTGAAACTACAGAATCTAGAAATGTGTATTGTGTGTTCTTTTCAGTGGTTTAAAGGTAGAGGAGTTAAGCAGGCAGAGGGAATGGATGTCTTTGTGTCTAGCTGTTGATTGTAGTCTGATAACTTGAGACATACTTAAAGGTAATTAAATAAGGATTCTAAAGATAAATAAGGATTCTAGAGGGGAGAATTCACAAAATTAAAGACTTGACTTTCTTAAAATTGAAAGGCTTTTCTCTAAGAACTTGCTAAACCAAAGGTCAGAACTAGAATGACTTTAAAATAAAAGCTGTAGGCTTCTGCTACTGCAGAATGAGAGGCAGCCAGGATTCCTTCAATTGCTGCTTATCCTCCAACAGAGGGAACGTGTCAGAATGGCAAAGGCTAAAAAAGTGGATTTGCAATAGTGGGATGCCAGACACTTCTGTGCTGAGGGCACAGACTTGTGGGATTATGGTGTAAGATGTTGGTGTAATTAGGGAAATGCACTTTAAATATTACAAGGACTATGGAACCTTGTTCTCTCAGTCTGAAGTTAAGATTAAAGAGTGGGTAGAACTTACTAAAGTTATACTATGTATTTAAGCCTTTAAATATCTTAAAATGCAGTCAAGACTTGTGATGGTATGGATTTTGAAGGGTCATGGGTTATCAGTGTTCCTTTAGGAAATGTAAGATTGAAAAGAAAACTAACCACTTTTTTTTCCTGAAATTGATTGGATTTTACTAGATATAGATGAGGATTTTAAGAAAGAGCTGCGGAATTTGGTACCGTTACTGCTTGCCCCGGAAAACTTGGTAGAAAAAGAGATTAGTGGATCCAAGGTGACCTGTAGAGATCTTGTAGAATACTTCAAGGTAAGCAAACTCATACTAATTATTTCTGTTAATGGCTTAAAAGAAAGTATTCTAATTTTAGGGCATGTTGTTCCCAGAGAAGGCAAGATATCTAGGCTGATACTCGCTGATCAACTCACTTTTATTGTCATTTAATTACTCTGACTTTCCAGAACTGGCACACAGCTTCCTAACAGTATAGCTCTTAGCAAGCTACTATTGGCAAAATGGCAGTGTTTGATTTTTTTTTTTTTTCTTTGTAAATAGGCTGAAATACTTCAAGCTATATTAGAGATTTTTTTTTCCTACTTTGAAATCCTAGTTTGTGTGGATATGTTGGTTGTTTTTTTTTTTTTTTTTTTTTTTTTTAAAAAGAGGGTCTCATGTAGTTTGTACGGATAGAAAACCAGCTCTTAATCTGCTAGGTATGCAGTGAAAATTTCAGATACTCCCCTCTGGATTTTTAACATGCAAGGAAGATGCTTTCTAAACACTTGCATGTGCAGCACCACTGTATGTTCTGAAATGTTTGTGTATGATCCTTGCAGCTGTTAGACTCTTGAGCTGTTTTGGTATCATGGTGACACCAGCAGAAATGTGATAACATAATCCCTACATCACCAGGAACTGATGTGGTGTGTGAAACTTTTTTTTTTAATAATTGGAATGATTTAGACAGTTGGCTTGGTAGGAGAAAGTGGCAGTCATTCCTAAAGACATTAGTTTTGCATTTTGAGCATGCATGTTAAAGGTAGAACAGAGTTGGGCTGATGTTAAGAAGCAAGCTATGCAAGGGAGGAATCTGAGACCAGAACTCTCTAACACTTGTAAAATGAAGTAACTTTTTATAAAGGAAAGACATGATATGGGATGCAGAAGTCATGGCTGTTCTGACAAGCATAGAATCAACACTCTGGAGCTTGTATGTTTCATCTCTGTATTTACATGGTTGCATGCTGCTTTTTGTTCTGCTTTCTTCCGTAGTAAGACCTGATCCCATACAGTGTAGGGAGTGTGCATTCAACAGCAGTTTAGAAAGGACTGCATCCTAAAAACTGAGTGGAAAACCTCCTCTGTTGAAAAGCTGCCTGATTCATGTCCCGTATCCAGTCTGGGAGCTGTCATGCAGGGTGCTGCGGAAACACCGTGGTTATGTAACTAAAGAGGACTGCTCCCTTGGGACTGTGCATCTAAAGCTGAGATTGTGGAGTCCGAGTTGGAAACTCGAGGGCTTTTACTTGGAGGAAATAGCTACAGAAGCAAGGAGGGTGTCGAGGGAACAGAGTCCTGTATAACTCTATACATTTTTGTAGGTTGTCCTACAACCTAGAGCATTGGGTATATAGGGACCCTGATAACCTTGTTCTCTCCTCCTTTACAGAGAAAAATCCTCAGGGTAGAGGCTTGTAGACAAGCTGGGGGGGAGGGCAGTAGTAACATGAAGAACAACAACTGCCCAGTCTCTGAGGGGCTGAGAGTGGCCTTGTTGGTCTAACTTGCACAGCTTGTCCAAAGCGCTGAAATGGCTACTGCTGCCTGCTGTGCCCCCCGCCCCGCTAATCTGTCCCAAAGAGCTGTGCCACAGGCCATCTTGTGGGCTGGAGAAGAAGACATGAAGGACTTGTTCTCTTCCAGCCTTCTGAAACCCTGGTGAAAGAAAGGACACCTGAAGATTGGTGGGGTGGGGCACGTAGGGATAGGCTGCCTGCTTGGCTTCCAGAAGTATTTTGGCAGCTCAGCTCTGTCAGCATTAGTGCTTTGATCTGCTTTTTTCCCTTCCCACACTTCAAGGGAGCAAGGCATGCGGGGAAACGTAAGTACTGGTTCTCCCAGCACTGGGGCGTGTTTGGACAGGCCTCTTGCCAGAAAGGCTTTGTGAGATCGTCATCTTCACTCTTTTGTTTTGGGTGAAGATTCCCTGCCTAGCAAAGACCTTCTTATGTATTTGAGGGAACAGAAACCTGCTGTCAAGCCTGTCACTTCTTGAGATATTGGCCACGTCTCCTCAAGGTGCTCTGCTACCCTGCTAGGCCCCAGCCTCAGATGCACAGGAAAGTAAAGGGATTAACACACTAGGGATAACTGTGAGAATGCCAGGCTTGTATGAAGAAATTGGCTTAATTGGATATTTAATGTTTTTACAAAGAAATAATCTATGAGCTCTATCTTTATATCATCCCTCTTCTCTCTTCCTCAATCATAAAAGTTTAGGAAAAAGAAATCTTTTTTTTCTTTCTCCCATTTAGGCTTATATTAAAATCTATCAAGGAGAGGAGCTACCTCATCCAAAATCTATGCTGCAGGTATTTTATTTTTCTTTCAAATAATCTGATAGATGATACGTACTTTGTAAGTTCTTTGCAATTGAAGATCATGACTGCTGCGGGTCTGAAGCTCTCACACACAGAGCTGTAGTTCTTGAAGGAGCTATGTACTTTGAAAGCCATCTGAACTGTGTAGCCTGGGTACACATTTGTGTCTTCCCTTGGTACCCTCTACCAAATGGAGCAGGGGTATATCTGGTTGGTTGGGTTTTTTAAGCTGCTTCAATTTCTAAGCATGTGTTTCCTATAACTTCCTATTTTGTCAGTATCTTTCAGACTGTATTCGGAGGGCTTTTAGCATCAGATGCAGCAGATAAAATGGAGAAGGCTTATAGTAATGCAGTTATCACCACTGTCTTGCAGTGTTGGGCTACTCTATGTGGGTTTGTTAGACTGGATAACTGCATTCAGGTTTCTTTTCTGGGTTGATCCAAATAGGATGTAATCCGCTTTAAAGTGATCCGAACACAAACTGATTGTATAAAGCTGTGTGTTGAACCCTTGAATTGTTTGGGATGAAGAGCTTTCACTGAGTGTGGGCTTTAGGGTCAGTTTTAACCATTTTGTGTTTGTAAGACTTGGTTTTTCTTAAGCTTCCTGTGTCATTCATTAGGACATGACTGTTCTGGGTGTTTTTTCATCCTTCAAGGAACCAAATCTTTTGGGGGAGTTCAGAAAACTCATCACTATGAAACAAAGGCTGCTATCATTTCCTCTACTTAGCATGCCTTAAATGTGGCTGAGAGATACAGAAGATGACATCTTGCAGCATTAGCTAGAATAACTGTTCCTGACATGACACAGGTTGAAAATAGTCTTAAATTCTTACAAATTTTGACACCAAAACTGCACATATATAATGCAGAAATAATACCAGCTTGCTTCTTTCCTCACAGGTAGTGATGTATCAGGATTAACATTTAATAGTTTAGTGATCCTTATTTGCTAATTAACAATAGAGCATTCAGAAGAGATTGCTCATGATGAAAAGCCTGTACAAGCACATGGGAGTTTGTCTGCAGCTGTGCTAGAAAGCTGAAGAAAACGTTCTCCTAGTCAGTAATCTGTTTTAATGTATATCACTAACCTTCACTTGTTTTTGTGGGGCATTTTCCTGGCAATCTGAAGCTTTGGAGGTTGTGGGGGTATGTTGGGCAGTGTAGCTACATGTATGTAACTAGCTGGTAATGCTGTGATGATACATGGTGCTCTGTGTTTTCTAGGCAACAGCCGAGGCGAACAATCTTGCTGCTGTGGCAGGAGCAAAAGACTTGTACAGTAAAGGCATGGAGCAGGTATGATGACACAACTTTTTCTAACTGCCTACATTCAAATACAGGCCTTCAGTTTTAATATTGTACTCTGTTTTGGTTGTGAGCATGTTAATGGAGAAAAGTAGCTTAGGGCCAGTACTCGTGTGTTTTCTGCACTCTGCTCTGAGGTTAGATGTTTGCAGCAAAACCAGGATTCTTTGAGACAGAAATTGCTGGGGAGGAATGGGAACGGGGGTGTTTGTTAAGATACCACCTGTTAGTTCCCCCTGCTGCTCTTGACAGACATCTTAAAATCCTGTGACATGAAATGGGCAAACAGGTGAGGAGACATTTGGTGGGCCAGGGTTGTGCAAGGGTAGGGTTCTAGTCTCATGCTTCTGAATTGTGGTCATTCATTAGCTGTAAAATGCAAGGATTAAAATTATTCTTGTATTTCAAGGGTTTTTTTAAACTTTAGAATTATCTTGTATGAAAAAGCTGTACATGTAATTTCCTACTTGCTGCTTCTCTTGAAGATAGCGACTTACACCACTCCAAGCTGAACGTCTGGATGGACTTCATACTTAAACGTAGTGTTATGCAAGGTTTTATCAGGAAATTCTGAAAACAATTACATGTCTCACAAAGCTTAACAGGACTATGCTTATTGTGAAACTCCACAACCAGAAAAGACCATAGGTGTGATAACATGGTACAAACATAGCTCCCCATTCACTAGGCTAATTCTGATCTTAATACCTGAAGTAGCTTTCCATTTTGAAATTAGAGTAAGACCTAACGCTAGTGGCAGACTCGCCAGTTCCAGTTGTTAGCAGGCTGTTTTGACAATGCTCTGCTGGTGTAGAGGGACTCCTTCATTTGTTCCAGTTTTGGAAAATCTCTTGAAACAGTAAATGGGTTGTTTATAATAAATGCCAAGTCTGCCTTCCTACCTTGAATCTTCAGTGGCTGTTGAGATACTGTAGTTGTAAGATTTCTTACTTGGGGCAGGGAATAAACAGGAACAGATGTTCTCTTAAACAGACTTTGTTTCCATAGTAATGTTCCCCAGTCCTGTATATTTTTGTATCACTGTAGAGATACACACAAATGTCTTGAATCGTTTTTTTATCCAGATGTCTCAGATGATGTTCTTAATGTGACACAGCTCTGACATTTCTATTTTTAGGAACAGAAGTGGGAACTCTTTGGATTTAAGACTGGCTTATGTAAAGATAGTTCTTACTGTAGCTTCTGAGTTCTCCTCATGAATCAAAGCCCTCCTTTGCTGAGTGTGCATAATCAAAATACCGTTCCCCTAATGACCTTAAATGTAAGGAACAACAGGTGCAATCACACAGAGTATAAGAAAACAGTGGCAGTTATTTGTGTGGTGGTCTTGATGCATCAGCAGCTTCTAGCGTTTAATACTCTCTGGGCAATGTGAAAAGACCGTTTTGGAGGATGAGACTAGTAGCCATTTTCCAGGGAGTTTTGCCAGATCAATATGGAAGAAGGAAAAGGTGCTTGTTAAACTTGAGCAAGGGGCAGAGTGGGGGTGGCAGGATTTTGACAATGAGATTTGCCTTGAAGAAACTAGCCAGCGAAACCATGCATCTTGTGAGGCAGAAAGGGGATGCTGTACTCTGAGAAAGTCATCTTCTATGTGTCCTGCCGAAGGGATAGCAGCAGGAGAAAGTTAAAGTTCTTGCTCTACTCAAGACATGAGATGACAAGCACTGCGGTAAGACTACCTCGAGGCAGGAGAGGGAAGGCTGTTGTTTGACATCATATGGAAAGAATCTTCAGTTTTTAGACATAGTCTGACTGTGAGGGTCTGGAGGAGTTGGAGCTGATCTGCCATATGTATGTCTCTGGCCTAGGTAATCTCTAATCATAGTCCTTGAGGTCAGAAATCAGTCTTACAGAGTAGAAGTTCTTGGAGTCTAACCATTTTCATACTCATGCTGATTCAGGGAAAGGAAGATGGTGGGTGTCTGCATCATAGGTATCTATTTGAATCCATGGTCTCATCCTTTCAGCAGAAACATACTCTCACAAGTTGATCAGAATCAAGCCTAAAGGACAATCTAGGGAAGAATAGGCTAAAGATGTCAGCAGCTAGTTCTTGTTAATTCATATCATCTGATAAGTTCCATGGAGCCTGCTAGTGGCAGCAATAAACAGGAATAAACTTGTTGAGTGGGCAAAATCTACCCTGTTTGTCCAAGTTCTGCACTGACCTTCTCACTGAGATGGGTGACCAGGAGTAAAAAGCTGAGGGGAGGCCTTGTGGCCTTCAGAGTTCTCCTTAACCTTCCTCAAGCCAAGCTTTCTCTGCCTCCTGGTGTTCCTTTATTTCACCTTTTCATAACAGGAATGTACATGTAGCTGATGTCCTGTCCTTCTGGGCTTGCCCAAAGGGAGCAGTTGAAAGTGTGAGTTCAGTCATGTGCTATAGCTCTGTATGTGATTAGGCAGATAAGACTCTTGCTGTGCCATGATGTGAAGTACCTTAGCTGCTTCACTTGAGACAGGACTCTAGAGCTTACGAAAGCTGCAGGAGGTAGTCTGATGCTGGCTTGAGAGGGGGGCAGCAAGGAGCAGGTTTGCTTTCTGTACAGAAGATACTCTGAGTGTGATGACCTCATCTCTGTTTGCTCTAACAGGTTTGTGGGGGAGATAAGCCTTACATTGCCCCATCGGACCTTGAGCGCAAGCACCAGGATTTCAGAGAGTCAGCTGTCAGGCAGTTCCGCTCAGTGAAGAAGATGGGAGGGGAGGAGTTCTGTCGGCGCTACCAGGAACAGCTTGAAGTGGAAATCGACGAGATCTATGCAAACTTTGTGAAGCACAACGATGGCAAAAACATCTTTTATGCTGCTCGTACCCCTGCCACTCTATTTGCGGTCATGTTTGCCATGTATATAACCTCAGGACTGACTGGGTTCCTTGGTATGAACTCCATAGCTACCCTGTGTAATCTCGTGCTGGGGATGGCTCTTATATCGTTTTGTACTTGGGCATACGTTAAGTACTCTGGGGAATTCAGAGAAGTTGGAACAGCCATTGATCAGATCGCTGAAGCTATATGGGAACAGGTTGGTATCTGTTTTTAACACAAAATTTTCCTTTCTTGAGCAGACATATCAAACAGTTTCTGTTCAGTGCTGTGAGTGAAAAGCTGGTCTAGACCTAATGGAGGATGCTAGTACTGCCAAAAAATCCGCTCAGAAGTGTGACTGCTCTGTTCCGTAAGAGATGGCCACACACAAAGAATGTTAAACAAGCTTAGGATGTTGTCAAAAAAGCGTCACTTAAAGGCCTTACTAGGTGCTTGAACAGTAGAGAGTGGAGGGACTCTTTAAAAATCTTGTTACTTTTTCAGAGCAAGGAATTCTGCTTTTAAAGGTACATTTAAAGTGATAAACTTGTCCTGTGGATGTAGTGGATAAACTATCTCAGGTGGTGCAAGAAATGGGGAAGGCAAAACACTGTGCCCTCCCTCACCTCACTTGATGGTGTGACACTGGAGGGCTAATTAGACCTCAGAGAGAACTGGCTGAAGACTCGCAGCAACCAGATTGACTTGCAGCAACTGCTACAAGAGGATGTACAGCAGGTTTCTTCCTTCAGGAAGACTTGTTGTCTGTGACAACTTCAGTTGGTGCAACTGCTGTTGCAAGGAATACTCGCCAGACTAATTCCTGAAAGAAAAGATGACATGAGTGTAAGAGTACCAAAGCTGGAAGAGAAAGCCTTCTGTACAGAGATTTTGCTGCCTGAATCCAGTTGACGCAGCTGTGTCAGTAAAGCCAAGGTAGAGAATTCCTGACCACCTCTTACAAGTAGTGTTCAGAGCATTCTGAGTAGCTATGTCCAGTGCCAGCAGAAGGGAAACAGTTTGGTGCTGCTGTTACTAGAAATAAAGGGCTCACTGAACTTACCTGGGATGACATTAAAATGGGTCCTACAAGGCACGAGCAGGTAACTGGAGCCTTCTATACAGAGGCTCTCTTCTACATCTGAAAAATTACTCTGTTCAAGGCTCATCGTAGGCAGTGGTACACTAGACCTCTCTGAGCAACAAGGTTATGAGTTAACTGGAGTGGAAAAAGTGGATTTCTAATAATAGGAGGGAAATGAGCATCAGGGTACTAAATTTTGAGTTACACCCCTAACTAGTGATTAAAATTGAGGCTCTCCTGTACCACCGTAGCTTCTTGCTTTGGAGCTTGGGGCTGAAGAGCACTGCAAGAAAGTGGAAGGTGTCAGTTCTACTTCTAGCACTCACTGAGTGCAGCTGCTGCCATAGGATACCTAGAGCACGTAAGGCTTGATTTGACTGCTGACCTTCCCTGGAAGGGGGAGAACTTGGCTTATGCTAGCAGGAGCTGGCCTTTCGTGGGCTAGAGGAAGGTGGTCTCCAAAAGAGCTTGCTGGTGGTGTTGCTACAGTTGCACATCACCAATGACATGCAAAGCACCTACAGGCCCTGTCTGAGTCACTCTGATGATATACCATGTTCTTGCTATTGATTTTTCTGAATCTCTGCCTTTCTTTTCCCTCCTTGCTTCAGAGGAATCCCAGGAAGGTGAGAAGTTACTGGCAATCAGTTTCTTTTTCTGAACTTGATTGACTTTTTCTGCTGCCTTCTAAGAGCCACTTTTCCTAACAGCTGAATTCGTGTTTTAGGTGTTTTCCAAACTCTTTGAAGTCCTTAGACGCCGAACGATTCGCCGTGCTCTTACATCAGTGCCGCGACAGCGACTCTCATCCAACAATAACAAGAAGAAAAACTAGCCAGTATTTTTAACTTTCTTTCTGTATCTGAAGTGTTCACACTTACACATATAGGACAATAAGCTGGACCGTCTGGGCCGGTCTGCATAAATGCTGTAACCATACCAGACTGATGCTGCATATAGGGTATGGAATTGCACATCCATCTTCTAGGAACTGTAAAGTGGTTTGAATTCAGTGAAATACTGCTGTATAGGAGGGATATCACTTGTGTTTATAGCATGTGACTGATTTAACCTCATTACTGTAGCAGCAAAACTCATTTCTCTTTCAGTTCATGCCAGTTTGTGTCAGACATCAGCATTCTAAGTTTTTTCATTATTTCAAGTCTTTGTATGTTTTTATGTTTTATTTTCCTTGGTTACCTCATTTTTTTGTTTCTTTTGCACGTTTCTCATTCCACAGGTGTTGAAGCCCATGAGTGATAATTTGATGGAGGATCATATGAGGCAGTCTGTAAAAAACTCTATCAAAGCAGGCCTGACCGAGCAGGTGTCTCACCATGCCAGACTAAAGACAGACTGACAGTTCATCTCCTCTTCAACTCTGCCCTCTCATCCTAGACATGCTTGCTGTACCATGAGAACTCAATAATAATAATAAAAAAATAAATAAAAATAAACCAAAGTTTACAATCAACTGTAGAAGTAGTTTAGTGTGACTGGCTTCACAGATTGCTGCCATCACCTGGGAAGAGTAAGTTTGTCAGTGCTCTGCTTCTAAGACAAACTGGTGCCGTGGAGACCGCTGGGGGTGGGAGGGAGGGTGTCTGTTTTACGTATAGTCCTGGTGAACCGTGCACGTGTATGTTTGGGGGTGTGGGGAGGAGGGATCTTCCCCCAGTGTTTGAGTTGATGCAGGCTCTGGCTTACAGTGGGAATCTGTCCTCTGCAGGAGGTTATTTCAGGGAAGTATAACGCTCAGACCCACGTAAGGTGTGCTCTCACGAAATGTACCCAGCTCCACAGCATCCCCTCGCCGCCTCTAACGAGTGTATCAAAGTCGGTGAAGCCATTAGAGCCACCACATTACAATATGTATCTTGCTTTATTGCCTTTTATGCCAGTGTTACACAAATGCATGTATTGGTTCCTCACGCCGCTGATGGCAGAGCTGACTTGTGAGGGAGGCAGTGGGTCAGAGCATGTGGTGTCTTGCCTTGAACTTGCAGACCTGGTCCCGAGGGAGGTGCATATCAGAACTGAGCTGTCTTTTTCTGCAGTTTAGCCTTCATGTATATAATATTGCCATTAATTCTACTGGGGGAGAAATTCCATCCAAAAATGTTGCCTACAGCTACCAAGCAATGAGTTAGGATTGTCTGTACAGTGTGTTTAGTTTTTATTTTTTAAGAAATCACAGATAGGGCATGTATATGAAATATAAATATATAAATACGATTTTGTATCAAAGTTTTGTAGTTTATGGCAAAACCTGGTTCTGTGGTAGCTAAGTGCAGTCCCTGTAAAGGAATGTTTGTGGCTCATGTAAATGTGTGAATGCATCGACAATTTGAAGTTTTTTGATATATTTGTGATATTTACCTGCCTTGAGCACTGCAATCTCTCACCCCCTTGGGAAAATCAGTGGGAATGTTTGTTGTGAAACTCTTGTCTTCTGTTGCATTTTAAAGTTATTTCCTGTAATTTATTTTCAGTACATGATTAAAATCAGTTGTGTATATATGAAATGAAATTCGTGCTTATTTTTAAAAGATGTTCGAGTATGTATTCTACTACATAAACTATGTCAAATACTTATCCTGACAATTATATGAACAAATTGTCTATTGTACTTCATAGCTTTCTATTGAAGCTGCTGTTCCTCTCATGCTTGTCTCTGAAAGATGACATCTGTCTAGCTCATATCCCCTCCCTGTATAGGAGAACTTTCTGGTATTCTAAAGCACGCTTCTTGACTTGTGGAGTTGCTTGTCAGCTTCTGCCCTCCAACAACTGTATCATTCTGAAATCTTGTTATCGGCTCTATTTTCACTCTTGACTAAAGCAGTATCAACTAAGGCATTTTCAGATGTGTGGAGTGTAAAGGCAGCTAAATAACTGCTGTAGTTTCAGCTGGAAATGACTGTGTGCAATAGCTGGGTTTTTTGCATTCCTAAATGGTAACAGTTTCCATCAACATTTGAGCTTCATCGGTCTCCCCTCTCTCGAGTGAGGGACATCATCCGTCTAGGACTAAAGCAATTGCACTGTGACTTTTGTACCATAAAGAACTGCTGGGGAGTGGTGGTTACCTGCCCTCTGGAGACGAGGGCTCAGCTCCAGGTGAATGATGCTGAAGATGAGGTAGGAATGTTGCATTTTATGATATCTTCTCTCAAACTGTACAGATTAAATACTGTTATTTAAACAATCTAATGCTTTGGTGATGAATCTCTTTTTTTCTTATTAGTCAGACGACTAGAGTGACGTAGGGGGCTTGGAGAGGGTCATGCTTGCCTTTGCTGCTTGCGTTCTCCAGGAAGGTACGAGTCAGGTTTGAGGCTGGGCCGTGCCCTGCTTGCCCTGCAGTGACAGCGCAAGCAGAACTCTGCCCAGGATGGGGGCAGTGAAGCTGGAAGGCTTTATCCAGACTCCACCCTTCTAGCACAGGACTGAAATGGGGTGTATTGGGGGAGAATTCCTGAACAGAATTAATGCAAAAACCCCCCAACTTTGTGGGAGGGATCAAAGGTAGGAGCCAATGTGGGAAACAGATGATTAAGGGGATAAAAGGGGCTGGTCATGTGGCAAGAGGTTGCTGGTGAGTGTTCGTGTCTGGCCATGTCTGTCCTGTTTTCTCTGTTAACTCTATTTCTTGCCCTCTTCCTGGGAGAGAGGACTCCCTTCTGTGTGCACAGAGGTCTTGGTGCCAGCAACTGGAGCGGGACCTTGGGTTGCAGGGGCTGCATGTTTGGAGCGCCAGCAAACTGGAGACCGGGAGTGAGTGGAAAGCAAGCGCCAGCAACTGCAGAGAGAGGTTGCACGTCAGTGTATGAATATCAAGCCAGATTCAGCCAGCAAGTAGGATAAGGGGCCTGGGAGCCAGGTATCGGAGCAGCCGTAAGTCTGGGCTGGATATGCATCTATTTCTGCATGAGGCAGCTGGAGGGACCAGGAGGTCCAGGTGAGCTGTTGGAAGGCCTGGGGTTTGACTGAGATCCATTTGTATGCGTGCACCTCCCTCTCTGGGAGGCAACTAGAAACAAGAGGCTCCAAGGGCCAGCTACAGGACAGGCTTGTGTCTGAAGGCAGGTTACTGAGGGCATCCACAGTGGGGGTGGGCAAGCATGGGCTGAACCAGCAGCTGGACCATGCCCATCTGCCAGCTACTGGAGCAGGCTGGTGAGCCAGAGGCCAGCTACTGAACGAACTGAGCCTCCTTGCCCAGTTCCTGGAAGGATCCACAGCCTGTGTGTGGGTGTCTCCTGCTAACAGACCTTCGTCCTGAGGGTATGGGTGCTGTTTGTGTGAGCACGTGCTGTGCGCGTGCCTATCGGGAACGCTGGCTCAGCCTTGCTGCTGGCTACACACACGGGCATGAAGCTGTAACCTCACCTCTACTGAGCAACCCCTTACAATTAGTATTCTTAGTTAAATAAGGCTAGTATTTCTCAACTTTTGCCTATGCACCGTTAAGAACACCAGGATTGTGTACAGAGCAGGTACAAGGGAACAGAGGAGCTTCACTAGTGGAATACAGAGATAAGTGCTCACTTTCTCTACCCAGGGCTACTCTGCTACTGACTCAGGGAAGGAGTTTTGAGAGCTGTTCCAGTTCTGTGCAAACTGGCGGTGCACTAAGGCTTTGCTTCCCCCATCTTCCCTGAGCAAGCAAAAACCCAATTTAACAGAAAAAGCATGGGGTAAAACACGGTAACTGCCCCCCCCCCCCCAGCAGCACAGCTCTGGCCACTTCCTGCCTCAAAGGGGACAGAGCAGAGCTAGGTAGGAAAGCTACATGGAAGATGCCACGGGCTGGCAAGGTGCAGGATAATGCTGCAGGGAGAGATCAGGAGAGAGGACTGGGAAGGTGTAACAAGCTACGGCATCAGAAACGGGCAGAGAAGGCGACAAGATAAAAGATACGTGCTCTTTTTGTTACTTCAGGAAATGCTCATTAGAATGTATTTCTCCAGCTGGCATCATTAAGGAGGCACTCACCCTCACAAGTGCCTGCTCAAGTCCCTGGCTTCCTTGGGAGGGGAAATACTCACCTAGAGTACTAAGTGATGTCATTTCTGGCCCCAGAAAGGCAGAAACAACAGGAAATTTCTTTTCTGGCTATCTTGTAACTCAATTTTCTTAGAGCAGGCTAGGGCCAGGCCCCAGATTTTTCCTGTAGAGGGCTGATCCTTAGAGTCAAGTTAAGGCAACTAAACAGTACATCAGGTAGCATGGCACAGCGACAATGAAAGGGTGGAGAACAGGAAGCCCTGTATTTTATGAACCTAGATACACTGAGTGTCAAATGTTTTTTTCAATGCTGCTAGCCAAGTATGGCAGTATATCAAAACTGCCTGCCTGTTACTATCTTGGGTTAAAGTAATTAAGCACAGGTTATGGTAAAACTTCCTTTTTTTATTGAAAAACATGGGGGGGGAGTAAAGACATTATTTACACAAGTTCCCAAGTGCAGCTCAACTCAAGAACATATGATCGGCAATATGATAAAAAGATGTGGGTCCAAAACAGAATTATGGAGGCTACCAAATAGTATGAGTACAACTCCCTGGTAAACAGGGACCTTCAGATAAGATCAGCAACTGAAATGAGAGAAAATGAGAGAATATTAGTACGCACCGAGCGTGCCGAGAGCCACAGCCCAGCAGTACAGCGCAGCGCACCTACTGTTGTTCCCAGGTTCCTCCCCCCAGGGGAAGCAAAGCTGGGTCAGGCTTGGGAACGAGGCATGTGGCAGAACAAAGCATCTGGCATTTCTCTTTCAGACGCAGCACGCCAGTTCCCAACTGGAGGAGGGCAGCAGCCTCGCTGGGGCCGGCCTGCACTCACCGTTCATGGGCATCTCATCTATCTGGGTGGAGTAGTACTGCTCGATGTCTCGCAGGATGCGGATGTCGTCATTCTTCACAAAGTTGATCGCTACACCTTTTCGGCCGTATCTGCCTGACCGGCCAATTCTGTGGAGGCAGAAGGAAAGAGAAAATGGAGCCATCTTGGGGAAGGGTAATCCAGCCACGCCCCCCCACGTGAAGGCCAAGCTTACCTGTGGATGTAGAGTTCTCTGTTGTTGGGTAAGTCGTAGTTAATGATCAGGGACACCTGAGGCACATCCAGGCCTCTAGCCCAAACATCTGTTGAAATAAGGACTCGGCTGCAAAGAGAAGGGGATGGTTATGGCTGTTCCACCCCAGTGAGGCGGGTGTGAGAGCTGAGAAGTTGTCGTCTCCAGTGCAGGGCATCCCCTGCTATTCTCCGCTCCCCCCTCCCCACAGCACACTGTCTGCACCCCCAAACTTCAGGGAAGACAGACAGTACCAAGACAGCTTTGATCTTTCAAAAAGAATATGATGCTTCTAAGAGTTTAAAATACAGGACAGAGCCCAAATATTTTTTCCTTGACTTACTTTAAATGCAGCAACTCCCAACCTCTTCAGCAAAATAAGAGACTAATTCTGTGCCTATGAGCATCCCTCCTTGGAAAGTGGGAATCTCCCAACCCTGTGACACCACAGGGGGACAGATGGGACTCAGAGCTCTTCCTAATTTAAGCTGAACAAGGCCTTCAGAGAGGAAAGGTTTTATGGGTTTCTGAGGCCTGTTCCCTTCAGGCGCTGGAAGAAATCCTGCCCTGAGGTAGCAATTAAACACCCTTTAATGCATTTACCTTGCGCCAGATCTGAACTCTTTCATAATGGACTCTCTCTCCTTCTGTGGCATGTCCCCGTGCATGGATGAAACTGTGAAGTTGGCTTCTCTCATCTTCTCCGTGAGCCAGTCTACCTGTGCATACAGCCAAGCAGCCTGGGTTAGCTCTTTGCTCCTGACAGCCAAATGCGCTAGTTGTGCTTGGAGACTGTTTGCAGAGACATATGCTGGTAAGGACTGAGAGACACTTTAACAAGCATTCTGGAGCTAAAGGAAGTAAATAATCCTTAGAAAGCATCGGCTATATGATACAGGGCTCCACGAGCCCTGAAAGGAAAGGAATTAAGGGCATTTATTTAGAAAGTGTGGTTTTGTTTCAGGGATTACAAGCAATTAAAGAATAAGCACATTCTTACCTAATCAGTTCTACTTCTCTAAAGAGACAACTATATCAGGTCTGCCTCTAACCAGCTGTTTAAGCTAGGCACATCCCAAAGACAAATGTTTAACGTCTGTTTTTACTAAATGATTCCCGAACGGGGAAACAACCAGACTTCTTAACAGAGTTTGTCCTAGCACTCTCCTCCGAGTCACCCTCTGAAAGTAACAGGCCCATCTGATGGCTGTGGTACCTTTCTCTTGGTGTTACAGAAGATGACAGCCTGGGTGATTGTGAGCGTGTCGTAGAGATCGCACAAGGTGTCAAACTTCCATTCTTCCCTCTCCACAGCCACGAAAAACTGCTTGATTCCTTCAAGGGTCAACTCATCACTGTAGAGAAGAAGAACAGCTATACCACACCACAAGTAGGTGAATACATACAACGCAGTTAGAAGGGCTGGGCGTGCTTCAGCAGAGATCACACCTCTGCGCTGTGGGTTGCTGGGTCTACACACAAGTCCGAGATGCCCTAGAAAGTCCCTGGAGAAGCCTGCTCTAAGAAGGGCCTCCAACGCGACCCATGCAACAGAGACTAGAGCTCCTGGGGCACCCTCTCTGCTCTAGACAAGACAGCTTCAAAGGGAAACATTTCTGTTCCCATCATTTTTACCTTTATGCTTCTTGACAAGAGAGACTGAAGAAAGGTAAATGGGGCAGCGTAAGAGATCAGGCAAGAGGGAGGCTCCTCCTGTCAGGCTGCCTACACTGCCTCTTGACTCCTGCTGAGTTCCAGTGCATGAGGAACTGTGAGACCACTAGACATAAGCTACACTTTCAAGGGCATTCAGGATCAGTCAGCTAAAGGCTTTTTTGGCTTGCTATATAACATACCAAATTAACGGAGGAGGCCTACAAAAATCCTCTGGAGGAGCACAGGAACTGGGTAGATGTGAAAGATGGATTTCCAGGAGAAGAGACTGCTATATATGGGGAGGATGAGAGGGCCGGGGACAGTCAGGCTGAGCAGCAGCAAACAGAACTGAACAAGGATAAAGTCAGACAGACAAGTCGGCCTCTGCTGGAAAACAGGATGTGAGGATGTCTGCAAACACCTAAACAAACTGCAGTGCGAGAAGGAACGTGAGAGAGACTCTGCACAGTTAAATCAGTTAATACCGTGAACTGCCCAGGGCCAGACCAACTCTAAGATCTCCTGTTCTTTCCACGGAAACTCACTCACCGTTTCACCAAGATGCGAATGGGGTCTGTCATGAATTTGTTGGTCATCTCCAGAATTTCATGAGGCAAAGTGGCACTGATCAGAACCACCTGTGTAGCTGGAGGCAAGTATCTGTACACATCATAAATCTGCTCCTTAAAACCTGAAAAGCAAATCAAGTAGCACAGAACAGTCAGCACATCCTTCTCCCCAGTATCCTGCTCTTTCACAATTTGGTCTGGAATTCAGTACTGGGCCTATGCTACGAGATGAACGTTAATGAGTGAATCAGTAACTCAAAGCCAGCGTCACATATTGCTCGTCTCTTCCTGTTTTCCCAAACCCACTACAATGTGGCTGTGGTACACAGTGAAGTATGAAAGGCAGTGCTCAAGAATTTATAACTATTGAAAAGAATGCTACAACTAAATCGGACATGACATATTCAGTACTTTAACCTGTTACAGCCTATAATTAACTATAATTGTCTAACTTTGACAAAAATAATTGTTTTTAGAAGGGTAACTGCCAGCTGGGACACCTGGAATCTCAAAGAGGTGAGAAGAAAGGAATTAAAAGGGAGACAAATATTTTACCTTTATTGAGCATTTCATCTGCTTCATCCAAAACCAGCATTTTGATGGCACGAGTCCTTAAACTTCGACGACGAATCATATCTGTAAGATTTCACTTTGTAAGATGAAAAGGCTTTGAAAGCAAGCGAGCCTACACTGCTCTCAGCCGCTGTCAGGGCATTTCGGTGGAGGAGGGACAGGCACTTCCCCTGTTGCCAACAGAGACTGGTGTTTGGTGATGGAAGGCACACCCAAGGGCCACAGTGTGCCTGCTGCACCCTGCAACCTAGGGGGATGTCTCTGCAGCCTGGCTAAGGGAGCACCGACTGCAGGGAAGCTCTTAGAGGCCAAGCTGTGGGATGCTATTTGCTAACTGCACAGGACAGGTGACCCAGTCTCCCACAGCAACTGCAGCTGGATGTGAGAAATGCAAAATGCCACATGAACTTTTCGTCAACAGACTGGGCAAATCCACATCCTCTTTGAAAGAGCACATGGCTTTGTGTAATCCCTTAATACTGTTGTAGAAAAGTATTTGCTATTAGTGTGCTGTTCAAAGCCAGCCCAGTTCGGCAGCTGATAATTTTTTGGGTCTTTTTCGCTTGTGGAGCTTTATGTTCTCCCAGTGGCAGGTGCTTGTGTAAGAAAGTGCTGCCTGCTTCTCAGACATCCAGAAGATGTGAGCTTGAAGGCTAACACTATCACTGTGGTAACTGCCATGCGCAGTAAATATAAAAATCTTCATGCAATGAAACCAGAAAGTACCAGCTGCAAGTGCACCTGATTTAACAAAGAGAGAGCAATGGCCAGCATGCGGAAAAAGTGGACCTAACTTTGACATTCAGATAGACCCAGCTCCTATCTCCTCCAAGATTCTGAAGTATTTCCTGGGACTATAATATTTTCTGCTTAAAAATACTCTTTGTTTCCATACCACCATATAGAGAAACACTTCAACAATGAAAAGCAAAATATAAACAGAGAAAATCCAAGTACTACCCCTGTTGATTTCTCTCTAGTCTTTTCCAGCTATTACTACAGTAAGTTGTTACCTTGTTATACTTCACATTAATGTTACATTAATGGTGTCATGATAAATGTAATTTTCATGCTATTTCAAATCTAAGCATGCAAAAGTTGCAGGAGTTTCCCATGGCTCAACTCAGGTCTGAACCAGGAGGTGATGCAGCCTCCCACGTCTCCTTACCAAACACACGGCCTGGAGTGCCAGCAACAACATGCTGCCCATAATCCAGTTTTCGGATATCTTCGCCCACGTTGGTCCCTCCAATGCAGGCGTGACACTGGACATTCATGTAGTCTCCCAGAGCAAGAAGACCCTGTGTTGATGCAAAGGAATAGCTTAATTAACAGAGCTCTCATGAAGTTTGTATTCGTGAAGAGATGCAGGTCTCCACAGCCATACAGTGTTGTTTTTTTTGTTTAGGGAGATGTAAGCATAAGCAGTTAGAGGGATTTTTTTTATGCCTGTTACCCAAACCTCCTCAACAGCAGGCTTTCAAACACTGGGAACTCAGTTCCCCAGGGATCACAACTGCTTTAAAAGTGCTGTCCTTAAAAATTCAGTTAGGAATGTGCAAAACCTTAGACTGCTAGACAACATGGTTATGTAAGCAAGAACGGATATAATGCAGATGAGCAAACAGTCCTTTATCAGAATTTCTTATTCCCTTCAGGAACAGAAAGAAAAAGCAGAAGCTGTGCTTTGAGCTCTGCTGGGGAACACCTGAGAATTGGCCCCAGGCCTTGCAAGTGCTTTACAGACGGCAATTTAAATGCTCCTACCTTCTGAATCTGTACAGCCAGCTCCCGAGTTGGTGCCAAGATCAACGCCTGGGTCTCGCGAACCTGATTAAAACAGGTGATCACAATGCAGTTACTCGCAGGGCAGGTCTCATCCAAGCATAACAGAGATTATAGATCCCACAGTACTCTGAAATGTCACATCTGAAGGATTAATCATAGAACTTTGTGCTAAAACCTAGTGTTTGCAAGGGTCAGTACACCTAGAAAGCAGCTCTCACACAGAGCATTTACACAGTAACAGCCTCTTACTTAAGTTACTTTTGGCAAGACAGCACTTAAGCAGTTCTTTGATAGCTCATTTTTCATTCCAACCCAATTTCTGAAAACAATTATAAAAGTGTGTACTTTTCTTGCAAAAGAATAGAAACAAATGTAAATCACTTCAATTTCATAAGTTCAGTTCAGACAAAAACCTTGCATTGCAAAAGGATTCCAAAAGAATGTTTTAAAGTGTCACATTTGAAAAATATTATGAGCACTTTACAGAAATGAAGCATAAAGCTGACCTTTTCATTTCAAACATGCAACATTTATTTTTATGTCCCCAGGCAGTGATGGGTGAGTAACAATCTAAGCTTTACTTAAGAGGGTACTGGCCCACAGAAAATCATCATTTTATTCCACAGCATCTACACATTCAAGTTATACTTTAAAGACAACTGGATGGACACGACACCCCTGACTAGAACAAAAGCAAATATTTGTCAGTCAAAAATCTAGGTTTGACTCTGTGCAATGTGTGCCAACTGTTCAGACAGGTTGCTGATGCTATTAGGCCTGTTTGAGCGCAATTCTGCCTGGTAAGAGACTAATTTAGCCCTCTACCATATGTGAAAGAGGTCAGCTGTTAAAGCCAACTTTATAAGTACAAGACTTTATCTGAACTTATTTTGCCAAGGTGGGTTTAACAGTTAAATTGTTACAGAGTAGTCTAGTTAAATTTTCAGTCAGAAATTTGTCTGAAGTTCACTACTCATAATTAAAAGATTTCAATTCATTTATTCACTCTAAAAATGAAGACTTTTATGATGAAGACTCTACCAATTTAGTTAAAAAACATTTTTAGCACGTGCTATGAAATTACCTGTATATCCAGGCACTGCAGAACAGAGATGGAGAACGTTGCTGTCTTCCCTGTTCCTGACTGTGACCTGAGAAACAGATGTTTGGTGAATACTCTGGATGTCTGGACAAACAATATAGGCAATTTCCATATATTCCACCCCTCTGCTCTTTGCCACTCCTTCGCTGCAAAGGAGTCAATATCACCAACAGTGCATCCGACAAAGCTTTGTTAGGATCACATCGTGATCTGCAGACAAGCAGCTTTGAGAACTGCAGTATCAGGGATAGAGCACTGTGTTACAGGGTCCCCAGCTCCGGCATGTTTACCCCTTAGCAGATCAGCATTTTAACTTCCTGCACTTTGTTGTACAGAATTTTTTTCTTTTAAAGTAAATGGTAGTTAAGCCAATACAATTTGGAAGGCTAGCAATTCCCACTAGCGACCTAGAAAGGATGTTTTTCAGTGGGATGCATATCCTTCTTTGTCTCTAGAGACGTAATACATTTTCTTCTGCTTACTTTTTCCCTCGATTGGGACTGCAGTTGTCTCTATACTTCTCTGGCTTTGCCAGAAAACACTCCAAAGGGTCTCAAAGCCCTATTCACTGAGGGCACACAATACCTTGGCTGAAATCTTTATGACAATGACATACCTAAACCTAATAAACTCTGACATTAACAACTGTTAGGATCGCGGTCTATGTGCAAGTTAGCCAATTTCACCCGGTATCGCTCGTGATGCAATTTCCCTAATCCTGCCGAGCAGCAGCCGAGGACCACGGGTGACAGACAGCAAGTGTGACTGACTGACACACGCACCCCACCCCCCCGCCCACCCGCGAGCAGGCCGCGCCCTCGCCCCCTCGCCGGCAGCCCCACTTACTGGGCGATCACGTCTCTCCCCTTGATGATCTGCTTGATGGCTCTCTGCTGGATGGCCGACGGCTTCTCAAAACCTGCGGAGGCGGTCGTTACCGTCAGCGGCGGCGGGGCGGCCCCGGCACCGCGCAGGCGGCGGCTACACCGCGCAGGCGCGCCGCCCCACATCCGGGCGCCGCCACCGGCGACGACCCCGCCATCCGCCCCCCCCCCGCGCCGTCCCCTTCTGCCTTCCCTCTCTCCCCTCGCTGCCGCCCCGCCGCGCACCGTAGGCGTAGATGCCGCGCAGCAGGTCCTCCCGCAGCCCCATGGTGTCGAAGGTGGGCGTCACGTCCACCTCCTCGCTCGTCTCGAACTCCACCTTCGTCATGTCCTCCTCCTTCATCAGCCGCTTCCTCGCCGAGCCAGTCGTCCCGCCAGATCCCGCCGACCCCGACATGGCTGAGGCCTTCCCTCTCCCGCCGCCCACCCCTCACGCACCGCCGCCGCCGCGCACCGGGAGATCGCGCCGCTGCGCATGCGCGGCGGGGTGCGCGCATGCGCGGCGGCCGGCGGGAGGGGCGTGCGCATGCGCGGCGGCGCGGTGAGTTGAGGGTCGGGGGTGGCGGGGCTGGTGCGGCCTAGGCGCGGCCTAAGCGCGGCCTAGGCTTTGGCCACCGCAGGCCCTTGGGCGCCGAGGGGCCTAGGCTTTGGCCACCGCGGGCCCTTGGGCGCCGAGGGGCCCGCGCCGTGCCGGCACGGCGCGGGCCCCTCGGCGCCCAAGGGCCTGGGCAAATACGTGTGGAGCATCCGCGCAGCCTGCGTTGCCCAGTGTCCAGACCCAGGAACACCCTAGGCAGTTTGCAGGGGGAGGATGGGCTGGCTGTCAGGCCATATCACCTCTTCTGCAAGCCCAGGGGTGTCAGTCGAGGGTTGATTTGCAAACCCAAGCTCAGAGCAGGCAGTTGAACGAGATTTAGAGGTTCTCAGCAGAGACCAGAGGAGAAGGACTCATGCTTTGCTCTGCCTTTCATCAGCCGATGCCCTTTCCATTTCTCTGTGCATGTCATGCAAGCAGCTGGGATCCAGTTTTCACAGCTGGATCTCTGGGTTTGCTTTTGGGGCAGAGGGTTTGGGTGTGGGCATGTTACACCCCCTTGTCCTCCATTCCCAACTGGGATTTCAGCAAAATTTGTATCTTCCATCCTTTCCCTTTTTTCACTTCCTCCTACAATGTTTTTTTCATCCTCGAACAGAGGGCAGATTTAACCGTCCTCCCGCCATGGGTACCCTGGATACTTTGCCTGATCTCTGAAAAAACCCTTAAACTTGTGTGGGAAAAGGCTCTCTCCTGCTTGGCAGGGCACTCTTCTGAGTCCTGAGCTAAAATGTTTGACATGGTAAAATGAAGTTGTTACAAAAACACAAAACATTTCCGGTCCTACCATGTCCGAAGGTGCCTGAGTGAGTCAGGCTGAGTGCTTCGTATGGGTTATTCCCATTCTGTTTGTGAGGTGTGTCAGGAGCTGCATGTTTGAGCAGAGCTGGCAGGTTTGGGGTGTGTGACCCCTGCCCTCGGGCAGACTGTGACTGATGCTCTTTCCTCATTTTTCTTATTACAGAGCCTGAAGGCAAACAAAGAGGCTGAAAGTGATAAAGCTCTTGTGAACGTGATGCTGGAGGCACAAGGTATGATGGCCTCCTTCATCCTTATGTGTAATGTAGTGGCAGGCCATCAGGAGACGACATGGTACAGATCCTCTGGTATTTGTGGGGGAATGTAGGAGGGTGGCATGGTGCTAACATGCTTGGATTGAGTTTGTGACAGGGGAGTCACGCTGCTTGGTCCCTGTCATCCTTGTCATGTCAGTGACATTGGCTGTGCTCTTCCATTGTCCTTACAGGGATGAATACAGATACAGGGGGGTTGGTCCTCACAATATTCTTTCACAAATAGTTGTGGGGAGGCTGTTTTTAGGATGGCTGATGCGTGCTGTGTTTTCATCTGGAAGCCTGACCTAGCCTGCAGCTCCTGGCAGGTGCCCAGCCCTTCCTTGGACATGGCTGAAGCTCAAGTCCAGGCCCTCCCGGAGCAGGTAGGCACAGGAGGTGAGGCTTTCCTCAGCCAGCGTTTAGCTGAAGGAGCTGAGGAAGGAGGTGAGCAGGGAAAGGCTGGGAGGTGGCTTGTTGAGAGAAGGATGGGCAGTGAGTTCTAGGCAGTGGATCTGTAGAGCCAAAGGAAGTGACTGTCAAAAGTAAGCTTTGCCTCCCCTAGACCACAGGCACTGGTCCTGAGCTGGCGTACCCCAGCACGACTGCATTTCCTTGGGGACACAGATGGCTTCCCTTGGAGAGCAGCTGGTCTGTAGTGTCTGACCAAGGCAGGGTTAGGTGGGAAGAGGACTCTGGAGGCATCTGGGCTAGTCCTCCTCACAACAGGGCTGACTTTCAAGCTAGACCAAATTGCTCAGGGCTTGTCCAGTCTAGGATTGAGTATCTCCCACAGTGGAGATCCCACAGCTTCTCTGAGCCTGTCCCAGGGCTGCAATGCACTCAGGACGAAGAATTTTTTCCTTATGGCCAGTTGAGGTTTCTCTTGTTGCAGCTTGTTCCCATTGTATTTTGTCCTTTTGCTGTGTGTCTCTGCATATAGCCTGCCATTTCCAAAATGAAATTACAGGGTGACTGTATCTCTTCAGGGTCCCAGAGTACACATGGGGCCTTAGTCCCCTTCTCTCCCAAAACTGAAGCAGGATTCAAGTAGTTTTTGTACCTGTCTGCATCCACTACTGGGGCTCACATTTCAGACTTTGTGGAGAGGAGTTTGTTTCTTTGTGTGTGCATGGAGTGTTAATTTTCAAAAAGAGTTTTTTAATTGTGTTCCATTTGTACTGTAAAAAAGATGGGATTTATTTTAAGAAGCTGTTTGGGTGCTTTGAGCTGTGTTCCTGCAGCTGGTGAGTTTCTCTTGTACTCATTTTTTAGGATCTCAAATTTATTCACTAAACTGGAGAAGGATGGAGATGGAAGGGTGAGCTTTGAGGAGTTGCAGTTTGGCTTGTTCAGCCACTTGACCACCTTTTTCCAAGGTATGCCAATGTCTCTCAAGCAGCCAAGACTTTCAGCACTTCATGGGGTGAGCTGAAAGGCAGAAAGATTTCTTTGTAAAAAGGATCCTGGTTGATGGCCTTGATCTTCAGGCCAACATGTTTCGTTTCACAAGAGGGTGATTTAATAGACATTAGTTGGGCATCTGAGAGTGGTGACCTGGGGAGAGTTTTCCACTTGTCAGTCAGTTTTTGACTATGGTCTGGTCTTCACCCACTGCATGGTGACTGAAAGGCTCCCTTGGGAGCTGCCTGAGTAGGAGCAAACCCTGTGCAGGTGGAGTGGGATGGTAATACAGAACAACAGAGGGCCGTCAAGCCTCATCTTTTTACAGGAGGGAGAGGATGCATATCCTAGCAGAGGGGAAAGATCACCCCAATTCATTGGCTTCAGAAGCGCTGACATCTCTGCACCTCTTGTGGCACAGGTTGTCCCCTTTTTAGTGCACAGAGCAAGCTTCATCCACATTTTCTTTGTCTGATGTAAAATACTTCTTTCTCCTTAGCGCTTTTCATTCCAAGGACTGGCAAGGCATTTACAAATGCTTTTGAAGTAAATGCCCTTTAATGCACTAAGGTAGAAGTGAATAGCTGATTACCGTGACAGCCAGGACACCTCCATCCAGGATCCTGAGCAAAACAGCTCCAAAAAAAAAAAAAAAAGAAAAAGAAAAAAAAATAATTGCTTCAGGTTCTTTTGACTTAAGACTTTGAGGTAACAGTTCTCTGAGGACAGGCTTCCTCCAAACCTGGTATGACATTGGTGCTCTTGGAGGTGTTACCAGTTCTGTATCAGCTTTCTGGGTTCTACTTTTTGGTTCAGCTTGGTTGAATCTCATTTACCTTTGAAGCTGCCCTCAACCCAATTTTAGCTTCTAGATCAAACAAAATGTTGGCTGGCAGTCCCCATATGACAGTTTTCACAAGACCCTCTGATGCTATATTACTTTCCACGTTGGTCTTTCTGTGGATACTGAGTTTTCATGGGTTAGTAGGGAGACCAAAGTGCATGGTCTGTGCCTGTCATCCCACTCCTTGTGGCTGCCTTAAGGTCAGCTCAGGACATCTCCCTCCTGGCAGCTTGGGGTTGTTTTTAGAACATTCTCCAATATTGATGTGATCCCTGGAGTTTCCTTTCAGTATCAAAAGCTGTCGTTTTTTCTCTGCCAATTTTGCCCCACTGACTTATCTCTGCTGCTTTTTTCCTCAGTGTCAGAGAAGAGTGCACAGGGAAGCAGTCCATCCTTCCGGCCAAGCTGCGTGGGCCCACATCTCTTCTTCAGCATCGGCAACAGCACTAGTTTTGCCAAGCCTGAACTTGTCATTGCCATCTGAGCCCTGGAAGAACTCAGAGGAGATCCTCAAGGTCTCTGGTGCTGCCTTGTCCCGTGGTGGTGGGTGAAGTAAGCAGCGAGGCCTTTCAGCAAGCAGCCATCCAGGGTGGAAGAAGCGCTTGCAGTCAGGTTCATGATGGGGTGGCAGGGTTTTGCCACCCCAGGGCTGGGGAAAATCTGGGGTGGATGTGGTCTAAGCCTGTCTGTGAGATGGGGGCGGATCTCTGAAAGACTGGAGGGCGGTCAGATGGTGTAACAACAGAAGTCCTACTGGCACGGTTAGAAGAGGGAGAAAGTGATTTCAGTCTGTGCTGTCCTTGCAGAGGCTGAGTAGCAGCACAGAAGAGCAGGTGAGCCTGGCAGAGCTGGCTGCAGCTTTGGACAGCACACTCATGGTCCCCAGGGGCGGGCTTCAGCATGCAGCCATCACCTCCTACGGATACAAACTGCAGTGCCTCAGGTAAGTGTGCTGCTCCCTGTGAGAAGGGCCCTTCTGTGGGGTGCATGAGATGTCTCTCAATGCACTACTTGCTGTGCCTGCAGGATCCAGGTGAGGCAGATCGCCAGGGAGAGGGACAAGGCGAGGCTGGACTTGCAGGAAGTGGAGAGACGCTGCCTGCAGCTTGACAGGGAGTTGGACGAGCAGTACGTCGCTCTCGAGCACACGCAGAGCAAGCTCAAGTAGGAGAGGTCCTTTTGGTGGGGCAGGGAAAATGCTTTTCCTATGGGTGCCCACAGCCTCTCCCTCCTGTCCCAGTCTCCCTTTATGAATCTCCCACTTGTTTTGCCATTGTGTCAGTGGCAAAGAAGTCCCTGAAGACACCTCCCCCCTACGACAGTCCCAGCATCCCTCCAACCAAGCTCTCCTCTCCTGCTTTGTGCATGGTGATAGAGGGTGTCTGGACCTCATGGCCATCTGAGAACACGTGCCGGGTGCCCCAACCACGTTGCTTTTTTTCCCCAGGGATGTTCAGGCAGAAATAGAGGCAAAAGAGCTGCTTTTGCAGCAAGCAGTGAATCACCAAGCGAAGCTGGAGGCTGATACACAGTTCCTCCAGGGCAAAGAGGCCAGCCTGCAAGGGAGACTGAACCGCATGGTGAAGGTAAGTAAAACTGCCCTGCGTGAAACATCTTCACTTCTTCAGAGGAGGCAAAGCAGAGGTGGTAACAAAGATGGATGGTTTGTGTTGCTCTTGCTGAGAAGGACAGGAGTTTTATGCAGAAAATTAATCAGCCACATCCATACTATTTAATTAAATACAGAGCTTGTTCCCTTGCCATGACATTATTAAACCTCCATGTTGTCTGTTGGGAATGGTTTGGCCCTTGGTAACACCTGAACACCTGGTCGCTGAAGCTAAAATTGTGCCAGGGACCGTGCCAAAAGCAGAGACGATGGTGTCTGCATGCCTGGGATTTTCCCAGGGCTGTTCAGTGTAGAAGTACAGATGGAGATAGCTCAGGACTTGCTGCCTTTGTTGGCTGTGAGGGAAACCATAGTTTTGTGAAACAGAGGTCGAGATGAGCCTGTGGGGCTGTCTTATGCTGAAAGGCATAAGGCTCTCTTATGCTGAAAAACCCACTCCTACATCTGTCCTTTGGAGAGATGAGCCAAACCCCAGCCCACATGGTGTGTAGCAGCAGCATGCTGTCCAAAGCAGGGTCTGCTGTGAGCTGTGCTGTGTTCAGCATGCTGATGTGCCAGTTGTTTCACAGCTTCATGCTGAAGGCCTATGGTTGATCAACCTGTCTTGAGATGTGAGGACCCACAACATCAAGAGAATCTTCTCCCTTTTGTCTGCAGGAGAACACACAGCTGCAAAACAAAGTCACGGAGATGGCTGAGAAACTGGCGGCCTCTGAGAAGCTGGTGTTGGAGCTGCAGAAAGAACTCAACTGTGTTGTGAAGGACAAGGTAGTCTTTCTTTCTCTGTTGTGGTTAAATAAGAACTTTTCAGGAACTCATCAAAAGATTGACCCTTTTCTATGAAATCTTGTGTATTGTGGGTCAGTTGTTATGGTCTCCCCCTCTTTGAACTCTCCTGCATGTTAATGACAACCTGGAAAGAAAAAATATTGGCTTTTAATTTAGGCCTTTTGAAGTTTGAAAAAAAAGGGGGAGGAAAGTTTGTAATTGTAGAAAATTCTACAAATCTGCAGTCTTCAATAGAGTTTGGTTTCCAGAAAAGGAAAGCTTTCTTTTTCACAAGTATTGAAGTAAAGGGTTAGTTTTAGTGTCTTCCACTCCAGCGAGGCACCTGGTAAAATGGAGCTGGGGAAAGAAATGAGTCTGTGATCTTGTTAACTAGTTTGGTAAAGCTATCCTGCCTGTAGTTTGGTGTCTCTCACACATGAAGAAAAATGTTTTTCCTCCTCTTTCTGCATGTCACCCATCCCATAGGTGTTAATAGGAACCCTTCCATTGAATCTATGGGTGTAGCACCATTACTCCAGTGATTTAGTAGAGCTTTTGCCTCTCCATTTGGGGAGGTGATAGTTTTCTTGATGAGAAGTGTTTCCCTGTGCTTGTGCAGCTGGGCCAGGTGGAGCCCCACAGCCCAGAGCTCCCGAACCAGAGCGAGCGCTTTGCAGAGATTGTCCTGGAGTACGAGCGGCAGTGCCAGGTACGGGTAGGCAGCTCTCTAGCCACGCTGTCGTGAAAATACAGCTCTCATCGGCACATCTGTTGGGCACTTTGGCCTGGGGGAGAGGAGGGAGTCAGCCCTGATCAGAGTGCAGAGGGGGGATCCCTCTTGCCTGCTCAGTCCTTTGGCAGGAGGCAGGACACAGCTGTGCCCTCAGTAAAGCAGCCTGTCTCCTTGCTCCTGCAGCCCTCCATGGGCTGGTTCCCTTGCTGGGATACTGGCAGGGGGAGTAGGGGTGGGTCGTAAATTCCTCCCTTCCTGCCACCCTGTAGCCATGGGCCATTTTGTTTGGGAACCATGTAGGTCTGTGTATAAGGACACTTATGCAACACTGTCCTAATGCAACACTGGGCTCTGTTGCATTTCTTCTTGAACACAAGGAGAAAGTTGTTCTCCTTCTTTGGAAAGCATGTTATCAGCCAAATTCTTCTATCTTTTTGTTTTTCCCGTCCTCCTTCTTGCCCCACTTTCACAACCTCGGCAAAACTTGTTGCTGCTGGACTCTGCTAGAGAGTCAAGGTGAGCCTGTCTAGATACCTGGTGTGTGTGTGGTCCAGGCATTGGTGCTGTGTGTGTTGTACCTCCTGTAGGGTGCTGTGCCCCTGCCCAGAGCTTTGGGCTCTCGGGGACATGAGCACAGCCTCCGTTTCCCTTCTCTCAATTTTAAGTGACTTACATATATTGCATGTTGTGAGTTGGTGGGTGCTCTGTGCTTTGGCTTCTGAGTCCTGTGCTTATTGCATTGCTCATTTGCTTCCAAGTGCTATGCGTGACTGGGGAATACCACTGAGTAGAGACGGTGACTTATCAGCTCCCCCAAGCAGGGGCTGAAATCTGCATTTTCAGCAAAGGCGTTTCATGGATGCAGCAGACAGCCCCTCTTGAAGCTGTAATTAAAGGCAAACACGCTGGAGCACTATCCAGTGCAGCATTGCTCCAGGTGGCACCAGAGGGTTGAAGATGCTCAGTGCTGCGATTTTTCCTCCCATTGAACCGCCCCAGTGTTGTCCATGAGAATGCTGATGGATAGAGAGGTTTAACCTTCAGGCTTCATCTGCCCCTGTGAAGGCACCTGCTCGAGTTTATCCTTTACCCTTGTTGAATGCTGTCAGCCCCCCTCCTCCTCCTCTGCTCTCTTATTTAGAATGGAGATTAAACAAACTGGGTTTGCATTTGTCTAGATCTGCTCAATAATATTTATTAATTGGGATCTTTGGAAATATCCTAGTTCATAGTCTCTTGCAGCCCATCAGTTTCCTGGGTGGCAGCATATGGGATATAATTTGATGTCTGCTCAAAGTGGACAGTCCAGAAGGAGGCAGGATGCCTTGTACACTGTTGCTTCCAGTATGGGATGGAGGGTGTGAAGTGAAACAAGCAGTTGCCCAGCTCCAGACACCCTCATGGAAGTGGCTCATTGCACTGGTGTGGTGGCTTATAGTGTGGTGTTCAGCCATGGGACTCCTTGCTGCAGGCTAATGTTGGCACTGAGACAGGATAAACTCCTGTGCTGGCCTCTGAGGGTGTCTCTGTGCTAAGCAGGCAGCAGGACCTGCCTCGTGCTCTGCTTCCCATGGGATCAGCACCTTCTTGCCTCACTTTATTCCATCTGCAACCTAGAAATGTTCCCTTCCAGAGCCCTGTGGGACTTGCTTCACTGTAAATCCTGCTGTTGCTTTGTCTGTGTACAGTAATGCTTGTTGGCTAGCCCAGATGCTCACAGGAGTGTCTTGAGGATGTAAACGCAAACCTCTGGGCTGTGTGAGGGATCATACCGAGATCATGGTGTTTCTTGTGTGTTGGTCACTTGCAATGGTTTTATTTAGGTCAGGAGGGGTTTCAGGAGGTCCGACCCTCTGAGGTGTCTGCAGAAGCCCCTGGTATTGTGTGCTTTTGCATGTGGGGGCAGTTGCTTGTGGCTCTTCGTGCTTTACAGTGTCTAATGATGGTTCTTGAAATAATGGTCACAGTGATCTGGGTTTGTATTTCTTCTCTGGCTCTTCCAAAATCTCTCATCTCTGCCTGTTTGGGACAGAAGAAAATCCCCCTGCTTTATTCTCTGACTGTGGTGGTGAGGGGGCTCTGCTCTTCGTGCTGCAAGAGACCCTGAGTATAATTGGCTGCTGGGAGCTGTGGGTGCTTGGCCCCCCACAGCCCTGGGGAGCTTCATAGCCATATCGTGACCAGTCTCTGCTTCAGGTGCTGTGGGACCAGAATGGAGTGCTGCGGAGGGAGCTGGAAAGGCTGCGTCTCCAGCTATGGGAGAGCAGAGCTGAGAGAGGGCTGCCAGCAGGAGGTAAAATGCAGAAGGGTTTGGTGTCTCTCCATCTTCTCAGCAAGAACAAGGTTCTCTCTGAATCAGAGTTTCCATGGGAGTGTGGGGCAGCCTGTTGTGCTTGGCCTGCTGCTGCCAGTTCTGGCACTGGACAGCCATGGGAGGGAAGAAGGGGGTGATGGTGCTGAGGAGGAGGGAGATGGAGGGAAGGAGGCTTTTCCAACTTGAGACCTGGTGAGGGCGACCTGTGGACTAAGCAGCTGGGAGTGAACAGGCAGATTTTCACTGTTGGGGATGTTGAGGAAACACAACATAATAAAGAGGAAGTAGTCCCAAACTGTGGGCTGGGAGATTCAGGTTGAGCATTAGGAAGAAACTTCTGGCCCAGAGGGGCAATGCAGCCCTGGGACTGGTTGCCAGATAGATGGGGGATCTCCATCTTTTGGGGTTGTATGGACTTGACTCGATGAAACTGCAGCCATCCTGATCAGGACAGCCAGGCCTGTGCTATCTCGTAGGCCTGTCCTCACAGGGCTCCTCTCTGCCAGTGTGCCACTCTCCCAGCCCGCTGGTTCCCACTTCTGCGTGCACAGAGACGTCACTCTCAATGGATCAACTCCAAGAGCAGCTGCGGGACCTGAAGGTGCAGCTGGAAACCAAGGTGAGGAGGGTGGGGGAAGATGTCCTGACCTCTTGGCACAACTGCTTGCTAAGCACCCTGCTACAGCATGGCCCAGCAGTGTGCCCAGGTGGCCAAGAGGGCCAATGGCATCCTGGCTTGTATCAGGAATAGTGTGGCCAGCAGGACCAGGGAGGTGATAGTGCCCCTGTACTCAGCACTGGTGAGGCCGCACCTCGAATACTGTGTTCAGTTTTGGGCCCCTCAATTCAAGAAGGACATCGAGGTGCTGGAGCGTGTCCAGAGAAGGGCAACGAGGTTGGTGAAGGGTCTAGAGAACAAGTCTTATGAGGAGCGGCTGAGGGAGCTGGGGTTGTTTAGTTTGGAAGAGGAGGCTGAGGGGAGACCTTATTGCCCTCTACAACTACCTGAAAGGAGGTTGTAGAGAGGTGGGGGTCGGTCTCTTCACCCCAGTAACAGGCGATAGGACGAGAGGAAATGGCCTCAAGCTGCGCCAGGGTAAGTTTAGGTTGGATATTAGGAAAAACTTCTTTACTGAAAGAGTAGTCAGGCACTGGAACAGGTTGCCCAGGGAAGTGGTTGAGTCCCCATCCCTGGAGGTATTTAAAAGACGGGTAGATGCAGTACTTGAGGACATGGTTTAGTGGTGGACTTGGCAGTGATAGGTTAACGGTTGGACCTGATGATCCTAAGGGTCTTTTCCAACAATTAACAATTCTATGATTCTATGATGGGGCATCTGCTGCAGGAGGGTTGCTGGAGAGTTCAGGCTGGAGAGCAGGGTGGTACCTTGTCTCTCTGCTGGGGTTATTGCATGTGCTTCCCCAGCCCGTCGTAGCTGGTAGGAAGGTTTGGAGCCCTCACTGGCTGGCGAAGGCTTTGTGGAAATCTCTGTCACCTTGCAAAATATTTGTGTGGGTCTTGCTCCTTATGGGGAACCAGAGATCAACTCTACTCAGTGTTGCTGTCACAGTAAAACCAGTGACAGGACCAAGAGGAGAAGCAGCCAGGTGTCTCCTGAGGGCATCAGAGCCCTGTCTCCCTGGGCTTGCAGCACACTTTTAACCTGCTTGCCCTAAGGTGACAGTGTGAGCCCAGCCTTCCCTTTAGACAGCAGTGAATGCTCATGTGAGAGGCCTCAGTTTCCACCTTTACTCCTCCTTTTGCTGCTGAACTGAGAGGTCAGGGATGCTTGCTGAGTTTCCACTGCAGCACTACAAGAGTAAATCCTAAACTGCCACACAGGTGACGAACAGTTCAAGGAGCACAAAGCTGCTTGCAGATCTTCTGCTTGCTTCACAGTCCTGCCTTTGTGCTCATCAAGTCCTGGAGTTTCTAGTGTTTACAGGGGAGCCGTAGGGAGCAGCAGCTGCTCACCGCCACCTCTTGGACAAGGGACCACTCTGTGGGGTGGAGGAAGGATATGAGGAGCAGTGGCGGATAATGCCCTGGCCTCTCCCTTCTCCTCTCTAGGGTCCCTTGCAAACAAAGAGAAAGGGGAGGGGAGACCTGTGCTGCTTGCTGAGAAGAGCTGGGACCCACTGATATCTGCTTGTTAGAGGCTGCTGTGTGAGACTTATTATTGCCCTAAGTTCAGCAGGGACCAGAACTGCCTGAAGAGTGTACCCTGTTGAGAGGGACCAATAGATCTGTCTGAGTCAGAGCTATTGGAGGAGAGGGGAGTTCTCGGGAGCATGGTGCTAATACCCAAATCCTGTCTTCTCCCAACAGATAAATTATTACGAGGAGGAAATCGAGTTAATGAGGAAAAACATTGAGAGATCGAGGAAGGACAGTGAGGAAAGCTTCAAGGTTGAGATGCGCAAGATGGAAGACCAGAAAAGAGACCTGGAAGAAACAGTTGCAAAGTTCTGGGCTGTAATTGATAGCCTGAAGGAGCAAAAATGTGTGCGGCATCTGGAGCCGGAGGAGAGGTTTGAGATGGAGCAGGCCAGGGTGGGACAGCAGCACACCGAAGACATTTGCCATCCAGGGCAGCAGCTGGACCAGGAGGGAGAAGAGCTGAGGATGCAGCGCAGGAAGAGAGAGAACCTGAGGTCTGGCACCATTCTCTTTCTGGGGCTAAGCGGGGGACTAGGGGTGCATCCCCTGCTCGTACCAGAGTAGGTTGGGGTGATTTCTCACAGGGCTGGAGAGCTGCTTTAATTTGGAAGAAAATCTGGGCAATATTACAGGGCTGCAGCTGTTCAACATGAGACGTCTAAACTCCCCTTACATGAGTGCTTTTATCTCAAGACTTTACGTTTCCCCGCATGTTCTACAAGCTTGTGTCAGAGGCAGTGTCCAGCAAAGACTGTATCTCAAAACAGTGAGAGAAATAAGGGAGTTTTCAGTGTTTTCTTATTATCTCTCTTTTTCTTAGTCCTTCAGCAAACCTGCCTCTACTTGCTAGGTCATCACAACCTGCTGTCTTAAAAGCAGCAAAAAATGGCTTAAATTTCTCTATATAGCCAAAACAGACTGACCTGTGGGAGAGTAAGGTTGTCGCTAAATGGCTGTTCCCTTCCTCTGCTTGTGATGCCAGTTCTGCAACTTCCCCAGGGGCCAGAATGGCCTTGCAGAGGAAACTGGAGAGGAATTGGATGGGAAACTGTTGCCTGTCCATGCCTGCCCCCTCCTGCTTCCCAGCACAGCCCACCACTGCCCCCAGGCTTTCCTTCTGCCTCTTCCCTGCTGTGCCTCCCTTTGCTGCCACTTGTCAGGAGCAGAGTCCCCTTTGGCAATACGCAAGTGGAGGATTTTGCTAGGTCATTATCGCTGTTTTAGGGCTGAGGAGCTGAGATACAGGGTCGGTGTGGGAGAAAGGAGGCGACTTGGTCTGTGGCAGACCAGGGGCACAAACCCAAATAACAGGAATACAAGGCATTTGAGTTGTGTTACCACCATCTCTGGTGAATGGTAGAGGGACTGGCTGTAGTGGGGAGCTTTCAGAGTTGTTGGAAAACATCTGATGGATGAGTCTTTGAGAAGTGCAAAATGGTGTGGGAATTTCTGTAACGTTTGAGTAATTGCATTAACTTTGTGTCCTGGTTTTGGCTGGGATGGAGTTGGTTTTCTTCCTGGTAGCCGGTATGGGGCTGTGTTTTGGGTCTAGGTTGAGAACAATGTCGATGATACACTGATGTTTTGGTTCTTGTTAAGTAGTGCTAAGTACTTGCTAAGTGGTGCTCACACTGGTCAAGGACTTTTCAGCTTCCCATGCTCTGCCAGGGGCACGGGAGGCTGGGAGGGGGCACAGCTGGGGCAGCTGACTCAGACTGGGCGGGGCTATTCCATACCACGTGACATCATGCTCACTATATAAGCAGGGGAGTTGGCCGGGGAGGGGTTCGATCGCTGCTTGGGGGACGTGCTGGGCATCGGTCGGCGGGTGGTGAGCAATTGTACAGTGTACCGCTTGCTTTGTATTACTACTGTTCTATTTTTTTTTTATTTTACTTTAGTTATTAAACTGTTTTTATCTCAACCCACGAGTTTTCCCCTTTTGCCCTTCCGATCCTCTCCCCCATCCCACTGGTGGGGGGGTGAGCGAGCGGCTGCGTGGTGCTTAGTTGCTGGCTGGGGTTAAACCACGACACTTTGCAACCTAAAGAAAACTTTGCATTGCCTCTCCAGCAAAAGTATGTTCTGAGGCTGGCTGAGCTTTTCAAGCTGTGTTACCAAATCCAGGTCAGCAAAATGGTTTTTGTCTTTAAGAAAGATGCAGAATCAAGAGCTGTCATGGAGTGAATGCCAGCGTGAGGAGAGCGGTAAGGCTTTGTTGCAGCAACATGGGTGTGAGAGGAGGTGATTTCCCAATGATAAAGGCTCCAAGGGGAGACCTTCAAGATCAGTGTGTCCAGGAGAGGCAGCAGTGGAAGTGGAAGGAAAAGGACATGGTCTCTCTGTGGAAGAGGCAGCTAAAATTGAAAGAGAAGGTTAATGAGGAACAAGTCAAGATGTGTGAGATACTGACTGTTGGGAAGAAAAAGAGAAAAAAAGCACCAGGATGAAATGGGAATAATGCCGAGATCATGGGGCTGAGGGCTCTGGTGTTGGAAGGGACAGGGTGTCTGGAGAGCTGCCCTCTGTGGGGAAAGGAGCAGGTCCCCAAGACTCAGATGAGCAGGTAGACCAAAATCTCCTGTTGCAACCTCAGCACCGAAGGAACAGAGAAGAAATGAAAAATTGTGTGATGGATGGACCAGTGCAGACGTCTGTTGCAGTGAATGACCTGCTCAATCTAGAAGCTGGAGCCAAAGCTGAAAGCATTTGTCAAGGAGAAATGAAACCTTGATAGACAGGGGGATGTGCTTGGGAAGGAGGCAGAGAGAGCAAAGTTAAATGGTTTGCCTTCACACAGCAGACACAGCAGCATGTCAGGACATAGACAGACTTGATTGGGAGGGCAAGAAGAGGGGAAAAAAAAGCCCTGGGAGAGGGTGGCACAGCAGCATAGGAGGAAGCATGACATTCAGGCTGTCAAAATGGAGCTGGAGAGGGAAAGGAACAGGGTGAAACTGGAGCTGATGCAGCTCAAAAATGTCGTGCACTGGCTGGAAAATGAACCCAGAGCTCAAGAGGGTGGCAGGTTTGAGCACAAAGACAGTTTGCAGAACTAACATAGTGCTGCTGCTGCTGCAAAAAAGCAGATGCCTTGTGAAACACAAGGCTGCTTAAGAACATGATGGTCCAAGACACTCTAACAGCAGCTACATGACATTCTAAGAGCAGCTATGTTATTTCTTGACACTCTATAACAGCAGCTATGTTCTGTCTTGCTGTTCCCTGCGTGTCTTTTACTAACTGTGGGAGTGTGGTCAGAGAGCTGGGATGTGCTCACGTGGCTGTAGCTGACCACACACTCGTCTCCTCTGCTTTGTACAGCTGTACGTGGGTGTTGGAGACGCCACAGGAAGCACAGCATGTGAATCCTGATGTAAAACTGACTCAGAAAGCCGCTGCTGTGAGGAGCATCCTACCAAGCAGGGGGACCAAACGCCACACAGCCCGTGCATTAGTCCTCTTGCTTGCTTGCTTGGAGAGGAGAGGAAGAACTTCCCCACTCAGCTGCTCTGCCTCCCACATGCAGTGCCATAAACTGCAATGCTGTCCTCCCTGCCAGGATGGACAGTCTGTTCTCCTGCGTTCTCCCCTGAGGAATTTGGGTCCTGTGTGGACCTGGGGTTTAGCAGTAGCTATTGGATAGGACTGTCTGTTTAACACAGGACTGAGCTTCCTTCCCACAAGTGCAAGTATTCACGGCCTCATGGGAGACTGGGAGTACTAGTAGGAGTGGAAGGATAATGAGGCAGAGAGGCAACCTTGGATTTGGGGTCATAGCTGTTGTGCCCAGCACTGTAAAATCACAGAGGCCTCACAAGCAAGCTGACTTCTCCAGACGTGGCTCTACTGCAGCTGAGGGATTGGGCTCACCACATGGTTATCCTGTAATGAAGTCTCAGTGTGTCTTGATAAGCCAAATCACTTTGTTCCCACTTCTTGGCAGGCCTGGAAAATAAGCTGGGAGCCACACAAATTCAGGGTCTGATGCTATTTGTCCTTATCCCCCTTTATTTCCCTTCCCTTGAAGATCTACTCCTTCTCTACCAATGTCTCTTGTCCCCACATGTTTTGTGTGAGTTATTGGATAGTTGTTTCTCAGATTTCTTTAGTTCTTGCTGTCCTTGCAAACCAAATGGGAATAGAGCAAGGAGCCAGCGTAGGATGCCAAGAGCAAACTGGGCTTTTGCATCGTTTTCTCACTCTGCTGTCTCTCCCTGCAGAGGACAACTGTGCCGGCTGCTGGAGGAGAACAGCTTGCTGAAAAGTCAACTTGGGAGACTCCAGCAAGAGCTGAGGCTAGCAAAGGAGAAGGGCAGTGAACACGACGAGTAAGAGAGGAGCCAGCTGTGGGACGCTGGCAAATGGGTGGATAGCTAATGCTTGTAAAAGGAACAGCCACTCAGGTGCATTTACCAGATTTCAGCTGGCTCAACCTGCCTTTTTTTTTCTCATTTCTGAGCAAGCCAGCACTCTCACACCCTTCGCTCCACGCAAAACCCACCAGTGCTGGGATGGGCTTGCCCAGCCAAAGGCTTGGGCAGGCCAGAGCACAGGGTCTGGAGCCAGGTTTGGGGAAGGCTGTGGGTATGGGTATGCTGAGGGAGGAAAGAATGGGCTTCTTTGCTACACAAACCTTTTGGCCTGGCCTGCTGCTGCATTAGGAAGCTTGAGATAGGTGCTGGGGTCACCCACTGAGCCATAAATCCAAGGAGAGCCAGGTTTCTGGTGCAGATGGTCCCAAGAGTCTGCTAAGCTGGCTCTCCCACTGTTCTTTATCCCCTGATTTTTAGGCCTCTGACAATGTTGCAGGACTTTGGATGTCCCTAGCTGTCTGCCCTGGGCTGGGCTGAGTCACCTGCTGGGGCAGAGACACCTGACCCACTCCTGAATCAATTCAGGACCATATCTGTTTTGGCCTGGCTTTGCTTTCTGTTGCAGGCCAAAACCAGATGTGTGGCTCCCCGAAACAGGGCCCTTCTCTGGGGGGCTGTGCTTTGCTGCTCTCTGGCCTGAAGCTGATCATATCCCTCTCCCGGACAGGAAATGCGTGAGCAAGTTGGGCAGAGAGAAGGTGGAGGAGCTGGCTGAAATAGCAGAGTTAACAGCATCGGTAAGAAGCCATTAATGCTAATTGACAGGCTCTTGGCTGAAGGATTTAGGAGGACAAAAGCTGCATGTGCTTATAGAGGAGAACAGGAATGTTTGTTTCAAACATTCAAACCCAGTCTTGCTTTGAAGAACCAGCTTAATTTTGTAGCTTGTCAAGTAGGGAAAATTTGTGTGACAAAAGCCAGTGAAGGTCTTACAGAAGGGAAGGTGTTAGTACAAAATCTCTAATGAGGTTGACTTTAGCTACTTGCACTCTTCCTCCCAGAGATTTTGCTCACACCCAGTCTCAAACCCACATGCTCACGATATCTTGGATATGCATGCACACAAGGTCTGGCCAGGATTGCTTGTGTTGCAACATGGACGAGGGTTGCTGGCTGTTAGTTCCTCACCCTGTTCCTGGGATTCCTCATGACTGGGAACCACAACCTTCTTTTTGGACATGTCTTTTGTACTCTTCAGGGCCATCAGCTGCAGCAGGGTGGCCTTTGCTGGCCCTTGCTGGCTTCAGGTTCCATTAACCTTCAGCCACAAAGCTCATTGTCTGCTTTTCCTCCTTTGGAGTAAAGCTGTGTTGGTTGCCCATTTTTCTGGGAGGCTAGCAGAGGAATGGGATGTGCGGTGTGTTGCTGCCCTGCTGTTAGATGCAGGCTGACACATGCATATCTGTGCTGTGGTCTGGTCAGAGCACGGGCCAGAAACTGCACCTTGCTCAGCATTACTGCTGGGGACGGTGTCCTAGGAGCAACATCTGGGGGATGGTGCCCTTTAGTGTCGATGCAGGCTGCTCTTGTAGCCCTTGCTCTGCTCTTTCCTCTGGTACTTTCACATGTGCACACGGACACGTTTCCATTCATACTGTATTCTTAGCAATCTTAATATTTCTGTTACACATCTGTACAGTCGCCCCCCGCCAGTTTCCCTAGTGACCTCTTCCAGGGCTATCATCTGTGTGGGTTTTCTTACACGGGAATGCTGTGCTTGAACTCAGCTGCTGGGCTTTGATCAGGCTGGGAAATGAGGGTGCTTGTCCTGAGTGCCCGCAAGGCCCTGCAGCATCAGCAGTGTTCCTGGGTGGGAGCCCAGTGGGGACAGCGTGGGACAGGTTTAAGTCTCTATTGTCTCTTCCCACCCCAGGCCTCTGTGCATGAATTGGTTTTTTTCTCAACCTTTTCCAGAGTGAGAAGAGCAAGGGGGACGTCTCCAACCTGAATGTCAAGATGGGTCAGCTGGGCCATGAACTCACTGAGCACAAGGCTGGCCATGGTGCTGGCCCTGGCACTGTCCAGCTGCGGAGCCAGAGGCTTGTGGAGGCTGAGTGGCTCCAAGGAGCAGATACAGCCGCAAGGCTGGAGCTCCACCAGCAGCATGCAGCACATTGGATGGAGACAGAGCTGCTGCGACAGCAGCTCAAGGCCTCGCAGGAAAAGGTAGGTGTCATTCAGTTGGTGGCAGGGTGGCAGGCTGCTGAATGGTCCCTGTTGGTATTGCCCTGCTCGGGGCTGTATTGGACACCTTCCCCAGGCAGAAAAGACTGTCCTCTTCCTCTTTATGTGGGACAAAGGACTCGCTCTCCCACTCAGATATGTCTGAAGCCAGTTCAGGTGCAGCTTGGGACAGGTCCTTGCTTACAGCTGCCCCTGCGGTGTCCCCTCTGTCCTTGTCCTGTGCAGGCTGGCTGGGCAGAGGAGATGGAGGCTGAGTGGATGTGGCTCACACAGGAGTGCTAGGAGCTGTGGTTCCCCATGGCTCAGCTGACAGAGGAGCTAGAAGAGTGGCAGAATTGGGTAGGGGCTGAGCAGGGATGACAGGGGCTAGGCAGGCCATGTCTGAGGAGAGGGTAATGAGGTGATCAGAGCAGGGGAACAAAGACCACTAGGACAGAGGAAATCCGATGTGAGAAACCGAATGTGTTAATATCCCTCTTTCTACCCTGGGGACAGGCTGAGGGACTAGCTTTCCAGAGTTACAACTTGCTCATGCCAGCCACCCCTAGGTAGCCCTAGGGCAAAGCTGGACCAGACCTGCTTCCCAATACGAGGTTTGCCCTTTGCTGGTGGCAGGAAGTGGAGGACATGTACAGGCAGGGACTGAAGCTGAGCTTGCCTGGGATGTATCTAAGAACAAACCCAGGCGCATAGCCCCCTCTGCCTCCTGCCACTGCAGCCCTTGGTGCTAGGACTCCCTCCCAGAGGGTCCCTCCAGCAACTCCTGCTGCTCAGCAAGGGGAGCATCTCTCAGCAAGGGGTCCCTGTTTCTCCTCCTGCAGCTCTCAGTGGTCTCCATCCCTGGCTTTGTAGGCTGTCTAGCAAGCACCACTCCCATGGTCCTGCTGCTCTGCTGTGCCCATACTGGTGTGAGAGCTGAGGTGGTGGCTGAGGGTGCTTCTTAACCTCTCCCCTCACCCGCAGCACGCCCTGGGCCTGTCCCATTGCTGGCACAAAGCTGTAACCAGCTATTGGCCTTTCGGTGTTACAGCTCTTGGAAGCCAAAGCAAGCCTGAGCCTGGCCCAGACTCGGCATGCTCTGCAGTTGCAACAGGCCAAGGCCCAGATGAACAACATGGTGCCAAAGAAACAGTTTGAGCAGCTGCAAACCAGCCTGAGAGAGGAACAGTGCAAGGCTCAGCAGCTCCAGGAAAACCTCCACCGGCAGGCTGAGCAGGCGTGCAGGCAGCTGGTCAGGACCCAGGTAAGCAGGGAATTGCAGGAACTCAGTCAAGGGTACCAGGGAGGGAGCACTGCCAGCCTGGAAAGGAGCTGTGGTCGAAGCCACCAGAGGTTTGGGTGGAAGATGCTAGATATCAAGACCCACGTGGAAAATGCACTTGATCTTCAAATTCAGCTGCAATTTTCATTCATGAACCCAGTCACTGCACTCAAACAGGAGCCCTCCCCACTCTAATCCACCTACCCCAGACCAGATACCTTGTGCCTAGAGGAGAAGGAGTTAACCAGGGAGACACTCTGTGTTGGCTCTGGCTGGGGAAAGAAAGCTTGAGCCCTCTACTTGAAGATGTAGCCTGCACAGAGTGGGGTAGTTTTCTTTCTAGGGCACTGGGCAACAAGATACTGGGTTTTTGTGAGTTTGTCCTTTGTTTCAGGACACTGTGATTCAATTGAACTAACCTGGGTAAAGATGGAGCAAAATATAACCTAAGGAATTAAAATGAGCAGACACAAAAACTGTGTCCAAGGAAACTGTCTCTCCCATGGCTTTTCTGGACATGGCTGAGAGAGAGGAGGCCATTGGCTTGTTTTTATAGAAAACTGCTGGGAAATCTGTGCCTTGTCTTAAAACCAGTTGGTGCTGACCTAGGGAAGGTTGTACTGCTCTAGACACTTGTCCCACTGCTCTTTGCATCCTGCACCACCTCCACTGATCCCCGTCCCCCTCCTTCAGGGAGTGTGAAGGTCTGTGAGCAGGGCCATGGGGAAATGCATGGTCCAGGATTGCCAGGGGCCAGGTGAGTGCTGGGACAACCCAACGTTAGGCTTTGTTGCCTGCTGTAGGAGGAACACGAGCGTCTGCTGCAGGCAGCTGTGGAGCAAGCAGAGGGGCTGGAGCACAATCTGAGGAGTGCTGAAGCTGTGCTGGCAGAGAGGGCAGCTCAGCTCAAAGACGCCCAGGTGAGTGCAAGGGGGGGGTTAGTGCTGCATGTCCCTGCCTGGCTGGGACCCCTGCGTGGGGATGCTGAACCTTAAGCCTCCTGTCCCTGCTGTAGGCCCAACTCTCCAGGAACAAACTGCTGATCAAAGACCTCTGTGAGGAGAACAGGGGGTTTGCAATGGCCCTGCAGGCAGCTGAGCTGAAGCAGAAGAGCACTGAGGAGAAGAACCAGCTGTTGGAGGAGCAAGCCTCAGCTCTGAAGCAACTCATTGGAAAAATCACACCAGCATCTCTGAATGGGTGATGGCGCACCTGCTGTGGCAGCCCTGCCCCTGGTCCTGGCTGGGGTTTGTCAGGTGCGGAAGGGGAGGTACAGCTGGGTTGGGAAATTGGCCTTGTCCTCCCTGGTCTTGCCAGGATTTTCCTGGGTAGAAAGTAGAAAAACGGAGAAACCAGAGTCCTTTAAGGAAATTGGTCCTGTGGATAGCTGAGTTTTTCTACTCAAAGCACCAGCTTTGGTGCCTTTCTCAGTGGCAGTGTGCTGTTGTAAGTCAGGTCTGTCTCAGGGCAGCCATCCCACAGGAGCTGCCTGTACTCTGGCAGCACGTTTGGTGGTGCTGTGGATGCTCCCTCTTTGTGGATGGTTGCTGGTGGGGCCATGCTGTTAGGGCTGGAAAGCCAGGGCAGGAGGGCTTGCAGGTCTCTGCATCTGGCTCACTCTGAGCAGGAAAGCTGTGTTGTGGCATTAAAATGTTTGCAATATTACAGCACCTCCTGCCATCTCCAGTCTGCTCTGATTTCAGTAGCCTCCCCCAACCGTTGCTGAACTTTTATTCCCTACAGCTTCTCTTGGGCTCTAGGAGACTCTGGCCCTCCTAAAGCCTGAGCCTAGAATCCAAACCAACCTATTGCCAGATTGTTGCCTCTGCGGTGAGCAGGACAGAGGGGCTGAGCGAAGAGCCTTCTTGCAATTTGAGCCTCCAAGGCTTGGGGCAGGGTTGGTGACCCCTACTCAGCACTGCACTTCAAAGGAGACCAGGAGACATGGTAAGTGAACTGTATCATCTTGCCTTCCTTGTTGGCCTTCTCACACTGGCAGTGAGTACTGCTCTTGCCAAAATAAGTTCTCTAAAAGGCCACAAAGCCAAGCATTCACATCAGCAAATACCAAATTTTTTTGATCTGCCCAGGGTGTTACACTGTGCATGGAGGATGCATTGTTGTCACCGTGCCCCACCTTGCTCTGTGCAGAGCAGAGGGTATTGGCACAGGGGCTGTGGTTGCCACTAGCTGTGAAAGAACTCCTAGGATTTTGGGGGCTGTGGAGACTACTGTACCAGAGAGACTGGACAAGCCTGACTGGATCAGGGTAGCAAAGCAGAGGCTGGACAAAGTCAATACAAAGAAGAGGGCTTAAAAATAGCTCAAGCTATTGGTTCAAGAACAAAAGGGCATAAATTGGCTGTGAGCTAAAACTCAGCCACTGCCTTTAAATCCCAGCCTGCCAGGGCAGAGGGGTTCCCCGGCCCTGGACAGTGCCAGGCGATGGCTGGAGGCTGTGACTGAGGAGACCTCCTTGGTCTAGGTGTGCTTTTCCTGCCCTGGTGGACAACAGCTGAGTCTCCTTTCTTTGACTTGGGGGCAGCCCTGATTACAAGGGCCAGGAGGGAAGCTGGGCTGTTGTAGGAAGGGAAGCCCACAGACCGTGTGGGCTAGCTCAGGGAGGTTCCTTGGCTGGGGCTGGGAGAGCAATGCAGTAACACCCTGGGCATTTATCCTGTTCCTGTATTCTTCCCCAGGTATTTGCTTTTTGGCTCCTCTCAGATATGGGGGCTAGGCAAACCTCTAGTCTTACCTAGAGCTTATGTTTTTGGAAGTGTTCCCTCTCAGCCACTACTCAAGAGTGAGCAGCTCCATTAGGAAAACCAGACAGGGAGAGCAGCTCTTCAGCCTTGCTCTGGTTTTATGCTAACTGGAATCCTTAAAACCCTCTGATCCCTTTCCCATCCCTACTCTAAGTAGTCCCTAGGCACTGCCAGACCAGTGCTCTGGGGAAGGAGACTCTTCATAGAGGGACAGAGGCACAGCCCAAGCATGCTGGGAGAAACCTTGGCCAGGCCTCTGACCCCGACTGCAGTGCTCATTCACTCAGCACCTTAAGAAACATTTATAGGCCTCTGCTGGGAGACAAGGCTTCATGTCTAATCCTAAGAAAGAAGCTCATGCAGCCTTCTCTGACACTTGGAGGAGCAGCTCCACTGAGACACCTAAATAACCAGTTGAGCATCACCCTGCAGGGTCAGGATGGGTTGGGCCAGAGAGCCAGGTCAGAGTGTTTAAGAAACAACGTTAACTCTTGAAAAACACTAAACTGAAGGCTGAAGCAGTCCTTTATTTTGCAACCATGGAGCTCTCCGGGCTTCCGGAGCCCAGCCAATTGGCCTTTCACTCCCACATGCACAGTGTGAACAAAGAACTGCTCTGAACAAAAATGCATTCACAAAACCTGCTTGTAGCTGTGGGGCTTGGATAACACCCCCTCCCCACCCCCCCCACCTCCAATGCCACCCCCCACTATGCTGGATTCCCAGGATCGCTACATTACCAGTATGCACCCTTTGGTCATGAAGAGCTGGCCAATGTGGTTTGCATACTTTATAAACTGAGGGCTGATCTTCATGTCAGGTATCAAAGGCCGTTAAGAGGAGTGGCAGGGCATCCACTGCAGAAACGCTGAGGTGTCTGAAGTCCTGTGCACACTGGAGTTCAGTCCCCGTTGTGGGCGGGCCACCAAGCAAGGGTTGTCCCTCCTGTCTTGCATGCTTACGACAGAATGTGCTCGAGGACTCCTTGTCTGATTAACTGCTCGCATTTCCAGCGGGGTAAAAAGTGCTGCACAGAAACACAGACAAACTTTCCTTGAGTCCCAGGCAGACTGGATTTGTTGCTGCACACAACCAGCTCTGTCTGTTGTGCTCTGTGCCCACTGCATTGTGGTACCAGATCAGGCAGAGCTGGACCGCAGTCCTGGGCCATGCAGACAGCTTGCAGCACGTGCAAGGAGCCACGTGTGCACGAACTGTGACATGCTGCGAAGCTGGGATAAGCAGGGGGATGTCATGGGAGTGAAAGGGAAGGAAGAGAACAGACCACACTCTCTTGTCACGGGTACCTGGCTATTCTTCTTCAACAGGACGGTGGTACCATCGTCGATCTCAAATTCTCCATAGTCTCTTAAACACCGTACCTGCAAAGTGGAAACGCAACTCTCAGATCATCAGATCTCCCATAGAAAACACTAGACACCACTGCTGACAACACATGCCCCAGAACTGAAAGTATGGACACATTCCTACCCGCCTGCTGGAGCCTCAATATAGAGCAGACCTGGAAATGCAGAACTGGACCAATCCCACGGTCTCTGGACTCTGCCTGATGTTCTCTTCCTGCCTCTGCCTGGAGCAAGAAGCGCCAGCGAGCAGCCCAGCCCAACCCTCTACAGACTAGAGGAAGAGCAGCACAAGAGACAGGGTCTGGGGAACAGCAGCAGCATTTCCAGGAGAACCTCCCCACAGACATACCAGAAAATGCCAATCTGTTAATAGTGAAACTGTCTTAAGGAGCAGGTTGATTGTCACTACATGTTCTTTTGAAGAGAACATCAGAGCAGAGCACTTCAGCTACTGACTGATTTCTCACATGTTCTTGCTTTGTTTTATCAATTGTGTAAAACGATTTATAGTTTCATCTATCAGAGTCCATTTAAAATAACAACAAAGAAAACTAGGTAACAATCCTTAACGTGGGAACAAGGTTTCTAGTTGATCTGAGAGTTGGTTAAGTTTCTGCAAAATGCTGCAAAAACTTCTCACTGGGATTCAGACCACTCACCCCACCACACCAATTCCCTGTGGACTAGAAATGCCATCTTTCCACATACTTTGACCCCTCAGTAGAAGAGGGAGTAAAACGCTGACAGGCAGAGTGTAAATAGTAAAATGTAGAAGCTTGTGGAAGCTTTGGTGCTCTCAAAAGCTTTGCTCAGTGACCTTCTGACTTGGGACGGGGGTGAAATTCTCTAAAAAAAAAAAGATGGTTGGGCAAAATGTTTGTTCACAGACAGAAACCACCAATCTTGCACTTACTTCGATGTACAGGCTTTTAGGAGGTTTTATGTCCTGTGTAAGGTCCAGCCCCTCCTCTCCACCTACTGACTTCATGTAGGTAGCCAGAGACTTTTTGTACCGATTGAACCACTCCACCTGTGGACATGAACAGCAATCCCTCGGGCAAAGCCAAACAGCTCATGCTGAAAGATAAGTCCCTGATGCGCGAGACCTAGTTTATTTGTGCCATCAGACCACTGTTCCCAAGCACATTCATGCCAGCCAAAGGTGAACGCAAGCTCTTCTAAAGGGAAAAACTGCCCCAGCAGCAGAGCAATCTGGATTCAGGACAGGACACGTGCTGCTAATGTTAGCAGCTCTGTGCACAGGTCTAGAGGTGGCATTTGGGAGCAGCATGAGAAGACTTAGTTCTGCTGGCTGCGAGTCTGATCTAGTGAAGACCACCTGATCCTTAAAAGTGCCAAGCATCACCTGCACTCGGTATCCATTTGAGATTGTACCCATAGACAATGAATAAACAAATCGGTATTTGCAGAAAGGCACATTAAGTATCGTGTTTATAGTGGGGGAGGAGAAGTCTACCCTATTTTGACTCTACTAAATAGATAATCCATCAGGAGGAATAAGGGGAAAGAGGGGAAGAGCTTAAGACAAGGCTGACTCACTTCCTCAGCTGACATGTGAAACTGGATGGTGTTTGGCAGGACACTGCCATACTCCCACCTTAGCGCTCTGATCCGCAGCAACCGGTCGTACCTGGGGGAAGAAACAAGGGGCAAAACCAGCATCTTTGCTGAGTCGAGTGCTGGCAATATCCTCCGGCAACACTGATGCCCCCCCAGTCTGCCCTCAAAGCAGAAGGCAAAAACTTGGGTCATTCCACCCCCTTTCCTTTAGAGGATGTGATTTTTGGCCTATCCAATAGTCAAAACTTTTCAAGAGCAGGGGGAAACAGGGCCTTCTCTTCCTGCTAGCGTTTGGCAGTACCGGCGCTGCACACAAAGGGAGGGAGACGCGCAGCTGCCCTGCTCCTGCGCCGCGCAGGTGAACCGCTCGCCTGAGCCGAGAGCCCCAACACCCAGCGCCTGGGGACCCTGCGTTTTGGGGGCTGCGCCCCTGGGCCGCCGGGGACGAACGGGCGCTCCCTGCCGCCGCCGGGCCGCGGCAGCCCCCCGCCTGCCCCCGCCGCACTCACAGGTAGGCCAGGACGCAGCGCTGGTTGCGGAGCAGGCAGCAGTGCCGAAAGCGGATGAGGAAAATCAGGTCCGTCCGCCCCGACTTCGCTTCGGACCTGGCGAAGGAGGAGCCGCGTTACAGAGGTGCGGGGCGGCCGGGAGTGGGAACCACCCGGGCTGGGCGGGACGCGGCGCCCCGGCACCAGGCGCGGCACTCACACGTCCGCCTGGTTCCGCTCGTACAGCGCCCGCATCTCCTCCAGAGCCTGCCGCAGCCCCTCCGCCTGCAACACCGGACATGGTCAGCGAGAGCGGGCCGCCGCCGGGGCCCGTCCCGCTCCCCCGCTCCCCCGGCCCCGGCCGGCCCCGCTCACACGGAAGGGCGGTAGGTGCCCGCCGGCGGCGCGGTGCAGCTCCCGCACCAGCCCCGCCGCCCGCTCCCCCGCCATGCCGCCGCGCCGCGCGCGCGGGAAACCCGGCCGCCCCGCAGCCAATGGAGGCCGGGGGCGGGGCCCCGCGACGCACGGGGGCGGGGCCCCGCCCGCCGCCATTACGTGCACCGAGTTGTGCCGGGTCTCGGCGCCGCGGCTGCTGCAGCCGGGGCGGGGCGGGGGGGTCTCCCGCAGGTGAGGGCTGCGGGCCCGGGTGGCGGAGCCAGAGCAGCCCCCCGCCCTCGGCTGGGGGAGGCCGCGGGGGGGCTTACCTCTGCCCGGCCCAGCGCCTTACGGCAGGGAACCCCGCGGTCCTGGGCCCTCCCCCAGCAGCCCTGTCCCAGGCAGGGCGGGCAGCGCGGCCACCACCGCGGCACCCGGCCGAGCGCCAGGGCCTGCGTCCCGGCCTGGAGACCCCCACGGGACGGGGCAGAGGGAAGCGCCCACCCTGCACCGAGGGTGTCCTCTTGCACAGCCGAGGGTGCCCTCTTGCACAGCCGGGGCTGTACAAGCCCCTGCGAGGGGACCTCGCGCCACGTGAGCTGTGCCAGCAGAGCCAAGGACACGGCAGGTTAAAAGGAGGGGAGCAAGGGTGAGCGGGGCCCAGCGTCAGGACGCTGCGAGGAGCCCCCTGAAAGCCGTGGGGTCTCTCCCTCTCCTGCCAGACGGTGCCTTCCAGCAGCAGCAATGAGAGCGGGGAATGGGGGGTGTTACCACAGACAGTTTTAGGGTCATGCTGAGAGCCCCCGAGTGGATAAGGCAAAAATTAGCAGTTTCACCCCACACTTAAAAAAAAAGGGGGGGGGGAGGGCCTGTAGCAAGACTGCTTTCACCATTCCTCTTTTTGGTCTTCTCTGGGGTGCTGTCTCTCTGACAGCCTCCTCCCCGTACTACCCCAGCACTCGCTTTCGCCAGCAGCATCCTTCAAACCTGAAGTGTGCCAAAACTAAAGCAAGGAAAAGAAAAAAAAAATGAGGTGCATTTCTGGATGGGACAGGAAATTTTTTAGCACTTGAAGCCCTGGAAAGGGAATCAATAACCCAGGACCACAGCTTGTCCTGCTCCAGGAATTTATTTCCCTGACCATGTGTTTCTATGGTTACTAGACATAAAAAACGACCAGCATTTCATACAGCACAGTTATGCAGCAATGGTCAAAAACTGGAGGGTACCATTTATACTGCTTATGTTTAGGATGATGTGGCGCCTGTAGAACTGAGCAGGGACTGTGGCTGGCTCTGGCAAGAGTGTTTTAATGCTCTCAACAACTGTTTTATTTGATGTTTTAGGCATGCAGGGAAAATGCCCAGAAACACTCCGGTCAGCTGAGAGGTGGAGATGGGCTTCTGGGGGTCTGTTCCCCAAACAGACCTGTTTCTTGGCCACACGGTGCTGCAGCCAAGAGGCACAGCAGTTGTGTCTGGGGTGACACGGCAGAGCTGGTGAACCCCGCTGCCGGGGGTATTGGGTCACCTCTTGTCCTTGTGCCACCACTGAAACAGATTTGTGCCTTCCTTCCTTCAACAGTGCAGCATGTTTTCCAAAGGATCTGACCTGTAGGTGGTATACTGATGTCTGGATGGGGAGCACATTGCTGTTAGCATCAGCCGTGGAGTAACGCGATCCCATGGCTGGAAACCAAAGCTAGAAAAAAACCCATGCACGGCTTCAGCAGACGCTGTGGGAGGGGGGATTTTGCACAATACAGTGTCAGGATGGGATGTTGCTCTTCAGGGATGTGCTGCAGCCGTGGGGTTAATGAATGGACAAGATGCAGTTTTATGGCCGGGGTGTCATGCAGGAGGGCAGATGGCACGGTCTTGGGGTGCCTTGTGTAAGGAGAAAAAGCGCCTTGGAGCCAGGATTACTAAGCAGCATCTCTCCCCTCTCTGCTCCTGGCTGTCTGGCTGTCACAGGGACATCTACCCTCTCCCTCCCCACTCAACCCGCTGCACAGCAGAGGTGTGGGGCCTGAAGAAGCCGCTGTAAAGCGCCTGGTCCCCAGAGGGCTGTCACTACAGAAGCATCACGCGTGGTTTGTCATTAATCATTGTGTTCTGCAGTGATAATGGCCCATCTGAGCCAGAAAAGATAATAGCAATAAACATACGTCCCTAATTCCAATTGTAGCTGCTGAAAATTGGTTGTTGTATCTTGCCGAGGGATAGAAATGTAACTGAGCCTTGATTGAAAAATTCAGGGGAAGCTGCCTTATCTCACTCCTTTGCCAGATTAAAAAAGCCTCATACACAAAAATAGACAAAATGAATGAAGAATTTACAAACATCTATATTTTGTGATAGGAAATGTGATAAAATTAGGAAAACAGCTGAAGACACTGATTTATACAACTCTGACTATTTCAGGCAATGAGAGGTTTACATATCACAGTTTAACAAGATAAAAGGTCTCCCACAAAATACGTAGATGACAGACATCTCATCTGAATTTGACATAACACAGCATCAAGTACACATGTAATGTGATGAACAGTGCCAGGTCATTTCCCAGTTAGGTAACATACAACCTTTTGAATAAGGCAATTCAAATATAACTCTTAATTCAAATCACAACATACCCAGGCAGCATGCAGGGAAAAGTAATTTATTTTGTACATTGGAATGACACAACTTGCAACATGTTTCCATTTTATGTCCTTAGAGCAACAGGATATAAACCATTCAAATTATATATATATATATATATATATATATCTCAAGTCAACAGTTGTCTTTACTGGAATAGAGATTATCTGCTTTTGGTAAAAATAAAACTATTTGAATTCACTAATTAACAAAATGCACAGTGATCAGAAACCCAATTCTTCTCACAATTGTCTTCCCAGGCTCGCTCGCATTTCCCTGTGATGCAGCAGCTGCGTAACCCCAGATACAGAGAGCTCATTGCACAGAGGAGCAAATATTCACTGGCACGTGGTTCCCACGGCTGCAGACTGTGCCGCATGCTTTACCGTGCGGTTGCATGACACCTGCACCTGATGGATGGCGGTGCTCCCGTCACACCTGTACATACCTCATGGCTTGAAAATTGCATTTCACATCTCCATTTCTGGGCACCTGTCCAATAAAGCATTTATTTGCACATGTGCCTGACCTTCGGTGAGTCAAAAGTTGAATTGCACGTGGAAGCCTGTTCACTGGAACAGGGCCCTCATTTCTTTATTACCAATTAATTCCTCTGGATCTTTATGACCAAAAAATTTAAGAAACTGTGAACCTGCTCAGAAACATAAAAAAAAAACCTGAGCCAAAAATCTCTGATACGGTGGAGCCTAATGGATGTGGCTGAGGATGTATTTCCACTGCAACAGACTTGGGGATCACAAAAGATAATGAAGGCTTTTCCTAGCATTAAAAGTTCTTTCAAGAGGAAGAAATGAAGAAGGGAAATAAGATTTTTTCCCTATTAAAAAAAAAAGATTTGTAATTTCTGAACAGACTAATCTGGGCAGCTTCTCCCTGGTAAAGGGCCATACATCCCCCTGTTTAACAGCATACCTGCAGGGACTGATCTTCTTGCTAAGGTATCACATCCCCTGGTGGCTGGGTCTCCCCTGTCCCCATGCGGGGAAGGGGACAGATCCAGGCATCAGTGGGATTACTTCTGCGGCTGGGTCGGGGCTGCTGCAGGTGCTGGGTGTGTTGTGGGAATGGCTTTGGAGGGGGCCAGACCTCGTCAGGCTGAAGACCCGTAAAGTCCTGAGCAAGGATTACCCACGTGCCACAGGGCCTATTAAGGGCTAATACAGGTATCGTGCTTATAAATAATGAAGAGGCAGAAGTGACCCGCAAGGGGGGGTCCAAATGCCCCAAGCCTGCAAATGGGTGGTTGAGACATTTCCCTCCTTCAGGGGAGCTACACAGCAGCAGCAGCCGCAGCCAAGACCTTCCTGCTAGAGAACTGTCTGGGCTTCAAAACCCATCTGTCCACGAGAGGACCTACAGGAGAAACTGGACTGTCAGAGTGATTGTTACTGAATCCCGTTTATCACTGTTATAAAGTTGTCTCATGCCTCCCTACTACTCTATTTGCTGCTCTGGTAAAAAAATCATTGGCATATTTCTTTGCCCTTAAAGATACAAAAAAGCAAATCTTCAAAAGATAGCGGGGAGAAAGGTGCTTTCACAATGACATTCAGAGCAAAAAGAGAGAAAACGACATTTTACAGATCGTTAGAGAGCTATCTTTGGCAGAATATTTCAAATAAATTATTTTTACAAATATTTTCTGCAGTCATATATTTATTTTGAATAGTTCACTTTCAGCTATAGGGTTACTGATTCACTACTCTCTATTAATAGGAAAACACCACAAATATAAAAATATATGAGCTCAGCACAATTTTTAGGCTACCACAACTGTCTCCAATGATTTCAAAAGTTGTAGATCGATACCACAGAAAATATGAAACAGGTTTTCTAACAGCATGTGTCAGGTTAGAAGATCACAGCTCATTGCTGTTGTAAAACGCGCTGGGGAGGGCGGCTGGCGCCGTTGCACGGAATTAGCATGGAAACGAGTTGGAGGAGCTGGATGCTCAGAGCCAGTCTCTGCCGCTGCCGGACATCCCCCCGCAGGGAATTGTCTCTCTCTGACCATAAGGCTTAGAGATGTCACGCTGGGTGGTGGCCAAAGGGTTTCCACCCTGGGTAGGAGAGGAGGGAAGCAGGTGGGCGATGCCAGGCTCACTGCGCTGAGAGTTTCTGACAAACAAAGCCGTACCCAGTCCTGTGCTTTACCTCCAGGAGGGAGATCAAGCGTGGCTGCTTTCACTGCAGAGTCGCCTCCTTTCACCTTCGCATGGGGAAAAGCACCCAGGGAGCCACAAGCTTCGCCCTTGCACCGTGGCCAGATCCTGCACCAGGCTTTGGCCAGGACCCCGGAGGGATGGTGACTCTGCCAGGGACCCCAAGCCTGAGCCGTGGTGACCCAAGGAGGGGGCTCGCCTGATCCCAACCTCCCCTCCCAGCATGTGCCACTGAGTCCACTGAGCATTTCGCTTTAAATATTTTGCTTTGTTTATACAGCATGTACAGAATATACAGCATCAGATAATTATTTCCCAGTAGACTACAAGTGTCTCCCAAGATGACCTCTTTTATCAACAAATATATATAAATCGACGGTAATAAAAGAGTCGTACCAACAAATATTATGGCTTTTCAAATAGTGTAGCTGCATTGTGCCATTGAACTTACGAGAGAGACAGAGAGATCGGGAGTCTTCAGCTGCTGAGCCCAGGGGCAACCCTCAGCTGTGACCCACGGGCGCAGGGGCTTTGCCTTGCCAGGGCAGTGCTGGCTCACAGCGCCGCGGCAGAAAGAAGGTGGGGTTGAATTTATGACCCATACTCTGGTTTGCATCTCCAGGCAAGCCAGTTCTTCTTCAAACTCTCCTTTCAGCCCTGCTTCGGAAAAATTTGGCTCTTCCCAGCTGGGGTCTGCCTGACCCGTCCCTGGCGGGGGGGGGCAGGTGGTGCATCGGGCTGTTGGGGATCTCTCGCTCTCTCTCTCGGTCAGGGTTTGCACAAGACATCTGTCTGCCATAGAGTGCCCTGTGGCTGTGAGGGGGAGGACACACAGGATGACGGGGGACACTGGACGTGGGGGGTGACCATGATGGGTGGCTGGGCTCACTGGTGCTTCGGGTGCATCAGGAAGGCTGGGTGCAGCCTCCTCCCTGCCTGCCTCCCCTGTGCTGCTCCCGGGGCGACGAGGAGCTCCCCTCGGGCTGCTGAGCAGGGGGACAGTGACTGCTGTCAGAGGAGAGCAGAAAAGCAGGAGCCATCATTTTTGATGTGCTCCAGCACATCAAAAATACCACAGGACACCCTTGCCTCAGCAGTGCCGTCCCCAGCCACTGCCCTGGCACCCCTGGCACAGGGTGGATTACCATTGCCCTGGCACCACACGCCTGCTGCCTGCCTGTGCCTTATGGGATGCATCTAGCCACTAGCCGTTCCTGTCCCTTTTTAGGACCGGTGAGCCATTTTGAGCTCTTTCTCTCCTGTGCCCTGCAGTTACAGGGGGCCCCGGGCTGTCTCACCCATGGGGAGCATCCAGCATTCCTGGGACAGGCTGCGCAGGCAGCTGCCAGCTCCCTGCCTGAGTGTCCCTCCACTCCTGAGTGGGACAGTGGAAGAAGCTGCTGATTTGATTTATATCTCTGCCAAGACAGATGCGTTTCTGTGTCCTCTCGTAGCAAGAGCCTGTTTTCTACTCTAGAAAGAGGACTAGTTGCTTTCCCTATGTTTCAAGTGTACAGAAATGGCTTTTGAGAACTGGTCACTCAAGCATTGAGATAACTGGATCACTTAATTACAGTAGAAAATTAGTAATGGTTCTAAATTACTGCTACTGTCAGTTTTTGACTAATACCCATCTCATTTCCCTCTTCCGAATATTATGGCCACTCCCTGCAGGCTTCTCTGGCTGAAATCACGGCTGATGCTCACATGAACAAGCATGGTCAGCCCAGGCCTCTCCTTTGGCTCCGCCTGCAGGATGCTGAGCTACGAGTGGCTCTGCCCACTGTGGCAGCGATGCAGAGAGCAGCGTGGAGAGAGTCCCATGGGGAACCTGCTGCCTTTGAGACGTGTGAGCCTTCCTGGCAACAGCTTTGCTCCCTGGCAGTCTGACTGCCTCTTGCTGGGAATATCCCGTGGGCTTGTTTGTTGGGGTGGGGGGGAGGTAGCGCGTGGTGTCCTCTTCTTGCTTAACAGTGACGTTCACACCTGGTGAGCACCAGGTGTACCAGAGACCTCTCCAGATATCCTAGGGACAGTGGTAGGTATAAAGATGCCCGTCACCGCTGAGTGGTCTTCAGAAAGTCATGGTTTTGATTTTACAACTTCATGCCATGTCTCTGCCAAGGCACAGACACCCAGGATATAGAAGGGTGCATTGTACCAAACTCGGCATTTTGTGGCTTTTACCAGCATATATGTGTTTCTTCCAGCAGGAGCTAGGAAGCTTAGGAGAATTCACCAACTTCTCCCCTCCATCCACAAATAAAACCGTTTTGCTGGATTGCTGAACAATGTCCTCAACAGGTAGTCTTGAAAGCTGGGTTATTTGCAGAGCTGTGCCTCCTAATGCTTAATGCATTACGGAAAAAAGAAGCTGGACAAGTGTTGTCAAAAGTTGAGTTGTCATCAGGGAAAAAATAAATAACGTTTTCTTTCTTGCTAACATAGCGACTATAATGTAAAAGGTATTATCGCAATCTTTTGCTCTCTAGAGCTGCTAGAAGTAGCGCATGTTTCCTGATTAAGAGCAAGACAAGCAGGTCTCCTGCATGACTCGCTGCGTGAGCACATTTTCTCAAGTGCTCGGAAGATGAAGGAAGCAACATGGGGCAAACAAATGAAGACACAACAGGCATCGGTTCATTTTCATCTGTACAAGGGGAGTTCAGCCAAGGGGCATCTAATCACAGCTCTTATTGCAAGGCAAGACCAGGGCAATGCATGGGACTATAGCTGAAAGCAAGGGGCAAGGAAGCCATCTCAGCATTACACCGAGCAAGGAGAAATCCGGTTGTGCACCTCCCTACATTCCTGGGAGTCACAAAGCCACTAGTTTGCAAAAGCTTTCATTAATGCTCCCAAATAAGCCTGATAGCAACCCGGGACACATTTGCACCACCAGGATCCAATCTATCCTGTGCTAGTACAGCAATTTTACAGTCACTCAGCAACTCTTCACATTTCTAAGTATCTCTGCAAAGAAGCTCATCTGCCAGAAACTCACATTTCTGTAAGCGAGGAGCCTGCCGGGGGCTGTGGTCTGGGGCAGAGAGGCACACGCTTCTGGTGATGGCAGTGCCATGGACTGCCATGGCAATTTTCGTCAAGAAAACAGAGCAAGGCTGTACTCCATGCAGGTCTTGCCCTGCTGTCATCTGTAACGGGCTGAGTTAGAGGTAAAGGAGAAGAAATAAATTCAGCCTCAACGGAGAGGTCAGGAGGTGCAGGGAGAGACCCCTGTGACAGTCCTCCATGTCCTGCAAGGATTTAGGAGCTCTAAGTGTGGGTAAGCATCCCAAGCTCTTGCAACTTGCTTGACTTAAACTCTACCCATTTTAAGCTGGGGCAGGAAAGTTTTGTAGGCAGATAGATAAGTTTTAGAATATTTAGAGCACCAAGAACAGGCTTCATTTTGAAAGAAAGGAGCTGAGGTGGACCTTGAACCCTCAGTTAAAGCAATTAGTTTGCTCTGGAAGTATAGAGGCAGGATTGGGGTGGGGGGTGGAGTTGGAGCATGTGTGGGACTTGATAATGGTGAAAATTCAGCAGAAATGTTTAATCTTCCAAAAACTCATGAGTGAAAGACGGCAGCACAATAAAAACAGTGCCTGTGGGTAGTGGCTGTACTGGTGCCTGGGTGATGAGCAGGAAGGGCTCAGCATGCTGATGTTTGCCTGTGCTGCGTGGAAACTTGCATGGTCCTTTGCTTGCAGGGGCTCAAGTCCAAGACATCTTTTGGAATGGTTAATCTTTGCCCTGAGATACAAACAACAAGCCTGAGCAAACAAGCATTGCTATTCACTCCAGTGAGAGAGGAGACTCGTCCCACACAGGAAGCCCCCCAGTTGTGGGGCAGGAGGGACAGAGAAGGCTCCTCGGCAGGGAGCCTGATGGAAGAGGGCACGCAAAGAGGCTCCACAGTGGGACCCAGAACAGAGCAAGCCTCAAGCTCGATTATCACTGTGTGCAGACGTCCATCCTGGGGCCTTGAGATGGCTCAAGGTGGATGCTGGAGGACCCCAATGTCAGGTAGCATATGCTCCTGGTGCATTGCTAATGCTTCTTCCCACCACTACCTAGAACTGCGCACTGTTGGGGGTGAGGGGTGTGTGCTGGGAGGGGTGGAGAGCTGTCACAGTACAGTACAACAGATCAAGGGCTATTTTGAATCAAATAGATAAAAATACTGCCTGGGGTTGGTGTTCACAGCCAGCCAAAAAAGCTGGAGGCTGTGCTATAGCTGTGCAGAAATCAAGATGCATGTCCGTAGCCATGGCAGCTGGGGCAGGGACATATGCTGTGGCAGTGCCTAAAAGGGGGTTTCCAGGCCTGGGTGGGACCCCATGGCACTTCTCCCTTCCCCTGCCCTCTGATGCTGGACATCCCACTGGCAGCACCCGGCTCCACTGCCCAGCAGCGCTCCGCAGTGCCTGCTTTGGGACTGGCATCCAGACTTCTAGGGAGGGGAGCCCCAAGCTGGCATTCACCTTGGTGGTAAGGAGCCAAGGGAGGGTGCAGGGCCCGCATGAGAGAGCAATGAGCCACCCTGGGGGCACTGGGTGCTCAGGGGCAGGGCTGGCCATTCTTGGGATGCTCCAGAGAGACAGCAAGACCATGCAGAGACCCCTTGGATGCTCTCAGGGACATGCCGTAGAAAGCAAATCCTGCTAGTAACAGCAATCTTCTGGCTATCTTTGCTGATAACAGATCCTGCTTGAGCAGACAGGCCCCTTTCCTTTGCAGCGACCCTTCCTTCTCTGTGAGTGGTGTTGCTGGCTGGTGAGAGGCTCTCGGCACCTCCAGTTCCAAAAGGAGGAAGGCTCAAGTCCTTAAAAGGTGAGGAATGTTACTGTTTTTATTGTCCCTTGGTGCTTTTTGCAAAAATACAGATGCGTCTGGATGCTTTCCTGCACAAGTCAATTTTTTACAAGATAAACAGGCTTTTCTGCAGCTGTGTTGTGCATGTGTATGCATGTGTGTGGTCGATCACTGCATGCTCAGAGAGGCCAGAGAGGTTCCCAGTGCTCTGCAAACATGCTTCCCCAGATGGGCCTGGGTGCCAAAGCCTACAGAAAAATAATGCAGGGGTTTCTCCTGGAATAACATGCTCTGGCATTAAGTTTTCCCTCTCTTCTCTCTCTCTGTCACTTTCTAGCTATGCCCAGCTCTGCCTCTCCAGGAATGCAGCTGAGCCTCCTTCTTAGGTATGTGTATGGCCCCCAATACCGTTGCACTTGATTCTTACCCAAGCATTTAAAAATAGCTGTAACAATAACACATGGGCTCTGGTTCTCCCCTCCCTGCCTGTGGTAGAAATAGCACAGTGAGGTTATAGACTGCATCCAGACTTGTGACCAGAAAGGGCTCAAAGCCTCCCTTTTCCCTTTTGTCCTTTAAGGAAAACGATGAGAGAGGGGAAAAAGATGCACAAAATGGCTCTTGCAATCTCCCCTCGCCCCAGAGCCACCGCAGGCTGCCTGGAAATGGGTGACACATGGGTGGGTGCGTTGTTTGGACGTGACGGATTTGCATCTCTGGAGCGAGCGGTTCCCATGCTGCCCTGGCACAGGTGCAGGCGAGTGGTAGCAGTTTGGGTAGGCTCAGCCGTGAGATACTGCATGTTTGCGGCTCCCGCTGGCACCAGGGACCTGCAAAGTCCCTGGCTCTTTTGCACCTTTTCCATGTGTTCAGGTTGTGGCTGGGATTTGCCTCCTCTCCTGTTGGCCCCTGAAGAGCTGGGGATATAGTTTTGCTAAGGTGCTCAGGGCTGTCACTGCTCCGTGAGCTCCTTCCCTTTGTCCCCAAGCGCTTTGCAGTGGCCTGTTGAGTTATTTGGATGTCTGTGAATGTCCTTTGCACCGTGCTGCATCCTTTTCCATGGAAAGGTTTGCCTTTGGCTAGTGGAGTGATGAGGGGGTGAGAGCAGCTTGGGCAGGTGGATGGATGGAGGCTGAGGGCTTGAAGTGCTGCTTCTGGCAACCTCCCTGAGCCCTGGGCTTTATCAGAGATGCTTGATGCCCTTCCCTTGCAAGGGACGGGGGGGAGGCTGGCAGGGACAAGGAAGAGATGAGAAAGCACTGGCACCAGACGGGGGACCGGGAGAGCTGGGTTGTGCCCCACAGGGTGGGCAGGTGCAAGGGCGAGATGTGCTGCACTGGGGGCTGTGCTCCCCCCTGCTGCCCCTGGCAGCGTGTGGCTGGGTGTGGGTGTCTCGCAGAGGAGGGCAGTTTACTTTTGCCTTTGGAGGGTTTGGTTTAAAGATGCGGTTGGTGCAGAGGAGCAGGCATTACATCCTCGTGAACACAGGCGGGTGGCTGGGGCTCAGTGGAGCGGTCCTTCCCCTCCTTGGTATGGCAAGGCAGCAGCCAGGTAAAAGACTCGCTGCTCATCTGTGGCTCCTCAATGAGCAAGTGGGCAAATACATGTCACACTTTGCATAAGCTCGTTAAAGATGCCAAAAAGCACACGGCTGTCAGAGAATAATTGCATAAACAAGGCTGGTGTTTACTGTGTGATTTAGGCCTTGTCCTAAGCAAGCAATGCTCCATCATTCCTTTTGGAAAGCTCTGAGAGGAACAGTTATTTACTGCCTGTTAAACCGAGCTGCTACGCAAGTCCCGTTTGACTTGTTAATGACTTCAGTGACTGCAATTCATTCTGAAGAAGCAAATGATGAGAGTAAAATACCAACATCACCTTTCAGTAGATGTAATTACTGGGTCAGGAGAGCTGCTTTGCTTTCATAATTCACTGCCTGGGAAAAGCATGCGGATGTGACCTGCTGTGTTCGGCTGGGGCTTGATGAGCACTGGAGCTTGACCCGCACTCATCCTGGAGGGTGCTGAGCACCCGCAGGGAGAGTGGGACTGGCAGCATAGCTGGCAAAAAGCAGCATAGGGTGTGGGAAAGGGCCAGGTTTGCATGAGAGCAGCCCAGAGATCATGTTAAATCCTCCAGCTGCAAGGGTGTGTTACTTGCCTGCTCTGCCACACATCTCCTCAAGTCCGCAGATGGTAATTTTACTGCGTCTGGGCCTCTACAGACACAGTCACGCTGCAACAAAATCAACCACCTCCTAACCTCTTTCTTTTTGCTTGGTGGCATGTTTTGAGCCTGGAGCTTGAAAGCCAGACACTGCTGTTGGTGCCAGTCTGACCGGCTGTGTGGCCCCATCCTGACCCTGGGCAGCTGATGGGCAGGAATGTGGGCAGGAGGGTAGGCAAGAGTATGGGCAGGACCCCTGCAGCGGGCGCCCCAGGCACGCGTGCCTCACCAGGAGGAGTGGGGAGAGCCCCACCAGATGAAGGCAGTGCTTGCCTGGGATGCGTCTCCGGAGCTGGTGTTTGAGTTCAGCTGCCAGAGCGGGACCTTGGAAGCATTGCAGGGAGGGTTTATTTGGGGACAGCTCAACAGATGCTGGATGGAACACAGGGAGGAGCAACACCCTTGGGCATGCAGAGACTTTGCTCCTCCTCAGTGCCGGCTGAGCTCTGTCGAGCCACGTGGGTCAGAAACGGCCCATGGCACCTGGACTGGGGCGTGGGCAGGCAGCTGCCCAGAGCAGCCCAAGCTCCTGGTTTGCTTGGCGACTTCATGGGGTGCCTCAGATCTACTTTTGCACTCATGGACCCTGCCCTGGTAATGCACCTCTTGCATTCCTACGTATCATTAGCTAGTGGCTTAACCTAGCACAAGTCACTGTGAGGCTGGGACAAGAGCAGGAGCAGTTCTATATAACTAGAGGACACAAGCAGAAAGAGGTGCAAAGTACCTCGGGGGCATATGCATGGCTCTCCCTGAGTCTAGGGCAAGCCAGCACTGACAGGGGACCCAGTACAGGAGCGGGTCCTGGCCCCAGAAGGGTTGCACTGCAGCTTTGTCCCTGAGTGGCTTCCTGCTTCCCCCTGAGAGCTGGGCAGGCTGTGAGCCCAGGCTGTACCCCAGCACACCGAGTCCAAGGCACAATGGAGATGGAGCAGGAGGAAAGCCATGAGATGGGGCAAGAGCAGGCGTGCAGAGGCACCGTTGCGCCCTGTCAACGGCAGAAACACAACGAAGGGAAACCAATGAGTAAAGAGATGGGTACAACGTAAGGAGAGACAACAGGAGGGGAGGGAAGGGTTTTCCATAGAGAATATGCAGGAGCACTGCTCGATCCATCAGGAATCATTACAAACTTTATTTGTCTGTGCATTGTGTGCCATTGATAAGGATCATCACAATTAGTGGACTCACTGCCTATAGTGGTGGGCAATACACACAAAGAAAAATCAATGAAGCCAAACGGATGAAAATGAAATAATTGTACATAAAGGTAATCATAAACCTGAACAACCTGCGCCTGTGTTTGATTCTTTCCCCAAAACAATGAGAAACAAAAGGAAAACCCCCAAAACTCATCAAAAGTGAAAAAAAAAGGCTTGAGAAGAAAAAAAAAACCAACACCACATCTTCATGCTCCTAGAGAAAATCTTACAACAGGTTGAGATTTCCACAGATTGTTCAAAATGAGCACAAATACCCCCAGCCAATCAGTTATGGTACAAGCGTTGGACGTGGTTTTCAGCTGGGTGGGAAGAGCTTACGAGTAGACGTGCAGGCTGGGCGTTTGTGAAGCCCGGCGAAGGGCATAGGGTAAGAAGACACGTCTCAACACAAGTGCACAATGTCATCCCTGTGCTGCACCCAGGGGAGCCCCACGTTCACACCTCCCCGGGCTTGGCTCGCTACCCCAGCCTGCCCTGCTGGAGTCGGGGGGTGATGCTGAATTACACCTCCCTGTCTCATCCTTCCCATTGATTTCAGATTCAGACAGTGCAAAATATGGCCTTTTTCCTTGGGGGACACTTCCCGGTTATGCTCAGCGGTGTGGGAGATATTGTTATGGCCCTTCAGCCCTTACGCTGAATTATTCTGCCTCCAAATGTTTGTGGGAAAGGACCAGCTTTGGGGACTGATCCTGATGGCTTAGTGCTCAAAAACAGGGGCAGTCACTAGACCTCTGGGGACACAGGGAACAGCAGAGAGCCAAGGGGTTTTGAGGCAGCCACCAGCTATAAAGGCAGAGGCAGGCAAGGTGCTGGGAGCCAGCTGTACTTGTCCCCCTTGGGCTCGGATGCTGTTCATCCCACTCAGGCTCCCTGGGACCTTGTGTAAAACCTCCTGTGGACGGTGGAGGCCTTCACACCGGCTTCAGCATGTCCTGGACTGGCCGCTGCGGGGGGGACCCCAGCCACGCAGGGGGACGGAGCCTGCAGTCTCTGGGGTGCGGGTCTTCCTCCCCTGAAAACCTGCATCTGTGGGGCTGTAATTGCTTCTTGTGGACCCACGCACAGAGCAATAAACGGGGACAGCTTTCCCGCCTTTTACCCCCATTAAGAGGAAACAAAAAATGAACAAAAACCTATGGCGAAACTAAACTAACTAAAATAAATAAAACCCAGTGAAAAGAAAACACTTGTATCTGCAATGCTCAACCCACATGGCTGGAAGGACTATCGCTATAGGATGCTATATACAAATAGGGTTCATTTCATTCATGCAAATGTTACAAGTACCACGACAGCATGCCCAAGGAGGCAGATGAGACGGGAAGAAAGCCCCCGCCACTCCACACAGCCTCAGCTTAGGACACTGGACACGAGGGTGCGGCTGCGCATCCCCGAAGCACAGAGGGGGAAAGGCGAGGGGCATGTGGGGGGGAAATGCTAGTCGTACACACGCCAAAATGAAAAAAAAAAACAAACCCAACCCCCAAATCAATGACGAAAACGGTTTGTGTTCTATCCTTAGAAAGCTCCCAATTTCCCCTTGTCTTCAGTCCAGTCTCTCGCTTCTCTCCAACAGGGCCAGAGGGGACGTTCCTGAGTGGCGAAGGCAGGCGGATGGTGGTCGGAGATCAGGACCCTCGCTTTCCTCTCCATCCCTTGCCCACTGCTCTGTTTCTCATCAGCCACTCTGGCCTTCCCCGTACTGACGCGCCCCAGTCACCTTCACATCCATCCTCCCGGGGGGCTGTGGGCAGGAGAGAGCGATGGGAAAGGGCTCGGTGGCTATCAGCTGCTCTTGTTGGTAGAGTTGCAGAGAGGGCCCTGCCGCCAGGCTCCTGGCTGGGGCTGCTGCCCAGGGAGGGGTCCTGCTGGCTTTGGGGTCCTGCCTAATTCAAAGGATGCTCCAAAGCCGCTTTCTGTCAGCAGGTATGTGAACATGGCAAATCTCTTTTATTCTTTCTCTGTTCATTATACACAGCATTATATCTATATCTATACCTATATATCACTCTATATAGATACATATAGATATATATATATTTACTATCTCTGATTGTCCCTTTAGAAGCCCTTTATGTGGCAGTAGGCTTCCAGAGATGAGAAGAATATGTACAAGAGCCAGAGGAGGATAAAGAGTGAGGATGTGAGCAGCTTGGAAGTCCGCGGCCCGCCCAGCTCACCTCCAATCTCGGGTCTCCGCCGGTAGAGCAGCACGCCCACACTGATAAAAGCAAAAATGGTGAAGAGGGTGACGGAGAAGGCCAGGGTGCCAGGTGAGACTTGGAAGGCTTGTCCATGCGCTGCGTGGTAGATGGCCGCGATGGACCAGGCCACCCCAATGCCCAGGAAAACGTTCACGGCATTGCTTCCGGTGACGTTCCCAATGGAGGCATCTGCGTACTGGTCCTGCGTCGCTGCTACTTTGCTGGCAAACGTGTCTGCAAAGGGAAGGCAGAGGGAAACCCTCAGGAAACAGCCAGGTAAGGAGGGACAGCAGCAGGCAGCTTGGAGACAAATGTCAACAGCATCATTTGGGGAATGAAGATAGTGCATAAGGGGACAGGGTACAGCTTGCCCAGGTGCTCCACCAGCTTTAATACCGGTGGCAAAAGAGCTGTGATAGAACTCGGCTGGCCTTTTACATGGCAGATCTTGTGTCGAGCACGATGCTGCTCTGCACCATAGGGAAGTGCTGATTTTACATCCAAACCCACTCTGGATCTGTAGCAGGGGTAGCAGGAGGGGGGATTAGCATCTGGGTTTTGTCCAGGTGAGCACTCTCAGCTAATGATGAGAAGATGAATCCTTAACACATCTGCACTCCCAGATCACCTTGGGTACAGGCAGCAGAGTGTGGCTCAGAAAAGGAAAATGGTGAGGTCAGATTTCATGTTTTTTAATTCTACAGAGTTTCCTTTATGCTCCTTCCCAGCGGGGCTCCAAGGCGAGATGGTGAAGCGCAACCTGACATGGAGACCCAGTTTCATGTAACAGGAGGGGCTAGGCACCTATAAGCACAGCAAGAGCGGCCATTTGCAGCAAAGAAATCAAAAGGCTGCTTTATTTTTAAAAAAAAAGCTCCCATGGAAATGCATCTGACTGCTGAAGGAAGGAAAAGGCATTTCCCCTTGTTCTCAGCCTTGGTCACGGTGCAGTAATGTGGTTGTGGGACAGTGCTGATGCCTCTGAGGCGCTACAGCTGCCACTGCAGGAGAAGGGATGGGGCACATCTGGGGCACGCTGCCAGCGCCAGCCAGAGTGTGGAAACAACCACGCGCGCTTCTGCAAGCTTGAGCGTTGCTTTTAATGCAGGGAAGGCCCTGGTCAGTCTCCATTTCACTGCATGTTTGTCTGATGCCTGTCCGCCTCCTGGAAAGCACCCTGCACCTCCCTGGTATGGAGGAGCCCAACTAGAACCCAGCTAACACGACACGGTCTCGACCATCTGCTAGTTCGAACAGGAGTAGCCAAATGTATCCTAAAAAGAACTTCTTAAATGCCACCTTTTGTCGACAAAAGCAGGAGGGAAGATTTTCGCTGTCAAAGGTGTGAGACAGCCCTACAAACCTCATGCCTAAAAGTGCCAGAGGTCTAAAAAATGCTCCTTCTTCTGTTCCTTGCCCAAATCTGTTCTTCGTTTTGGTTCTGCTGCTTCTTTTTTGGGCTCTGATAGCATTAGGACCATTTCAAGATCTTCGAGCACCTGCGTGCTGATCACTGGAAGTCTGGGGTTGGCAAGGGAAGGTGTAACCGACGCGGGGGGGTGGTCGGGTTGCGTTAGAGCCCCTTGTCTGGGAACCAGGCCGTGCCTGGCCAGCACAGCCCATGGAAGAAGGTGAGTGAAAGGCCCAGGCCCTCTCACACAAGCTGACATTGGACTTCCCAGAGCAACCATGTCATTGGGACTATACCCTCCAGCACACCGGCTCATCCCTAAGAGGGGCCTTTTGCTGAGCCAGCAGAAAAGGAGGCTGGGTTGCAGCAAGTCAATGTGCATTGGGAGGACAAAGTGGCATGTAGGTATGGAAACTCATGTTTTTTTCTCTCCCTGTTCAGTCCTCAGTCTCTGCTGACTTCTGAGGCTGGGTGACCACTTTATCAGAGATATGTCTCCAAATATTTGTGGGGCCAGGGCCTTCTAGGGGCTTCACAAGTCACATTTTGAGCAGCTCCCCCAGCTCAGCAACCTCACGTCAATCCATCTGACCCAAAGCTGAACCTGGTCTCACACAAAGGTGTCCGCACTGGGCAGAGCACCCTGAGTATGGACTAGCACCTAACTCACCTGGGAGGCAAGGTTAAAGGAGCGGATGCTCAGAAAGGAAATGCAGGACTGCCAACACAGGCAGCATTTTAATCAAAGACCAATTTTCTACTCTGAGAGTGGATGCCATGGAGGCTGTCCACCGAAATCGATACTTCACAGTCTTTGCAAGGGGAAGGTCCTTGAAATAATTTCCAGGGGACTGAATCCACATCCTGGTTTGATCCTCCTGACCCATCTGAAACTGAAAAACAACTTCCAAATACACTTCAAATCTGTCCTTGGGGGTCCTGCAGAGCACAGCCAATGACCTCGCTGTGCCCAGCTTTCCCAGCTCAAGCCCAAACACAGATTGGGCAGCGATGGACCTTTACAACAAACCCTGCTGTTGTCCTTACCTGGCACTGATGTCCCCAGTGCGACGAACACAACTGCGGTGACCGAGTCCTTCAAGCCAATGGTGCAGCCAAAGTGGGATGCCAGGTCGCCGATGAAAGCTGTCAGGAGGCCAATCATGAGGATGGAGACGACGAAGCAAGCCCAGCCATTCCAGTAGTCTGTCGGGGGTACGAAGGCAAAAAGGACCTTCCAGAAGACAGTCAGAAAGTGCATCACGTAGTCGAAGCAGGAGGGCAGCTTCTCCTCCCCACATTCATCGTCATCGTCATCTTCCCCTGGAGAAAACCACCAGTGCCTGATTAGACTCGCCCATCCTGGGGGAGGCTGGGCAAAGCTCCTCTGCATACTGCAGCCCCCCCAGATGCTGTGTCTCATGATTTGGGCCCTAGAAGGCCTTGACTTCCAAATATCTTATTTTCTGGGCAATCATCAGAGGGGCTTGACGGCTTTTCCTGGCCCCTTCCCACAGCACAGAGAGACCCTCCAAAGGCATTGGTCTCGAAAATCAACCCGCACTTCAGAAAATGCAGAGCCTCATGACAGCACCTCTGCCTGGGTTTAACCACCAGATGCTTTCTGGGACTCAGCCCCTGCTCAGGAGCCCTTTCCCCAGAAGATATGCAAAATGACTGGCCTCACACTGGCTGGAGCCAATGGGGTGGGTGAACCCACCAAGAGCAACACATGCCTCATAGAGACTCCCTTAAGGAAGCTCTTTTTGAGCCGCTTTTCACAAGCGCCTGCGATTGCTTCCAGCTCTCTGGAATGACAGCTGGTTTTGGTGGCTGCTGAGCTGCTAGCTCTGGTGCTTCACCTTTTCTGCAAATCAGCCATGAAGAATACCTGCCCTAAAACCTTCCTGGTCCATCACTGCTGACTGTCCTTCCCTGTTGCATTCCCCGGCCCCTTCATGTGCCTCCCTATGAGCTCTGGCTGCCCATTCCTTTCAGTCTGGTCTGACCAGGACAGTGGGCACCCCCTGCACATGAAAATGCTTTCCCATGTGCACCCCTTCCAGGTAGCTGTCAAGCACCCCAGGCCATGAGCCAGCTATGGAGTATCATTTGTCACAGCAAAAATGCACTTTCCTTCTTCTCTTTATTTTCTGTCCCTGATCCAGGTCAGTGCTTCACTTCTCACTAATCTGTTGTTAATGCTTTGCAGGGGTCATTTTTCCCAGCATGAGCCTGCCAGCAGTCCTGGCCCCATCTCTGCTCACCAGGCACATTGTGTGGGTTGGACGCTGGCTATCCTGGTGCTGTGCTGAGCGCTCAGCCCCACACAGTGCACCACTGCTCACGGCTGTGGCCCCTGCAGCACCTGCAAGACCTGGGTCTCCAGCACAGATGGGGACTTGGGGATGTGAGTCCTTGTGCCTATCCTGCCTGATGTCCCAGGAGCTCTTGTACCCCGAGTGCCAGCTTGCTGCATGCCACCAAAGGCTCTTGGGGAGTTATGCATCCACAGCCATGCCTCCTGGACATGCAGGCTGGCTTGTGCCCAGAAGCTCTCCTGTGGGTTGCAGGGAAAGAGCTCAGCAGACATCAGACTGTCCTGGCCCCCTCCCCTGGTTCTTTGGCCCTTTCCTCCGGCACTGGCCCAGCACATCTTCATCTTGTTGGTCCTGGCAGGGCCATAGGGATCCAGGCAGGTGTCTCAGTTTCTCCCTTCCCTGCTCCAGGCATTGGCACCTCACCTGTCTCTCCAAAGCCACTTGACATCCAGCCTCCAGGCAGTCCCCGTTGTGCGGGGCTGACCCTGCCAGTGAGCCCCTCGGGGCTGGTGACCTTCTGCCTGACTCCAGCAGCTCTGATGAGGCACCTCGCAAGCCCGCCAGACAGCCTGTCCTCTGGGCGGGCTGTGTGGCGAACATGGAGTTCCCCCAGCCTGGCACAGTGCATAACGCCAGAGTTGTGACACAGTCAAAAACTCCTTCAGCTTGTGCTCAAACCACCCCCGGGCATGAAGGGGAGGTGACGCTTTCCCAGTGAAATCAGTGGGAGCCTTCCTTCCGCCCTCAAGGAACAAGGATGTGTTTCTAAGTCATGGACGTCAGGGATTCCAAGGGCATTGCAAGTTGTGTTAAAGACATCCCTTTCACTTGGGTTGGTGATTTGTCATTGTCTTTGATGCATTTCCTTCTCTCCAAGGATGTGGACCACCAAATCTCCCTGCATGGCTGTTGGCAGAAGCTCCTTACCAAGGGGAGGACGCAATGTGCAGTCCATCCCCACCAGACGGCATGAGTGATCCTAGGTCTCCTTTTCAGGAGGACACCTCGGGATGGCGGAAAAAAGGAGCCAAGTCCCAGAGCAGCCAAAAGCACCCAGTGAAACCTGAGCCTCTGCTCTGCTCCACTGCAGTCGGCAAGGGGACAAGGTCCCACCTCGCCAGATGCTGGGTTTAAGGGGATGATGGCTCTGTCCCTGGGAAAAGCTGCTTCTCCCAGCAGCCACAGTACTGATCAGGCTGGCATAAGCTTTTGAATGAGACTGTGCTGTTTTTATCTGCCCCGCTGCTGGCCAGGGTGAACATTCCTCCTTTCACATCTTCCTCCACAATGTGGATGTTTGATTGAATAACAAAATGTATAAAGCCTCCCACAGGAAGAATAAAATGGTCTTGCTGTACGCTGTGTACCAACACGTGGGTATCAATTAACCCCATGTTCAAATGGTGGCTCTGTGCCATGAGAACAGAGTTACTGGGGGAAGCTGCTGGTGAGCTGCTTGCTCTGTTGCTGCTCATAACAATAATTGCTTTCTGCCTCATTGCAGAAGTGGTGATGAAAAGCCAGTTGGGGGATCAAGACACAGCATCCTTCCTGGGAAAGTGGAGGCCAAACCCTGTGCACTGAAGTTTCACCTCTTGGCTATTCCCCTTTGTGGTCCTGCAGAGAGCATAGACAGCACATGGGAGCAAGAAAAGGAAAAGGCCCAGGGATCACTCAGATTGTGATCACCCTCACAAGATTTGGTAACCTATACGGGGAGTCAACCTGCTCTTGGTTTGGCCCAGCTCCACTGTATGTAAACTTTGCACTCTGCTGGCATCCTTGGAGCTCTCAGCAGAGATGCAGCTGCAGGGGAGAGGGTAGCGATGGAGTCAGTGAGAGCAAGGCAGTAGGGAACCTCTAATGCAGATATTTGTCTGTACACAGGGGATACGGCATCCCACGAGGGCTGGGGTGAAGCTGGAGGGGATTCAGTGGGGCCAGCAAGATGACTGGAGCTTGGAGGATGTTGCCTATAGGGAGAGATGGGAGGAGCTGGCTTGGTGAATCAGGAAGAGAGGAGATTGGAGGGGACCAAGCAACAGCCTACAGCGACTTGGAGGGCACGTACGGAGAGGATGGGGCGAAACTCCCCTCTGTGTTGACAAGTGATACAACAAGGGGCAATGGCCACAAACTGCAGCTTGGATGGTAACATCAGGAGAAACATCTCCTACAGGAGAGTGGTGCAGCCCTGGGACACACACCCTGGCTGGTAGACATCATCTTTGGAGGTTTTCAATATTCAGCTAAATAAAGCCATGACCAACCAGGGAAAAGTCCTACTCAGCACCCTGTTGCGGTGCAACTTTGCACACATTGTTTGTCTTCAAAGCACCTTGCAGATCAAGACCAACACAGAAGATAGAGGCAGTGGGAAACTTGATGTCTCTACAATAACTTGATGGAAACTTATGTGTTGTTTGGCTTTAAAGCTTCAAACTCACTATGGCAGAAACAGTAGCTAATCAGTGGCATGGTGTTATTATTTTGGCAGATATAAATACCCTATTCCTGTGCATTGTCGTGGAGATAAGGTACAGTTTTTCAGGCTGGGAAGCCTATGCTGGCCTGTTCTTTTTGCTCATTGCACAAAGGCTGGTACTGGCAGGATACACTATGCTGTGCTCACACTGTAATTCTGCAGCAGGTATTTTAATCCTCTCCCAAGCTGCACGGCAGCAGGACTGTCATGGATCTAAATCTTTATGGAGATGATAAAACAGACTGAAAAATGAACATGAGTGCCACTGTCATAACACTCATCCAGATCTGTCTGTCATTTTGTTAAGCAGCAATAGCATCTCTCTTTTGAAGAGCTGGACAGATCCTGTGAAAGTGACTTGAAACGCAGAGTGAGGTTAGATGGTGACCCAGGGGTGCAGTCAGGAACAGGCTCACAAACCCCAGGATGTTTTTGCTGTGGAAGAAACTTTATGGGCTGTTGGGTGAACACCGAAGGCAGCTATGGGTGAGAAGCTCCAGCTCAGCCCCACGGATAGCATGGGATGGCACAGCATGGCATGGCACAGTCTTGCCTGCACCTGCACTGCCCTTCCACAGACCTGACCTCCTGCTGCTCCATTGCTCTGCCTCCCTGCCAACATTGCCATCAGCTGCTCATTGGGTGGGAAACAGGGTTTTAATGTTTTTTTTTCTCAGCTGGCATGTTACATTTTGAAGTGGGAATGTGTGACTTTCAACTGCTCTCCATGGTGGGCTGCAGGGAAAAACTCAAACCCAAATTCCAGTGTTTGAGGCATTTTAACTTGCTTGGCACAAAGCTTGAGGAGCTAAATCCTTGCAAAAAAAGTAGGTCCAGAGCTCAGAGACAAACTACTGTTCCCCAGCTGCAAGGGACAGCTCATGTCCACCAAAATATGCCACATTTATTAAATCTTTGTTAATCATCCTGCTAGCACTGATGGTGGCTGTATATTCAAGACGCAGTGGCAATGGGGCTTTCACATAACTGCAGTCTTGACACGTGTCACAGAGATGGGATCCAAGCACCAGTGATTATCTTTGCTTTAATATGGGATGTAACTAAAGAATTGATTCTGGCATAGATTAGTTTAGCTGTATTAGCTGCAAAACCTGCAGCAAGGATTGTCTTGTATGATATGTTCATGCTATATCTGAAATAATGGGAGGCTCTTGGCTGGAGGCTCTAAGAATAACTATGCTACAAGAGGAGGGATCACAATTTGAGGAGATAGCTGCTGCAGAATGCCCTGTCCTCATTTTCAGAGGCGGAGGGTAAATGGTACGGCCATCACTTTTAATTACTTTGTGCTGGGCAGAGGTTACCATGTACAGCAGAGCTCGAGGTAGGAAATGTGAGTGTTCCCCCATGCATTTCAATGCACAATTAGCCAGATGAGCTCAAATTGCCTTCCCCAGTGATTTAATTTAAGCTGGTTGATTTTGCCTTAATGCATGCACACATGCAGCCCAGGCTGGGCTGTGAGGTTGTAACATCCAGCCAGTGAGTTATAGTGTCTCCAGCTGTTAAAACCACATCTGGAGGAGACCTTTCTTTCATCTTCCACAGATGTGGGAATGCTAATATATCCTATACTGGGCATACTGGTAAACATGGCACTGGTGCCCATGTGAACAGTACAACAGGGCATTTCTGAGGGAAAGGCAATTCTCCAAGAGAGGGAAGATATGATCAGATATGATCTGATATGACCACAGATATCACATGCTGCTGCAGCTATTGGGCTGCTAAGCCATAACCTCCAGCCACAGCTGGCTGGAGCAGCAGTTCCTGAAAGCAGGGGGTCAAGGGCAAATTTTGGGCCACAGAGAGGGGGACTCAGTGGCCATCTTCAGGGCTTGGCACCCTCGCTACCGCATTTTCCTCACTGCAGCAGTACGGGGAGCGCCAGGGATGGGGAGCACTGCTGTTTTGCACCAACATCATTTATGCCACTCTGAATTTAAACACTGCATTCACCTCCCAGATCTCTCTCACTGAAATGACTTTTCCTCTCTGCCATCTGGTAACAGCCAGGGTATTTCTTTGCCAGGTGCTACAGACACACTTAATGCAGGAGGTTTCCTACACATCAGACAAGGTGATCTCACGAAAGGGTTTAATCAGCTGTCTTACTTATGCAGATGCTGTAAATAACTCCACCACCTGTTTTGCCTCCTGCTGCTCCACGACGGTCTGTATTACCGATACAGCCAAGCTGAGACATGAGCGAGGTTGATCGTAATTCACCTGGAGCTGTGGTCCAAACTCACCCGCGCTGACAGTAATAGCCTCAATAAACTGCTCCCTCCAGCTGTTTGTGCCAACCACCAGGGCCAGGTTTGTCTTCTTAATGAGCTTGTCCACCGTGTTCTGTGGATGGAGATGCAGAGGAGAGAATTAGGGGCTATGGGGCTGGAGATGCTGGGCTAAAGCCCACCAGTGCTAGTGCTCACAGCCATGCACTTAAGGAAAAAGCTTAGTAGATTTTAAGCTCAGGTCAAGAGCCCCAGCAGTGAAAGCAAATGTAAGTACTTGCAATTCCCCTCGCTGCCGCTCAAAAAGACCTTTTGAAACCTGCTCATGATGGGAGTTTGAACTATCTCAGTGGAGGTTTAACAGCAAATAGTGGTGAGGTGCCACAGCTCCTGTTGCTCCCAATGCCTTGGGAAGAATTTTTACCAGGCTGCTTCAAAGCACTAACTGGGACTTGATCAAGGCCCATTCACGGAGCTGGGCTCTACCTCTCTGTGTTGCTTGGGAGCCGGAGCTCAGCGTTGGCAGGGAAGGTGCTGCGGCAGCAGTGGGTTGGAGATGCTCCTGGGCAGGCAGCCTGAGGGCTGCCCGCACACCGTGATGCCTCAGATGCAGGCTACTGAGGGCATCAAAATCATGGGAGGGAGGCAGCCGCCACTGCGACACAGTAAGGGTGGTCTGTTATTTTTTATACTACAGAGAAATGGAAAAGAATGAAATGGCCAGTTTTCAGCTCTTGGTCTGGCACACACACTCACGGCAGCTTAGCTTCACAACCATTATTTGCATTTAGGATATCAGGCCTTTGTGCTGGGAGTCCCAGGCTCGGGGCTCACTCAAGACTGCCTATAAATAGGACCCGGGTGTAGCACATCACCGTGAGAACAAGGTTATATTTTAAAGCAACCTGCAGCATTTTGGAGCCCAGTCAGCTCTTAGGCTCACCAGATTGATGTGCTTGTATACTAATAACAACAAACAGTCTGTGAGTGGGACAGAAAGTCTGGGATCATTCCCCAAGGACCATGGCTGTGGGCTAATGGACAGAGTGAGGATATAGAGTGTATTTTAACCCACCGCCATCTCACTGGAGTGACCCTCGCCCTTTCATCCTGCCTTGGCTCAGCAACCTTTCAAAGTGTCCCTTGGTCCTACTCTGAGACCTTGTGATGCCAGGAGCTGCCTTGCTTCGCTGCGATGCCATTAACAAGTGCTCGCCAATGCTGTGCAAACCCAAAAGGAGGGTCCCCAGCTGGAGGGGAAGAAGAACAGGGACAGGGGCTGTGGACAGTACCTTGAACTCGTAGGATTCCTCAATGATGATTTCGAGCTTGGTGTGCTCCCCCAGGACTGGGCGCCCCATCTCTGCGATTCGACGCTCTTTCTCTTCCTTGCTGGTCAGTGGCTGCTTTTCTTCATTCTCCTCTGCAAAGCAAAGAGCCCGTGGGTGAGCCAGGCCCAGCTGGCCACTCTCTGGAGCTGGCTTCCTGTCAGAGGGGGAGGGCGGGGAGCCTCCGGTGGGAGCGTGAGCGACAGAGCAGCTGAGAAGGAGGAGGTCAGGGAGCCATAGACAAGGTAGTTTTGCTGGGAAATGCTAGCAAGAGGTTTGCAACTCGTCCAACCTCAGAAGGAGTCCAGTTCACCCTCAGGGCTGGGGAATAGCTTATCACCTGGGACCTGCTGCCTCTCCCACAGGGATGCTGGGAGTGGACAGATCATCACTAAGGCTGCTCTATTTCCCAGCTCTCCAGGTCTGCACTGTGGCATGGTCTGGACATTTCCATCAGCCTTTTACAACCAGAGCGAGCTGCCAGCAGCCCCAGGGCTGAGATGGGTATGAAATCTCGGCTCTGCCTCCTTCTGAGCAGGGCTTTAACCTTCGGGAGGGGGACTGGCAGCCAGAAAGCATGAAACTCCTGCTGCGACGGTGGGGCTGGAGGAAATAGTGCTGGGCCATACAGGTGTGAAGAGCCATCTACAGGGCATGGCCTGGCCCCAAACCCTGAGAGAGGAGGCAATGGAGAGACCACAAGAACAATGGAGCAGGTCTGCACCTCCACTGGCATCTGTGCAACCTTTGGGGCATGGGGACCCCAGGCAGCATGGCTTTTGTCACTGCCCCTGTGCAGACCCACACTGAGCTCCCTTCCAGTCCACCCCAGGGATGAGCAGAAGGACATCAGGGCTAAAAAGGGCTGGATTCACTGGAGACAGGAGTTAAACTGTCAGTAGGCAAACACCCTAGCCAGTACGTGTTAGACCGCCATGGCCCTCAGGTGTCACGCTGTGGGTACCTTGGATGGTGACCACGGTGCAAGGAAGAGGATGATCTCTAGCCTGGACCTTCCTGAAGACTGGTTTGCCTATCGAAGCGATCAGCAGGAGATCAGCAGGAGGGACTGTATGCCCCGTGCAAACCACCGCCATGCAGTTAGTAAACTCTACTTCTACTTCACACGGGGTTAGTGTTGTTCCCTTGCTGGCTGCCCCTCATCTGCACAGGCAGCACCACACTTCAGGAAAGCCCTTCTCCTGCAGGTCAAAGGGACCAGCCTCGCGGCCAGAGCCTCGTTAGTCTGAATTATTATTTTCAGGGCTCCTGAGGGGCTGCTCTGCAACATGCAGGACCCAGGACCTTCTCCCCCTGCAGTGCTTGGCCTAAGGACAGATACTCGGCTGGCTAATGATGGATGATCAAACCCTGCTGCCAGGTCTCGCTGGTGGGAAGGGCAGGGGCTGCATGCCTGAAGCAGCCATAGGGTCTTGCACTTCCCACAGTGCTCAGGCACCCTGGCTACTGCCTGGGGAGTGAGGGCAGGCTCCCTGTGCCATGCAGAGCCCTGTGCACACCTCCTGTGCAGGCAGCAGGGAGGGGAAGGCTGGACCAAGTGGAGAAGACCCCCCTGCTCCAAGAGATGAAGGGGGGCTGCCTGTCGCTTCAGGGGTGATGGCTCACCCTCCCCGAGGTGGGGTTAGGCATGTGTGGCAGGCTGAGCACTCTGTGAGAGGACACGGTGTTAGTGTGACCGGCCAGGGCAGCTGGGCCGTGGCACGGCACCTTCTTACCCTTCCAGAGTTTCCCTCCATGACAGAACAAAAGCAAAGAGGAAACGAAGAGGAAAGAGTGGGGTGAGCATATGGCCATTAAGAGAAGGGAAGAGGGGGCAGGGGGAGAGCAGAAATCCATACCTGTGATGGTGAAGCCACCTAGATGAAACCAAAAATGAGAGAGAGAGAGAGAGAGAGAGGATTAGCATCGGCACAGTGACATAGACACCCTGCAGCCTGCAGGGACGTGGTGGTCCTTCCCTTCCCCACGACCGGGGACTGTGGACATGGGGAGCTGCTCCCTGACACGCACCCCAGGGATATTGCAGGGAGACCTGAACACAGGCTTTTCAACCCACATCTGCAAGCTGCCACCCCCCAGTATCTAATATATGCTGCGTAGTGGGTAAAATCAGTGCCAAACTGCCCTGGGGGTGCTTCAGGGAACAAGGGTGGCTTTGCTTCCCTCCCCAGCTACCCTATCCTGGGGATGGCCAGCAAGGAAATTCAGAGGCTGGGTGGGCTCTAAATTTCCCCGACTGGAGGCAAAGTTTGTACTGTCTCTTCAAAAAGGATTGGCCAACTTTCCTGTCCAGCCACAAGCATCCCTACGTCGCCAGGCAATCCTGTTTCTGCCACGCCAGTGTAAGAGGCAATAGGTTAATTTGCACAGTGCAGGTTTGTAACTCAGGGTGTTGGTGGGTTTACTATGGCTGTAACAACGCCAATCCCAAAAAATGCTCCTTGCCACAGTGGGTTACCGCTCATTAATGTTAGTGACTTTGGGGCTCTACTCCAAGGAAAGATGTGGCATTAGATACCTGAGCTGACTTAAATAGTGCTGACCACCCTAAAAGAGAATGTTGTGAGCAAATAAAAATGTCAAACAAAATCAATTGTCTTCCGAAAATATGCAGACAAACTGGAAAAATGGAAAAGAAAAACAAATGCGTTCTTACCAAGCTCATTCAACAACAGGGCTGTGAAGGAGACAGACAGAGACAAACACAGAAGAAGAAAAGTAAATGAATAATGAAATCAAAAGGGATATCCACAGAAAGACTCCAGATCCCAGGGCAGAGATTTCAGATCTGTAAAGCTGCAGGATACCATTAGTGTTGAGAGAAAGGTACTAACAATAAAGGAACAGAAACATTTCATGGGACTGTGGATTTAAAATAAAAACTATTGCAAACATGGGGTGGATATGGGATTAAAAGGCACACTCCAAAAATTCATTTTTCCCCTTTGAATTGTATGTGCAAGATCTTCCATTGGTCTCGGAGGCAGTTCTGCCCTGGGGGAGGACACAAGATGTCCCATGTGCAGCGGCTACTGGCTTTGACCTCCTCCAGCTGCCTAATGGGGAGCAATAGCTTCAACAGGCAGCTGTGCTTCTGGAGTATACAACAAGAGAAGAAAAGTCTGTGGCAAGGCTTGGCTGAAGGATCTTGTCGCTCAACATTTTAGGTCTCCAAAACAAAAGAAAACGCCTCTCCCGTAGTGCACTGGTGGGTCTCTGGCCCCTGAGGCGTGGATCCCACCATGGCTACATGGCCCAAGGGTGACATTTCAGAGATGCTATTGTCTCTAGAGTGCTGAGCACCCAGCTCAACCCCCCTTGCTGCCTCTCATACTAAATCAAGCACAAAGAACGAGTTAAAAAAAAAATCATTGCATGGCCAAAGCAGCAAACAGCATCCTTTAAAATCTTGACTTGCCTTCCAGCTAGTGAGTTTGCAAAGCTGAGCTTCCCTCAGGTTTTCTCAGTTATCTTTGTGATCAGGAAGATGAGGAACTTACTTTCCTTTTCCTTTTATTTTTAATTAAAAATTTCATCTGGGATCTTCTGAGTTGGTACCACAATTCTCGAACCTGGGGCCTGGAAAGCATGTTTGCTCTTGCTGGACTCGCAATGCTGAGCCCATGCTGGTCCCTGTCAAGCTGGGCAAAGCCGGAGCTGCTGAGTTGAGTTGTCCATGTGCCACTTTATCCTGGCAACACTGGCTATGCTCCACAGATGCCACCAGCACCATTTAACGATACAGCTCTCACCTGCAGAGCCTGGGCCATGCCAGTGTGTCTGATTTTTTAGCCCTGCTTCAGCTACCTAGTCAGCAGGAAATCTGATGGAGGGGACAATGCAGCTGACCTAGATGGCACCTGCGCTGAAGGGGAATGTGGCATCTCTGCCGGATGTGTTTTTAGCCTGAAATACAGCAGCATGTCCCCACTCAGCATGGAGACTGCTGGGGGCCCTCTCTGTCCTGAACAAATAATATATTACAACCCCATGCCTGCTGAAGGGAGAGCTTATGTCCCAGAAATTAGAAAGCAGCTCCAAGGCACACAGACCAAATGCTGCTGTCAATTTTTCACAAAGACTTTAATAAGGGTCTGTTGTAGGGCAACTAATTATCTTAAGTAACTAAAACGGCTTCTTGCTCAGCCACCAATAGAGCACAGAATTAGCTGTTGCCATTAATTTTCACTTAATTTCCTAGCAGAAAAAAATGCATGGAAAGATAAGTGAATTCTGTCTTTTTGGGAAGGTTTGCAGTTGATTTAGAAATGTGATGAAAGAGGAAATTGTTTTTATTATTCCTATGAGAAGCTATTATCCAGTGCAGAGCCATGAACCTTTATTTGAGTATAACCTGATTTCTCCTAGACTGATTGCATCTTATGGTATTACCTGCTTGTGCTGTGATTCTCAGCTATTTTCAGATCCTAGTGCCAGTATAAAAAAGCTAAAATTACTGCTCTGGCTATGCATTTTATTTCAAGTGAAGGCTATTTTATCTTCCAATAAAAATGATGCAGCGTTGCCTTTTTACTTCTCGAGACTGAATTTTCTACTTGATTAAATGAAGGTGCAGCTGCACCGTGGCAGGGCAGCACTCTCAGAATGTCTCTGGGGGCTGGCAGTGCTCATCGTCCCCTGCCCGGGTGCTCCGGGGCCCTCCCAGGAGCATGCCTGGCTCCCGGGGGGCACTGGTGAGTGAGACAGAGTCCTCGGAAATGAAAGAGGAAAGAAAACAGAGCAAAAAGGTGCAGCAGCCAAGCTTCGAAGGAGGGAGGGCAAAACGGCCAGGAGCCAAAGTGCGAGGAGAAAGGAGTGTGAGAGTAGGGAGACACAGAGAAAGCGGACGGCAGCGTCTCGAGAGCTGGTCTGGTTTTACTCTCACACCTTTCACTCCTCGTCGTAGCCACACTGGATCCCCAAGCACAAGGAAGAAACTGCACTCTTTCTCATACTCCTCACGGTCAAGTACTCTAAGGGTAATGAATTTCCTGTGGGAACACAAGACAAAGGCAAACACATGATTGGCATCACACACGCATGCAGTTCATGTCCACCCGGGTGCGTGGTGCCGGAGATGGTCGGGTGGGGGGGAAGCAGCTGCACATCCCCCCTGGGGCGTATGGGGAAGGGCAGGAGCATCCCCATCACCTGGCTGGGGTTGGACCTTGGTGGGCTGGGGAAAGGCTGAGTTCAGGGGGGATGGGAAATGTTCTTGCTCCTGCCCTTTTCCATAGGCACTGGGGATGTGAGCTCGGTGTTGCAGGTGCCAGGCATGAGTGAGCCAGACAGGGACACACAGGCTGGGCTCAGCCCCGGAGCACGTCCCCCACCTTTCTTCTCACTCATCTCCACCAGCCGGGGCTCCCCGATCTCTAGGTAGAAGGTCTTGTTTTTCTCATACTCCTCATCATCTATCACCTTGATTGATATCGTTTTGCTGGAACAGAGAAGAAGAAATAGAGATTCAAGAGTAAGGGGGGAAAAGGGAGGAGAGGAGACAGGGAGAGGAGGAGGAGGGTGGAAATGGCAGGAGAAGGGGGCTGTGGACAGAAAACAGTGGGTTTGGTAGCACAGGCTGGAGGGGCAGCACAGATGAAAGCAAAGGGCAGGAGCCAATGGGCCGAGCTTGCCTCAGGATGAGTGCAGACCACAAGGTCAGAGCACCAGCAGCTTGCAGGGTGCCATCTTTCCTGGCATGGCCAGAGGCCATGGCTGGACATGATGCAGCCTGGACCAGCCTCCCCCAGAGGTGCCTTGGCCCAGGGACAGCAAGATACATCCCCTTCCAAAAATCCAGCATGCAGAATGGCCCCTTGACAGTTTGCATACACCTCATAGGCTCCCGGGGGCACGAGCACTGGGAACCAGCACAGACCAAGCCCCTGAAAGCATGATGCACTGCTTAAACCAGCCCCTGCACATGGAATAGGCTCTGTCTCGCCAGGCACAGCAGATCCATGCACAACATCATGATCGGCTACTCAGTTTGGGCTTTGGAGGCTCCAATTTACAAGCTCGAAAGGCATGCTGGAGTTAGGACTTTTTCTGTGGAAGGAACATAAGGCAAAGACGGTCTTTCTGGTTAGGGCATAGTGAAGGAAAGCTTCACTGATGGTGAGATTTGACTTTTTTATTTTCCTTTGCAAGCAGCACATCCTTCCCCAAGCCCCGAAGGTGTGGTTGTCTCCTGTTTGGGAGTCGTGCAGCAAGTCTGTCTTCTCACATGGCCCAGGGCTGCTGAATTTGCCCCTGTGGCATCAGCAGGGCAGGTCCAAAGGCAGAGCCCCTGCTCAGAGTGCAGCCACAAAGCATGCACCATGAAGGGCAAAAGCCTCACAGGAGGCTGTGGCCACCAGCAGAGAGATTTGCTCCCTGGGACACCCAATAGAGTGAAAATTGAGTGAGTGAATTGCTTTACCATGGGAAACACTAGCATGAAAGAAGTTTTCCAGCTCTTTTCAGGGACTCATGTTAAGTAGCCCAGAAACGCCTGGCCGAAAGCTGCTCACCAGAGGTGACAAAACCCTTGGAGTACAAGGGGCTAGTGCATGGAGGGGACTACTGTGGTCTTTCCTACAGTGCAAAGCCCTTGCAAAGACAAGATGGGGGACAGAAATCCAGCAGCCCCTGCTCCCGCCTGGAGTGCCCTGTTCACTTTCACGCGTGCATGGCATTGCTGCCAGGATGGGACCTCCTCCTGGCTCTGACCTTGTCCCAGACAAGAAATAAGAAGGCAATAACAACAAGAAATGAAAAGGCAATGCAGTGACTGCCCGCAGCGCTCTGCTTGCTGCCGACCTCCTGGCTGGGTTTGCTTTTTCCCCATGCTAGATGGCACTGCCCTCCTGGGAATGCTCTTGCTTAAACAAGCTTCCCAGTTGCTCTTCCGAGCCCAAGACTGTCTGTTCCATCTTTCGAAGCAACACTTCTTATCCTATCCCCAGCTTCTCTGCGCTTTCCATGAGCAGCCAGCACAAGTCGGAGCAGCCCCAAGGCTGCTCTAATATATGACCACAGAGGATCTGCTGTTCCTGGCAGGTCCCAGCACTGAAAACCCATAAACATGGAAGAAAGCCACGCTCTAGGGGAGCGAAATTCAGGCGACATGGCCATAATTTCTGTCTTTCTCCCCTCCTTGCATGTCTGTGCTGCCACCCAGAGCCCCTCCGTTAAGCTGACAAGTATTTGGCAGCAGAATTGACATTTTATTCTCATTCAGAGCAAACACCGCCAAGCACTTGGAGGAACAGTCAGGATGATTTCTTGTGCTGTTTGCTATGAGTCAGAAGTGTATTAAGTTTGCCCTTCATGCTTATAATGAAACCATTTACTCAAGAGCAAGCAATGGCTGTGAAAAGTGTAACAATGCAGCACGGCTCAGTGTAATTGTATTTTATAATGAATATCTGTAATAATTTGTTCTGTTTATAATTATTGCTGCAATAGGTTTGTACATAGGAAAAATGGTTACCAAGCATGCAGCTGATCTGGCTTTGCATTGATGAGTTAGGGGAAATTATGGTGTATTAAAAAACTAATGAAGGATGCAAAAATGCTCTCAGCCAAGCTATCAAAGAGGACCTGACAGAATTAACAGAACGGCGCAATTTCAAAAACATTACTAACAAAATCAATAATTTTCCTGACAGCTCCCATTAAAATGTACACTTCACCCTGCCCCCATGTATGAAAAAAAAAGCCTTTCTCAGGAAAGTTAATTAAAAAAGCTGCCTTCATCAATTCTGAGGGCAGCAGAGGTATCAAGACGTAAACTTCCTGTGGGTTTGCTCTGGCTTGCTGTGTGTGGCATTCCTCAAAGCCCCACAAGATAATTCTCTCTCACAAAAAGAAACCTGGGTGCCAATTAAAAAAGCTGTTCCTGATGGAACACCAACAGGACTTTCTTGAATAATGCAGCCTCGGGGCTTAAAGTGCCACTGTCAGCAGGTGCTGCTGTTATGCAGTTTTCCAAGTGATCTTTCTAGGGTGCGAGCAAGTGCTCTGTGTTGGGTAGACATGTGCACTGCTGCTGTTTCTGCTGTACAAAGTTGTTGGGAAAAAGGGTGGGAGGAACACATGGCAAGTCTGCTCTCTGGATGAATCTCCAATCAGCAAGAATTGCTGAGGCAAATTTGTCCCTGGGATGAGACTGCAATCCTGGAGAAAAGGATTTCCTCCTAATGGTGTTCGAGATCACATCTGTTTGAGAAACAGCAAGATTGTGAAAATAACAGAGGCTATTCTTAGGGCATGCTTGATCTCCATCACGCTGCCTTTTGCCTGCTGCAAAGCCCCTCCACAGGGTCCCACATGCATCTGGCCATGTGGCAGGGTTTGATCAGTGGAGAAGGAGGAATACCACGCAACTGCACAATTTATCCTGTGTTAAAGTAAAGACTGCTTTCTACAGTAATCTGGGACGTGCACTGATGATACCTTGCTCTTGCTAGACCCTCTGACATGGCCTCTGCTTCCCACTCCTCTCCCAGGCAGAGATTTGCTGGATAGCACAGGCTGTGACAATGTGAGCAGCATCAAGCTAGCGTGGGGCTGCCTGTGCAGGCTGTGGATTGCAGCCCATGTTCCGGGTGGCCTCACCTAGTTCTGTGCTTCTGCTGCATTCAGTGTCCAGTTTTGCAAGCCTGCTGCCTGCAGTCCCCTTTTTCAGAGGTACCTGTTGCTGTGCAAGGCTGATTTTCTTGCATTACAATACATGGTGCGAATGAGGCAGACCAGGAGCACCTGGCAGAGCCAGGACAGCTTGCTAAGGCTCACGGAGCAATGTGGCTGCAGTGCTGAGCACAGCAGCTGACACGGCTGCCCCTTGGTTTCTCTAGCTGAACACACTGGGATGAAGTATGCCGAAACCCAAAGTCCCGACAGAGCAAGTACGTGCTTGAAATTTTAAAATCTCACTCCTGTGGCTCAGGGGCTCTTTCAGCACGAGATGTGATAGTGCTCGTGTAAACAGAAAACAAAAGGGACACTGTATAGCACCCTGAAACCCCCACTGCTGAGTCACTGCAGGGCCAGACACCAGGAGTCCCAAATCCATGAGACGGAAAAAACAGAAGATTAAACCAGAAGATTAAAGCAGCCTCTAAACCATTACACATTTTCTTCACCTTGTGCGAATCTGGGGTCAATCTAGATGAAGTTTCCAAGCTGTCCCTCAAATCCTCACAGACTTCTAGAATGAGCGTTGATTTGTCCCCAAAAGTGGTGTTTCTGCGATAATCTAACGTCTCCAGGAGCTGAGTGTTTAAGCCAAACACTCAAGATCCTATGAGTGTGCGCAACACCACAGCCCTTGAAAAAGCTAGAATATTTTTTTCCTGCCTTGTCCCTCCCTCACACTGCAGGAGCAATTTCTGGAGCATCTCTCCAACAGATTTGGGTGCACGGGGCTAGAGGTCCCTCTGCCGAGCCAGGCTGTGTGTTGGCTTGGCACACCTCCTGCCTTCCTCACTGCCTGCTGCAGGGAGCCCCAGTGACACTTTGCAGCAGACCACTGTTGCTGCTGGGGTTTTCCTTCCATTGGTGTTGAGTCCATTTCGCCTGAGCTAAAGAGCCCTGGCTCTGGCATGAAGGCTGAGGGCATCCATGGCACATCCAACTGTCTGCACTTCTGTACCAGAAATTGCTCTTCCCTGAGCCTGTAGCCAAGGCAATTGCTGAGGGAATGAATTTCATCTCATTTCCATGTACTGGAAATCAAAGAATAAAACAAATCTTGCAGAACTGCAGCTCCAGCTCTTCTCCTCTTGCTGACTTTCAACTGCAGATTCATAGTTACAACATCCAGGGTAGGCAGTTGGGAGTGGAGTCAGGACTAAGCCTGGTGCTGCCAGCCCTGACCCCCCAACAGCCAAGCAAGAGGGTCAGCGATTGCGGCAAGAGAATAGCCACGAGGCGTGCATGTTCTGGAGGTGATATTTCAAAGCCACATCCATTGGCGCTGCCCGTTCCAGCATGCATTCTCAGACTCCCGCAGAAAGCTGCCACATTGATTTCTCATACATCTGCTTGTCAGCCAGTCACTTAATTAACTGAAGTTAAAGCTTGCCATGAGAGACAGGCACGTGGCTTGGGAGACTCCCTGCCTCGCGCAGGCTCTTGTGAGCGCTGGGCGCCGGGCAGTGCCTGTGTAGAGGGGCAAGCGGGCTGCTGTAGGGGACCAGGTGCCGTGGGGGAGAAAGCTCCCAAATCATCATCAGGGCTGGGCACCACCAGAGCCAGCAACCAGGGCCATGCAAACTGGCTGTGGCCACAGCAAGGAGCCTGGACCAGAGCCCAGGGCACGGCTGGAGCCAACCACCAAAAGCAAGGCAGCCCTTTCTCTCCCCATCCCCACCTTCACTACACTTTGCTCTCCATCTCCCTGTCTGTCCTTATCTGCTCGGTGAGCCAACCCAGAGGCTGCAGGGGCTTGAGGCACTGTCCATGCTGTTAGAGACACAAAGAGACCTAGCTCCTCCCGTGTCTGTCTCTGCAGCACACAAATCTTCCGACCGGGCCACCAGGGAGTGGTTTTATGGACTTAGCAGCTTCATTGCTCAAATTTCTGACAGCTACTCGAGGAAGGAAGTTGTGTTGTTGCTGGGAGGGAAAAGGAGCAGATCAGGCTTTTCTTCCACCAGTTGACAACAAAATTGCACCTGATGGTAAGGAGGCGACAGCCTCGCATGCAGAGAGACACCCAGGTCTGTGGTGGAGGCGTTCGTCCCAGCCGCAGGGGATGTGTGCCTGGCAGGGGACACGCGAGAGGGCAATGTGGTACCTGCTCAGCCAGCGCGGGGACACACCTTCCTGAGGGATAGAAGATGCCAGATGATGTGAATGACCTTGTGTCACACATGATTTTAGCTGTAATCCAGTGGTCTCTGACAAACAAGAGGGTTCATTAGAGTTTCTGTCCCTGCTGATGGGATCCCATCTTTGTAAGATGTCCCATGAGTCACCCATGCAGCGTCCTTTGCAGAACCAAGCCTTGCTGACATGAAATGTCTGTACTTACTGAAAATTTTGCCTGAAGCTGCTACAAACATGTCATGGAGGGCAACTGAAGCTAAGCCTGACGCATGCTTTGGGAAGTGCAGATGTGAGCTGATCTGATGTGGCAGCTTGGTTTGCTGGTCCAACAGCCCAAATCTGCATGGGGCTGCACAGTCCAATGCCTACCAAAACCGTGATCGAGCACACTAGCCTGGGCGGAGCAAACAAAGGGAGGGGGAACCAGTCCCTCTATCCTCCCCCCACCTCTGGAGCCAAAATTCATCTGACTGCTCTTATTTTCTTGGTTGCCCTCCACCTCCTTCTCCAAGGCTTGCTGAATCAATCTTTGCAAGACCACAGTTGTCATTTCCATGGCTGCATAAATCAACTGCTCCCCAGGCCCCAGGATGCAGAGTTTAAATGACAACATACAGCTCAAATAATACATAATGCTGGCCTGCTCCAGAGCATCACTACCAGGAAAATCCTGGAAAAGGATCCAGCCTGCTCTTCCTTGGCCTTGCGGAGATACAAAATGTGGGATGTGGTTTGCAGAGACAGGAGGACTGAGAGCTGTTGCTGCTTGAATAGCTGGGAGATGACAGGCACAGCTGATGCTCAATGCCTCAGAAAACACTTTTCAGGAGCGACGATTGCCAGGTAAGATGATTTCACACGCTAGACAATGCTGCTTGACTCTCTTCTTAGGAAGACCATATTGGGCAGAATTTGTCAGACCAGAAATGCTTTTCTGGGGAATCCTTGATGTTTGCTCTGATCTGATTGTGAATTTTGCACTCTGGCTAATGCACTTCTTCATTTGTCTGCCAATTTTGCAAGGGGCCAGCTAAGCAAAGATGCATGGCACTCTCTTGCTCTGCCCCAAAACAGGGCCAGAGTCCTTGGTCATGCTTGAATCTTTTGCTGTCCCAGGACAGCTGAAGGTGTGGCCTCCCCCTTCCCATGGCTCTGGATGTGGTAACACCAGGGCAAAACAGTGCTTTGCTTTTTTTTCCAATCCCATTTTCGTGCATGTGTAGTGATGGTGATCCATAGTCCTTAAAGCTCCCAGCATGCCTGCTGGAAGCAGGATCACTGAGGGATCAAACAGGAGACACTCCATTTATATCAGTATCCGGATCTCCAAGGACAGCATGCACAACAGTGCAATACAAGTGCCAACAACTAGGAGGGTGTCCTGGTTTCAGCTGGGATAGAGTTAATTTTCTTCTTGGTAGCCGGTATGGGGCTGTGTTTTGGGTTTAGGACGAGAACAATGTCGATGCTAAGTACCGCTAAATAGTCGCTAAGTAGCGCTTGCATTGGTCAAGGACTTTTCAGCTTCCCGTGCTCTGCCCGGTGCACGGGGGGGCTGGGAGGGAGCACAGCCAGGGGCGCTGACCCACACTGGCCAAAGGGCTATTCCATACCACATGACGTCATGCTCAGTATATAAGCTGGGGGAAGAAGAAGGAAGGGGGGGGACATCTGGCGTGATGGCGTTTGTCTTCCCAAGTAACCGTTACGCGTGATGGAGCCCTGCTTTCCTGGGGATGGCCGAACACCCGCCTGCCGATGGGAAGTAGCGAATTAATTCCTTGTTTTGCTTTGTTTGCGTGCACAGCTTTTGCTTTACCTATTTAACTGTTCTATTTTATTTTACTTCAATTATTAAACTGTTCTTACCTCAACCCACGAGTTCTCTCCCTTTTACCCTTCCGATTCTCTCCCCCATCCCACCGGGGGGGGAGTGAGCGAGCGGCTGCGTGGTGCTTAGTTGCTAGCTGGGGTTAAACCACGACAGAGGGAAAACACATTTGATGTGAGTTTGATCAAAAACACCCCCAGCAGCAATTGCTTAAGGCGCCTGGGAAAGCTGACAGAGCAGAAATAACTTCTCCCCTGGCTTTGCACAACCCTGCCCATGCCAGATAAAAACTGTCATTAGTTCCTAAAAATTCAGCCCACACTGCAACTAAAGGATTGACTGCCCAGGGCTCAGCCCAGCTCAACATCCTTGCTCAGTATAAAACCCTGCAAATCCGATTTCTAAGCCTGCAGATTCAGAGCCAAAATCTGGCGTTTCCCCCTATTCTGCCTTTCTGGGATTTTCTCCTCGTGCCTGGCTGGTCAGTCAGGTCTGTGGGTAATGCAGGCAGGTAACGAAGGGGAGAGAAACTCAGCTCCAGTGTTTCGTCATGCTCCATCGGCAAGATTTGCCCCAGTTCACAGGGAGCTGGGTGATGGGGGTGGTGTGTTGTAGGGAAGAGACATGTGCTGAGCTGAGAAGGGGTCAAGGCTGGATTTGAAATCCCCGCTGGAAAACCTGAAGTGGAAAAAAGCATGGTGAGGAATAAAATCGTGAAGGGGTTTGGGTGGGAGAGGACCTCTGGGTCAAACCCCCACCCCTCTCCCTGATTGTCTTCATGCATGTTTTCCCCAAGGAAAGCAACTGGAAACTCATACAAGTGCTTCTTGCTTCTCTACGCACCCAAATACGCATGCGGCTTTTCTTTACAGCCAGGTCCCCCCTTGCAAAAATAATTGCTCTAACCTTTCAAATAAATACAAGTTGCTCTTCCCTGTGTTCACCTGGCATAGTTGCCATGACAATGCTCCTCAAACAGGAGATATCACTCTTACTGAAATGGCTCTGGCACTCCCCAAAATGAATTTCAATGAGCAACTGCCAGCAGAGATGACACTTCTGCAACCCTGTAAATCATTTAGCAAACTTTGCTGAGTTAAAGCTGACTAAACAAAACAGTGGGGACTGTGCAAAATAATAGGTCCATGTCTAATAGCATGGCTTCAGCATCAGGAATTGGGACTCAGGGAAGCTCAAAAATACATCTGCTGTACATCGGCTGCTCCAGCACTGCAACTGTGGCAAGATTTTATATCAATCGCAGCAGTGCTTCCCTCCCAGCGAAGGGCACATTTCAAATCCTGCTTACCTGGGTTTTAGGGCAAGGGAGAATTTCCCTTGTTGTTTGGGAAGACACTGGACAAGGGGTCTCGATTGTGCCCTGCCACTCTGCCAGGGCTGCTGACAGGTAGCTCTGCTGCTGGAAAAGCAGCTGTAGGTGGGAAAAGAAGGAGAGGATGAGGGGATGCTCAGTGACAGCAGAGGGCATGCCACAGAAATTCAAAGGACAAACATCAATATCGAACGTGCAGGCTCCCTTTCAGAAGCAGTATCCAGCTTCATTTTAACTCCATGCTCAGTCAGGGATGCACCTGACTCCTGTTATTTGCTGGCTGGCCCTAAAGATCAGCCCCCTCTTTTCAAGACACTCCCCCAAAACTCTTGGAGTCGTGACCCAAATGCTTCCTGATGGTGTTGGAGAAATAAGGACTTCACCATCACTACGTTTATCATCCTTTGCCTAGCGATGCAAGTAACTGACTTCAACACTTGGGAAGTACCTGTGACTGAGCCATTTTGTGCCGTGCTGCCCACACCGGCATGCCCTGCTGCTCTCAACAGCTTCTGTGCCAACTTAGCAAAACACGTGTGCACGCACACACACATGCACACAAGTTGCAGTCAAACTGCTGAACAAAATGACATCTGCCTCAACACGTGGTGTGTGCACGTGTGCAGATGTGATCCGTATTTGCGAGTGCAGCACACAGCAAACATCCTACCTGCTCTCCCTGCTGGGGTCCTGCTGATGCTAATGGACTCCTAAGCTATGGAAAAGCCTTTTGATCTTTTATGAGCTTGTTGCTAAGTGTCACACTGAACTTTCCTTAGAAGAAGTTGTAAGTAATCTCCTGTCAAGGGACGTTCAAGTGCAATGCTTACAATTTAGCAATTTAAATGACTGGCTGCAGAGTTCACCTGTGGTCTAGACACCCTTTGGCAAGTCACCTGTGCTGGACCAGTATCAGGTGTTACCTGACTATAAAAGACATGAAGCCTCTAGGTACCAGCACATGAAACGCTGTCGTTATGCAGCCTTGAAGCATCAGGGATACTCATTTCTGAAGACCATAACCCAAGCCGTGAGCTACAGCCCAGTGCCACGCAATGCCATCACTATGCCACGAGGCAAGCCCTGTGAGGGAGGTGATGCAGAGCTGCCTAGGGATAAGGCCAGCAAACTCGGAACAGGCCCTGTAAAGCACTTCCCAGCCATCCCCAGAGAGGGGCTGCTGCTACAGCAATGCTGCCTTAAACAATGACAACATTTGGAGCATTAAATCAACAAATGACCCCAAAATCTCAACTCTAAGTTCTGCACTAAAGGTGCTGCTTGGTACTTTCACACTGCCATTTCCACCCTTTGGGAATGGCTCTGGCCAAGAAAGGGTATGTGCTGCAGTTGAGCGCCAACAGCGGGGTTCCTCTCTGTGCCAACCCCAGCAAGACATTACAGGGAGGGGGCAAACTTGGCCCCAGGGCTTGGCTCCGAACACGGCAGAGCAATGGGGAAAGCTGGTCTGCCTCTGAAATTTGTGTCTCTGGACACCACTTGTTTTCAGAAAGAGGGAGTAAGCGCAGGAGCTGATTTTACCTCTCCTGGTTGGAAACACAGCCAAACCTTCAGACAGTTTGAGAGTTGTTTTCATTTTAGTTTTTTCTTTCTCCCTTCCTTTCCAACAAGTTGCCTCTCCACAGGGCAGAGGAAAAAATCATACCAGCTGAGAGCTCAGATGGGATTTTTTCCCTGCCTTTTCAAACACCTCCAGGTCTTTAGGAGCTGCTAGTGATTAATGCCCATCCCCTTGCAGAGACCTTTCTGACACTGCCCCAAGAAGACCAGAGGACTCTAATGTCCTTGGGCTGCTGTGTCCCGGCAGAGGCAGGTGCTAGAAGATGTGCGGGGCTGTGGTACCCAAGTGGAGGGTGCTGCCACAGCAAGGAGCATTTCCCCATCCCTGCCGAAGGGTTTTGCCACTCTGGCGGCCGCAGCATCCTGACAAGGGCCACTCCAGAGGGGTTCCCCTGCTGCTGGACACACTCGGGGCTGGGAGCACATGGGCAATTTCAAGAGCCACTGTTCACACTGCGTGATTGACATGCTGTCTGTTTACTGCCAAACAAATTAAACTCTGAAATACAGCCCTCTCAACTGAAACTCTGTGTATAAAAACCCTCTGAAAGAGACACCAGGTCTCCCCAGTGATACATGGGGTTACAGCCTGTGATGGGAGAACAAAAGCAAATGCATATTTGCTAAGGATCCCTCCCAGTGCCGAGATAGGCAGGAAACCAACCCTATGAGGAGGATGAAAAAATTCTGCTTCTGTCTCCAGTTACCAAGGAGATTGTTTAAACAAAGCTAAAATAAGAGGAACTGAGTGGCCAAGAGAAACGTGAGCGTGGAAGAGCACTTGAGTGTTTTGTGACAGCTTGCTGCCTTACAAGCTGGGTGGGGTCCCTGCGATGGGCTCGAGTTTGGCTAGCAGCTCTTCCCCTCTTCCTGGGGGAAAAAGTCCACGTTTCAGTTTACATGCACCTGGGTGAAAATGGCAAGGAGCGTTTAAAAATGGCAATACAGAAAAGTCCCTGCCCACAGAGGCCTCAGCTGTGTGTCAGCCCCATTTATGGCAATTGTGGCAGCAGGACACAGCATTTGGTGCCCTCAGCCTAGACCTGTCTTTGTGTGTTCAAGCCATTACAGGAGACCTCCCTGTGGGAGCAAACTAAATCCAGCTATATGTGGGGCTAAAAAAGACTCCCCTTTGTGGCCAGCTCAGCAGCTCCAGTCCCCGCCTATAAGCTCAGAGGATTGGTGGATACATAGAATGCCAGATGGAAAATCCTACTGCAGAGCCCCATGGACACACACATGCTGGATTTGCTCCTGTGACAAAGGTGTGAAACTGAAGCCCACCAGATCGTTTGCAAAGACAGGGCTCTCTCAAGCCCCACAGGTTGCACATCCCACGTCAGGAGCTGCACAGGGGCTGCCCTCAGGTCCAGCTACACATTGCTATCATGCTGGAAACTGCTGATGTTACGTGGAAGTGGTGATTCCCACACAAACCCCAGAGCCTGGGAGCTGGTTTCCATCCCTCTGCAATCTTTAGTTCAGAAAACAAGAGGGAAAAGTTCCCAGATGCCGTTTCTTCAGCTGATCCTCATATCTTACACATGCTCATCCGGATCTCTGATGCCCTCAGGGCTTTGAGTTAAAGGCAGAGCATGTCAAAGTGCCTGTTGTTAAACTTGCCCATGACTTTCCACTGGTTTAGAGTCTGTTCCAGTTGCTTGATACTTTGCCAGACTTTAGCCATTCAGACTGAAACTTTCCATGTGGAGTGGCCACTGCTGAGAGAGTTACGAAAAGCCCCACCATCTTCACCGCTGAAGACTCCGTTTCAGGAAAAAAATATGCTGCTTTGCTCATGCAAACATTTTTTTTTTCCCAAACACCATATTGAGTAATTCTCTCTTCCTTTATGCTTTGCTGCAGAGGATGAAACTTAGCAGAAGGATCTCTCCAGTGCTTAGGATGTGCCAATCCCATAAAAATTTGCTTAAATTAGACCAAGTTCTAAGACTCTAAAAACTTGCAAAATGCGTAGGCTTTTTCGAACTGGCAGCTCAAGGTCTTGGAGGATTTCATCTGCTCTGGAAATGCTCCATCCTTTCCCAGTGCCAAACCTGCCTTTGCACAGGCTGTGCCCCCAGCAGGGCTTTCCCTGTGCCTGGGAGCCGCCGGGGAGCTGGGAGCTCTGGCCATGACAGGGAAGCTGGCTGGCCTGGGTGCCCACAGCAGGGGCAGCCAAAGGGCCTGGGGAAATCCCACGCCCCTGCCTCCCCTCCTCCTTACTGTTGGCCTCTGAGCTATGAATGTTTCTCATCACATGGACTCCCGCTTGCTGTGAGGATGACAGGCTTTCAGCAGTAATTTTGGTAGCCCTCCTCATCAGCTTGTGCTAGGTAAGCAATGATGCTTGCTGGGGTGTCTACATTTGCACCCTTGTGCTCAGCTTGGGATCTGTGGGGGATGATTCTTCTTTTCTGGCTGTCCTGATCCTGAGCTCGACGTAGTGAGCCAGGGCTGCTGGGGGAAGCCAGAGGCACATGGCTGGAGTTTAACTCTAGGCCAAAGCGCTTGGCTTGGTAAGGCCATGCTCCCACCTGCTCATCGAGTTGGCTGGCTGCAGATGGAGTGATACCACAGAAAAAACCTGCCGCTCCTGGGAAGGGCAATTTAAAACCAGAACACTTAGAAGTATTTAAAGCACAATGAGGTAAAAACACACCTCAGTATTGTGCTTGGGAGTTTCTCTCTAGCCTTGGCCTGGTGGGAACCACAGGGATGGTTTAGGAGCTGTTGGGTGGCAGGAGGGCAGGAGGGAGGCCAAGGGAACAAGGGCTGCCCAAAGAGCCCTCCCAGTGCAAAGCCTGGGAGGGGAAGAAAGAGGGAGAGAAACAAAGCTAGCATTAATTGCCTTTGGCTCCAGAAAGCCATACTGGTGATATTAATTACACTGTTACAAAAAAAGGTGCTTTTAAGAAGTGTTCCAAAGACACATCTGTCAGGATTCAAGGAAACAGTAGCAAAGTGTAGTAAGAGGAAAACAAATTGACCAAACCAAACAGCCAGGAAATAAAGGCTGCCTTTTGTATTCTGCCCTTTTCCTCTCTGAAACTCATTAGCTTTTCCTTCAAGCATGGATAGGTGCTGTTGTGGGGATATTAGTGCTTTCAAAGAAGAGAATGAATCTCAGCGGGAGACTCCATTCAAAGAGCCTGTTTCAAACAGGCTGAGGTGCCCTTCCAAATGCGCTGTGATGCAGCCCCCACTGCTGTCATTCATCACACCAATTCACACCATCTCAGCATGATATCGATTTTTGGACTCAATATCAGGATGCCGAACTGACCGTGAGCATGTTTATTTATTACAGCAAGGCAGGGATCCTCTAGTAGCCACGCACAGTTGCTGTTCTATTTTCTCACCAGAGCTCTCATTTTTAAAGGTCTTTAGGTATTTAAGGTTAATTTAAACCCTAACGACAACAGCTGTAGCAGGGCTCAAGCATGGTCAGGGTTTCTTCAGTCTCCAGCCTGAGCCTGACTGGTCAGAAGCTGCAAGCACCCGTGGCAGCAATGTCCCAAAGACTTGGCTGATGGTACCACCATGTGCCGCAAAATGTCTGGGGATCTGGACCAAATCTGGACAGAAGGGCCCTGAGGCTGCCCAATAACGTCAAATTTGCACCCTTGTAGTTTTCAGCATGTTTTGACCGCATTTCAAAATGAACCAGGAAAATCTAGGCAGCAAGCAGTGAATAAGCCTCCAGAAGCGCTCAGAGGATGGCAGCACTGGGAGAGCCAGCGTGAGTCCCAGCTTGATGGGCACAGGACTCATATGTTTGGCCAAACCAAGGTGCCCAGGCGCAGCTGCTGCAGCCTTGGACTCGGGAGCCATCTGTAGAGGTGAACATTTGTTTATGGTTGCTGTTTCCCCAGAGGAACCTTTGCAGAGTACATTTAGCAAAAGTCTCTAATTTTATTGGCACTACTCAGGGAAGATGTCAGGGCATGGAAAAAAAAAAAAAAAAACTTAGGAATTTGGAACGGTGCTGCATGCATTTGCTGAGAGAGATTTTTAATTTGCTGCCTCCTTTCCTGAGAGCTACACAATGTCTCAAAGAACATGCATTTTTTTTTTTTTAAAAAGAACCCTCTAGTAATGGTCTTTATTGTTTTCCAATTCACAGCTGTCAGAGAGCCTGGAGGATTATTCTGCACAGAGCTATAAATGATGCCCCATATTAATGATCACTTTCACTAATCTTTGGAGGAAAATTCCAGGGTGACTTGTGAAGATGAGATTTCCATTTCTACACCTCAAATAAACAGCTTCATGTCAAAATCCTAGCAGATAGGCAGAAAAGTGTGCTTCCAAGCTCTCAGCAACCCAGATAAAAATGCCCAAGGTGTATTTTAAGTGGATGACAATTTACGTGCGATGGGCCCTGCCAGAAAAGCAGCAAACAAAAACAGTCTCCAGCTGAAGAGCAAAGAGGACCCTGCACCACATCCTTGGGCTAGGCAGCATGCTCAGGCATGAGGGAAGACCACAGCTTTTCCTGGGGCCAGAAAACACCATTGCTTCCCAACTGAAACAGCTGTGCCATAAAAAATTATCAGAGGGAGGCTGGTCTGAAAGCTGAAGATAATACAGATTTATGTCCAATTCACACAACATTTAGGTATAGGCACTGATTCCTCTGTGTTTCCTAAGAGGCAGAGCAAGTCACACGTCAGCCCGGTTACTTCCCTGGTACGCATATGGTGTCCTACAAATAGCAGGGCCATGTATATTTAATAGGCACTGGGCACACACACATGCACAGCCTAGAGGCATGCAGACAGAGCTGCAGCAGCCTCAGATGCAGCCTCGATGCTGGCTTGTGTTGGTTTTGCCTTTTAAAGTCCAGAGCAGCAGCCCTGTTTCCCTTCTGCTACTCCTGTTTGCGATCATCAGCCAGCCACAGGTAAGGGTTTGTTTTTCAGCTGATGGGCACACACAGACCCTATAAACATAGTGTGTCATGAAGGGAGGGTAATGCCGCAAGCAGCACAAACCTGTTTGCTGATGTGATGGGAGTTATCTTCACCATGAATTTTGTCCTTTATTAGGCCTCCTGTATTCACTCTATTATTCATGAATCCAGCCTCATTTCCTCAAACTGCAGGGGAAGCCAAAAGCTAATTGGGATGAATAATTTTTGGGCTGGCACCCTTCACCTGCCAGCACCCTATGGGGATGCACCCGGTGCCAGGGGAGCCAGGATTTCCATTCCAGGGCTGTTATGAGGAAAATGAAAATAGGAAAATGAGCAATATCCAGGCAAATCAAGACCAGCTGTAAAAGTCACTGTAGCCATTGGGAAAAATTTGACCAGCCCGTAGGGCTTCCGTTTTTCTAGCATGTTGATAGCTACAGGAAACAGACACTTTTTAAAGTTTTCACAACTGGGTTTCAGGAGGACTCGTCAGCCTTATTAAATATAATATTTCACTCTGCGAGCCCTTATTTATTTATTTATCTTGGCCTTGCCATCCCCACAAAGCTGCCTGGAAGCGAGGAAACATGGCCTCACTGAATTTCAGACTGAAGCAATGCTCTGGGTCTGCAAGTCAAAGAAGAACAGAAGCCAAGTTAAAAATATACATGCATATATATGTATATATATTTGCAATTATTCTTTGTGGCAAGGGTTTGGGAATTTGTTTTTTGCTTTCATTGTGTTTATAGATCTTCTTTCCAAATCTGATACTTGGAGAAACATATTTTGTTACTATATCCAGCAACCATTATGGCATTTTGATTTGCAATGTGACAGGCTATTCCACAAACAGGACTCCAGCCAGGCCCTGGTAAACTAGAGAAACAAGGCTGGGAAGCGAGGTATGTGGAAGGCTTGTTTGTGCGGTTTGTAGCTGTTTATTTAATAAAGATCTTTGCATAAGCTGGATTCCATATATCAATGCAACCAAAACAGATGCCACTCAGTAAGTGCATCCAGGAGGTGGCTGATTTTTCCCACTCTCTCCGTGTTGTTTGCTTCAGCTACGTGCTCAGATCACAAGTGGGTTTGTCCTGTTCCTCCATGTGGATACTAAAAGAGCCCAAATGCCTCAGAGGAGATGAAAGTGCCCGACTTTGGAGCTGGCTGTGCACACCAGCCATTTGCATCAATTTGCATATGATTTGCATTTCATCACTAATCACTGCACAAATGTGCGGAAAATACCATTTTAATCAGCTGACTGTGGGCAAACAAAGTAATCTCTCTCACAGTTTGGAGCCATCGATTTCCTGTCCCGGCATCAGAAGTGATGTAAATAGCCACTCAGATGGCCTGGGCTTTTCCCAGGCAAGCCAAGCTGCCAGCCCGTGGCCATCAGGACACCCTGCCCTGCCCGTCTGCTCTCCTCTGGTTCCCTCTCCCTGGCAGCCATAATTTCTTCTAGGGAAGTGGTGTGATGCTCTGTGCTACCCATGTAGGTGTTACTGTCAAGTATATACCAGCATCCCAAAGCTCATGCCTACAAGCAGAGGCTGGAGGCACTAAGGCACAGGACTCATCCCAGCCCTGCCAAAACTGATGGGCTTGCTCTCAGCAACCCCCTCCATCACTGGACAGACAGATATCTCCAAGGGACACCATTCAGGCTATCGGGAAGCCAAACATTGTGGAGTAAACCTGCTTTCACACCTGGGGATGGGCAGTTCACAGGAGCACCAGCAGCTTCTCCTGACCCATTGTTTTTCCTGCCTTTGCTTTGCACTTCAGCTCTTTCTAAAATCTGCAAAATATGCCATATGAAAACCTGGGCAGCTCACAAAGTGCTGTGCCCTTGGACAGACATGGAAAAGGGAACCACAGCTGCAGAGAGCTACTTGAGGGAGATAAAGGCGGGTGCCCACCACCAAATGGGCAGTGAATTGCAGTGATTTCATGGGAGTAACTGGGCCTGTCTGTCCAACTGCAGAGGCTGTCAGAGTGACACACATGCTCCTTAAAAGCCAGCTACATTTTGGATATGTATTTTAAAAGTTTTCTTACCAGAAGGAAATAATCCAGCAGTGATTTACAACTCCTGTTGATTGGCACCGTGGGAAAAATCTCCTTTCTGCTACAGCAGTGGGAGGTGGGGCAAAGTCAGGAAAGATGGTTTTTGCCAATGCCAAGTGATCTCAGACACACAGCCAGCACCTGCTGCAGCCCCTCTCACCAGCACAGCTCTGCCCCTGCACCCTCGGAGGAGACAATGCTCCAGGACCTGCACCGCTGACCTGGGGGACCGTGGGGTGTCCCAGGGGAAACTGTTGTCTGCTTGCTGGGAGGGTGAGGCTTACGGGCTCACCAATGCATACTCGTTTCCCTGCCCTGCCTCCCTTTCCTCCCTCATCTTGAGAAGTCCGTGACTGCTTGGACATTTTTAGCCACGTTCAAAAATGCATTTTGGCATAGTGTGCTTATTAGACATTAGAAAGTTATGGCCTGGCAGCAGGCTTTCTGCTGCTAACCACGTGCAAACTCCACATGCAGCTTTTTCTGCAGCACGGTCATGCCTGATGTCTCGCTCCTGTGTGAGTTTTCAGTGTCTAATACAGGGTTCGGCTACTCTAGCCTCCATATAATTCAATTGAGACATCAATCAGCCATAGGCAAACCAAGTCTCATCAATCAGCCAAATCACAAACCAAGCCTCATTCATGCCAGCACATTCAGAATGACTGGTTTTCCTTCCCAAATCTCTCGAAAACTGTCAAACCTGTTCAACTGACCTTTTAAAGATTTGCTGATGGGTCAAGACAGAAGATGGGAAGTTCTGACCAAAAGAGGAAATTTCTGGGCAAGTCCAGTGTGACTGGGTTTCCTGAGGACAGAAGCGGATGTTCGTGAGCCTGGGGCTGAGATATTCAGCAGAGAAATCCTAGCTCTGCTCGTGACCCACTGTATGAGGTCTCAGGAGAACGAGCCAGGCCACATTTCAGTGCAGCCTTTGGAGGAGGATACTGAAGTCACCCAGTCAAACTGGCCCAGTGCCCAGTGGCCAGTGTCACCCCAGTGGGCAACAGGCCAGTTCGGCAGCTCTGTAAATACAGCCTTTTTAATGAAAGTACTGAACTGGATCTGGATGTCTGGCCTTAACAAACCCAGATTAACCAAGGACTGACTCCACTCTGCTGCTATTTTTAACTTCCAAAACCAGTCTGACCATGTGCTGCCCTACACCCTCTGCCTGTGAATCCTTTCAGCTTGATTCGACTCAGAAACTGATTCGACACAAGCGTCCCTGTAACTGTTACTCATCTCCAATGTCCCTGTGGTGCTGATCTTCCACCTCTTTCCATGTCATGCCCACTTTGGGCTGTATTTTGATCCACGTGAACCAGTGGGTGTCTCCAAGCGTTGGTGGATGGGTTCCCCAGGAGTTGCCTTGGAGCAACTGGGCTGCCAGGCTCAGTGGGATTCTTTCCAGCAAAACCACCTGAACATGCAGGTGGTGTCTCCTCTGAGCCTTGGGTGCTTTGCTAATCTAACAAACTGATACATGCCCTGCCTCTCAGGTTCATTTTGCCACTGACAAAACACATCTCTGGAAACAGCAGCTATTTGGGCTCATGCACCAAAATCACTCAGCAGCTTTAGGGAAGGGAGACCTGATGGGGCCAAACTGGCCGTGAGGCAGAAATGGCTTAGCCATGTTGGATTTGATCGAGCAATCTTGGTAGGTGCCAGCTGAAATGTCCCAGCCAGCAGGTGGCATGGGGAGGGCTGATTGCACATCAGGATGTCCAGATCCGCTTGGAGCATGCTGGAAAAGTGATGTCCTACTGGGTCGAAGCCAAACAGATATGGCCCCAGCTGCCTTTCTCTCAGCACCTCCAGGGCTGAGTGCAGGCACTCCGGGCAGAAATGCCACATGCCTCTTCCCAGATAGGTAAGGCACTGCACAGGCAGAAACTCGCTGATACGGAGGTGTGAAACCCAGCACTGAGCTCATGCTTAAAATAGGAGGTCCTGCAGGACTCCTTATCTCTCCTGCTCCATGAAATGCAGCCAGATGAAGCTCTGAAAAACAAGTCACGTGTCTTTTCCCCCCACTTCTGATTCTCAGAGGAAGATGGGCTCTTTAAAAGCATAGGCAATTATTAGTGGTCTGGCCCTATTGCTTCCCAAATCTCAGACCACCAGAAAAGGACAATTAAGTTTGGATCTGGAAGTCAAAATCTACTCAAAAAAACCCACACTCAACCCCACCCCAAAGTCCTTCAGTGTGAGCTACAAATCCTGCTGGACTGGAAGCTGCTCCTTTCTAACTACTGGATTTTGTAAGTGGAAGGAGAATGTTTTTTCCACTGCAGTTCAGTGGGGAATTCTTTTTTTTTCTTCTTTTTTTTTTGTCAAAAGGTATAAGATGAAAATTTATTAAAGGTAAATATTTCCTGGAACACAGATGGGGCCCTGTTGGGAGATGTGAGCGTTAAGCCTTATCTACATCACAGTTTCCAGGAAGCTGCTCGCTTTAACTCCCCAGTCAGCAGTAACACACAGCCCACACCTCACCCGTGGACACATGTGGTCTCACCTCACTGAGGACCGCAGTCACCAGCAGGCCATCCACAAGCAATGGTGGGGAGGACACCTGCATGCAGAGAAGCTCAGCTCCAGCTCCGCCTCAGCCTGGCAGCGGTGGCATCACCTGCTGCCAGCTGTGGAGGAGTTTGGTAGCAGAAGTGAGAATGCCTCCGCTGACGCTCGGGGCTGGACTGGCTCTGTTACCTCTCCCGTCCTCAAAACCTTCTTGCCCTGAAGGAACAAGATGCTGAAGGAGGGGAGATACCACAAACCCATTTCTCAAATATGCTCTTTATGACCCCAAATGTATAGTTTCCATTTTTATTAAAAATGACGCATTGCAATATGTCCTAGGATCCATTTAGCATACCTTATGTTATTGGTTAAATGCCAATTCATTTACAATCTTACTTTCTATGTTCAGAACATAAGGGTCACAGTGCCCCTACAAACACCCTCGTCAGATCCTTGCCGAAATGGCTGAAGGTCTCAGTTGTTGTACGAAAGCAACCTCACCATCCTGAATCAAGATATCCCTACCTCCCCATTTAAACACACAGCAGTCCAACAGACCAGCAGATCACAAAAGCTGTTTGGCCTTCTGGCCCAAATAACAAAACTCAAATGCCTTTCCCCACGTCAAAGGCAAACCATGGGACTCCCATTTGTGTTGCACCACTCATCACAGTTTCCAAGCAGATGGGGCCCAACTCCATCCCGCTTACATCACTCCAGCTAACCGCAGATGGACTCAGCAATCCCATCCAACAGGCATCATGAAATGAACTCCATGATATGACCAATCCTCTAAAAATACTGCTGTTTTACAAGGGGGAGGGCCTGGGTTGGAAAGCGCCAGCATTTCTGCTCTGGCACATTTTAGTCTGGCCCTACTCGGTTTTCAGCCAGTTCAGCATTACGAAACAGCAATCTCACATCGCACAATTAAATAGAAACCTCTCCTTCCTGCACGGGGTCATCTGTCGTGGGGAGAATGTGTGTGAGATGGATCCCTCCATGCTCACCATCTCCAAGGAACCTGCAAAAAGAATTTGCAAATCTCTTTTTCTTCCCTGAGTAGTCATTCCTGTCTGCTTTCTGCTAACAACATGGCTTTTATGTGGGAGGATAGGGAACTGGACGCAGAACGTTTGGGGAGACCAGGCAGAAATTTCCATGCCCCTGTGAAACCAGTGGGAGATATGCTGCTGGTGCCAGGCGTGGCAGTGCTTTGTCCCTTGCCCGTCGCTCCCAAATCCTTCCTCACCCCTTCTCCTTGTCAAATGCACCCATGCCATTTGGCTCTTCATTTAACCTCAAAAGCAGCCTGCCCAAGGGGCGCACCCTCTCTCCAGCCAGGGCTGTGGGCAGCGTGCAGCACCTGTGGGTGTCTCAGACCTTGGCAGACCTGGGCATTTTTCCCCCCTGAGCGTGCAGGATCAGTCATCTTACAGAATGCCCATCCCCTCGATTAAAACATCTGTTTATTGTCCCTTTCTGATCCCCACAACCCATGCAGGGAGCAGTGCCGCTTGCCAGGTATCATTCAATAGAAAGCCCCCAGGGGCAGGGTAGCCCCTGTTCGATGCGTGCTCTCCCCCAGCGCGTTCACTGTTGAGCCCCGTGAGCTGGGTTCGCACTCACCCCTGCTCCCTGGCACTTCTCCTCCCACTGCCTCCGTCCCTCCCTCCCCAGCAGCAGGGGCTGTGGGGCAGCCCTGACACCCATCCCAGGAGGGATGCTGAATTATGCTGGAGTCAGCAGTGAGAGCCGCCTCCTTGGCTCATCCCTGAGTCTTGATCCGCCAAGACAAACCAAGGCCGGTCACAGAGGGCTCCTGGCAGCGTGCCCAGGTGCTTCTCTCGCTTAAGTGCATTTCCTCTGAGTGCATGTCTGGTGGAAACAGAATTAAGGGAGACCATTGCTGCCCCTTCCCTCACTCAAGGAGCCAGGTACTTCCCACGTGCTGGCCTGCCACAGAAAGGATTATGATCTGTAATTAATGCCTGGCCCGTTTCCCAGGGTTGTCTTTTCCTTCTTGGGAGGAAAGGGAAAGTGAGTTGTGTGGTCACTCCAGCATGATGAAAGTGCTGTCGTGCAGCCGAGCCCAGGGACATTCCTGGAGTCCAGCATCAGGCAGAGGCAGGCTCCAGCCCAGGCTGGCAGAGCAGAAAGCAGTGCTCATCCCTAGCCTTCATCTCATGCTAGGCTGCAATAACAGGGGGTGCCCTGAAACATGTGCTGGGAGATGCAGTTGCCCCTGCCCTCTGCCCCAGCCCTTCCCAAAGGCATGGCCTTGGTTTTGGGGAATGTGCAAGATCACCAGGGCAGTGGAAACACCTGACTGGCAGCAGCTCTTTGGGCAAGGATACCAAGGGCAGAGGAGTTGTTGGGAATCAGTGGGAGTTATTTCTGCAGTAATAAGGAAGGTGGACAGTGCACAGGGATGTGTAGAGGATTGCCATCTGGAAGATGGCAACTGTTTTTCTCCAAGCCCACCCTGAATGCTGCATGATACCTTTGGAAAGATGAAGGTGACCTTGAGATGTGTTGGAGGATGTTTAAAAAGCTCAGGAGGGGCCAGTCATGGAAGAGGAAAGTTTTCCTGAGAAAAACTCAGGGTATCAGGGTGAAAACACCCTGTCAGTTGGGCAGGGGAGGCAGTGGTGCTGGTGGCACAGAGGCAGGTCAGGCTGGCTGGCAGGGAAAATCCACGGCAGTGTAGGCTAGAGGCACACTGCTGTGCAGCGGAGACCACGCCGCAGCCTCCGCCACACTAGGGGAACATGTGGAGTTACCCTTCGCCAGATCTCCCAGCTTTCCTCCCTATTTTCCCCCGATCGCTCTATCCTTTTTTTGCAGTGAGAGAAACCTTTTCTCTGCCTGTATCAGCTGTCAGCTGCCCTGTGAGTGAAATGAGGCCAGAGTGAGGTCTGTGATGCCGGGAGGTTTTGGCACAGTGAAACCTGGGGAGAAACGAGCACACTGCAGCCCGGCCCTGAGGAGGGGATTATAATGTACCTGTTGCATGCAGGACTTGATGTCTAATATAGTTAATGCCTCCTTAATCACTCATAAGCCACTCTGCTCTGAAAGAGTAATAATAATGATAAAAAAACACTCTTTAGTCTCTTTGCTTTCTGTTTTCCTGTTTGTAAATCCCAAGGCCTTCAACAAAACACTGTCGCTGCTGAGTGAACTTAACCGTTAACCTACAAAGAGCCACTGATGATTATGCCTCTGAAAATAGATTTTATCCATTCCCTCCACTCCCCTTTACTGATCTAGACACAAATGCTTAGTGATTGTTACTTGGCAACCATGGTAAAAATGTACTGAGCCACAAGTGGCTACAAAGGATGAAATCACTGTCATGAAATTTCCAAAATAAGTACCATGATACCAGAACTCCGAAAATTCCTAAAAGGAACAAATACATCTCTTCCTTCCTTATATCTTTTTTTTGTTGTTGTTTTAAAAGAATTTTTTTTTTTATTAGCAAGGTACAGTTTTTCTTCTTGCTTCTTTGTGAAGCTTCTTTGTGACTGGATTCAGCTTATTTTGCTGCAGCGAGCATCACATACATTTCTACGCATATATGGGCACACGGCGTTTGGGAAAGCACACATATCCTCTCCTGAAGCCTGGTCAGAAGTACACAGTTGTAGAAGGCTTCAGGTGGGCAGGGACCTCTGGAGGTCTTTGGTCAAAGCAAGGCCAATCCCAAAGCTACGGCAGGGTGCTCATATATGTCTGTATAGATGCGTGCATGTGCACACACACCATCTGGCATGCTTTCCAGACTCTCAGAAGCACATAATAAGCTCAGAGCACATAATAAAAGGTTAATCCATCTGAGACTGCTTTAAACTAGATGTCACTAGCGCAATGAAAAGCTGAGATAGATACCAGTTATTGATTAATCAACTGTCTGAACCTACAGTTGTCAAACGTCCAACTCACATCGCCATAAATCCATTCTTCTCCTATGGCTTAGCGCCTCTATTCAATGCTATGTAGCCCCAGGGACTACCAAAAAGAAGATGCAACTTGTAGGAGATACTTTTCCAGATAATGAACATATGAGCTTTAATCTTTGATAAAATATTTCAGTGAAAAAATGTTTGTGTTGTGGCTCTCATATGGAAAACTCTGTGCCTTTATATCTGATTGAAAGCCGTCGTTTGTAGCCTTTGATTAATACATGTTTCCCTGTTGGTCTCTCAATAAAGCAGGGAAGAAATGAATGTTTTTGTTTTGCTCAAAGGTCCGGAGGCTGGCCAGCTTCTGGACAGACTGAACTCCACACAATCAGAGAGACCTAAAACCAACATACACCAAGCTTAATTTTTCAAACAGGAGCCTCTTGAAGTTGTCTAACTTCTCACTAGGGAAATATTTAATTCCAGAGATTAAACACTCTGTCTGGAGATTCAGAGGCAAAATGTAATGCCGATTAGCATTTGTCTCAAAGCCTGATTATTCACACTGTTCCCCTTTTAGGGAACATACTTCTTTCAAGCTCGCACATAAATTTGTGCCCACAGATCTGCTTTCTCCTCTGATCAATACCCATTAGTTGCAACTTTTCCTAGATCTGAGTTGCAAGGGCATCTGTTCCTCTCCAGACCAGTGCTAGATGGGATCAGCAATCTGAAATCAGATTCACCCCAGTTTTCAACCCAGCCCAGCCCCAGAGCCCTGCATGCTACACTGGTGCTTCGGGCGAGGACAAGGAGCACAAGGAGGTGCTTGTCCATCTCTGCCATGCTCCCTCTGGCAGCGGGAAAGGCTGCAAGGGGGTTTCAGCTCTTGCAGCGGGAATATCTGCTCCGCTCCCTTCTGCCTCTTAGGGTGGAATTTTATCGGCAGTGAGGCAACCCACACCATCTCTTCCTGCAAGAAAGGGCTTAGGGAGCAGGGTCTGTCACTTCTCTAGGATATTTCCGGGCTGATGCAGGCACTCCAGCATGCTTGCAGTGTATAGTGGGTTGAGGGCCCCGGTTTGCAACAGAATAAGCCTTTCCCTGCTCTGCTGCTGCACAGGAATGAAAAATCCTGGTGGCAAAAGCTGTGCTATGAGCCCCACATGTGGTCCAGTGTGGCTACCCATTAAGGATGCTCCCCGTGCAAAGGCAGCAGTGCTTGTTCAGCCCAGCGCAGCCAGTGCTCTCTACCCGCACCCACTGGCATCCCCGGGCTCTTCCATGGCTGAGATTGGGCCCCTCTGAGCCACACCTTGGTGGTATGGCCTGAGCAAGGAAACCCATGAGCCTTGGATGGACCCTGGTCCCTTGCTGACATCTCCGATCCACTCTCAAATGCTGCTTTCCTATTTTCCTGTCTGGCTATAACACAAGCACAAGTCTGGAAAAAACATCTGCATCTCCCCAGCCTTCCCTCTGCCAGGGTTTGGGACCAGCACCCAGAAACCTCTGGGAGGCCCTTGCAGACAGTGAAATGGTGGAGGAAGCAGCCTAACTGTGTGAAACAAGATGATACCAAATAAACATGTTCTTCCCTCTTCTCTGGATTCATCTTCCCCATCAACCTACACCCACCTTACACCTAGCCAGGGCGTTCAGGCTCCTGGGCCAGGCAGGCTGCGGGACAGGGCTGCTCTGATGGACACAGTGCCGGCGTCTGGCCCACCTTCCTGGGATTTCGTCTTAGGCAAAGCCAGGGAGGAGGCTCCCCAGCTCCCTGAGGTTATTTCATGCCTCCTCCCCAAAGCCTTCGAAAAGCAACTGCCAGAAATCCCATGGGCACAGGGAATAGCTCTGGGGCTCCCTAGCTCAGAGGGAGATGCTTTCATCTGTAAAGTATCATGAAACAACACTGAGAAGGTAAGAGATCCACACAAACAGGGCGAGTTTTTAACTAACCTGCCCAGGCCAGTGACACAAAACTAGCCTTAGAAAAAAACATACTACAAAACCACCCATAGCATTTTGCATACGTTTCCTGAAGCCTGTGTTCAGCTGGGCTCTAAACTCCCCCAGGAAATATTTCTGCTTCCTACTAGCACTTTAGAAATGGGTTTGGACACTGGCTTTTTAATCAGTGAGAACTGCCAAGCCATATCAAATTTCCCATACTTAAAAGCTGATTTTTCACAAGTGCACTTTTAAAAGATTCTTTCAAAAAAAATCCCCTGGCCTGCTAAATTGTACCTGTTTTCTTAACATACAGTGCAGACATGCAGAGCTATGGGTGACTAATAGGTATTTAAGCTAGCTGCTATTTTCTTCTGCAAACAGTGGCAAACCACAAATGCTAATCATATGGGATTTCATTATCTCACATGCCAAAGACTTAGCACTCCAGACAGCTGATGTGCAGGGAGAAATTAAAACTCTGCTTCTCAAAAATGCAAGCCCTAAATGAGCTGCTCTGAAGAATGACAACCCAAACCCACCTCAGCAGCTCTTCTGCAGGGTCAACTTGTTAGCATCGACTTGCTGGCAAATTCCCGGCACAAGTCGTTTGTGGGTATTTAATGCTTTGATTGCAAAAGAGGTGCCCAGCAGCAGGGCCGTGTGACCATACAGAGACACAGCATCATCCCTGACCCTATGGCTTTCTCAAGTGCTGCCTTGCCTCAAGTGAGTGCCCTTATAATTTCACACCATATTCTCGGTGTCTTGGCAGTAGCTGCATTGCACTGAGCAGACGTGTGTGTAGAGAGCTACATGTGCACAGAAGTGCCTATGGGCAGGAAAGCAAAGATTGTCCATATAACCTTAATTCTGCACAAATGCACGTGATCGTACATCTGAAGTTCAGTGTTCACGAACTACATCGCCAGCAGCCAAATGTAACGGTACTGCCTGTGTAAATTGTTCTGACCACACAGGAACAGGGCCAACACACACCTGAGTGCTCCTGAGAGAGCGTGTGTGAAACATTCATTTTAAACCACTTCCACACCGAGCTGCCATCACTGGGAGCATTCTGAGCTCAGCAGCACTTTCAAGATTCAGCCACAACTAAACCCCATTTTCTGGCCAACAGATGATCTTGGCATAAAAGCCAGGCCCTGCCTGCCCCTGTTCTGTGCTCCAAGGCAGACAATGAGCAGGAGAAAGGAGATATTCCTTCTGTCTTACAGGCAGCAAAAGGAGCTGTTTCTGTGAGATTTTAGAAGGCTGGTTTTTGTTTTGTTTTTGTTTTCCCCAACACCTGGAAAAAAAAAAGGATTCCTATTTTAATCCCCCAAAAGCTGATGACCTCCCTGTCTCAGGGTCAGCACATTTCCCACCTGCCAGCAAATGACAGATTAAAACAGCCACCTTCACTGCAGTTCTTCAGTCTGGGAGCTTTTTGAATCAAAATGAGACAGGCTATTTGCCAATTCAGTTTTAAATAAAATGTGGCTTTTCAGCAGGGCAGCCTCCCCTGCCTCCTGCACCATGCTGGCAGCTGGTGGCTTGGGCGTATCACACCAGGGCGAGAGGCACAGCAGCAGGGGTGCGGCAAAGGGGTGACCAAGGTACCAGTGCTGTTGGGGGTCCTGTGTCCACCTTCTCCTTCCACCTTTCCATCCTGCTCCCGTTTGGCTCGTCTCTGCCCTCCTCTCTGCCTGCTTCAGCTTCCAGCTCTCTTAGGGACCAGAATCCCAGCAACCCACCAGGGCAAGCAGCACAGCAGCAGCCATCGGCAGGAGGGGACATCTGCTTAGCTTGGACAAGCGAGGATCAAATCCCCTCAACAGCAGGGAACAGACACAGTAGCCTGTCCAAACACTCTTGTGCAGATGCCTTTCTCCATTGCCCTGCTTCTCTCCCCCTACCTTTCCCTCTCCCTCTCCACTGAAGACAGGATCAGTCCAGGCAGGGAGCTTAATAACCTGTCCCCAGCCTACAATAAGCATAGCAGCCCTTAAATAACTATTAGTTGAGCCAAAAGAAGACTGCCTGTTCCCTCCAGCCTCCCAGCCAGCAAGAGTGGGGATTGTATTGGGAAGCAATGAGCTCCCCAGTGGCACAGGCAGTGCTGGGGCTGGGCTGGCACCCCTAACCCTGGCCCCGCTGCAGCCTCATGTCTGCGGCCGGGTGGAGAAGCACAGTGAGGCCGGCTGCACCATCGGTGTGCAGCAGCGTTTGAAACTCTGCCAGCTGCCAGAAGAAATCGATTATATTGATTAAATCAACTATATTTTAACATGGGTTATGATTGCCTCCTCTCTCTTAAGAGCCCAGGGGCAGCCCAGCAGTCCACCAGTCTCTGGCCAAGGCTAGTTTAGCAATTTATCTTCACGTCTGGGACAACATCCTACAACAGGTGATGAGTTGCCCCGACCTCCACAGGCATCCTGGGACACACACAGACACCAGACGAAAAGGACATGTTGCCTCAATGTCTCTAAAACTGCTCGGAGAGAAAGAAAGAGGTAAAGGCAGGAGGTGTCAGGAAGGCAGCAGCTGTTGGAGGAGCCAAGGGATGGATTAGTTTGCATAATTCATTCCCGCACTTCAAGGGGAGGCTCAGGAGCCAAGGTCTCCTCTTGCTGAAGCTGCTCTCCTCCTGGGGCGTGCAGCGGAGACGTGATCAATCATGGCCACTGCAGCTCCCCAGTGACATTTCTAAGTGCTCCGCTGAGCAGAGATGAATTAGAGATGTTCGCGGTGTAACTGTGGGGTGCCCAGGTCTCTCTCTCAGGCTCCTGCAGCCACCGAGCTCCATCCTTGCTCTCCTCTCAACCACATTTCCTGAGACAGATGGGATCAAGGAGATAACACTTGTACATAGCAGCACCAGTCCTGATAACAAGCTATTAACAAGAGGCGTTTTCAGACCGTACCACTTTTAACAGGAGACTGACGACTGCGGAGTAAATAACATAAAGCAGATAAAACCCAAGTGTTTCTCTGTCTGTATGAAGTGCTGCTCACAGCCACGGGGCAGTGTTCAGACTGCGAGCCACACGCTGGAAAACTCAGCCATGTGGTCTGATCCAGCACACATCACCTCTGTCTCGATCTTTCTGTGCCTCAGTTTCCCCTACCTCTACGACAGCATGATACCAGTCAGGCTTTGTGAAGCACCTGGAGATTTCTGAGCTAGAAGTGCTGCATAAGACTCTAGATGCTGCTGCAAATTGCTGAGCTACTGCAGATTTATGCCCACGGCTTCCTTGGGTTAAGTATGGGACGTGGATAGCAGCATGACCAGTTGGGATTTGGCCTTCAGAGCCTAAATGTGCTCTGAATTTCTTGTGTGACCACTTTAGCCCTGTCAGTATCAGCTGCCCCTCTGTTATCAAGGAGAAATCCTTTGCCAGGCTCATCCTTGTGTGCAGTGTACTCCCTGGGGCTGCAGCTGCTCTTCACTCTCTGCTTGTCCAACCATCTTGATCTCAAGAAGAAAGCCCTGAGCTGTGATGCGTTCCCTCTCAGCTCTCTTTGGAGCCTCAGCTCCTGCAACGAAAGGACAGGAGAGCTGCGTGTGACCTTTGCTCCCACCAAGGGCAAGGACCGCTCCATCCTGCAAGCGCCTGCTCATGGCGTCATGGCCTCTGCCCAGAGGGATGCTTCCCCTGTTGGGGCTGTGCTCCCCAAAGCCAGGCACAGCTCCCAGCTGCAGCTATTTTTTACTGGGTTGCTATTTTTACAGGGTAATGCTTCTGCAGATCACAGGACCTTCCACTCTGCCTCTGCCCAAGGAGCCATCAATCTGCTGTTTCCACATCTGGGAAGGAAGGAAGGAACCCCTGAGCTGAAGCAGTGCTGGAACAGCGCAGTTTGAATGTAGTGCCCTCCATTGCCTGCTACATCCCTTCCCCCAGCAGCCTGGGAGGACCTTTATTTCTCACCAGCATTACCAGGGCCACAAACCTCCCGCATGAGGTCCAGAGCAGCATGCAGAGGCACCCGAGGAGCACGTGGGAGTCCCTCCGGGGCATGAGGAAAGCAAAGGGGCAATTCAGCACTGCTGATGCGATGGCTGGATCTAGGTGTGATCCCACCTTGCCACCCAAGCTCACAACAAGCACAGACTCGCTCCAGCCAATGCAAAAGACATCCCACGACAATTTAGGTGCCAGTGAAACCCTGAAACTGCTAGGCTGGACCAGAGGGTCAGCATGGCAGGGGCGAGCGAGAAGGCAGCCGTAACCTCAAACCGCAGGGCAAACACAAGTGGCTCTCAAAAGCTGATGGAAGGAAAGATCGCTCCTGAAAGAGGAAACAAGGTGTGAATTAATGAAGCGGCTGAGTGAGGAGACAACTGCACTGTTCGTGCCAAGCGCTGCAGAGGCAGCTTGCAAATGGAGAGCAGCAGATGTGGTGGGAACAGGCAGCGCGCGGGGAGCCAAGGGCCCTGCCGCCACGCAGACACCCGGCCCCGGCACCGAGAGCTAAAAATACACTGCTCCCAGCATGACGCCTGGGAAAGAGTGGGATTCCCATGGCACGGCCAAAAAAGCAGGGAGCATGCGGGGGGGTGCAGCGGCACCAGGGCTGCTGTGCAAACCAACCGTCATCCCTGAGAGGGAGCTGGGCTGGGAAATGAAAGGCTCTGGAAGGAAGCAGGAAGAAAACGTGCAAGTTGTCGGTGTTTCCCATCCAGGGGACAATCCAGATGCATCAAAGGCAGGTCCAGCTCTGACACTGCAGCTTCAGTGGAAGACCCTGCCTCCATTGCCAAACTTTTACTACTGTGGCTGACATCTGTCCAGGCTCAGCATCAGCCCCGCATGGACCCTGCCGGGTCACTTGGCTCGAGCAATGCACCAGCCCTCCCTGTTCACAGACATATGGCACTGCACTACTGGCATGATAGAGCAGCCCCTCACAGCCTTCCCACCCAGCTCTGCTGCCCACCCGAGGCCGACACGGATGGAGCATGCAGGCAGGTGGGCAGCGGGGCAGTTGCTGCCTATAGGAAGTCAGTGTGTTTTCTATAGGGCCTGGGAGATGTGGTGTGCATGAGATGGGGGTGGACAGGGGGAGAGGGGAGCAAGCCATTGACAATCCACAAAGCCACCCACCCAGCGAGGAATTTAAGTAGATGATATCTATTAAACAGATGAAGGGCATGTTACTTATCAGTGCAGGGGGTGAGATCTAGTCTTTCCACTGGAAGAAGCACAGGTTTGAGTCACAGGCAGCGGCGGTTTTGAGGTTGCCCATCTACCCGCTTGGGTTGGCACGAGGGTGTGCACGCTGGCTACGACTCACTTTGTTCAGAGGCGATGTTCTTGCCAATCGCAGCAATACAGAATGATGTAAGTATATAATCCATTATTACTATTTTCATTCTTGACACATGGAAAAATTAATTTTCTTTTAAAAAGTGATGTATGAAGAACCCAGATTTGCCTGAATAATATATGAACCTATAATATGGCTGTTACCCTTTGTCTGAAGCATTAACATTAGCAGAAGGCAATTTAGGATGATTGCTTTTAAGTTGTAAAGCCAATGTTCAATTAGAGCATGAAATGAAAGACTTATCAGTAGTACTGGCATAGAGATTTATTCCCAAAGTATTTCTTTTCAGCCATAAAGATGCTGGTTTTGTTGAAAGTGACATGTTTAGAACAAGCTGCTTTTGTCTAATATTACTATGAAAAATGGTTTGGAATCAAACATTTTTATATTTAGGATAATGACAGCGTTTTATTAAAAAAATTCAACTTCATGCTTTGAATTTCAGTTACTGAGTTCGGTTTGAGGAGATTTCCATTCCTCTGGTGGGTCCTGCTCCACCGCGGGCTGTAGAGGATACTGTTCAACTTCTCTGACACCTCTTTTGCTAGGGCGGTGGTAGTGGAAGCTGCGGTGATATTGTGAATGTTTTAATGACCAAACAGAGCTCCCAGCAGTCTCCCACAAGTCTGAAGCTTTGCGGGATCCCAAAATGAACTTTCTGTGAATCAAGTCTTTGTGAAATGCTGGGGACCAGAGCTGTAGGCAGCCTTCCTCCCAGCAAGCAAAGAAGTAACTGCAAGTTTGTGGCTTGTAAGAAAAAAAAAAAAGGTAAGTGTGACAAAATGTGGTGTCCAAGGGGTACCCACAAGCCCAGCTGGCCCCTGGCTGCACGTGGGGAGAGGCGTAGGAGTGGGCAGCCGGGCTGAACAGAGTGAGGAAGCCCGGGCTCTGCCTCGGTACCTGCCAGCACTGCCAGCGGTGCCTCCAGTGTGGCAGGCACAGCTCGCAAACTCCTGTCTGTACGCAAACCCTGGGGCTTTCAGGGTGCTTCAAAATGGTAATTCCTGTTTTGTTTGCAGCTTTGGATGGCCAAGACACTAGGCTTTCTAGTGAGATCTCAAGAGAGGCATGGGGAGGGATGGATTTGTGAAGATCCGGCAACTACAGCAGGAAAAACTGTGCACGCAACACATGGGGTTTCACTGGGGAAATAAAAGAGAAAGCAGTGACAAATAGCCTGCTGCTATATAACATTGTTACACAGCAGCTGGTTTGCACGCTGCACAGGCTCTTCAAGTGATTGCTTTGTCCCAGATACTGCTGATTTTCTGCATGCAGTACCATTTCTTTGCTGCATGCTCCCCAGGCCCCAGTGTCCATTCGGCCCCGTGCTTTCCAAAGGGAAGCAGTATGTGGTCAAGCCACTGGCTGCAGACTCGGGGTTTGTGCTGGACTAGGCACAGAGAGCAACTGCTGCAGGAATAACAAAAAAAGGGCACTTTGCTGCTTGCTGTGCCATCAGTGCTTGGAAATATCTGGCAGGCACTGATGGGGGTGAGCAAGCCCCAAGCCACATGCAGGGGACAGCCATGGTCAGGGGGGCTCCGTCCACCTAGCACTGGTGGTAGGGGAATGGAGGAGCTGCACAGCTGTGCAGCCTGCCTCTCCTTAATTCCTCCCAAATCAAAAAGACCCCTAAGTGGAGCTTAAGGGACCCTGGGGCTCCTGGAGCTGTGAGAGAGCATGGCCATCGGGGCTGAGCTCTGCCTGGGAGAGGGGAGCCCTCCCCTTTGCTGGCTCCCATGGGGGGCAGCCACGATCTGCATGGTCCCAGGGAAGCTCGCCAGTACGTCTTGTTCCCGCTCAGCACTATTAATTTGGCTAAGTGGTCAGAGCTGGCAACTCTCCTGCACAGAGTCCTGCACTGAATAATAAGCGCCGATGTCGAGACACAAGGTAGGGCCAGGACGGAGCAACCAGCAAGCTCTGTGAGCTGCTCCTCTCAGTCTGGCGCTGCCCGCCATGCCTGGAGGTCTGGCACTACCGTGCTTCTTGCCCCTCCAAAATGCATCGCTGTCTCCCAGTTTCTTCCCCGTTTACAAGCTGTGATCCAGATGCCCGCATGCCTGCTCTCAGCCTAGAAGCACAGTACAGACCAGAGTTTAACTTCCTGAGATTGCAGCTCACATTTTTCTCTGATCTTCTTGCAACATTCACATATACAATATGCATGCAAGCAATAACTGACACAGCAGCTCTCTGCTGGCATAAAATGGCCAAGTTTGTCACGCTAAATGGAGAGGCACTGATTTCTGCAAGGCAAAGGTCTAGACCTGGATTGCGACCAGGACTTTTTCTTTTTGGTAGAAATGTTATCCAGCCATGCTTTCACGTGCTCAGGTTGGCAGTTGTTTAGTTTAACAGTATGATATGGCTAGTTAGAGCAAGACAGCTGGGTATCTGCAATTAATCTGTGCCTGAAACAGACTGAAAATGAGCAATATAGTCATCTTGGGTCTTAGGGTGATGATATGGAAACCCCAGGGAAAAGATTAAAGGAGGAAAAGGACATACTATCTCCAAGGGAAGTTTATTCCCACAAAAGAAATTGCTGGATTCATTTATACAAAGCTGTTTCTCAAGGCTGTAGTGATTATCATCTTGCTGAGATATTTTCCAGCCACACTTTGCAGAGGTCTGGATGGATCAGAATTACACCTTGGTTCTGGGCAGCCTCTGGCAAAAGTTTATACAGCATCAAGAAATGGAAAAAAAAGTACTAGAAAGTTTCTCGCAGTGAGAACATTTGTCACTGAGATGTTTCACGGAATAAACCCTGGGCATGAGACCAAGAGAAGTAATTGGACTGGCCATGCTCCATGTTTAAGATACTTGTCTTGGGCTTTTCAAATGTGAAAAGAATATCAGGTGTTTCTTCCAGAGAGCAAGGAAGAGAGGGGCTGATGGCATTTGTTTCTCAGGCTCACATATCCCTTAGGCCTTTACCCCAAAGCCATGCTGCCTCGTCTCTTGAAATCCTGCCAGCATGAAAACCTGCTGTTTATTGCTGTCCTGAAAGCCTTGCAATGCACCAAGCCACCTGCACAGTGTTGCCAGAGCAGGCAGGAGCAGGTAGAAGCATGCCCATGTGGGAGAACGCCACGTGCAAGTCATGCTACAGCACATAGCGAAATTAGCCTTGGAGTTGTGCAAGGACAGTGTCTCCAGAGAGGCACCTTGCCACATGCCTATGGCTCAGGAGAGCCAACAGAGATGTTTTCAGCATGCCTTTTACTGGCGGCTCCCCCAGGCTGTCCATCTGCCACCTTGGTCCCGAGGGTGCCTCCAGACTGCTGAGGAGCAGAAAAACCCCAGCCCTTTGTGCGCAACCTCCTGTCGCTCCCCAGATTCCTGATGGCTGGGAAAGGGGAAAAAGACGGTGTGAAATACAATTTGAACACTGGCAGGGTAGAGAAGGCTGTGGCTGGAGCTACAACCATGGATCAGGAGATAAGGATACCACAGCTGGATCTAAAGGAGCTGGGGACAAGCAGCCAGCTCACAAGCTGACACCTCTGCACAGGGAGAATCTAGCTTGTAAACGCCTCTGCTTCTTGACTCCATGCTCTGGATTAAACATTCGGGCTGGCACACGTGATGGACCCTGCTGCCTTCTGAGCTGAGCACCAACCCGTCTCATTTCAGGAATGACTCTTGTGAGGAGCTCGGGCTGCATGGGTGGCCCCAGTGAGAGGCCGGAAGGGAGCTGGGGGAGAAAAAAGCAGATCCACAGCTTTGGGGTTCACCTGGAACAGCCCCAAATTTATCCTCATGCAGGCAGCCCCTCTTGGGCTTGCGGCTGGTTTTGAGGATCCAGCTCCTCAAAACCAGGGGTGAGGTGGCCTGGGAAATTTGGGGTCCTACGGGTCCATGTGTTTGGAAAGACTGAGTGCAGCTGGCCTGCGCAGTAGGGGAGAGACCGTGCCAGCTGCATGCAGCCCAGCCTGGACTTGGGAAGCTGCTTCTCACTGTTCTAGTCCCTCAACCCAGTGACTCCCCAGGCTCCTCTGGCATCACACCACCTTTCTCAACAGGGATCTGTTGATTTGGATTTTTTTTTTAACTAATCCTCCATACTAATATGCTCCTGGCAGGTTTTGAAGTAAAACAACAGCAACCGGAGCCACTAATTATCCAAGGAGTAACAACAGCCTTGTGATTACAGATTGCCCATGCTTCTTTGGGATGTTGTAGGGATCAGCCTATTAAAGACTGAAGCTAGCTGTTGCTGTATTGCCAGGTAGGTAAGTACTCAAGCACAGATTAATTGCTAGCTTCAGGGGTAATTAAAGGGACTCTGAGCTCCCCTTCCACCCTAGGCAGCACAGACCACACGTCTCAGCCCATGTGGCTGCAACTGCACAAGCCCTCTGCCTCCTGAACTGTGGCAGCGAGCTGAGACGGATAGATTTACACAATATTTGTTTGCCAACAGGCGATCCGCCATCAATATTTAAAGCTGAATGAGTCTCAAGAGTGGGATGAAGAGCCCTTCATAAGGCAGCATCCATCATTTTGGTTTTTAATTTTGCGCTTGCTCACTTGCTGCACAGCATTATATGCACATAGGGTAAATGAATAATGAATAAATAATTCACCAAATTGCTCAACCTTTTGGTTCTCCCAATCATCACGGAGCTTGGGCAGCTGGCACAGGGATCCTGGAAGTACCAAGTGCAGGGAGATGGGTTTCGGGGGGTAGTACCACATCGATGCATTACTCAACACTTCTGAAATCCCTCTGCTAACAGCTGTAACACCACAGCTGTCCAGCTGGCTCTACAGAGGCACGTCAATGCCTGATGTCCTCCCAACACCGCTCAGGAGCTCTCAGGAGTTGCAGCAGCCCCTGAACCATGTCTCTGCTTGCTCTGCCTGTGTGGTAAGCACCGGACTCCCATGCCTGCCATTCCCAGTGTGCTACAGGGGTGCCAGCAGCACCATGGGCAAGTGCCCAGGACTTTTTGCTGCACAGTCTTCATGCTCCAAGGGAAGCCAGAGAAATCCTGATCCTCCTGAAGCCTGTGCTGAAACTGTGCTGGCCAGGCAAGCAGAAACGTCAGCCTCTGCCGCCATTGCTGAATGGGGAGCATGGGCTTTTGTTACCCCCCTGGGTTGTTTGGCACAAGGGCCTTGGACACTGCACTTCATAGCCATCATCAGCACCTTTTAAAGTGGTACTTCCTGAGCCGAGGGTAAAATGGAGAATGCTGCCAGTGTCTCCTCTAGGAATGGCAATGAAACCAAGGATGCAACGATGCTGGGAAGCCCTCCCCACACCCCCTTGAAAGGCTACAAGCTGGCTGCACCTCACTCCACAGCCATAACACATTTATTTCTCCCATCCCTCCTGTGTACTGGGCGGCTGCCCAAGGTTTGGCAGATCCCTTCTGCTCTAACGCGGCTCTCCGCTCACCCTTCGCTTTCCATAAACAATGTTGAGGTCTGCAGGCCATGCATACCAGGTTCAAATGCTGCAGGATCATCTACTGGAGCACCCAGAAGCGTTATCTGCAAGAAATGCTAACAAATGTGTAACTGGATGGTAAGAGCGTGATAGGCGTGGGAGAAGCTTGGAGCAGGGATTTACCATGTGCAACTTTTCTGTCAAGCTTCTCCAGGGACCAGACACTCATCCTCACCAGCCACCTCCCAGTCACACTGACAGCATTCAAGAGACCTTCATCTGCTTCCACTCTGTCTCACCCACATAGCAATAACCTCTCCCAGTTCTCAGCTGCGCACAGGTATCCTGCCATTGGACTGGGGCATCTTGAGCTCTGTCGATGAACAATCACAGCCTAACCCCAGGACTGGGCCACCCAAACAGGACCTACAAGCTGTCGGTGGCCAAAAGCAGAGCCACGAAACCCCTGGAGCCCTGATGTCATGGCTGGAAAGACTTCATCTTGCCCATGTTCGCTGGGTGCTGCCGTTCCCGCAGCAGGGAAACTGCCACATCACTGCCCCTTTGTAATGTTGGCATGGCCAGCACAGCAGCCTAGCTCTGCCTCTCAACCATCAGCACAGCACGCACCTCTGTTTTGAGGTCTTAGCCTTAGCCTTGGTCAGACGTCCCCAGTGCACCGCCAGAGAAACTCAGCTCTGCTGGGAGAGCGCCTTGGGACACCAGGGGAGAGCAAACCTGCCAGAAGTGCTGCAAAGCTTCCCTGGTCCAGCTTCTCCTTCTGGCCACCAGACACACAACTGAGCTGCTTGGGACAACCTTGGTCCCCAGCCCCACACTGGAACCTGTCTTAATTTATGGTGGCAAATAGAAAATCAAGTCCATGTGTTTGGTGCAAAGGGCTCTGCAGTTCCTGCTGGAAGACGCTGTATACGCAGGAGCTGATTTTTCCAGCAGTGATCAGTAGGCTCTGAACCTCTGTAAAGCAGCTTGCTTTGTGCCGAAAGCTTTGCAGCTACACCAGGACTTCTGCAACCTTTGGTCCTAGGGGGCAGTACAGGTGGTGTCACCTGCTCTAGAACAATCTCAGCTCCTCTCTGCCTGCAGAAGCGCTGATCTGACGTGACAGTCACGATCCAGGTCTGCTCTGGCTTCAGACCTGGTTTGTGAGAGAGTTGCCTCCTCGTAGCATTGTGTATTTCTGGGTCTCCAGATGAGATGCTGGAGCTCACCAGCTCCACCTGGTCAGAGCAAGCTAATAGGATATACAGCACGTCTTAAAGTTTAGCAGCCAGATTCCTAAAACATGGATCACGAAACATGGAAAACAGTTTTGTTTTTCCTGCAACATGGTTGCAGTAAACAGTCATTTCCCAATGCTAAACCACTTCAGCACACCCACAGTAATGCTTAGCTGGTGTTGGCAAAGGTATTTTCAGACTGCAGGCCACCAACATACAAAGCCCATGTACAAGTGTGGGTCATAAGGACCCTGTAAGATGAGGCAGCACAAAGGATGCACAGAAATGCTTTGGGCTTCCCCAGGGAGCTTTCTGCTCCTCTCCTCACCCCTCTTCTCCTGTGTTTCTCCCAACTGCAGCTGTCTCACATGCACACATGGAAACTCATTGCGGCAGCAAAAGCGTTGCTCAGCCTCAGCAGGAAACATGCACAGGAAATCCCTGGGAAGCCATGCGCACCCGAGCGGTGGCAGAGGCTAGGAGAAAGCCTTTACAAACCACTCCACCAGGAAAAGCCATGACTTTGCTCCAGTACCTGCTGCGCTGCTGCAGTTTCAGCACTAGTTGTCACAGGGAATGCAGAGGTGAAATACCCAAGGGGCAGCGTTAAGGCAAGGAGCAAGCTAGCGCCGTGGCAAGAAGGGATCTCCCAAGCTCCTGTACAGCCTGGCAGTAAAAGTTGACATTTTTTTTTTGGACAGTTTTTATTATCTTTTTTTTTTTTTAAATAAACAACAACAACAACAAAGTCATTCATTTGGCAGGCACATGGATCTGTCTTTTGCCCTGGGAAATGGTTCAGCGTGTGCTCGCTGAGTTCATGAGCAAGTGGAGTGGTGTCTTTAATACACTGCATGGATACCTCTTTTAATGGGGAAATTCGTGGAGGTGCAAATGAGGAGAGAGCAGAAGGCAGTGGTGTAAGAGACCCCTCACCAGCTGCCAAGGACAGGGCTCCCAGCAGTGACAGTCGACCCCAGGTCTCTGGGGCCAGCACTGTGCCCAGGGCAGACACACAGGGATACAAGCAGAGAAGGGGCAGTTCACTCCTATTCCTTCCCCCCACCACAATCCATGGAAGAGAAACAAGAGCCCAGCATCAAAGCAAAAGGCAACCAGATACCTCTGCCTCCTTGGTTTGTTTTGTGCTGACCTTTAGTAATTGCAGAAAGGGAAATGGCCTGGTCAGTTTGCGTTAGAAATCCACTGAAGTGCAACCTACAGCCAGAAATTTTAGAAGTCCATTTGCATATATTTAGGAAGGAAAATGTTGATTAATTTGTTCTGATACACTCCAGAAAAAACTGCTCAAATAGTGTCAGGGAGCTCAGGCAGATTATAAATTGCCTTGCTCAAGACTGTAAATATTGCATCCATGCCTCACTGTGTGTTTTAAAGACATCTTCATGGGCTGTGCCTGTGTGGAAGAGATTTGTTTTAATGTTTTACCAAGGAATGCATGTTTCATCTGTGTGGTGCTTGCAAGGGAGGGATTTTTTATTTTGAAAAGCTTCTTCAGCTGTGCGGAGAGCAAGTGTGGACAATACACAGACATGCAACTGCAATAAGCCAGGATGCTGCAGCTGCCCTGAGATGTGATTAAAAATGCACAGGGCAGGAGTGAAAAAAAAAAAGAAAAAAAGGAGAGCAAGAAAAATGGAGCAAGCAATGCCTCAGCGATGAGGGAAACAAGGCTCAAAGCACAGTGCTGAGCCTTGAGCCTCTCATCACCACAGTTGTGAGTGCGCCAGGGGCCAGCTGAGTCCGAGCAGGGAAGGACCTTTAAACAGCGGCTGCTGTTAATTCAAGGCGACCACCTCTCGCCATCAATATCCAGGCATTTACTGATCAGGGCTGGCATGGCATTAACATCAAGGGATCTTATATCTGTATTTGCATCAGGGGATGGTCAACAAAATATGTTGAACCCTCCAACACAGGATGACAAAGCTTTAAGACCCCCTGATGGCCTCTCGTGCAACATTAGCAGCTCTTAGCACATTTTCTCTTTTTCTCTAAGGCAGAAGCTTCAAACTTCAGACAACTTTTTGACCATGAGGGTAACAGATTCAAACTCCTTGCCTTGGGAAGTGATCTTCACAGATCCCTTCAAGGTCACCCATGGTCCCTCACAAGTCAAAAGCAACAGCGCTCAGTGCAGGATATTGCCCAGGGCCCCATTTCTAATGCGCAGTGCTGCAGTGAGCATTTGTTTGCAGGGCTTTGTGCTGTGCTGGCTGATGTCCCCTTGAGCCTGGGGCCTATGGGAAAAGCTACATTTTTCTTCAAACATAACCAAGTTTCACCCTATACACTTGCAGAGGAAAAACTGAAAGTGTGAACTGGGTACAAGCTAGCAGCTCCCATGGCCAATGCAAGAATCCTCCATTGTCACTAAACCAGCTGTCTCATTCAGGGATATTCTGACCCAGGAGGTTTCTTGCAGCCCCAGGGCTGCCTGACTTGATACTCCTGCACTGAGCTGTGAAGGCTGGCTCCCCTGGAAAGTTTCTGCCTCCTGTAGCTCCTTGCCCTGGCAGGCTGTAGCTACACGGGCTCAGCAGTGAGCACAGCCAGCTCCCAGTAAGATATTTGCTGGGGGAAGCAATGAGACTGGACTGTGATGCATTTGAAGACCAGAAAGTGACCTCCCTGCCTTGCTGGAGCCAAGGATCTACCTGAACAGAGGGCTCCTCTTCTCAAACAGGCAGCAGAAATGTCCCTGGGCCCTGCATTCCCAGTGAAACCATCACACTCACGCGGGAGGGTGACAAAACCCCACAAGACCCTACCACAGCGACTGCTCCAAATGCCAGCAAAGCTGCAGACCTCAGCTGCAGGACTGGGAGAAAACAGGGCCCATTCTGTGCAACAAGCAGCATTTTAGGGAGACAGTTAGGAAGACAGACTGAAAGAGCTGCCTTTTAAAGAGCTGCTAACATTTAAAGGATGCCTTGAAGAATTTTGTCTATTTTTGTGCTGTGAGCTGAGCTCTGCTGATCTAAATCGAGATCGGCTGCACTTCACAAACACGGCAGTTCTGAGTTCAGCCTGGTTAGCTCTGGCCTTTTATCCTTGGGAAGCATGGCCCACTCTGAAGAAGGGAGGAAGCACATAGAAGAGAACAATGCTGTGAAAAACACCAGGAGTTCAGTCCTTGAAGCCAAAGAAACAGGCATGTGCTTGCAGGGTGTAAAATCCACGTGCAGCTAACTGCAGTTATCCTGAGGCACTGCAAGCAAATGGCTAATTCAGCAGCCATCCCATCCATCCAAGGCAGCTAAGAGTGGAAAGACCTAATAGAAATTATACTGTAACTCATTTGCAATACTATGAGGGATGGATTCGGCTTGGATGGTGATATGGTTTGCCAGTGTTCAATGTGTCACTAACAGCAAAATGCAGGACATGCTGAAGACCTATGCCAAAAAAGGGCCCCTTTGCTCCTCTGAGACCTCTCCAGCTTCCAGCACCTGATCCTCTCTGCCTTGCCAGTGATAATCTGTGCAGGTTGAGAAGACACTTGCAAGCCCTCTGCGAACTGGGCTTCGCAGAGGATGCCTGCCGCGTGTCACGGTGGTGGCTTGGCCAGGACAGTGACTGTGCTGCAGGGTCTTTGTGGAAAACCAGATCCGAGGGCTGGGATAATACAGACAGAGGAGGCCGAGTTCCCCTGCCAGGCTGCCAGTGGGTGGATGGGGAGCACGCAGCCCTGCGAGTTCGCACTGGCACCTGACCTCTGTCAAGGCCTCCAGCCTGGCTGTGCTGGGTACTGGCAAGGTTTCAGAGCAGCACGAACACCAAGCAAAGCCTCTATGCAGCTGGAAACAGCCCAGCACATTGCTCCTTGGTGCTTACCCAAGCCTTTCACTAAAACCCCTCCATGTTTTTATTGCACACTGCTGTGAGGTGGAGCAATGCTGTTATACAGAGAGGAGACATGAGACACAGCCAACACTTGTCTTCTGCAGGGGTCAGAACAGACCTCAACAACCTCGGAGCTCCCTCCTAATGCAGCCTCAGACACATCCCTCTGGTGAGCTGGTGGCCCGGCATTCTATTCTCTGATTTCAACCACAAAGCACCAAACAAGGGAGAGCGTTGCTCCATATTGGAGCGTCTCCAGGCTTGGATCAGTATGCACTGAAAACCACTGCTCTGAATACTCAACTGCACCTAAAATCAACTGTTTGTATTAAGTGGGGCCAGAAGACCCACAGCTGACTTCTCGGGAACAGTGGGAGAAGAAAAGGTCTTCTGCCCCTGCACAGCAGCTCTCCTGCAGTGTGTCTTCCACGTACCAACAGCTTATCTAACACACATAATCTGCCTGAAATTGCCTGCATTCATCACTTTTGCCAGGGTATTTGAGCGCCTTGCAATCTTTACCAGCTCTCTGCGATACAGGGAGCTGCTGCTACCTGCTGGGAGCTGGTGGGGAACCAATGCGGATGGTGTGCATGAATCCTTGGGGTGGGAGACATCCCCCCTCAGCCCCTCCCCACCAGGCTGCCCAAACCCCATTCCGCCTGGCCCACGACAGCTGGCTCCAGAGCACTACCATCTCCACCCTCGGGTAAGCAGCAAGGCCAGGGAACTTGGTTTCCACTCCTCTTTTCTCCTAATGTTCTCTGTAGTGTTTTAAAAGCTCCTGCTTCAATCTGCTCTCCTTGCCTGCCAGCAAAAAGCCTGCAGGGCATAGAAGGGGTAGCAGGCAAGTGCCCCCAGGCACCCACTTGGAGCCTTTTGGGGACACCCGTGATTCCTGTGGGCCTCCAGCAGCCAGCCCCCAAGAGGAAAGACGAATTGCTCTCCCAAACACATAACCTTGTGTCTAGATGGGCAAGGCAGGTCTCCAGCAAAGGCCGGGCATTGCGGGCAGGGCACTGCAGTGACAGAATATTTAGTTTTTGCATCTGCCTCTGGTTTCATCCCTGTCAAGTGGCATAAACAATCAAATCAACATTAATAAGGGCATTTGGTGGAGGCTTTTAGGTTCTTATCTTGCTTTTAATGATTCATTCGGCTTTGCTTGGCTCTTGCAACCCAAGCCCTCTCCATCTCCTCCTTCCTGAACAAAACCTGCCGGAAGCTACCCCAGGACCTCTCAGCACTGTCTGGAGAAATTAAAGGGGCTTGGGCTACATACTAGCTGAGAGGACTAAAGGACTCATAGGGGGAGGATGATTTCTCTATAGAGGCACACAGAAAACCGCCACATTCGCTTGAGCTCATTATTCTTAATTAGCAGCTCCACGGACCGGAGTAACCAAGATACTCCTGCTGCCACCAGGTTCAGCTACACCGCATTTCATGATGGCATGCTGGCATCATCCTCACCAGCCCCTGGCTCCCTCCCACCACTGCCATGGAACGGGGACATGCCACTGCACCGTGGCCCCACGGCCAGGCTGACGCTCTGCTGATGCAGTAGCCACCATGGAGGGGACGGGGGAACACAAGTGGGAGGTTTTTTCCCATGCTGCCCCCTCCATTTTCTTTTCTCCACCAAGTCCTGGTGGCACAGTGGGGAGAAAGTCCCCATGGCTGGGGGGCAGGAGCCAGGGCGCGCCCCACACCACTCTGCCCCCCACGTGACTGCAGCAAAGCTGGGAGGGAGCTACCTCCACCTCTGTGCCATGTTGGCCTGATCAGCTCTCACCCCAGTTCATCTGGAGCTGAGAAACCCTCTAGCACATCCCGCATCTGTCAGGCAGCTCTCCCTGCTCCTCAATGCTGATTTATGGTCTTCTTGTCCAGCTGCCAGAGGAACCCTTTATACCAGATAGCTTTTATCTCAAAATAAGCCCTGGAAAAATACCACAGGCTTTATTTGTCATTCGCTCTGGGAAAGTTTTGAGCTAATAAATAAAGCGAAGTTATTTTAAAGGGCAGCAGCTTTCCTGAAAACTTAAACTCAGGGCTCTGACAGAAACAACAATACGTCCATTGCCTAAATACCCATAACCTCAGCTCCTGCAAAATTAGGTTTCTCAGGCTGCAAAGAACAAAACTTTGCAAATCAAATTGCTTCACACTCATGTAATTAGCAATTATCTCCCTGGTGGAAAATGATTCCCCCACACAATATTTGGGTGAATCATACCCAAGTGGTTTTTTTTAACTTGTTTTTTGCATGTGCACACACACAAACACAGAGGCACATCAGGATCTTGGCCAAGTTCTCCCCTTTAATCTGCCATTCACTTCAGTGCAAGTCAGACCACAGGTCTCAGATCTTAAACCACAGGAGACTTCCAAGTGTTAATGTTGGTACTAGCAACCCCACTAGGACTCCTGAGGACAGCTGAAGAGTTCCTGCAGTTTGGCAGAGCTGTTTACAGTGCTTGGGCAAAGAGGTGGGAGCATTAACTCCCCCACAGAGGTGCAGACATGCAGGAGGCACACCATCATGCAGGAGAAGGACCCTTTGCCCTGGATTTTGCACCCTCATTTGCACATGATAGATCAGGGCTATCACATCCTCTGCCAGGACTCACGTTTGCCTAACCCTCATTGGAGCAGCAGCCTTGTGAGACACCCCTCCAGGAACAACCGTATTTTCCTTATTCTCCTGGTCTTGTGGGAGCAGACGTGGCCTTTCGTCACTTTCCCAGCTGGAAAAGTTGGCAGGATGATGAAAAAATGAATGGACTTCAGTCAATTCACCCAGTGATGTTGGCCAAGATTAATTGAGTCCCCCTGCTCAGGACGCTAACACAACCATAAGCACTCAACACAGCCATTTGAACAATGTATATCTATGTATGTATCTATATTTTGATAGCAACTCATGAAAAGCTGGGCTTCAAAGCCATTTAAACTCTTGAATTGGTTCAGCTCCCAAATGAACAAGAAAAACACAAAGAACCAGACCACGTGTTAGCATGAACCAGACCACGTGCTAGCATAAACCAGCACTGCCTCCACCATCCTCTGAAAAACACAGCCTTAGGGCTTTGCCCTGATAGAGGGGGTTTACTTTGGATCTAATCCAGGAGTCCTTAGTCACCTCAAAAAAGCAAAATCCCTGTGGCCCTGCAAAGCATCATGGCATTTGTACCCATGACAGAAATGCAGAACAGGAGCCACAGGAGGGTTTTTGCTTTCTTTTTAGACTGGCTGAGACAGGGACCTGTGGGAGTAGTGGAAAGCTGCCTGCACCCAACAGATAAAGCTCTGGCAGGCAGGGCTGGAGGGTGCTTGGAGCAGGATCACATTACAGGCAGAGCTGTCTGCATTTGTCTGCAGCCTGCACTGGCCCTCTCCTATATTATTTCAATATGCAGCTTGACGAGGACTGCTCACTTCAGGTTGCTGTTGGCATTTCTGCTCACAAAGTGAATGGTTCATGGAGTACCTAGTGCTTTTTTGTTGGGACTGATTTCCCAGTTTGAAGGGAAACGTGACTTTATTGAAATGTGAGAATTCTGAATTCTACCCCCAACACACACATTGCAATGCTACTCTGGGATAAAAAAACCTTGTAATCTGTTTTTATGTTCTCTTTCCCCTCTATACTATTTAACATCATTTCACAACAGCTCAGTACCAGCATGTATGATACACTCCATTTCTCCCAGCACGGTGAACCAGAATTTTATCTATAAAACTATTAAGAGAGCAGCTCCTTGTGCTGAATGAGACACCAGACCTCACTAGAGCAAAACACTCCCCCCTTGGCTTGTCATCGGGTAATTTGTCACAAAGGGACTCACTGAACATGAAGTTAGCGTAAATTTTTTTTTAAAACTTCATAATATGAAGGAATCTGGCTCCTCTCAAGGTGGGTCTAAAGCTGAAAGGCTACAACACAAGGCAAGCAATGCAGCAGCCCTCATCATGTTCACCGAATGGGCTACCACTCATCTTAGACACAGAGTGACCAGACATCCCCACTGCTTTACATAAAACTTGCTTGTGTTGTTCCTGGCCTCCTTAAGGATTCCCAAAGATGCTGTCCACCCTCCTCTGCTGACAGAAGCTGTCTGGATCTGCAGTGGTGGTATCACTTCATGACCCACCTGGAAAATGGAGAGTCTAGCCCAGACCCTCCGTGGACGGCTTCATTGGCTTCAGCAGGCAGTGGTGATTTACACCCCATGAAGAGCCGGCTGTTTGTGCCTGGGTGGGTTGCTGGAGGGGAGTTAGATCTGATTGCGTGCTTGCTTATTCAGGTTTTGGTGCATTAGGCGGGGCAGCTGCCCTGTGGGACAGGCGGCCGATAGCCACGTGGGGCGGTGCAGCGCTGAGCCCTGGATCTCCTCAGCCTCATTAGTTTGCTGGCAGAGCAATAACAGGCCTTCGACATTTTGGCTTCCTCCCCTGCCCCCAGCTGACATGTGGCACAAAAATTTGCAACTTTTTTTTCAGTGCACCAAGTGGCTTTGGGCAGTAATCAGATTAAATTTGGAGAGAGAGTGAGCCATCAACTGAAGGCGTCTGGTGTCAGAGCAGGAAATTTGAGGATAAGCATCTAACAGCACTCTGTGCAGCACTAACTCATGCATAGTTCAGATGGCTTCAACCTGGTTCAGGCTTCACGAAAGGATGGCAACAAAAGCCAGTAATCAATAGTTAAGAGATCTGAGATAGGTCGCAGCTTCGAAAATAGCTCAGAAATGGAAAACAAGGAGGAAGAATAAATGGTCAATTTTCAAGAGAACAAGCTCACCGGCGGGGTGCCACACAGTTGCACGAGAGGATATACAGGACTTTGTAAATTCTTTAACAGTCTGACAAAAACGCCCATACACACACACACACACACTTGCCTCCATATATGTACACATATGTATACACATACAAATATGCATATAGACATGTATATGCATATTTGACTCAAGCTCAGAGAGAACTGCGGGAATCTTCAAAGGTGCCCAAGAAGGGAGAGGGAGTGGGAAGATGAAGTCTGAAGAAATTAATGCAAAGCAACGCACACATCGATGGGAAAAAACCCAAACTACTCCTACATGCCCCACATTGTAAATCAGCTGTAGCTGCTCGTGAAAAGGACTTCGCAGCAGTCAGCCCAGTGAAGAACTCCTCTCTGACATCAAGAAAACAAAAGAAACCCTTGGACGTGTAAACAGTAGATTGAAAAAAACAGTATCAAACCAGCACGGTGACATTCAGTAAATCTGCAGCGAGGGCACATACGCGGTTTCTGTCATTCCACTTCAGAAAGGGAGAACATCAAGTAACAGGGTGACAACCGATAAAGGGGTGCAGAGATTTCCATAGTAAGCCAGGCTGCACACAGTGGATTTGTTTAGCTTCAAGATAAAGCAATATATAAAAGGCCTGCCTGACACTTCTCATTTATCCTTCCTTCACACAAGAACAAGTGATCTCTCGATGAAATTAAAAAGCAATGGATTTAAAAGAAACAAAAGGATTTTTATATTCCCACATAAAGCACACCAAATTGTGGCACTAATTGACAAGGTATTTTTGAGGTCAGGAGATTAGTATGATGAAAGACAGAATCAGACTTTTAGGTGGAAAATACAGTTACTTTAAATGAAAGTTCAGAAAAAAGCATGCAAGCCCCTGTGTTTTTGTCAACAATATGCTTTCTCATTCAGTTCAGGTCAAACAACTAGGAATAAAGAATTGGTCCAAAGGTGCTGGAGGAAGGTTTGTAGCCCCAAAGCAGCGACCCTGGAAATGGTGCAGCTCTCCCACCACGGCGCTGTGTGTCCTGAGCTGGGTGCATAGAAAAGGAGATGCTGGCTTATGGCAGGGAGTCAGGGACACGACAGCCCAGCACCAATGAGACCATTACTGCAATATCTTCCAACTCCCATGCCCACCTTTCAGTATGGTTGTTGTAGGGCCTGATAAAGGCTGAAGGCCGGTTGAGGTCTGGAAAGCTCACCTGACAGAGTGGACCCAGAATAGGCAGGCATCCTTCTGCTTATTTGGGAGAGACTGATCTAACCTGAATGGCCAACAGCGTTACTTGTGCTAAGAGGAGCCTGAGGAATCCAGATGGTTATTGAAACACGTGTAAATGCATGCAAATAAGTAAGATGAACAAAAAAAATTGCTATGTCTGCAGACAGAAAAAAAGAGTTGAATTTACTGGATAAGGGGAGTAATGTGACTCCCTTTTCTCTGGACCATGTAAGACTCAGCATAACCCCCTGAGGAAGGTTTCCCCAGGCACCCCATGGATAGGATTTCATCCATCAGCTGTTTTTATCCTATGGCAGCCTTATTTCCCCATCCTCCCTCCCCAGCTTGACTCCTCTCAACCTTGTGCTTCACGGCTGCGCGCTTTGGTTGGAAGAGATGGGTTTGGAAATGAAATTACTGCAAGATGCAGAGGGCAAGCAGGCAGCCCAGGGTGCGCTTCCAGAGGTCACATTCTCCTGGCCTTTCCTATGGGAAAGTGCTCTCTAACCCTGCTCACACCCTTCTCCATCAGGTTCAGAGCCTGAAGCTGACTACCCAGTTACATGTCTGTGATGCCTTTCTCCAGCTGGGTTACCCTGGAAGGACCATTCTGCTGCAGGGAGCAAAAGGCTTTTTCCTCTCTCCTTGCTGGAACCCTGATGGTGTTGCTCAGAGTCAGAAAGTGACTCTCCCTGGGGAAACGTGAGCAAAGTGGCTGCTCCACGTCATGGGTCGGGATACAGAAAGGGATGAGATCTCCCCATGGTGGGCTCAGCTTTGTGTTGGGAACAAAACTCCAGTTCCTGGCTGCTGTGAGGCAGGATCTGCAGACCGAGCCCAAGCAAACCATTCACCATGGTGGGGGATGTTTGCAGAGTGAAATAGCTTCATTTCCTAGCTTCACGTGCCCTTGGATACATCATTATTTTCCTCTTGTGCCACAGAAGCATGGATGGCCTTCATATGGAGTGGCTCTGGGATGACAGACAGGTGAGGAGCAGCATCGCAGAAACAATGTGACTCTGCCAAGGTCCTTCGGTAGCTTGGCACCTGGCCTGGGCGCAGGACTGAATCTGTTGGTGCTCAGTGGGCTCTGCCCACCACGCCATGCTACCTCCTTGCTGCAAAGTCCCAGGTGTCCTCTCCAGCAAGAACAACAGTGACTGTAGCTGGCTCGGGACTTCCCAGCCACGGAAACAAAATTGAGTTTTGCCTGATACTATACAAGTGCAGCCAGGGCCTGGGCAAGGCGATGCCTGCAGCAGAAGAAGGGGTGCACAGAGGCCTGCTGGTCATTAGAGTCGGTTTCTAGCTCCCTTTCAATGGTCCCACCAAGGGGAAAAAGACCCTAATGCTATTCCCTGCCCTGACCTTGGTAACCCTGGTGGGCCACCATCTGTGGTCCTCTTCTGTTTGCTATGGGGTGATTCAAAAAGATGGGTGACATGTAAAAGTCAGCCTTCTCCTGGGACTGCTCCAGCACACATGCCCGCAGGAAATCTCCATTGCAGATCTCCTTTCAGCCTCTTTATACTCAGAGAAGAGTGGAGTGATAAGATCTATGCACAGTTTTCAGCTGCTGCTTTGTTTTCAAAGGCAGCGTGGTTCACCAGATGGAGGAGATCTGTGCTTGCCCTGGCTCTCTGTGAGGTGGTTTGTTTGTCACCCGTCACAGTTACACCATGACCCTGTGGCCTGCAACTGGTTTAGGGACCATCTCACAGGGCACCCGTGAAAAGTGATGGAATGAGCATGTGGTGCCTTCCTGCATTGCTCACCTTTACAAATAGCTTTGCTAAGGCTGAAAGCTCCAGTGTACGTGTTTCCTTCTGCTTATCCTTGCCATCCACATCTCCCGTGGGCAGGTGCGGGGCAGCCAGGCGGGATAGTGCACTGGCTGCACCTGACAGACAGCCTGGTGCTGCTCACAGCCATTTACCCCAGCAAAGGGCGCTGCTGGAAACAAAATAATTATGCAAGCCAGAGCTGGAGGGGAAGGTGAGTGGCCCCTGGTCCTACCAAGGCACTGCTCCTCCAGTGCCAAAGCCCAGGCTCCCCAACACAGGTGGGCAACGTCTAGAGGTAAGGGGGAACTGGCACATCCTTGATTTCTTCGTGTTGGACTCTTCATCCTGTTCAGCATCAACAGGCTTAAACTGGCTTTCAGACAATTTGTGATTTCTTCCAAAGGTGTCTCATGGAAAATATTTAGAGGTCTTCAGCCCCAAAGCAGCTGCCAAACACTACTACAGAGAGGCTGGGGGTTTCCTTCCTCGCCGCCCCATCAGGGCTGTTTCAACAAGAGGCAGTGGGAAAACCTCCAAGCCTCACCTTACATTGCCTCTGTGAGACAAACAGACAGCCCCCCCGATATGGGAGCAGCTTCACCGTTGGCCACACGAGGGGAATCATGCCTGGCCGAGACTTGGTTCCACCACTGCACTGGGGCAGGAAGAATGGCTGCAACGCGTCCCCATGGAAGTTAGTGGGGCCTGGGGAGGCCTCCTGGTCCCTGGAAGATCCAAGGAGAGAGACTGGGCAGGGTTCATGGTAAAGGGAAACTCAGAGCTGGAACACCACTGAGAAAGAAAGAGAGCTCTGGGTTTTGTGTGGACAGAGAGGAGGCACACAGACACACATAACAAGAGGCGAGCTGGATAGTCACACATCTAAAAACAGGCAGAGAAATCATTGCCACCAGTGGCTGCAGGGTCCTCCCCATCCCATAAAACCCTGTCAGAAAAGCAGAGAAAGCGGGGGGCAGCAGCTGATAGGAGGAAGGTGCCAGAGCTGAGAGTCGAAGACTCTCATCTGGGATGTACAGAAGTGCAGCTGGCCCTGTCTCTGGCACACCCCCAGCAATTCCCCCAAAGCTAGTGATCAGACAGATTTAAATATAAGGTATCTTGATCCTTATGCAAGCTCTAACCCTACACTGGAGTCCTTTGGGAAGTAAAACCAACAACCACAAGTCCCTTCCCTTTGGAGCACGAGCAGGAGCAGGAGCTATAGCTTTGCATCCCTAAGCACATCAACACATATTGGACATGCTCTCCTACAGCCCCAGCTACTCTTTCTGTCCTTGGGTTTCTGCAGCTTCTTCCAGAGATGCCAGTGTGGTGTCCAATTAACTCATCAGTCACAGCTCCATGAGCTTTGCTGGGTGCAAACTCTCAACTACATAAATAATAAATAGGAAAATTAACATCTTGTCTCTGTTTCTCTGCTCCTTTCAATTGCAAATGCATCTGGTGCAGGCACCTTAGTGTATACACACACACACACACACACGCACACGCACATGGAGAAGCTAAGTGCCTGCACTCCAGTTTGATTAATTCTGTATTTGGTGATGAGTTCAGTTTGTCGCAAGGCTGTACACACAACTAGAAAATAACACTGGCTTTAATAGACCTAATTTTCATTAATCTTGCTGCTTCCCTCTCTGCCTCACCAAAGAAAGGAACTGAGGTTAATCAGAAAAAAGGAGTCTCCTTTGTGAGCTGGTGGGAGTTCGCAACAGGGCTGCATTGGTTATTTTCCATATTCCCCTGAGGCCCATGTAGGAACAGACACTTAGTCCAAGCTATATTACTTGGCTAATAAGATTTACAAGCAGTTTGAGATAATGCAATCATTTCCAAAATGAAGGAAAGGCATTCTCTAAAAAGTAAAGCTGGGAGGAGGGAGCCGAGGGCTCATTTTCTCAAAACCCATTATGTGCAGCCTGGGTTTTGCATGTGTGAGTGTGTGTGTTGCTTTCAGACTATGAAGACTGAATTAAAGGCCAACTCTGTATATTCACCGCTAGCCTTTATCTGCAGCATCATTTTTCATCTTCATATTTCATCTGGATTTTTTTCCCTTCCTCTGCCTCCCATGAATCTATACAAACAAACAACGAAATCTAATCAGGCTGCCCAACCTCGCCTCACTGCCGCTGTGTGTTAATCCACACAGCCTTCGCTTGTCAGCAGCAATGCAAGAGCAGAGCATGTATCAATACAAACAGGAATGCTTAGCTAATGCAATAACGTTCTCAAAGACGGATGCCTGCTTTGCAGTGTGTCAGATCCCTGGAGATCACGCCTGCTCCTTATTCACCTGAAACTGTGGAGTAATGTGATTAACTCTCAAAAATGATCGATGGTCATTGAATCATAGAAATCAGAGATGGAAAAACCAACTGCATCATACTGCTGTCCACCACCTCACCCATGTATGCATCCATGCATGTAACACACAAGCTCCCTGCTGCCAATGCAGGATCTCTCCCTAGGGTTGAGTACAGTTGGGTTTTAAATTACTCTGGTGATGGGGTTTCCAGCGTCTCCCTGGGAGTCTGTGAGCTAACCAGGCAGACATCACGCACTGTACTGACAGTCCTTCCTCCCCAAATGACTAATTTTCACTTGCTCCATCATCCTTGCTATGCACCCTGCTGAGTTCCCTGCCAGAAAGCAATCTTGTCATACTTCCACCAAGCTCTGCACACACATTTCTGCTGTTTCACTACAAGTGAATTCCTCAGGCTTTCTCCACCACCATGTCCATGGTCCTCCTGGGGCTGTGCACTGAGCTGTGCCCATGTAGGCAGCTGAGGTTTCACTGCAGAGGGATGAGGAGATGCAGGCGGTTGTGGTGCAAGGGGCAGGATGCCCAAGGCAGAGGAACTCCAGGACGAGTCAAGGACCGTGCTCAGCACAGGAGAGGATGCACTGAGGTGTGGCTGGAGGAGTAGAGGGAAGAGCAAGGGAGCAAACCTTGCCCTCCCCAAAAAAGGAAGGTGGCACATTAGAAATCCTGTGTGGCTTTAAAGACAAACTACCTTCATGCACTTCATTTGCCAGGTTTCACGTGCGCAACAAGGTCTGGTAAGTACACAGGCTGTTTAATATTAAATGTACTATTTATTATTTACACAGCAAAAAGTGCATGCTAAGGAGCTCTTTAAAGGCAGATGCGCCGAGCCTGGCCCCAAAAAACCTCCCTCGCTCCTCCCAGCAAGGCCAAGAGGAACAAACTCTTTAAAAGTCTGGGAACACATCCACCGGCAGCATGGGTGTATGTAGGTCATGGCGATGCAGCGCAGCCCGGGGCCGCAGCCAGGCTGGGCCACGCTGCCTCGGGCCAGCGCTGTGGCTGGGCCTCTTCCCCCAACCTCTTCCTGCGCGCCGTTTCCCTCTGCGCCTTCCCTCCTGAGCTACACCACGGGGGAGTTGTCTGGCCCTTGGTATTTTCTGATTTCTGACAAGGTGAAGGCAGCAAGGGGAAAAATAAACCATTTTGAAACAGGACAATGCTGTACATCGACAAAAAAAAGGGAAGAGCGAGGCTAGACTTGGAGCTCAGCAATCCAGGGTGCAAGTGCAGGGGAAGTTTCTCTGGGGCTCTGGACATGAGTGTGGGGGGACGGGACTGCAAGGCTGCAGGGAGGGATTCTTGCTGGCAATGGTGGGAAAAGCTCCAGATCTCTTTGGAAATCCCTCTCATTTCAAGTGGTTACACAATAGTGCCAGGTTGCCAATTAAATACAAGAGATGTTAAAGCTAAAGGTACCTGAAACAGCCTTAGACCAAACCCCAGGCAATGCTTCTTTGAAAGAAAAAAGGTTATTTCTCTTAACTGGTTAATAGTTCAGACTCTGGCTAAATTTGTAGCAGCCTACAGTAAACCCGGGGGTCAGCTAACAGAGCTGTCTGCCTGCCATCCTCATGCCGCTGCTGGGAGCATGGGACAGCCCCTTCCTCCTGGGAGTGCCAGCTACGCCTGGCGGTGCCAAACCCAGCCCTGCCATGTCCAAAATCACACTGGGGCTCAGGGCCAGGCAGGCAGGCTGCCTCCCCCCCCGCCCCATACCCTTGAAAGTGCTTTATTTTGGACATGTTGATAGCAGGAGTCATCTTCTGAAGCAAAGAGTGGGCTCCTGGATTATGCCACCAGCAAGGCTTGTCTCCCGGCGTGCCACCGAGATGGCTGTGACATAAATTACCGAAGCGGTGGCTTCGAGGGGGTTTCACATTGATGCATTCAGAGTACCTCAATGCCTGCCTCTGAGACACAGGAGCCATTTAGGAGGCATGACTTTTTAAAGAAAGCAGCTGCGATATTTTCCCCTTGCACAGAGCAGTTTCTGGTAACTTCTAAAGAGAAAAAATTAGCAGCAATAGCCGGCACACAGTGTAAGAGACTTTCAGATGACCATACCATGATGAACCAAAGTTTGACACTGTCATATCAACGCTTCTCCCATGTAGCTTCCATCAGCCTCTTCTCCAGTACTTCAGTGCTTTTCATTCCTGCACAGACTTGTATTTGTTGATGAGAAAATGGAAATCACAGCTCCAGAAAATCCATGTAAAATCCTATTGCGCCCAAACACCCTGCAGATCAGAGACTGTGCCTCCACATGCATGTGTGCTTAGCCCCAAAACACAGACAGATAGCTGGGGAAAATTCGTTATCCAAATCCCACCATGCTGAAAATTTCTATGTATATATGATGGAATCCCACACCCTTTAGCTTCCAGATACTCCAGTGGCTTGCACAATGCATCTCAAAACTGCTTACTGCTCATTGGCAGGGCTGTGTTGCATGGGGCCAGCAGAAGCTGCCTGAAAAACTAAAGCAGCCCAGAGTGCAAAGTGATGGAAGAAGCAGCAGGCAAAACACTGTAACTCATCAGACAATGTAAGATATCATAAGTAATAAGCAGCAGCAGCAGTCTACAAAATGGTTTATAAAGGGCTTGATGAGTAACTCAGCTGAGTCTCTGGATTACACACAAGACGAATCATTTCATTTCTGTCCTTATGCAGCAGCCCATCTGCAGTGTGCAAGGAACCATCCATGCTCCTCACATCTCAGGGGCTTCAGATAAAAGGGTGAGAATAGCTGCTAAAACCAGGCAACACAAGGCAAATTTTTCACTTACTCCTAAAAGAGATGAGTGATTCTGCATGCCCGATCTCTATAATTGGGGAGTACTTGATACGCACAGATGTGCAAAGCCCTAAATGGACACACAACTGTGAAAAGTTTAAGAAGCGGGACATGCTGGCTGATAGCTGTTCCCAAATTCAAACCCAGATTTGGCCAGAGGCACTGACTTACGCCTTATAAAGCTGCACTGATTTCTGCCCTGTGCAATACTGTTGAAATTCAGCGAACAAAATATCTGCAAGGGGGACCCATGGTGAACCTGCATACTGTCAGGTGCAGAAGCTACAAGCACCCACTTCTCTGACCCCATCCAGCCACCACCTCCAACGCATCAGTCCTGCTTCCTTGACAGATCCTCTCTGGCTGTCTGCCAAGGGGGATCCTACTGCTTCAGCTTCCCTAATCGTCCAGGATTTTTCCCCAGGCTATCTCCATTCTGGCTTCTCATGAAGAGTCCCTGAGTAATCTACTCTCCGCTTTGAATTGTGAGACATGGACAAGCCAACAAAGAACTTGCCTTATTCTCCTGAGGGATTTGGGTCAGCATCTTTGAAGTGTTTCCTCTACTTGCAACAAGGAAACTTCTGCCACACATGCAGCATGTATGTGCAGGACACATTACATCTCAGGCATGTGCTTCCTTGCAGGTTCATCTACAAATGCACAGCAAGGCTGATGTGGCCAAAAGGCACTTGGCTCCTTGCAGACCACTCGTACAGTCAGACCAATAGTGAGCTGTGTGCATTCACCCTGGACTGACAGGCCTCTGGGACTTCAGCGTCGATAGCCCTATTCCTCTGCTTGCACAGAGCCAGTGTATTGTGAAGGTTCTGTCTGGGGAGAAGCAGATTCCTGCAGCCTGAGCCTAGCACCTGGCTAAGAGACAACCGAGGGGGATGATGGCCTACTGGAAATGGCGTCTGTGGTTTCAGAGTCACACAGAGAGACCAAGCATTTGGAGTGTAACCACCCCCAAATGTTGCTCATCAAAGCAACCTTAATTAATTAATTGCATTTGCAGCAAAATGTACAGGTGTGTCGATCTTGCCAGGGGAGATGGAGCATTCCTGGAAGGTGTTGAGTTTGGGATATATGTGCAGCTCACTCTCTAGTGAAGCTCAGGCTATGCTGTGCGGGGGCCCACGGACACCCTTCCTTTCCCCCTTGCATGATGGGTGGGTGAGCCGCTCCTGTCCCCAGGCATGGGCTCTGCCAGTGAGTTGAGCTGCCAGGCGGAGGAGCCTGGGGCTGGGGGAACAGCTGAGCACGAGCCAGCTCACTGCTGTGCTCCCTGTGAGGCAAGTCCTGCTAGCTGTTATCAAGCAACAATGCACTTCTGGGCTCTTGCCAGGCGAGGTGGGTTCACATCAAATGGGAAGACTCAGGAGATAACGTCTTCAAAATGCTTCAGATCACTGCCTTGCATTTCAGCTCACTGCGCCGAGGCAGAGTCACCCCAGCCGCCCTTCGCTCTGCATCCCCGTGTGCAGTGGCACCACTGCCACCACCTGAGAAAGCCCCCAGCTGGGCTTTGGCATTTCTGATATGCCTCAGGCATGGGGACAGCAGGTCCCGGCTCACCCAAAGGAGAGCTGTTGCCCGAAACTCATCTGTCTCTCACATAATGCTCTGCTGCTCGATGCAGCATAGACGACATCCTTCGGCCCTCACAAGCTCACTTGGCTCACACTTGGCAGCAGCAGGCAGGCTTTTGGCTGCAGATTTCACCAGCAGCCCCAAAGTGGAGTTCTCCATACCATGACATTTCAAGGCAGCCCTGCTGTGCCAGCACCTCTTGCTCTAGATGGCTCAGCATTACCCAGCGCTGATTTTAAGCCTTAAAGGGTTCGTTTTCACCATGCCACAAAAAGCCATATAACTGCACCCCAGGAATCACCCAGTTGCTAGAGGAGAAGGGTTTGTTATGAAGGAGGACAGAAGTGCCTGGGAGCTTCTGGTAAAAAAATAACTTTAAAACCCCCACAGCGATCAAATAGTTAATGCTGTTTTTTTTTAAATGCTGGGCTGCCATTGTTCCTGGCTGGTTGCAGGTAGAAGCCCCTGCAGCAGCCAGCTGTCTGGTGCTGCTGGAGCGTGGGGTGCAGGAGAGGACTAGGCAGAGCTTGTGCCGTAGCTGACATTTCCAAGCACAGTTGCGTCAGCAAGGCTGGCTGGGTGTGAGACCAGGAGCACACCGAGCTGTACCTAGGGAGCAGTCTGGCTTCCCAAAGCATGGCAAAATAACAGCACAGTCCAGTCTTTCCTCCAAACTCATGACCATGAGACATCTGCACTTTGCTGCCTTCATCCATCTGCTTCAAAACAAAGACCCACATCTCTGATGGCGAAGAACAAGGCACAAACAGTTCATCTTCACCTGAGAACCCCAAAACTGTCAGGGCAAGTGTGCAAACCCCACTTTCTCCTGTTTTACAGCTGGTGGCTTGTCAGTAAGGCGAGGGGAACAAACCCTTTTTGGCTGAAAGACGGCTTCCAAGAGGGCTGTGGCGAGGGAGAGTGTTTCTATTCTGAGCCACATCTCCCAAGGTCTCCAGCGCCCGGCTGCTTTCCCAGAACTTGCTTTAATTTCTCAGGAATGAAGGGAGGGAGGGGAAGGCTGCAGAGACCCCCTTTCTGGGGGCTGCCTTTTGGTACTGTGACAGTGGGCTTTCAGCTTCGAGGCGGTCACAGGGAGGCAGGGGCACGTGAGTATGCCAGAGCGCCACGGGCTCTGCTGTTTGCTCAGTTAGGTACGCCTAATCCTGCACCATCAAATATCAAACACGTCAAGCTCTCCAGCTCTCTTTATTTCATAATTTATTCTCCCAGGCAAAGACGTTGGCTGGTTCTTTCCAGTGTAACTCCTCTCCAAGGCAGGTTCAGAGACTATCCCAGCTTCCACCAGCTGGGTAATAAACCAGGCTAATAATGTGTTGCGGCAGAGCAATTAGCAGGGGGAAAGGAAAGCAGAGCGAGGGAACAAGCGTGAATGAGAGCTGGCGTGAGCCACCACGTTTGTGGTGATTTATTTTCAATTTCACTTATTAAAACCGCTCTGGGTACAGATTGCTTTTCCCCACTTTGTCTGCGTTATTGCTCCACCTGCCTTGAGACTGGGCAACATGGGCGTTTTGATAGACTAGCTGGAAGCCTGGCTAATTTCCCTGGTGCTTCCTCTGCGATGTGATGAAACCACTGCTCCAGAGAGCTGCGGCAGCCACGGCCGGCAAAGCCCTTGCTTTCCCCAAGACAGGTCTGTGCTGCAGGACCCTGAAGCACAACTGTGTCCCCACCCTTGAGGTGATCTCTGTTTGCACTGGCATGCACAGGCCAAGAAAACAGCAGGCAAACATACTTCTCTCTCCAGATGTCCTGCCATCAGGAGCAGGGCACAGGAGGATACAGGAGGGCCCCTCTAACTTGCTGCTTCAGGTATGGCACAGGGGGCTGCCAGGGTGATGGAGAAATAAGGCTCCAGGAGACATCTCTGCCCGACACAGAAACTGCCCAACTGGCAGCAAACCCACACCGTCCTATAAGGCTTTCCCCTGACCGAGAGGCTCATGCCAGCATGGACACAGGGTCAGCAGGACTGCCTGTTCTCATGGACACAAACGAGTCCCAAGGTGGTTACTCCAGGTGGGTGGCTTGAGACATTACAGCCTACATGTGAGCTGAGGGTTGATGTAGCACAGATTTTTGCTCCACTTAAGACCCCCATTTCGGTACTGCAGAAGAAACGAGCTTTTGCTACAGTCCATAACTGGCACTCCTTCCAGCTTGCGGGACCTCTTCAGAATAGGATATGGGATGCCCAGCGCAACATCTCCTACCAGTCACAGTCATACCCTGGTCTTCAGCATTTCCTTGAGTCATACTCAGCAGGCACCAGGGCTTGCTCTGTGCTGGAGGAAATTCAAGGCAAGAACACTTTGCAGCACCAGAAGTTATGGTGGTCAAAGATATCTTTCCCTTTGTATGGGAAGCAAAAAGCAAACAGGGAGTTTCTCCCTCTTGCACTGATGGAGACCACGAATATCGCCCTTGCAGGTGGCAAGCTGCCAATGACTCCCAAACATGCTGCAGTCTGGACCATGCTCAAGAAACCATCCTGTCACATGAATAGCTTCATCAGTTATCGATCAGCTTTTTTTCTCTCCTGCCTTTAGGTCACCAAAGTGTTGAGGACTGGTGCTGCTCCAAACAGATTGATTTCCTTCCACAACAGTTTTGCACCCATCTCTTCTCCCCAACTTGCTCATGTCTTTCACATCCCCAAGGGTTTGTGAGACCTAATCAGCCAATTCAAAGGTATTCATGGCCAGATCCAGCAGCATCTGCCATCCTGTATTTTGAATCCTGAACAGAACATGCTGCAGCAAAACCAAATAAAGGTCACTGGTTTCACAAGTCAAAGTTCTCTGGAGCAATGGAAAAACACCTACTTCCCATGCTAAACTAGGATTTGCACATCTGTCTTCAGTGCCTTGCATAAGGAATTATGGCTGCCTCATCGGCAGGATTTAGAGCTGCAGTCAGCTCAGAAAGATCACAAGGCTGTATTTACTTTCTGACAGATGTATGGATTTATTACATCCTCTCCCTTGAATATATATGTCCTTGAGTGTATATACACCCAAGGTGTCTTTGGAGAACTCCGAGAATATGAGTGAGATAAGAACCTGGCCTTTTCCTGGGCAGTTAAGCTTCCTGTCCAAGCACAGCAGGATTGATAGCACAAGGCATGCTGAAAAGAACAGGTTTCCTCACTTGTGCAATGTACCAATTTGGGTCTAATTTGCCCTGGCTGCCAGCTACTAACATGACAAGTACTTTAACCAGACCTGTTCTTAGAGTGCTCCCCTTGCTCCTGTGCGCTGGGCTATTTGGTTGCACACTGATTGTGCATCTAAAATTATGGCAGCTGATAAACTGAAGGCAGAAAAGGAAGTTAGAGCTCAAGCAAAAGTCTGCCAAGTTTCTAATAAAATTCAAAACACAGCAATATTTAAGAGCGTACATGAAGCCAGCATTTGTCTGTGTTTCAGTCTGCCTTAAAATCCCCTGAGCAATCAACCCACGTGGAGGCAGCTTAAGGAATGGAAAAATCAGTCACTTCTATTTCTCATGTCTTTTTTAGTCTGTGAAGTACAATATGCAGTGGGAAAATGAGATCCAAACCACTTACTCGGCAACAAAAGCAATTTTGGTTGTTTTCAACTTGAGAAAAACAGTGATACCTCTTCCTATTCCTAATGCCTCTCATGACAGAAGTCCATGGATGCTTAACCAATCACCTATCCTCAAATGTGAAAGTTTCTCATAAGAGTGAGCTTGTTCACTAGCTCCCCAGATGTTCCTTTATCTCCATTGTCCATGGGCACGTATTGTGATCCAAGAGGCTTGTTCACGAGTCTACGTAACAAAAAAATCGCTTTCTCCCACCATTGCAACTGTAGTTCTAGCTATTTAGTGCTGCACTCCCAAGCACAGCTTTTTAGTTAGTTCTTGTGAAATATCCAAAAGGGAAGAGGCCCCTGGGCATTTGTGGTGGGTCTGTGGTTGTGTTCTCCATCTCGTACAGACAAGGTCTGGGAGATCCCAGCTGCCAAGGTCCCTGTTCCCCCTAGACTTGCAATGAAAAAAGTTCCTCTAGTGGTGGTAGACACACAGAGATACCCTGGATGAGTCAGGAGGAGGTGAGGATCACATTTATTGCTTGCATATCACTCTGTGTTAGCACATCCATGTGCTTTGAGCTCTGAAAGGAGAGTGCAAATTGATTCCCTGATGGCTTCCCATCCTGGAAACACCTCAGCAAGGACATTTCTCTTCTCTTGAGTCCAAGCGAGGAAGACAAGGCTGCTTTCTCCAGCATAACCAGTGTCTCTGCAGGCATTGCTGTGGTCTGGAGCTGGGCCAGCATGAGCCAGAGGGCCACCTACACGACTTACTGCCTTGCCGTGGATACCACTGGTACAGCTGAGCGAGTTGGGAGGGAGAGGCCAGTCTGGCCTGCGTCATCTGCAGAAGTATCCTAAAATGTTCTCTGGGTGAAAGGAGGGGACAAGGTGTTTGGATCAGTCCCTACCATGGCAATGTGCAGAACAGAGTACAAGGACTATGCTATAGCTAGCTGCCCCTAGGTGGGGAGGAAAGCTTCTTGCAAACTCTTCATTCCAACCCTAACCAGGTTATGGCTATGAGGAGGTCCACCCTACAATACGGGGAACAAGCTCCAATCCCAAGACAAGGTGGGACATTGCAATTGACAACAACCTAATATTGGGGTCAAAGGAGACCCAAGTCTCCTAAGTAATCTAACCTAGATGAAGGTAAATATTTGGTGGGCGGAGAGGGCAACCCTATGGCTGCAGAGAATTAGGAACCTGGAAAGAAGCAGACAGGGCTGGAGTCACCCATGGCTGTGCAGAGACCCCCTGTTTCCCTTTCCATCTGTGGCAAGCTCTTTGCTGACATTTTGACTCATATCAACATATTTGCAGCTCTCCCCACTCTTGGAAAAGAGAGGAAAGCTCATGAGAAACAGCTCTCAGCTGCAAAAAAATGTGCCTCGCAGAGGCCTTAGCCAGGCTGAAGTGGATCACTAGAGAAATCCTTATGAAAGCTTTCACTAAACAAGATGCCAACGGCCCTGAGTTGCAGCTGATACTTCCTGAGCTCTGATGATGTTAAGTCGCATCCTGATGTTTGGCACAACCCCTTAAAATCACCACTTTGTGCAATAAGACCAGTTTTCCAAATACCATAGCTCACGTTTTAGCTGCTTGTTTTATTAACTGTAATAACAACTCGCATAATGTAAGAAGTAGTGCCCTACAATCAGAAACACCTTTGCCTGTGACAAGTTTTGGCCCTCAATTTTGTCTCTGAAGTACTAATTACCCTTATGGTGGGAGTTTTTCCCAGTTTTCCTTTTGAATATAAGGGATCTCAGATCTTTAAACAAAGCAGAGTAAATCACTGCATTTGAGTAGAAGCAACGTGCTGCTCTGGCTTAAGGAAATTTCTTTATTTCCTCTAAATGTCCACAATTCTCTTTAGAGGAATAATATTTACTATCAGAACGGTCCAAAAATGTCTTGTTAAAAGATTCCCCCCCCCCCCCAAACTTCTCTTGCAATTCTTTGCTGAAAATTTCAAGCTCTCTTTATCCTCCAAACTAAATGTTTGAATACCACATTTTCCCTGCCTATTTTTATAATATTGTTTTTAATATTATTATTATATTACGTTTATTACTAATTTTATTATTATTATATAATAGGAAATACCTATTTCCCTGCCATTTCTTTAAGTCTTTGTTGCTGTTTCCTACCCATTTCTTTGACTTTCCTTCCAGCATTTCATTAATTTTTCAAAACTGTCAAAAAATGGAGGGGAAAAAAGGAAAAACTGCTCTCTCACTTCTTTTTGCTAAAGCTGATGAAAATTCTGAAATGATGACTTTCTAAAGCTGGTGAAGTTCTGAAATGCTACAAAGTTACCATAGCCATGGTTTTACTTTTCATTTGCCATATCAGAGATTTCTTCCCACAAACCCAAGGAATTCTGGAAAAGATGGAGAGTAGAAAAAGAGAGAAGTTTAAGAAAGAAAGAAAGTAAAGAATTTCTTCCCCAACCCTCCCTGTGACTTGACAGTCACCTATAGTCCTGTTTGGAAAGATGGAAAGAGAGACAGAAAGCAAAAAAGGTGAAGATTCTATGTTTTGGGTTGGTTTAGGGATTTTTCCTGGATTAATCTAGCATTTTCTCATTTTAGTACTGTGAGGTTTTGTATTTTTTCAATTAAATTTCTTTTTCCCCTCTTCAACCAGCTCAGACTATGTAATAATTTTTCCTATTTAATATTTCTCTAGCTCATCTTGCATTTGCTTCCAAAAATAGGGCTCAGCACTAATTATTTTTGGTTCTGGGAATAATTAACTCAGACAAGAGCCCTCCCCATACACAACCTGCATCACTCCTGCCCACACAGCGCATTGTGTCTGCATTTATCACATCCAAACACAGTTCTATAATTCTTTGTGCAAAGAAAATTGTAAGACACAGGGCACCATCCCCTGCCCTGGTATTTTGGTTTCCCTCCACTCAAGATACACCCCAAAGCCTTCATCCCAGTGAACTGCTGTCTCTAAGGACACGCTACCTCCAGGATGTCTAGGGGCAGGCAGTTTCCTGGTTACAAGGTATTTGTCTTCCGCACCAAGTGTCCGTTTACCACTGGTGAGATACGGAGAACGAAAGCTCTGGGGCATTATCAGCCTAAGTCAACACATATTATTAATAATCATTACTTATGCACTGCATATTGCTTGGCACCCCCAGCCAGATTAGCTCTGCTTTTTGCATCACAGCTGTACACATGCTTATTACCACACAGTTTACAACCAATGCAATTACTTGGGTGATTACTAAAAGCTACAGATACGGTAGAAAGACTTTTTTTATCTCTTGAAGCATCAGAAAACCTCCAGGGCTAAAAAAAACAACAATAAAGTGATTGTCACAGGGATTAAATGATTTTTTTCCCCCATACTTGCTTGAGTGTTTGCTTTTTTCCTGGTTTACATGCAGAACTGTCCTAATCATTCTGGCAGTAGCACTGCCAGGCCCCATTTCTTATGTTGAGAAGAGACGCAGGGGAGCACGAGCCTGGGGGAAGATCCTTCCTGCGGGTGCAGTTAAGCTGGTGGAAAGCAGCAGCTTGGGGCAGGACAGGCGAGATGTGCCCGAGTGACCAGCTCAGACAGGGACAGAGGGAATCGCTGCCCCAGAACTGCAAATTTCTGGCTATTTTCAGAGCATGACCGAATAAGTTTGTCTGCTTTTAATTCTGAAGCATAATACTTACAGTCCTTTAAACTGTCTGAATTAAGAGAGGGAAAAAAAAAGAAAAGAAAACCTGGAATAAGGACAAAGAAAACAGAAATTACGTTCACAGAAGCCTCCTGATACCTCTCAATGTCCCGTGCTGGAGAGAAAGATAAATGCTAAAATCTTAAACTTTTCTGCTTCCAGTGTGTGTCATAGACAGAAAAACCTGGCTTTGCAAGGGGACACCAGGGACCCACACTGTTTTGGCCAATTATACCCTGTGTTTCTGCTGTCCAGTATCCTGCCCATCCTGCGTGATACAGATGTGCCCTTGTGTGGACCAGCAAGTCAATGCTCACAGGTTTTTGGAAAGCCTCATGTCTCCCAGGTACACAGCTCAGGACCTCTAAGCCATGAGCGGCTGCCCTGGTTTTGTCCTTATAATGCACATCAAGAGACATAGACTGACTAGGAAGCAGGTGCTAAGCAAGATGAAAAAACCTCAATGAATTCTTTCAAACAAACCATGCCCAAAACCCATGAGCTTCTACTTCAGGTTTGAAGTGCGGTGTGGAGAGTCGAATCCAGCCTTCCAGTCCAGCAATAGCTAAAGTATATTAGAAAACCTATGAAGGTCCATTGGTTTCCCTCGAGAAATGCTTGGCAATTGAAGCTGGCAGGAGGAGGCTGTGGGCAGGACATGGCTGCTGTTTTTCTCCTCCCAGCAGACTCAGTCCCACCTGTGTGTTGCTGAATTGCAGAAAGCTCTCGCCAAAGCCCATTGGCTGGCTGGGGAGCTGGAGCAATGATGCACACCAGGAGGTCCCCACAGGCTGGTCCCAGACCCCTGTGCCTCCATTTCCCACCTGCAAGGGCAAGATTTATGGGGTTTTTTAGGCTTGTACAAAGTCTGCAAAGTCCTCTGGGCAGGATGTAGTGCTGGCATGGCAGGGCCCTGCTTTTGGTCCCCAGTTGTGGAAATACTGCTGCATCACGTGAAGCAATAAGCTGCTGTGGGTGCTGGGAGAGAGCGAGCAAAGAGGTGGTGCACAGGAGGGAGAATGCTGCAAAGGTTGGGGAGGGGGTCAAAGCATGTGGCCCACATGGTGATGGGTAGAGGCACAGCTGTGGGGCTGCAGATAAGGTGAAGGACAGCAGAGACAATGTGGGGATAACCCATCTGACCTGGGTGCTCTCAGGAACCTGCGTCGTGGTTAAACTGACCGAGGGCAGCCAATAACACACCACGTATAAAGGATCCTGCATGCACCAAGAGGACTGGCAAGCAGGGGGGTTCCCAGCACAGGCAGGATGATTACACAGCAAGGAGAGCCAGGCTGGGCTGGATAAATCCCAAAGGGCCACTGCTGGACTAGCACGGGAACACAAGCAGGAGCAGGCTGGATTTCCCTGCACGATGCCTGTGCTGGAGGACAGGAGCTGAGAGGGGCAATTCTGGGGCAGAAGCCGCCGCACGTGCGGGTTCGTATTCACATAGTCTCAGGCAAACAGGAGATGCTGGATGCCGGCTCCAGCCACACACAGCAGGGCAAAGATTTTCCTCGCTGCCCTGAGACATCTATTTTTAAACTATTGCGTATGTTTTCTTTCATTACCACTCATACGCATTTGCTTTGAAAGGAGGTTACAAATAAGGAGAAAGCCCCTCGTTAATTAAGTGACTGGATGGGCCCATGCCTTTGGCTGAAGTGATTTATTGCCTCCTCCCTCTCTTAGCAGCCACACAGGCTTAAAGGCTGCATGAGGAAGAGCTCCTCAGCTCTTGTTTGGAAATGAACTGGGTGAAGACCAACGGGGAGATGGGATTGACCCCAGTCATTGGCTGACCGTCTTTTAACCTCTAGACAGTTCTTTGGAAGGAAGGTCCCCAAAAAGGGGACTGATCACAGGTCGAAACCTGCCCCCAGCTCTGCCGGCACCGAGTTTGGTGTTATTTACCCTGGAGCATCAAAATTTGCTCTCCTGCTTGGCATTTCTGAAAGGTGTAAATACAGACAGCATAAATGGACAGACATTTCCTAAAATCTCATCCACAGGCATTTTTCCATGCACAAAAATACCCCTACTCTCTGCTAACCCAGAGGGCAACTTGTGCCATCCTTAAAGTCAGTCCCAGCAACTGATTTATCAGACAGGTTTCTAGCTGCCTTCAGAGAGAAGGCCAGAAAGTACCACTGGGAATTGGGCTTCCCTGGGTGATGAGAGAGGAAGGAAAAAGATTTAAAAGGCTTAAAGGAAAGGAAAAAGGTATAAGGAATAACATAATGTAAAGGGAGAGGGAAAAAAGAAGACAAAGTGGAAACAAACTTTAAAACAAGCTTCAACAGCCATCAAAGAAGCAGAAAATAAAATGAACCCCTGGCCTCCAACAAGGTGTTCAAATGCCTTGGTTCTGGGTATCAACAGAAGAGCTCAGACAGGCAAACCACAGGGATGTTATTTGGAGCAGCTTGCTGGCTTTCCCTAGAGTTTAATAATAGCAACTGTATTTATACGACTAAAATGTTTTTGTTAAAAGGCTAAGTACTGGTATGTCACACTAGTCACTTTAATTTAAAATAAATTCTAAAAGTTCTCACTGGAAAGGCTTGCAGCTAACTATAAATATATGCAATATGCAGATGGATTTTTTTTGAAAGCAGATTTATTCTTCTTCAGAGGCACTAAACTGCACAACAGTGCAGCATTTCTGTGGCACAAATTTCCAGAGGTCCTGGGAGTCAGGATTTCTAACTGATCTTGCTGCATTTTTTTTTAGCCCTTCTGCACAGAGCGGCAGCTCTGGCTGGTCTGATGTGGGGTTTTTGATATGTGAAGAGATTTTAAAAGATAGAAGACAGAGAGAGAAAGGGAAAAATGAAAAAGGAAGAGTCCTGGGCAGGGTGACAGCCCTCATCCTCCCTGTTACTCTGAGTGTTTGGAGGAAAAACCTGGTCAGTCAACTATGAGACTGAAAGCAGCTACCCAGACTCCAGTCCTGGGGCTTCTCTAGGTGAGTGACAAAGGCCCCAAACGCTCACTGCATTCATTACTTTTCCCTAAATGGAGACTGCAGAAAGTTTCCTCCAGGAATGTCCAGCCCATGCCCTCCACTGGCTGCACTTATGGTGAGACATTACCCCATGCAACAGGGACAGCCGGATGGTGTGCTGGTTGGCGCTGACTTCCCCTTCCTCCCCAGACACAGGGAGCTCTTTGCTGGTGGCCAGCAGAGAGCAGAGCCCAGGTGAAGCCCTTGATTCCCTCAATGTGGAGAGTGCCCAGCCCCACCTCCCATCCTCTGTGTGGCCACAGCAGGAGAAACCACAGGAGGATGCAGGTGGCCCTTTTTCTTGAACGCTTCCATCTCCTTTGCAAGCCTCAGGATGGGGCAAAGGAGGTTCATCTGCATTTCAAACCCCAGCTCCTGAAAACTGGCCCAGCCCTGGCCACTCCACCACCCCCCTATCCAGACTCCGGCCAGCAGCACCCTGCCAGGAAGGGGAAAGCAGCCAGGCAGGTTCGAGCCTGCAAAGGGAACAGTAGCTTCCCCTCTTTTTGTGCTTGCAGAGTCTAAAAACATCCCCGATGGTCTTTGCATACGCTTTCTTTGGCTTGTAAACGTTGCCGGAGCGCGTGACATCGTACATTTGCGTTGCCCTAGCAGCGGTCCCACAGCAAAGCAACAGAGCTACAGCACCGGTTGCAGAGGCCAGCAGCACCGCAGCAGGCTTTGCAGCAGAGCTCTGCCCTCACCTGAGGCTTCGGCCCTGAGCGAGCCCTTCAACACATGGTGTAGCCCCATCCCACCGGGGCAGCTGGAGGGCATGCTCCATTCACGGCCCTTTGCCAGGAGCAGAGTTTTCATTGCAGCTGTTATAAAGGATAATTATGGTGAATTCCTTAGAAGGGACTGAAGTCAGCCTGCTACCAGATAGCAGGAAATATTTATAACAATCACTTCCAACTGCAGCCTTTCATCTAAAATCTAAACAGAAAGCTGAAATCCCCAGGCCTGTAAGTTGATACCTTGGCTATATATGGTCAAAGAACTACACGGGGGAGAAAAAGATGCTAAGTCCCTAGCAATCCTCGTACACGCAGCACCAACGAGATCCATTAACCTCTGTAAAATTAACAAGCCCATATCGTCAATCAGCTTTGAAGTATGATTGTCATGCTGTTGCATTAAGAGCTCTGCTCTCCCAGGGATGTCTCAGCATGCCACACTCACAACCCCATGTATGACAGGGCGCAACATGCTGGAAATGCACAGACGTCCCCCGGCCTCGCATGCCTGTGACAGCAGGTCTGAATTATAAAGTGCTACTAACTACTGCAAAGTCATCGGGTGACCCACTGCACTCTTGAAGTAAAGCACCGCCAAGCAGAGGCAGGGCATTTTATGAGACGCTCACTGGCAAACGGGGGAATGGTGTTTTCTGGTATTCAGGCTTGCAGAAATGAGAGCAAAACCAACTCCTGCATGAAAATGGACCTAGAAAACCATAAGGCAATGAAATTCTTTGCTTCAGATACTAGTAGTGACTACGACTTACCCTTTGTGGAAAAGTTCTTTTGATAGCAAAATTCCATATTTTCCATTAGAATTTAATTATTTTTTTTTTAAGAGCCCCCCACGTGTCCTTCTGCAGCAGCAGGAAATGAGCTGCAGAGCTTTACTCAGAGAAGCGCTTCATGTGTCACACGTGTTCCTGCAGCTGCCTGGCCCCACTGACCGTGAGCAACAGTACAGGGGTGGCACAAGGCCTGGCACAAGGTCCTTCTGCACTACCTGGGGATCAACAAACTGGAGCCTGGCTGGGACAGCGGTGTTTTCTTGTCACCTTCCTCTGCTTTTAGCTGAGCATTTGCTAACCTAACACCACAGATGTCACCTCTGTCCTCACTTCCCCTTTGGCTTGCAAACTGTTGCCTATCTCCCAGCTTTCAGGTTTACTGTAATGCTGGAAGAACCACTATTTCTGGCTTTGCTGTGTGGTTGGGAGGGCAGGGACATTATCACTTAGGTGAGACACAGAGTAAGAATGTATGCTCACAGACACGTGGGCTTGAAAGCCAGCACTGTAGGTTTTCCTTCCAGGGAGGAAGAACAGGTTCATAGCCCCTGAAGAATCAACAGCTTTGGCCCTGTGATATTAAGTGTTTTCTTTCTCCAACACACTACTGTGCACATGCACTCCACCACAGAGATGGTTTCATGCTCAAAAGCAAAGAGCTGGCATTCCTGCCCTCAGTCTGCTGCATGTAGGTTTTTAACAGCTCATCCGTAACATTAATCGCAAACCAGTCAAGTGAGTTCGCCAACACACATAAGCCTTGAGCCAGAGCTCACAATGCTTGGTCCTCATGAAGAGATCAGCCTCTGCATAGGACATCTCATAAAGCAGTCTGACAGGCAGATGAACCCATGTGCCTCTGGGGTAGCCTGTTTCTTTTTCATTGCAGTTGAATGCCTTCCTGCCCACCCCCAATTCATTACTTGCAACTCAGTTTCAAGAAAACAGCAGTGAACATCTGAATTAAAAAAACAGAGATTATAAAAGAAAAGTCATGTTTCCTTTTGTGAGATATAACATACTGTCTCAACCTGCTTATTGTTACTAGGCAAACAGCAGCAAATTCATTTCTGCATATGTCCCTGCCATATGTGGTGACAAAACCATGAGAACCATTTCTATTTAAATACAAACCCTCTTTTGTTTCTCTTTCTGTAACTCATGCTGTATCTCAGCAGGGCATGGTCACAAAACCACCAACCAACCAAATTTTGGTCTCAGTGCCAAAGCAGCAGCAAGGCCAGCTAGCTACACCACAGCAAATGGTGAGTTTGCAGGGTGGAAACAACCATCAGACACAACAAACCTCTTTGCAGTGATGGCAAGTAAGAAGATGCAGGCTTGAGCACTGCAGTTTGAAATACGTACCCCAATAGCTTTTGCTGGTAGTTATTATGTGGGCTGTATCACAGTGCATATTTGGCTTATCCAAGCAGTGCCGGTGTATTCGCAGCAGGAGCTTATCCTGCAGACAGCACCAGGCTCTACGCACATGCACCACTGCACATCCTGGTGCAGCCTGGAGCACGTGCCCAAAGGGCACTGAGGCGTCCTGATTTAAACACTGTAAAACACAGCTCATTTATTAGTTCTTGACACCTGAGGACTAAGCCCACCAGACAGCAGTTCTCTCTGCAGGGAGCCTGCGAGGCCAAACCAGGAGCAGCATTATGCCTGTGCAAGTACCCACAGCATATTTTGGGGCAGGATGACTCAGGCCCACCTGGTTTGAGGCAGGGTAGAAGCCTTCTTCCCCTGAGCCCGTGACACTCAGAAGACAAGCAGAGGAAACTGCAGTGGCAGGACAGAGGGGAGGCTGGGGTGGAAACAGGGACAATATGAGGAAAGACAAGAGGTCTCTGTGGGAAGAATGGGGTTTCCAACTCCAGAGGAGGACTAGGTGTGGTGAGGAGAGACCTTGATGCCTGCTGACCCTTCCCACCTTCCTCATGTACTCCAGATCCACTTTGCTGTCAATCTTCATTCTGCATGCCTCAGAAGCCTGGTTACCTCTGACCACCGGTCCGCATTGCTCCCTGCCTGCATGCCACAACAAAACATGCAGTGCTTGCAAACACCCCATAGGAAATGTGGAAGGACAGATATGAGAAGGAAGGTGCATCTGCTAGACGTTCCCAGTCACAAGGTTGGAAAGGAAAAGGACTGAACCCCAAAACAGCAGCGATGTTTGCATGCAGACTCACGCAGTTGCAACCCAGCCAATTACACTCCCTAGCTGACAGGCAAGAGCTGTATGCACTCTTTCAGGTGAGTATGCAGCATCCTCAGGAGAAATCTGAGTGTTACAAATATTTGTTGGATCCTCTCTTAACAATTTCAACAGATATATAACCCAGGGGGTTAGCTACTGGGGAAAACTCTTCAGGTTTATCTGCAGTCTTTTATTCTCCTCTAGACTTTAAAAATGTGCTGCCTTTGTCTGCAGCTGATAGCTTTGAGATTTGAAAAGAGCTCCTTTGCCGAAAAAGCAGCTGTGGAGCCTACCAACAGGAGCAGTGGCCAGATGATTAGCCCTCCTGCTTCAAGGCATTTTCGGCCACAGCTGTGGCTGAGCTGGCTTCCCTCTACCAGGCTGCAGCCACCCTTGCAACTCTTCTGGCAGAACGGGGAATTATTCTCCCTTCACCTGGCAGGAGCTGCTCCAGACACCTCAGTGCTCACATCCACAGGACAAAGACAATACATTCTCCTTCCTCCACTCAATGGAGTCAGTGCAAAGAAAGCTCCCATTGACAAGATAATGAGAAGGAAGAAGTACAAGCCTGAAAAACACATCTCTGATGGGAGCATTTCAAAAGGCAGCCAGCTTCCAGAAGGCAAGAACCATTCTCCACTACATCAATTAGCTACAGAGATGTGAGAAACTGGTTGACAATGAGAAATTAGATAATAAAAGCTCTGATTTAACTCATTAAAGGTTTCCGTTATGGCTCCAGGTTTGTGTAGTCCCAGTGCATGCTGAATTTTATTTACGCCTGCATTGTAACCATCTTTGGAGAGCACTGCTACAGGGTACAGAGCGACAGGAGAAACTGCAGGTAATTTTGTTCTGCAGCTCAAGAGATGTGAGCCATTTCCACTGTCACAGTATGCAAACAAACCTCCACCTCCCTCACAATGGAACCTCAGCCAATGAGACTGCACCCCTTAAGCAGGATCAGGGCCCAGGGCCTTCCCAGCCCAGTAAATCTCTGCAGGTCACTCAGTGTTAGTGTGGCGATGTGGATTTCTGTCATTGAGGACTGAAGTAGGCAAGGGTGACATTTTATTTTGTCCCAGGTGTCTTCTCTAAAAAGCAAGCCAGCCTCCCCTCTAAATCTATGCGGTTTCTCCTCCTCCAGCTTTTTAAATGAAAAACAGGTATGCTTCTGTGGAGTTTCCAATTTTCCCCATTTTCACTGAGACAAGAAAATGCAGTGAGGTACTTCTGGGGAAAAATCCTCAATCAAATGTTTCCCCAGTTCCAGCTGTTGTAGGAATGACAACCAACAAGCCTGTAGAACCTCTGTCACACAGGGAGGTAAATCAAATGACCTTCACAGGCCATCTCTAGCAGCTTTGCCACACGTAGCTACGTTGTATTTGTAGTTTAGACCAGCTGTGAGATGAAGCCTTTCTTTACAGACTATCATTTATGTTTAAAAATCGATGGCCTCCATCTCAACCAAAATCTGCCTGAAGCCAGCAGAGAGATCCTACAGAGCAATGAAGAAAACCTCGCTCAAATGTTAAGGTGGTCACCCGGGCTGCTTGGACACACCAGTAGGCAGAGAGGATCCTCAGCAGATATAAGCTGGGTTTTCCTGCGAGAGTTTTACGCTCCTGGGTTTTGCCTCTCCTGGTGAAACCTGGAGAGAAATCCTTACTCTGGTTCCTCCTCACTTGTAAGCACCGGGGCTTTGTGACCTGTTTTGTAATGGGACTGATGGAGAAACCAAGGGAGGAGCAGGAGAGAGCAATGCATGTGCTGGCATGCCTCCAGACCCACTTTGCTCACCCTGCAGCATGCCCCCATCCTTGGGAGGATGTCCCTGCAGGAAGGGCTTCCCCTCATGGGCCAGCAAATGTTTTGGCTGCCAGCCTCCCAAGGGTTTAAACTCAGCCAGTTAGTCCCAGGTTTGTTACAAGCTTATCATAAACTAGTCTGTCTCAGCCTCTCCTTTTCATACAGTAGCTTCAGACCACCCTATTGTCTTAATGACACAGTGTTCTTTCTGCGTTAGAAGTCATTAGTGCAGTGGTGTTAGGGAGATAACTGCTGCCAAATCAAGGCCCCTGCTCACAATAACTGGTGCAAAGAGAACATCATTTTACTTCATTTTTAATGACTCAAATGCAAGCCTAAAGCTACCCATGTTCAAATGCGTTAGCAGAGCTCAGCAGTTCTCCTCTAACTCGTACATGTGCCTAAGCTCAAAAAGAAATAAATGACTAAAACTCATGCCACAAATCAAAGAGTGCTGTACCCCAGCAAGGACTGGAGGGTTGGCACTATGTCTCGCTCCCCATGGTTGCTGGTGGAGATCACCATTACGCTGAGCTCCAGGTCCAAAGCTGGCACGTGGCTTTGCGACTCCCACCTGCTCCTTTGCAGGATTTTCTGTCACATAACTAGGGTGCTAGAAGCAAATCCCTACTTGCAAAGAGCTGTTGCACAGGTTTCCTGACTTAATATATACCTTTTCAATGTACTGGCTTTCACAGAGAAATTGAGATGGTGAAGTGTTGTTGCTTCACCTTCTGCCACAGTTGCTGTTAGCAAGGGTTTTCAAAACACTTGGCCTGAAATCCATCCCCTGCTTAAGTTTCCAGAGTTAATGAAGGAAAGTTTGGTTCAAAAACGCAACTCAAATTTTCTGTGAAGCAATAAATAAAAAAAAAAACCCAACCCAACTCCAAACTTCAATTAATTTCTTCAGGCTTCCAAACTAATTTATTCAGTTGCAACTTTCCTGAAAGGTAAAGTTTTATTCCCTAATTAAATAATGTTCACACAGATCAGTACATTTCCCCTCACGTCCAGCAAAGGAATTTTAAACCTCTGCTCTAGCTGGGAGGGAAGGGATTAACACAATATTAAATATGGAGCTCTTCATGTTACCTTTTTTCTTCTCTCACATGCACATACCCATCCACACAGAGTGTGACTACCTTGGCACCAAAATGCTGGCCAATAGAGGAAAATTCAGATCAATTTAGTTCTCCCTTTCCCATGTGCAGTGATTTTTCTTGGCAAGGCCAGAAGAATTCTCTTTTCCTCATTGCTTTTACCTTTGCTGCCTAGTGCCAAGCCAGGGCTCTCCCTGAAAGCACACTGAAGCTGAAACTTGTGCAATATCAGCTCAATGCACTTAAGACATGGATGTCAAACTCATTCTGTAGCAAGAGCCAAACAGCTTTTTCCAACTAGCTGTTGCAAACTTGAGCAGCTCAACCTTGCTCTAAGCTTTAATTGGGACTAGGGGCCTCTGAACATGACCCTGAGCACGTTGCAGCTCTGCAAGTGCTCACCAGCAGCTGAGAGGAAGCACTCATATGAACCATTGTGATTTTGGCCCCTCTTTCACTTTTCCTTCCACCCCTCCTTTTCCAATTTTCATCATGCGTTCACCTCTCTTTTACCTTATCACGCCCTATCCCCGTATTTGCACTTCCCTGGTTGTTCTTTCACCTACTCTGATTGCTGAGGCATAGGCATATGCAACCCTTAGGTATATGGGCACCTTGAGGTATATGCATCCCTTTTGGAGATGGCTACAGTTGCTGCATGAGTAAGTCCATTTACTCACACCAAGAGGAAAGGGCAGTCGTGCAAATTAACTTTGCAGCTGATCTGTGCAATAGCTGAAGGTGACAAATGCGCTGTGCCCGTGAAGCAGAGCAGTGGCTGAGCAGTGCCACACTCCCTTTGATGTATAGGATTAAGTGCCTGATTTTTAAGCCCTGAGAGTCTGACTGTATTTTCCATAAGATCTCTGCTTTATAGCATGTGTGTGGCTAAGTGTCCAAGTAGGCTGCTGTGGCTCTCCCTTCTCACTGGTGCTGGACTCCGCTCTCCTCTTCTCCACTTCGCACGTGAGACCCCAGCACAGTATCAGCGTGCCTATAGCCCGGCCATGAGATTACAACAATTGGGGGTGGAAATCAGTGCCTCTCACACCCCACCTGCACGGCCTGGCTGCCTTGCCCCCATTGCAAGTCAGACCCGTGCTTGCACCCACCTCTCACAGGTTTCCTCCCACTGCTGCCAAACCTCTCGCCCCACATCACAGCCAGCAGGTAACAGCTTCCCAGCATCTCCACTAAAAATGCACTACTTTAGCAATGTAATGAGCTCCCCAGGTTGAGTCTTTTACTGACTCCCCACAAATCACTGAAAGGACAAACTGCTGTTTTGGTTCATTAGCAAGTGCTTTGTAGAAATCTGTTTTTATATTTGCAAGAGACCAACATGCTCATTCATACTAGGTCTAGGAAGACTTGAATTGAGAAGCAACTTAAGCCTCCCATCTTCCCTTCCAGCTCTGCAGGATTGACAATAGAGATCAATTCTCTCCTGCACAGCAAACTCTCCCCTGGCACACCAAGGGCCAGACTTTTTCTTAAAACCCCAACTCTTGGAGCTCTGGGATTCAACAAGAAATTTAATTTTCACCTAAACCACAATGAGCGAAGAACCCCCTGAGGCTTTAGCTCTTGGCACAGCAGAGGAAAACATCACCAGCAAAGCTCAGGCAAATAAAATGAACCTCAATGGCATTGGCATCACTTTCCGGTCTTGTAACATTTTAAGCAGCCGAATCACCAGGGAAGCTATTCGTGACATCACAGATGCAACTCATGGGCTTTGCGTGTGGATCTAGAAGAAAGTGGGGGCAAAGACCAGGCAAAAGAGGAATATCAGGAGACAAGAATGCAGGAAAAGGAGCTCTAGGCTTTTGCTTGTGCTTTTCAAAGTTACTGCCTTCAGGAGGTAGAAGCCCTCTGGCACTTTATATTTACAAATTAAAACAGGCACCACCTCTTTTGGCACCCAAGGCTGAACTAAAGCCTTCCTTACGGATTTGAAGTTGCTGAGGAAGAGGAATTTTGGAAAACTTCAGGCTGGTTTTGCAGTTCTACTCTGCCAGATGATATGAATCCATCCAAACTTTCCCTCATTGTGGTTTTACTACATTAACACCCAGATGCAGCTATGGGATAAAAGCTACTGCTGCAGTCCACAAAGCTTGCTGGCTCAGCTGGCGCAGAGTGCAACAGTGAATGTTTGAACACAAGGCAGGCACTTTACAGGGAAATCAAACAGCCCTCCTGGCTTGGAGAGGGCAGGCTAAAGGATCAGAAGTCAGGGGCTATATATGTGCTGTGGCAAAGGAGCAGGGAGGGGAAGTACCTGCTTTGGTGGCTAGACCAAACTTGTGGGAAAATAACCTAAGATAACTTTGCAGGGTTGCAGAGCAAAGGAGCACATCGGTGCTCCCGGGAGATACCAGGAAGCGCCTGGCTGGCAGGCACAGGGGCAGGAGCTTTGTCTCCTGTGCATTGGGAAAGAAGGGGACAAAGACTGTTTCTCTTCTTCAGGCCAAGTATTTACAATCGTCTCCAATTTCCCCTACGTTTTCAGATAGCCTCTCCTTGTATAGGTGTCTGCAATGGCCTGTGCCCAGCTCCATGGAAGAGTAGAGCAATCTCCCTTCCAGTGCCAGAGCTTTGGGTTCCCATTACCTGCTCTGGGAGAGGGAGGACACCACACTGAAATAAGGAGCCAGTGGTCCAAGGGAATTTTCCTAGCTCTTCTCTTCAGATGTGTTTCCCAGCTGAGGTTTAATAAGCACAGCCCCTAGCCCACTGCTGCCTTCAGATCTGTTCATTAGCACCTTTGTGAGGGCCTTCCAAGACTGCCAGTTCTCAGGGGTCTGAGATGCAGTGTTTTAATTGTGTATAATTAAATACTGCTCCCTTATCTAGATTTCAAAGTTTACTGTTGGGGCTTCAGTACGAATGCTCTCTTCCCCTCTAATTAGCTTCCTTAATCTGTGCAGCCTTGCTTCTTCCCCCATGGGGACAGGGCCCTCCTGCAGGGAAGCTTGGATTGCATCTAATTATTAGCAAAGGAGACAGACGGCAGGCGAGCACTGGCCCTGTCCCAGATATCCGTTGTGAGCAAAAAGCCCAGATTGGGTGGCCACAGGGAAGCTCTAAAGGTTGCATTATGTATGCACGCATTTCGTCTTTCTGCTCCGTCTGTAGGTTGCTTTGCATGTTACCCCATCATACATTTGTGGCAGAAGACCGTGCAGGACAAGAGGCCACCTGACTGAAGTGCAACTCACATGATGAATGCTTTTGCATGGCTAGCACATAATGACAGGAGAGGAAGAGTTCCCAAGACCTCATCTGACCCAATCCTGTCCTAAAAGAGACAATACACCCAATATCTTCAGTAAATTTTTGAACAGTGTCTCTAAGCTGTCCTCTGCTGTTGACAGAGGTCACCCACTCCCCCAAGCTACTCCTGAGTGGACCCATCTGTACTAGGAGGAAATTTTCCCTCCTGTGTAATCTGAATTGCCTCTGTCACTTCCTTAAGACCCTGCAGACACAGAGAATGTCTTATTGCCCTTTACATAGCTCAAGGCTTAGACCTTCCCTATGCCTGTGTCTTTCTAAATTCTCTCCTCTGCTCTCACAATCTCTCACCTTGGGTCACATTTCTCAGACCGCCAGTCATTTTCTGTGCTTTCCGTTGGACTCTTCCCAACCTCTTCTGGAGTCGAGTGCTCAGAGCTGGACACAGCTGGGCAGAGAGAGTGTAAGGATGACTGCACTCCTCGTGAATATCTTCAGGATTACGTCTCTCATTCATTGAAAGAGCATGACGTTGTGAGCTCAGATTTGGCTGCTGGGTCACAATGGCACCCCCTGACTCAATCATTCACCTCCCACTTGAATTTGTGCTTATGACTATTCTTGCACAAGCACTTCACAGTGTCTTGCTTCTGCTCAAGCTATTTCCCAGCCCATCTCTGTAAATTCCCATCCTACCTTCAATAATGCTTCCAGCCTCTCCACTCTTTCTATCTGCAAGTTTAAACACCAAACTTCTCTTTTCCACACCCAACAAGCTCCAGTTCAGGACAAGCACCTCCTGAACAGCTTTTCACTCCCATCCAGTGGCACATTTCTCTTTCCAGACAGGTTTGACCCCATCACCCCAGTGGCCCATTTAGCCAGTGATTCCTTATGACAGTACTGAACAAGGCAACATTAAAAGCCCTTCTGAAGCTCAGTAGTATGACAACCACTGATTCTCCCTTACCCAAAAGGCTGGCATAAAAGGAAATTAGGTTGGCTTGATAAGATTTGTTCTTGACAAATATCTGGTGGCTGTTATTCATCTCCTTGTTATCTTTGAGGTACTTAGAAATAACGTGTTGATGTATTCTAGGCTCTTTTAGGTACGGAAGCAGTCCTAATCTGGCTGAGCTGCTTTTGAAGGCAGCTCCTGAGCTTGCCTTCAGATCTCACATATCACCCAGGAAACCTTCCAGGGGGACTGCTAGCAGCTCTAAGAGCCCCTCAGGCATTCCCCTAACAACATGAGGCTAGATTTCAGTATGCTTGCTGGGTCTGAGGACAGGTAGGTTACACCATTTGGGTCACAACAACCCCAGGCAATGCAGGCTTGGGGAAGAGTGGCTGAAGAGCTGCCCAGCGGAAAAGGACCTGGGGGTGTTGGTCCACAGCTGGCTAAATATGAGCCAGCGGTGTGCCCAGGTGGCCAAGAGGGCCAATGGCATCCTGGTTTGTATCAGGAATAGTGTGGCCAGCAGGACCAGGGAGGTGATAGTGCCCCTGTACTCAGCACTGGTGAGGCTGCACCTCGAGTACTGTGTTCAGTTTTGGGCCCCTCGCTACAAGGACATTGAGGTGCTGGAGCGTGTCCAGAGAAGGGCAACGAAGCTGGTGAAGGGTCTGGAGCACAAGCCTTAGGAGGAGCAGCTGAGGGAGCTGGGGTTGTTTAGTCTGGAGAAGAGGAGGCTCAGGGGAGACCTTATCGCTCTCTACAAATACCTGGAAGGAGGTTGTAGCGAGGAGGGGGTTGGTCTCTTCTGCCAAGTAACAAGTGATACGGACTCAAGTTGTGCCAGGGGAGGTTTAGATTGGATATTAGGAAAAATTTCTTCACTGAAAAGGTGGTCAGGCACTGGAACAGGCTGCCTAGGGAAGTGGTTGAGTCCCCATCCCTGGAGGTATTTAAATGATGGGTAGATGTGGCGCTTAGGGACATAGTTCAGTGGTGGACTTGGCAGTGCCAGGTTAACGGTTGGACTTGATGATCTTCAAGGTCTTTGCCAACCTAAACGATTCTATGATTCTATCACCTCTGTCCTACACCTGCAGGCCTTGTTGGAACCTGTTGTTCAGCTCCCTTCCCCTTCTCCCTCTGCACTGCTAAGGCATGAACAGGACATCTCCTTCCCCTCTAATTCTCGCCCAGTTCATGCTTGGCCTGACTCTGACCCAACTCTCCCACGCCGCTCTGTTACAATCCTTCCTATTGAACTGACCCATTTTCAGGTTTTTTTATGATTCTTTCTGAGTTCCAGGTCACTGGAGAGCTCATGAGTCAGGTAAATCTCCTGTTACACTTCCCTCCCTTTCCCTTGTGGTAGGATCATTTGTGCTTGAGGCATTAATACTGACTTTGTTTATATTTTTACCCTATGTAGGATTGATATCTTATCCCCCTAGGTTCCATCACATATCGTCGCTAAAGGAGGAACATAAATTTAAATAACCAAACCTAACGTGTGAATGCAAATCTACTGAAGTAAGCAAATACAAAGCCCTGGGCAGACTCTGGTGCCAGGTAAAACCTGCTCCCCACCTGCTGGAGCCAAAGCAACAGGTTTCATCTCAGATCCAGCCTCCTGTTCTCAATGAAACCAATGCATCTCTCCCCTGCTCACTGCAGCTGTATTTATTCCAGACTCCCTGCAGAACAGACTTTTTTTCTGCCTCATACGCTGTGACAGGGCTGCACATTCATGTGAGAGCTGTGCAGTATTAGGACAGCAGAGCCTGGGCTGCAGAATGACATGGCCAAGAAGGAAAGGAGGGCTGCGTCTGAGGACACACAACTCCTTGGAGCATAATGCTTGCAGTCTCCAGACAGGTGTGTTTCTTGCCCATATCTAAAGGCATGCCAGGATAAGTCATCTGTCACAACACTGGCGAGAGGAGCGCTCAGGCTGCACGGGTAAGGTCTTGGGTCAGAGGACGGCAGAGCCAAGGCCACACGAGCGGTGCAGAGATGGGAGGGTGTGCGCTGGGGAGAAGGGGCAGGCAGGGGAAACGCCTGCACAGGCTGAGGAGCTCAGCCATTAGCACTGTAAAGCTGAGAGGCTGCCTGGGCAGTTTGAGGGGCTGATGAGCGCTTTAACGGATAGATATATTTCTACTCCAAATTGTTTGCAAAGGCCCAGTGTATAACTATTTTGTTCTCCTGGAAGCAAGCAACAGACTTTGGAAAAGAACTCAGAGCAAATCAATCCTTTTGTTTTGTTTTGTTCCGGACCCAGCAAGAAGCTTCATGTCCTTCTCATGTCCCAGCCAACGAGACAACAGCTTTGTCACCTGGTGATGGTGCATCTGGCCTCTGAGACAACGCTCTCCTCAGGGCGTACTGGGCCTGTGGTTAATTTAGAGCCACACCGCACAACCCCAAAATAGCACAGTGTGTGACTACCACACACCAGTGTTGTAACAGGAGCAAATAACCAGAGGAATCACTCAAGCACTCCAAAGAGTGAAGAAGCTTCCTGACAACAATGCCATAAAATTTAAACCACCTCTAGGAAAAAACCCAAGATAGTACCTCTGCACTGGACTCCACTCAGGCCACCTCCATCCCTGTCCTCAGCCATCTGAGAGCATCTGCACTCAGAGGACCTTCCCCTGGACAGGACTTTCCTGTGATGGGGCAGGGGTATGCCATCAGCTCCATCTCTCTCCTTCCAGCACCCAGTTCATGGGGATCCAGCCTGTGCCCCTGTTCTTTGTCATTGCTTTGTTTCTCATTGCCAGACTCATTTTATTGTTACTTTGATTGTGTAGGAAGGAGTCCAGACACTATGGAAATGGAACCATATAGGGACTGGACGGAGGAGGCACATGCTGGTCACCCTCTTACTTGCACAGCAGTGGGAATATTTTCTCTCTTACGCCAAGATATTTTTAAAACAGAGAATGCCGTTATTATTTGTTGTCACCCAGGATCCAGCATTGCCATTCTTGGAAACCAGCGCAACGCCTCCAATGTCAGTGTCAGAAACATTATTAGCAGAGTTTTTGATATCTCCCAACATGTCCTCAGGCTAAACGGCATTTATGACTTGGAGAGAGCTGACCTTAACTCCAACCATGCCCAAGATTGCAAAGAAGAGAACATACCCACTAGTACCAGTGCAGCTAGGCCATGCTCCTGGCCATCACAAACACTGTGGCTGTGAAAGACTAACTTTCAATCAGAGCTCCTCATCTGAGAGTACTGTAGAAATACAGGTTGTTCAGCAAGAGCAGATTGTGAAGGTTAAGCTAACACAGTTATCCTATGGTGCTGGAGAACAGGGGAAGGAGCAGAGACAAGGGACAGCATAGATGTCATTCCCCTTGCACAGCAGTGATGTGCATGTCCTTGCTAGTGAACATGCAATTTTGTCCCTGGTGTGAGCAAAGCCATTAGGTACACATACAAGGCAGATCCAGACATGGAAGACTGTGCATCACCTCTGGTATGCCTGCCTGCCAAGGGACATCACACACACCCCCCGCCGGCAGAGAGCCAGATGATAGCACTCCATCCGCCTGCAGCATACAGGATGATGCCTCTGGGCTCAGCCTCTCCCCCCGGGAAAGGTCTGCTTCTGACTCAGCCAGTTGTCTGCCAGGTCCAGCTTCTCCTCTCTGTTTGGCTTTGGATGACAGCAGATGTTTCTCTGCCCATCTGCACAGATGCTTGGATGCCGGCTGTGGTCAGCTGTCTGCTTTTTATTCTGTCGCTCTCATTTTAAGCCCACAAATGCAGCCCTGCTGCTGGAAGAAAACTACTGAGTACATTCGACTGAGGTCAAACCTGGGGGCAAAGTGTCAGAGGAAAGAAGCCTGTTCTCAAGGCAGATGCACAACTTTAACTCAGCACTTGCACTGAGGTCCTGCGTACTAACTATTTACCTCTCCCTGCTCAAGGATTTGCCACAGTAAAGGATCCCATGTGCACAGGAGGGAGAGGAATGGATCCTTGCTCTGTTGACAAGACCTGCATGTCATAGCTGGTGCTAATGCCGCTGCCAGCAGTGCTCAAGCACATGCCAGGGCAAGAAGAGAATCTGCAAAGGGGGACAGGACTTCTGTCCCTCACTCTCGTCTCCCCAGCAAGGAGCTGCAGAGCAGCGCTTCACTCCAAGATAACTCTTTCCAACGCCAACAAGTTTCGCTAGGGTTGCTGCTTTAATTTCTTAAAACAAGCCTAGATCCTATGTTGTATACATTACTACAATGCGTTTAATAGGTAGCCTTTTCATAAAGGAGCACAGCGGATGTGTACACAGGCCCTGATGAAGCTAATAACTGCCTCTCAATGGTTTTCAGAGAGTTATTACATATTTAAGATCCAAGCTCCCTTAATCAACCACAGAGATGCAGCTGGCAGCAGTAAATTGCCAACAACAGCTCATTACAAATAAGGAAACATTGGTTTTTCAAGGACAAAAACTGTGTCAGTTCTTCAGCGAGAGCTAACCACTCTTGTCCTCACCCTTCTCCCCCCCATTCCCCCCAGTGATTTGCTGGCACAACTTGCTTCATCCAATAACACAACCTTGCTGCCTAATCCCCTCCACAGGGGACATCATCAAATCAAGTTCCTAGATTTCATGACTTATTTGGGCAAACGGCACAGACTGCATCCCGTGCTCACCCTCCCCAAGCAAGCTATGGGCAGGACTTGTCCCACAACACTATGATGACATGCCACAGGAGCACACCCACTGGCCTTACTCTGGAGAGGAGAGGACCAGATCAGGCCATAAGACACTTAGAGACACAGTTGCAAGTATGTGCTTTGCAGGCTTGAGACCTGACATGGCACTTGGAAATGATTTTTTCAGTACACACCATGTCTGTGTCACTCGGTGCCCAGTCTGTGTGCACAGGACAACAGCAAGCACCTGCAGGCACTTGGGCGCAGGAGAAAGTGGAGGGTCTGTGAACACCACATGGCCTTATTTCCTTGCTGTCTCCTAACAGAAATGTGGGGGTTGTCCAGTGCAACCGAGATAAGAGCACAGCAGTTCAAGAGAGGTGCACATGGCTGGGAGATATTAACGCTAACATTTTAGGAGTGTTCAGGAAAGACTAAACATTGTGTGAACAGAGGAGAAAAAGACAGCTCACCCTGTTACAGCTGGATCTTCCCCCCTGAAGAGGGGACAACCAGCTTTTGGCCTTCAGGACCCAAAGCAATGATACATTTCAGCCCCAGGGAACTTCTCCCCAAAACTCCCCTGGAAAGGGAAACAGGCCCCCATGCCATGCCTCAGCCTGGTGCAACACACGTGCTCAGCTCCCTGCTGTGGGCCATGGCCAGGGCCACCTCCCATAAGATGGACCCAGGGCACTGTGTGCTCCTGCCAAGGACCCAAGACCTAGATCCTGGTGGCTGTATTTGAATTGCCTGCACGTCCCACTGGGCCAGGCAAGACTGACAGTGGCAAGGGGAAAACATGCTCTAAAACCCAAGCTGGGTGCTGGAAGCAGGCCAAATAAGAGTTTAATCTTTGTTTCGTCTGTTTTGATATCTCGCACTGTGCCTCCAGACGTTAACCCTGAGCAAGCCAAGGCTTGTGAGGGAGGGGATGCACACTGACCCACGCAATCAAAGTGGGACAGACAAAGAGAGAGAGAATGTGTTCAAGGATGAAAGGTGAAAAGGGGGATGTTTGTTTGCTTCACCTTCAACCTGGTTCACAGCGGTCTCTCAGCCACATCAGAAGACTGCTCTTTGACTGCATCCTACTGCAAGGCTGACCATGCTGGAGGTTTCATTTTTTTCTCTGAAGCTGCAGACCATGGATGCAAAACTGAGCTACGGAGGTCCCAGGGATGAGTCAGGATTTTATTTTTGCTGTTTCTTTAGAAATACCTCACGCAACTTCTTTTGGAAAAGAAAAGGGGAACTTAAAAAAGCAGTAACACTTGGTTCCCCCTCTGTCACAATCTATGTTTATTGACATTGACATTTTTAAAGGGCTCTTGGCATGGAGGCTATGTGGTCTCTGGGGATACTTTCCCTAAAAAATCAGAGGATTTAGCTGATGTTTGTGTCACTGTTAGCATTTGGCTCCTAGATTTATGCTTGCAGAGAAATGCCAAAGCTGGCTTGAACAAGTCAAATTCAATGGGCCAAGAGTGTCACTTCCTAAACCTGCAACAGACACCTTTTATGAAAACAGCTAAACTATATATTATGAACAGCAAGATCTATTGACATAAGATTCTCCATGCATTTACAGGTGTAAGTGCATAAGTAAAATACCAGTTTAATTGGTTATCCATATAATTGTGTGTACCATCTTCCTCACTGACTTATTAATGCAGTAAAATCTTTTCTTTTGGGGGGTGTGGGTGCAGACACCTGGAATGCAGATTGTAATAGATCTCCAGTTGCAATGTTATATCTAGGAAAACTACTGTTTTTTTAACGTGAAAGAACACACAGTTTCCATATAGCTTTGCAGTCACATCTGGAAGAGGTGCCTCTCCCGGTGTTTCAAGACAGCAAGAAGAGATCCCATCAGCTGGGGGAAGGATTGCTTCCTCTTCTAAGACAGGAGGCTAGACTTCTTTTGAATTATTTGGCATTTGGTCAGGAGATAAAAATACACTGGCTAGATGAACCAGTGACCTCTTCTATGATCACAATAGCTGTGGTAGATGGGTGGGCAGGAAGAGCCTGCAACTACATATCTTCTCCATGTTCTCATCAAGAAAGCTTTAATCATTAATGGAGATGCAAGACAAGGCTGGAGTCTCTGTGTTGAGGATGGCCCCAGAGGGAAGGCTCTCTCTTACACTTTAAATCATAGCACCCTGTCCTACACCGATGTCTCAGAGCACCAGGTACCCATGCAGCATCACTGAGACTGACCTTGCTGAGACCCAAGTCAGACATCTTTAGCTTTCCCACACAGCTTGGAACAATCTGTTGCGCAAACCCAGCTAACCCCTTTGCAAAACACATTTAAATGCTGTTTCTTTCACTTGCCAACATACACCCATTGAACAGACAAGCTGCGCCTCAGGAGCAAGGAGCAGAAAAGCGTCATTGCAAGAGGCTACCAGGTAGTGCTGGGATAAAATGTTCCATAGGAGGACCAACATGTTCTCCATTACACATCTTATTTGGTAGTATCGGAATGAAATCTTTGTTTAAATGCACAGGAGTGGCATGGCTTTAGCAGTTACACAGCTATTTTGTGTGCTCTGGGAAAGGGAACATCAACAGATTGCAAAATGGGAAAGTCTCTCTGGACGCTGTAAACGAACAACATGTTACGTAATTGGGCCTTTTGGGAACTGGAGGAAGGTCTCCAGAAGATCAGGGCCCTCCCAGAGCTTTCTAATTTTACTGGGACTTACCAGCAAGCCAGTCCTCTAATAATAGAGGCTTGTACACAGTTTTCTTTCATCCTCGTGTCCCCCTGCACTGCCCCACCTTTGTTGTTAGTGCCCCAGAAAAACACATCTTACTCCATTTTATCAAGCTGATATTGATTAATACAGCCTAGAATGGCAGAGCTGAAGAGGCACTGAAGACCTTTAGAAAGGGCAGCAAAACCATCTCTTGGCCACCAAAGCATGGGAAAACCTGAAGTTTTACAACTTTATTGAATCAAATGTGCTGGGGAATTGCACCATTCTACATAGCTGTGATTTAGCTGAAGCACAGCACTAGCAAGCAATGACATAGCAAACAGGCTTTAGCTCTATAATCCACACATTGTGCTAGCACATCTTTATTCCCATTAGAGCAAATTCTTTCAAGGTAGGATGCCTGTAAGCAGCACCTCAGCTTCAGGATCACGCCGCCTTTGTGCTGCAGAGCTGTCCTAAACTTGTGTCCAGGCAAACACGGACCTGCAGGAAATCTGCAAGTCAGACTGTACCGTCCAACACCTGAACATGGACTGTAGCAGCTAAGTTTTAGATGAATACCTACTGCCTTTCACGCACATGAATAGACTGCAATTTGTACAATCAGTTTCATCCTTCTCTTGGAAAAATAAGATATGTACATGTCCTCTCCCACCTGAATGGACCAAGCCCCTTGGTCAACATATGGCCCTGCAGTCGCCACCTCCTCCCTCCCCATTGCCCAAGCCCTCATCTGTACCAGGCTGCAAACTCCTGAAGTGGTGCTTTCGTATGATTTCAGGGAGAGATAGTTTAAAGGCAATAGAGATATGGCAATGCCCTGGCTTCTGCGCAGAAAAAACACACTCGACTTTCCAAGAAAGCTGTTTTCCCCCGTTTCTTGCTGGCTGTGCACTTGCGGACAGCCAGTAAGCAAAGGAAGGAGGAGGCTTGCTGCTGTGGCGAGGGCACATCAGCACGCCCCGGGAGGCCAGGCAGCAGCTCCGACAGGATGCGGTCAGTCCGTTTCCAGCACACCCCTTGGTTACTGGGCTGCTGGCAAAAGTCAGCAGTGAACAGCTTAGTGGAGGAAAGGCCACCAGCAGAGGCAGTAGGCACAGCACAGCAGGCCCCGGCACAACGCTGGGGAGAAGGCACCACCATTCCGCTGCAAAACCCCACATCACAGACTTGAGCACCAACAGGCAGCTCAGACACGGGTGACACTACGTGTCTTTGATGAAGGACAGCACAGAGATCCTGGCCAGAGTGATGAATCCAAGACAAGGGGAAAGCCCAAGCCCCTCTGAACGCAGTCGCAGAGCCTGTGGCCATGTGTTTGTCCTGCCATGTAAACATGTCACATCCCAGGGGAACTGAGATCAAACGTCAAAGTCTTCCTGCCAGTAGCCCAGTTTTGCTAGTGCTGAGTGACCTGGTTAAAAAGTAAAGAGCCTTTGGGGGATATCCTTATAGCCTAGTTCATTGCATCTCTGCAGACAACTCCCTGCTTCTCCCAAAATGAAAAAAAAAAAAAAGAGAAAAAATCAAATAACTGCATTCCTGTCTACTACAGTTATCATTCAGGAGCCAGGAACAATGGCATATCATGTGCTCTCGACCCTTGTGCGAGCAACATGCATGTTCTGGCCTCCAGGTTGCTGGAGCTGTGAAGTTCTTGCTCAGTTTTTCCTGAGAAGTCAAACCCCCAACTGGTCTAATACCCTGCCTGAGAACTACAAATCACTTTTTTCTTTCCCCCTACTTCAAGAAGTTTTATGATTCTCCTGTTTGCTTCATTCTCCCTGTGCACATGGAGCAGATACAAGCAACAGACAGAACATAAGGCCCACTCTCGGCACTCATCATGGGTCTGTCTCAGCTCCTAAGAGACCAGTTCTATGATAGGCAACACCCAAGCCAACATTTAGCTCTCCCTTGACATAGCAGTGCCCTTTATCAGTGACTGCTCCAAGTTCTACGCAGTGGTTTTGTGCTACAGAGCCTACTGTTGGCCAGGACTGATCTACAGACACAGACTTCACTGTAGGAAGAACCTGAGGCTGGAACAATGCAACTCCCAACCCTTACTCTTCCCAGAGCCCCAGCTGGGCAAGGAAATGTCTTCATGACATGTTCAAGGACAGATATTTTCTACCATGACTTACTGGGCTAATTTATATTCTCCACATAATGTAATAAACCAGACTAAAGCACTAATAATTTTTCCACCATCCACCTAGCCACACTCAGGAGTAGCCTCCAGCAGCTTTCAGACTCTTCTTTATTTGCAAGCAGCCAAATGTGGCTGCAGTTGCATCCTAATCATGACGCTTCTCTGCATGACAATACTTTTTCAGGACACGCATTGGACAATGACCCAGGCCTGCAGCCTTTAGAAGACGAGGAAGTGAAGTGACCTTCACCAAAGCCCTGAACAGAGCATCAGTGGAACAGGCTGTGGCCCAGTCCCGGATGACCTGACCCTCAACAGGCAAGGGGAAGTAGGTACCACAATTCATACACTCAGTTTAGGCCCTTCGCAAGACAGGTACTTGTGACTGGGCGGTAACATCCAGCTCGGTTTTGTTATCTGCTCCACTGTAGAGCCGATGCTATAGAGATCTGCTCAGCACATGGGTAGGGAGCGGGAGGCTGGGCTTACAAACCAGTCCCACCTCCCTGCTGCTGGAAGGGTGGAGTGACCCTGAGCAGGCATCACTCTCTGGTCTGTTAGCAAGGCAGGAACACAGCATTTGAGGCTCCCCAAAGCACATAAGGCCATTCATGGCTTACTGCAATCCGCTGGCACCCAAACACCTCCAGTGCAGCTCTGGGAGCCATGCGTGTTTATTTTCAGGAGAACCAGAGACTGTAAGTAACAAATAAAACCTTCACTTACACTATTTCATCATTCTGGAACTCCAGCTCCCCACAGGTGTCTTCAAAGTCCTCTCCTCCACCTTTGGCTGAGCCTTCAATGGTTTTGTAGGGCACAATAACATTTCCTCGCGCACCAGAGGTTCGCAACACTTTCACTTCCATGGTCCCCACACTTTCACTGACATGTGTCACTGGCTCCTCAAAGGTGAAGATGCCAGCGTGGTCATCGTCAAAGATGGTGACGGTGGCAGTAGATGGTGATCCCAGGCAGGCAAGTGTTGAGACATGACTGGCCTCAAGAATGCCCTCATCTGAGGCCTCAGTGCTCACACGGACGTTGCTGAGGTGGACCAGGAAGTTCTCATCCTCCTCAAATATGTCATCGTCGATTATGCCAACTCGGATTTCCTTCTGGGTCTCTCCAGGCTTGAAGACCACTGTCCCTTCAGTGAACTCATAGTCAGAGCCGGCATTGGCTGTCCCATCCTCTGTCCGGAAGTCAACGTACACTGTGTTGGTCAAGTCACCTCCCCGGCGAATGATGGTCAGGGCGACAGTGCCACAGTTCTCCAGACACTGGTAGGTACCCTGCTCAAAGTAGAGCTTGCTGATGGGATCATTTTCTGCCACCTCACTGTTGACCTCGTGCATACTGACGGCTTTGCGGGCCTGGTCTGCAGCATGTCTCTTCAAGATGTTGCCAGCTCCTGTCATGAGCCGAGTGGCCTGAATGCGGTAAAAAGCCCTGCTCTTCTGCTGCTGGCTCAGGACCTGGTAGTTAGCCAACTCTATAAGCTGTTCAATTTCCTTGTCGGGGTGCTTTTGTTTCAGCTCCTTCAGGATCCGAGCCATTTCCCTCCTGGCTTCCTCATCATCCTGGTCTTTCTCATCCACCTCCAACACCAGTGTCCCATCCAAAAAGTTCTCCACATGAGAATTAGCAACCTTTCCATCCATCTCGATATCAGCTTTGGAGGAGGGCCGGTCACCCTCATGCTCAATGATCATGCCTCTCTGCTTGCCAGCTCGGTATTTCTTGTAGACGTACTTGTAAAATAAAAGTCTCCTGTCAGCTATCCAGGCAAACACCACACAGATGGGGAAGAAGAAGAAGGTGAGTAAGCCTTCCCAAACCTCCACAATCCCAGGAGAAGACACAGATAAAATAATGTAAAGCCAAGTGTAGGCAAAGATGCTCCAGGCTGCTGTAACAAAAAACACTCGCAAGTGCTTGATCTTCCTTATCTCTCCATCTGGAACAACGTAAACACAGATCGCAATGATGACAAACATGTTAAATGCAGCACTCCCCACAATTGTGCTTGGCCCCAAGTCCCCTGCTGTGAAGCCATGGCCACACACTTCGATAACAGACAGGAGGATCTCGGGTGCAGATGAGCCCAAGGCCATCAGTGTGAGGTTGGAAACCGTCTCGTTCCAGATCCTCACTGTGGTTTTGCTGGTCTCTCCATTGGGCTTCTTGATGGTTATTTCCCGCTCTTGGGATGTAATGACTTCGATGGAGGACATGAAGCGGTCAGCTATGATAGATACTCCCAGGAACATGTACACCATCGCTACAAAATACACGGTTGCCCGAGCGATTTTGTCACCGAATGAGGGGTCTTGGGGTTCCCATATTGGTAAAATCACACCCTTTTTGCAGATGTATGAGCCAGTGCACTCCTCAGTGTCGTTCACAGGCAATTCGCTGGGGCTCTCCGCATGTATGCCATCTGCATGGAAGAGCAACACCAGCACAACGCTCAGGAGTTGGAAGCTCACTGGGAAGGTGGGTGGGTCAGTTGCTCGCGACATGGCCGCTTCCACCAAACAGGTTCCAAACGTCCTCAACCTGCAGAGACGAAAGGAAAGATGCATTAAGTGAGGCTGACCAGAGATAAGAGATTTTCTTCTACACCCTGTTTATTTCCCATCTTTCCCAAATATATAATCAAGTTACCCTGTTACTCAAGAAGAGCTATCTAATGAGCCCATTTGTGTCATGATTACTGTAGTTTTCCATGTACAAATCATCTAGTTCAGTTATTTAAACAAGGACAGATTCAGATGCTACCAGTGGGCTAGCACCTACCCCCTTTAGCTACTATGATGTTTAATGCCACTTTCTTTCTCTTCGCTGAAAGCTATTTGTTCAATTGCATTTTCTTGTTTCTCATCTAATTAAAGCCCATCATTCTGCTTCACAGCTGGCAGAAGTGTTTCCCATTTCAAAATTACAGTGCACTCACTCACTGGAGTTCAGGGTAAGAGCAGGAGAGGACAGGGTAATCTACTATTCCCTCATAATTTAAAAAAAATATTTTTATACTTGCCATTTTTAATCACTGTAAACTACGTATTTCACATCCTTTTCTTGCTCACAGTCCTCCCAAGCATCTATGCCACATCAGAAATCTGCACGAAGTGAGCTCAAGCCCTGGCAAAACCTTATTCTTAACAGTAACTTGGTCATAAGGTGCACCAGAAGGGCAGTCTTTAATTAATGATTTTGGAGCCATTTCTTCCACAGTGCATCACTTTGCACCTTCCCAAAGCTGGAAAGAGCCCCATATGCATCCAAGCCTGGCTCTCTTGGCATGCTTTGAGAGGAAACCTGTCCCTGCACTCTTTTCCCACTAGGTCAGCTTTGATGGCTTCCCCTTCAAGGGCCTTTCTCACTCCATTTACAACATCAGTCATCAGGCATGACAGCAGTACTTGCCCTTGTCCTGCCTCAGGATTTTCCAGCAGTGTAGAGGAGCTGTTAAAGAGGTTTGCAGTTAGTTAACAGTGCATAAACTGACAGAACAGATGCCTTTAAATACATAGAGATGCTTAGTGCAAAAAACTGAGCATGCTCAGTGTTACATTCTCAATTTTACTAGCCAATAAAAGCCAGATTCCTAGTTATTAAAGCTATATTTCCTCCTCAAGGAGAGCCTTTGCCATATTACACTTCTGCATTCCAAGTTAATTTAATCGCACAGTATTTAAAAATGTTTCTATGAAGAGAGCAAAATGCGTACGTCAATACCTTTACTTTGCTGGAGAATACAAAAGGCTGAAGTGGTTTTGCTCATAAAACCCCCACATACCAGAAAGAAAAAAAAAAAAAAGGGCCCAGCCATGAAAGGTTTCAACTTCTAAGAGAAGGATGGTATTCCCAGGCCCATATCAGAGATGGGACACAAGCAGGAGATCCAGTCAACGCCTCCCGAAGTCCAGCCTCCGCAATGCCTGGCAGGTCTCACCCTACCATTTGCCATCTGCCTGGTACCCAGCAAACACAACGCCAGGTCTGACAGCTGCACAGCTGCATGTGCTGGGAGACACAGACCAACCCATCCACGCTAAAGGCTGCATCCAGTGACAACATCCTAGCTGTCAGCTGGGCCCGGTCATGGCAAGTGTGACCCAAGCAGGATGGCTAAGCACACCTTCCCTCTTCCTCCTGAAAGAGGGCTTGTTTCACAGCACAGCTGGGAACCAGGCTGGCTCTCCAGCCACACAGCAGGCTACACATGCTGCATTGCTGACTGCAAAAGTACAGCCAGGCAGGCGTTCCTGGGGAGAAACATTTACCCTCCTAAACAGGGACACACCATTGCGACCTTGAAGAAAAGCACCTGGTCACCACCACCCATCTCCTTATCCTCCATGACACAGAAATCACCCCTCCTCATTAGGGCCGGAGCATATTATGCACGGACAGGGATGTGTGCAAGTGAAGCACTGGCTGGAGGAAGCAATGGGTACCATCCTGCACCCACGTTACGGGATCTGCTCCACAAAGAGACATTGTAATGGTGGATCAAAGTCCTCTCCTCCATTTGCTTTTATTTAAGGATGCTGTAGTAGGATGATTGGGCTGGAAGAATAATACTGAGAATTTATCATGACAGTTTTATATAAATGGCATTTCCTCACCAGGAACTATTGGTCTGCCTTGACCCCCCTGGTCCTCCCAATTTTCTAATGAAGAAAAGAAAAAGACATACAGAGCAGGAAGTGAGCAAGTCAGAGAGCTAGGTGATAAGAACAGATAAGATGAACAAGAAAAAGCAAGTCTCCTGTACGAAGACAGATTTAAAAGAAAGGAGTTGTTTGCATTGGAAATCCTGCTAATGCTACAAAAAACTCTTACTGCTGGAGTCAGAAGCCCTGAACATCGCTCCCCTGATCACAGTCCCTGGGTACCTTCTGCTTCCCAGAATGCAGGCTGTAGCCACCACTTACAAATCTGAAGTAAAAAATTGAAAACATGATGTCTGTAAAGAAGCGCACCTTGTTGCAGGCCATTTGGTGGATAGCTAAGTTGAAACAGATGTGTGTTCATGGTCATTGAAGTTTAGCCGAAGCACGAATTAGTCACCCAACATCTCTATTCCTGTGTTTCACACTGCTCCAAACCAAGTCTCGGCGACACTTGATAAAGGGGCTGTCAAAACACAGGCTGACTTGGTATCTACTCTGTTTATCTCAGAGAGCTCCTAAGTGTAGTTTTGGGGTTTTTTTTTAAATATGTAGGCTTAAAAAGACTTTAATGTGGGCATAAAATAGTACCCAGCTGCATGGTTCTTCACCCTCTCTTTCTAAAGGGTAGTAGTTTCAACAGAAAACTCAAAAGCATCCACCTGCCCTTGTTCAGTTAATTTTCTCCCTGTGGCAAATCATATCCTTGCACATGTACAATTATTCAGAGCAACCAGGCATTGTGAAATCCCCTTGGCAAGAAGAGGAAACAGATGGTTCTAGAGAAAATATTATGCTTTGGGTCACTGATTTAGGTCATAAAGAATAGGACAGTCCCATCACACTTTGGACCAACTCTACAGTCTTAAAAGGATTTGAGCACTGGAAGTCTCAGCCAGAAAAAAGACGCCCACTAAATCAGATTAATAAGTCACTTGAACTTTATTTGCCATGTTCTTCCCTTTCAAACATTCTAATGTAAGTTGGTTTTGGTTTGTTGTGTGGTGTTTTTTTTTTTTAAATCAAGTCCCATATTATGTTAAACAGGAGGAAAAAAGGCCTAGAGGGCTGCATTTGAGCAATCCATCTTCCTGGCCTTCCCATCCAGCTCTCCATGTACAAACAACATTTTTCCCTCAGACGGCAGGAGATAAGAAACATGGAAATTTTCTGGAGAGTTCAGATGGGTGGGGAAGGCTGGAGCTTTGGAAGAAAAACCCACTGGCCTTGGCAATGTGCCAGGACCCTTCTTTGAGAAGCAGTAGCATCCCCCAACTCTATGCTGGACTTTCTCCAGCATTTTGTGGTGTGGTCATCAAGCAAGATTCACAGACCCTCACCAGCTTTTCTACTTGAACCAATTCACAATGAGTGTTATTAACACCAGCCTCAGGAATTATGGAGGGCTAGAAAATGCTTAGCCACAACATGCTGGTTACACACACACTATCAGAGCCTGACATTCAAAATATCTCTGAGAAGCAACTGCTATAAAATTAGCAGCATTTGTTTATTTGTACAATCCAAAACAAACAGCTTGGTCCCCAGAGACCCTCTTACTCTGCATTTGCATAGGGTCTCGGCCCATGGTCAGCACACCGCTGCAGGCACAGTGGTAGGAATATTCCCAGAAAAATCATTCATATTATTCTATAATGAGAAGCAAGGCTACCAGAATGCCAGCCCTCCCTCCAAACCCAACTTTGTTAGCTTTTCATTAAGGTGTCTCAATTGCATTTCCCATCCCGGTCATCAACAATAAAAGCAAATGCGGTAGCTGATTCACAGCACGCCAGGTTAGCAGCCCCGGCAAACCTTGCCTGCTGCATTGCTCATGGCCTCAGCATCACTCCCAAATGCCTCTCGTGTCAGATTTATCATAGCAGCACTGGGCAGGGGTGCAAGCTGCTCTCAGGCTCAGTGCTAGCCATACGCGTGAGGTGAAGCGCCCCAAACCGCCACCCCAGGCCAGCACAACCCTGCCCATAAGCACTACCCCATGCCCAGGCAGCACCCAGAGCCCTTTTTCCCACCAAGGGATCGGAGCTCTCCTGAGGCTCCCTGGAATCAGCTGCCTGAGAGCTTTCAGGTAGAATCATAGAATCATTTAGGTTGGAAAAGACCTCTGAGATCATCAAGTCCAACCATTAACCTAGCACTGCCAAGTCCACCACTAAACCACGTCCCTAAGCGCCACATCTACCCGTCTTTTAAATACCTCCAGGGATGGGGACTCAACCACTTCCCTGGGCAGCCTGTTCCAGTGGCTGACTACCCTTTCGGTGAAGAAGTTTTTCCTAATATCTAACCTAAACTTACCCTGGCGCAGCTTGAGGCCATTTCCTCTTGTTCTATCACTTGTTACTGGGGTGAAGAGACCAACCCCCACCTCGCTACAACCTCCTTTCAGGTAGTTGTAGAGAGCAATAAGGTCTCCCCTCAGCCTCCTCTTCTCCAAACTAAACAATACCAGCTCCCTCAGCCGCTTCTCCTAAAACTTTTGCTCTAGACCCTTCACCAGCTTCGTTGCCCTTCTCTGGCCACGCTCCAGCACCTCAATGTCCCTCTTGTACTGAGGAGCCCAAAACTGAACACAGGATTCGAGGTGCGGCCTCACCAGTGCTGAGTACAGGGGGACAATCACTTCCCTAGTCCTTCTGGCCACACTATTCCTGATGCAAGCCAGGATGCTTTTGGCCTTCTTGGCCACCTGGGCACATTGCTGGCTCATGTTCAGCCAGCTGTTGACCAATAACCCTAGATCCTTTTCTGCTGGGCAGCTCTTCAGCCACTCTTCCCCAAGCCTGCAGCGTTGCATGGGGTTGTTGTGACCCAAGTGCAGGACCCGGCACTTAGCCTTGTTGAATCAACAAGGTAGAGCTGGAGCTAACCAGGAGAGCCAGATCCCAACTTGGGCTCTCCTGAAGTCACAGCTGTGCCCCCTCCCTTCGTGGACATTCTCACCCAGGGCACTAGCAGTTGGTTTTGCACAGTCATGGAGGAAAGCCTACAAGAGGCTGCATGGTCCCTTCGAGGCAAGCTCAGTTTAGATGCAGCTCCTGGCCAAGGGATGTTGGTCCAGCATTTATTCTAACCCTTGGTGTTGTGAAACACCTGGAGGGCAGTTGTTGCCCACAGCAGGACTAGGAGGGTTGTGGAGATATTTGCCTCCTTGCTGGACATGGGAGCTCTAGGTTTTACAAATTGGTGGGAGAGGTCCTGCTGCCAGCTTGTGCTCCAGCCCCCCAGCTCAGGAGCTGCCAGATGGGGCAAAAACAGCCTTTTAGACTCTGCTCTGACCTTTCCCTGGCAGCAACGCTCCTTCATGCTGGCTGGTTGCTGTGTGTAAAGTGAGCCTGAAAGCTGCTCTGCGTTTCAACAAGGCACAGCTTTTCCTTTGCAGCAGCCTCCCAAAAGTCCCATCTCCATTTGGGCACTTTGTCCTTGAAATATCCACTGTAAGACCCTTCCTGTTATTTTCCTGCACCTTTGTATCACACACAGGTTTATAAGCACCTGCAACAAGCTGGTAGCATCATTATTTTTCAGAGTACTGAAAAAACACTGCTAGCCCAGACACTTTCATTACAGAAGAAGGATTCGGCAAGGAAAGAAATGTCCTGGGCTCACAAGGAATGAGTGGTCGCACAAAGAGAGAGTGAGAGACTTTCCATGGGGAATTTTTTTCCCAGCATTTGACAGAAAACCTGTACAGAGTAGCTGTAACACAGCAGTGTTCACACCATTACAGCCACCACCAACCCTACCCAACGGTGCCTACCCCACTGCGACATCATAAAAACATCATTACTGTGAATTCACTGCCAGATTGTATGGGAGAGGGTGTCCCCACAGTTGTGTCACTGGTGTACAAGAGGTGGGAGCAGCACCCTTGCCCCACAGGGTGACTGGTCACTTGCTGGGGAGCAATAGGAAGTTTGCTCTTCACACGAGAGCGGCTGCTTTTCGTCATGCTGGAGGGACACAACCAGGAGTATGTTGCAACACCACGGGGACTCCCAGCCAGCCCTTCCTTATCCCACAGTCAGAGCTAGACAGAGAGGAGCTTTTCCTAGTGAGAGTGCACCGCTGCAGGGAGACAGGGAAGGCAACTCAAAACCCCTTTGCTGGTGTCAAGCGCAGGAGAAAAATGGTCTCTCTCCAGCCAGAGGGGTCAAAAACTTTGACAAAGCAGCAGCTAGTAGCTACTGCAAGGCACAGATAGCCTGCAAGCTAGAGAAACAGAACCTCAAAGCAAGCCAGCTACTCACTCCCCTGCCAGTGTCCCTGGTGAAAAGACAGCAACCCCCAAAACGGCCCCAAGTGAGAGGACAGGCTCTCCCAGCCAACAAGTGCCACCCCCCTGCAAAAATGGCTGTTTCAAGTTATGTGCCCTACACTCCTACCCCAAGGTCAGACCTGAAGTCTCCAAGTCATAGCACCCCTTTCCCAGTTTCTTTTGCAGGAGAGCAGCACTTAAGAGTCTACTGCAAGCAATAACCAGCCTTTCCTGGGGAAAGCGCTGCACACCTCGGCTCCACGAGTGGGACTCATACCCACTGCCCCATCCCTGGAGGGCTAGCAAACCTCTCCTCTCCTGCTGACCCTTCCTGGCCATGCTGAAGCCTGTACACCTGTGCCTCATTGAAAGCAGCAATCTGCTTCACAGCAGGGCAGCTCGAGCAAAGCTTGTACTGGGAAAAGACATGACTGTAGAAAAAAAAAAGCTCAAACAAGTTGTCTGGTCTCTGACCATCAATCAGTCAAGAGCCTAGGTCCAGCTTCCTACAGCTGAGGGACACAAAATGGATGCCAACAGCCCTGCAAGGTACAGGGTGCTTGGAGATTTGTCTAAGCAGCCACAGGCTCCGCTGGCTTCACTTCTGATCTTGACACTGACCTGTGGCACAGCTTTGGTAAAAAGTAGCTCCTGCCAGCTGTGATTTTTACCCATCAAAGCAGGAGAAGGACCCTACCACCATGCTCACTGTACATCTGGACCCATGGAGGAAAGCCACTATGTCCAAATATTGTGTTGCCACTCAGGGCTGCACAGTGTGACAGCACTTTAAACACAGCTTGGAAAACCCTTTGCTCACAGCTCTGCTCCGGCTCTGCCTGGCTCCTTCTCCCTTCCACCCAGCTCTGCCATTCCAAAACAGGCACAGCCTGTTGGCAACCCCTGCCTATGACCCTCCAGATCTCCACATCAGGAAAACGATTTCCAGGCCATCAGCATCCTGATTGCATCAGTACAAAAAAACATCAAAACCTTTCCAAATATAGTCAGAGGCACAAGCCCTCCATGAAACCAATCAAGTAAAATACACATCAGGCCACCCTGTTTTCTGTAAAGGACATTAAAAAGTTAGAACAATTATCAGTCTGCAACTGATTTTTCCAAACATCCTATCTCTTCAATGAAGCATCCAATCTCCTCCCACAATCTCCCCAGCAACTTTCCAAAATAAACAGATAAATAGAGAAAATAAAACATCCCCGATATAAAATTTCAGCCAGATTGGATGAATTTGGGGGCAGCTTGTAGAGACCGAGCTTGGAAGTGTTTGTCAAGGAGATTCCAGCCTTGCCTTTTAACACAAGGAGACCAAGTGGCAAGTCGTCCCTTTCCCCCATGACTCAAGACCTCAGCAAGGAAAATGCCAGGAAATGAGAAGCAAGGGAGAAATACCACATTTCTTTTGGGGTTGTACTTTTTTTTTTTTACATCTCCCCTCCTACTTGCTGCTTTCTCCAGACCATTTCTCTATCTCTACCACCTGCTTTTGGTCTCTTTTTTATCAAGCAGCATCAGGCTCTTCCCCATTATTTCTCCTGGGCTCTTAATGCTTTCCTCTGCCTGTGGATCTCCCTCACTGATTTAAGCACAGTGCTATCTGCCTCGTCTCCATAAGCCAGCTTTGAGGCTGCCTTGCAGACAGACTCCCTCTGCGATCTCAGGGCAGCCCTTCACCTCCCTGTGCTCTGTGTCTCCCTCTGTAAAATGGGAAGAGCACCTCCCGTGAGCATTGGGAGAATAAAACACCGCTAATAAGCCTGAGGCTCCTGGGTAGCCTGGGGAGCAAACATCTGCCCAGAGATGCCCACAGGGGCCAGGAGAGAGGAATTAGCCTGTTGCTTTCCTCTCTGTCTTCCCTCCAGGCCCATTTTTGCACTGGTTTTGTAGCTGTGTGTGGGTCCTCTGTGCAGCGGGATGCTCTCCTAGGCTCTGCGGGAGGAAGGAGCAGAAAGCTTCAAGGGAGCAGAGACAAATTCCCAGCCCCAGCTCCCTGTGCCCATCCAGGGGTGAAGAGGTGGGAGACATCCCTGGGAACGTGTGTGGGGACAGGCTGAGGCGAATGCAGGTTGTGGACCTGGGTGATTTGGACACGGTCCTAGACAGGAGCTGGGCAGGTTAGTTTGGGCTAGAGGCCCACCCCGGCATGCTCCATCCATCAGCTAGATGCCTAGCCCTGGCTGGTGAAGGGTGGTAGCACCTCCCACGAAAGTCACCATCCAGAGGTACAGCTCTTGCACTGCTGACTCCAGAGGGAGCTGAATGCTAATGCCGAGCAGATGCCCAGTTTTTAGATCACCAAATCTCGGGAAAGGGAGTCTAAGCCCAGTGCGCCAGGCCTTTGTCTCAAAAGCAAGGTTAACCACCCCTCCCTCCTCTCCAGTCTCCCCCACCTTCTGTGCCTCCCCAGGAGCTCTTTGCAGCAGCAGATCTCACTTCTATTTGTAGCCAGGTTTCCTTAGGAAGCCAGGCATATGAAATCACAGTTTCCATGTCTGTCTGTCTGTTCACATCGCTCCCCCCTCCCAATTTCAGCTAAAATCACCAGAGGGATAGAGATAGCAGAGAAAGCCAAGTTCCTACAAGCTTCCTGAAAATAGCTGGAGAAATACCACTCACACCCTTGGCAAGAGAAAGACCGGTCAGTGAGCTCAGCCCGTACTGGACGCCAGAGTCCCAACGGCACAGCACCCCGAGCACCCTGCAGCAGACCCAGGTGCAGCCAGCATTTGCACAGCTGTGGGCACCAACGTCCATGAGCTGGGAGGACATGCAGATCATGGCACTCTGAGCTTGAAGAGAGCTCCAGGTGGTTGTTCACTGTACTGGTCACAAGGAGATCCAGTATTGCATGCCATTTGTGTTGTCTATGACCAACCTGTTGGTTGGTTGTCCAGTGATGTTTGTACCTTGGGGGACACTGGGCTTTATTATAGGATCTGAGTTTCATTAGGATGCTGGAGAACAGTGGCTGTTCCCTGGTAAGCCAGCAGGACTGTATCCCCCCAAAACCACAGCAGAAAACCAAATTCTGTCCTAGACACAATGCCGGAAAATTGCAACCCTGACAGCCCTGAACAGATCAGGACACTAACAAAGGCCTAAACAGGGAGAGAAATGGCTGTGCCTATATGGCATCATGCAAGGTGCTGTGGAGACTCCCAAGAGCAAGGACAGGAGCCAAGTTCATGCCGTGCCGTGTACAGCAGTGTTAGGAGAGCAAACTAGGTGCAGCCTGGGCAGCTGCAGGACAGTGAATATGAATATTTAAGTCTCAGGAGCAATTCACAGCCAAAAGATCACAAAAAGCTTAGTGAAAGTGGGGGAGAGAGAAGCGAGCAAAGTTTCATCAGCTTAAAACTGTGCTACTCAGTGTTGGCATTCAGGGACACTAGGCATAAAGAGTACATCCAATCTCCTCAAGTATCTTAAACACAAACCCTGGTACAGAGGAAGCTTTGAGCAACACAGCTCCCCAGCACTGGCTTAGGAGCTGTTTATGCCTCCAGAGAAATAGAGCTGGTGGGGTATAAAAGGAGTCAGGCAACTTTCCTGGGGAGACAGTGGTGGGGGTTCATGGCTTGGCTGGTAGGCTATGGCTCTAGAAATGCTAGATTATTTCCCTATTTGGGCTAAGCGCCTCTGCTGGAAAAGGGGCAAAGCTGCTATTGATGAACCAATCGGAGGGGAAAGGGGAGAAAGAAACATCTATCAGATGCATTCAAGGGAACACAAATGCCTTTCTTTGGTGATGTCCACTGCCCCAGCCAAAGCCATACAGCACAGCTCTTTTTTTCCTGGCTGCCATCATCACATCAACGTGCAAGTGTCCTAGCTTCCCTTTTCTAAATAAAAGTGCACCTCTTCTTTCTGTAGTGGTGAGAAAAAGCACATGAATGCCTACGCAGGTGTCAGGAGAATGCACGGAGAACCCCATCCTCTCTCAGCCCCCATTTCCATTGCCTTACTCGCGGATTTCCAACATCTGGGGCTGGAGGAACAGCTTCCTGCGAAGTGCAAGCAAAGAGGAGCCCTGAAATCAAACACTCGCACCCACATGCCTGTGACCTTGTGGTTTTACTACAGCTTTCATTTTTAGACTCCAGTTCTCCCTAGTGCTTGCTGCATTTCTACAACATTTTGCCAGTTTGCTTTTGCCCTGGAGACAGAGCTGAATGTGGGGTTGCTTAGCATGGGTCGTCGGGGAGGGAAGCAACAAAGCTACGATTAAAGAATTAAACTCGAGATGACGGAAGAGCCCCAGCCATGCTTCCACCTAGACAAAGCCTACGTGATGAGCGCTGCTTAATGCCAGCCCTTAATACCACACGCTGATCGAGATGAAAATGGGAATTTCATTGTGGCTGCAGGTGCCTCCGACCACTCACCTCGGAAACCGTTTCACGGCAGAAATCGCCGGGGCTGGAGGAAAAGCAGCCCTGCCCGGAGGCACGAACACCCCCGCCGGGCGGAGGCACCGCACCCCCGCCGCCGCGCACGGGGGAAGATGCCCGTAAGCCCCCCGGGGGGAGGCGGTTTGCTCCAGCCCCCTCCCCGGCCCCACCTGCCCGGCAATGCTCGGCCCTTGGGGTAGGGGGGAGGCAATCCCTCGTCGCAGCCGCGCCTCCCGTCGCGACATGTCGCGATTGGCCGGCGGGGGAGGGGGGCGAGCCCCATCGTCTGCCTAAAGGTGCCGTGGCTGGCTTGCAAAAAGCATTCCCGGGGCGGGAGGGGGGGGGGGGGAGCATCCTACCCCCGCCTCCCCATCGGCTCCCACGCGGCTCCGGGCCCCCCATCCCGCCTCCCCCATCCTCCCCCGGTACCGAGGACCCCGATATAGAAACCAGTCTCGGTGCGGCAGGGGACTCGCCGCGCTGGGCAGGGCTGGGGCCGGGGCGGGGGCCGGTCGGTCGCGGTCCTACCTGGCGGGGGGCAGGAGCGGGCGCCGCCGGGGCCGGCTCAGCAGCGGCGGGGCATCGCGGCGGGGCGCGGGGCGGGTGGCGGAGCCCCGGTGCGCGGCTGCGGCGCGGCGCGGCGGCGGCGGGCGGGCGGGAGGGAGAAGGGAGGGAGGAAGGAAGGGAGGGATGGAGGGGTGGATGGAGGGAGGGAGCGCACACACACACACACGCACACACACGCAGCGCCCCGGGGATGCGCTCAGCCGGCCCGCCCCGCAGGCAGCCTCCCCTCCCTCCGCATCCCTCCGCGGCGCTGCGCGGGCAGGGAGAAACCCGCCGTCCCTCCTCCGCGGTGGCAGCTTCAGCCCTTCTCCTCCTCCTGCTGGAAATATTTCCCGATTTCCTCCTCGGAGCGAGGGACTTTGAAAGGCAGGGCTGGTTGCGGACCCACCCCCGGCAGCCCTGCCCGCCCTGCCTGGGGGAGCCCCCAGCCCTGCCCTGCCTGACCCCAGCCCTGCCCTGCCCGGGACAGTCCCCGTTCATGCTCTGCCTGCCCCAGCTCTGCCTGCCCTGCCGAGGCAGCCCCCAGCGCTGCCCGCCCTGCCTTGCCTGCCTTGCCCGTCCTGCCGGTCAGCTCCCAGTCCTGCCCGCCGCCAGGGTAAGCCCGACTCCATTTGCACCCTGCAGGAGGCAGGGAGCCCTGGGAGAGATGGCGAGAAGGGAAGCAGGAGGGGGGCATGTGCAAGGAGTGCCTTGCTATGTCTTGTCACCGTGCCCCACAGTGTTGCCCATGGCTGCTATGGGGAGGCAGGAGGCCAGGAGCATCCCAAGGGGCCCTGGGTTGAGGTTCACTCCCCGCTCACATCACCAATGTTGTGGTGTTTGCAGAGGACAGCAGGGGCCATGGGATGACAGGCAAGAGGCATATGGGTCATCTAGGGCCCTCCTGGGAACTGCCCCTGCGTCTGGCTATGTCCAGGTCAGCCCCTGAACCCACAAAGCCTCCTGTCCCCACGAGAGGGTCATCAGGGTTGGGTAGGTCCTGCAGGAAGCCAGCAGCCTGGCACAGAAGGACTCGCTGCACCTCAGGCTGGGCCAAGTGTCCTTCCTGTGGGCAATTCCCCTTTCACCATGCCTGAACGACTCCTCCACCCTTTGCTGGCTCCAGCAAGGAGCAGATGAACCTATTGTCCTACCCTCCAGGCAAAACTCTGTGGCTTCAGGAACTTAAAATAGGACCAAAGCTAATAACACACACTGGTAGTTGCTAGTACCCAGCAACCTTGAGTAGCCCTCTACACCCAGATCCTCAGGTGCAACAAGAACCATGGAGAAGCAGAGCCATTATTCTAGCTCCTGCACCCTCTTACACCTTCTCATATCTTGTTGGCAGTGCCTGCAATTTTTGTCACTGCTGGCAAGACAGCAAACCTGAATTTTACCTTTGGATTTACTTTGTGCTTTTCTTCCTTTCTTTCCTTGCCTTTCCTTTTTCTTTCTTTTTTTTTTTTTAAGATTTTTGCATCACCACATCCTTCAGCAGAGATGGAAAACTAAATTTTCTGTTCAAGATGAGGTGTAAGACATGGACAATGTCACAAAACTCCTTCGTAAAGCACTTTTTGTGATGAACTGGCCAACCAACAAACCAGCTACTTGTTATTAGTGTTGCAGCTGTTATTGATATTATTTAGTTTTGGGCTCACTTTAAGAGCTTATTGCCTACACATGGGATGAAAGGCATTTCCAAATAAGAATTTGGTTTAGAAAAAAACATGTTTTTGTGTCCGGTAGCTAACTCTGATTGTCTGTCTCACCTCTTTTGGTTTAAAACTCTTCAGAGGAGGGATAAGGTTGCATCTGGCCATGTGCGGTACTTTGATGGGATTAAATTCTCCCCGCAGGGCCATTGACATAAAATGAACACAACTAAATGTGTACAGCAAGCACAGTGCTGTGCTCTGATCAGGACCTGAGCAGAGCAATGGATGTGTATCAGTGGCGTTTGGTTTGGCAGTGGCTGCAGGATGCAAGGCGCTGCACAAGCTGGCATGGCAAACAGATAGTGCGAGCAGAAAAAATTGGCATGGTTGCAGCAAACACAATTTCTGCTGTTGCTTTTCACCCTGCACACTGAAATCTAATCATTGCAACAGTAAACAGTGGAACTCAGATTTTAATTAGCTGTCAGCCATGAAGTTCTCCCTAAAGCTCCCCATTTCCCTCAGTTACGTTGCTGACCTACTTCCCAGCTCTTTCACTGAATATGGTATACAACTCCTTTGGAGCACCAAGACATTAACTCGGCTAATGGGGATCCACTGGTGAGCTGCTCTCTGAAGAGCCAGGCACGTCCCCAGTTCGTCTCAGCCCACCTCTCTCTGCAGCCTGCAGTGCAGGTTCCTGTCTCCCCATGCCTCCTGCTGAGACCCTCAGAAAGGTTGCTTCAGCTGAGGGATTTGTGTGCCATTTGAGGGGAGCTGAAGGAAACAAGAGTTTGTCAGTGTTTGTGGTGATGCTCATTAGTCCATGAAAATGAACCCTTTGTATCACCCCGCCTTAATGGCACTGGGAGAGAAAAGGTGAAGCAGAGATGCAGCAATATCCCACCTGCACCTGAGAGCAGCTTTCATCTGCTTGAAAAGTGACTGCTTAGGAGGGATATGAGGCTGGGAGGCTGGGAGAAGATGCCCGCACTCCCCAGTCACTCACACATCCCTTTCCAGGCACATTCAGACCTTCATCTTTCACAGCCTCCAAGAGAAAGGTGGAGTTGGGCTCTGAAAGAGAGAGTGGAAGTCAGGGAGTAGGGGAGACAGTGCGCCCAAATGTTGAGAGGAGATGCTGTATTATAGGACTGCTCCACACTGCAGTAGCTATGGTTCACACTGCTTTTTCTCAGCCAAGCTAGCTGAAGTGGTAGCTGTAACAGCATAGAGCTCTGCATGGGCTGTGAAATCTGCTGGACAAGCTGAGCTGGTGCCTGGAGCTCCAGGCAAAAATGCAACAAGACTGCTCATGTCCTGACACAGCAAGTTTGTCATGGTGTGGACACATCCATGCTTCATCACGATTGCAGCCTGGGCTGTGCTAGGAGAGGCAACAGTTTGCTCCAGCTACTCTGTCTCTCTTTGCAGTCATGCAAGTGAACACCTACCATTGCAAACGTGCTTACAACCACTAATTAGTAGTCTCAAAATCATGGAGATTCTCATGCCAATGCTAACGAATGGTTCATTCATTCATTCATTCATGCACACCCACAGCTCTCTCCGACAGCAGCCTGCATCTCTCTGCAGTTACTGGAGGAGGTTTCTGGGTATTGTCTACATATGTAGAGCAGAAAGACAATTCCTCCCTGCAAAGACTGGGGTTAGTGGCCTGTGGAGTCTTGAGCACAGGACAGAATGGTGCAGGCCAATTCTCTGCTCAATGCCTTGTCAAAAAAGACATCTGAGCTCCTGCACATTTTAGAGGAGGGGGACACAAACCCTCTGGTATTTCTTGCTTGAAAAATTCCTGCCTTACATTCCCTGTAAAAGAGACAAGTGATCAGGGCAAGGTGGGTCTTCAGCTCAGCCACAGCACGCTCACCTCTGAGCAGCTGTCCTACCACCCTTTCTTGGCCCTGTCTGGAACATCTCCTCAGTGGGATGCTTTGGTCTCTGCTCCAGCTTTTGTGGGTTCAGATAATGCTGGAGGATAACCAGTGAGTCCTCATTGGTTAGTTATCGATCTCTGGTTGTGGTTTTCCTTAAGTCCCTCAGGAGATGCCACAGAGATCCTGCAGGAGCAGATGGGATGTCACCTCTGGCTTGCCATCCATCTGTCTTTGCTCCTCACTGCAGCAAACTTGAGCGTGTGCCCACTGAACCTGCTCTGGCTCTCCTCTGCATGTTCTTGGCAGAGACCTGGAGATCCCTGAGAGGGGTGTTTCTAAAAAAGATGCTCAGAAACATAGTTTCCAGCAATTTGAGCATTCACTTTCACTGTCACCTTCAAACCTGCCTTTGCTGTTAGGAGGATAAATCAGGCATTTAGAAATGTGGCAGATGGAGTGGGACACAGCAGTGAATAGGAAGGGCAATTCTGTGTGCTGGACATCATACATTTCTTTTTGAGCTCTCCAGGCAGTGCCTCCTTGGCTGTTTTCAAGTTGCTGGTACACTCTGAGTCCTGATGATCCCAGGGAGGTCTGAGCGCATGATAGTTGTCCATCGGCCAGTCAGAGGTCTTGGATGTGGAAGGTGTCTTCTACCCCTGGAAAACCAATAGTAAAGACTATACCCCGGGGAGAAGGCAGTGCTCAATGGGATGTTTTGGCACGCCTGTGAAAAATTGGCAGCATATAGTTCGCTCTCACTGCAATGCTTTGGGAGCCTGCAGAGGTAACTGGAGAAACCATGCTTGTGCTGCTTTTGAGCTTTTCCCCAAGTACTTGCTCTCTGCTGTGTTTTATGCAGGTTTAAACAACAAATCCAGAGCACTAATTGATGAGCATAGCATTTAACAACTTGGGAGAGAGTCTTCCTGGAAGAAGTACTGACTGGCCAAATTTTACAAAGCACCGCTTGTGTGTGGCAGACACAAAAGAGTACTTGCACTGGAAACCACCTGCCGCATGGTGGTTGAAAGCAGAACCAGTTATAGGAGCTGGGTGTGAATTTAGGGAGCTTGGAAATGGGGAGAGATGCATGTATTTTTGCAAACATCTAGCCCGCAAAACAAGCCACATGCTATTGTCTTCAAATTCTGCTTCAGAATCTCGCTTTTCTTTTTGAAAAAAACTGCTTTCTGGTCATCAAGGATATACAGGAAAAATTCAATATGTGCACAGAATGACTTCAGTGCCTGGGCTTAATGTAAGAGATGTACAAGATGCAAACTGTCTCCTTACTCTTCTCAAAGGAGCAGAAACTCAAAAGCCTTCTGACAGCTGTCATTTGTCTCAACAGCACTGCATGCTAATACTAGCATCTCACTCCCATCCCCGTTTCACAGGCAAAAACCAGTTCCTAGCCTGAGTCACTGGAAAATGAAGGACCAGATGTCCCCTTCTGAACTGCCTGTCCCTTAACATCTTTTCCCACCAAAAAAAATGAAGCTTTGTTTTGCTGTTACAAAACTGCAGAATACAGGAACTAAAAATGCAGATGCAAGGTCAACTGCAATGCGTTCCCCAGTGAAAGCAATAGCCTAGTGACTCTGCTGCCTCAAGATGAGTGTCCTGCAAAGGGCCATGGAGCTGCAGTGTGCCAGCACCGGGGCAGCACTACAACCGAGCAGGTACTAGCACTCTCCAGTTGGCGCTCCAGCTCTTTTCACCACCATCCCACAGCTGCCCTGGCCTGGAAAAAATTTGGCTGGAAAAAAAAAATAATCCCCCCAAATCCAGAATTAAAAAGCAACAAATGTTGTGTTCTCTGCATTTGCCTTCTGCTTTTGAAACCTAGAGGTTTGATGTTTTCCCGTTTACTTGGTAACCAGAAGTAAGTTAGAAAAATGAGAGAGATGAAATAGTGATATGTAATCACATGACTCCAGGAGCTGGGACTTTAAGAAAAAATAAAAATGCAAATACCATGATAATGTGGCAAGATCTGGGATCTGTGTCCTGCAAACTGAGGATTGTGATGCTTCCTCAGCAGCTCTGGTGTTACATGAGGCCATATCCCTCATTCGATCTGTATGCAAGGTTCCCATTGCTATCAGTGGGAGACGCAGGGTGAATCAGATGTAGTGCATGACTTCGGCTGCAGGCCCTGGTTGTGAAGGTAATTTGGCCTCCTCCATACCATCTGTTTGCCAGCCCTGAGTGAGGCTGGATATTCCAGGGAAAATAGACTTTTTTATTAAAAGTGAGAAGTGATTGACCTCAGCTGCATGGAGCACCTTATTTATATTTTATTTATGTATTCCAAGTCAAGAAAGCTGCTGGAACACCTTGCAAAAACCAAGCCGGTTAGGCAAGAGGATGTGAAATGACTTCTCTTAAAGGGAAACTTGTCTTCACTATAATGGGCTCTAATCTGTGCTGTCCTTGCAGGGTGGTCAGAAATCTTCCTTGTCTCTTTGCTGCTTTGACTTTACCAACCTCTGCTTCAGCTCTGCCTTGTTTCACCTCCAAGTGGCCTTGCCTGGCTAGGTGTCCCTCCAGCACTGACCAGCTCTGCTGGAGATTAGCCCCTAAATCCTGGGGATAGAGCGGAGCTGAGGAACATGCTGTCTGCTCTTATCAGCACGCGGCAGTCAATTTTAGGCCACAAGGACCCACGGGACTGGGAATTTCTGTGCTCCTCAGTCTTCCCCAAGGCACCTTGGAGAAGGCATGTGCCCTTGCTGCTGGCTGACTCTGTCCCTGGAACAGCTGAAGCAGCAGCACGGTTCTTATCCCAGTTTCCTTCTCTCCCCACAGCTTAGACGCTAGTCCAATGGACAGGGACTCCCACTTGTGCACACAGAGATCTTGCTATTTTGGCACAGTTTGCTCTATTTACACTTCTGAAGATGTATAGACCAAAAATGCTTGTCTTCTCTGTGTTGAATGCTCAAGCAGCGGTGAGGCAGTAACCAATGCTGCATGTCCTAAACATAGTAATTGAAGCCCTGCATGTAAAGACAATTTAACAAAAAAAGAGGGAAACATAAGAAAACCAGATTTAACTTCCGGATTACTTAATGGTTATGGGTTTGTTTTTTTTTCTGGAGATTTTGGAGAAATGAAACTGCACCATTTGTGAGACTGGATTCTCCTTTCAAATTCCCTGTGTTGTCATGTGCCAGTCTTTCCCCCCTCCCAGAATTTCAAACACAGCCTGTTTGAAAGCTGCTCTGAGCTGAATAGCTTTTTCACAGCTTTCTGGATTGCGATGATGCTTTAAAATGATTGAAGATGATCCTTTGCCACCTGCCTCGTGGTTAGAATCCCCAAGTCTCTTATAAAAATCTTCTGCTCTTATGGGAATCTGTTCCCAGCTTCTGGCAAAACTATTTAGGTTCTGAGGCTGTATCCTTGTGTTTGTATGTGCAGCAAGGACATGGGGGTGTCTGTGTGTGCGTGTGTGCAGATGTTTCCTAATGCAGATTGTGCAAACTCTGACTTCTTTCCTCTGTGTTTCTGCTTATTCAGATGAACTCCTGCTCTTCTGCGAGTGCTCCCATCTCTTCAGTGGGTGAGACAATTTCCTGAGAGTAGCTGTCCGTCCAGGAACATGGGCTGCTGTCGTGTTTATGTGTGTGTAGGCTGGAGATCAGGGAGACAGGGCAAAGCAGGGACTTGGGGATTCAAGCATCCGCTGGCTGCTGCTGTGCCTCCTGCTCTAGCAGTGCAGACATTGCAGTGGCAGGTATGAAGGGAATGGCAGGGGTGGGAAGGCATGACCGTATGGGGAGAGAGCAGAGATCTGGCAGTAGAACCAGTCCACTGGTGTGTAGACAGCTCTATGTTTAGTTGACCAGTGTCTTAGCAGGGCTGATGGGAATACAGGCTTTCCTCTTTCATTCAGCTCCCTTCCATGTGCACCTCAGTCACTAAGAAAGTTTCTGGCCCCTGCACCTCAAGACACCAGTGTGAGATTTTGGTATTTGTGCCAGGGCTGTTAACAGTATCCGGCATTTTATTTGCCATCAGTAGACTCCACAGTTAACAGCTGTATTTACATGACCAGTGGCATCAGGAAGGCAGGCAACAGCTGCAGAGCCACCAATGGGAAGAAATAAGAGAAGTGAGAGGTCTAGAAGACATGCTTCAAGAGGAAACATTGCAGGAATGCAGACTGTCAAGTCAAGGGAAGACATATATCCTTGCAAATCTGAAGGAATAGATGTTTCCCACTCTTACTGTCAATAAGATAAGAAGTCAGGGGGTTAAACTACAGGCAGGGATACTGAAGTTTGACACGAGGAAAAGCTTTCTATAGCCATAATGGTGTAGGCAGCTGGATTGTCTGCAGAGAGGGAGAAGTCTGTGTCATGGAAAGGTTTTAAGATCAGGATGAGTAAACCTCTCAGGTGTAGGTGACCTAGCTCTCAACATCGTTTCATCAGGAAGAGGTATCTGAGAGATGAACAATCAGGAGACATTCAGCACATCATAAAAAGCAAACCATTGCTGTAGTTAGTAGGGTGAAAGTAAAGAAAACCTGCCTTTAGGCTTTGCACAAAGATTTGGTGTAGGAAAACAGTCAGAGCACTGGAAATCAGGCCATGCTGGGAGAGCAGATCTAGGCAGCAATGCTATCCAAGCTCATGAAACCTGGGAACAGATCAACCTTGGTTCCAGGCTGGTAGTCAGTTTCCTGTGCGAATGAGCCACTTAGCCAGTGGGACACTGGGGAAGAGAGCTTGCTGCTGCTCCGAAGCCCATGATATATCCCACTTGGGTTTTTTCCTGTCAAGGTTTGTTCCAGGCTCATAGCCATTCATCTCACTGAGCCGCCTCTTCTGTTAGCTTTTTGTGCTCGGCCATAAGAACCTTGAAGCTTACCCAAATGCTCTCAGGAGCAGGCGGCACAGGAAGGCTTGTGTTGGAAACATTCATCCTGCTATGGTGGTCCCTTTCACTTGCCCTGCTGGGAGCCTGTCCCATTGTGAACTGCAAGTTGAGATATGCAGACAAATAGCCTGCCCTGACCAAAATGCAACACTAATGAGACAACAGCACAAGGGCACACATGGGCACTCCCCATAGCGAAGACAAAATAATGCCTTTGGTTAGCTCTTATGGCTATATAAGATATGACATGAAGTAAGGGCATGAGAAGCTACCAGAACCTGCAGATCATAAGAAGAGGAGCAATGTATACGCAGCTGACCATCCCTGCTGACCAGTAGTTACACTAACTAGACAGCAGCATAAAAAATGGTAGAAAGGAGAATCATTGCAAATAACAAAAGCAGGGTACTACCTTAATTGCTGACTGAGGTAGAAATTACCAAGACAACCATATCATGAGTACCAAATAAACGTATAAAGTCAGGAAACTTGGGGCCAGTGAGGGAAAAGTAAATACAGGTGGATGGCTTGTCTGGGAGGAGAGAGACTTGGTAAAGAAGCAGAACCTGGGAAGAATAAAAGGGGCAAAACCAGAATATAAAGTAAAGCAAGTGACATACCCAGGACTGATTGGGGGCTGTTGGTCAGCCCTGTGCTTAATTATGATAGTTTGAAGCAGGACAATAAACCTGCTGTTTCCACCTTTCTTGTGTCCAGCTTGCCTTTATGGTCAGGAGGGACTTGGTGTGCTTTGGGATTAATGAGAGCTGTCTCCTTGCGACTGGTGAGCAAATGCCTGAAGGGTATTACCTAACCACACCGCCCTTCCCTTCCTTGACAGCCTGACTCTGTCTTTCAAGTCACCATTTCTTCTGACTGACTCTATAGAGGATCTTAAGTGTAGACATTGGCACTGTAGGAATTCAATAGCTGAGAACTAATACAGGGAGCCACATGACAAATGAACTACACATGTGCATGGCTGTACCTGGAATCAATCAGGCCACGCACATCTGCCATGTTCAGCACACCTCCAGCTCTTCAAAGAGCCCGACTCACCGCAGTGCCTTCCTGCAGCTGGTTTTGGGGGGAAAGAACTAGCTAAAGTGAAACCTCTGCACAAGTCACAGGCACAAAAGAAAGGACATGTATCAGATAAAATCCACTCCAAAGACAAGAAATGAAGTTACAACTCAGGATGAAGGCAAGGAGTTTGTGCTGGCAAAACATCAGCTTTATTAAGGTTAGAGTCTTCAAACTTGTCTTGTTCTGTAATTTTCCGTAGGCTGCATACATCAAGGCACGTTTCAAGATAATCAGACTGTCTGTTTCAAAGAGAAGAATGTTAAAATCGGGTATGTTTTTATCAACAGGGACAGAAAATGTCTAGAAAACATGAGTAGTGGCACAGCTTGTAATGCTTACAAACTTGTGCTGTTTTGTAGCATTCCTCTAGGTCTGTGCGTGAAAGCATGCTTAAAAATAGTCTGCCTGGTTATTTTTAAGGTAAGAACATTGAAATTAAGGGTCAAGGGCCAAAAGTTTTCTAGTGCATTATTGTGGAGGTACATCTTCAGGCATTTTAACACATTAAGGCACTTTCCAGGCACACATGAAGCAAGGTGCACACCTAGACAGGCTTGCCCCAGCCTCTAAAAATGCAAGGACTGTTACTGAATTATGGATCCTCAGGTGGGTCTTTGGTGATTTATGATGGAGATTCTCAAGTGTCTAGAAAGGGACCGACTAATTTTTCTAAAATACTCATGATTTGTCCTGAATCTTACCCAATGATTGGTAGCTGAACAGACAAATCATTGCCCACTAAGCAGATTTTCAATGGCAGGCAGTACAAAGTTTTCTCTTCTCCGATAATAAAATGTGCATGCTCTGTACATACTGTTCTCCTCCACAGGATCACAGGGATCCTCATACACACTCACAATAGAGAACCTTCAAGATTAACTCTTTTGTCTAGGTTAAGTTGGAGATATGTCACATTTCAGGGGAAGGATGAGGTTATCAGCAAGGCTCTAAAATGCTCTAAGTATTGGTTACTCTTGTTCTCAGAAATTAACTTCAGATTAAATCAACTCAAGCCAAAAGGGAAATCTCTCAGTTATCGAGAAGGATGCTTCTCAGAGCATCTATTTTCCATAACCAGTGGCAAAAAGTATTTCAAAACGAGAGAAACTTTTTAATGCATTTGTTTTCCAAGCTGTGCTGTGAACTAGGCCCAGTACAGAACATGGCAGGAACACAAGTGCAGGACATCACACAAGGGTCCACTGTGGTGCTAGAGCTCATTGTGTTAAACCTTTGAGTAATGTAGCCAGAGAGTGCAACAAGGACACCTTTCACAGCTGCATATCTCTCTCTTTGCAGTTATTTTGCCCATGAATTAACACTACCTGCTAGAAGGTTTCCACAAAGATTTGGCTCATCAGCAACTTGGAAAAACACACATGGGAGGTAAATGCTAGAAATTAAGCCTATATTAGCTCCTTGGTCAGGATATGGCTTCTGCCCTGTGCCAGAACGTTGGTATAACATGTGGCTTACATCTGAAAGGTTTCACAGCAGGCAGCAGAGCAGCAGTAAACATCACTATTCTGGACAATCAATAAGAATGGAGACCTACTTATCCAGCTAAAGACAGGGCAATCCAGAACATCTGTCTTGCTCCTGAACTGGGCATTTATCCTGGACAGGAGATGCTTTCAGAGCCTTGCTTCAAATAGCTGTGCTCTGAAAAGCTGGCTAAATCTGGGAGGTCATCTTGAAATAATAGTTGGCAGGCCAAAGTGACTTAACATTTAACATGCTTTAAAGGACCATATGGAATAAGTTACACCAGAGTAAAACAAACACTTGTCTCTCACATTCAGTGTTATTGTTAGCAACTTATTCGACTGTGTGTATTACTCAGCAGCGACAATGACTCACTAAATAACAGGATAATACCACGGATCACTAGCATGTTGTGGTCTGTGGCCATAGGAAGGATTTACTTTTACTGTGTACATGTTGGCAGTCTCCACACGCTAGCAGCAAATCCAAATATTTATTGCTGCATCTAGGGCAGAAGCACAGGATCTCTGCTTGGAGCCTTTCTGTAAGCCAAAAAGATAACATGGGATATTTCTAATATCATGATTGCCAAACTGCAGCAAAACCAATGAGCTGAGAATTAAATGCTGGAAAAGTAGGTGTCATCTTGTTTTTGCTTCCTTGTTCCAGTGTGAGGATATGGCAATTGGTGATGCTGGGAATCAGCATGGGAGGGGGCTGTTTCAAAGAGATGGGCTCCCTATTCCTACACTAAAGCCTAAACCTTGATGCATGGTTGCTACTTTGGAAACAGGCATCAAAGCAAGCTGAAGAGGTTGCAGGGCAAGAGATAAGACTGGTCCATCAAGGCCTAGGCCCTTGCAGAAAGCCTGAGAGTGGTCAGAGCTTCCTCAGGTGGACAAGCACATCCCCTTGGCTGCTTCAGGACTCTTCAGGCTTCTGCCTGAGGCCTGACATGCTGAAGCCCTGCCCAAATCACTGTGGGGCAGGCCCCTCCATCACCTTCACTAAGATCATGTCCTGTCCTTTGTTTCCTAATACTTGTTGAACATTACGCATAAAACTCAGCACCTTGGTGAGATCTCCCTGTAACCTGGGAGACCTAGCTGCCTGGAGGGGCATTTTCAGGTGGATTGCATCAAAGGATCCCAGTAGGTTAGGGGCTGTACAGGTAGCCCAGGATGGCGGCATGCCATTTGTCTCCTTGCACATTGCTGTCCAGGCAGTCTGCAAGGACCCATCTAGATGACAAACAGGAGACCGCAACCCCGTTCTGACCATGTTGCAACAGAAGGGTGTCCGATACACCTCAAGGTAGAGAAGAAAGCAAAAAGGGAACATTTCATGTGCAGCAGGGACTCAAGGAAGCCTTGGTGGGGGGATAGAAAGGCAGCAATAGTTTTGCAAGCCACATTCCTGCACTTTCCATGTTTTGTTGTTTTTCCATTTTCACATTTTCCTCTAGTTTCCTGCTTTTGCTTATATAAAAGGGAAAGAAAAGGCAATTTGATGTTCTGATGAAAGGTAGGACAACTCTCTGGAGGAGCAGGAAATGGTGTGCGACAGTGTCATGCAGGATTAGTCTGCACCCTCCAGGGCATGCTGCGGTTTGTGAGATAACCTGGGAAACATCCCAGGGACAAAACTTCTGGTGAAACTCATCCTGTACAGGAAGAGGGGCTTGAAAGCACTGGGAGACGGAGGGTAGGAAAAAGGCGTTACACACCCTTCAATATAGTATGTTCCCAACCCAAGCACTGAATCTCCCAGACTGGTAGGGGAAAATCTATACCCAAACAGCACTCCTTGGCAGAAGAAGTTACTGAGTGTTTGTTGTCTTTGGGTATTTACAGACAAGTCATTAGTCATTGTTAAGCTGAGTGGAACCCAAACTAGTCTGGGGCATATGTCTTCCCACTGTACCTTTGCTCAAATCCTGACATTTTCCAGAATTCCAGTTCTGTGAGTATCTTCCGTCTACTTATGCCCACCTTTCTGCAAAAGTAAACTGATGCAGAGTTTTCCAGAGTGAAATGCATGCCTCCTCTTCTTGTCTCGTCTTCTCTTCTCTTCTCTTCTCTTCTCTTCTCTTCTCTTCTCTTCTCTTCTCTTCTCTTCTCTTCTCTTCTCTTCTCTTCTCTTCTCCTCTCTCCTCTTCTCATCCCTCTCCTCTCCTCTCCTCTCCTCTCCTCTCCTCTCCTCTCCTCTCCTCTCCTCTCCTCTCCTCTCCTCTCCTCTCCTCTCCTCTCCTCTCCTCTCCTCTCCTCTCCTCTCCTCTCCTCTCCTCTCCTCTCCTCTCCTCTCCTCTCCTCTCCTCTCCTCTCCTCTCCTCTCACGTGTCTAGGAAAGGCTCAGTTAGAGAGATCACAAACTGAAACCTGCATTTTGTGTTAGCAACGTCAAAGTTCAGCATGCCAAGGATTTGGGAAAGATCCTAAAAACAAACATCCCAAACTCAGGAGGAAGTTCAACATTAAATATAAAAGAAATCTAATATGTTGAAGTATGGAAATCAAAACAACTTCTGCTTTGCCCTGCAGTGACCCCATGCAATAAGAATACATTTATAATTAGATCACAGTGACGGTTGGAGCCCTAGATAAGAATAAACTGAATTTTGAAGACCTCCAGATTTACTGTATTGTTACTATGTTTTCCCCCCATGTGTTGCCAGAATAATACTGAGTTTCTTAAAGGATCAACTCCAAAATGAATGTCAACTCATAAATTGTCTGCTTTACCTGTAAATTGGCAGAAAACACCACCACTGCTTAAAGCTGTGATATTGTTGCCTCTTCCCATAGCAGCACAGATCAGCAGATGGTGGGTCTGAAGAGTGAGGCTCATGGCTGGAGGCCGTCTGAAGCACACTGGAACAGCAAGAGATCTCTGTAGCCATGTCCCTAGTCAGCCTGCTGGCACACCTTGCCGACTGCTTAGGGAAAACATCCTGGGCACCTCTAAAACTGAGCTTTTTAGCTCAGGGACATGCGACTCTGAATTCAGCTTATGTTTTCCTGCATTTGTAAAAAGGCTTTCTCCATTTGCTGAATGCCTTCTCTGCAAACCCCAGCACCAGGATTCCTCCCGTGTGAACACAATTCAGCAATAGCATGGTTCAGTTTGCTAGTGAGATGCTGAGTACCTGAAAACTTAGTATCATCCAGAGCTATTATGTGAGAGCTAGACTCCAGCTTGGCTTTAAAGGCAACTTGTATCATGGGATGGAAATTTAGGAGTAGTTCATGTCTGTAAGTGACCAAAACTGACAGCTGGATTTAGACCAGCTGAAGCCATTGAGGGTTATTTACTCATCTCTCCATGCTGTGCAGTCAGTTATTATACACAAAATTTTTACAAAGAAGAAAAAGTTTGTAAGGCTGGATGGCCCAGAGTTTAACACAGTGAAATAAAAATGGCAGCACAGTTTCTCTAAAACACAGGCTATTTTCACTTCCCATCTGAAGTTCTACTTTATTCCAAAGGATTATGGCCATGTGTGCATAGAAGACACTAGACATGTTTGTGCTGCTACGCATGAGATTGCAAGCAGCGAGCACTATGGTACATGCTGTAGTATTTACATGTGGTTCTTGCAGCCCACAAACACAAACTTTTCCTAAAATGCCATTCCTTCTAGAAAACTGCCTGTCTTTGTGAGTCCTCTGGTAAAACCCTCCCCACATAGATCATTGTCCCTTACCCTGAAGGAGGAGAGACAAGAATAGGAAGATGACGTTTTGGGAGCAAGAAAACCAAAGACGACAGCTGTCTATTTTCAGATTTTTTTGGAACATCATATTCTTCAGGCCTGAATTCCTTGGGCAAACCAGATTTGAATTGGCAAATAGGTCTGCGGGTTTCTAGGCTGCGAACAGGCAGAGCTGCCACATAAAGCCCATTTCTCTAGAACATAGGCAATAAAATGTATGTGTCCAGAGAAGTGGATCAGTTTGTCAATATATCCCCAGAATCTGCTCCAATCTTCTGATTTACTAGAGAAAAGACGGAGATGGTGTCCAAACCCCATCCTTCAGGAATCACCATAAAAATATTCAAGTTGTCTGAAAGAGGAGAATATACAGTATACAATATATTCTTGCTTGCTCCAAGTTCCACCGGTGTGAGGGCAGCTTTACCCTTGTCCATGGCTAGCGAGAATAAGCACTGAGCTCAGTTTTACCCTTGTTACTCGACTCCTGGGTTTTGTGCTGCCCCGACTCAGCTCGGCAGCCTCGCTCTGTCTGATTGTGAGAAACAGCAGAGCTCCCCCTTCCCCCTCTCCTCCCTGCACTCTGGCAAAGAATGGTGCGTGGGAGGACCTCGTGGCGGATGCTCGGAGACTGCAGCACTCATAATGACTAGTCACTTATAAAAGACATGTTAGTGATACTATCGCTAATGCTTTATATGACTATTTCTATTCATGTCTAGGTCTCTGAATGAGATCCCATCAGCTTTGCACAAGGGACCAAACAAACACTAGCAATACCCATGACTAATCAATAGTAAATATTAATAATAGCTAGTACACTGATAATAATAATAAACATTAGCGATAACACAGCCTGCCTGAAAATGCTTCTGACAGAGGGAGGGAAGGACGGGGGCACAAAGGATGGGTCATTCACAAGGTCCCTGGGGAGGTCTGCCCTGGGGCTTGGAACTGAGTGATGACTCCTGCCACCAGGGCTTTGTCTACTGAGCCACACTGCCCCAGCCCCTGGGCCAAATGGGAAGATCAAATTAAATAGGTCCCAGCTTTTCCAGCTCCGTCCTGCCATCCTTTTCCCGACTTGCGTAGCACAACTGTTGGGTAACGCCTTGCTCAGGGACCATGCACATCAGCTAGTCTTTGTCTCGGGGGAAAGGGAAGCACGTAGCCTTGAAGAGATGGGGGGGGGAAGGGAAAAATTGGGGAAAAGCTTTTATCTATCAGCAGGCTCACAGCAACCTATAAAACAGAACCATATCCAACAGAAAATAGAAGCATTCTGAGTAAGTGTGAAATGCAGAAGTGTTCTTTCATAGCAATAACAGCAAAAAGGTTTATTTGTTAATGACTCAATAGCAATCAAAAAGCTATCTATTGACCCCAATTACTTAAAGATTAATTTCTGTGCCAGCATTTCTATAGACAGGTGATACGTATTTAAAAGGTACGTGTCAAAGAAATCAAAGTTTGCCTGGCACAGACAAATTTCAGCCTCAGCTTAATTTTGAGTATTTTCTTCTCAGCACTTGAGAAGAAATCAGACATAGAGAAGATTTGTATTTCAGTGAGTATAAAAACAAGGAATGTGGGAATATCCATGGAAATAAGGGGAAACGAGGGCCATGCGCATGGGCCCTCTTGGCTGCAAACTTTTCTATGGAGTTACAAGCAAACACTTCCTTTATGTTCTTCTTATGTAATGACAAGGGAAAGCATTTTCATTCATGAATGGAAATGTTTATGACATTTGTGGTCTAGTAATTTCCCTTTACAGTCATCCTTCATATCTCTGGAAATCTCCTACAATTTCAGCCATATTCCTCATATTATTTTCAGTTCTTTCTGTATAATTTCACTTCACCTCCTCTAATGTTTTTTTCCAGTCTATTAACCACCTGAAAAGTGAGAAAGCTTTACCTAGCACTTTGCATTGGGAGTATGAATACCATAACACCTGAAAGCACATGAACTGTTACCCAAATGCCATTCTGTAGCATTTAAAGAGAAATCTCACATTTAGCTGTACCACTGCAAACCAACAAGATTTTAAGCCAAGGCTACAAAAAACTTTTTTTGTGTTCTTTTTAACAAAACATTTCCGTGGAGAAAGCCTTTCTGCCAAGGGTATACTCTGCTTTTTTGACAGTGCCCAGTTCACAGAGATAACGCATTTCAGTGCTAGTTTGAAGGAGAGCTATTACTTCAGTGCTTTGGAAATATTCACAATAGCACACAGCTGTTTTCGCTGGGGTTGACTTTCACAACACTGTAATGGCAGTTAAAACTGTACGAAAAATCCTTGCACAGGATGTAATCAACCTCAAATCTACAGAGAAACATTGAGAAACTGCTTTCCAGTGCCAAGAAAAACAACAGTCATTTACAACAAGCTCTTCCTAATGTCCAGTCAGCTCAACCCAAATGAGACATGTTTCTCAAAACGAAAGTAGGACAGACCAGAGAAGAAAAAACCCTTGACTATTTTTATGAATTTTTCTAAATAGAAACACAAAAAGACTCAGACACTGGAAACCATCACCGATCCCTCCTGCCCCTCTGTCTGCCGGAGCTCTATCATCAGTCAGCCTGTAAATCCAGTTCATGAGTGATATAATGCTTGTTTTCCAACATTTTTCTCTTGCCTCTTTCAGACATTTGGAAAATTTCTGTCCCTCCAGCGGCAAAACTGTTACATGTCATGTTCCTTACTCAGAGAGCTTAACCGCTATCCAGCTATTGGAGTCATCCTGTAGCCTGTAGCCCCAGATTTACAGCTTTTCTCAGGATGTCAGTCTAACTGAATACCTAGGTGTTCCCAAGAAATTCTTGAATTGCTTTTCACTTACCCCAGCCGAGTCTCAGCAGTTGTGGGTAAAGCAGAATGGAAAAAAGCCCTCATATGATAGCGTCTCTAAATTTACCAGAAAGAAAGGAGCTGGGGTGCTTGTCCTTTAAGTGTCTCTAAAGATGGTTTGCATAGCTGGATCTCAGCTTATCTATGCTTTTCTGCTTTTGCTTCCATACATGGATCTGTTCCCAACAGTAACTTCAAGCTGTCGAAAAGAAGCTATCTGGCAGCTTCCAGCTTCATCTGACACATAAATGAGTGAAAATAAATAAATAATGATCTTTTCTGCTGGCTCCTTTTATTTTGATTTGCACCTCAGAACACCTTTTCTTTTCTTCCTTCTCCCCAGAGTAACGTTTTGCTGTTTTCTCTAAAGTAACTCCTAGGTGAGGGCAAACAGAAATGACCAAGGCAGATCTCTTCTCCCTTTCCTGAAGGCTCATATAATTTTATTCTCAGAAATATATTTTTTTTTCCTTTGCTTTGCTTGTAGGTCAGGGTTTTGCATGTTTGCTACTTGGAAGCATGTCAAGGCAATATACATCATGTCTGTAACGAGGGAAGGTTAAGAGTCAAATTTTTGGAGAGAGAGAGAGATTATAGAAGACTCACGTGACTGTTCCCAGATTAGCAGCAGTAGCAGGAGTAAGCATTCCTCTGATGTTACAGTAGCTACCATGGGACATGCCTGAAACACTGAAGAGTGGAAGCTGCAGTTTAGAAGCTCCTTGCAGATGCATTTATGAATAAATCACTCCTCGTTCTCCTTCCTACCTACCATACTTCCTAGGTTTCAGTTTCAGAAAGGGCTGATTAAAGACAAAAATGTGCACAGGGAGCCCTGCGTCACAGGTCAGGAAGGTAGTCATATAATTAACCTTAACTCTGCTCTTTTTGTTATCTCTGCTGTACAAATGGGAATGTTAAGGGCTCCAGTGAAAGAGCAAGATCAAATCTATATCATTATTATTGCATGTTATAGTGGCAACTGAGAGCAAAGAAGATATTAGGGACCTAATCGATTGCTTCAGACTGGGCTCCCTGGATGAAAGAAAACTGGTGAAAGACATATTCAGGCACTTAGATATCTAAGGCTGAATGTAGGTGTCCATATTCAGGCCACTTGCATTGGAAATACCATCCTCAAACTTGGTGTTTTTGATTTGTTGCAGGAGAAGGAAACTCCTTGTATAGTCCTACACAAAAATGACCTTATCTGTTTGAGATTTTTCCTAAACATCTGTTGAACACTTGGCAGAATAGAAGTTTTTTTAAGGGCTCACCAGCTCCACCTCTACAATTAATGATAAACTACATTATTTCACTATTATGTTACAAATTGCCCAATTAGAGATATTGGTTCAAATGACATATTTGACTCCTGCTGTTTGGTGTCTCAGAAATTGGAGGGGATGTGTGTGTGTGTGTATAGATGGGGATTCTGGGAGGTCTCCAGCATCTACCTGGCATCCAGAACAAAGACAGCTGCCCTAGGAGCACACCCCTGCATCCCAGAGCAAGCAGAAGCCCTATGGAAGCATAAAACAGGCAGGAAAAGGAATCAGCTGTGAAAGATGAGTAAGTATGAAGGGGACTCACTGGTTTCTAGCACGCCAGCCAAATGATCAATGCCTGTCGTTTGGGGTGGTGGGAAGTAATGGGAGGAGAAAAATCCCTTCTGGAAATCTGTCCTGGGGTTTCAGCCTTTCAAGAGCAGGAGCCAAGCTCATCCTAGGAGGGTGCTTGAATGGGAATATATGCTGCTGTTGCCTGTCAGGCAGGCTTGGTGACTCAGGAGGTCTATGCTCTAGTACAAATAAGAACATGATTCAGCAAAGCATTTAAATTCCTGCTTAATTTTAAATATTGAGTAATACTTTTGACTTCCCTGGGTTTATTAATGTAATTTTATTTCTATGCTTTACTAGGTTGTTCAGATATGGACATGAAGCTGCCACAAAGCAGCATAAAAAAGAAACAAGATTTGACACTAATGTGAGTGTATTTGTGTTTCACAGGTCTCTTGACTTCCATGAATTGCTCCTAAGAAGTCTTAGGGCTAACCAAAATGGGCTAAGGAAAGCAAGACTGTTGCTTCAATTCATTGCATGTGTCCTCCTTTCCATGAAGGAAATGTTGAAAACCACAGGTGTGCATAACTGAAGAAAAACTTCCGTGGCTTTGAGAATAACATGATAATGCTGCACTCAGTTTTGGTAAGCACAAGGCCAAGGAGGTAGGCTGTATTCTGGCTTTGATTTGCCCTTCTACACGGTCACCACGTGTCACCCTCTGGATGAGTGACACCACCCCCTTTGAACTCCGCTCCCTACACAGAGTGGCCAAAGAGCTTCTCATATTTTCCATCAAGAGCTTTTCCATTCGTCCATGCTGGGAGAGGTGAAGTTTGTATCAGGGCATGTGGGTGATAAGGTGAAAGACATTTTCCTAAAGCAAAAGAAAAAATAGGCAGTGGTGTTGCTGAACACCAAGTGAGCCACAGGGAGATGGAAATAAAACACCACTGACCTTCATGCCCAATGACTCATCTCCTCCTCCCCAAAACAAGCAGGACAGAGGGAGAAAGTCCATCTTTGGTGGTGAGACATGTGAGGACATCAGCAGCTCTGCTTGGTCTGGCACCAGACAGACTTGCAGAAGTGCTGGTGAGCGCAGCCTTGGGATCAGGACTGGTGCCTGCACCAGACGAGGGTGGTTGGGCTTCGAATGCTGCGACCTGGTTCCCCTACAGGGATCTTCCCATCCACCCTGGTTCCCTCCCAGGGCTGCACACTCTCTTGGGGAAAATCCTCCCCAGCTTTTCACTCAGCAACTAGGTGCTGCATCTCCAGGATTTTGTTGCAGGAGGTTGTGCTTTTTTGTGCCGTCCGTCCTCTGCCTCTCACAGTCAATGCTGTAGCCTTGAGATGAAATGGGGCCTTGGTCTTCAGAGCCACTAGTGATCTTTCCCATGGTGTATGCTGCAGTTTCAAGCCACCAAAGAGGGGTTGAAGTGTCTCTTATGAATATCAATGTGAATTTCGCAAGAGCGATTTAAATATAGCTGCCTGCTTTCCTGGGAGACCCTGTAGCTGTATTCTCACTGCAGCAAAAGCTGCACCATATGCCCAGCATTTGCAGCCGTTTCCCAAAGACCGCCAGGGACTTGTTATTCTGCATTTGGCTTGCACAGGGTTCCAAAATGCTTGCTGGGGAGAAAGGGTGGAGGGGCAGACTGCAGCTGATGTCTTCAACACGTTCGGATGTGCTGCTCAGGTGCATTTATGTAGCATTATGTGCTATGAAAGCTGGACGCACCTCTGAGCAACCTGATCCAATGTGGAAGTCAGCCCAGCTTTGAGCAGAGGCTGGACCTCCAGAGGTCCCTCACAACCTAAATTATCCTGTGATTCAGTGAGAAACTCAGTTTAGGATATAGTCATATGGCAGAGGAATAGCAAGGAAATCTGAACTGATAGGGCACCCAGGTCATTTTCTTTCTTCCTGTTGTTTTTTGTGACTGTCTTACAAACTCTTTGACCATGGTCCATCTCTCATTCCACATACACAGCTTGTCTCCAGTGTTGCTTGGACCTTACTGCACTGCAAGTGAAAATCCACTATTTTCCCTTTTTTTTAAAGCAAAGTGATTAAAATGCAGTTGGGCCTGTGCCCAGGTAAAGCACAAGAAAGTTAGGCAGCCATTCTTTCCTTGTGTTAAGTATGTAAAGCTTTGCAAGTGAATAAGACTTTTTCTGTTTAGGGTAAGCAAATACGCCTCAAACCTGGGGAGTGTCCAATTCTTAGTGATCATTAAGTGATTGTTTATTTCACCAAGGCATAAATTATTGTGCCTTCAGGACAAAGCTAATAGAAAAAATGCTAATTAGTGCTGGTCAGAAATTTTCCAGTGGAACATTTTTCTGTCAGAAACTCTCCTGATTACTCAAAGTGGAAATGTTCCAGAAGAACATGTTGATTTTGCTGAATCTCCAGTACCACATGGTGAGCTGAGGTGGGGTGGGAGTAAGGAAAGAGGGAATCCATCAAAACCCTCTTGCTGATCCCTTGCCAATTTATTTGCCTGGCTGCAAGCCTTGTGGCAGCACTAGGGATTGGAGTTTGGGGCAATCTACCATGCAGACAACATCCTGGTGGACAAGTCCTGAAAATTCCTGGTTGGGAGTGGTAAATATAGAAATCAGGGAGCCTGCCTCATCTCCCCAGCTCCCTGCCACTGGACACCAGCCTGGGAACATGCATGCAAAATGGCATATCAACATTTCCAAATGAGATATTTCAGTCAGCCAAATCAAACCTTCTCCTTGGCTTCCAAAAGAGAAGACTTGAATTTTCTTCTGGGATTTTTGCTGGAAGAGAAGGAGGAGCTGGTCTGATACTAGCTGTGTTCATTTCGACTCAGGTTTCTACAGGCGTAGCTTCTCCATCCCTGACATGTAAAATCTGCATGCAGTGCTTTTTTTCATCTCACACTTTCCTGCCTTCTGACAGAGCTGCCTCTGAGGTTGAAGAGATAAGGATCACAGCAGCCTGGTCCCCATGATATTCCTAAATTCAGAAACAGACACATGGGCTCCAATTTGCATGTAACTTGAGACACTTGAGGGCTCTATGGTCAGACTGGAACTGAAAAGCCCATGAGCACTGGTCTTCTGTTGCGGTAATTGGAGGAGTTTGCTGATATCAGCTCACCCTGGACCTGCACTGCAGGACTTGGAGACCACACATGCAGTCAGCAGCATGCTTAGATGGTGCATACATCATTGTATGTTTGCTCCTGGGTCTGCTTGTGCCTGCTAACTCCTTTGCTCCATTTCTGCTGAAATCACTCTAGCTCTTTGGATTTCCACATTTCCCTCCTGCAAATAACACCCCTGGAACTGAGCACCCATGGAGGCAGTGGACATGACCCTTCCCTTAGCTAGTACCACCTCTTCAGATCCTAGGGCTGGCAGAACATGGCTCTAATGCTGATCAGAATACTGCAGTAACCAGGACTAAGGATACCCTGAATTGCCAAGCATTAATATTTGATGCATTTCAATATTTAAAGAGCTTGATAAGATAATTTAAGAAACACTGCTGCTTTTTAAATTATTTGTAGACAATTTATAATGGAGCAAATCCACTTGGAATGAACAATATTTTGGCTAGGGTAGATGTATGGCTCAGACAGCTGCCTACATTTATTTAAAACATCAGTGAGATGACAATTTTGAAATTCTCTGCTAGAAACCTCAGGTCTTAACAGGCCATATTCCCAGCCAGCAGAAGATCTAGGTGATGCCTTAACACTGGTTGCAATTTTGTTGAGGGAAAGTTTGCCTTTGGAAATAAAGAGACAGAGGGTTTCCCTGAAAGTTTTGTTTTCAGTGAAAATATTTGGGTTGTCATCTAAAACTTGAAAACCACAGCTGGAAAAAAATGAACTCCTGGTTGCCAAGAAAGAAGAAAAAACCCTGCTGCCTTTTTTCCTTGATTTATTTGTTTTCCTGGAAACATCCTGGTGTGAGTGGCTGCAGCAGTTTACACCTGATCAGGATCAGTCCCAGTACTGATAGCACTGTCACTTGCTTGATAAAAGCCATATGAATCTGCACAGAGTTCACTGTGGCAGTCACATCTCTCATACATATCACATAGCTGCTGTGTGCCTGAAGCAGAGGGCCAGGGAGGCGATGGCACAATTCATGCAACGTTAAAATGAGCTGCTTTATGTAACACAATATGCTTCAAATGCACCCAACGCACCACGGAAACTATGAGAGGGAAGCCAAGAAGCCTCTGTACAATAGCACAAACAGAGACAAACAGTTTGTAAAGGACAGCACACTGGGTTATCAGTGAGGGAACATTCTGCATAAAACATCTCCTTTGTTTCTGATTTTCTCATCCTAATCATGAAGGGAGATCTCCAAGCATGCCATCAAAAGGCGAGCCTGGGAGCAAGAATACATACCTGCGGTGGATCCTGGAAAATGCTGGTTTTACAGTGCATAGGAATTTTCTCCAGCCACCCCTTGGTGGTCCAGAGAGAATCATCACACTTTCTTCCTTAACCACCTTTGAGGTCTAAGCCACTTCTTCACCTCCTTCCTCTCTGATACTCCTGTCTGCTGCCCAAACACCACCCTGTTCTCTCAAATTGTATGAGTCCAGGTAATTAAAAAAAAATCATTCTCAACCTGTACTTGATGTGAAAGTGGAAAGTTCTCTTTTGCATGGCTTTTCCTGCTGCATTGCTAGCTTAGTCCAACTCACTGCCTCTGCCTACAAACCATGCCTTGCATATAGCCCCGGGTCTTTGCCAGTCCTGCAATCCAGTTGCTTTATACAGCCAGCACACAAGGGCAGTGCAGGGAGAGGATTACTCTGTGGTGGTGCTGACTGTTACTTATGAAAACCAACCCATTGCTCCACAGATGCCTCAGCCAAGTGCATTAGCAACTGGAAGCTTGGTTTACAAGCAGAAGCTGGGTATCTCATTTGGTCTTTCTCTGTTCTGGTTCATTCCTATGCAAAACAGAAATGATAGGACTTTGTTTCCACTGTTGTGTCTCTTTGGATTTAGGGGGCAAATTATGTCTGTTACTGGAGGTACGGAGGGACTTAGAACAGAAAAGTCTTATTCTGCTGGCTTTCTTGGTATGGCTATAACACAGTTAGGAAAAGCAATTCTTTTTTTCACCAGTGAAGCAGGTGGCACATGCAATGAGTGCTATGGCAAAAAGAGTCATCTGTCCCAGAAAACATGAGCAAACATGACAGAAGCGTAGCAATGCAAGAGTTGAAGGTTTCAAAATGTTCACAGTTTCATACTGGATGAAGGGAAGAGAGAGGCAGAAAGAATGGAGTTGCACACTTCCAATCACGGCAAAGCACCTAGGAGCAGGCACCCAAGGGCAGGTTTTGTTCAGCCATGACTGAATGTCACTAGCACAGCTCTGCCAGTCATTCTGGAGCCAGAGGGGATTTTGGAGCCCTGAATGGTTGAATATTGCGAATTTCAGAAATTCCTCTGCTCTACACTTTGATTATGGCCTGATACTCCTTTGTCCTGAATAGACAGGAGACCCCATCTTTTGGTTTCTTTCCCTGCCATGAAACCATGACCACATCCACCCAGGCCAGTGGAGCTGCCAGGAGAAAAGTAATGCTTTATCTGAAGAAAGCTTGGTCACAGAATTCACCTGAAGTTGTCTGTCATCCTGGGAATCCCAGAGGTCATTTTCAGCCCTCTGGGATTAGGAAGGAGTTTTCCATCCTGTGGGAGGAGGAGTGTGGCTCAGGGGCTCCCCTTGCTTCTGCAGTCATGTCAGGGTGATGGGATTTTGACAACTTTTCTCCAGAGTGTTTTCGTTTCTGTTCATCAGCTTGTTGGTGTGATAACATTAATCAGCACTTCTGTGGAAACAGTGCTTTTGGAGACAAACATTGTAATCAGAATGAAGAGACACTGATGAGTATTGCTAAAATTAAAGAGCCTAAATTCAGCAAAATTGCTTTCACTGGGAAAATGTATTTTGATCCATAGCCACCGTTATCCACTAGCTCCACGCTAGCTTGACAAAGCCAGGCATGCTCACAGTTGGAGGGAGTGGCACTCTGTGGGAGCCCCAGCAAAGAAAGATGTTCCTCGCACCTCACGTTTTCCCAGTGGTACTTTCCTCAGTGTGTCAGTGGTCTCCCTCTTATGCTGTCATCTGGCCAGACACTTGCAGCAAGCAGCTTTGGCTCCCAGAGGCAAGACAGTCCAGAAACAGAAAACATGGCCCATGCTTGTGCTGGAAGAACTGGCAGCTGCCTACTCCTTGCTGCAGTGCCCCTCATTCCAGACCATGCTGCCTGCTGAAGAGATTCGGGGTTTCTCCTTGGTGTTGTCAACCTCATATGGTCCATAGAGGTACCTGGGCTCTCTGTGACAGGGTCCCACCTGCAGAGTAGGGAGAGAAATCTTGGGGTGACACCTGAATGCCCTTGAGACAAGAGATGCCATGTACACATACTCCATTGACCTTGCTATCTGATCTCTTACCACCACCAGAGATGCATGCTATTAAATCCTTAGTGGAGGAAAGGCTTTTCCTAAGGCAGCCTGAGCCCTTCTTCCATCTCTGACAGCCTCTCAGACAGTGCCTGCCCCTCTCTGTTCATGGTGCCCAGTGTTTCTCAGCTCTTTGTATGCGTGAGCATCTCACTATATAAAAGCAGCCAGGTTGGGCATGCCACACATCCTGCTCCTCATCCCCTTGAACTCTCTGGCCTGCTCACTGCTCTGCTGACCCTTCACCACAAATCCCAGCAGCCTCATGCCCCATTCCATTCAGGAAAGGGTAGTGGGAGACACCCTCCCAGCTTTGTTCATCTACCTTTTACCTCAGTCAAAAAAATGTCCCAATTTGGCATGCTGGTGACTTGCAGCATGTGACTGAGTGCAATGAGACCATGCACGTGTTTGAAGACAAAGGGCAAACCTGAAACCTCCTATTAATGCTTTCCTTTTTGAGGCTGCAAAGGTCTCCCAGCGGACGGGGTTTTCTCTGTTTTCCCTCTGGCAGCTCTGTGCTTCAGGCTCTGATCTCTCCTGGATGTGTGTAAGCCTTGCTAGAGGCAGCAGCTACATCTATGGGGGCTGGAAAAGGGCAGTTCTTTGCACACCCCTGTTTCAATAGTACAAACTGGAGTAGGTAAATATTCAAATCCAGAGAGTAATGCAAGTGTGTAATGTCAGTGTTAGCATGACTAGAATCTGGTAATTTGTGCATGAACGTGACTAAATATTAAAGGAAGATATCTGTTTGCCCATAAACCTGTCAAGGGTGAAGCATTTCAGAAGTATTTCATGGCCTATAAAACTGAAATACAAAGCCTAAAAGTATCACTTCCCACTGAAAAGCATGAAATGGCTCACACTGCCAATGCTGGGGCCAGAAAGCTGCAAGTGCACAGCTCTGGGACATCCGAAGCCTCTATTTTCCTACCCCTGCTCAGGAGAAGTGAGAGTTGCTTCAGCCTCCATGAGTGGCTTCCTGCTTTACTGCCTCTCTGGAAAGAGTGAGGAAAGCAGAGGAGAAAGAATTTCTTACTGCTGGGTATTACTGCTTATACTTCACACATTGTCACTTAATATTGTTAATGCAGTTCATACAACAGAGGACAGATTTAATATGCAATTAATATAATTACTAGGTAATCATTAATAATTTTCTGCATGTTCTCAGGGGTCTGAAAGCAAGCCCCAGGTTGGCAGAGCAGCAGTTCTACACAGCGTGTCCGATCAATGATTATGTTTCCTAATTTTTTTCCCTTTCTCAAGACTATCTGCCCAAAATGTTTGCTTCAGTCTCAGTTGGAGGGCAGAAAGGGGAAGAAAGGAGCTGATTTTGCCTGCTGCTTCCTTTTGTACTGTCAGAAACATGGCCCAGCCACTTCTTTTTTTTGTGAGTCAATTAAATGGTGGCCTCTGGGCCCTCAGAAGTGAAAGACCTGCCTGGCCCTGGGTGAAGAAGTGCCTCTCCTCACCCGCCATGAACCATGCATTTGTGGGTGGGAAGATGTTGCTCAAGAGAGGACATTTCAGGAGCATCTCAGGCATCAGAGATCACTCTCATCTTCCCACTGCTGCTAGTCAGTAATGATACCCAGAACCTCACCATGTGAGGCACAGCACTGGCCTTCACCATATCAGCACTGCCCCCAAGATCCCCACTCTTCTTGAGGCATAAAAAAAGGGATTATGTCAGCAGCCAGAGAAAAATAAAAAGATATGCTAGGAAATCTTTTTTCCCCATGGGGATGGTCAAACATGGGCATGGAAGCCCAGAGAGGCTGTAGGATTTCCATGAACCACTCAAATCTCAGCTGGACATGGCCCTGAGCAACCTCATCCAAGCCTGACCACAATCCCTTCCCACCTCAATTATTCTGTAACTCCCTGTATTTCCAAGATCCAAAGGTTTGATAGAGAAAGTTTTCTGGAACTGATAACTGTTGCTTACCCACCAGCAGGCTCAGGGCAGAGGCACAGAGCCATGCATTTCTTTCATGGGAGTGGGCTGGCCCCAGATTTACCCCCATGACAGACACCCTAATCTTTGCACTGTGTTTTGTCTTCTGCCAGTTTAATATTCAGGATTGGAAGGCAGTGGAGACAGAGACTGATCACTTAATACTTTAGCAGTGATTATTATGAATTCATTCATTTATACTAATTTGGAATTTATTTTTCTTGCTTTTGAAGCCTGCCATTGGATAGTTTAATAGTGCCTTTGGATAGTCACTTCTAGTGACTTCAAAAATAAATATCTGACAGCTCTAGTTTAGCAACGTGTCATCTGTATGGATGTTTTCTGATGTATAATAATAAATACATGCTTGTTAGGAATATATGATCTGTAAATCAAAATTTCCAAGGTCTTTGATTAATGTTTGTGAGTGGTGTAAGGAATATTGCTTTCACACTGTCACAAGCAATCCCTGGGCTTTAGTAGCAACCACTGGCACTGAGGTCACAAACCAGTTTCTCTTCAATCCCTTTTGTTTCCATTTCCCTATAACTTTCTGAGACATTCACCTCTGAGGCTAAAATTTTCCATGCTGAGCCTCTGCCTTAGGAGGGCTTTAAACAGTTGTATTTTGGGAGGGAGAGTGCAGAGGGCAGTAAGAGGCATTATTTTCCCCTCCCTCCTATGGCAAGGACAGTGGGATAACATTTGCAAAGTGGCATGAAAGTCCTCCTTCTCTCCAAAGAGATGGATACAACCCACAGCTGGAAGGAGCTGGCTGAGGCAGGCTTACAAGCACACAAAAAAATATTGTATCAAGCATGAACTCAAAGGAGTTGCATGGGAAGTGGTGTGGTATAGCACCAGACCAAGACTCCATCCCTGCACAGGCAATGCCTGTTCTCATTTGTGGGTTGCTCCACTCCCCAGACATCATTCCCAGGATGGGGATGGGGCAGGGGGCTGGGACATCTCCAAGAGAGCATAGACGTCTCAGGAAAATGCCTGGACCTCCCTAATACTAATAGGTCTTCTGTTTCTGTTTTACTCTACAAGAAGGGTCAGAAGGAGGATCCGGGGAACTACAGGCCTGTCAGCCTGACCTCAGTGACAGGGAAGGTCATGGAGCAGATCATCTTGAGTGCCATCACAAGATGGGCTTAAGTTGTGCCAGATTAGATATTAGGAAAAATTTCTTCACTGAGAGAGTGGTTAGGCATTGGAACAGACTGCCCAGGGAAGTGGTGCAATCACAGTCCCTGGAGGTATTAAAAAAACGTGTGGATGTGGTGCTTAGGGACATGGTTTAGAGGTGGACCAGGCAGTTAGGTTAACAGGTTGGACTCGATGATCTCAGAGGCCCTTTCCAACCTTAATGATTCTATGATTCTATGAGTATCCATGCCCTGTTCACAGTGCTGAAAAACTTTTTAACTGGGGGTTTTGGAGCAATGTTTCCTGGAAGGAGGAAGCATTGTCTCTAGACCTGCTACTCCCTGCCTGGTTGTCTGCATGTTATAATGGATGGGACAGGGGTGTGAAAGAAAGACATGGTGCTTTCCAAAGCTGTATTTGCTTGGTGCCACGCTATGTGGCTTGTCTGCCGTGTGGCAAGAGAAGGTGGGGTGTATGGGGCAGGGATCTTGTGCTGCAAATGTAGGTGCTGATGTAGCATAAAAGGAGGAAATGGGCATATATCTTGCTGTATGCAAGTCTGCCTGTGCATACAGATCAGGGCTGCAGCCTGGAGGTTTATCCAGATGAGCTTTTATTCCAGTGTCCTGCCCTCCCTTCCCCTGAGTATGTTGTTTCCACTAATGAAGGTGATGCTAATTAACAAAAGCTCTTTGTAAAAGTTAGCTCTTGGTTTAGAAAAGGCCCACCATACCTCCCAAGAGCATTAATTTCTTCAGAACTGTTTTAGATTTTTTTTTGCTTCTAACCTTGTTTTTGTGCTATGCTCTGAAAAAGTCTGGTTCAGCCTGAAAAAACCTGGCTGGCAGAGATGGCATCTTTGCTGATATCCCTGCTCTCTGCTGGCAAAGCAGTTGCAGTTTGATGTTTGTCTCCCTGCCTGTCCACTTCCCACAATTATGCCCGGTTAACAGTGCTGCTGTGCCACAGCTTCCTTGATGTCGTGTCCTGACTTGGAGGAGATGAAATAGCACAAGCAGCTGAGGATGCATGGATGTGCGCCAAAGAAGGAAAATGGAAAGAATTAGTTTTTATGGTTTGTTAAGTACAGTGACATACTGAGGCCTGTCTAGAAAAGCTGGAACAGCTGGCTTTTAGATAACTTCAGTCATTTTAAGGCCACCTTTATGCAGAGTTTAGTAGCCTGTTTTAACTCTTTATGGATTGTCAGGTGGAGGCCATTGGCTGTTCTGTTGTATAGCATCAGGTGGTTGGTCCAGGTGGACTCCTGGATATGCTGGTGGGAAGGTACCTGTGGTGTCTCTAGTCCAATGGGTGCCTTACTGAGGAGTCTGACCACATACAAAAAGTGCATGTGATTCCTGAGTCTATCCATTTCTAGCATCTATGGCTACCTGTACAGTGCACGAACTGCAGCAGATCCAGTTGTAGCCCATTGTAACATGTATAGGATGACCAGCCATCTCTTAGGGAGACCTAATTCAATGCAATGTAGGCAGATTGGGTTAGAGGGTAGGTACCAAAAAACCTCCAGTGGTGCCCAGCATGTTTATGACCATGGGTTAGTCCTCCTGGAAACCTGAGTGACGACGGCATGTTTTCTTCTATGGCATCAGGTTTGCCAGTTCAAATGAGAAGATGTGATATCTTCAGACATGGATTTAGCAAGACAATAAAAAAATCTGCATAAAACTGTACACTTTTTGCAATGGAATTATGCTTTTAGCTAAATTCTAGCCTTAGCTTAAAGTGTAGTGAGGTCTTCTGGATCAAACTTGTCTTTTCAAGCCCATATAGTTATTCTTAGTGGTCTAAGCTCTTAAAGGTTGCCAGAAGCGTAAGGATTCTGATTTAAAAACATCCAAGCAATTTAATGTCTGTGCTTCCAGTGTATCTGGAGGCAGTGACAGATTCTTAATAATTTCAACTCTGTTGCAGAGCTAAACTGCAGTGTGATCCTGCTAAAGCTTCCTATCTGCCTGGAAATGAGTCAACTGGTGCTATGACAAGCATGGGAGCAGCCGGTGTACTGTTGGCGTCAGCTGGAGTGTCTCTACAGAACGAACATATGTTCTCCAGTGCAGCCACTTCATTCGCTGTTCCCTTGTTAATTTTTATGGTATGATTTTTTTCCACCCTTAATTAAGAACTTTGACTTTTTGAGAGGTTTTCTAATTTTCCCTTATCTGTGGGGGCAGGGAAGGGCAGATGCTAGGAGACAGAAGATTTCATTGATGAAACTAATGAGATTTTTCATGTCCTACCTAAGAAGGAAACTGGAATAAAGACAGTAGTAACTCGAGCAATGTTCTGAAAGATCTTAATGATTGGCAGGTCGTTAAATTTGCATTCCTGCTATCTGGTAAAGAGGGAAGAAAATTAGATGGAGTTACATTAGGTTGGTGAATAAATCTCTAAAGACTGCAGAGTCCTCAGTTTAGCTCAGAAATGTTCTGCAAACTTGGTGGTAGCACTGGGTATTGCAGGGGACTAGATCTACCAGGCACTTCAGAAGAAATCATAATAAAGAACAGAACTAGTGGGGACATGGCAATAAGAAAGGAGTTGTGATGAAGCTAGAAGGAAAGCATATTAATAAATGTTTTAAAAGGTAGAGGAGGAATAAATGCTTATTTTGTCCATGGGGAGAAAATGTGGAATCTCCTGCATGTCTTTGAAAGGGATCTAGGAGAAGGTGGCCAAGCTTGCTGCTGATACAGACCTGTTCCGGATGGTCCAAACTGACTGAGGAGCTGAAAAATGATATTGCAAATAAAGTTCACTTTAACTGCAAAATGATGTCTGTGCGTGGGGGGAAGCCTTCAATATGCTTATGTGCTGTTTGTCTCTAAATTATCATGTACCATTTAAAAAGAGGATCTGAGGATTTGTGAGACATTGTGTATAGCGCTCTGAAAACATCAATTCACAGCTCAGCATGGTCAAAAAGGCAAATGGGATGTGAGTAATTATTAGGAAAGATATCCAGAGAAAACCAGACAACATTGTTATCCTGCTGTATAAACCCCACATGTGAGTCAGACTTGCACATGGCATGAAGCTTTCTGCACTCTGTCTCAGAGAATATCATGCGAGCAATGAAGGGACAGGAAGAGGGGATCTGGGAACCAAGGTATGGGTGAATGCTCTTTAAGAAGAGTTTAAATACGACTGGAAAGAAAACAACTGAAAGGGCTGTGATCAAGTCCTCCATGTTAATGCAAAAGAGCGAGATCAGGGAAACGGTAGATGCTGCTTCTCATAACTCAAAAATGTTCAAAGATTTTTTAAGAAGCAATATTAAAACAAACTGAAGGAAGGTTCCTTTTGCATGGGTCCTTTGTTGCATAATGAAGTTGTGGAGCTCCCTGCCAGACGATGCTGAACAGACTTCAAAATTTAAATGAGAGAAAGCTTAAAAAAAAAATTAGAGAACTCTTCCAGAGTTGATCTGTCAAAGGTTGTTTAACACGATAGTAGCTACTATGGCCTAAACTGTGGGCTAACATGCTTGGCAAATATGGCAAGGAAGACGTGTTTGTGTGGTGTCTCCCCTGGAATTTGCCTGTGACAACATGTAATCACACAAAGTGCAGACAGATGTAAGATGACTATGTCTGGTCTGTATACCTGCTGAAAGAATAACTTTTCTCCCTGTGTATTTTCCTTCCTGCCATTGAGTCTTCAGGCTGTTCAGAGAGGGCTGTGTCACTAAATGAATTTACAGAAATAAGAGTGTAGGAACCCTGTTTTGGTTGAACTCTCCATTTTAATTCCTCCAAAGGATAATGTCAATGTAGCATACAAGGACAGGTGATAGTCAGATATTTGCAGTATATTTGAGACAATAAAGTCTATTTTGTTCTACATAATCTCAAGAGCCCAAGTACAAGATGTCTTGCAGTCAGCATTTTCCATGTGCCCCTGAATGACTTGGAACAAGAATGTGAAATGTGATTTAACAGTTTCAATGCTTGTCCCCAAAAGTGGTGGCATTTTGGTGTCATGGGATCCCATTGCGTGTATTTTTTCCTGAGCCTGCGTATCTTCTGGAGTGAAAGCACTTTGCACATTGTGAGTTACTCTAGCAGTGATTGCTTTCACTGCTAGAGTAAAAGTGAGAAAATTTCTTTTTATTTCTACCACTTGCTAATCCTGTTTTGGCTGGTGCAGCCCCTGCAAAGAGCTCTCTCCATGGAATGTGTTACTCAGAAATGATCCGTACTATTGGTGAGATTCAGGAAGTGCTTTGATCTGTTTTATGAAGTGCTTCACTTGCAAAGCAAACCTGGTGAGCCTTTGCTGTCTGCCAATTTGGTGGAAAGGAGAAAAAAATTAACGCTTATTTTATCCCTTTGCCTGACATGGACAATTTTGCCTCTTTTATATTTACTAGTCTTCAACCTGAGAAGTTTTAAAAGTCAGTATTTCTCAGTACAAGCTAGACTCCCATGGCTTAGCATCATGTGAATATGTTGGGGATGCCTTCCAGACTGTCTCTGCTCTTTGCGGTGGGTGGCAGAAGAGCCAGGAGTGCGTACGGAGATCAAATGAGTTATTTGACTGTTTAAAGAGGAAACTGGGAGAAGGACAGAGCTGGCTGATGAGCTCACAAATGAACCACATAAGAGGTGCTGTATCATTCAGTGTCTAGCACCAGCTTCTTCAAAAGGAAGGTCAAGTTTGCAACTGGCCCAGGATGTGGAAGACAATCCCAGGGAGGACAGAAGATGTGTGGACTAGGTTCTCTGAGAAACAGGAAGACCAAGACTGCTATGGGTAAGCCAGCTGGTGCACTGGGTCTTTATTTACTGTCCCCTTTTCTCTTGTATGCTGTGTACTGGCTATTGAGAAACAAATCCATAACTAAGACAGATACTGCAGTGATTGCTTAGGGTGGCAGGTAGCCCATCTTGTTACTGAACATGAGCATGGGCATTGGTGGCAGGGGTACCAAAGTCCTGGCAGTCCCCCAGAGAAAGGGAGACTGTATTGCACAAGGTGGGGAGAGAGGCGGGAGGGATAGGCTGGGAAAGGATGGGGAGAGGATTTTGGGTGGGAAGCAAAGGAAGGCTCTGGCTTTGAGGTGAAGGCGAGGCCAGAGAGCCGGGAAAAGAGCATATGAGTAGACAAAGAGATTGGGTCACCCAGGCTAGTTGGGAGGGAGGCTGGCATGGCTTGAGAAAAGAGACTGAATCAAAGTATCATAGACAGAGATCAAGTAAGAGGAGACGAGCCATGTGGAGGTGAGGGTAGGTGAGCCTGTGCCACTTCAAATGTGTTTTTTCTCCCCATAAACCTGAAAGGGAATCCTTGTTTGATTCTCTGGAGCCAAATCCCTATTATAGCTTCCATTGGATAAAATGGTTAGTAATCACCTTGGTTAGTAATGGTGTGGTGAAAACAGGTGCATTTGTGTGGTGAAGGACTGTAATGAGAAGCTCTAGAGCTGGGGGAAACAAGCAAACTTGCCTGCAAAGTAGGCTTTGTGCTCTGTGATAAGTAGCATCTAAAATTGTGCATCATAGAATCATAGAATCATAGAATACCAGGTTGGAAGGGACCTCAAGGATCATCTGGTCCAACCTTTCTAGTACAATCTAGACGAGATGGCACAGCACCATGTCCAGCTGAGTCTTAAATGTGTTCAGTGTAGCGGAGTCAACCACTTCCCTGGGGAGATTATTCCAATGATTGACTGTTCTCATTGTGAAAAATTTACCTGTCGTGTCCAATCGGAATCTCCCTGGGAGTAACTTGTACCCATTACCCCTTGTCCTTACCACGTGACTCCTTGTAAAAACAGAGTCTCCATCTTCTTTGTAGCTCCCCTTTAAGTACTGGTACATGGTGATGAGATCACCTCTAAGCCTCCTTTTCCCGAGGCTGAACAAACCCAGGTCTCTCAGCCTATCCTCATATGGCAATGATGCAGATGTTGAATTTTAAACTAGATGCGAGACCTTCATCTGTCTGGTCTGAACAAGACAAAAATCCTGTGGACAAAAGAAATGTTTTATTTAAAAAAAAAACCAAAAAACGTCTAATACACACAGGAGGTGGTGACTTAGTGATGGATAGGCTTGCAGATTCATTTCTGGGGACTTTTTTAGTTGTACTTTGAACTGGGAGATATGCCAAGAGTCATAGCACCTCTTTCCATAAGCTGTGTTAGAAATCTAACTTAAAATATGCTCTAGATAGAAGAAAGGTTAAGCACGTTTAGAATATCTAAATATCTCTTATCTTCATGGTACAATAATTTATTATCAAGTCCTGCGCCTGGAGACAGAGGAACAAATTGTGCTGTTTCTGCTTTTCTGTTAATGGGCTCTGATTTCTGTCTGGTAGCTGTTCCATATGGCTTATTACTTTTACTACCTTTTCCATATTAATAACATCCTTGCTTTTCTGACAAGTATTTCTTATAAGAGCTGTCAATTCCTCTTACCCTCATCAGTGAATAAGTCTGGCAAACATGTTTATCCACTGGATCAGATGCCAATCCTTCAGAGCAAAATGAAACTAAAGTTACCACAGCTGGTGTCTGAATCTGCTGACACTGCATTCCCTTGGGAACAAACTGATTTACTCAGTCTATATAGAGCCTTGTTAAGCAGAGAGCTGAGCCCAGTTCAGGAAATGAACAAGGCAGGGCCAAAGCATGATGCTGTGTGGTAGGTAGAAAAGAGACTTTAAACAAGAGCCCAATCTCACTGGCATGGAGGAAAGGATTCCTCAGTTCCCCTTTGGAGTCAACAGATGAAATGTACCCAAGGGCAAAGGCAAGTATTCCCAGACACATTTGGATTTTAGACTACTCTTACACTTTGTTAATGGTCTAGACTCTTTCTAACACTAAATCGTGAAATCTTTGCAGACATAATTCTAATAGAGTTTCTTTACAGCACAGCAATTATGGTGATTGATATGGACAAATGTGATCTTGAAAGAGCAATAACGAGACAATATAGCTCAATACTAAAGAAAATGCATTTTGAAAATCAATTTTTGAAATGAGAATTGCAAGAAAAATCATGCAAGTGTGTGTCTTTGTGCCTGGCTCTCCCATTTTTGTCTGGCTTTTGTTCTGCAAAACTTTTAGCAGTGACCTCAACCACACTGACGTGGATTATTACTCTCTCAGAAGGCTGTACTGTGACAGATGTGCTTACCTGCTTGTACCAAAAGGCTGGAAGTATATTTTGCTGTCTAGTATCTTTTTAGAGGAAGTGAAGATGTTCTGGAACATGTTTAGCAGGATCAAGAGGAAAATGTGAATCCATTATGGGTACATAGATAAAAACTTCTTACTAAAAATTTGTGTGAGCAAAAGAATAGAGAGCAGATACTTTACAGAAAAGCAAACTGAGCAAAGTTATACTGAACTGTGGGTCTGACCCAGCAAACAGGTTTGCAAACACATTTTTCAAGTATTCACTTGGTGCTATAAACAACCAGTGCAGAAGAGAAATATGTGGCCAGTTCTTTGTAAATCTTTGTAAGCAGGGAACTGATCTGTAGCAATTTTCTCATTTATCACCAGCTTCTTTCCAAACGTCACTATCTCTGAGAGTTTGCTAACCTCAGACTGCTTTTCCTCCAGTGCTGAGTTATATGAGAAGGAATGTGGTGTTTCTTACTGATATTTGTGCAAGATGAAATCATCGTTACAGGCTTAGTGGAAATGTCAAGCTCTTCCCTTCTCCTGGAGTTTCTGACAGCTCCTGCTGTATAGGCTGCACTCCCCTCTGCTGGAGGGAAACTCGGTGCTCGGCAGGCAAGGTGCCTTGGGTTGCCAGTGGAAGACAGAAACCATGCTCTTTCTTCAGTGAGGGAGGTTTTCCTTCTACTGACTGGTGAAAAGCTAAGTGTGAGGCAGAAGATGCTGTGTCCTGTCCCTGGCAATGCACATGTGTGGTTTAACGACTGTGTTTTGCTGGCATGGATTTCTTACTCTTGTCACTGTAAGATTTTTCTTGCTCAAATACTATATTTAACTTGATGCTTTGTCATGCTGCTGTCTCTGAACAACAAGCATACATCTTTAGTGAGCTAGCTGCAGTATTTCCCAGATCTATGCCCTTGAGTAACGTTACTAGATTTTTCTTGCTGGTACGTATTAGTATACCTTTATCCAAATCATGGCAAGAAGATTTCATATCATTTCCACCTCCTCAATGCATCTGGATATGTTTGGAGCTCCAGGATTTGAACTAGCATGAATCACTGGTAGAGAAGATAGAGGCATACTCAGGAAATAGGAGTACTTTTATTTTAAATTCTCAAGAAACTCATGTGTACATCAGGAAAAAGTGATGCAACATAGGCCACCAAAATTTACCCTGTTACCAGATACTGGGCTCGCAACAGGTCTGTCTGACTCCAGCAAAACATGCCAGGTAGTTTTGAAGGTGCCTAACACTGCGGATTTGTCCATTGCTCTGACTGTACTCTCTATAACCTGCCAGGGAAAAAAAGACAGCATCAGTTTCTAGTTTTATGTTGGCAGAAGGATCCTTAGCCTGCTGGAAGAAAGAGCACATTAGTTCCCACTGTCTTCTGGTGATGGTACCTCTAGCTAGCAATGGTGGGGACCACTTCACACAGGCTGTCTTTCCTGATGCATCCAGGTTTCGAGGAGCATCCATCACAATTGCTGATTCATCATTCACTGTGTCCACAGTTTCCTTTTCTGTGATTACAGCTGATCACTGAATGGCTGAGTGTGGCTGAAATTCCTGTGCAGGGATCAATGCTAAAGTAGAAGAGGCTCATGCTAAAGCTACACTTTCTTTTGACTCAGACCAGAAAGCTCTATCTCTTCCCTGTGGGACAAAAAGGGAAAGTCACAGTAGGACAGTGTATTTGGGATATGGCACTGGAGACTGAATCAGGAGAATGTGGCCTTAATGATCAGATTTCTTGCTTTTGTTGGTACAGCTCTAACCATTTGATTTATTTTAATAATGGTGTTTTTCATTAATGGTATGCCAAACTCAGCAAAGCAAACTGTGCTGGAATCTATTGTCCTTAGATCACCAGTCTGAGTTCAGGTGTTAGAAAGGATGGACACTACAAATAGGAAAATGGTGTCTTTTCACCAGAGTGATGTGCCATAGCCTGACATTGAGACTTCCTGCAGCTTTCCTTAGTGCACTGCAAAAAATCTGCGGCATTGAAATAATTATTAAGGAATTTCTTTAACCCATGTTGGCTTTCTGGTGTTGGAAACTCACCTGACACATATTGAATTATATTGGAATATTGCCGTTACTATACTGAAAACTAGATTGGACCCTTTTTCCTTAACATCCATTTCGATAATCTTAAACAGTCTTAGAAATTGAGAAATGAGAGCACTATATGACTAATTACAAATTAATCAGCACTTTTTACAGGGTCAGTAAGACAGCTGTGAATTACAAGAACCCTCTAACTGCCTGTTCTGCTTACTTGCACTGTGTTAGTGAAGAATTGCCTGAGAAATTGCTGCATTCAAACAAAACAAAGGGGAAAAGCAAGAAGAGAGGAAAACAGTAATCATTGGATATTTTCAAAACTTGACTCGACAAAGGCACGATCAACCTGATCATTTGAAGTTGCCCTGCTTTGAGCAGAGAGTTTGACTAGGGATTCTTGAAGCTGTTACTTAATGATTCTGCAAATTTTGCTGAATAACTTCTCAAGCTAGGGTAGAGTTTTTTTTTTTTCTAAAAACTCTTTCATGGCCTTTGGTTGTCTTGCATAGTGGAAGGAGTGAAGCAGAAGGCCAGGAGCTGTCTCAGATAGCCAGGTTCAGCTCAGTTCTAGCCTGGGGAAATAACAAACCTGGATATGATGCACGTAATCCCACTTCTTCAGTGAAAGGGAGTATGGACCTCTGGCTGTGAAGGACTGTGCAGAATCCATGGTTGGAATAAAAACAGCAGCACCGCTGCTTCCAAATGATCCACAGATCTTGCAAGCAAAGAATATTGCAACCTTAATAGCAAACGTTATTCAGCTGTATGTCAGCAGAGTTACATCTGATAATGGAGTTTTCAAAGCTAAATCAAAATTGGTCCCAAGAGAGAATTAATTTTGGGCTTTTCAACATAAGAAAATAAATGAACCCATAAACATCCACTTACATAAAGTTTCACTTGGACATTGCAAGTCTTCCTTCATAAACATTCCACAAATATTTCTTAATAGTTCTTAATATCTGTTGGAGGTTACACAGGGGGTCTGTAAAATGCCTGACATCTCAGAGGATGTGTGCTACACAACGTGCTGCTTTATTATTCTTTCAGCCTTTTCCCTTCTAAATCCTCTCAAAGCCTCCATAGTTTTGAAGACTGTCTACAGGAAGGAAAGGCTGAGGTAAATTCTAGTTTTTTTTGTGGCACTGATGACTTCAGGAGCTTTAATGGACTTACCTCAGCAGGTGTAGGAGTTTGCCAGCACACTGAGGTACCCTTTTTGTCTAATTTACTTCTTAGCATTTACAATCTTATTTTTAAGGGGGAAAATGTAAGATTATGGTGTCTAAATACAACACAGTGTTGGAAGTTTCACATGGGACCAAAAGACAGAAGATGTGATCCAAGGATTAAAAGCAGTGAGCATTCACTGAAGTCAGTGTTGGGCCATCTACATAGTTCACAGGGCTATGCAGAAAGTGGTAAGAGGCAACTTGCTCCTCAGGAGACCATTTGAAGGTAGAGAGCAAAGGCATGAGAGTGCAGCCTGGCTGGATAGATTTCCAGGCCTAAGAATATATTTATACCAGCTTAACAATCAAGATGTGTAAGTTCATTTTAAGGCAGGATATACCCTGAAACATCATTTTTTTCTGAATATGTTCAAGTGCAGGAAAGGGCTCAGATACCTTTTTGAAACAGCTTGAGCCCAGCCAAAACATGATGTATGGGGGACTAAAAGAGGACAGCAGTGCAGTAAAAGGCACTGACTGAAGTCTGGTCAGCTGTGTGAGGTTGGAAATGCTCTGTTTGGGGTGTGGAAACGAAAGATGAGCTATGCCTGAGCCCTCAAAGCCATGCAGAGAATGAGAAGGCAGCAGCCTTCAAACATCAGGGAACAATTACTCCTGCCACATCCTCAGACCCTTCACACTTACTCTGTTTCCTCCTTCTCTGAAAATCAGCCACCTCTGTTTTCCTGTGTGGCTTCTCTGCTCACTTCAGGAAGTTGAAGAGAAGTGCCATTAAATGACCAAAAGCATGACTTTTTCAAAACAGTTAATCCCAAATAAATTCAGATTCCAAGTCATACTGTGTAATGAGCACTTCCCTAATTTACTTGAAAACTGGAGCTTGTCCCCTGTAAAGGAACAAGGACTTTCAAATTATTGAATAATCTGGATTGGTTTATTTATTTCCTTCTGCCATTTCAAAGGGCTCAAAGTAGGCTTGTGTTGTGGATTTTTTTCTTGGCACTCTTCTTGGGAGCTATTCTGGAAATACTTTACCTACTAAGTATCAGTCTTATCTTTTTATGGTAGTTTGCAGGTCATTTGCACGTATCCTTCCCCAGCTCTTATGTACACACCACACCGTTTCCCAGAGCAGGGACCTGGGATGCTTTCCTGCCTGCCCTTCCTCTGCTGTCTTCTTCAAGGTGTTCTACTGGGGCTTGCAAACTCAACACAAAGGAATGCCCTGTCCTCAAATTCCCATGTTCCTGCAGTCGACATAATTCTCTTGAATTTTGCCTAGAATCACTCAAGCAGTTCCCAAAATAAAATCTTCATAAAAGTTTTTTGAAAGGCTTCCCTCCTATGTAGGAAGCTGCCTGTACCAAATTATCTGGTCTAGAAGAGAGCTTCAGAGGCTGTGCCAAAACATGAAAATGTGTCACCAGCTGTAATATCTGTACTTCAAACTCAGTATCTGTAAGGACTAGTGCTAGTTTGGTAATAAGTTATCTAGTGGTGCATGCGTGGTACTTTGCTCCTGAGCCTTTTTCCTGATATTGCTTTGTAAAGGGTTACTTTGAGGAAGATAGCAAATTGAATTAATCCTATGAGAAAACTACATTTGGAGTGTTCATTCACTTATTGAAGCAGAGCCAGTGTTTAACTTTTCTTCAACACACTATTAGAGGGAAGTGAATGAATTATTGAATGAACTATCTTCAAAAGTTCCCTGAGGCTTATATCATCCTGCACTTACCAAAAGTATGATGCCTGCTGTGCTCAGATAATCCATTTATAAAGCTTTTAAAAATATTTAAGGGTGAACTTTGTAGGTTTCCTACTTCCAATTAAAAAAAGCATTGACTTCTTTTAGAAAAGCCTTTAAAATGTTTAAAATAATTTTGGAAACTTGTTCCCAATTCCTAACAGCCCTCTCTATTCTTTGAACTGATTTTTTTTCTGTAGCGTTATTTTGAATAAATCAGTTTATCTTGAGTTTGCCATCTCTGATTACCTCATGTTGTTCAGGTTGCAGTGTATACCTAGAGATCCTGTGACTCAGGATGTGCTGAAATTGCTGGTTGCAGGAAGGTGTGTGGGGTGCTAAGGAAAGGCATTTTTGCCATGCTTTATAGACTCCCAGAAGTGTTGGTGGGAAGGACTGCTGGAGATCTGTAATCTAACCTCCTATCACCAACACTAGATCAGGGTGGCTGCGGCTTTGTCACAACCCAGCAACAAAACCTCCAGTGGTGGAGATTCTCCCCATCCAATCCCTCTGGTGACCCAGATCCTGGGGAAGACATTTCTCCAAATGCCCAACCTGAACCTACCAGGCTGCATCTTTCCATTGTTGCTCCCTGTTGCATCGTATTCCAAGAGTGTGGCTTGTTGTTGCTGTAACTGACCTTCGTGTAGCTATTAGATGTCCCCTCTGCTTCTTCATTGATGGCTAAAGTGCAGCTTGCAATGCTTTTCTGAACTATGTGCTGCTTGGCCACCACTATGGATAGGGTGGTGAGTGTTGCCTCCTCCAGAAGTTTTTGTTCTTTTTCCACAACTGTTGAATTTCAGACTCCTACTCATAAAGGTCAGCCCCAAAATTGACAATAAGGTTTAGCTCAAAGTCTCAAATTGTGTAACCAAACACTCTGCAGTTTTAGGGTCCACTGATCTAGACTAGATGTTGGTGAAATTTGAAGTAAATTTTGTGACAGTGAATGAAAAATGTCAGTGATTTAATTAATATTGGTTTAAAACAGACATAAAGCTTACTGATTGATCCTGGATTTTTGTTTAAGCTGGATATGTTTCAAACATTGCAAAATAAAACATTTTTTTGCTTGATTCAGGCCTTTTCTCCCTTTTTGCCCTGTTCTTACAGAATGAGCTGTAAGTCTTTGAAAGTAGAAAATTTGAACCGCTTTGCTAGAAAGGTTGAAAATGCGGTCCTGGCGCTTAATCTACAGCAGCTGTTGTGCTATCCAATGGGAACTTTTGCCTTAATATCCTAGGGTTTTTTGCTGTTCTAATGGGTGATAGGGGCTGTGACTAATCCATGCTGCTGCAGAGGCAGTGGATGCAAGGAAACACCTTCTCCTTACAGTAATGGACTGCTCGGTGAACCAGCAAGCAGGTATCTTGTGTCAACATGCTACTTGCATATGCTGGGACTGCTCTCTCACCTAGCAGGAGAAGCAGCTCTTGTCCATTAAGGACAACAAAAGGCGCTCTTACAGCAGAGTGAGCAACACTGATATTAGAGCATGTGGAATTAAGCTAAAGGTAAATGTGACTTTTAAGAGGCTCTAGGTTATCCCAGTTCCTGAGGGCAAGTGACTAAATGATTGCATGACTAATAAATAATTTTCAACCTAAATTGAATAATAAATCCTATCATGTAAAATCTATTTTTTTGTTCTATTCTGCAGTCACTCCAGTTCTTGCTGTGGTCCATCAAGTTGCAAAGATATCCAATACAACCAGCGAAGAGTCATTTGCCTTGATTTAGGGTTTTCATCTGCTGCACAAGCTGGGAAAATTAATTGGAATGGGTGTTCACACTTCAGGGGAAGCAGATCTGAGCTGACTGAGACACACAATGACAACTTCCAATTTGTAAAGGGCAGCCTTCAGATGACTATGGCTTTTGATTCCTTGAGTGAGCAGCCCAATCTCATTTCCACAGCCTCTGTTTAATATTTTGCTCCTGGGGACAGTGGAGAAATGGAAAAAGGGTGCTTCATACGCTGGGATTTTTCAGTGCTTTTGGGCACTGTTGTCATTTGATTACTAAAGGAGTAGAATTAATGAGTCCTGAAGGTGAATAGGATCAGAAACATCTATAGGAAAGTCTCCAACACCTCTGGAAAACAGATTCTGGAAACATCCATGACAGTGTGATGGATGCTCAGCTCTCCTCAGATTCTGGTTCTGCTTGTGAGCACACAGGTTTGGCAGTCCTGCAGATGCTTGGATGTCAGTCAGCACCTTTCTAAACTCCTCTGAGACTGTTGACATTGCAGTCACCCAGGATCCTGAGGTAAAAGTGTAAAGGGAAGGGATCTCCACAAGGCAGGTGATAAAGTTGATTTGCTGATGTCCTGAAAAGATGAGTCTTGCAATGCTATGATGATTGTGATGCATGGGACCAGAAAAGGTGTCTGTACCTTCAGAGACATCAAAAATGTGCTTCAAAGGAAGAAGGTGGGAAGAAGTGCATGGTAGATCATGTGGATGCCTTTGAACATACGAAAAGCCCCACCACATAGGATGCTGCATTCTCACATAAGGTTGTTGAGTGGATACAACTGGAACTGGCTGCCCTGCTCAAGCAGAAAAACCTGCTGAGGAGGTATAAAACATCACAATTTGTTATACCCTAAGTGGCATAAGCCATTCAAATTGCCTTCCTCTTGAGGTTCAGAAGGTCATGATTTAATATTAAGTCACAGTACAAGATGTCCAAAACAAGTCTTAATGTTTTATTACCGATTTTTGGTTCTCCATTTAGCTTTCAGATATTTGACTTTGGCTTTGGATGAAGACTTGATATGTTTAGCTGGAAACCAGACCTTTTTTGCAAAACACCATTTAACTGAAAACCCAGTTTTTCAGTGCAATCACTTAATACTTGGACTTTGCCCAGCTAGGCACTTCTGATGTCCCACTATGCCTGTTTCATTTGTGACCCACAGGTTTCCTCAGCAGGCTGAATAGCTTCTGAGTCATTCACATCTACTTGACCTTTGCAAAGCCAACCAGAAGTATCTACAGATATTTTGCAAATAAAACACATGGACTCACTCCGAGGAGACCAAAGACGCTCTGTAGACTCCCTGCCAACTTTAAGGTAGTGAGGAATGTTAATTGAAAGCAAAACCACTACTGTCGCTCAAAACATGTGTTTATACCACCTACTCTGGAAGATTTTTGAATTGTAATTTGAAGGTGTAAGGAAGGCAGCACTAACAGTGAAGCAGGGACAACAAAACTCTCACAGCAAAAACAACTCCAAAAGTGCCAATTAATCTCAGCAGCAGGGGTGGTAGAGAACTCAAGTGCGTTCACAAGTCATCTTGCAACTCACCAGCCCAACGGCACTTAGGAAAGGAACATCCATACCCCGGTAGGAGAAATGAGCGTTGGGAGGGCTATTTATCAACAGTGATTTCCCAGGATGATCACCATCTGCATTGCCTGGAAAATGGGGGTGATATATTGTTGCAAGTCCTCTGTTAAAGGCTGTCAAAGCTAATGTCTCTCAGGGGTTATCAGAGGGTGAGGCACAGCAATGCTGATGTGAAACCAGGCATCAGGCTCCATGTATTTTTTCTTAACTTCTCAGATTTCACACTTTTTTCCTCCTATTTTTCATGTTCTGGATCTACTTTTGTCCACCTAGACCTACATGCCTCTAGCCATTGCCCCTCCATCTCTTTCTTTTTATTGGTCTGACCAAGGTCCCGTCACAGTCTTGTTAGTTTGACCTGTCACAGACATGCCATGTGATATGCAAAATCCTGCCTCTCTTGAAGGCAAAATGCTCTTCTGCTGGCCTTAATGTTGTCAGAGTTTCACCTGAGGGTATGGGTTGTGCTTATCTCTAAGGGGAATTTCCCATTAAGGGGTTGGTGGGTCCAAAATAGTGCAAGAGGGTATTGCTAGTATCAAGTGGGAGTTGGTATAGAGACCTCCAGCAGTCCATCCCCACCTCAGGGCTGCAACTTGCTGCTGTAAGAGTCAAGTCCATCACAAGAAAAGAATAAGCTTTCTGTCTTTGGACAGAAACACAGATGATAACTACTACAGTAAGGCTGGAGCCATACATTACAAATAAGATCCTGTGATGACTCTATTTGCTCTTATGGAGAACTTTGCCAGATCTAGCAATGCTAAAGGAAGCAGAAGAATGAACATATCTGCACTGACTGAGACTGTTTTGAATTAACTTTCTATTTCTTCTTATTTCCCTGAGGCAAGGTCACATGAAGGTATTGGAAAATTTCAAGGCAAAGGAACTCAACACCTAAAACTTTGTATAAAATAGAGTCTTATATATATGAAACCCTGGGATATTTGGCAGTCTGGCTAATCTTTAAGCAATAACTAAGGTTTTAAATGCTTTCTCAGAAAATCTAAAGGATTTAATTCTGGCAAAATGATGTCAACACACTGTCAGTTGCCTCTTGGTAGGTAATTACAGAGTGCAATAAATGTTTTTGAACTGCTAGATGTGGGCTACATCAAGGGGAGAAGGATAAAGTGTTGAAGTTGTTAAAGGCAATCCATCTCCTGACTTGGAAAGATATGAATCTGGCAGACACTTCAGCTGCCAGGTCACGTTTTAGCACAGTGCATCCAAGAAGCTATAAGATTTGTGCAAATAGCTTACCTCCATATTGTGAAGCCCAGGTGGTTTGGCTAAAGTCATGGAAGGTACTCAACATTTGCGATGCTGAGATCTGTCTTCTTGTAGCTTCTCTGCACCTTGCCTTGCGGGGAGAACAGATTATAAAACTACAGTTGAGAGAGTTGTTTAGAAGATGACAAAACGGAACTTTTAACTAGAACACCTGTGTAAATGTAACAATATAGTGCTGTGGTCATAAATATTCATCTTGAATTAGATGGAAGTCAGTGCACTCCATGAGGTGTAATGGAGAAGACAGCACAGTGCAGAGATTGGTTTTTAATATGAGAAGTACTCTAGTTACATTTAAGATATATTTTTGCTTTTATATATGATAGTACCACTTTTTCATGACTCATGCAGAAAGTTCAAAAATCTGAGGGAGGGGTTGTTGGCCTTTCTAAACACTATTTTACATTTTCAGCATAGTTTCTAGTGGGGGGAGCAAGAGGGCGTAATGTCCTTTTTTTTCCTGTTCACCTGTCTACTTGCAAGCTCACAGCTCTTGAATCCATTTGCCAAATTCAATGAGATCTGACCAAAGGGAAGAGATCTCAAAGCTGTCAAATTATATTCCAGTTACCTCCTAGCTGCTACATTACTTTCTGTATGCTTAATGAAAATTAGCATTTACATGGAGGTAATAGCTCCTTTTGGCCTCATATTCAGTTGAAAAAAGGCTAAGAGCAGTGCTTGCCCCTCCCACGTAATCTGGGTCATCTGTCCTATAGAAGCTATTCAAAACATTTTTTTCTGAATAATAAGTTTTTTTAGTCTTGGAAATTTCTAAACTAGCTTTTGTAATTTATTGGTATTAATCATAGATGGGACTATTCCACCCTGATGGTGTGAGAGGGAAGAAAGACTTTATTTGGCTGAATGCTGATTTTCTTCCCTTTTAAGAACTGCATTTGTTGTGTGTATCGTGTACTGTCAGAAACATAAGCTAGAGAAATAGGCACACAAAAAAACAGTGAGCAAAAAGGGAATGGAAAACAATGTTGCCAGGGTAACTTTCTCATGGATTCCAAAGATATATATTTTTTTTAAATTCCTGAAAACATTAGTCATACTTTTTTTTAATACATTATTTTTATCTATTAATTTGGAGTTTGCTTTGCCATAGCATGGAAGCCGTGGAGGTAGAAGACTCTAGGAGGAGAGTTGATTTGTCAGTGAGGTCTCAGGGCTGAGTTTGCAGTTAGCCAGGACTGCAGCAGCCTGATGTGCCCATAAAGAACGTGCTGAAGCTGTGTAGACTGACACGTTGTTATGCACCAGGAGGTGCTGCTTTGTTATGATCCCAGTAAGAAAGGCATTCAGATGCTGTGAAGTATGATTTACATGCTCTTTATTAGAGCTAGCACTGTAAAGGAGAGGATAGTAGAGAGAATGCTGTGTCCCTTCAGATAACCCTAGCTGTGCAGCACTAAGCGGGTCTCTGATGAGGGCACAGTGTGCCATGCAGAGACCTCATCCATGGAGAGGTTCCACTAGTTCGGTCATTCGAGCTTACAAGAAAACGCATCATTTCTACCATCAAACAGAAAGGATGTTGCCATGCGAACTTCTTGCTGCACTTTTAGGTAAGGGCAAGGCCACACAGGTGCATAGCTGCTGATACCATGTGGGAGCTAGGAGCAAGCTCCTCCGTCACTGTGGGCTCGTGAAGATTAAGTCCTGTGGCTGAGGGCCATGCACAGCACATCCTGGAGGCCACACATGCAGCACAGCACAAGCCATGCCCACCAGGGCCAGCTCTGATGAGGATCACTGGCTCCTCAATGTGCAGGGGTTTCCAAGTCAGGACTATGACACGTGCATCCCTGTAATGATGGCTGTGGGAATGCATTGTGGGGGGCATGTGTGAAAATCATCTGGGATGGGCCCTTCCTTTGCTGTTGCACTCCACAGAGACTCTACAAAACAGAAATGTTACTTTTCATGCTGAAAACAGTCCAGAATGTGCCATTCACAGATATCTTTGCACTCTGGTTTTGCAAAAGAAGCTGTGATACTTTCTGTAACTGCAATGACTGCAATAACGCTGGACCAGTTATTCAATTATTCTTCTCCCAGATACTTAATCTAAAACAGAGTATTTCCAGCATACGTTGCAAGAGCAGTTTTTTTGATGAAATTTTTCATCTTACCCTAGCATGGTTAAGTGCAGTTAGGAAATCACCATTGCTCCTTGTAGGGCTGTGGAAATTTTTTTTTCCAAACATGGGAGATTCTGAAGCCATAAAAAAAGAAAACGTTTAGCAAATGGAAAATTGAAATAATACTTTCATCGGTAAAATGAGATTTTTTGCTTTGATAGCAAATGATTTCTGTACTTGAAACAATTAGCTTGCAGGAAAAATATAGGAAAAATTGGTGTGACTGAACAGACACATTTAATCCCCAAAATACAGAGAAGGGAGCTTGGCATTTATCTGAATTATGTAACCAATCCCTCAGGGGAACTGACAGGATTTTCAGGAGCACATTAGTCCCAAATTCCTTGCAAATCCTCATACCATGTGTTGGGCCACAGAAATTTTAAAAGCCACTGAAGATGATATGCGCCCTTTCCCTCAGAAGTGCACCTGCTGTCTTTCTACTCTGACCTGTAGATGTTCACATGCCTCTTTCACACCAGTGTTTTGAGGAGTCTGTGGTGACAGAAACCCGGGCTATCATTAATAAGAGTAAATCCCCTACTGCAGTCAGAATATTGCAACAGGAACTGTGCTTCCTCATCGCTCTGATTCACTGCACCTTGAATGCAAAACTGGTTATTTCCCAAGCCAACTGGAAATGTAGAAGTATGGAGCCAAACTAGCTAGTAGCTCACAGTAGCAAAGCAACTTGCTCACCTTGCTCAAAAGTCTTGTCTCCAAATTTTGACCATTCATTTTCTAACAACAGCTAGGCATAGTCAAGAAGAAATGCTGAAAACAGGAAGATTTACATTAGTGATGGAGACCATCCCTTGCCTAAACTGTGTGTATGCAAAAGCACTCTTAGCTACAGAGCACCAGGAACCAAAGGCAAAGGCTGCAAGGGATTTCAGAGTGGAAAAGGAAGACAAGATTGCTGCACAGAATAGTAGCTGGAATTATTTGTGAAATGAAAGGAAGAATAGGTTGCAAATTGGGCTCTTGCTCATAGTATTTCTGAAATCAAAATTTATCTGGTCCTTGCAAATCCTGTTGTGCACAAAGAAAGTCCTGGTGGTTCAGGGTTGCCAGCTGCCCGATGCTCCATGTGCTTGCTTTGGAGTGGTGGTGGTTTTGGGTTTTGTTTCCTACAAGAAAAAAAGTGTGTATGGGCCACCCAACCAGCGTAAGGTTGGGTTTCCTGCTCTGAAATGGAAGCTGCTAATGTAGGAACTCTGTGTGGCCTCAGTACCTGCTTGTTGTAGAAGTCGCTTTCTAGTTCCAATAGATTCCAATACATAACAGTAGGAGCAAGGCCTGTTGGACCCTTAGACTGCAAGCTGTGAACCTTCACCTAGATACGCTGACCGTATGCTGAACTCTTACTTAGCTGCATGAAGGAAGGCCCTGAAACCAGTGCAAACCAGGAAGATAAGGTAGCCGAAACCATCAGCAGAAGCTGCAGCTAATCAAGATAAGGAAAAGAATGACCTGCCTGGAGACTGGGAAAGGATCCAATAGGGAACAAGAAGACCCCAGACCCAAATATTACTATTGGACCGAACCGTTGCATGAGGGGAGGGGAACTTAGACTGTAAGGGTATAATTGCCCAGGGGTTCCTTTGTTCGGGGTCCCTCTCCGGAGGCACCCAGCTCGAGCTGCTCTTCACCGCTGTACCACTCAATAAATTCGCCTGGCGTACGTCGTGTTGGAGACTCTGCTTCGGGGAAACCTAGGGTCGAGCCTGAGGGGAGAGGAAGTGCCCGAGGGTGAGTGTGTGTGTGAGCAAGGAGTCGAAAAGGGGTGCCCGTCAGCTCAGTGGAGCTGCCCGCTGCGAAGGGACTCCGGTCCTAGCAGTTAAAGTCTCGGGTGGGGTGTGTGCGACTCCCTCGATGGTGTGTGAATGCTCGGGCGGCTGCTGCTCCCTTAACACTGCTCTTAATGGTGTTTGCACAGAAAACACTTGCAAAAATGAACTGAACTGAGACACAACAGTTCCCAGTCATATCCTTCAGCTTTTCCCAAAGTATATCCAAAACTTTTAAAGCACATGAGGTGTTGAGACAACAGTAGGAATAAAGTGTTCAGCCAACCTTGAACATGTAGCAGATTGTCAGTTTTTCTGTAGGCTTTGGAGTGGTGGGCTTCAGAGATAATGTTACTGGCAAATGTGGTCCCTTCTAGGGCTGACATGTTCCTCCTACAGGAGTGAACCTGCCTTGTTTGCTTGCTGAATGAATTTATTTGCTAAATGGTTTGGACAAATCATTTTGTGAGTGTGGGTGTTCAGCCAGCCATTTGCATCCTGCCTCCTGGTTACCTGAGCTGCGTGACATTATCTCCGCTCATTGCCTGGAGGGTGGCAAAGAGAATAAATGGTGAGGTGTGCTTCAGGTAAACAACTATGACTAGAAGTCACGAGCTCTTGCTACATATGTGGGCACTTGCTGTGATCCATAGGATAAGCTGTGACTCATGTGATGTCAGACTGGGTATATGTACTCATAAAAGTCATCCAGGAGCAAGTCCTACATTTCATCTGCTTATTTATACATTGTTAAGTTACAAGATCTTGTCTCATGAAATTATAAATAATGGAAACATGAACAAACTTGGGAGTGGCTTTGGGAATTTATTCCTCGCAAGAGCTTCCTAGAACCATTGGCTCCAAACTCCCTTCATCTGGCTGATGTGGATGGAAATGCCCATCCTTCATGCAGGATGAGGCACAGGCAGGTAACAGCCAGACTGTGCCTGACATGGCCAGGAGGTTTGACATCCTCAGTCTTTGTGAGGTTTTTTTTAGAGAAAATGTTGGCTAGAATAGAATAGGACATTTCAGTTGGAATGGACCTACAACAATCATCTAGTCCAAGTGCCTGACCAATTCAGGGCTGAACAAGACTTAAAGCATATTAAGGGCATTGTCCAAATGCCTCTTAAACACTGACAGGCATGGGGCATCGACCACCTCTTTAGGAAACCTTCTCGGTAAAGAAATGCCTCCTAATCTCCAGTCTAAACCTCCCCTGGTGCAGCTCTGAACCATTCCCATGTGTCCTATCACTGGATACTAGGGAGTAGAGATTGGCACCTCCCTCTCCACTTTCCCTCCTCAGGAAGCTGTAGGGAGCTATGAGGTCACCCCTCAGCCTCTCTTTCTTCAAACTAGAGTACTTAGCCACTCCTCATAGGACATTCCTTCCAACCCTTTCATCAGCTTTGTTGCCCTCCTCTGGATGCATTCGAGTACCTTAACATCCTTCTTAAATTTTGGGGCCCAGAACTGCACACTGTACTTGAGGTGAGGCTGCACCAACGCTGAATACAGCAGGATAATCACCTCTTTTGACCAGCTGCTTATACTGTGTCTGATGCACTCCAGGATGCAGTTTGCCCAGGCTGCCAGGGCACACTGCTGACTCACATTGAGCCTGCTGCCCCCAGATCCCTTTCTGCAGGGTGGCTCTCCAGCCACTCCTCTACTAATTTATACTTGTGTCCAGTGTTACTCTATCCCAGGTCCAGAATCCAGCATTTGTTCTTGTTACATTTCATGCCAATGATGATTTCCCAATGCTCCAATCTATCTAGATCCCTCTGCAAGGCATCTTGTCCCTCAAGAGAGTCAACAGCACCTCTCAGTTTGGTATCATGAGCAAACTTGCTAATGGTGCATTCAACTCCTGCATCCAGATCATTGATAAAAGTATTGAACAGGACTGGCCCTAGAATTGAGCCCTGAGGAACACTGCTGGTGACCAGATGCCAGCCAGATGTAGCCCCATTCACTACAACCTTTTGAGCCCTGCCCTTCAGCCAGTTCTTCACCCAGCACACCATGTACCTGCTCATCCCCTAGTTGGACAACTTGTCCAGAAGGATGCTGTGAGGGACAATATTAAAAGCCTTACTAAAATCTACAAAAGCTATATCCACTGCCTTCCCTTCATCCACTAGGCAGGTGATCTTATTGTAGAAGGATATCAGATTAGTTAGACAGGACTTTCCCTTTGTGAACCTGTGTTGACTGTGCCTGATGACTGAATTGTTCTTTAAATGCCTTTCAATAGCACCCAGTATGATCTCCATAATTTTTTCAGGAACTGAGGTTAGACTAGCAGGTCCATAGTTTCCTGGGTCTTCCCTCACACCCTTCTTGTAAATTGGAATAACAGTGGCTAGCTTGCAGTCAGTGGAGACCTCCCCAGACTCCCAAGACCTTTGGTAGATGATCAAGAGGGTTCCTGCCACAACATCCGCTAGCTCCTCCAGTACTCTGGCATGAATCCCATCAGGCCCCATGGACTTGTGAATGTTCACCTGATACAGCTGGTCCCTTACAACTTCAGGGTCCACAAAGGGAAAGTCACTGTTTCCACACTCATGGGCCTCCAACTCAGGGGACTAGGCAGCCCAAGGTCTATCAGTATTATTAAAGACCAAGGCAAAAAAAGGCATTGAATGCCTCTGCTTTTTCTTCATCCCTATTAGTCAGATGACCATCTTCAACAAGTATCAGTCCAATGTTTTCTTTAGACCTCCTCTTGCTATTAATGTACTTAAAAAAGCCCTTCTTGTTATCTAACACAACACTGGCCAGTTTCAACTCTAATTGAGCTTTGGCCTTCCGTGTCTTCTTCCTGCATATACGAACTACAGCTCTGTAATCTTCCTGTGAAGCCTGACCTTGCTTCCAGAGATCATACAATTTCTTTTTCCTCTTGAGCTCCACGAGAAGTTTCCTGTTCACCCAATCTGGTCTTCTGGCCCTCTTGCTTGACTTACAACACAATGGGATTGCCTGCTCCTGTGCTTCTAAAAGGTGGTTCTTAAAAACCGACCAGCACTCATGGACTCCTAAGCCCTCAAAAGCAGATTCCCATGGTACTCTGCTAAATAGCTCCCTGAGTAGCTTGAAGTTTGCTCTCCTGAAGTCCAGGGTAGCAACTCTGCTGGCCTTTTTTCTCATTACAGTGAAAATTTTAAACTCAACCATTTCGTGATCACTGTGTCCAAGACAGCCACCTACCATCATAGCCCCCACAAGTCCTTCTCTATTTGCAAATAGCAAATCTAGGGGGGCATCTTTCCTAGCTGGCTCACTTGAGCACTCGTGACAAGAAGTTATCATCTCCTACAAAATTCAAGAATTTCCAAAACCTGCTGGTCACACCAGTATGGTATTCCCAGTTGATGTCTCGGAAGTTGAAATCTCCCATAAGGACAAAGGCTACTGATCCAGCAATTTCCTGTTGAATAACTCATCAGTGCTTACATTCTGGCTGGATGATCACTAGTAGACACCCTCTACAACATCTGCTTTGTTTTCCATCCCTCTAATCCTCACCCATAGGCTCTCAACCACATCATCACTAACTGTAAGGGCTGTGCAATCAAACCTCTCCCTCATGTATAGTGTGACACCTCCACCTCACCTGCCCTGCCTATCCCTCCTGAACAGCCTGTAGCCCTCCATCCCAGCACTCCAATCATGGGACTCATTCCACCAAGTCTCACTAATACCAATGATACCATAGCTTTGGGAACTGACCAATACTTCCAGTTCATCATGTTTGTTGCTCATACTGCTTGTGTCAGCATATAAGCATTTCAAATATGCTCCTGAGCAAGGAGCAGAGTAAATGTTCCCACTAGCATTGCCACCCTCAGGCAATGGCATGCCAACCCTTGGCTTACTGCTGCAATCCTGTTGGTATCCCCTTCCCCCACCGATTCTAGTTTAAAGCTCTCTCAATCAGTCCTGCCAGCTTATACCCAAAGATGCATTTTCCCAATCAGGACAGGTGGATCCCATCAGGCGCCAGCATACCTTGTGTCTCAAAGGCTCTTCCATGGTTTAAAAACCCAAAGTTTTGGCAGAGGCACCAGTCCTGGAGCCAGGTATTGATATCCTGGGCTCGTCTGTTTCTTCCAAAGTCTCCCCCCATTACTAGAAAGATTGAGGAAAACACTACCTGTGCTCCCAAATTTTTTTAGCATTCTGAAATCTCTTTTGATCAGCCTCAGACTTTTTGTTGTGACATCATTAGTACCCATGTGAAAGAGCAGGAATGGATAGTAGTCTGAAGGTTATACTAAGCTCTTCAGTCTTGTGGTGACATCCCTAGTACAGGCCCCAGGGAGGAAGCAAGCTTCCCTGAAAAGAGGGTCCAGTCTGTAAATGGGTGCTTCTGTTCTGCACAGGAGGGAATCACCAATAACGATAACTCACCATTGGTTCTTCTCAGTGCTGGTCTTAGCGCAGGTGTTGTTGTGAGGGGTTGGTCTCTCTGACCTTGGCAAGACTGCATGTGCAGGTTCCTCCTTTATCTCATTATGCACTTCATCTACCATACCCAGGGCCTTGTACCTATTCTGTAATGGTATCTTAGAGGGTAAGGAAGGGTTTCTCTTACCCTTCTGTGCTGTAATCTTCTTCCACCCCTCCTTGTTCCTTGTGATGCTGACTTCCTCCCACTGGCACAAAGCAGATCCTGGACCTGCCTCCACAGTGGCCATGCTGAGTTGGCTTGCATGCATCATAGATGTCAGAGTACAGTTCCATTGATCAATCTCTCTCTCAGACTCTCGAATACTGCTCAGTTTGCCCACCTCCTCTTGCAGCTTGGCCACCAAGCAGAGCAGTTCATCAGTCTTGTCACACCTCCCACAGGCTTGCTTGCAACCACTTTCCACCTGTAGGAATATCCCTTCACATGTTCCCTGCCCCTGTATTCGGCACTGGTGAGGCCACACCTCGAGTACTGTGTTCAGTTTTGGGCCCCTCACTTCAAGAAGGACATCGAGGTGCTGGAGCGTGTCCAGAAAAGGGCAACGAGGTTGGTGAAGGGTCTAGAGCACAAGTCTTATGAGGAGCGGCTGAGGGAGCTGGGATTGTTTAGTTTGGAGAAGAGGAGGCTGAGGGGAGACCTTATTGCCCTCTACAATTATCTGAAAGGAGGTTGTAGAGAGGTGGGGGTCGGTCTCTTCACCCCAGTAACAAGCGATAGGACGAGAGGAAATGGCCTCAAGCTGCGCCAGAGTAAGTTTAGGTTGGATATTAGGAAAAACTTCTTTACTGAAAGAGTAGTCAGGCACTGGAACAGGCTGCCCAGGGAAGTGGTTGAGTCCCCATCCCTGGAGGTATTTAAAAGACGGGTAGATGCAGTACTTGAGGACATGGTTTAGTGGTGGACTTGGCAGTGGTAGGTTAACGGTTGGACCTGATGATCCTAAGGGTCTTTTCCAACCTTAACAATTCTATGATTCTATGTCCCACAGCCAGAAACCTGTGTGGTCATGTGCTTGAACAGGAGCTCTGTCTGTGTGGCTGCATTGGTTCTACCAGGTTCTAGAAGCTCAGGAGAAGCAGAGGACGCTGCTTTTTGTTGGGTGGTCACCATACTGCCTGCTGCCACACACCCACCTGTCCACTAGGAAATACATACTGCTTGGACATCTGTTGCAACCTGCTCGTCTGGTTGTTTTCACCTGCTTAAATCTCCCACGCTGTGTCCGGGGTCTGTCGCTCGGGGAACGCCCCCTGTTCAGACAAACCTCTACTTGTGCAGGTGTACCACTTGCACGTCCTGCCACTGCTTGCTGCTGCACTGCTGCTGCTCCTGTGAGTGCAGAGGTAACACCTTTGTGTCCGGGTCTTCATTGTGCTTTCTGCATTGTATGTCTGGTTTCAGCCAGGTAGTTCTCCTGGTGTGCAGCAGACCTGCTTTGAGTCCGCTATTAGCCATCCATCTCATGAGGGTGATAGTGGTGAAGGGCCCCAGGGAGTGGAGACAGCCAAGCAGCAGGCTGTGGGAGACCTGCCAGCCCCATGAGGAAGGAAGCAGGCTGGGGACATCATCTGTGTGCTGCGAGCTTTAATCCAGGAAAGGCCTTCCTTGCCTCAGAGAGAAGTTTGTTGAACACTGGCTTAAGCTCAGCACTGGATCGGAAGAGGAATAGTCACAAAACTTACACAGCTCTCAGTGAAACCTGTCAGATAACAACAATGTGGTCTTGTGATTAATCCAGTGCCTGAAGTGTCCCAACACACCTTCTTGATTCTGTTATTTTGGACAAAGACGCTTGGGTTGGTCAGGACACTTGCTGAGCCAAGGCTTGGCCAAGCACATGGGGAGGGGAGCAGCTTTCCTATCTGGAGGAGCACTGGGTTAGCCTGTAGGGGCCCTCAGGAGAGACTGTCCCTGACCTGAAGAGTTTTCAGGTTGAACAGAGGTAAACTGGAGGAAAAGTGAGGAAGAAATGTTATGCCCAGGGCCCAAGTGCTGAGCAAAGCCTGGAAAACAGATCTGCAGTCTGACTTTCCACACCAAGTTTTGCTGCTTCCTCAGCTGGCTAAGGTGATGCAGTGTCCGGATCTTATCTCTGTGCTTCCACACCTTCCCCACCCTCCACCCCCTGGCTGCTTTTGTTTGTACTGTGCTGGCAATGTAAAATTTATCCTAGAGCAGAAAGTCTTGTTCAGGTAGTCTTTGGCAGTTTATGTCCCCATTGCCCTGGTGGTACTGCAGTACTTTGGGAATATGAAATTGGACTATTCGTGGACTCAGGGATATCTTCCTTAAATATAGGGCAAATCCCCAAAACAGCTCTAATATGACGGACACAACGGCAGGAGGAATTTCTCCTGTCCCTATGGCAGGAGACAGACAAAGCAGAGAGGTGACAGACTTCTATGTGTGCAACCCCATGGTGCAGGGCACATGCGCAACAAAACATGGTGGAGGAAGGTAGTGGAAGGATGTTATGTGGGCAAATGTTGCCTCAATCAGGTAAAGTAATACACTTCCATTCATGATCTGAATTGAGCGATACTACATCTGTCTGGGAACATCTGATTTAGAAAAAAAAAGATATTTCAGGGCTTTCCTACACACAGTTGCTAGTCCCACAGTGAAATGGATTTAGTTAAACTGGCAAGGTATAGCCACAGCTCAGCTCTGAGCTGTTTTCTTCAGGGATAGTTTGGCATATCTGAAAGAGATCCTGTGTTATCTCATTTCTCTCTGGGAGGCTGATGCTGAGTTTAAATTTAGCTTAAGATGAAAACATCTGTTATTCTTCGGAGTAAATATGTTCTGATATCCTCCAACTGATTGAGAATCAGACAGTTCAGAACACAGAAACTGAAGGCATTTTAAGTCATTACTGATTGTACGTGGAGCCAAAAGCACTGTCTGTAATTGGTATTGTTATGCTAATTCATTATTTACATTGCAATGTGCCTGGAGATCTTAAAAATGCATTTGGGTCTTACTGTGTTAGGTGCAGGCACATGGGAAATAATAAAGTGAAACGTCATCTCACAACTTTTTTCACTTTCCCTGTTCCCCAGCTGAGAAGGGAGGGCAAAGGGTAGGCTATCCCTCTGACAGTCATGTTGGGTGCTCCTGGTCTTGGCTTTTTGGAATTAAATTGTGGGTTCGAATGACTCCTCTGAGGGGCTGGGTGCTATGTGCATCTTTTCTGTTTAAGGTAGCTTTGTTTGAGCCATCATTGAATTGCTAACAATGGTCTAGCTGGGCTGGCTGCCTAAACCCAGGGCTGATGTGAATCAAAGCTAGGGCAGCATTGCCTGCTTAAGCCAACTTAAAGCCTGGCCTTCAATGCAAAGAGAAGTTTTCTTAAATATAAAATTTGAAGAGTTTTTCCTGTTGCCTTATATTCTTATGGCAATCATATCCTACCCTTTCCTCTTCAAGGTGTGATTTGCAGATACTGTGTTTCCTTCTCCCTCTATTTGTTTTCTGTCATGGCCACATAGTTTTTGACCTTTGGAAAGTCTGCAAGAGCTGAGAGGAGACTTGAATGCATCATCGTTGAATGTGGTAGGACTGAGCTTCACCATTGTGGCTCAAGCACAGCTTTTGCCCTCCTTAAAGCTTCCTCTGTTCCTCCTGTCAGCTCTCCCATTTGGTGACATCTTGGTCCAGAATAATTTGTTTGCACTTTTGTTCCATTGGCAAATTTTATTCGTATAGATATTATGAATACACTTTTAAAAAATATGAGTATTATGAATATGCTTTACATAGATGGCTTTTGCACTGTAGGGCCCTGTATCTGTGGTAATTCATAGAAGGGTCTTTTCAGACCTTTCATCTGGGTCACTGGGGTACATTCCTGAGCCATCTGCACTCCACCAAGAGCTACACTCAAGATGTAGCTCTGGCATCCATCTGGCATTCATCTCCTGTGCTTCCTCTCTGGTTCCTTGTCTCCTCCCTAGTTTGTGTGCAACTCATTGATCTTTGGCTGTGCGTTTTGAGATCACTGGGTTTTTTTATCTGTTACAGTATTAGGCTGTTGATGGGTTTATTTTTTTAAGCTCTTTCTGATTTAATGAACCCCTCTGCTCTGAAGGAGTTGCTAACAGATGGCTGGCATTTGCTTTTCCATTTAAAAGGTTCAAAGGAATTGTGCTCCCTGAAGGGATAGTGAGGTGCCTAGGTGCCTCTGCTGTAGCTAGGTTACTTTATTGTGTTGCTGTTCCCCGTTCCACTAAGCTTTGGACATCCTTGCTGTGCTGTCCCTGCCAGAGGCTGCTCTGGCTTCTAGCAGTGTCTGATATTTCTACAGCCCTGCGGCAAGGGAGGCCTTACTTTGCATGCCACACAGCCAAGATTGAGTGGGATAATGCTTCTAACTGGAGCCTTTGCTCAGCCCCTTGGGAATTTAGTTCTGTTCCTTGGTCTGTGCCTAGTTTTTGAGTTGACCTTGTGACGTTTCTGGGCATCAGCCCTGCCTAGCTGTTAGGGCTTAGTGTTTGTGCCTCAGCAAGGGTTGTGGGTCACTGTGGATTATTAAACCATTATTTGCTTGCTGGACCTGCATGGATAAAGGTCAAAAGCTTCTTCGTAGTGATGGTAGATACTCCTTTCTTCCTAAGAAAGATCAAACTGGTGTTACCATGTGCAAAATGAATGTTCTGGTACACAGAAAAAAAAGGCAAATGAAGCAAGGTAGGTTTTTTCCGATTACCTAAACCTATAATACCTTCTGCTCCCTCTATGAAGAGAAACAGATAATGTGTGCTGGGAAAAAATCCACCCCTCCCACATTGGACCTGCACATTTTGGATATCCACAGGTGAGATGTGAAGCCTTTCTAGAGAAAATCCAAACACATGACAGACAAGTTGTTTGCTGCTCTGTAGGCTGAGTAAGTGCTGGTGGTATGATTGGTGCTTGCTTGCTCTGATGGTCCCCTTAACTTGCCATTATGAAGAGATCTTCAGTAAAAGAGTTGCTGTCCTGTAGAGAACTGCGTGCTCCTGATTGTGCTGGTATGATATAGTGACATGTACTGGTAAAGAGTTCCCTGCTGTCCCAAAAGTCAATTTGGATGTAGCCAGCCTGTTTTGGAGGATAATATTTGGTATGAATGCAGATATTTCATCCAATTTGGCTTCAGGGCCAAGGCACGTTTGATTCACTAGCTGAGGTGCAACTTTGTCCCTTTTCTTTTTGAGATATGGCATGTGATCACAAGGGAGGAAATCTCTGACTGGGGATGCTTTAAAGAGAGCAGGGACATAAGGCAAATAAAATACTTCTAGATCAGATGGTGGAGTGGATCATAACTAAACACAGGTAGGTTTTCTGACCACCCACACCAGAGCCTTAGCTAGAAAGCAAATGTTTCACTGAGTCAAAAGTATTTTTTAATATGGTATATGCATGCACAGGGAAAATACTATCACTGCTAGTTATTTCACATGTTCTTGAACCCCTCCTGTGAATTTGCTCTGTCCCCTGTTTTGACCCACGGTTGGCACATTTACAGGTTGATTACTTATTGTTGTATATTTTTTCAGTTCTGCCACTGAGACTATGGGGGTACAAATGAAGTGTGAAATGTCTGCCCTGTAAGGCAGCTATGAGACTCCTCCAAACTGTTTCATTCCAGGCAAGCATCAAAGTTCCTGTCTATGCAAATGACTGGTCATGAGGGCTTTTATTGCAATAAGTAAGCTATTAAAAAGTCACATCCTTAACATATCACTCAAGGGAAAAAACCCAATCAAATAAAATCTGACCTCTGTACAGTCCTCATACTTACATGATATACTTTCATTCTTTTAAGGAAAACCAGCGCTTTGAAAAACAAATAGCTGCTAGCTCTTTCTTTATTTCCTCATCAAAGGGTCGTTACCTACCCTGCAGGAACTGGTCACTGGAGCTGGGGATCACAGACTTACATTTGCACTCCGTGTGTCTTATCACTGTGTGCGCTCCTCCCTTTCTGAATAGTGCTGCCTCATGCTAGAAGGGCCATGATACAGGACACACCACAAGGATTTCAATGTCCTATAAAACAAGGTGTTCAATAAGCAGAACTAATTAAAACTCGTTTCCTACATAAACCTGGTTCCTGTCCTGTTTCCTTTATAAGCAGCTACCATTCTATCATTTATGATGCCTGTAGGTAATGACGAACTACATCCATGCCCATTAGCCAGACAGCACACTTGTGCTGATGGGTCGCCAGCTGCTGCCAAGCACAGTTTATAACAAACAGCAAGAACACTTTCTGGACTGCTTTCCTCTAGCCAGATGCCAATTTTCATGAAGCCTGTAGGGATATAAAATCCTGGAAACATCAACTGCTCAGTGAGATTGATTAGTGAGTTAAAATTTATTAGTGGAGGATTGGAAGATAAATGAACAATGTGATCTCTTAAACATCATAGATGTAAGGAATCAAGCCAAAAGGGAAGACAAGCATAGATTATGTGTGCAGTCAGGACTGATTACCTGTGTCTTTATACCCTTTTTCTCTCTACAGAAGATTTGATGTAACATAGTTTAAATTCCATAATCCTTTGATCAAGAATCAGAACCTAACTTAACATTTTCACTTACTGCTTGTGCTGCAGAAACATCTTAAATGCATGCTCTGCAAGAACTGCGTAACTTTACCTTGCTCTGAACTTCTCTAAAATGCAAGTTTCATTTGTGAGTGACTTGCAGCACCTGTTACAAAAGTTATCTTACTTTATCGGGACATCAAAGAACATGTTCTCTGGAAGATTACAGAATATTATTTTTGTTAGTTAATCAAAATCTAGATGAAGACTTACAATAGGCTGTTGAGCCTAAACTGCTGTGATTTAGTGTGTTGCGTTTGCAGTGATACTTAACACTGACTACATAAAATATGCCTGCTCCTTTTAAAGGGCTGGATGGCAAATCCCTTGCCTCATATTGTGTTGTAGTTGATGCGATTACTTTGTCTAAAGGCTTTTCCTTCATGTAAGGCATTCATAAACTGATCCACTTGCATGTCATTGCCTGTTCACGGGGCATATTTGCTTGCATGCAGCACCAAGTTTATGCACCTTTTAGCCTCTGGACCAAAGCTGGTGACTTCTGGCCAGCTTAGACAAGCTCTCTTCTGGCTCCTGCCCTCTCTTATATTATCTGACACGTGTCCTATACCGTCAAAATTAGGTATAGCCCAATGTTGCAAAACTTTTCAAAGCTTGTATGCACATCTTCTTGAATGAAGTTCCTTATGGGATATATGGGCTGCTTTCTTGACTTTGAGTGCAAGTAAAAAATTCCTTCTGAGTGTCACCATTCCCAAAGCAGAATTACAGCATCCCATGAGCACAGCTCTTAGTCTCATCTCACTACCTTAGTTCTGTCTGGACAGGACTCCAAGATGTCCATTACTCTGACCTATCTGGGTTTGCCTAGTATTTGGTTGTCCCATCTATGTTTTGAGGCCTTAGAGGATATTTCTCTTCTTTCTAATAGTCTCAACAGAAAAGTTGTCCTTGACTTCAGACAGACACAGTCTCCTGAAATGGCTGTGGCATTTGTCTTCTATAGGAAAACGTCAGTGTTTGCAACTATTATGGGAATACTTTTCTATGCAAGTTCTGCTCAGAATAAGTGAGAACACAAGCTGATTCAGAATGACACTCTGCAGTCAGCCCTACTCTGATATGGATGCAGGTCAGTGGATGTTCAGATGCCTCACAAGGTTCACATCCAGAGTCTTTTTTGAGTTTGATTTTAAATTAGTTTTACAAATTGTTCCATAGCTGCAAAATGTGCATAGAATATGCTTATGGTCATGTTCAAGATTTTCAGACAGCTTCATGCCAGTAGGATGTGTTGATCAAAACCATGATGTGGAGTTGCACAAAACATTAAATCCTGAGTTAATGTATGTGATGTAGCAAAGAAGAAACCAGCAAAGCTAAACAATGAGCAGTTTCATTTCTGCATTGTGTTACTGTAGGCTTCAGACCACATATTGTGCTTTGATTTGCGCTGCAGAGTCTAGTCTAGCAGCTAGAAATGTATTGAACATCTCGCTGTTCAGAATAAACAAGGTGGCTTTCAAGTCACCAACTTTTCTCTCCTTTGTCTTCACAAACCCAGCTGAAAAACAGGTAGCTTTGTGCCAAGATGGAAAAAAAAAATGCTGGTTAGATTCTGTTTTTCTGGATAACACCAGAATCCTCTCCCTTTCCTGAAACCTTTGCAAGTACCTGCTCTTCTTTGTCTGGTTTAATTTCAAGCGTTCTTGAAGTTCCTGAAGGGTCTTCAGCTTCTCAGCCCTTGCTTGTGGAGTCCAGCTTGCACAAAACCATTTGTCTTGTTTGATTAAAAAGCCAGACAAAACATCCTCCTTCCTCTGAGTAGGATTGTGTTTGAAATATGTACTTTTCCAGTTTTATTTTGTAAACCAAGTATACAAATACACTTGGTTGTCTTATGGAGTGCCTTTGGGATGAAAGGGAAGAATACAGCTATAATAGATGTTAAATGATGAAGAACTAACTGTGTCAGTCCCTGAAGTGTTGTTAGTGTGTAATTGCAACATATTATCAAACCCACATTATTTTGGCAAAAGTAATACGTTGGTGTGAGAGCCCTCCTTGTGCATGTAATGAGCAATGCATCATCTCTCTCTCTAACATTACTGGAAAACAATGGGTGTTTCTACTGAATTATTTCAAATGGCAGAGAAAAATCTTTTACTGTAAGCAGCTGGAATTGTTAACCAGTGCCAGCCAGCGTCACAACCATAGCCTTGATAAGAATCAAGAAGCACATTAGCTTTGTATTGCATGATCCAGGGTACTGAGAAGGATGAAAAGTCTCTTGCCAATCTGAATCATTGTTCTGGCACCTGTAGCAGAATTGGGAAGTTCTCAGTTCAGGATGTGCATCTCACCTCAACAGAGGAAAGAAAGATATGTTTCAGTGCTACTGCTCAGATTTGCTTTATGACAAAGTTTTCACAGAGCTGAGAGATTCCCTTCTGTGCTGATAAATAATTTTAGTATTAACTAAAAGATCTCTAACTGTTTGCCTTATAAAACAGATATACATGACAAATAATTTGAAAAGGTGGCAGCTTAACTTATGCAAGACAAATGCCTCAGTGCTCACTGAAAGTACTTCAGGCCTGAATTTTGAAAAGAAGAAAAAATATGAAAATATTTCTTTCAGCGAAATTGGAGATATGCAGCTTTCTGCATTTGATTTGCTAAGGCAAATTCTTTGAAGAAAAAAAAAAAGTGATCCCTGAAAGACAGTGTGCCTGCTCACCCTGTTTTAGATGGAGCTGACATGTCCTCTAAGGATTATACAACCATATATATTATATATAATTATCTAAGCAATCATATACAGAATAAACATGAGGATTAAAAACCTCTGAAAGTGGGTGTCTTGTCACAGCCTCCTCACACTTTGAAGTGGCAGAGCAAAGGAAAGGATACAGCTAAACATTTGTTGTTTTCTTCATTTTGATGATCCGGCAAGGTCTGAGATTGTTCCATTGACTTTGAGGGGGTTTGGATCAGACCCTTGCTTCCTCGCAATAGCAAGGTCATGTATTTTCAGTGCAGCACTTAAAATATGCTCCTTATCTCCAGCCTGTGAACTGTGGCTGTTGTCAGTTGTCTCTGTTGCAACTCTGTCTCTTGGCTTGGAAACCCTGCTGGCATAGCTCCTTGTAAGGTCAGCCTTTCCCTGGGCACTTTCACACTAGGATGCTTTTGTAGATTGTTATAGTCAAACTTGTCTGGCCCTTTGGTGTCTCCTGGCAAAACCAGACTTAAACCAGTAATACGTTGAAGCTGACTGGTTGCAGGTAAGCTTCTGTCTGATGGCTTTGCTCCTGCCATGGCAGTGACTGGATTGGCTTTGAAATGGCAAGTTCTTTCTCACACTGGCACTAACATCAGCTTTGTTTTGGTGGAAGGAGAGGCAGTCAGGGCCTTTTGGCACTAGTGTGGTACTCTGAGAGAGTGGTCTTGTGGTTTGCTGCTGATGGATGGAGCTTTTTGGGGCTATCAGGGTGCATGTGCCAACTACGCTGTCATCCCATCCCTCTTGGCCGAGATAGAGAAGTCTCTCCTGCAAGGCTGGTTGCTATGCATGTAAGGGAATGGGGGAGCAGTACGAATGAACTTTGATCAGGGACAAGTTTGAAGATCTCTAGTATTTATCTTCAGGTAGGAAGATACACACTTCTAGGAAATACATCTTCATCATCATGCTCTGATGAAGGCCAGACCAGAGAAAAAAGAAACAGCTCTATTCAAACTGCTGCACTTCCCTTCTCTTGCAGTCCACTGCCAAGCACAATAAACCTTGTTTTCATGTAGACTGAAGCATCACAGGCAAAACTTGATTTCATTATTACATTTCATTTGTTTTCTTGGCATGGTCTTCTTCCTGTCAGGCTCCTCAATAATCCATTTTTCTTTTCATTTTGCTGTTTTTTTTCCATCCACTTAGGTTTGCTTAGTGCCCAAATCAATCTCCTGTTACCAGTCATTCATCTCAAATCCTTCCACTTTACAGAGACTACAAATGACTCAGAGAAGTCACTTGTGTTTTATTTTTAAAGGTCGTTTGCCAATAACAATGTAACATCAAAATTGGTTTCATACTTGGAGGAAATCAGCAAAATAGGTCATTTTTCCTCCCATAGAGGAGCTCTACACTTGCTTATTTGGACTTCAGCTTTCTTCTTGGACTCCTGTGAATGATATTTCCAAGTGCTCCAAAGGCACTTGGAGCAGCAAACTGAAAGGGGAGCCTGATTTTTAGCTGTGTTTCTTTTGTTTTGCTCTGGTTATGATAGCAGACGCATTCTGACATAATTGTTTTAAATCAGAATGATCCTACTAATAGTAAGTGACAGTTTAATTGATGTCTTGGCTTTCCTTTTCAGTGTTTTTGGCAGCAGCACCCCTTCTACTGCACAATGTCTAATCCAACGCTATTAATATACTAAGTTCAGCAGCACATACCTGCTATCTATTTCATTAAAATAACATGTATAAATGACCAAGCAATTGGATTTATCTGTGGGGTGGCCATTAGTTATTTGTACAGTCAAACACATGCTCTTACAAGTGTTCAGGTTGAAAGAATGGTAGTAAGTAACTGGAAAGAAGGGGACAGTTATTACAATAACATTATACATTTTAATGATAATTTTGAAGGGTTGTTGGTTTCAGCCCCCCCACAGTCTTTTGGGAGAAATCTTGCACAATTTTTTTCGGCTAGGAGAGGGCCAAAACTTTGGAACTGGACCCACCTCAGTGAAATTTGACACTGGAGCACCAGATGAAGAGACAACAGGGCCCTGCAATGTAATAAAAATAGATGGTTAAGTAGAAAGGTGAAATCCTACTAATATTCCCACTGAGGAAAAGACTGGAGAACAGATTCGGCCCTTATTAGACATCAGAGAATCTGTGCAAAGACTCCTTTCATTTCTGTGCTCCCAGAACCGCTCATTTTCTCAGACAGCCTCTTTCCTTTAAGACAGGAAATTAACTGCACTGAAATATGAATTGAATACATTTTCAGTATGATACATTGATTTGTGTATGTTTTAGTTAGGTTTCAAACATTTAGATTTTTAAATAGTCCTTTTGGAAATCTTTCTCTGATGTTTGTTGTGGTTTTTTTTCTTGGCCTTTGAAAGGAGTTGGTTATTGACTCTGTTATTTTTTTTCTGGTTCTTTTCCCCTTTTCTCTCACATCTAATTTGCAGCAGATACCTCAGCTCTTTTGAAGAAAAAAATTTTTTACACTGAATTCAGCAGCAGCAGCTCTTGTTTCTTCAGATGATTTCATCATGGCGTCCCTTACATTTCCCTGCCTTTGTACCACCTATTGTTTGAGATAAACTGCTGAGGCTGTAGTGATAAAAGTATGTTACAAAGTTTGTAGTCTGCCTGGTAATTCTGGCTGCACAGAGGATCATCTTCTTTCATGTGGCCAGCAGGTGAAACCACAAAGATGACAAGCACCGGGGAAAGAGATTTTACACAGAGCACTGCTTCCTCATTGTCCTTCTGGCTGATTTTATTTCCCATGTGAGGCAAACAAAGCCAAAATCTGGAGTGTCTTGTCTCATGAGCAGTCTCAGCTGGGGATGCAGGATTAGGGGGTGTTTCTCGGAAATGAGAAAAACAGATTATTCTGGAAGAACCCAGAGGCTGTGCCAGGCCTGCTGGCACTGTGTGGTGATGTCCCATGAGCACTTCACACCATGAGTCCTGCTTTTTATCAAATTCTCATATTTCTCCACAAAGAAGTAGTGATGTGAGAAAGAACTCTCGGGAAAAGTGTTCACTTGGTGAGAACACGCAGAAAGAAATGAGGATCTCTGCTCATTGTGCCCAGGAGAATCAGGAACATGTACTCATGGCACCTTTTAGATTGTATCTTCAAGAAGACAGCCATGATGTTAATGCTGGCCTTGGATGATTGAGGGGAAATAGCATAGCTATTTCACTATCCCTTCATCAGAAGTGGAAAACGTTGGTTGGAAGGAAATGCCAAGCATGCATGCTGTGGAACAGTCAGGCATGCAGGAGAGGATGGGATACATATGCTGAGCTTCGAGCCTTGGCTTACAGGCCGTTCAGCATCAGAACCCGTGCTTGCTCCTTGGAGTGTGGAGGTGGGCTCCTTTTCTGGTGCACAGAGACACCCAAAAGGTGGATGCATAGCAAGGGCTGTGTGTCCAGCATCACCAGCAAGCGCTGTCTGACAGCCATGTTGTGTGCCTGTGGTGGGAAAGCCTTGGGTATTACAGTGTGTGATGCCCTAAAGGGTAAGCAGGCAATGGCATGGGTTTTACCTGCTCAAACCTTCCTTACCTCCTCTTTGCCAGCTACTCTCTCGCAGCATCTTTATCAATGTTCAAAATCCTATGCGTGTGTTTCCCTGCTGGTCAGTGCTGGTGCTTGCAGATCCCAGGGGCTTGTGAGTGCTGGCTTTCTCCCCTGCCCTTGCAGATCCTGGTGGCTGTCCCACAGTCCTGGAAGAGCAGGGCTGCAAAACCCAGGGAGCAGCTTTATAACACCTTGGCACAATGCAGGCTGTGGGGAAGTTGCTTATGGATGGACATACCAGTGTCAGCCCCCAATATCTCTCCAGACTGCTGTGGCCCAGAAGAATTAAGAGAGAGGGAAATTACATTACTCAGTGTCAGTTGTGCTGGAAGTTCTCCTTCCCAGACTGTTCCTGGCCTGGCTGAGGGGTGGTGAGAAAAGATCTGCATTTGAATTCACCTGTATCAGCTCCCATTTTCATTGACCTATTTGCTGATTTTGTTCTGCTTGAGGGTTGTCTCTGGTAATGGGCAAACTTTTGTTGTGGACAAACTCATAGCAGATTTCCCTTCCTGTCTTGCTGCTGTTTTGCGCAGACTTCTACTTTAAAATGTGAGGTCAAGCTAATTGCTTGTGTTTTAATGTCCTTTTCTTCTCATGTTTGGGGGGAAAAAACCCACCTGTACTGGCAAAAAAAAATATTTGGATAGAAATTAGGGATATTTTATTTGGGAAATGTAAAAGCAAAGCAAACAGACTTTCAGGCTGCCACGACTATCCCTCTTTCTACTGAAACATCCTGCTGTATTTGCTGCTAGTTCCCATTGCTGGGAATATTGGCAAATGTGCTGCTTGTTCAAACATTGCTCTCTAAAAGCGGATTCCTGAACTAGCAGGCTGGAGGCCTGACGGATGTAGCTAGGCTGAAATAACCCCAGGTAATCGCTCCTTCGTGCATCTGGTAGATGGAGATAGGAGAGGGGGAGGCACTGAGGACATGCATGGTGAGTTTCTGTGGATGCTTTTTGGAGATGGTATAGCATGGAGGGATAGCAGTGCCCTCATTCATGGCTGTCTTCCTGGGCAGCGGAAGGTCACGCAGAGAATCCCATGAACCAGGCAAAGAGCTGCCCATAGGCTTTAGAGATGGGCTGTTGATCCCCAGGGTGGTGCAGATTCACACTGCAAAAGGACAAGATCCAGCTGTTCCCCAGTGCCAGCTCTAACTCCAATTTGTCTTTTCAGCTGTTTTTTTAAGTGACTTGCTGGCAGGCCCAACGCAGAGTGCCAGTTTCTCTCCCAAGGAAAAGCATACTTGAAGAGACAGGCTTGAATCTCAGCTTGTTTCTCCTTCTTTTTCCTTCTGGGACAGCTTGGGGGATCTGGGCATAGAAACTTTGATCAGTAGTTAACTAGCAGAGAAAAAGCATTTCAGGGAGATGGAATCTATTTGTGGGTTGAATTTAGCAAGTGGTCTTGTTGGAGAAAATAGTTTCCACAAGTGCTGAAACACTTCCTTTTGGACAGAGCTTTAAGCAGGTTTCCTATGTCATGCCATGCAAAATCAGAGTGTGTAGTGATTAACCGTAGACAGGCTGTGGGAGGGATGATGAGTTTCACTACAACTCAATCAAACACCTCTTTTTTTGCCCCAGAGTGAAGTTTAAAAGTTTCTAAACACTTAACAGGTTAGGATATTTTTAATGTCAGGTGTGCCTTTGCGGATTGATCCACAGTGAATAAGTTCCTCCTTGTGAAGTATATTGCTTTAGGCCATCTGCCAATGCTACAGAAGCACTGGACTGTGAGAATGAAGGACTTGAGAAGATGAACTGAAGTTCCTCTCCCCACTCTGTCATTCCAGTTTCACAATTTTTTAATCCCATGACAAACACAGAGCAGCTCAGAGATCAGGATGTAAAGACTTCTTTGATTTTACCAGTTTTGTCCATTAGATATGTAAATGCCATGACCATATGGTGTTCTCTCATTCATTCAGTTCCTGAGCTTTGTTTGTTTGCTCAGGTAGTTTCCTCAGCTGTTTACCTTACTCAGACTCTATTTTCTTTACTATACAGGCTGCATTTAAAAAGCTAAAACAACTTTTCAACTCCTTATTAAGAATTTATTTTTGAGCTATACTTTTATAGCTTATGCTTTTCTAGTGCAAAGACACATCCATCACAAGGTGGGAGGGTGTCATCAGTAAGAGTAAAACTGTAATTTCTAATCTACGGGTTGACAAAGTTGTAGTGTATCTGTATGCCACAACGAAGTGTACAACACAGATATCCTAGAAAGCATTATTGTAATTTGCCATCCCATATGGTACAAACAGCTGCAATATTTTATTTTGGGCCATTGGCTACCGGAAGAAAAAGTGCATTCACTTCTTGGGAGCTGCTAATTCTCTTGTGTTTACAGAATTGAAGTGGCTCTGCTGAGCAAAGGGGGGAGGGAGAAGGACAGGGAGCAGTGACCCCTCTGTGCTGTTCCTGTGCTCAGCTCCATGGCAGTCTCCTGGGCAGGAGCAAGGGGAGGCCGGGCTGGCTGAAGGGGATAGTGCTGCTAACACAAGCCTCTCCCACATTCAGGGCTGCAGCAGATGGGGCCATGCAAAGTTCCTCTGGACGTGGATATGATCTCTATACTTACCTCTGTCTGACTTGGCATCCAGCGTTCCCCCTGGCAGATCAAATCCTGCTGCTCAGGTATTTATTGTGTTTTCCTAAAGGCCACTCATAATAAAGCTGGGCAGGTATCTAGTTGTACTGCTCACACTTTGAGCCTGACTGGCCAGCCAGTTTTCCACCCATCTGGTGCACCAAGGTGCTATCTCAGTTGGTTGGATGCACGTACTCAGGGGGCGGGAAGTGTACAACTTTGTGTAACAGAACAGGGAAATGCAGAATTGTCATACTGCAGCTGCTGAGCTAGATTTCAGGTACCAGGAACACCACTGCATCCTGCTGCATGTTGCTTCTCTAAATTTAGCCCTGTCAATACCTCCTGAGTTAGTTCTGGTCTGTGTCTGTAGGCTGGGAGTGAGCCAAGGGCTGGGGGAGAGAATGCGATGCCATGGGTCATAGCTCACACTTCTGTTTGGCGCCTAGCTGTCAGAGCCAAGGACCACTTCTCTCCTTACGTGGAAGAGAGAAGAAACCATGTAGACAATTAGAAAGATGTGTAGCTTGTTGGCTGTGGCAGGGTGAATGAACTCTCCCATTTCTGAATAAGAAGGAGTGCAACAAAATCAGTGCTGCCATAGAGGGAATTAAGTATTTCACTGTTACACTTTTCCTGTATTTCAGCACATTGCAAGTAACAAAATGGTTATAAATAAAGCCACCCTGCTAAGCAAGCAGCTTGGGCTGGTGTTGGGAAGAAGAGATCAATTAATTTCTATTCACAAGAGAAAATAATCTTCAGCTTCCCTAGATCATGAGCTTCTTTGGGGAGAGCATCACCATATCACTATACATTTTTCTGACTGGTATTTAGGATGCAGGCTTGTAGATGTGAGGATGCGAGCCTGGGAAATCCACTGTTCTGTGGTGGAAGGTCAAGAACACAGTGATAAGGAATAGAAGGAATTTCCTTTTTTGTTTTTCAATGTATTTTATAGGCATATGAAATAGACCAATGCCTATTGAAAATGTCCCTACTTTCTCCTTATAGTGAAAAATGACATTTATCAGCATGGATGAGTGTTAGGAATGTCTATTAATGGAAACAGTATGCAACTGTAAGGAGATGATATTTAGTAACATGCACATGAAGCTTTTCTTCCATTAAAATGCTGCTTCAGGCAACAATGTGTTGCTTGATTAGTTTTTTGGAGAGCAGATTTTCATTCATAATGAGAACACACATCTCAGCCACTGTTACTAATGTGGACATGCTCTAAAATGAAAATAGAAAGAAGTCAAAGCCAGGAAGCTGTCAGGGCAGCATAAAACAGCATCAGATCTTGACAAGGTGGGCTGTCCAGTCTCGTAATAGTGTTTAGGTACCATGGGAGGCACGTGCTGTGCAAAAGTCACTGATACCAGCAGAGCAGTCATTCACATAGCAGTCAAATTGGATCATTCAGTGGTCTTGGTGCTCCTCTCCAGTGTTTCTCTACTGACCTTGGCTTTTAGGATGTTGTGGACGAAATTGCATGTTGCAACTTTCTGGGGGCTGGATGCCTGCTTCTCATCTGTTGGCTGAAGAGGTGAGCAATTTTTCCAGAGCTTACTTAAAAAGGGGGCTCTTTCCTGCAGTACCTTGCAAAGGGTTAGCCTTTGTTCTGCAGATTGCAAGTATTTTTCTTGGTTGAGTGGAAGGTGAAATACAAAAGTAAAACAGAGCTCTCCTTCAAGCAGTCACTTTGACTGGAAAAGGCCAACTTAAATTTATTTTCCCTTCTTATGATCATCTATGTTGCAGTGTGTAAGACAGAGCCAGTGAGTCCTGCTCTTCAGCATTGTCACTCCTCTGCTCAGTACAAAGTGTGGTGATTTGCACCTAGGCATGTGCACCATGCAGAGAGGAGAGAAGGTTATTGCTGCTCTGTTTGCATGTTGCCTTGGCCATATGAATGCATCAGCAGTGAGAGATAAATAACACAATAGAACTAGCAATGAAGTGAAATTGCAGAGTGTCTTCTAGAGAGAGGATTGTATGAAGGACTTTCTCTTCCCTTGTGGGTATGAGGTTGGCAGGAGAGTTAGAGAGGATGAAGGTTAAACACAATGGCAAGGAGTAAAGATAGGTTCCAGCAATGAAGAATGAAAACCCTCTGCCTCATGAGCACTACAGAGGCTGAAGGGGCATCTTTTGCAGCTGATGGGTGAGCTTGTGTCCTTCCCAATCTTCACTTCCGTTCCTCTTCTCCCTCCTCAGTATGTTCAGCCCTGAACTGCCAAGCAAGCCCTTCCCAGCCTGATACTGAAACTAAATCCTTTGAGTGCAGGAGCTTTGAGGCACAGGGTTGAAGCTAAGATCAGCAGGCTGGGGCCTGGTACCCAAATAAGAACAGCCAGCATGTCTGTGTGAACTAGGAGAGCCTCCAGCCCTTCTGCCTTACAGGGAAATACATGCTTGCTAATTAGAGGTACCAGCTTTTAAACTGCTCTGCTGTCCTCCTGGAATCTGTTATTGGGGGTGCTCCCTTGAGATCTGAGCTCAGAGCTCTGAGTGTGTGCATGGGGGACCCCAACTGCTCGCAAAGGTTCCCCTCTGATCACCTCCCAGCCTGGCTGAGAAAGAAAAAAGACACACACCACCCCTGCCCTGCCCCCCAGCTAACAATGTGACTGTGGCCAGGCTGACAAAACATAGTAATTGAATAGTTTTTCCTTTTAAAACCATCCAGATTTTTTTTTCCTCTTAGATTATAGTATTTCTGATAACATATGATTTTGGGGATCAGATAAATTGGAAATATTTAAAATTGTTACAAAAAAAGTAAAAATGAACTCCTGAACTTAAAAATAAATCTATGAATTACTGTTTTTTTCCCCTGTTTACATACTTCACTACTTTTGGGTTTCCTTCTGACATGGAAATTTCTATTATGATTGCAGCCTTTCCAGGGAAGCTAAAAGCAGGAAATACTGCTGGATTACTTGTTCACAGGAGTTTTGTAGGCAAAGAGTAAACCTACCTAAATATCTTAAGGCTCAGACACATCTTGGAACTGAATTAAGCTGCAATCCCTCTGCCCAGCTTTGCTCATTCAGTCCTTTCCTGTGTTTAGTGTGGCTGACAAAGTCCCACAAATTTCATACAAGCTGCACGATAATTGAAGTTTCTGCTGTTTGTGTTTGCCGTTTCTCCCAAAGTACTGGAGGTACTAGCTCCTGTGCTTGATGTTTTCTCCCTGCTGTAACACAAGCTGCTTGACAGATAAATAGCATGTATTTTTTTATCTGTCAGTTTTTATAGTGTGCTGTGAATCCTGGGAGTATTTTTATTGCCTATCATTTTCTCCAGAAAAAGAGTGATTATTTGTACTTTTTTTTTTTCTTTTCTACCATGAGAATTCAGGCTGGTATTGACACTTTCTGGGACAATCTCTACATGTAAGCACCTTTCACAGCAATATTGGCTTGCTCAACTACAATTTTGGGACTTTTTCATGTACTGAATCCTTTGGTTCACAGGCAGAACTGTGCTACCAAGCTGAGGAGAGAAAAGCAGTGCAGTCCCTCATCCATTTTCCAAACTGGGATTTTCACCCAGGTCTACAAATCCAGCTTCAAGTCTGTCTTGTGCTCCAATATACTGTGACATGAGTCTGTGCATCATCCGAAATCACATGCATGTGTCTGCATGAGAAAATGAACTAATTATGTAGGAAGTCTGGAAGTGTTTAAACACAAGGTTGTTATCTCAAAAGGCAGGAGTCATGGGGAGCTTCCTCCGAGCTTTCCCCATGAACCGCCTATCTCCAGTTTAAAGTTTTGTGGCAGCTCATGATCTCCAAGGCTTTGTGGGAGGGGCTCCTGGACTTCATCAGGTAAAAAGATGTTCTGCTGGAAGTGAAAGAAGAGATACGTGGCATAAGCAGCACCAGGTCTGGAAGAGGATTCAATGCCCCAGAGGAACATTAGCTGTTTTCCCGATTGCCTTAGACTATCTTCAGCTCCTTAATGATTGTCAGAGTTTCGTCAGTCCCCAACCACCTGGTGTGATTTACATCCTATTTCTCCCATTTCCAGCTCCACAAGGCCAGGAGCTGGCTTGCAGCACATTTTAGTCTGAGGTGTAGGTGACAGCTGTATCTAGCAGCATGAGGCTCTGGCTTGTGCAGGAGAGGAGACTCTTCAACCTAGTTCTTGCTTGTTTAGGCTCTTCTGGGCTGGATGGGCACCTGGATCTGGGGATAACAGAGCATGGAACAAAGACAAGGAGAAATACTTGCTTCCAAATATCACCTGTTGCATTTATTACAGAACTGAAAATTGGTGAGGAGCATTTTGGGAAATTGCAGGGAGGTATCAAGGTGCCATGCTGATTTAGTGTCTTAGAGAACAATGATCTGTGCAAGAATTGCACAGGGGTGGTTCAGTTTAGAAAAGAGAAGACTGAAGAGGGATATGGTAAAAGCCTTACATTCATAAAAAAGCTGCTCTTTCTCCGTAGAAGGGCCATTAATTGTTCTTTGTATCTTCTTGGATAGGACAAGATATCAGGAACATCATGTTTGATAAGGAGAGCTAGGATTTCCCCACGGGGATGGAGAGGCAGACCCACTTTGGCACTGGACTAGCCAAAGGCACCACAGGACAATTTTGGTTTCACAGAGAAAAAACACCGAATGTGCTGAAAGCTCTTCAGCATCCCGTGGCTTTTGTGTTCAAGATCTGGCAAGTTTTCAAACCAAATGTGAAAAACTGTAGAAAAAAAAAAAGTGAAGCTAAACTGTGTACCTCAGGTGTTGTTCATGTGGCTATGCTCAACAGCTGCTATGTTTTGTGGGACTGCAAAGGCACCTGGAGTTTGAAGGAGGGGCAATTTCTTTTCTAAGGCCTGGGAAAGTGGGATGTATGAGAGTGGCTGCTGAATGTGCTCTTCAGGGGATCAGTTACTGAAACCAGATTGTTGCTTAAGGTATTCTTTTCATGTTATGAAAAACACCCAAGGTCAACTCAAAACCTGAATCCTGTAGTTATATGTGGCCAGGGTCAAGACAAGGCAGGTGGGACAGATCTGCTCCAAGAGCCACCATCTAGGGCACCTGGAGCAGGGTCTCTGGGAGGAGCGAGGTGCACGCGCACAGCCTGCATACAGAGGTCCAAGGACATCTCGGCCAGTGTGAGGCTTTACGCTGACTTCAGTGTTCACAGAATCAAATGCAAGGAAAAGAAAACAAGTGACGAGGAGAAAAGCATGACGTGGAGGAGGGAATGAAGGGAGGGAACTGAAGACATGAGAAAACACAGAAATTCAAGTAAGCTGAATGCTGAGATACTAGTTTTGGCCTGGACTGTTGAAGGTTGTCCACTGCTTGATTCTTAGAGATTTTTTTTCCTTACTCCTGTGTCAGTCTTTAATAGCTATTTGTGCTGTTAAGACACCTGTTGTACAAGGAGCTGATTCAGAGCTCAGACCTGCAGTGTTCCTAGGGTCTTGAACTTTGGGACAGAAATACACACATCAAATTTAATTATTCTAGTCAAACTGACACTCTCCAGACCACTAGGCTTAAAATACGGGCTTATGGTTTTCTTATGATTGGAAAATGAAAGTAAAATGTCTTCATTCTCATGCCTCCCCCCTTCCAAAAAATACATCATATATTTAAGTATCTCTATCTACAGATATCCCTCTCTCTATAGACACTATATCATATATTTAACTACTCAGTCAAATAACACCCAGATATTCAAGCTTAACCCATCAACGTGAATATACCAGAAAAGGGAAATATCAAAATAAAGAGACCAGTGTTGCTTTCATATTTCTAGATATATTTCTAGGCTAAAAGCAATGCCACAATGTTGGTCTTTTAACAGAAACACAAAGTTGTATCCAGTAGAATTCTACTCACGGAAACCCTCTGTCAGAGTTTGAGAAAAGTTTTCATCTCAACAGAAAAAAAGGCTATCGCTTCTGTATCGCACAAAATCTGGGAAATCCATCCTCTGCATCAAACCTGCCACTCAGATCTCTGGAAGAAGGTACACCTCTGCTTCTCCATTTTTTTGCTGAGGGATGTGAGAAGGACACCAGTACAGGACACAGCAACCTGAATCAAGGAATTAGCATAGCAACAGCTTCAGGCATTTGGGGAACAATCAGCCCATTTGGAAAAAAAAAAAAATTACATAAGCATGTGCTAGATAACAACACTGGGAAATAAATTACAGAGAAAAGAGAAGCTGATATAATTGTTGTAAACAAAGCCAAGTATACAATTAGAGCTACTCAAGGCTTTTATTATGAGAAACCAGTTAATCCAACAAAATCCTTGTTCAGCTCTTTTTAAAAACAAACCCAAAAAATTCTGTGCCAGAGAACCAAACTCCACAGAGGAGCTATGTTTTATCTCCAGTGAAATTTAGTAAGGGAGTAGAGAGCAAGATTGGGGTTTTTTTTTTTGAGAGCTTTTGTTGGGAGAAGTAACTGGACATCAAATATTAACATCAAGCCTAAGAATAAGGAATACTAAGGATGAAACAGTCATTCTTTGAAAATGAAGCCTGCAATTTTCTTTTTCAGGCTATCTGATCAGCTTTGCTCTTCCCCTGTGGCTGCACCATTGCTCTTCAGTATTGTGTGACCCAACAGCACTGAAGCACTCAGGGTATGAAAAGCACCTTTATAATTCTGCAGCCAGAGAAATAGCAATGTGTCTGCCACAGAACCCCACTGGTAGGTCCCCTTCATGCAGGTGAGGCAAAAGCACCACAAATTCCTGGAATAAAAGCAACAGACATCCTGGACTGTGATACAACTGGTTTATAAGTAGGTGAGGTTACCTGGGTGGTTTTGCAGAGGAAATCAGTGCAGTGAGACCCAGTGGCACATACAATTTAGGGTGTAGGGAGATGGGAATACATGCCATATGGGGTGCTTGAGTCTGGTATTTGCAACACCTGACTCCAAGCAGGACAGACATATTCATCTCCCTTTAGGAAGTATTATCCTAAATAGGGTCAGCTGCGTCAACTTCATAGGTCAGGAGAGATGGGCTAATCCTGGCAGCACTGCTCGTGAGCCTGCTGTGCAACCTGGCGATAGGTGAGGTGCTGTGGTGCCTATGCTGTGGTGAGAGAGTGCACACCTTTTACCATTTCAGCACAAGGGGCACAAGCCTGGGGAGCACTGGAGATTTGCTGCAACACTGTTCCAAACAGGTGGTTGGAACTACATTGAAGGATGCCAGAAAATCCCCAAGGGCTGAAGCGTCTTTGCCATTAGTCCTACTGTCCAGGGGTGAAACCCATCACTGTGAGTCATTTGGAACAGCTCTGCAGATCACCTTTCAGACTAAGAGGGGGCCACTGCCTAGGGTGTGGGGCACATTATGGGATGCAAGGGAAGAGGGTTTTGGAAGTGCACAGGACTTATTATGGGATGCTTGGGGGGGGACCAAAGGGAGGAAAAGGGGGGAGGGGGGTGTTTAGGTGATTTGGGGAGGAACAACAATGGGAAAATATAGGGTTAAGGGGATAAAAGGGCCAGTCATGTAAACAGTTTGCTGCTCAATACACTTGTCTGGCTGTGCTCTGCATGCAGTCAGTGCAGTCTGTCCTATTTTCCTATTAAATTGCTTTCTAAGCTGGGTGACAGACTCTGTTTTCTGTGTGCACTTGTGTGCATGGGGGTGTGAGTGCAGCAGCTGGCGTTGACCATGGGTCAGAGCATGACTGGAGTGAGTGTGGGCGTGCAAGTGTGTGATCGCTAGCCGAGATCAAGCCAAACCAGCCAGCGAGCAGGTGAGGTGGCCTGGAACAAGGGTGTGTGTGTGGGTCTCTGAGGGCCAGCTCTGGGTGTGAAAGCACCTGTGTGTCTCTAGGGGCAAGAGCACAGCACGGCTGGCTGAGGGACCAAGGGTGTTCTGGCCAGCTGCATGTGTGAGATGGTCTGTACCAGTAGCTGGAACAGGGCTGCAACCTCGGGGGCTCATATGGCCCCAGATGCCAGCAACTGGGGAGACTGGGATCTAGGGACAGCTACCGGGCAGACTGGGTGTCTAAGCCCAGATACTGGAGGGATCCACCTTGTATATATGTGCATATATATTCTCAGTAGAGGACCTTTATTCTGCTCAGCTAGAGAAGGGATTGAGATGAGGCTGTTGGTGCTGTTTGTGTTGCTGTGAATGTTTGTCTGTGATCTGTGTGGCCGGCCATGTATATACATATATATGTGGTATATAAACGTGCTCTGTGTGCATGTGCCTACTGGGAAAACATTTTTAGGCTCACTACTGTTTGGACCTGAGGGCGCAGAGCAACAGTAGCCTTGCATCTCTCAGGCTATTGAATCCAGCATGCTATATTTTCCTTGAACAGTACCAAGATTTTACCTTGGCTGGAGAACCTCTAAAAACTATGTAGTCCCTGCTGAACTTGCTTGAGCTGTTCTTTGAAGTCAGTCTTATTTCCACCTTAACAAAGTAAACAGATTTTAGAGCCAGTTGAGGTGCTTCAGAGAGGATCACAGGTTTGCTCCCTCTTCTCAGCCCGTAGATCCATCTTCTTTTCATGTAAGATACTCCAGGAAGCTGTTGGATTGCTCATGATTTGCATTTTATGGAAAGCTAAGCAAAGTGTGCTTTGGCTCACAGCCGTGATAATCAAGATAAGAGTTTGTAGGGATTCTGAACTTCAATCTGAGAAGTAAAAAAAAAAGAAATTAAATATAAATGCAGCTCTGTGGCTGAGTGACAGCACAATTTCTGACACTTCTTGTCATTTGGGTATTGAGAAGGACATTTATACTCACAGCAGGAACACTGTCACAGGGTGAGTTTCTATGATGTTCTGTCTAAAAAACCCGAGATGTTTAAGGAAAAGAAAACTTAATACAGTCAGTGCTGGTTGAGAACTTTTGGGTAGTGTGTTTACTGCCTGCAAATCTGTGGTTCATCAAAACTGAAATTTGGTGTGAACATGTTTTAATGGTTCTTTCCCAAGGATGAATATGCCCTGCACATACTAGACCAGCTACGACTTTGTTGAAGTTTTCAGCTCCCTGCCAGAGTTTGCTGGCACCTGCACTGTCAGGTTACAATTCTGCCACTGGCAACACAGAGTTGCTGCTTTTTTGAAGGCCTCAGAGAGAATATAACAAATGTTTTGCCTTCTCCAACGTCAACTCACTGTCCTGATGACCAGAAATATCCCTAAAGCCAGCTTTTTTTAAGCCTTGCCACTCCTGAGTGCAGTAGAGCTGAAAAAAAGGGAAGAAAAAAACCCAAGCAGGATAGTAAAGAAAGAGTGGGGGGAAAAAAAAAAAAACAAACCAGCTTTCCTGGTCTCCTCTGGGAGAGAGCAGACATCCTGATAAATGGATAGGGTCATCCTTTAACTATTGTGTGCTTCGCTTGTAGGTTGTCTCTGACATATGATTTACCATTAAATATCTGGTGCTTGTCCTTGAAGGGAACTCTGTATTTCAAAAGGTACAAAAACATCCTGCTGAGGTAATCTTCTAGTCTATTCCGTGCAGCCAGCTGTCTTGCTGAACTGTATCTTTTAGTACCTTTGGATGCGGGGTTGTCTTAATTGTGAGCCATTGTGTGGTATATGCAGCTGCCTGAACTGGATACCTCTTGAGGAGGAAGATGATGAGCTGCTGCTGGGAAAGATGGTTTTTTGGAGGCCACAGCTCCGTTTTTCCTTTTCACTGTCTTTGCACAAGTACTATCTTAAGGCTGTTGGGCCTTAAAAGCATGGCGAGCTCTTGGGAAACTAAACAAGAAAACGCCTTTGAAAAGCTCTCGGGGACGTCAATTCTAAGCCTTTGTCTGGGCAGCAGGTTGAATGTCACTTTGGTATGTTACTATAATTTCTTTCACATATCTGGAAGAAAAAAGCATGGACAATTTAACCTCAGTTTTTCTATGTGTGCCATGGCTGAAGGAAGGGACATGTCTAATCTGCAACCTGTGTAGAGGAAGCTCTGCTATACTGATAAATAAAAGAAATGTCATCTTTTCAGAGGTGGCTGAACATCCCCATAATGCTATCACATGTGCCACATAGATGCTACAATACAATGTATGGCTTTCAGTTGACCTTACCAATGTTTAACTTGGTCTCTTCCACCTTGTTACTTTGGTTTGATTAATTTATGGGTAAGGTTTTTCATTTTCATAAAGTTTCTCTTGCAAAGATTTTCAGTAACAGGGTGAAACTGCCTTCTCTGTATAGCCTATGCGTCTGTCAGGAGAGTCTACCACCCTTTATTGGCCTGAAGTCCCATGAAAATCTGGCTTATGCTTAACTTTCTCCTTGCACACTGAGCATTTCCTCCTAAAATTCCTCCTGGACCTCCCACTCTCCCTTGCTTGCAGTCATCTGTGAAGGAGTCCTGAATAATTCAACAGTACAAAGTGACTGTCAGTACCCTTGGCTCAGCACTCTCCAAAGAAGAGCCATGCAGTGCGAGAGGCTCCACCACATCCTCACCTGTCTCTTCTGGGACACATAAAACTCCTGGACCATTTCTTTCTCCATAAAAAGACCTCCAACTTCTATTAATTGTAGCTATGTTCTGTATCAAGCAAACAGTTAACTCCCAATAATCTCAGGCAGCAGCCACTTTCCCACACTTGGCAACCTGATGCCAGAGCTTGCAGTCAGCAGAGGCAGCCCTGTATATTGATATTGAGTATACAACCCTGTCCATCTTAGATATATGGTTATATGTGCCTATGCATGCCTTGTTGATGAGCATATTTCCCTTTAAAACTCACTTTCCTCTAAAAAAATGCTCAGAGGACACCTTCTTCTTATAGAGCATTGCAAACTACCTATGGGTATCATTAACTTATTAATGGAAGTTGCATACAACAGTTCTGGGACTGTTTTCACACTAGCCTTACACAGTCACTGGGGCAAGGTGAAGGTTGAACAGAGAAGCACAACTAGTCTGCCACCTGGGGCTCTGCACCACATCTTCTTTCCAAAACATTTCCAGAAAAATGCCCTTTGCCGACAACCAAAAAGGCTGACTCCAGCTTCCCGAGTGCACATCTTCGAGCATGGGCAGATTTCAACATGATGGTGCTGGAAGCTAAGATTCTGATAGGACTTTTACCTACATGCCTTATGCTGTGCAGTGAAGTTGTGGATGACTGCAGAAGTCCCCTGGGAAATATGCCCTCACTGTGAAACATCCCATGGGGAAAACCAACCCCAACCTGCTGTGTTGAGCATAAGGGGCTTCTTCCAGTACAGCAGCCCTTCATGTGAACCCTGCCTGGATTCTTGTATTGCTACTGGTCCTTGATCACTTATCTTGGAGCGCAGCAGTTGATAACAGCATACACACACACATATAGATATATATTCACATATACACACGTTCACATGCAGAGCACAAACGAGGGAATCTGGGAATGATGTTACTTTATGCAGCTCCCTAAATGTATAAAGGTTTATACATTAAAAACAATTCTTTAAGAGAGATCTATATCTACCAAATCTTATCCTTCCTGTAAGAATGACAAAAATGCTTTACAGGACAGGAAGGCAAATTTCCACATGCACCTCTCCTGAATCCATGAGCTGAATTTTGATCTTTGATTTGTTGGTGATCCCTAAAAATGGATTTTACTGACACTTCTGACTTCTCTTCTGGCTTTTCTTTCTGCCCTGAAATTCAGAGTGTCTGGCTAATGAGCTTAAGCATGGCTGTCAGGACAGTAGCTGTAGTGCAAAAGAGAAAAAGCTCCAGTTTGCTTCTGGAACAGACTTTTCTGTCTATGGTAAGAAAAAAAGACACTTTGGTTTATAGCAAATGAGCCCTTCCAAATGAATTTGGCTGGGCATGCAATTGCATCTTCCTGTCACTGCAAAATAAATTCCCCCTGAAAAAATCCCTTTTGATAAACAACGCTCAAAGTGACTTTGTCAGGTCAGAATTTAAACAAGAAATCTCTTGTCTGCAGCAGGCCAAAGTCAGGGAAAAATAGTGATGGATTCTCTCAGCTATATGCAGCTGGGTTGTTTCATCCTGAGTCCCCTTTCTTCACAGTGCGGTATGCTCCCAAAGCCAGACGGTCTGAACACACTTCATGGGCAGATGCTGCTGCTGCTCTGGTTAACTAAGCAGGAGGCAAAGAAAAGCTGTGTGAGTGAATCATTAGAGCTGGGTCTCTGTGCTAGCTAAGCACGGCCCCTGGAAGAGCCACCTCCTTGGAGTCAGAGCAGATATCCTTTTCAAAGATACACTCCAGTTTCACTAGACTGAGGCACAGCTTGTCTGCTCCATGTGGAGGGGATGTCCCCTCTGCATTAAGCAGGCTGGGTGAAATGCCGTGCTCTGTTTCATAAAGGATGACAGGGCTTTGCAAACCACAGCAGGACCTTTGGGCCATCAGCTGAGGAGTCCCAGGTCTGGAAACAGGGCAGGCATCTCCCTGAGGACCAAGAGCTGCTCAGGCTAGTGCAGACAAACATGAATTTTCTCTGTGCCCGTTGATGATGCAAGCAGGGCAAGCAGGGATAGCATTTGCCTACCGGTAGTGTATAATGTGGCATAGACATGGACAGTGTCTGTGAAGCCCTAAAGCTTCACGCTTAAACCTACCTGACACCCTATTAGGGATTTTTCTTTTGGCATCTTGATATCTTTTTAAATCTGGTATTCCACAGCCCTTGGATGTGCAGGTGTTGCTCCTGAGTGGCTGGTGCAGAACGTGAGCCAAGCCCAGATTTCCCCCTGGACACTACTGACATCCTTGCTGCCATTCCTTGTCTCACAAGCTGGTGAGGGCTTCCTAAGCTGTGACCTCCCTGCACACATCCCAGATATGTTAACTGCCATTACAATTTTATTCTCAGCCCACTGAGCCTGTCAAAGAATAGAAATATACCTTTTCAGAATTTCTACCCTTGGAATTAGCAGAATATTTGTTTTTTCTTCTTGAATATATCTGTGCAAGTTTGACAGAGTCAGGAGACTCTTGCCCCAGCCTGAGAGTCATGAGGACAGCCTATTTGTCTACTCCTATGACTTCTAGAGGAACAGGACACCAACATGATTAAGGTGTTTCTGTTTTAGAGCAAGGGGATCCTTCCCAGACCCCCAATCTGTGGATAAGTGAAGTTCTCTCCGCTTTGAATTGGAACCTCTTCAAAGCTCACCTGTCTCAAAACTCCTGCTCTACTGTCTTGGTCCCACAGAGGTCAGACTATTGGGCAGATCAAATGTTCATCAGAACCCTAAACCACTAATCAAGCTATTTTTTCCCTCCGTTTTCCAGTAATCTCCCAAAATGTATCTTCCCAATGTATTGTTTGCTACCAACTCACCTATAATATATGTTCCATTTACCCCTTTAGAATGAAGGCCCATTCACAATCTGTGGAATTGCTGAAGGGTTTCCCAAAGCAGGTGGTACTGCTGCCATCTTCTTTTTCCAGGCTACACATCTATAGCAGCCCCTTGCAAACTCTTGCTTCATCCCATAATTTCTTTCAGCCTTTTCCAAGTGATGGGTATTGTCCTAGTGTTTCTGCAGCCAATGAAACCTTGAGGTGGGAGCTGTGAACACACAGGTACCCTTACGCAGAGCTCTGCAAGTCTTACTTGGCCCGGATCTCTTTGTTTCCAGTATTTGCCCTTTCAATCCCATCCATCCATTTAAAAGCTTCATTTGGCTGTGCAAGTCTTCCTCTGCTTGGCAAATTAAAGTTATTTTGTCAAAGATTATTTATGGGTCTTGTAGTTCTCTGCCTTTCTCTCTCAATCCCCTTTGTTCCATCCCAATCAACATTACCCATCTTTTTCCATTTTTATGCGTACTGCTCAAGTTTGTGTGCTGTTGCTATCCCTCTCTGCCCAAAATGTTTATGAATGTGATGAAGTGTTTCCAAACCAATTTCAGAAATAAAGCCCAATTGTCATCATTTTGACAAACAGTCAGTGACTACTTATGGAGGGCAACTGAACCAAGCATGAGAAGCAAATTTCAGGGAGAGGGACAGGAGAAGGAAAGAAAGAAAGGAGGGAAGAAATGAATGAATAAGAGTGGGGGAGAGAGAGGGAGGGAGTCTGCAATCCCACAGTGAGACAGAGAATCTGAGTCTATGGAAACTGGGTGAATTATTGATGAAATAATAAAACTTTTAAGGGATTTATGTGCTAATTAATAATGGAGTTAATTCTTATTAAATGGCAAACTCTCTGCTTATGCCACCCAGCACTGCTATGATGAAAGCAGCTCTGCTTTCTCCTACTCTAGGCTGTGCTAAAGGCTCTCAGGGATTATCCCCAGAACTCACACACAGAAAAAGGTGCTTTTAGATTCCCTCCTCACCTCTTTTCTTATCTGTACATTAATCTCAGCAGACAAGAAAGGTGACAGCCAGGAAATGTAATATGTTGCCCTGATGTGAAAAGTCCTAGCCACATGGCTACATGCAGTTCAAAAAGACAATAGTTGAGAGACTTTAGTTTGCCTAATGAAAAATTGGTTTTTCCTTCACTTTCAAAATCTGGGGGCTGTAGAAGCTTACAGATGTGGGAAACATTTTGCAATATGAGTCTGCTCAACTCAGGAGAGTGCAAGAAATTAGCATTTTTTGGTTTTGAGGTGGATAACTAGATATTGCAGTGACCTTCTTAGGAATGGGGAAGGTCTCCATCACTTGAAATCTTGGATCAGATGTCTTCTGAAGTGACATGCTTCAATTCAGCAAGAAGTTGTCAGATTTAATCATATAGCCTTTAGATGGAAAGGAAAAAATGAATTCTTCCTGTTCTTTGATCAAACTGGAAGGTTATTGCAACTCCATGCTATTTTTTTGTCTGTGAGCTGTTGGTTAACATGTTAAAGATATTCTAGAATGGACAAGCCTTTAGAGTCATAGGAAGAGGTTGTTGAAGAGAGTAAATCAATTTTTATAGGGAAAGGAAATATATTCTATCAGACTAGCTAACGTTCTCAGAAGAAACAGACCCAGTTTGGGGTGCACAAACCCTTCTTCAGAACTGAAAAGAAAAGCAGCAACTTTCAAGAGAAGCTCAGGTTGGGAATATCTGTTCTGAGGGTACAGTGTGTGACATTTTCTCTAGTGCTGAAGGTGCTTTCACCTGCCTCCAGCTTGTTTGCAGGCAAGGAGTTTCCCAAGACCAGTTGTAAAGATGCAACTAAGGGAATAGTAAATTGCAAGATGGGAAAGGAGCATGAGTCGGGCCAGGTTAAAATCTGGTTCACACTGGCTTGGCCATCAAAGAAATAAATTGTAAATTAAACTGAATACTGATCATTGCTTAGATAATTTGAGAGAAATGGTATGTGGTGGGTTGACCTTGGCTGGCTGAAGGTGCCTACCAAGCCGCTCTATCACTCCCACTGTGCAACAGGACAGGGGGAGAAAACAGGGGGAGAAAACAGGGCAGGGATGAAAAGCTCATGGGTCAAGATAAGGACAGAGAGATCACTTACCAATTACCATCACAGGTAAAACAGACTCAACTTGGGGAAAATTAATTTAATTTATTGCCAGTTAAGCAGAGTAAGATAATGAGAAATAAGAACAAACTTAAAAACACCTTCCCTCCACTCCTCCCTTCTTCCCAGGCTCAACTTCACTCCCAACTTCTCTACCTCCTCCCCCTGAGTGGTGCAGGGGGATAGGGAATGGGGGTTGCGGTCAGTTCGTAACTCTTTGTCTCTGCCTCTCCTTCCTCCTCATGCTTTTCCCGTGCTCCAGCATGGGTTTCCCTGCTCCAGTGTGTAACCCATGGGATACAGTCCTTCACGACCTTTTCCAACGTGGGTCCTTCCCACGGGCTGCAGTTCTTCACGAACTGCTCCAGCATGGGTCCTTTCCATGGGGTGCAGTCCTTCAAGAACAGACTTCTCCAGTGTGGGTCCCCATCAGGGTCACAAGTCCTGCCAGAAAACCTGCTCCTGCGTGGGCTTTTCTCCACAGGCCACAGTTCCTGCCAGAAGTCTGCTCCAGCATTGGCTCTCCACAGGGTCACAGCTTCCTTCAGGGCACACCACCTGCTCCGACATGGGGTCCGCCATGGGCTGCAGGTGGATATCTGCTCCACCGTGGACTTCCATGGGCTGCAGGGGGACAACCTGCATCACCATGGTCTTCACCGTGGGCTGCAGGGGAATCTCTGCTCCGATGCTGGAGCACCTCCTCCCCCTCCTTCTTCACTGACCTTGGTGTCTGCAGGGCTGTTTCTCTCACATTTTCTCACTCCTCTCTCCTAGCTGCTGTTGCTCAATGTTTTTTACCCTTTTTAAAATATGTTATCATAGAGGCGCTACCACCATCACTGATTGGCTCAGCTTTGGCCAGCAGTGGGTTCATCTTGGAGCCGGCTGGAAGTGGCTCTGTCTGACATGGGGGCAGCTTCTGGCAATTTCTCACAAAAGCCAGCCCCCTCGCTACCAAAACCTTGCCATGTAAACCCAATACCTGGTGTTAGGCAGTTTTGTAGAAAGTGATACAGATGTTATTTGTGGAATGAAAAAAGAGGCAGTTATTCACAGAATTACAGACTCACAGAAATGCTGGTCAGAGGGGACCTGCTTGGAGCAGGATTCTCACCAAGTGCTAGATCAGGGCAGCTGTGGCTTTGCCTGTGTGAGTTTTGAAACCCTCCAAGGCTGGTGATCCTCCATCTCACCAATGACTGGGGATGTACCACCACGCTGGGAAAAAGTTTTTCCAATGCCCAACCTGAGCAACCCAAGTTGCAACTGTGGCCGTTGCCTTTGTTACACCACCTGGACCTGCTGAGGGGAGTTTGGCTCTGTTATCTTGGTGCTTGCCACCCAACCTGTAGGCTGGCATTAGATGTCCTTTTGGCTTCTGCTTTACCAGATTAATCCAGTCCATTGCCCTCCACCGCTCCTCGTATTTCATGTATGCCAGGCCTGGATCATTTTGGTGGGGAGCAAATGGACCAGCAGTCTGTGGACTGATGGGATTGTGAAGATGGTGTGTGTCATAAATCCAATACCACTTTTGCAAGCCTGATTTTACAGATTCATTAACCAGCAGAAAATTTCAAAGGTCTACATCAGTACTGTGCAGTTGTTCTGTCGAGGGTCAATATCCCATTGGGTCCACGGTGACAGAAGCCCAGCACACAGGCTGGAAGAGCCAGGTACAGACAGATGTGGAGCAGCCCTTCAATTCACATGTGCACCAAGAGAGTTGTTGCAGTGTGCTATGGGGAATGGTCTCCCTTGCTATGAGGTCAGATATAAAAACCTGGACCTAGTGGAACAGCTTATTCTAGATCATGGGATCACAGCAATTGGAGATGCGCAAGTGGCATCACGCTTTAGAATAAGGGCATCTGGGATTTAAATTTTACTCTTCAGGAATGAGATTATTTTGCTTTCTGACATTCTTGGTCAAGCAACTGACTAGTGCTGGTGGGCATCATGATCTCAAAATAATCCTGAAATGAGGGCAGCATTTTTGCTGGAGTGGTGAATCTGCCATACCTCTGATTTCTTTTTTATCCACTCTAGAGTAGCTGCGAGTCAGCAACAGTAGACAGAGCTGTTAGCCTGCACCTTCTCCCCAAATGTTTTGCTAGGATAACGTATGTTATTCAGTTTTGAGTTTATTTTAAGTTAGCAATGAAGCTAGACAGCAATGTGTAGAAAAGATCAACTGCTTTTGAAATCCATGGGTTCCTAGTCCTTTTAACACCTCATAACCAGAGTGCACAGGAGATAGTAGGAGAATCTGGTAAAAACAAATTAGCAAGAAACAATAATGAAGATTTAAAAAGTGGAGCTCTGGTAAGCTGCTTAGAGAAGGATATTTAAATGTTCTTTTTGAAGTTGTACATTCAGAGATTTATGCACTATTACAGAACTAATCAGGGTTCTGCAATGTTTAATATCACCTTTTGTCATTACTCATGGCTGCATAGCCTTTGACATGTGTTACATTGTGTTATTTCTCTTTATCAAGAACTTCACGGGTTTTTTTTTAATTTTATGCAGTGCTTTTCTTTCCCTCTTGAGTATTTCAAATTTATTCCATGCTTTATTCACCCACTAGTGAACTTCTTATTTCCTTTGAGAATCCTCTGCATAAAAAAAAGCCTTTATTCATTTAATAGGGAGAGTCCAGATGTCTTCAGCTAAACTGATGCTGTATTTTGCACAAACATATAAAATCAGGGCAATAAAAGACTCTAATCCCCTCACCCCAAAGGAATTATATTAGTGTCACAACAATGTAACCAGATTTGGGTTCTATCTCATTGTCTTCACTCAAGTGAAGATTGTGTTCCTCTGTAATGCTACAGGCTTGGGGAAGAGTGGCTGGAGAGCTGCCTGGCAGAAAAGGACCTGGGGGTGTCGGTGGACAGATGGCTGAATATGAGCCAGCAGTGTGCTCAGGTGGCCAACAGGGCCAATAGCATCCTGGCTTGTATCAGGAATAGTGTGGCCAGCAGGACCAGGGAGGTGATAGTGCCCCTGTACTCAGCACTGGTGAGGCCCCACCTCAAGTACTGTGTTCAGTTTTGGGCCCCTCACCACAAGAAGGACATTGAGGTGCTGGAGCATGGCTAAAGAAGGACAATGAAGCTGGTGAAGGGTCTAGAGCACAAGTCTTAGGAGGAGCGGCTGAGGGAGCTGGGGTTGTTTAGTTTGGAGAAGGGGAGGCTCAGGGGAGACCTTATCGCTCTCTACAAATACCTGAAAGGAGGTTGTAGCGAGGGGGGGGTCAGTCTCTTCTCCCAAGTAGCAAGCAATAGGACAAGAGGAAATGGCCTCAAGTTGTGCCAGGGGAGACTTAGATTAGATATTAGGAAAAATTTCTTCAGGGAGAGAGTGATTGGGCATTGGAACAGACTGCCCAGGGAAGTGGTACAATCACAGTCCTGGAAGTATTCAAAAAACGTGTGGATGTGGTGCTTAGGGACATGGTTTAGAGGTAGACCAGGCAGTTAGGTTAACAGGTTGGACTTGATGATCTCAGAGGTCCTTTCCAACCTTAACGATTCTATGATTCTGTGATTCTAAGTTTTAAATTGTCATTCAGATCAGTGGGTCTGTGAAAGTATAAGTGGTTAAGGCACTTGGACTGGGGTTTAAGAAAAGCCAAAAGGGGTTAGGTACACAACTCTCATTTCACTTTTATTCTATAGGGTCAGGAAAGAGCTGTAGGATAGGTTTTCTCTAGAAATGAGAAATACTTGGAATATTCTCACTATCCTCACAAGTATCCCATTTCTCCTTCATGTTTTGCGTCAAAATATGTTGTTCGTGTTCTTTAAGTTGACACAGATCTCCACGTTACAGTTGTTATATTCTAGAACAAACAACTTGTCTATTTCTTTCTGCTTTAAAACTTTGCAGACTTTAATACATTTGGAAGTCAGAATTTGGAATTAGCTATATCACTCTGACACTAAGCCTGACGTGTACATTAAAATACATTTGTACATCAAAATACATTTGTACATCAGATTTTCTATCTGCAGCACCAAAATTAACTTCCTGCTGCCCCACAGTGATTACACCCTGATTTTCCCAACTTACTTTCCATCTTTTTGTATACAAACTTTTGCCTCCATAAAGATGCCCGTGAGCAAGATATATATGGAACCATGATTCTTAGCTCTGCACAGGGGCCCAATTTATACATGTAGCTGTAGAATTGGTGTGTTTATGTGATTATATAATCAGCAGTAAGTTAAATATACTGCTGTTTGTGTGCATACCTGCCCCTCAGCTTCAAAAGTGCAAAAAACCAGAAGCCTTACAGAAGGCTCCTAAATCAATATCTGCCCACTTATTTTTCAAGTGCCTGCAGTGACATGCACATCCCTGTGCATTCTAAAGATGGCGAGTAAGAACAAATGTGTTGCTCCATCAGAGATGATGCAGCCTCCAGCTGCAGGTTCAGCAAACCTGTAGGATTCATGACCATGTCCATCCACAAAACTGCAAGAGCTTGACCATACCCATGAGTTTTGCAGCCTTTGCATGCAGGCCTTGAATATCTGAGTCTCTACTGTTTTAGCCATGCTCCATCTACATGGAGTGCAATGGCATGGCCCCTCTCTTCTTGCAGGACCCAACAAACAGCTGTCCTGTGGTCCTTCTTGAATGGGGCTGTGGCATGGGAGAGGTGCTGGGGCCCTGGATTGCAGTGAAGAGCCATTTATTGGGGCTTTGGTCTCAATATGGCCCCATGAGAAGTCATCTCTCTCAGATACAGCCTGTCCTTGTGACTCCTTTCTACAGTATAGCACAGGGTGTGGGACATGTTTCCTGCCACATTGCCCCATGCTTGTCCCTCAGAGAAATGACAGCTCTGGCTCCAGTGCATGGTAACACCAGGCTTACTAACACTAATATCTGCAAATCTCCTTCTGTGGCCGAGAAGAGCCTCAGCTCAGTGGCTTGTTTTACACCTCTCTGCAACACAACAGATTTTAAGAACGTGCCTTCAGCATTACAATGTTTGGGGCAATACTGTAAGCCTGAACAGACACTCTCTGCTGACTTGAAGCCTGAAGCTGGCTGAGTTTTGGTTGTTGAAAATCAGGCTGAGGGGGTACTGATGAGTTGTTGCAGACAAAGCAGTCTCTGGACTGCTCCTGATGCAGCTTATGCATTTTGGAGGCAGTGCTTTAACAAGTTGGGGTTTAGATGGTTTCCTAGGACACAAGGCACATGTGATCATACTGCTTGTCAGTCATTTGCACCTCAGAGCACTTGAGTCTCTTGACCAATCTTAGCCAAATTTGACAGTGGTCTCACAGATACCAAGTCCCTTGAAATTTTGTGAAATGAGATGGACAAGGATAGAGCAGTCTTTATCATGGCACCAGTGAGAAAGACTGCACTATAAGATCAGCCCCTGTGAGACATCAGAGAAGACAGATGCTTGATCTCAGGCACACTGCTAGGCAGGACAAGCATTTTCAGATGAGAAAAGCCTTTGGGGAACCATGCCATTTGTGACATGAAACTAGGCCCTGTCTTCCCCAAATAGGCTGGCAGTGGAGTAATCCAGATCTAAAAGAGGCTACAGCTTCCCAGGGCTTGTGGCATCTCCAATAGCAAAGAGTGGTGGAGATCCCCTGGGAGGTGTCTGTGACTCTCAGGTGTGTGATGTAAGTGGGAGCAGACAACTGGACTCAGTTGTCCATCTGGTGATTGGTCACTTCAGGATATGCCATGATTTCTGCTTAATACAGTCACAGGAAGCTCTTATGTAGCCCACGTGTACAGAGAATATCATGTATGCAGCCTCAGAGTGTTTTTGGACAAGCCCCATGCACTGTCCCATCTGCATTGCCTCTGCCTTTTGGATTCCCACCATCCAGGCACCCTCCCTCTGCATAGAAAGTTGATCCTGTTTGCTCTTCTGGTCCATGCACAGTGCAACAGCATGCTGTGGATGCAGTCTTCCCCTTGTTTCTGGGCTTTATTAGGACAGTGGCTTTGTTCTCTTTGGCAGGGAGAATTCATATTAATGATCTGTTTTGAGTTTTATGTCTTTAACACAGCCAGCGGTCAACAGTGTATGCTACCTCTGTACCTGCTGACAGTGTAGTCAGGTGCCTGTTTTCCCCAGCAATGACCTCTCTTCCTCCCCCAAGTCCTGACCAGATAAATAAAACAAGCCCTCTGGTTACCTGGGGACAGCTGCACAGCCCAGGCGCAGGTGGGAATGGTGTCAGCTCACTGCCCACTGTGCTTGGCCCTGAGTGAGGGAGCACATCAGCGCTGAAGCAAGAGAGAGCTGGGGAGAAGTGGAAGAGCTCAGTGTGAAGGAAGTGGGGAGTAAGTCAAGCTGGTGGCAGCTGTTGGGAGGTGGTGCAAGCTTTGGTGCAGGGTTGAGACAACAAGGCTTTCTCTGGCTTCCCCGGCACTAGATTTTGATCTGGAGGGAGGCACAGCGCAAGGAGTCCACCCAGAGCCAGTGGGACAGGAGGTGGATACAGAGCAAAGGCACTGACAATGCTGCCCCATCTCCAGGGCACAGCATTTTGGAAATGTCCTGCTTCCCCCACCAGTGGGGCTGTGGAGTGTGTTACCCAGGTGAAGCCATGGACAGGGGTGTCATGGGCAGCTTACAAAAATGGCACTGATGCAATCACATGCCCCTTTGTGTGCAGATTTAGCTACCAGCCCTGCAACCATGCAAAAGCAAAATGTCTGTTATGCTGGGGTGTACAGGCCAACCACACCAGCTGTGCTCATCTTTAGTGCATGTGCACTACCCTAGCTAGGCACATGGCTAAACAGCCAAAACATAGAGATGGAGTTCCTCTGGAATTTCTATCAGATTTGGACAAAAACAAGGGCCTCACTGTGAAAATACTTTAGGTCTTGCTAATTGGTCATGGTTTTCCTTCCCACTGCCTCTCACTCAGGCAGTGACTCTACCACAGGGATCCTGGTGGTTTCCTTCATCGAGCAGCTTTGGCTGTGGCACCTGTGGCAGGCCTGCAGATGTTGAGAAGGTCTTCTGTACAGCCACTTCCTAGTGAATTATGGACAACCAGCCCCAACTGTTCATTCTAATGCAGCTTAGACGGAAAGATGGAAAAAAAAGCAGAGATCATTTTTCTTCCTTCTGTCTCCTAGGGGCTAAACTATAAACACACATTAAGTGCATACCTATAATTTATCTCTCTTTATAAGCTAAATGTTCCTTGTAGAAACTCATTTTAAAAAACAACTCTGGTTCCCAGTTTTTCTTCCCTAGATTCTTTTTTATTGTTTCTCATTACAGAATAGATGGACTAACTGCTGTTCTCACTGTTCTGGTTAATTATGTGGCTAACTAAAACTCGGTAATACTCATCTCCTATTGTTTTTTCTGGTGCCAGTTAACTCCTAAAATAATGACTTAGGGTGTGTTTTACGTCTTACAGTTTACTATCTTCTGTAAAACATTCTCTCTAGAGATGAGTCCTAAAACACTTTTCTCTCCCAGTTTTGCCTTCTGCTTGTGACTGGGGGCAACGCAGCAAGGCCACATGTCTTGCATGGGTTTGGAGGGCATCTCCTTAAACATGCATGACTCATGCAGAGTGAAACACTTCATCAGCTGGACTGTGCAGAACTGATTAGGAGGGAAAATGTGTTTTAAAAAGATATCTTCTGGGATGATTTTTGCAAACCCCAACTGCTTTGGAAATGGAAAGATTTGGAAACACTACCTCTGTGACTCATGGGTCTTCAAGTCTGGATACCTTAATTCTTTCACTCTTCTCTGCAGACAAGACTCCAGGATGAAGTGATGTGTCCTGTCTGATGTGTACCTGGGAGAGCTTGTGTGCCCCAAGAGAGGAGAATGGCCACATGAAAAAATTGTGCTGAAGTTCCCACAGAAGTTCCTGTGAGCTATTCCACCCTGACAGGTTTAGGTTGAGGGTGTTTTAGTAAAAAATAAAATTTTGCATAGAGCAAAATGTTAGAAAGAAGTGACTGAAACCAAAATGTCAGAGGAAATGCAGGAGTTAGGAGAAAGGGGAGTAGACCAGAGCAGATACTGCTATCTCCTCCAGCTTACCATACCAAAAATATCACAAGTTTGATTGACAGGTAAAATAACTGCCTTGCTGTACTTTACAGCAATTTTCAACCACTGTCACAAGCATAGTGCAAAAATACTGCTGACAAACAGGCTGGGGGGACAGTAAGAAAAGATAGAAACTGAAGAAAACTTCGACTCATCAAAGTTTCCCTGTGATACGGAGAAACCATCCCATATGGTTATATGAAACTCTGCCTAAGGCCATATCTAGGGAATTTGTTAAGGGTCTGGGTCTTTATAGCACTTAAATACCTGTTTAGCTTGAATTCACGTAATGCTGAGTGTTTGCTTAATTTCTGAGCTGACTTGGAGTCAAATATGTAAATGCCAGAGGGGAAGTCTGGGTGTCCCAGTGAATTCTGTGAACTGCACCCTGAGCTTTTTAAAAGTGATGGAAGAATGTTATGCCTATTATCCGTTTGGACGAATCACTGAAAACTGTATCGAGAGACAACTGGTGAAAGAGATAGTCTCTATATTTAGCAAACTAAATAATACATCATATGCAACTTCATGGAGAAAATGTGAATTGTTTATATATTACAAACCTTTGTGCAATTTACCTTTTCTTTCAAGTCCAATATAAGGGAGGTGCAAAAGGATACTTTATTTAAGGAAGGTTTAAAAGGAGATGTATGATGAGAACTACATGCACAAATATGTGTCCATATAACTATTTCTCTGTGTGTGTGAGTGTACATATGGAAACACATTTGCTTTAATCTCTGAAGAGGGTAGAAAAGTGATTTGATGCCTACATATTTTTACCTGTCTGCTGCTAGTACACATGTCAAACCCTGCAATATGGTAGCTGTTCTGGGAAGTGCCACTATGATAACTTATCATATAGCTTCTCATTTTCATTTCTGAAGATTCAGGCATGAAAATGACTGGCTGTATGATCTCTAACTATTTTGTTACAATGTTTGAGGTTTTTTCCCCATGATATGCTAGATGAGGAAATTGCTGAATCATCTAGAACCAAAGCAAGAGAGCCCACTATTGATGCTGGTTTTGTTCACAGAGGCAAATAGGCATGCAGGTCCATCTGCAGTTGTTTTTAATTCCAGCAGGATTTTTTTGTGAGGGGAAAGATGTGTTTTATTCCTGTACCTAGGCACACAAAGCCATGGACTCTTTCCTGCTCAAAACAAGTTGCATAACCAAGATCCTGGAAGCAATCTGATAGAAAAAGACGTTGTTTTCTTATTGGAGCAGCAGTTAGGATGAGGAAAGACAGAAGAGGCAATTGGGAAACTGGATCCTCATCTGCAGGCTAGAGATACAGAAAAATGCTCTCCATTTGCAATCATTTTCATTACAGGCCCCTTTCTCTTGTCTGTGTGACAGCTTCCAAGCTGAAATTTTTATCCAGATGATCACTGGGAAAATGTATCCAATAGAGTTAACAAGAACTGAAACTGCCTGTCATCTCAAACATTCTATATTCCAGTATATATATGTGTCCACCTGACACATACGCCCTCTCTTACCAGATAGAAACAACACGCCCGGTGCATATGTGTTCCTCTGAAACACGACAAACAAATGGAGTTACTTTAGAAAAAGTCCTGCGCTGTGCCTGAATTAAACTATTGCTGAAGTACAGTGTACACAGCCAACATGGACTAATGAGCTGGGCTGGGAGTTATGAGACTTCACTTGTAGTTGTTAATGTGAATAAAAGGTTGGCCAGTTCTCTTTAGCAGCTTTTCTGCCCCTCTTTCTATCTGCTTGCTTTATTTAGGTCACAGCATTTTCAGAACCACAGATGCCTGTTACCAAACCTGTACTGCAGTGGCATCCTGGAGTGATCAGATGATTGCTAAAAAGGAATAAATCATTAGAAGTATGATGTCTTTGGGGAAGTATACATTAGCTTAAACATTTCCCACTTGGATCATTGTGGCAGCTAACCTTTCCCCTTCATTATTTGGCTAGAGTCTGGATTGCTTCACAGGTGACCTGCATCCATCACCATGAGTGTTTAGCAAGCCATGGGAATGCACTGTAGGTCTGTGAGGTTGTGTACGAGTGGCAGAGCAGCTGAGCATGTGCTGACACTTGCCAGATTGTTCCTCAGAAACACAGAGGCTGAGGCCGAGAGTCATGTCGGATGGCCCTGTGCCAGTGCTGAGGCACCTAAGGGCTACAGGGTTTGCTCCAGGCGAGCAGAGCAGAGCCAGAGCACAGCTCTGCTGGGCAGGCTTCAGAAGAGAAGCATCCAGGGAGGAAAAAGCTGTCAGCAGGAGGATCTCTGTCTGGGGTTTTGCAGACTTTGAGCTGATCGATTCTCCGTGGGGGAATTTCAGTGCTTCACTTACCTCATTTCCCAAGAAACCTCTAAAAAGAGGGAAAATGAGAGAGACAGAAGAAACCAAGGCTTTTGACTGGCATCTACATCCTCTGCTTCAGGCCTTGTAAAATGACTGAAGGTCCTGGCACATCTGGGCTCTTATATATCCCATAAAGCTGAGTGCATTTCATTTATGTCACACTTTTGAATATGCTTGCACACACAATGAGCCATGCTGTCTGCCAGTGGAGGAAATGGAATAAAAGCAGAGCTGGCCAGAATGCCATAAGGGCTGTTCCAAGACCTAGCAAAGTCTGGCTGCATTTTCAGAAGGTTATTTAATCTCCCCGCTGTTTTGTATTAACGGGATAATGGTCACAGACAAGAACCACTGACACTTTTCAGGTAATGATCAACTGGAGTGTCTTGTCAGGTCTGGCTGTAAACCAAGATATGGCTCCCAGGAGTAGAGGCTGCCAAATGTCTCACCTGCTCCTTCTGCAGGGATCCAGTATGCTCCAGCCATGCCTTTGATAGAGCTGCTTCCAGCTGTCCATCAGAGGAGAGTTCAGGATATTGCAGGCTGCTCTTGAAAAATGCCCATCACTACACGAGCATGAGAAAATCTTTGTGTCCCTTTTGTGCCAACGTGGAGAAGCCATGGCTCCTCTGAATGGCTGGGGTGAGCAACAGCTTTTAGATTTGGGTATGGTGCAAAGACTGTTTACATCAGTATCTCACAAAGTTTCCTGCTGCCAGGGAACAGTGAGGGCTGGCTGCGCCCCAGGGGAGAGAAGCTGGGCCCAGCATGATAATGCAGCTGGCAGGACGGGTAAGCCTAGCAGTCTCCTGAGCTTTGCCATATTTACCTTTAGGCTGCTATTGTCCCCTGTTTACTGGCACAACATGCTCTTAGGCTAGGTACCCAGTGGTATTTACAGACTGAAAGATACAGACAGATTTACTGGGATTGCCAAAGAAAAATGCATCCTTTGTAGTTAATTTCCCTGCTGGCATCACATGCACTGATTGAATCCTGTTCCATGGCCTCCTCTCACAACATGTGAGTGTGCCTCTCGTGCCAAGACAGACATATTATTCATAAAAATGCAACATTAAACTAAATAAATTACTCAGAACATTTTCAACTAAGTGAAGCAAGATTTACCCTTTCCTTTTCTCCTGCATTTACTGCAGTGATAAGCAAAGGCATTCAGTAGCCTAAAGGGATATTCCAGATATTAATTTCCTAGCTTCGTAGTTGCACACTTTCAATTTTGCAATGACTGTGTTCCGCTCTTCTAGCAGGACACAGAAGGGAGCTTGGGCTGCATACGAGTATATTGTGCACAGTAAGGGAGTGCAGCATTGAAAGACTACAGTATTGTTCATGCTAGCAAAGAACGTGGCCCTGCCTGAGATGTGTCTGATGCCTTGGGCATTGCCTCACCTTGGGTTGATTTAACACTCACACTGATTTAGAGGCTAGGTTGGCATGGACCATCCTGCCTCTGCTGTGACACAGTGAAATCCTGAGGTCCACAGCTTCAAAAGGACCTTTCAATGCCTTTTACACCAAAGAACCACAGCCAAGATCACTTCTAAGAGAGCCTGTGAAATGGTCAAAGAAATGGAGCAATCTGAAGGGCTTCAAGAGTGCAACGGTGCTCAAGATGCTGGGATGATGAAGGAGTACACGGGGCAAAGAGAGAAAAGTGCCTTTGATGAAAATGCTGGGTTTAGGAAATGTTGTGTGTATCCTGTCTCCCAAGGAGATAAAATTTTCTGAAGAAATAGGAGAGAAGGCTGATAGAAAAAGCTGGGGCTGTATTCTCACCTCTTTATTTGTTTTGGTCCAGGTTAACCCAAGAACACTGATTCTCAAGCTTTGGTGATGCTCTGCTTTTTCACAGGAGAAAACTCTGCTTGGCAGGTCAGCCCTACCTCCCTATGAAGCTGAAACAGAGCCTCTGAAAACATCAGATCCAGGGTATATACTCTTTCTATGCACCTGTTTGCTGTGTAATAACTGAGGCAGGAAGAGTAGCAAGGGCACAGCAGGTGTTCTAGGTGCAATTCCTTTGCAATTTCTTTTTCCAAAAGTGAGGAGACGGGCAGAGTGGGAGAAGAAGGGAGCCTTGCGATAAAACTGCAACCTTCTGCACTGCAGCAAGGGAAAACTGAAGCTTGGCTTGGCTTTCAGTCCCAAATTGTAGGACCCTGCAGGTCAGAGTCAGAGCTGGGAGGAGAACGTGGGAGTTGAGAACTCTTGCCTGCTGTGAGTTTGGGGTTGTATTTCAGTCCTCCTGCCCTCAATTTCCCTTTAACACCCGGGGGTCAGCCCAGCATCCTTACCATGGGTCCAGCTATCCTTGCAGTGCCATTTCCCCTTTTCATTTGTCAATTCCTTCCCCCTGCAGTAAAGTTCATGTGTGGTCAGTCTCTCTGCTCTTTACTCATTTCTGCTGCTTTACCAAATATCACCACTGAGCTGAGAGACAACAGTTAGACTTACAGACCTGGTACAGCTGTACCAGTTTTAGTACCAGCTCTGAGTAACTAAGCACAAATTAGGAATGAAAATCAGCTGTGTGTATACCAGCTCAGATGTGCCTCCATGGGGAGAGATGCTGTAACCTTTAATAAAAAAATCTGCTTGCAAAGCATGTCTGTTCGCAGCCTGAAACCTGCAATGTGATACAGAGTCCAGCATGATCAGGCCAGGGTACCTTCTTTCCTCAATGCCACTGGGTTGAACCATGCTTCCTTCATTAAATAAGCAGATTTCTAGGCTTTCAAGGGCTTGAAGTCTTACAGGCTTTGGCCAGCATGTTTTAGACACTGAAGAGCTCTTCTTTGCCTAGCAAAGACATGAATGTCTGTTTTTCCACTGATTCAGGGCTTCCTAGAGCTCCTCAGCTGGTAGTCTGTGTGATGTCTAATCAGCCCTGCAAGACAAAAAAATATGCTGTTGTTTTGGTCATGAAAGTTCTTCATAACATCCCCCATAGGCAGTACAATCACAGTCCAGTCACCTTCTCAATATCTCAGTACAGGTCTGGGGAGGTTTCTGGAGCAAAGCCAGTTTCTACCAGCTAATTCAGCTGGTTAAGTAATCATCAGTGTGTTTTGGATGTGTTTGATAAGGAAGGTCTGAAGGGGTAAGACCCCACTAATCCTGCTGTCCTCAACTGTACAGGGTAAGATGAAGCCAATTTTTGTTCATCCCTATCTGAAACAGTAAAAGACAAAATGGAGTAGGGAAAAAAGCTTTTTTTGTTAAAATCAGAGGAGCTGCCCACAACTGGCTAGGGAGATTTTCAAAATATGATCAGAGGTGCCCCTCTGTGGGCAACATACTGTGTAAGGAAATCTCTCTTTCTCCTCCCTGAGGTGGTTTCTTTAGGAAGAAAGCAGTCAGCAATGGTGGCATTAAAGAGATCACCTTTAGACGTCTGAGTAGAGATGAAAGGGAAGCATTTATTGTCTGCAAGAGACACCGCTTCTGCTTTTCTGCAGAATCAGCCAAGTAGCTCTGCACCAGTATATTGAAATAAGTATTTCAATGTCTGCAAGAGTTTCTTCTTATGCAAAAGGGTTGCACAGTTCCTATTTTCAAAGAAGAGATGAAGTTTCAGGAAGAGCAACAGACAACATCAAACACCTTAGCAGAGGATCTGATGTGGGTCTTATTTTCATGCTTTTCTTGTTTCAGAAGGAAAAAGATACTGCAAATTTGAAAAATTCCGAAGGAGAAGATTTATAATATCAAGCCCCCTCATCCCATTCCCAAAATGTGCAGCAGCTACTTCTGCTCAGATGATGCATCAGCTGTAAGATCAGCCTCCTGTGGTTTAGGGGTGCTTTGCAAGGTGGAACACTGCAAAGCTGCAGGGACATATGGTTGTAGTTGGTCCATGATCTTTTGTTTCACTGTAGATCTGCTGAGCTTTTGCTCTCAGCCAGGTTCCCACAAAGCCAAGGCTTAAATTTAGGAGCTTTGGCAATTCCTATTACAAGAGAAAATTGGTGTGTCATGTCCAGTTCTCCTGCTGCAACAATTTCACAGAACAAATTAAACAATTAAGCTAGAACACAGGAAGATAACACCATGCTCTGGTACACAAAACAACTAGTGTGATAGAAAGGCATCCTTGTCCACAAAAGGGAAGCTGTTTTGGTATTTCAGGTTTTATCAGAGGTGCCTTCCCAGTGGGACATCCCACTTAGACCGCTTAATATCTGGACTGGCCATGCGGGGGAGCCAAGGCAGTGCTATCTCAGCCCAGCTGGGAACTGAAAATGCCCATGGGGCTCAGAGAGTGCAGGGGAACAGCTATCAACCCCTTTAACTGCAAGGAGAGAGGGAATTTGCAGTTATATATGGTACAGACACTACTCAACCTGACCTGCTAATAGGGTCGCTGGCTATTTCTCCCCATGGGACAAGTTCTCTGCACCCTTAGGAGAAATGCAAGGTTCAGGGCTTGGGCTTGCTGGTTTTTGGTTTTTTTTTTTGTTTTTTTTTGTTTTGTTTTTTTTATTTCTTGGTTTCCCCCACCACTTAACACCTACATTGCACTATAGGCTTTGCAGGACCCAGGTGGTAAGTTTGTATTCAGTTCTATAAGAACTGACTTCCATTTGAAGATGCAGCTCAAATCTAACTTTCAGAGCATGGAAAGAGCTGTAGTGTGGTACCCATGGCAGGCAGTTCCCCTGTGGAGCATCACTCCAGAATGTGGCACGGGGTGTCCTGGTGCAGGAAACAGAGAGATGGCTCAGTACCCTGCAGTATCCTGTCTCAAGGTGAAAAAGGAGCAAGAACTCGAGGCTGCTATTGCAGACAGTAATTGGGGGAAGCAGTTGGCAAGGCACAGACAATTCTTCTAGCTCACACCTTTCAGCTGTCATCAGAACAAAATCCTAAATCAACATTATTGGTCCACAGAGAGATTCAGAGGAGCTAAATTAACATATCCTCATAAATGACAGGCTTTCCCATTCATCTCAGTCCCTAGCAAGAAACTATCCATTGCCGCTTTACTGCAGCAGTCCCCAAGAGCAGTCCCAGTGTTTCAGGTGCTCCCACATAACATGTATCACAAAACAGGGCTTCCCAGCTAACTCCAAAGACTTCATTCAAAATCAAAACAATCTTCTTCTCTTTATGTTTATAGAGAGGACGAAACTTGCATGAATATAGCCCTCTCTGTTGGAGCCTTCCTCATGACACCACCTTCAAGAGCCTCCTTCTTCAGCAATGGAGATCCCTGTTTGCAGAGCTGAAGGTGAGGATGGACAAGAGTTGATTGCCATTAAATACCCTGCCAGCAATAATGGGCATAGTTCTTTCCAGGCTTTTGTGCACTATGATGTATATCATGTCTGCTGCTGCAGCGGAGCATGTTGTCTTTCTTGCTCCACCCTTCCTCAGTGAGGACTTGTCTTCTGGCATTCTCAGCCTCCTGAAATACAAACATGACATAATGTTGTGGGCCTTATCATGAGAGAAGCACCTCTTCTCTCCAGGAACAGCAAGGCCAATTGCCAACAGGATAAATGCCATCCTGGTGCCCTCATGTGTGATCTGCGATGCTCTGGTGCTCTTTTGTACTAGCATGCTGCCAGATGATCACCACTGATTCACTGACTCCAATGAACTTAATGATGACTAATTCACTGACTCCAGTGATTCCAATGAACCCATAAAATAATGCATGAGCAGTATGCATTGTGATAGTTCCTGGAAACACTGGTCCCCACTCTGCTGGGCACAGGAAAATCAAGTAGCCAAACAGGATGACCTGACCCAAAGACTTCAGCCTTGGCTCTGCAAGGAGGCAAGTTTGAGCTGAAACTTCCATGTCTTAAAGCCACATCTCATGGTGTGTCAAGTGGTAGTTTCAGCAAACTCTGAGCAGGGAGATGGCCTTCGGACCTTGTTTGCAGTGACCTGCTGTTCTGCACCAAGAGTGTGAGAGACAGACAGTGCAGGGCTCTTTCCAGATATCAGTAAGAAGGGCTCGACAACAAATGATGGAATAAAATAGCTGTTTTAATAACATGGAACAAAAAGAGGAATATAGATAGTGAGTAAATTTTACATCCCTTGAGATGCTGGGAACCTCACATTCATGCAGCATGGGACAGACCCTGGATGGATTTTTCCCAAGGCGTACTGTGCAGATCCTGTTCGTGAAGAGGCTCTGCCTCCCTCCCATGCTGTGATGCCTTTTATTTTGTGTAACAAACAAAACCATTTATCTTCTCCTGACAGCCTGGACTGTTACCTCTGTCATAACACCTACAAGTGCACAGCACAGGCTGTCATAGGGCATTCCAGCAGGTTCCCTTGCAGTGTCTACTCATGCTAACGTATGAGCTGCTCAAACCCTGTGTACGATGCCTGATAGGGCAGACATGGACTGTTCATGATCTCTGCTTCCTTAAATGCAATGTCTTCTGCGAGGCTCCCAATACACCTGGGTCTGTGGCAGGGCAAAGAAGTGAAGTACTATCCAACCAGAACCCACACTGTATTGGGGAGAAGATTCATTCCCTTCAAAGGCAGCAAGCAATAATGAAACGCAGGCAACAATTTCCAGATGGAAATAGCAAACATTTCTTCTTTTTTTACCCTGACATCCAGAGGAAGGGCTATTTTTATCTAGAATATCACACAAATTTGAGGAGAGGAGGTACACAAAAGCAGGGGAACAGAAACATGATCTGTTTCAAAAGCTGCGTTGTTGAATGGGGAAACAGATACTGTGGACATGGGACGCTGTCTGCACCCATGCCACGACATGGTCAGGTAAGCTGCCTCTCCTCACGGTGCAGGCTGCAGCAAATCCTGGCTCTGCTCCAGAGGTCAGGCTAGGCTGAACGGCTCTCTGTAACCCTGCCTGGGTTACACAAAGCTGCTGTATAAGAGGCCCCTGGTTAATTGTATTAGCATCGTGCAAGACAGAGAAAGGTCACAGAGAGCTTTCTCTTGAAGTCATGCAGTCTGCAGGACATTTTGAGCTGACATGAGCTGGCACTACCAGTTAGTTCTCTGAGCCTTTAGTTGGGGCTTTTTCTTGCTGCTGGTGTTGGAAGAAAAGATTTCAGTGAGAGTGTCAAATACCTGACAATGAGTGGAGAGGTCAAACAAACTGCAGGGATACAGAGCAGGCTGGGTAAGGTATTTTCCTCATTTGGAGCAGAAAAAGAGCTTTCTGTCTTCTCAAGAAGTTTATTTATGGAAAGATCTGGAGAAGAAAGAGAAGAAAACAGAAGCACCTCAAGTCTGAACTGCATTTTATTGTTCGTGGGAGTTCACAGTGTGCACAGCAATTTTCTCCATTGGGGCTGGACTATTGTGTCGTGTAACAGTGAATTAAAGATAGCTCACAGAATGAAAGCAAGATACATCTCGCCTGTATTGTCAGGATTTTATAATAATAATCAGCCTGCTGAAAATCATATAATTGCTCTGATCTGGGGGCTCACTTTTCTGTTTTCCCATCTTTCTGGTTGTTTTAGGGAGGGTTTGATTTGTTTTCTTAGTTTGGAGTTTGGAGTGTTTTTGCATGAAAGTAAGACAGAGGAAACCCCTGATTTATAACTTTACAAGACTCAGTAACCTCCTTGGCCTGCACATGCAACGCAGGATGACTGCATGCTGCAAACAGTCTCTCATCATTTCTGCATTTGTCACTCTGGTCTGTGCTACAAGGCTGGGTTCTGTGGTCCTAGGGCTCTCCTGATACAGCTACGCCATCAGCCACATTGGTCTGCACTGTTTCACCTCTGTTCCTTGGGTGTCTCTACATGTTATTTCATTTGCATAGTCCAGCCTGCGAACCCAGAGACTGGGCACAGAACAGAGGAGAGTTTGGGGGTAAGAAAGGGATCCAGAGAAGGAATCTCTTCTATGCCACAACATTGCCCTCCTTCCCTCACAACTACCCCAGGAGCACAGGGCAGAGAGCTGAGACTGGCAGCGTCTCCCTTGTCTGTCTTTTATTACTGCTTTGCATCTTCCAGGAAGAGTCTTTCCAGTCAGTGCCAAGGTGACAAGAAGGAAGAACTTGGACTATTTTGTGCTATAAGGGTAAACGGGTCACCAGGAAGAACTCCAGCACCTTGCCATGCACACATCTCCTCCAGGTTTTGGAGTGTGGTCTCCCACCCTGAACTATCCTCTGAGCAGTCCTTCTGGGACATGCTGTATTCAGGTAGAAGTCTACCTTGGACAGAGTTGCAAACTTTGACCATGGGGAGCAGGAGGCTGGGTTACGCACCCCTCACTGAGCCCTTTGGGAGCAGATATCAGGACAGCTAAAGCAGTAGGGTTTCCCAGGGAGAAGGGCATTGCAGTACAGACCTACAGACAGGAGGAAAAATGGATAGAGGGTCTGCCAGCTCTAGCCTGGGGAGGGCATGAAGTGTGGTGAGGATGTGGCATATGCCAAGAGGCAGACTGATACTCTGACCCTGCAGAGGCTGAGCTCTCAGCCAACAACAAAATGCCACCCTACCCTCATCTCAAAAACCTCTGAATTGTAGAAGAGAGAGATAGCGGGGGACTGTCAGGGATCTTTGGGACAAAAACGGCCACAGTGGATTTTTCCATGTCTTTGTTTTAACAACTGATTTAATTTGTGCATTGAAAAGATACTTTAAAAGGATCTTTAGAAGTGCCAAGAAGGAACACAAAGCTCAGCTGGAAGAAAAATGAAACACTGGTACAAAGCAGGGAACCCAGATAATAAATGGGTTCAAAGGAATCAGCCTTGAATGACTATATAGCACTGCTTGGGTGGAAAACTGGTGACTGGCTTATTAAAACAGTCCATATTTCTCGTGGGAAGTAACCATGCAGAGTAGTAACACTAATGTAAATAAAAATTCTCTCCAGAAATTATTTCTGAGAATGCCAACAGTGTTAAAATAGTTGCTTGCTCTCTCCAAATAGACACCACTGAACTTGCAAATTGATGTAATTCCAGCAATGACCCTGTAACTTTCCTCTGCAGTCATGTTGTTGATTTACCAGGTAAGAAGCAAATATTCAGATCTAACACAGTAAGGCAAGTGGGGATGGATTTTGCTTTCCAAAAGAAGAGATGTCATGGCCAGACATTCCTGCCTCCAGGGAAGATTTGGGAGGATAGAAGAAAGAAGGAGGAAAGATAAGGTTTGGGCAGAGAATCCAGCTTGCTGCTACTAGAAGGTGTTGGGGAGATTACCAGGAAGTCCACGTATGTTTTTAAATCTTTTTTTTTCTTCTTTTAATCTTGGCATAACCTTTACTTTTACTGTAAGTAAATGACATTTAAGTGTTCTGAGTGGAGTTCAATTCCCTCTTTACAATAAGGATTTTTGTTTCTCTTTTTGTTTGTGTGTGCTTCACCAAATTTGTATCTCACTAACTCAAAAGCCAAAGTACCATTACAGTACAACTTCAACTTAGTTTGTATCCTTAAGAATGAATTAATTTTGCAGAAAGTCTTTCAGATTCTGACTCCTCTTTGGATACTTTCATTAAGACATAATTGTTTTAAAATGAGCCACAGTTTTCAAACAATTGTTCACCAGCCTATCTCAAACGTACAAAGAATTACATCATTGATTAGCAATGTTGCTAATGAGTGCTTTTCTTGTGTTTCCCATGAGAGTCATGCTTTCCACCTCTACCTTCTCTTCCAGTGTACCCCAGAGTTGAACAGAGTGATTTTTTTGCTCTATGGTCCTGCAGAGTGACCCCATGGAACTGTCAGGAGCCAGCCTGAAATCTCACTGACCCTTCCCTAGGCACTGAGAACTGGCTATTTCCAGGTGGCTCACGACTGAGGGACAGTAAAGGTGAGCACCAGTGGCCATCACTTGCTGGGTCAGCTCTGCTGAGATCAGGGTCTGGGCTGGACTTTCAGCACAGAAAATTTCCCAAGTGTTTCATGAAAGCGGACAATACAGCTAAACTGTTCTTTGCAGGGGATGTGGTGTGGCTCAGGACAAACTGACCTATAAATAAATCATACCTAGATACTCCTTTTCATATGACTTTTTAGGCTTTTGGTTTGAATAAGCTTTCCTCCACTTTATACCAACAACTTTGTGATGAAGTATTGCATCTGAGTTATTTCATTTCACACCTGGCTTCCTCTTTATATTAATGGTATTTTATGCATTTACATTTCAGGGGAAGCTAAACAGAAGGCAGTGTAGCAAAGCAAATCTCACAGACTTGTTTATCACTGTCACTTAAGGTGATGCTGTCTCTGCTGAGTAAGAAAGGTGCCCATTGATTTATGACCGCCTGCTGTTTGGAGGAAGCTTCCTCAAGTCATGGGGTCTAAGGCCTAAAGAGACTTTCCAATCACCTGCTCTGACTACCCACATGCTTCAGGCTGTCACATGCTCCCTTGGGATCCTGACCCTTTTTTAGCTAGAAGGAAAACTCCCAGAAGTGGATCCAATGGGACAAAGGATCCCACCTTCATTGGAAAATGCAGCTTGTAGCCATTGGTTCTAGCTGTGTGGCTACTGGACCAAGATTGCTCCAGTACCTGCTGTTTCTTTTATTTGTGCAACTGAAAAATAGCAGTCAGGTAATTGGTAACCCACTGGCCTTTTAGGAAATGACTCATTATTAAATGACTCATTATTAAATGATAAAAGGCTCATAGGCAGTCTGTGTTGTAATTTTCCAGTATTATGCTGGGCAGGCTTGTGTGCAGATGCAGTGCAGTGCAGTGGTTCAGATGGGACCTCCTACCTGCAAGGTGGAACCTTACAGGGCTGTATCCTGGGTTATTAATACCAGGTGACATCTTGAAAGAGTCCCAAGCTTGACATCAGGTTTAAGGTTTCATTGTGTGTTAGTAATATGACTGACTTCAGTATCTTTCTAACCAGTTGAGAATAATTTATTTTTGGAGACAACTAACTCATGATGGCTTTTGCTGAAGATTAAATGGGCAAGAGAAGATATACTGCAGCTGTCTGAGGCTAGAATTCACCCAATGACCAGACAGTCTGGAATAAATGGGGGAGGAAACCTTGAGAAGGGGAAAAATAAATACTTGTAAGGATAAGACTACCAGGCTTTGGAGTTTTTAGCCTGGGAGTTGGCTGATCTCTCCTTGATTGCTGTATTTTCTGGGGATAAGAAGCAGCCCTTTAGTACACTGCAAACAGTGAGTGCAACAAGGGAGATACCTAGGGGTAGGATGCATTTTCCAATTTGCTGCCCTTATCTATGAGAGGAGAGCTGGGGCTGGAGCTCTTGCAGTGTTATGGTGTTGATAGATGTCTTCAACAAGCCAAGAACATGGCTTTGCTGTGCTTGTTGGACTCAGCTCTGTTGTGCCTGCTAACAAAGCTTTTGTGGGGTGTGTGTAGGTGGCGTTAAACTCTTCCGCTCAGAGTTGGGCAAAGCAAAACTGTTTCCTTTCAAGGTCATCTGTAGGATGCTGCTGAGTTTCCAGGCTTGATGGTAACTAAGATTTGTTCAAAGAAAAGCTCTAGTTAACTTCATCCATACCTTTTTGGCTTCCAATAGGCTTTGGTAGAAAAGAGAGAACCAGAAAATAATGTCGAAAGATACCTCTGCTCTTAGTTATGCTGGGGACAAAAGAATGACTTTTCTGGGAAGGCAGCTGCCCAGGTTGATAAAATCAGGAACGCTTTTCTGAGATTTAAGTTTCTCTTCTCACCAAAGACCACTTCTACACAGTTATTCACTTAGAGATATCAATTAGCCAAAATAGAGGTGGATTCAAGCCAGATGCTAAGAACTAACCCCTGCTCATGTGGTTTATTGACTGCAGTAGAGAGCCTGTTGATTTACAGGAGTGTTGTTAAAAGAAGATCCAGGTCTTAATGAGGTGCTTTAAAGCAAGGACTTATTTATGAAGATCTCGAGAGTGAGGGTGCAGCCTCCAGGTAGCTACGAATAGATGAATAGTTGAAATAAGCTCTGGAATCAGTGGCTTAGTGAGCCACTTGCTCATGCTGGGCTGGTCTGGCTCCACAGGCTTCACTGGGACCGGGACCAGTTGGTCCCAGACTACGTGTTTTGCTGGAGACAAGCGCATTTGGAGGTCCAAGGAAGTCTTAGCACCCCACCCCTTTTCTTGTTTTGCTGATGTTTTGACAATCAAGTTAGTATCAAGAGACAACTTTGCCCACCCTGGCTTTGAGGGGTATGGAAGGGTGCTTTCAGAGTGGAAATTCTGTAGGGAAGGGTGCTGTTGTTGTTTACCTGGGCTGGTAAACTGTTCAAAGCTGAAATTGGATGGGGCTATTTATTCAAAATGGAAATCAGGAAAGAAAACTATATGTATGATTTCCAAGCAGACCTTATCAATCCAGCAACATTATTCATGTTTGCTGCTGTTCTGTTGCCTTACAGTCAAGAAAATGGGGTGTTGTACACTTCCAGTGTAAGATACTTGTCACTGCTTCTGATAATTTACCATTTGGATAGATGATTTTTCAAATACTCCCAATTTCTGGAATGCTAAATCTCTCCCAGAAGAGGGCCAAGCCACTTAGGAGTATTTGGATCCACATAGACCCAATGTATGTGCTTTATTAGTTACCACTTTCAATCCCTCAGAAATCCGTGAATCCTTGGGCTGGGCTCAAAAATCACTACCCCAGATAGAGATGGAGGAGAAATTTGCTCGTGTAACCCACCTGGGGAGTGGTGAAGTTGCTGGAATGATGTCTATTAAGAAAACTGAACCTTGTGCAGTTTGTCAAATGGTCACTTTCTGTTATGGTGATTTCTAAATAAGCTTGCTTCATAGGTCAGAATTTTGTGCTGAACTCTCAGATGTGCTTATTTTTTCTCATTTATGTGAGATTAAATTATTTCTTGTCTCTCTTCTGTCATGTCATGGATGGGCACTGTAAAAAGTACTAATGAGGCTGTCTCTGTTATCTTGTAGTACATATGATTAATCTCCACCAAGTAAAATTAAGATAGGCTTAATTTCATTTTTAACCTTCTGAATGTTTTGAAACAGTGTAGGTGATTTAATTAAAAATGAAGCGTGGACGAGCTGGGACACCTTCATTTGCTTTCATGGTATATTCAGATTTGGAAACGGACTGTAGGTGTACCTTTTTGGTAGGGCCACTGAATGGCTGCAGGAATATAAGGAAGCAGACAGCGTAGGCTGAGACTGACTCTTCTGAGTGCTGCGTTGCATCTGTGAGCTGGAAAAGCATTCACATTGCATATTGAAATGGCGAGGAGTACTTGGAGCAGTGCTCTTACCTATATTGACAGGCTTGCTTTTGACTATGAGGGTGTGACTTTTGAATAAGTTTTGGTATCCACAAAATGCCTTATCTGCCCAGAGGTGATGATGGCCTCCCTGTGGTATCAGACCTCGCTCCTGGACTTAGGTGCTCATGGGTCAGTCTTGGGTCACGTTTGATGGGAGGCCAGACTTGCTGTTGCATTGAATCTTCTCCTGTAACTTGCATCTCCTGTCCAGCCCCTGGTGAAAAGGAAAGGCTTGCTCCAAACTTGCTCCGCAAACCATGAGACCTTCCCAGGTATGTCTTGGAAGCAGAAAAGCCTGTGATTAATGGCAAATAGCAGATGTAGTGGATACTTCGTGTCTTACTGTTTTCACTTCTCAAGAAACCCATCTCAAGCCTTTCTGATTAATTTTGTTTAATCTGCAGGAGGCCTACACAGCTCTAAGGAACCACAGTGCATCACTTCATAAGGCCAGTAAGAAGGATCTTTTTTTTCTTGTTTTATTTCATAATGATGAAGCAAACTCAGGTTTGCTAGAGAAACTTTTTTTCGTCTTCCTTTGGATCCTAAATTTACTCCTACAGTACTTTAGAAATATATTATGTAGAGGAAAATCAATGGAAATACCTTAGCAACAGGTTTATGATAAAGAAATAGGCCACTGTTATATTTTTTTCCAATCTTCCTGTGGAATGAGTGTCATATTTCATGAAAACTAAATATAGCAATGTGCATTGAATGCTAATGGGCTGATTTCTCTAAGTAAAAATGTTATAGACATCTTCAGAAAGTCTGTAGGGGTTTAGTAAGGATCTTAAAGATAAGTTGTTGATCACACCTAAAATATTGCAGACGAGTTAAGGAAAGTGGTCAGAAGTAGTCTGTGTATCTTGTATTTCTGTGAATATTTTAAATGGTAAGGAGTCAGAAATGTTTAAATGGAAAGTGTCCTGCTTGGCATAGTGTGGAATATCCCACTCAAGATAGAATTTATGACTTGAATATCCCTGTCTTTCCCAAAAATGCTCTTATCAGGAACTTGCTTTGATTCTCCATGCTTCATGGGTTTGCAGGAATGACCAAGATATTATTAGCTCTTGAGACAGGAAACACAGTTCTTTTCCACAGTGCTGTCGCTCTTCATCTCTGCACTATTAATGAGCACTATTCAGCTAAATACAGCAGCAGTGGTGCCCAGCATGAGGGGTTCAACAACCAGACCACGAGCTAATGCTGCAAAGGAGCAATCCTACCCTAAGTTACGTTAGCCAATGTGCATGGAGGAGGCATTGAGGATGATGGGGGTAAGGCTGGGGAAGTACTCAGGATACATTACAAAGAGAGGTGGTTTGAGTTGTCCATCCTCTGACAGGGAGTGGGAGTCTGTGACAAGCTCCTATGAGAAGGAACTTCTCCTACATGACTCCTTGACAGGGTCTGGTCTGTTATTTTGACAGGTAGGTGAAGCTTACACTGGGCCCAGCAGCTGTTTCCCTGTCCAGCGCTGCACGGAGGTGATTCAGCCCAGCCTCTCAGGGCAAGCTAGAGAGGGAGAGAAATTGCCCTGTAGGACTGCAGGTTTGCTTCAGCCCTGCTGTGCTTGCTTGTTCCTCTGAGGCAGGCATTTGGCTCTAAGTCATCTATCTGTGCTACAGCCAGTGTCCCTGCTGTACAGCACCTCTGCAGACAGCTTCTCTAACAAGAGCTAGTTTTCCTGTTGTGCAAAGTTATGCCCAGACTATACAGACTGGGCTCTATAAACTTGTAGTAGCCTAATCCAGAGACAACCTGCAAGGAAGGGATATAAGCAGACCCTGCTGCTCAGACAGCTTCTGGCATTTTTGGAAGTTGACAAGCACACCTTTGAAAATAAAGCCTAGGGAGGAAGGCATGAGCTCTTGGTAGGCTTTAGTGAGCTTGTTAGCTGCATCATGAGTATCTCTGGTTCAGGCACAGAACAAGGATGCTGACTGAAGGCAATTCTGCCACAGCTTTAAATATAGTGGCACAAAGCCTGACACTGAAATATTGTAGGCTTTGCCTTATTTTGCACCCTCTGATGTGTGGTATAATTTGTAGTAAATCTGAAACTAGGCAGCTGCTAAATTACATGTAGTTGACTAGAAACAAGCTGAAAGCTCTTTCTTGAGCCTAATAATACTATAGAGACATTGCTATCAGGATCGTACTCCCATATGCATGCTAAGTTTGTCATCTTGTGCTAGTGAGAAAGCTCAGATCCCTAATGCTTTCAGTTAGCAAGTAGCTAAGCTTGTTGTATATCATCCAGCCAGGCCTGATTAAAATGGCTCTTCTCTGCCTGTCCCCAGAAGGGCATAAATAAAAGTAAATTCAGACAAAGTCCTTGCTTTGGGACATGTCCTTGCAAAGATGTAGGATTTTTTTTTTTTCCCCTAAGCTCTGCTGATTAAATTCTTCAGTCTCAACACTTCTTTCAGGTTTGGGGGGGGGTGGGGTGGGTAAACAATTGATCCTATTGTATTGGCAGCACAGAGAAAGCTTGGGAAGGAAAGAAGTCCTGCCCCTTGGCAGTGCTTGGGTCTCATGGGGAGCTGCAGGATTTTCTGTGAGCAGGAATAGGACCAGCCCTTCCCCCGGACACCTAGGAGGTGGAACAATGTAGTACTTTGGGAAGGACAGGCCAGTGGCTGGGCTTTGGGGGATCTAGGAACCTGCAAATTACTCAGGGCTGATCCACCAAAGACTGTGGCTGACCAGCTTCAGGAAAGCAAGAACTGACATATCCCACAGCCCTTTTTTTCGTTGCTTTGGTTTTGTTGTTGTTTTTTTTTTCTCCCATCACTGAAATTCATCTGGTGCCCAGATTTTTGCCGGCAGAGGTACATAGAACGGCCAAGTAAACAGGAATAGCCAAGGTGCAGAGTGTCCCCAGGCTATATGGACAAAGGCTTGTCTCCAGGATCCCGATGTCCCAGGGAAACTCTCAGTGAGCAGACGTGTTCCTAAGTCCCTTGTTCAATAGCTGTTTAAAACATCACTTTCCACTGGACTGGAGAGAGGTTATTAGCTGCTCCTGAATCTTCAGGACATGTCCTAGTATATGCCTCACAGTACCAGTTAGGAACTAAGGTAGTACAGTGTAGTCCATGGTTGAGGTGAGTGCTAACAGGATCCCCTGGGCTCAGCTACAGCAAGATAAATCATTGCTGCCCTTCCCAGAGCAAACCTTCTTAGCCCAGGTGTGCAGAGGAGAAGCACTACCCCTGTCCTCTGAAGACCACCTCCTGCTCCTCTGGTCAATATCCCACCCTTCTGCAAGGCTCTCCTCCCTCAAGGCCGAGCACAAGCACAGCAAGGGCAGGCTGCAGGCAAGGCAGGGAAGTGGTGCATGGGGAGTGGGGAGCTTTCTAGCAGCTCAGTTACACTAATGAGGTAGTCCTGTTAGCTCTCTCTTCAAAAAGCTCACATTGGCAAAATTAGCTCTTGAGGAAAAGCGGGACAGCAATTTCAATTGCCCTATGAGACTTTTAAAAACACAAGTTATGTTTGCACATTCAAAGCTGCAAATGTTTTGATGATCTCCAGGTGAATTGAAGGATGTTTCAGTCTGATTTAATTTGTTCATTGCCCTGCTGACAAATTATGTATCTCTGTGATGTGGGTGGGTGCCTTTATGCACTTGATCCTAATTATTGATAAGTAGGTGTGAGCAGTAATAGTGCCTAGCCCTTACCTCAGGGGGGGCAAGTGTTTTTAATCATCAGGACTTCATTGACTGTGAATGGGAGTAAGAAGATCATGTTAGTTTAGGGCTAGGAAAGCAGACTTCTTGGGGGATTGATCCTGTCAAAGGCCTGGGACTAAAGCTGCCTCCTGTCTATAAGCTTCATTGCCAGCTCATCAGTTCTGTGAAAAACAACCATAGACCTGTCATGAAGCCAGGTCATTTTTGGGACCTAGGTGAGTGTGGCACAGGGGTCCTTGTATGATTCTTATCTTAAATGCACTGTGTCTGGTACAGCTGGCATCAGGCCAAACCCAGGATACAATCCCAGGCATTGCAAACTCCTATGGACCAAAACAGTCATTGTGCAGTGCAACAGCTTCATCCATGTAGTCCTGCAGAAAGGATGCTTGCACATATGTGCTCTGACATCCCCAACCTCTGGGTGACCCCTTGGGGGACTTACAGAGAACAGGGGTTTAGGAAGGCTGTAGAAAACAGATCTGAATATTTTTGGTGGTAGCAGAGCAGGGAGTGGAAGATAACATGGGCTGGCTCAATGTCTAGTTGGAGGCTTTGAAATGGTGTTGTGAAAGTTGGGAGCAGCCAAGTTCTCTGCTCTGAGGAAGGCTTGTTCCTGTCACAGCTCTCTGCTCCTTCTGGTGCTCACTTCTGTGCAGGTGTTTAGCATGAGCCTGGGAAACCTTTGGTGTTGTGGTGTGAGACTTCTGATCATAATGTGGTACATAATCTGTGTTGTAATTTGTTTTCCAGTTCTGTCTGCTCCTTTCTCAAATCAGGCTGATATTAAGTAGAGCAGTTGCACGTTCTGGTTCCTGATTGATTTAGTATTAGTAGGGTTGGAAAAAAAAAAAGGTGCTAATGTTAGGCAGTTGCATATTCTTCATACGAAAGTATCCTTCCAGGCAGTCTTCCACAATTTAGATAAGTTCTTAACAAGAATTTTGTCACTTCACAATGTACTGTGTGAGCCTAGCAAGTATCAGAATACGTAATACTCATTCCAGCCACAGGGCACTATGGTGATAAGGAATATTAAGAATTAAAAAAAGAATCCTTGATTAAAAAATAACACTTATTGCAAGACCAAGAGTTTATGTGCTGGAAGGAGATCAGATCTTGCCTTTTGTTGAACTGCCTAACTAACCTAATGCTCCAACAATTTTCCCGTTTTTCCAATGTGATGGAAAATGTTTTGCAAACTTGAAGGGTTATGGAAGTGGAAATACTGTGCTTTCCAATCCAATTCTGTAACAGGGACAAATAATGAAGCAGAAGCAGAAATTAATGCTGTGGAATTTGTGTGTAAGAATTAGCCAGGCTTGGCCCCTTTCTGAAATTTGCTGCAATTGCATGAAGTAGTTGAAGATGAAAAATGAAGTTGTCAACCAGGATCCAAGCGCCCTGTCGCATTGTGACAGTTAAAATGGGTAAATAAACTTTTTATTAAATACAAAAGTGCAATTTAACAGAGGACAGGAATACTCTGACAGCTGGACTGAAGCTCCTGACAAGGGAATTGCTCATTTTTATTTTAATTGTATTGTTATTATTCCCCACAGTATAATGTACACATAGGCTTCTGATGCTATCAGCTGGAGTATCACTATATGGAGACCCAGATGAACATGTTGAGGGACACAATGCTGGAGAGGGGGAAGCCATGTGCCTCAGCCACAGTTCTTCCTGGGTCATAGAATCATAGAATGGTTTGGGTTAGAAGGGACCTTAAAGATCATCTAGTTCCAACCCCCCTGCCATGGTCAGGGATACCTTCCTCTCTGCTAGCTAGAAATGCTTCTAATTAGGATCATGAGGGGAAACTGGACAGTGACAATTTGGGGACAATGAATAGAGGCTGTTCCATCTCCATAGTCCTTTGTGGAAGGATTTAAACCCAGGGTGCAAGATCACCACATTAGCCATGGATATGTGTGTATTGTGGAGTGTATGGTAACCTCTCTACTGCTGCATCTATGTTTTTTCCTTTTTTTAAATGTGCCTCTGAAAGCTAGGTATAATGTATCAGTTCTTGTTTTCATGTCATGACTGCATAGCTGTCATTTCGAGTCTGCTTGGCAGGGTGACAGGATTGATAGCAAGGAGAGGCATGAGTGGGTACTTCACCACTCTCCCGACTTGAATAATTTTACTGATTGTGCTGTAATTTACTCATTGGATGAAGGACTGCTGAGTCAGGTACCCAGAGGTACCCATGCCAGCACGTTGCTAGAAGCAAGCCTTTTGTTTTCCAGCAGCAGTCCAGAGGGGCTATGAGGATTAATGGGCTAGTGTTAATTAGCACAGCTCCCCAGCTTTAGCAGTACTATGTTTGAGACTGGTTTCCTAAAGAAATAAGGCTTGCATGATCATTATGTCTGTCTGGTCTTTCTTCCGCTCCCAATAATTCCTGACCCTGGTTGACAAACTTGATCGATCTGATGAATGAGCAGAGTTTCCAGAGTTAATGAATTTCCTACAAATACTGGGAAAATTACTGGCCAAAGAAAGAGTCCTGATTGACTCAGAAGTTTAGTGCTGTGTTAGGTCAGCTGGCAGTTGGCCCAAACTGACATCAAGGTGAGCTGCAGTCTGTGCCCTCTCCAACTGAAAGGGGAGATCAGCAACAAATGTCTTGTGAGACATAGAGAGAAGCTGGGAGTATTGCAGTGGGGAAAAGTAGAAAATAAAAAGTTAAAGGATGCAAATGTGCTGGAATTAATTCCACTAATTGGCAAATTGGCAAACTGGAAAAGGAAGGAGAATTCCCTATAAAAGTTTGTACTTTTTCTGTTTCTGCATTGTCCAAATAACTTCTATTTCCATGTGAAGTTTGTACAGCTAGCCTCTATCTTGTGTGACTTGTTCTTTCTTCAAGTATGTCCTTTCCATGTGCTGCCTCAGGCCAGCCTGCTGCCTGTGTTCCTGGTGCTGAAACATTTGGTTCCTGTGGTCCTGTGTCCATGAGCTGAAAAAAGTTGATGCCCACGTCAGGTGGCCTGGTGGGAGAAAGATGAATCCATGGTGGCAGCAAGGGCAGTACAGAAACATGGCTGCGCAACTTCGGCTTGATGCATTGCTTTGGTGATGGTTGAAGCTTGGCTTGTTCAGGGACTCCGAGTTGTGCATCCAGCTCGAGTGGAGCTTCTCCTTTGCAACTATCAGTTCATACCAGGACACGTGCCCAGTGCCACCAGAGATGATACAAACACAATAGCAACCTGGACCTATAGAGTAGTGAACACGTGCTATCAGTTTTGTTGTGGCTATCCTTGTTCTTTCACAGCACATCCAAATTCTGTTAAAATGAACTTGTGCTGAAGGAGCATGCTCTGGGAGAAGGGTCTGCAGTGGTGGAAATGCAAAGTTAGGCACGAGGCATGGTGGTGAATCTGCTTCATTGCTGCTCAAACCCTGGTCGCTTCTTTGCTTTATTGTTGTGGGATACAACAGGAGTTTGCCAGGCTTGGGGCACAATGGAGTAGAGGGATGACTCATGCCCAAAGCATGATCAGGTTTTGAATTAAAAATTTAAGTCACAGCTGGACATTTGGATTAAAACAAAAAACATGTTTCAAAACTATTTCTTAAGGAAGACATACTGAGAAATGCCCCTAGCTACTCTGTGACTATGAATATTCATTATAACTGTTTGAATCTGTAACTTTCTAATTGTGGCTGGCTCTTATTTACCACTGTGGAGGCTGGCTCAGGGGATGATGCAGTTGCAACTTTAGTTGGTGCAAGTGCCAATCAGTACCATATGTGGTTGCCATTCCTGTACTAACCTAACTCCTTGCTACACTGTGGTGTCTCATCCAGAAAGCTCTTTTGTGAGTCTGTTGGTCCTCCAAGTTAGGAGATGAGGGAGGGAAAAGACGTTTCTCCCGTGCTTTAACAAGACCTGTGCCTAAATCTCCCAGACAGCTTTTAGGAACTTCAATCTTAGCCCCTCATCTCAAAGTATATAGAGCACATCAACAAAGATTTGGGTTCAGATTTGGTTATGTCTTAGGTGTTTCATGAAGACATATCAAGAGTTGACTAAGTCCTTCTGACCAAATACTGTTAAAATTTGGTTATTGTATTGATATGTATTATAGGGACAAAATACGGAGAAATTACAATACTTCAATTTGGCACACAAGACTAAAATCAAAGCTATGCAAATTCAGATTGGATGCTGAACACACATCTTCCATACTGAGTAACTGTTGGAGTAAAGCGTCCTCCAAAACCTCCTTCAGCTCTTGATGTCTTTAGATTACAACTAGGTACCTTTCTTCTGGCAAGTTATTTGTTTTAGCACAGGCACAGCTGGGTGACGGCCTGTGTTTTGTTACAGAAAAGGTCAAACTTGATGATCTCCTGGTCTGCTCTGGAATGAAATCTTATGGATAAATAAGACTTTTTCCTCAAGTTTTTCTTGCAAACAAAAAATCTTTAGCATTAATTAGCATCAGTCTCTTCCATTTTAGTATTTCCTTTCTAGTATTTTCATGAAAGATTAACCTCTGCTTTTATGAACAATATTAAAATAGGGCTGTTAGCATCTTCTGTGAAGAGCCATCTTTTAAAATTAAACCTAAAAAGTACTAAAATCTTCCTTCTGCTTCCTTGAGAAACAAAAGGAGCAAATAAAGAGCTGCAGCCATACTGACCATTGGTTGTATTCAACTGCAAATTTTACAATTCAGCTGTTCTGTTTTCTGCCAGAGGGTTTTTTAATTGCGTGAGTGTGCATATTGTGGGGCTGCTGTACAACTTGGAGACACAAAAATTTGTAGCAGGTAACCAGTAAAGCAAACCAACAAAATGTACCTTTCTGCAATGAAAAACAGATGGTGAGGGGCAAGGAAATTTTACTTATGATGGGTATTGCTGAGGAATATATATGATATGGGACATACTGGAAATTACTGGAAAATTACCAAAAAGACTCACTTATGTTGAAGTGTTACTAAGTGAGAACAGGCACATGTTGAAGTCTGTTTGAAAACCTAGGCCGCATGCTGGGTATTGTCAAATCTTACATTGGTAATCTCTGTTTCATTATAGCAGGTGAGGATTTCAACAGAGCTTCAGGATGAGGCAACAGTCCCCCCCTGAAAGTAATAGCCAGCATACCCAGTCAGCTCAGACCTCCTCTGCAACAGTGACTTAGCCCTTTCTCTCAATCAGCTCTACTCAATCTATTATTCCAGCCAGACAACTCCTAACCTTTTTGAAAAAATTCACTACACCTAGGCACAGGTACTAACATACTTACTGACAACATGGGAATGTGTGTAGAAGAGTGAGGGATGCTGAGTGGTTGTTTTGTTGCTTGTTCTCTGTCTTGGGTACCTTCATCTAAGCTCCCATGAGTCTGTATGGTGCTATCACTCAGGTTATCACTTCCAGGTCTAGAATAAACCTGGTTTGGAGGGGAAAATGCCTACCCTTGGGGTCTTGGGCATGCACCCTTCTGCAGAAATAGCACTTTCCAAGTGGAGTTGGAGATGAATGCTCTCTGATGATTTGAACAGCTCTGAGCTGTCCGTCTGAATCTTGGGGAGGTTGCAGGGATGAGTATAACTGCTTCTTTGGGCTGTTACCCAGCTGTTCAGTTTGAATCTCAAACTCCAAAGCACTGCTGATTACTCACACTCCCAGCATGGGTGCTTTTGCTTTGGGGTATTAAGTGAAATGTCATTTCTAGAAATTGAGGGGAGGAGGGTGTTAAATGTCTCTCTAAGGCATCAATCTCTTGAGGCCTGTTGTTACCAGACTATGTGGGTGTGGTATATTTGTGCTGACAGGGGCTCCAACGATGCTTTTGTGCCCAGCTAATTGTCACTCTACACTTGCTCTGAAGACTATTGTTGCACAAGGTCCATAATGCTTAGACTGATTTTTAAACAAAACAGCTGGAGGTGACACATGGGGGACAAATTCCTTAAAATTATTGCTGCAATTATGGTGGAGTTGCTGCTTGCGCACTAAATACATCCCTCTTGCTCTGAATGATTGTGGTATTTGTGCCAGAGCACAGGAGCTGAAGTTGTAATTGTTGCCTCCCTTCTCTTTCTTTCTTGGGGTGGGCTGGGAAAGGAGGGCATGCTGGGTTAGGCAGGACACTTTTTTTTGTGTGCTTCTCAGTCTGGATGATTTCCTAGTGACGCTCTTTCAGCTCAGTGTTGTGTCTCCTGATTGTTCTGCAAAGTTTCTTAGGATAACTAAATTTACCTTGGTGCATCAAAGCAATGAACTGAAGCTAACTCTTTCAACCAGCCTGCACCTTTGATAGGGAGAACTACCTTCAAGCTGCCTTGTGCAGTGTTTAGGAGTGATGCGTTGTTCTCAAAATAGGGATATGGAATTAAATACAAAATCAAAGAGTTGAGCAAGGTGGATTTTCAAAAGATTGTGCTGTCAGTGATGCAGGAGACTTTCTTGTTTTACACAGTGTCAATGCAGCAATAAGTTTTTTTTTCTTATTATGCACAGTGGGTTAACTTTACTGTTATCCATTGCTTACTAATTCTGTTGGGTTATTTTCCTCCCTAGTTCATCTATTGGAAGTGGGATGCTTGGAAAAGAAGCTAACATCTCCCTAAATGTTCATATCCCCACTGCTAGCCTGGATGGCACCTCTTGCCATGCAAAAAGTGAATGATGTTTTGGAGGGTACCTGTTGGAAAGGAGGAAGAAATCCCAAGCCCTTTGGCAATCTCTGCTGTTGCAGTGAAGTACCTTACCATTGTCTAAGCACAACCAGTGTTCTGCCCTCTCTTCTGATGTTGTTTCCCATGTACCTCAATTCTTTGCTCTTTGTCTGAGATGCCCTTAGAACTCTGCTTCTTGGTTTCCTTGCCTGCTGCCCTGCTGCTTCCCATTCTGCTCTCTTGTTGCTCCTCTGGTGTCTAGTATGGAAGATATTTCTGTCTCTTCTTTTCTGTGTCCTTTAACTGCTTCTCTCTTTTACTCTTCCTCTTACACCTCTGTCTGCCTCTGTTGATGAAGATCTATCTAGACCTGTCCTGTACACCTCTTTCTCTCTAGCTGCCCATCATCACCTTCAGTCTGTTCCCACCAGCTATCTCTTACATGCTTCCAATCAGTTGACCCTTATTCCACACACATTCCCATTCTTTCTGATTTAAAATACACATTAATTCCAACTCGTTCTTGCATGAGGTCCCTCCACAGGTATCTCCAAAGCTACTTCAGTGACTTCCATCAGACTGCTCCAATGAACATTTCAGTCACAGCAGCTACAGAAAAAACTTGACTTTATTTGATCTATGGCTCTTTTGCTTGCTCCTGTTGAAGAAGAAATGAGCAGCTTGCAGGAGTCTGTGCATTGTGTTACATGCCAGGTATTAATGGAGTATTTAGTGAGTGTTAAGAAACTTGAGTTGAGGCTCAGAAGTTTCTCAGGGGCTACCTGGGTTGTCTGAATCATGTGCAATATATGAATCAAAATGCTGTCTGTAAGCTGGTTTAAGCCTAAGCATTACAAGGATACATATGTGAACCCAAAGGGGAGAGGAGGGCAGTGTAGTTAGAACCTGAACATACCATATAAGCAGGTACTAAATATACATTTCAGAGAACTGGGGTGTGTGATTTAGGTAGCTGACAGTCTTGTCACCATCTATAGGATAGCTATACAAGCTCTAGTACTGTTTGATTAGCAAAATACTGCTGCTTCTGAGGTTCCCCACATAAAAATAAATCTGCAGGACAACCCTACAGCCTGATAGGCCCAGGCTCTAAATTCTTTGGGCTTGGGACTGCTTCTCTGAACTGATTAGTGCTCTGCACTATGGAGCTCTTGCCTAGTTAAATTCAGCTCCTAAGTCTTTGCCGCCGACTTCTTGGTTGAGATGAGAAAACCTCTCTTATTCTTCCTCAGCTAGATACAACTCTTCTCTCCTCCTCATGGATGTTCTAGCAATGCAAATAACCCATGTTATCATGGGCTGCAGAGTGCAAAAGCTTTTAGAGAAACCCCATCAAACAAACTGGTGGCAATTGTTAATTAGGGTCATTACACAGTTCATGGCTGTAGAGGCCAGCTGAACATGCCTCTTGGAACAGTCTGTGCAAAAATATTAAGCCACCTAGAATCATAGGCAGCTGCAGAATGATATGAAAACAGGCCTTTTATCACCCTGTTGATGTATCAGTTCTGGTATTAACTAGGACAGTGTGATGCAGTATTTTGCCACCTCCTGCTGCTGTTATTCATCTTTACTATGAAAGCTCAGTATTCTCCTTTGTAAAATACTGCAGCTCACCAGCTACCTTGATAAAGATGATCCTTATTCTGCTGTTTGATACTATAGCTCTCTCCAGAGAAACTTCATTTAAGGGGGGAGTTGAAACAAATGCATCTACGGGAGACCATATTACTAGAGTTTTATTTTGGCAATTGATTTTTTAGCTTCTTTTAACCCAGAAATGAATATGTCAGAAGATCCCCAAAATGTAAGTATGAGTTTTGCAGGGAGAACTTCTAGGTCTGCTTGCTTGCTTAGAGGAAAGAAGAAACATTTTCTTTTCAGATCCATATTGGGCTTTTCTTTGGCACCAAAAGAAAAAATAGCTTTAAGAAGGGTGAGTGTGGTGGTGTTGTTGTGGTGTTTTTTTTTTTTTAATTGTTGTTCCTGCATTAAAAGGCCAACAGGCATAGTGAAATATGGATTTGATAGTCTATAATCATGTAATGGCAACCCTATCTGGCCTTGTAGAGCTTCTGTTGCCTCGATTAAGCCTGGTGTATTCAGTTTCACTTTCTTCATGGAGGGAGACATCTCTACATATCTTAAAGGATTAGTATCAAGCAACAGGCATATGTTAAATACTTGTTATCCATTGGTGTTGACAGCACTTCAATTGGGAGAGGGAATTAGGCCAATGAAACAGAGGTGTAACACGTTCTACTATGAATATCTGTGACAGAGGCACAGATCATGCAAAAGACTTGTGCATGAGTTAAGCCTGCGAACAAGGCCACCTTTCCCTGGTCAGTCAGTGGCCAATATTTGCTGTAGACCCTGGGTGTGCCCAGGTCCACAGGTAACCTCCTTTTGCCTGGTGCTAAGTACAAAGTAGTCCAGGTCCTTTGACTTGGCCCAGATCTGAAAGTGGTCATGCTCTCGCTCTTCAAAACTTGTGCTGAAATTGCTCTGAGATGAGGACTTAACCCTTTGTCTGTGTCCAGATGATCACAAAGGGCCCTTTCTAAACTCCTGGAGTCCTCTCCAGGAGGAGAAAAGGGGAGGTCTGGGGAGGTCCCCGCTGACTGGAAGCTAGACAACATTATTCCAGTTTAAAAGAAAGGCATGAGGGAAGACCCAGGAAACTACAGACTGTTAGTTTAACCTCAGTACCTGGAAAAATTATGGAGAAGATCATACTGGATGCTATTGAAAGGCATTTAAAGAACAATTCAGTCACCGGGCACAGTCAACACAGGTTCACAAAGGGAAAGTCCTGTCTAACTAATCTGATATCCTTCTACAATAAGATCACCTGCCTAGTGGATGAAGGGAAGGCAGTGGATATAGCTTTTGTAGATTTTAGTAAGGCTTTTAATATTGTCCCTCACAGCATCCTTCTGGACAAGTTGTCCAACTAGGGGATGAGCAGGTACATGGTGTGCTGGGTGAAGAACTGGCTGAAGGGCAGGGCTCAAAAGGTTGTAGTGAATGGGGCTACATCTGGCTGGCATCTGGTCACCAGCAGTGTTCCTCAGGGCTCAATTCTAGGGCCAGTCCTGTTCAATACTTTTATCAATGATCTGGATGCAGGAGTTGAATGCACCATTAGCAAGTTTGCTCATGATACCAAACTGAGAGGTGCTGTTGACTCTCTTGAGGGACAAGATGCCTTGCAGAGGGATCTAGATAGATTGGAGCATTGGGAAATCATCATTGGCATGAAATGTAACAAGAACAAATGCTGGATTCTGGACCTGGGATAGAGTAACGCTAGACATAAGTATAAATTAGTAGAGGAGTGGCTGGAGAGCAGCCCTGCAGAAAGAGATCTGGGGGTGCTGGCTGGCAGCAGGCTCAATGTGAGTCAGCAGTGTGCCCTGGCAGCCTGGGCAAACTGCATCCTGGAGTGCATCAGACACAGTATAAGCAGCTGGTCAAAAGAGGTGATTATCCTGCTGTATTCAGCGTTGGTGCAGCCTCACCTCAAGTACAGTGTGCAGTTCTGGGCCCCAAAATTTAAGAAGGATGTTAAGGTACTCGAATGCATCCAGAGGAGGGCAACAAAGCTGATGAAAGGGTTGGAAGGAATGTCCTATGAGGAGTGGCTAAGTACTCTAGTTTGAAGAAAGAGAGGCTGAGGGGTGACCTCATAGCTCCCTACAGCTTCCTGAGGAGGGAAAGTGGAGAGGGCGGTGCCAATCTCTACTCCCTAGTATCCAGTGATAGGACACATGGGAATGGTTCAGAGCTGCACCAGGGGAGGTTTAGACTGGAGATTAGGAGGCATTTCTTTACCGAGAAGGTGGTCAGACACTGGAACAGGCTTCCTAGAGAGGTGGTGGATGCCCCGTGTCTGTCAGTGTTTAAGAGGCATTTGGACAATGCCGTTAATGTGCTTTAAGTCTTGTTCAGCCCTGAATTGGTCAGGCACTTGGACTAGATGATTGTTGTAGGTCCCTTCCAACTGAAATATCCTATTCTAGCCTATTCTTCTCTCTCTGTCATGTCTCCTTTTCTCTTCTCCCCATCCTTTTACTGAGGAGTGCTGTGCACCTTTGGTCCTATCCCTGCTGGAGCTAGTTGTTAAAGGCTTACAGGGGGCTAATGTCAAGTTCACTGCTGTTAAAAAGTCATTTAGCACAGACAGGGGCCATATTCAGTATCCAAAGGCCAATGAATCTGGAGAACCTAAGTAGGTAAAAATATATTTGGGCTTCTTGTGTATCAGACCAAGACAAAGGCTTTGACCTGTTCCTTTTCATGATAAAAAGCATGCAGAGCAGATGGGGAAACTAAGGCACGTAGCAAGTCTTAAAATATAATGACATATTCTCAGTCTTTCTCCAGCAAGCTTCAGAGGTGTCCTTTGAGAGCACATGCCCTCAATTACAGCTGTGTTTCTAAAAATAAATTAAAAACCCTACTCTTTTTTCTGAAATCAATCTTAATCCTTTGGTTACTGTTAAGCAACTTGATTTTTAAGGAAGTTTTTTTTTTACAATTGGGAATATGTTCCACTCTGATTTTGTGTTCAGGATTATTGCAATTTGCTTTTTAAAACTACTGATAACTTGTTCACTATTTCTTGCCCTTCAGAATTTTTTAAGTTCTCTTTCTTAATTCCCTTCCCATCAGGACAGATAAAACACATCATCACCAAATGAGTCAGTTGTTTCCATCTTCTGAAGTTTGAAGTGCAAAGGCATAATGTTTTCATTCAGTGGCATTTTCCAACAGAAAAAGGTTACTTTTCATAGTGGATTGAAAGACAACATTTGGAAAGCATGTCAGTGACAGGTAAAACTGTCTGGCTCTGTTTGCTTTTATTTCTAGCTGGCTCCTGCCACCTTTCAGAACTGCCACCCTGTGCTCCGAGAGCTTTGTACAGCTCTGTTCCAGAACAGTACTCTGCCTTGACAGCAACTGCGTATCCTGGGAAAGCAGCTGAGAGGAGGCAAGAAAGCTGTCTTGGTACAAGAAAGACAAGGGACTCTTGTATTCTGCATACAGAAGTCTCATCCTGCCGAAAACTTGAATTTTGTGGTTCTTGACAGAGCCAGACTGCTCTCAGAGACACACGGTAAAAGAACAGCATGAGTTGTAAGAAGGGAATTTCCAACTGGACATGAGGGGTAGGGAAAATTTCCCCCTTGTGAGTGGTGCAGTGCTGGACAAGCCCAGACAGGCTGTGGAGTCTCCATCCTTGCAAATATTCAAAGCTTGATGGGATGAGCAGCCTGAACTAATGTGGCAGTTGGTCCTACCGTGAGCAGGAGGTTGGACCAGAGACCTCCAGAGGTCCCTGCCCACCTAAACCCTTCTGTGATATTACATTATCCATGCTTAATATGGTAGATCTTACGTGTGTTAATACTTTTTGAGACAAACAAGAAGGAAATGTATGTGACAAGGAGCTTCCCAGATAAGGAGGGGAACAAGGAGCAGGAGGGAGAAGTAACAAGTAACTCGGTAGTGATAGGTGGTTTAACCATCAAACTTCTCCAGTGCCTGCTTTCCTAGCATGCAGTTATCCACTGAACAGTTTAATATCCCAGTTGCAACAAGAAGTAGACTCAGAACAGTGAAGTAGCATGGGATGCCTGGCAGGCAGTGAGGAGCAAACAAGTCTCACCCCTGCTTCACATCCATCACTTCAACTCACTAATCAAAGTCTGGAAGCCCAGTGCAAACAGACATATGAGCTTTGGAAATGCAGCAGCTTGGGATGAAACCTGCCTGTGGCTAGAGCTCTATGGATACAGAAAAGATGAGTCTTTAACAGAGAAAAAGCCAGAGCCGTGTTCTACAATGGCTCTGTCTCCTCATGTGAAATTTCTGAGGGGACCATTTTTTCAAGCTGGAGACTCTCTGCCTGCACTTTTTTCTGCTTTTATTAGTTAAATGTAAAGATGTGAAGTTTTATTTGTTTTGCTTTGCTTTGCTTTGCTTTCCCCTTTGTCTTATGTGGAAGTAGTTTCCTGTGATTTTGTTTTTTTTTAGTAGGAATAATCATAGAATCATTTAGGTTGGAAAAGACCATTAAGATCATCAAGTCCAACCGTTAACCTAACACTGCCAAGTCCACCACTAAACCATGTCCCTAAGCATCACCTCTACCTGTCTTTTAAATACCTCCAGGGATGGGGACTCAACCACTTCCCTGGGCAGCCTGTTCCAGTGCCTGCCTACCCTTTCGGTGAAGAAATTTTTCCTAATGAAAGAGTCAATTTTAAAAAAAGTGTAGGAAAAAGCTTGGGGAAAAAGTAAAGCATTGCAGGAGGAGAGTCACTGAGAGAGTGACAGTGACTAAGGAAGAGGGATGGCGTGAAACAGAGCAGGGTTAGGGCCTGATTCAAATCCACTGGGACTACTGGAGACTGGGACACTGAGCCTGGAGAAACTGGGGACAGGCAAGCCCTGAAAGAGGAAAGCAAAGAATGCCAAGCAGCAGAGAGATTATCTGGGAGGGTATGAAAGTAGGAAATCAGTCCAGCAGACAAACACAACCCAGACAAACTAATTACTTAAAAGCTATTTTGGAAGGAGAGTTTCTCCCTCATCTGGGACAGCTCCCTCCATCATGGCTCCCTCCAAAGCTGCAGCTGCCCTGGCCCAATCCTTGTGATAGTCCTGCTTCTAGTAGAAGGTTGGAGTGGAGATGTCCAGTGTTTCTTGAAGTAGTGCTTCTGTGAGTCTTATCTATCAGACTTATCAGAGAAAAGTATTAATGGGATTTTGTTCCTGCCCTTGGGGTTTTAAAGAGAATGAGACTGCCTGCTGGTGAAAGAAGGTGAGATGTGCTCCAGACAGGTGTGCTGGCAGAAACCACCATCCTGGCCTTGGGCAGATGTGGGAACTCTATCTCTCTACCTGGCCGGTCATGTTAGGCAGAGGTTTTGGTTTTCTGGAGCTTCTCCAGTCTTGTTTGTATCCCTTGGGCAGAGCATGGGAGTGGGAGCAAAGCAGGTCTATGCCTGGAGAGTCAGGAAAAAAGGGAAAGCAAGAAGAGGGGCATACACTGGCATCTCCTTCAGACACCATGCCAAAGTAGGGAATCACTGAACAGAGTGCCTCAACTGTGAAACTTGCCTCTTGCTGGTCTTGTCTTGCCCAAGATCAGAGCAGCAGTGATTCTCCAGGGGCTCAGGTGAGCAGCTTACCAGGGCTACCAGGGAGTAGAGGCTGTGTGAGCTCTCTCTATTGTCACTGCACTATCTCAGAGGAAAACCCTGCTTAAACTCCACTAGGTGGGCAAGAATCCTTCTACTCAGGGGTTGCAGGAGTCCTTCAGTGGTGGGACAGGCTGTCTTCCCAACTGCTTTCACCTTGATGGGTCCTTACAACCCCAAACTTGGGAGTCTGAGTGACGACAATACCTAGGGTCTTAACACGGCTTTTGTTACTCTGACAATTTCTTCTATGAATCTCATACTCTGATATCCTCTGTTGGCTGTCAGAAATGGAGGACTCTGTCCAGGCTCCCAGATGCTGGGGAGCTGAAGATATTCTATGGAAAATTGTGTACAGATGCTTTCTCCTTCACCCTCGCTGTTTTCCCACACAGATCTTCCTTAAATTCTTGTTTTATCTCTTTTCCTTGTCCTTTTATGTTTAGACAAGTATCACTTGCAACCTCTCCCATAAGGAGATTTTCCATGTGCTGCTTTTCCACTCTCAGCAGGGCAGTTGCTTATCTGGGAGCTCTGGTGGCCCTGGCTTCCCTTTGTTCCCAAATACATCTGCCTGTCACTGTTTGCAATAAGCAGAGGCCTCTTAGAGGGGGTGGGTACAGCTGTTAGATGCAAGCATATGCTATCATTATTAGAAGCTGTTCTTGAATGGAGAGACATTTCCACAGATACTTGATTGACTAAATTGCAAGAGTTTCTAGTATCTTCTTTAACAGCAGTTTATTTAGTTTTACAATACTGTCTTGAAACGTGGGGGGTGTTCTTTTTCCTCTTTCCTAAAATCTGTTCCTGATTTTTTTTTTCTGCTGTTCAGCTGTTTTGTCATTTGTTTGGGGAAGGAATTACAGCTGTAGCATGTTTGCCATTTCTTGCATAGCCCTTTGAGGTTTTCGGTTCTGTCTGAGAAGGGTTTATCCTGCAGCATACAAGTACTTCATGTTGGGAAGTCCACAAGGAAGGCATGCCTGTGTAATTTAATCCAGGGGCCATAAGGAGAGTGTGCCACTCAGTGAACTCTTGCTGGGCCAGAAAACACGCTTACTTGTTACACATGGTCCAAAGCATGGAAGATTTAGGCAGCTGTACCCAGGATGGGCAAACATGCTGAGCTGACATCTGTAAAGGAGGCTTCAAGACTCCCAAATCGCACCCAGCCCTGGCACATTTGTGGAGGCAACCTGTTTCTGTCTTTGAAGTTGGATGCTCAGATATCTCTAGGTTTTACAGTTTCTTTCAACATAGAAGTGGTGAAGCTTTTTTTTTTTTTTTAAAACTGTCTCTTCCTTAGCATGTGTAAATTGCCAAAAGCAATCTAAGAAAAAGATGCAATTTTTAATTAAGCCACGTCTCTGCAGACCTGCCTTGTTCCATGTCCAAATGCTGCCTTCCAAATGCCACCTGTCTGTATCTATACTATCTACCATGTCCCTGGGCAGCAGCTATGTGCTGAATTGCGGGCCTTGGGGTATCAGGGATTAGTGCTCATTGGTGTACTTTGGAAAGCTTGTTTGAACAGTTACATGTCTCCATCCCCATGTGTGAGCTTCTTTATTCACACTATCTGCTGCAAACTGGGTTTATAACAGTAAATAAAACATCAAGGACCTGAATTCTGGTGATGCCAGTATTTGTAACTACTTGACTTCCCTGAGGACATCTATGGGTGGATTTATCAGGCAAGCTACCCAGAAAAGTGTCTAGTAGCTTTTGTGATGGCCTTTACAAAGGCAACTAAATCAGAAAAACATCTATTATGGAGCAGAGGGATAAATGTAATCTTTTATGCAGGTTTTCAATATTTCTACACATTGTGTCTTTTATTCCCCAAAGCACAACATGAGATCTTTTCAGAGTAGAAAATTCTGTGTAATATGTTTCACAACGTATTTGAAGTCCAGCACAGAAACTTTTTCCTTGTGCTCATGTCTGACTGAATCTGCCTTGGTTTCTCAGGAGAAATGCCAGCTAGGGAGGAGAGCACTCTGAGATCTCCTTTGATGTACTGATGAAATCATTGCTGCGTCTTGTATTCAAGCAGGCATGCCACTGTGCTTTATTTATATTTTTAATACAATGCCATTTTATGTGTATCAAAACTGGCAATGAAATTAATATACAGTATATAAATGCATTATAGAAAAAGAACAACTCTGGCAGCTGCTTTAGAGAAGTGATTAAAATTTAAAAGGCAATTTGCCAGTAGGAGAAAACAAAATAAACTCATTATTTACCATGGCTACGTCCCTAATGGAGTGTGGAAATGATTTTATTAATGTTTTTGGTATTTCAGAGGGTGGTTTTCTTCTTGACAACTACAAAAGATCTGCCTCTTTACAGGAAAGATGATTGCTTCAAAAGTTAACACTTTCTGTGGCAAACCCAGTTGCTCTGGCAACTGCTTTCCATCCAGAAGATAATCTTCAAGAAATAATTCTCTCCCTCCATTTTGGGTCAACACACTTGTAAGCCAATTTAGCTTACTCCTCTAGATGCTCACGGAATTTCTTCTAGAAAGAAATCTGTGCAGAGGTGTTGGTCCACCATGTCATTGGAGCTTTGCAAGAAGGGTACAGCAAAGGCTTTGGCTAACTTCTAAAAAAGGTCCTTGGACTTTTCAAAGTCTGGAAGGTACCAATATCATAAGCAGCAGAAAAGAGGAAGATCTTTTCCAAAATCCTGGTGAAAAAGGCACAGGGATGGGGCATAAAACTGTTTGCACGGCATCTAGATCTGTGACCTGTCCCTTTGAGCCAGACCTTTATAGCCCTCAGTCATTTTCTTACCAGGCTGAAAGCTAAGACTTACCTGTGGAACTCTCGTAAGGCAATTATCTGTAAGTCCCACTCCCTGAAACCACTAATCTCTGTATTTCATGAGACTTTTTGAGACTTCTAGATCTTCATTTATAATGACTTTCCCAGTACAAGCTTAGCTTACCTAAACTTACTCTTTTAAATCAACTGGGCTGCAGACCACCCCACACTCTAGGCTGTTGACCTGATAAAGATCATCCAGCACTTCAAACAGCAGGGAGAAACTGTACCCCTGAGAGCTGTGACCACCTGTGAATTTTTTTTATTTTTTTGAATTGACTTAGCATAAGGGGAAATAGCAGCGATTTTCTTCTGAAAAATAAATAGCCTTTAGGTTTTGTTAATTGGATAGCAAGGAAATAAAGACTTGAGGTGTGTTAACTGGTTGTGTTGAGATGCCTGTTGACTGAGCAATTAGGATGTCATTGCAAGAGGATGCTTGCATAAGACGGTTGTTTGGCTGGACTGTTTTGATGTAGAGATTTTGAAGCCTTTTACTTGTTAAGGTAACTGTTGCCTGAATAAGGTAAGTGTAAATGTTGAAACAGTGAAAGATAGTGCCCTGAATAGCCCTTGGGATATATGTCTGCTGTGTTAAGTGTATGCATGAATGAGATGAATCTTACTCCATTTTAGCTAGCTGTCTGTTTTACTTATTGCAGGAGGCTGTGAGTACAAAAGAGATAACAAGGCCTTGTGTTGTAAGAACAGTTCTTTAATTTTGCTAATCAAAGGATATTAGTGATGCCTTCTGCTTTTCATATGACTCTTTGTAATAATTTTAGTAGAGCAAAAACCACAACTGTAGCCAGGTCTTATCCTTCAAGCTAATCTGACTGTCAGCAAAGGTGTCATATAATTAAATACTACTTTAGTCTATTCTAGTATCTAGGTTTATTTCTTCAAGGCTTGGAACTAACTACATTCAGGTTTAACCTTAGCCTAGGCAACTTTCTCTGATAGGCCTCGAAAGTGCTAAACTCCAGAGGCTGACCTTTACTTTTTCTAATAGTTTGGATACAAAGTTGTAGTAAGGTACAATTGCAGGTACTGCTTCTGAGGAATTTTAACTGGTGCTTTCCTTTTAAATTTAAAGTCATGCTGTGAGCTAAGGAAGTAAAAAATATTTAGCCAACTCAGTGGAGCACAATGTAGTGAAACAGTGTAATCTGAATAAACAAATTGGATGCTTACTGGGCCCTGCTGCTGATCATTTGGCTTGGTCCCCTTGGGTCTGGGGTTCCTGCAGTGAGATCCTGTGCCCAACTACCTGGGCCAGAAAACCGCCACATTTCTTTACATGGCAGCTATGGCAACATGGGAAGTATCGTAGTTAGTCTACTTTACTACTAGGATACTAGGAGTATTGTACTAGCCTACTCTTGTCTCTGCACCAAGTAGGTCTTGAGTGCCAGATGTTTGATGCTTCCCTCCCTGGGGCAGAGGAGATGCCCACCAATGTTCTTTTGCCCCTGAGTCTGAGTGAAGGAAGGGAAACCGGCTGTTCATCTCTCTAAGGGAACTGCTGCTCAGGGTGGCAGGTTCAGGAAAGCACTGCACACTGTGATTGAGTCTTCTTGGGTAGGGCTGAAAGGCCTTGCCATGTTTGACACGTTTCAGAAGTGAAACGTAGTTTCTTGGTAGCTTTTGAGTCACTGATGTTTTTTTAGTGGATTTTTTTTTAAATTTGCTTGTTTCTGTCTTTCTTTTTGTTTGTTTGTTTGGTTTTGGTGTTTTGTTGTTTGTTGAGAGGTTCTGATAGAACCTGCTCAGCCCAGCAGTTTCTTGGTCATGCCCATGCCCTGCTGTAACGTGCAGGAGAATTTGACAAGCCTTCTGAGCAATTTCACCTGCTCTCAATATTAGTAATCCCTGCCTATGTTCTATATGACGGGACTATCATTATTTGCCTCTAAGCAGCCCATGTTCTTTACCAATGTGCCTCTCATTCATAGGTATGAAATAAAGAGGTGCTGTTTCACAGCAAGGAAAGTTGGACCGCAGAGACTTTTTGGGTCTGTGTCCTCAGGTGCCCTTGGTCACCTGTTTCCAGTCCATCTGACTTGTCCAGGGTCACAGGTATACCAGTCTCTCCAAGGCTAGCTTCCACCTGAAAAACTAGGAGATGACAGAGTGATTTTGGACAGCGGTTGAATTCTTAGGTATGGCCTGATGCCAACAGCTGAAAGACAAGGCCTGACTGTGTGGAAACACTTGCAGGGTGACCTGTTTTCCCTGACCGATGACTGCCCTGGCCATACCATGAGAGCCACTTGAAACTCTGAGAAACTAAAATATGCTAAATACAGTATTTTCAGATAGGAATCTCTCTTCCAAGCAGAGATTACCCAGAGGGTGAGCTGCTAAGGGCAAATTAACATTATAGAAATAATAAAGCAAGTTTAAACTTGTTTCTATTCATCTGGCAAGTGCTTTCAGGCTAATAATGGAAAGGGCAGCAGTATTATGTAGTAATGGGCGTCCTTTCCGTTGTTCTGTGAAACTGCACTTCATTAAATGGCAACCTTTCTCCTGTCCCAAAATAGTAAACTATAGCAGTAGCAATGTAAAAGCACTTCAATACTTATAGCAGCTAAAGGTGCCTGCTATCTATAATTACAGTCAATACTTGGACTGGAGAGAAATGCCTTAATTTTCTTAATGTTTCATGCATGGAAAAACAATCAGGCTTTTCCTGTATTTCTAATTGCATTGGCTGGCTCTAGATGAGAGTGCTTTTCCAAATCATTACCAGGTCCTGGCAAAAGTAGCATGGAAGTAAAACCTTCTTGCAATTAAATAGCAGTCCTTGTTGCAGCCTACTTGTGCAAGCCTCTATCCCAAGTCCCATTTAGCTTTTGGACCCCTATTTCCACATTCGTACCCCTTAAACCTTGATTAAATTCTGCCTGGAAAGCAATGAACCTGGGAGATCTCTGTGCCCTGATGAGTGCCAGCTATGTATTGTGCCATACCCTATACCCCTGTGGTCCTGCTGGGAGAGGGAAAGTGGATGCCTGAGATCTTGGATGGGGAAGAGATAGAGAGCAACTTTGCTCAGCTAATGAATTACAGGCAGAAGAGAGAAGAGCAAGGGAGAAGTCATAAGTTGCAGGGATCTCTCTATTCTCCCATGGGTTGTCTTGCTGGTCCTTGAGAAAGGAGTGTCAGGACCATGAGAACTCAGGCTGCAGTCTTGAAGGAAGGGAGTCCAGCTTGCTCACATGTGTATGGAGGACCAACACCCAAGTGGTGCAGTCCCTGTCCTTGGGATAGGGATGAGAGATCCCACCAAGATCAGGTGGAAGCCAACAGGAAGTTTTGGTACTGAAAAGACAAATAAGTGAGAGGCGGAGAGCATTTTCTGGCGGATGCTGCTTGGATGAGAGGAGCATCTCTGCGTAGGCCGTTACAAATCTCCCAGAGATTTGTGGTCCCCATTGCTGTAGATTCAGCAGTGAGGACCACTGCTACCTAGGGACTCTTCCCACCTATTAGTTGGATTATGCTATACTCTACCTAAAATACTAACATACTGCATGTTAATTTTATGCCCTAGTCCTTTAGAGGCTGTTGGGAGCTTCTGTCTTCATGGGAGCTAGATTTACAGCTAGGTAAGTAGTGTCACTTGGATCTTAATAACTTTTGCCTTGTGTTTCTTTAGTTGTTGGGGTTTTGTTTGGTTGGTTTTGGGTTTTTTTTGTTTGTGGTTTTTATTGTTTATTTCTTTATTACCTATTTCAGGAAAGTGTCACATCTTAGAGAAGAGTCTTTCTTTGAAGAAACCATTAAAGTCTTGGTAGGTTGCTCAGGATGCTGTGCCCCATTGTATTTGTGGTTTGAACTGGTGCCCTGAGGCTCACTGAGGAGATATCCGAAGAAACACAAAGGCAGAACTACCATAAAAGGAAAAAAAAACAAATTTAAAACCCACAACCCTGCTGTCGGAGAAATTGCTGCAACGTAGGGATGCCACATTTGAACAAGATGACTGCCAGCAGCTTAGACAGGGAGAGAGACTCACCAACCATGTGTTCTGGGAAGAATTCTTACATGCATGAGGAAAAAAAACTGCAATAAGCATGGCCTCATGTTATAACTTTGCTGTAGTGCCATTAGCACCAGAGCAAATCCAAGTGGCACTCAGGGCAGGGAAAATCTAAAAAGAGGAAAAAAAAAAATCAAAGCTCTTAATCCAACATCTTTCTACACTGTTTAAAGCGGAGCCCAATAGCACCTAGATTAAATTATCCCAGAGAAACACAGTTGTCTAATCACTTACATGGCATTTTGAGATTGATGATTGTCATGGTTTAACCCCAGCCAGCAACTAAGCACCACATAGCCAATGGCTCACTCCCCCTGGTGAGATGGGTAAGAGAATCAGAAGAGTAAAAGTGAGAAAACTCATGGATTGAGATAAAGACAGTTTAATAAGTAAAGCAAATGCCGTGCATGCAAGCAAAGCAAAATAAGGAATTCATTCACTACTTCCCATCAGCAGGCAGGTGTTCAGCCATCTCCAGGAAAGCAGGGCTCTATCATGCGTAATGGTTACTTGGGAACACAAATGCCATCGCTCCGAATATGTCCCCCCTCTCCTTCTTCTTCCCCCCGATTTATATGCTGAGCATGACAACATATGGTATGGAATATCCCTTTGGTCCGTTTGGGTCAGCTGTCCCAGCCATGCCCCCTCCCAGGTTCTTGTGCACCCCTAGCCTGCTCACTGGTGGGGTGGTGTGAGAAGCAGAAAAGTCCTTGACTCTGTGTAAGCACTGCTTAGCAATGACTAAAACATCCCTGTATTAATAACACTGTTTTCAGCACAAATCCAAAACATAGCCCCATACTAGCTACTATGAAGAAAATTAACTCTATCCCAGCCAAAACCAGCACAATGATAATGCCAGTTTTGTCAGCCTCCCTCACATGAAATGTTGCATACCTCTCTGCTTTCATCTTCCTTGACAGCCAGGTCATATTTGACAATTCCTTCTCTAAACCAATGTACCTATATTTTCTGTCTCTTTAGAAATGAGAGTTTATGGTGTTTCTGCTGTGTTAAATAGAAGCCATTGTCTATTTCACAACCCTTAGCTCCGTTTTGGTCTTTTTCTATAACAAATTTTATTATTTTTATTGGAGCTGAAATATGTAATTTTACAAACTCCTACACACCCATAAAGCATACAGGTATGTATTGTATCTGATTTACACAGCAAAGCCACAAACTGCACTAAACTTGTTAGGTAAAACAAAGACTTAGTGGCAGTGGTGATCAGGATGGAGCAAGAGCCAGTTTTGTGCTGGGAGATGCCAGGGCAGTGTGCTCTGAACCAGACCACAGTCGTTTGATTTTATCTGCCTTGGCTGCATAGTCACTGCTAGGATAATATACAGTCAGCTGGAACAGTCCTTCCCCATCATAGCTGTTTGCATGTGTCTTGGCCACTGGTGGTATGGGGTACAGCAAAATAATGATTCCACTTTTCAGCCAGCCATAGGACAGGTAAATATATATATATTTATACACACACATATATTTATTTTGAGGGTGAGAAAAAACCCCAAGCTCTTCACAAATAATTTTACAATCTTTTCCTAGTTTAAGACCGTCTGTGATACTTGCTGACAATTTGACCCTGTATTGTTTACACACAAACAGCAGTGTGCCAACCACTGAAGCTGGGGCAGGAAGCAATGCCAGTGCAAAGGCTGCATTCAGCCTAGCCAGAGTCACTTTGATTTGCAGAGTAGGCTAGATTTCATCCTGAAAGTCTTCCCACTTCCCACCTCCTCATTTCAGTTACTGAGTCAAAGAATCAATAATTTGAAAAACTCTGTTTTTCCTCTGCAGTTTGGCTTGGGATCTTGCTGTTGCATTCAGGTTCCCTTTTTCCTTCCTTACTTCACATTTAATGCCAAGCAAAAGCAAATTTTATGCTCATCTAAGTGTCTACGACCCCCCTTCCAGAGAAAAAGCCACACCTGTGGGTAAAATCAGCCCTCCTTCAAATTCATTACAAAAATTGAGAAGGGGTTTCAAGTATTCCTTTGAAATAGAAAAACTAGAATTTTCTTTAAGTTACTTAAGGAAAAAAAACACTTTGAGCAAGCATTCCTTTAATATTTTTTCTTGTTCTTGGAAGAGGTTTTGTACAAATGTGAAAATTAATTAGGATGCAGAATGTAGGATCTTGTTTATATGAACATATTTGTTGAAAGTTTATGAGGACTGAATATTGCAGTAATTGATGTGTGCTTGTATTTCAGTTTCTCGTAGATGCCATCTGCTCCAGTTAAGTTGCTCTGTTGTTTTATATGTTGTGGTGTTTTTTTTTTTTTCTTTCCTATGATTTTGTGATTACTGTTGTTGGGAGAGGGAGGGAGTGGGAGAGAAGGAAGTGTGGACACATTGGAGGAAGGATGAAATAGCTGTGAAAGCATGAGCACAGGATCAGTTCTGATGAATGCAGTTTGCATATGTGCTTTACATTAGGGAGTGACAGTGTGTGACTAGAAAGACGGATACATCTCACCCAGATTTTTGAACAGTAATTGGCTAATGTCAGGAATAAGAGGGAACATCTGCTGAGCTGTTAGTGAAAAATATGCATCTCTATCCCCTGCAAAAATGGGCAACATTTTCATAGCTGCAAATAGCATGTGTGGTGGGGGAATTGAATTCTTCCTGGAAGGGCCGTATCTGGACAATGCAACTACTCTGCTGAATGTGCTGCCTGCTTATGCTCGCCATCCCTCAGCAAGCAATGTATTTGTGTGTAGTGACATTTCTTTCTGCTCTCCCTTGCCCTGGTGTAAAGGAGGAGTAACCCACTACCTGGAACCCAAATCAAGGGGCTCCAGATCTTCTGTGGCCAAGGTGTTGTCTTTCCATCCTGAAGGCTCAGTCCTCTTCCTGCTAGCAAAGGACTCTTCCTTCGTGAGACAGACCTCATTTAGTCCAGCAGAGACCTGGCTGTCCATGGGCAACTCTGTGTTTGTACGTGGTGATCTGGATCCTGTTTCTGTGCTGCCCCTTTGCTGACCGGCCACCATCCTTTCTGAGCTGCCAGCCCAGGACTGTGCTGTCAGAGTGGTTTTCATCTCCATGGTCACAGATTTTTCCCTCTGCCTCCCAGGTCCTCATCAGTGAGTATTAACCCTGCTTTTGGGTCATCTGTTCTCATCTCACTCCACGCAGGCAGCAGCAGATCTATTGCAAAACTGGTTTCTATTCCACAGCAATAAACTTCTCTCCCCATCATGGTCTCGGGGACAGCTGTGCTAGTGCAGGGACAGCCAGGGCTAGTCCAGGACTGGTCACGTGCTAAATGGCCAGGCCCTGCACATGTGCTGATCAGTTGACTGGCTGCTACCTCCAAGGGAGTAAACCAGGTGATGATGACATGCCTGTCTCCCCATGGGGACCTTGTTGAGTGTTTCTCTCTGCAGTCTGGCCAATGATTTTTACTGTATACATAAGAGATTATTAATTTTTCTTACAGGTGTCTCTGTCAAATTGGGCTGAAATCAGCTAATGGACTCTAAGTGATCAGAGGGGACTGAAATGACTGTGTTTATTATAAAGCCAGGTGAAGAACAGAATTTCAGGCAAGGTGTAAATGGTTGCAGCTTGCTCACCTGATAGCATGATATTGAATGTCCCTTTTCCCTATACCTTTATATTTAAGGTTCCAAAATGCTTTGGAGAAGGTCTTTTCTTTGCAGATGAGAAGAAAAAGGTTTCTTAATCAAGAGATTAAGACATCATTAGTAGGCTTGTGTACATAATGTAGCAAAAACATATATGTGTAGAGGGCTGTATATTGCTTTGGCGAGACAAAAAATATTTGGTAGAGTTTAAAATATCTCTCTTTTTTATGACACGTCTTAGATATTAGAGTCCTTTTACTCCCCACACATTTGCATAATAAATTAAGAGATGTTTTTAATTGACTAGAAAGAGGCAAGGCTTTGATAGATAAACCCAGGTGGAAAAAGTATAGGGCCATAAATTCTACTCTGAGCAGAGCTGGTTGGAAATGGTTCAGCCTTCCTGGGAGGGTGGAAACCGCAATCTCTTTAAAAAGCCAATATTTCCCAGAGGATATTTCTGTTTTGCCAAAAAGTAGAAAATTAAGATAGAGCAATAATAACATTCTTTTCTCTAGGCTGGGCTCGCTCACCAAGCAGTATCTCCCATGATGTCTTGTCTCTGTTTAGAAGGATGTGATATATCCTGGACTACTATCTTGGACTTAGGACAAAACTAATTTTTATAACATTGGAGTGATCTCAAGAATAGAAGTTCTTTTTTATTTTTTTTCCCCAAGACAGAGGATCTGGAGGAAATAACTGAAGAGAGAAACAACACTTTCCTCCCGTAAGTGATGCTGAGCCATTTCTCTGTTGGGTGATGAGGCAGAAACTCAATTATGGCAGAAGACAGACTGTGATGAGGCTTATCGGCAGCACAACTATCTTTCATATTTGGAGAGCCAAGGTCCAAGTACAGATTGGACTGGAAACTGGATTTTAAATCAGGTGTTCCCATCCAGGTGCTTCCATCCAGGTGCTCCCAGTGTCTCAGTAGCCATTTATAAGATTCATATCCTAATTTACCAGTGTTCTGCTTGGGGTGAAACAAATTTTTTTCCTCTGCTCATTCTTGGCTGGTTCGTTGGCTTCAAATGTCCTGCCAAATGTAGGAACTGTGGTGTCTGCTTTAGCTGCCCAGACAGCAGTACACTGGTGTAGAAGAGAGCTTAATGGCTCAGATAGTGCTGGCTTTTGTGTTATCTTGACCTTGTGTTGGCTGCAAAAGCCATGCAATCAACCCTGCTGTGTGCTATAGCAGGGCCTAGGATCATCCTGTCCCTCCTCCAGTATGTCCTTCATTGTTGTTCTGATGAACCACTGTGCTCAGGACTGTGGTACTTTCCAAAGTGCCTGCACAGGATGACCCTTGTTTCTGTTGCATTAATTCTTTTGCATGGAAGTCTACCCTTGGTTGTATATCTAGGCATATCTGTTGGTCTCAGATTTCTTTTCTTGTGCCAGGAGAGTCCCATGGATAGTCTCGCATGTCTCTACCACCGTGGGCTCTGCATGGTCTTGACTATAGCTTCTTAACCCTTCCGTAGTATTACATGTCAAGAAGAGCAAAAATCATTGCTCTTCTCCCAGATATTTAATCCCCCCTAACTGCTAAGGCAAAGACCATTGCAGTTGCTTCTCGCATTTGTTAAATAAATATCTTCCATGAGTGTTTTGGGCAGGCAGCTTTGCCACAATGTCCTGTCCTGCACTCAGCCTTGCCCATTCAATGAGAGACTGGTCTCCATGAGACAGCTTTCTGAAGCATTCCTCCTAGTCCTTGAAAAAAAGGAGACCAAAAATCAAATACATTGATCAACTTGCAGGGTTTTAGGAAAAACCTTACATAAGAATTTTAATGGGTTTCAGCAACAATTTCTCTGCTCGGCTTTTGCCAAATGCTCAAGCTCTTTGTTTAGTAGCCTTGTGTTGACATGTAAAATGCATATGTAATTGCTTTGCTGAATCAAAACTCTGAAGGCTTTAATCTTTCATACAGTGATAATTTGCTGTATTCCTGACCCTCAGGATACCTGGAACATACAAGTGATGACTGCTGTACCTTTTCCAAAAGGAGGTGTCTCTGTGACAGGGTGGTGTGCTGGGAGTAAATTCACAGCTTGGGGTTTAAGCTTATGGCAGTGTGCCTGGCTGACAAATGATGTGGCTAAAGCAGTAACCTCACTGTTCCTATGGCAGAGGGCTGGGGCACACAGCTAGGGACAGGGAGCCCTTTGACTATAGCAGATTAAACCCCAAAGGGATCATGAGTCAAAAGGGATCGTGGATGCTAACACAACAATAAGGTCAATTTATTTGGAGTACTGTGCAACCTGGTCATGCCTTTACCTAACAGGACTCCTGAATGGGATGGCTCTCTGGTATGTGGGATAATTGCACAATGCGCATATGTTGCTCTTTAACAGCAACTTTGGAAAGACAGGGCACAGTTCTGGAAAAAAAACTCTTAAAGAGCTCAGTCTGTTTTTTGAGAAGATCAAAAAGTAGCTTGATTACAGGATATAAGAACTTCATAGGGAGAAAACAGCAGTTATTAAGGGCCTTATTAATCTAGTGGAGAAAACCTGAACAAAAAACAATGTTTGGAAATGAAAGGCAGGAAACTTCATATGAGAAACAAAGCTTGTTTTCTGGCAAGGAGGAGGACCAGCCACTGGTGTGGGCATAACAAATTCTCCTTTTGTGAGTGCATTCAAGTCCAGATTCAGGGCTATTTGGGGAAGATGCTTTAGGTAGATGTGAATAGCTGAGCTATACCTTAGAATGACTGGTCTAAGCATCATAGCTGGTAGTATGCAAAGGTCAGGACTAAAATCGTGTGTCTTTCCTCAGAGAGGGCACTCAGAAAGAGTCATCTCCCATCCCTGGCATAGCTTTTTTGTGTGCCGTTGGTCAAGTTACCCAGCCTTTCTGCATGAGGGTTCCCCTTCTCTGCATCATGGTATTGTGCTGAGAGTCCTCAGGGGCCAGAGAGTCTGTTGGGTTCCAGGCTGCAGAAAAAAGACCTCGATTTTGTGACTATGGCACCACAAATATGGACCCCAGAAAAGCTGCATTTGAGTTTTATCAGCTTTAGGGCCTTCAGTTCATTCTCAAATGTTTATCACTCTCCCAACAAGGAGGTAGGGATTGCACTGGATTAAGGAATTGCACTGGTTTAAAAACAAATAATTGAAGCCCTAAACCACACTCATTTTTAACTTTCTCCATCTAGATGAGCTAGTAAAGGAAGCTAGGAAAAATGCACATCTCTCAGTGTGAGTAAATGGGAGCTGTCATGTGAACCCCATCCTTGGAGTGAGGTGGGGGAAGGTGGTGTATGATGTCTGGAAAACTGCTCTTGTCCCATGCCCTGTTGCTAACAGCTCACTACACAGGCAGCCTCATGAGTGGGAGGAAATGGCAATTCTTCTAATGGAAAGCATCTCCTCATTTCCAAGAACAGATTGCGCTCATTCTGGTAACACCTGCTGGAGCCAAATAAAACCTGCTGGAGTAACACAGCTACTGCTGAACTATGTGCCATGTTCCAGCTTTCCGAAAGCAACCATTGCCCACTGCAAAGAAACTCTCTGCATCTTGCTGACTTTGCTCTTGGAGGTACTGGCATGGCCAAAGGAACATGCCAGACAGAGGTGCTCCTAGGATTTAAATGGCCCTGGGCGGAGGAGCTCATCTTGCTCAGCACTTGGAAAGGTGTTCTGGAAACTGCCTCCTCCCCAAAGCATTCCTCCTCCTGACTCTGTCACAGGGCTTCTGTCCTGGAGATAGGAGGGCTCATACCTTTACTTTGAGAGTTGTTTTTAGGGATTTTGTAGCTCTTAAAGTCTACATCATCTGCATAAAATAAACTGTCATTTTAAAAAAAAAAGGAACTATTAATCTAGAAATCTTCACCACTTAAAAAAATTTTGTCTTGTAACTATTGGAAACACAGACATAGCCATACTGCACTCAGCTAATTTTTTCCATTGCTTTTGAGAAAAATAATGAGCTAATTAAGCAATCTCCCCTTTGGTCATGACATTACTGTTTTACAGCATGAACCTCTTTCTGGTATGTAGGATATATTATTTCTAGTGAAATCTATTAAACTCGGAGCATATTTATTTATTAGACAGGCCTTGAAATTAGTAAAATAATTGGAAAGGTGTGCTCAATTTTTGACAGCCAAACCTCTTGGTCTGAGTCACCAAGAAACAGAGATGCTACAGAAAGGCATCTAGGACTCTATGTGTTCTTTCCCTGTAACAATGATCTCTGATATTTTTTGAGCTTTTCTTCAAAGCTTTTCTCTCCTTTTCTTCCCTTGCCCCTCCAGCTTTTCAATAGTCTAGCTGCCACTAAAGAATTTCTTCATTTCTTTGAATATTTTTTTCAAAAAAACCCTAGGAAGATTTCCAGAGGTATTGTATTCAGTTACAATCACATCTCAATTCTTCCCATAGATAAGACATGTCTGAAAAAAAATCTCCAGTGCCCATTAAAAAGCAATGTTTTACTTTCCCATCTCTTGGGCGATTTATGCATTGGGCTATTCTGTGAAATATTAAGGATACATTGACGTGCATCCTAATCTCTAAGAGATTTATTTGTTTAGGGCTCTCTCACTTTTAGCCTTTTTAGGGCACAGTCGCTTTTAGCTTCCTTGAGTCTTGACTGAAAATTATGTTGGGTGTTTAGAGAAGCTGTAGTACTTGGTGAGGTGCTGGGTTGTCCAGTCTTGGAAGGTTTCAAGATTTGGCTAGACAAAATTATGACAGACCTGATCCAGTGTTGGTAATGGTCCTGCTCCAAAGGCAAGGTAGGTCTGGAGGCCTCCAGATGTCCCTTCCAACTCAGATACAGGCAAAAAGTTATATGACATCAGCAGTAGGGATTTAAGGGTGGATGCCAGCATCAAACTGGGTGGTTGTTCTCCTGCCCTCATAAGATATACATTGGAAAACAGAGTGAAAAACGTTGTTCCTTATCATCCTCAGCATCTACAGCCTATAAAGGCTTTTGAAGATGCTTATAGGACCAGCTGCCAAGCCCACCTTAGACAAGCTTATCCAGAATATTTTTTTGCATCTACCATTCAACAGTGAATCAAAATGGTAAAGTTCTGTGTTTGATAGCATCTGTGGGTTGCTGGGTGAGAAGTTTTTCTTTCAAGTTGGCCCCAGCTCTTTTCCTTGCTGCTCATCCTCAGGCTGTCCAAGCTGCATCTTCCGAACTATAGATAACAGCTATATGCTTTGCAGCAGCCAAGAGAGACAATGGCTGGATTAAATGCATTACAGTTCTGGTCAAAGAGGCTCAAATAAGCATTACACATTACAGCTACTGCAATTAGGAACCAAACACAAAAGCTGAATCCTAGTGAAGGAAAAGGTGGCAGAACATACATTGATATTTTTACCTTACAGCTTCTCAGACTTTCTTGCTAGGAGGACCTCCTCTCCTTACTTTTATTTTTCGCCCTGTTTTTTTTGTTTTTTTGTTTTGTTTTGTTTTGTTTGCCTGAATGGATGGAAATCTCTCTGTGGTTTTTTTTAGATATATGTTTAGTGTCCCTGGGATACCCTTTCAATAACTTACAGACCAGCAGTGGGGCACAGGGGTGTGCGTGGGAGAATTGACAGTGGAGGAGCTCGAATGTGTAACCTCCTTTCTACCATCTTTTTTCTTCAGTTTATGCTTGGGAATCAAGCACATTTTGAAATGTCTTAAAATATTAATATAGCATAAGCGAGAACTGAGTAGGTGGGGATACAATTTTTCCAATGCCAGCAACTAAAATAAACCAGATTAACCCTAAGGATTTGTCAGAAAAATGTCAACTTTTCTATGTTTTCCTGTTAGTGCATAAAAAAAGGAGATGTGGAAGCAAGATTCTCTCTTCCTTAGTGCCCAACAGCAAAGCTTGTCACAATGTTTAAATAGAAGAGCTGCTCACCTTCTTGGAAAAAAGTCTCCTGCAGTACTACTCTAACAGTTTTCATTTATAGATAAAAATTGGGCAAAACTTTGAATGGTCATTTCCTATTTTATTTTCTCTTCTGTTGATTTTAGGTTTGTATGAGAGCATGCTGAAGTAAATACACAATTATACACAAAATACATTTGTGCCTGCAGTTTGAAATTCTCGGTTACTGGTAGAGAATGGGACTCTTGCCAACAAAACCAGTCTTGTAGGGCCCAGAAAAGGGACATAACTCTTCATACTGTACATACTGAAATTATTTTTTTTGTTTTGAAGTGACCAATGAGAAGGATTACACGTGGGTTCAGAGTCATGGTAGATGAGACTGCTTTGCGCTGGCATTAGGCAAGTTTATGGGCAGTCGTCCTGAGTAGACTATCAGGCTCAGAGAGCTTGTCAGGCTCAACAACTTGAAATTCAGTGGCAGTTGCTTACAAGTGATGTGTCTGAGAGGGTCAATATTGGGGTGGATACTGTTTAACACCTTTACTGATGCTTTGGATGATGAGACAGAGTGTGCCCTAAAGCATGACGATACCCAACTGGGAGGTGCAAATGATATGCTGGAGGACAGGACTACCATTCAGAGAGAGCTGGACAGGATGAGAATTGGGCTGGCAGGAACTTCAGGGAGTTCAACCAAAGCAAATGCCAAGTCCTGCAGGTCGAACCCAACCACCCCAGGAAGCAGGACAAACTGGGGCTAACAGATTAGAAAGCAACTTTGCAGAAGAAGAGATGAGGATCCTGGTGTACAAGTTGCGCACTGGCAAGGCCACATCTGGATGCTGTGCTCAGCATTGGGCTGCCTAGTACAGGACCAGCATTGATGTACTGGATCAAGTCCAGTAGAGGCCATTGAGATGGTCAGGGCTGGAGCACTCTGTGTGGGAGGAGAGGTAGAGGAAGCTGAGCTTGTTCAGCCTGGGGAGGGGAAACTCCTGGTGCCTGCAACTACCTAACAGGAGAGTACAGAGGAAACAGGTCTGGACTCTTTTTGGAGATGATACACAGAGAAGGAATAGGAAGCCATGGGCACACTTTGTAGCCAGGGGAACTCCTATTAGATGCTAGGCGGTCTTGGGTTGCCCTTGTTCTAGCCACAGTCGAGGGGTAGAGAACAACCTGCTGAAGGTAGCAGATGAGAATTTGAACTCCTAGTTCAACATGGGCTCTCTGACAGAGTTTGACCTGCCTTGAGCAAATGGCTCAGTCTCTGTGCCTTGAGTTCCTGTCCTGGGGGTGGGCTGGTGAAACAGCACTGTTGTCTCTGCATTTTGTGAGGTTTCTGTAAGACAGAAGCCACAGAAGCAAGTAAGAGGAAGATGAGCGTCTCTTCTGGCTCACAGTGGGGGCTGGATATTCTTCTAAAATGCACCATCAAGAAGGTTTTGGTCAGTCACACATCCATCACATCTTGGGGCTACCTCTTGAAGAGTATAAATAGTTTTCCCTCCTCTCACGTTGAGTAAGGGCGCTTTAGGCAGTCCAGTACCCAAATGATCAAAGGATATTGCTGCTTTTGCTCTGCCACTGAGGTCACTTGGGTTTAGGATCAAAAGTCCTCAGGTAAATTGTGTTCCTTGGGAGCTGATGGGTCCTGAGGAACCTGACGTTAATAAAACCCTGCCAAGCACCTGACTTCTGGCACTAAAAAACTTCAGGATTTGAATGAGCTCTTTATCAATCAGTGTAAATTAGAGAAAATCTTATTTTGTAAGTACAGAACTGTGCACAGTAGAAGGGGAATGAGAATAACAATTAATACTTTAATATCTGACATTTACAGAGCAGTAACATTCCTGCCATGCTAAAAATGTTTCACAAATTTTGCAAGTTAGAGGGATGCCAGTATTTAGATCCAGCCCCCTGGCAAACACAGGGGAAGCTGAAAAGCCAAACACTCTAGCTCAGGTCAATTTTACAAAATGCCAAATAAAAGCCTCCTGTAAATTTAATAACTGCTTTTTCATGCCATGAACATGAACTCAGAAGAGTTGGATCCTGGCTTGGACTGTGATAGGAGGACAGATTTTCAGGATTATCCTTGTGTGGGGAGGCGCATAGCCAAATTGCTGGAGATCAGGGTTAAAGTAAGGAAGTGAGCTCATATTTACTGTAGGCTTGCAGGTGTACACAGGTGTGGTGGTGTGCTCTCCCTGTACCCTCCTGCCCCCCCTCCCACCTGACCTTTACCCGTAACCCTGCTCCAGTGATAATCACCAGTGGCAGTTGTGATGGATGCATCCAGCTCAAAGTGGATTCAGGGGAGACAGATAACAACACAACAGCCAAGGCCTAATTTATGCCAATGTGTCTACCTAACCACAGTGCTGGTCAGTGTCCAGCTCAAGCTAGATTTGGAAGAAACTAACATACACAGTCGGTATGTAAATATGACTATGAGTTAATCATCTTACCCCCATAAATAGTGAGCAGCCCAAGAGCCCTTTGAGCTCTCCTGCATGGCAGCGGGCTGCATGCCAGGATCTCCCCTTGAGCAGGGACACCTCTCAAGGTTACTCCTCGAGGTTGAGAGATTCCTTGCCACAACAGATCCTCGGTAAGTGACTAATAGCATGCTAAACTTTGAAATCTTAGCTAAGTGATATAAGTGCATATATAATCCTTTAGACATAAACCATTGACCAAGTCTGGGACTAGGATTGGATACAGCCGCACCCAGACTCCTCTTTGAGAAGGAGTTTAGAAAGCAAGGGGGTCTTCTCTGAACCTCATGACTTAACGGGAGGGTCTCCCTGACAGTCTTGTCTGACCCTGTCCCCTATGCAGTAAATAATCAAGTGTATTTTGCCATTGAATCTCGTTAAACCACTGTCGCATTTATTATCAACCTTTGTTATCAATGGTGGGGTGGTGGGGCAATGGTAGCATATACTGTGCCCAGGGAAAAGCTCCTGCTCTCTACCCACACTTAATAGTACCTTCAAGAAACACACAAAAAAAGATTCCTGTTTTTTCCACTTCAGGCAGGAAGAAATATTATTAATGTATCAAATGTTAGATATGTATTGAATGATTTGATCTGATTCAAACAGGCAAATATGTGTGTTGACTGTCTGTGTCACTGGATATTCATTAAGAGCAATGATGGTTTCTTGTTTGTGGAGAACTGATTCTGTAGGATCATTTCTGAGGAGCAAATCTGGAGCTCTGCAGCTGGAGCTCTGCAGCTGGATGCATGATAACTGTCGTGGCACAACATTGCACTTAACTTCCCTGTGAAAGTTTCATTTAGTCTGTTGCTTTTAGGACATGTAAGAGTACCTCCATTTGGCTCTGTTCTCAAAAAGTACACTTTGTCAGGGAGTTTCTAGTAGTACCTTAATGCATTTTCGTGAAAGAATATCTTCATGAATCAGATTTCCATGCAATTTTTTAATCTCTTTAAACTCTTTGTTTTCTTTATTATTGTTTTCAAAATAGCATTTCTTTTACCTTCCTTCTTTCTTTCCTTCCTCTCCAGTTTCTTTTCCATTTTCTCCCCTCCTGCACTAGTAAAAGGAAAAGAAGAGAAGGGAACACCACTTCCTGGTGAATTCTCTTCTAAATGCCTTCCAGTTATTATGGCTTGAACTGATGATCAACTGATGGTTGTCCACTATCTGCATCCTGTTTCTGCCGTTATTTCTTGTTACATGGTAAGTATTTGCTGTGAGTCAGTTGAGGCAGTACAGGCAGGGCTTTCAAAAGTGATAGGTCCCAGTTTTTGGTTTAGTAAGAAACAAAAAACATTCAGGGCCTGGGGAGCTAGTGCCATGATAAATAATAAGAGAATTCCCCCTGCATAGCAACTTGAAAACACCATATGTCACCTCACTGTATTTGTCGTAGTGTTTATTTCTTTAGGTTTTGGGTTTTGGGGTTTTTTTTGTTTGGTTTTTTTTTGTTGTTGTTTTTTTGTTTTGTTTTTGTTTTTCCAGCAGTTGGAAAGGCTTGTAATATTACTAGGTAATTGAATTAATGGGAAATTGTCAGCTTGTTTATACAATGAGTCTAACAAAGCATACCCCACCTCATGTGATTTCTGTAAAAAAGAAAATCAGAAAAGACATAGAAAAGAAAGGCAACAACAATGCACAAACCTGCATCCTGTAATGCTGGGGTCAAAACTAGAGATCTATCATTTGGAAGTGGCTTAGTGGGAAACTCCAGCCTACAGTCTGTAACCCATGGAGCAAGCTTTATATGTGATGGAAACAGCTGCTTCTGGCCATATTGCTAATGGAAAGCCCTCTTCACTAGGCATGGCACAAGATGGGGAGCACTGGTCTGCAGCTGTAATAAGGCAGGGAAATGGGAGAAGAAAAGCAAGTGGCCTGGATATCTGGAGGGACTTGGACAAAACCATGGGCCACGCAGAAGTTAAGCAGACCCAAACACCACTATCATTCTGCATTAGATCCTAGTTCCTGCAAAACGTCAATGGTGTAATTAAAATTTTAAAAAAACAGTTAGCTTTAAATGTGATGAAAGTGCCTTGTCTTTCCTCAAGGTCTGCAAGTTTTCTTTTTGTTTTAAGATGAAGGAAAAGGTGCAGATCAGTGCAGGAATTCCTTTTCCCCCAAATTTGTAAGATTTCCACAGCTTAGCAAAGTTGCCTGAGCAGTTACTGCTACTCATTTCTCCTGTTGTCTTCAGCAGCGCAGTTTGTTCCTCCGACTTTTTCCACATGGCAGATTTCCAGGTGACGTCTGTTTCATTTCCTCTGCAGGCGAATGGACGCATATCTGATTTCTGTGCTAGTTACTTTTGAAAACCAGGGGATGGGGGCATCCCGCACTAGTAGTGGAGAAATGCCCTTAGCACTCAGCACCTTAATGCATGCATTCACTGCTGTGGCCAGTGTTACAGCAGTGATGAGGTGCCGTAGACCCAAGTGCCCTGTGAGCTCAGCTATAGCAACCCACAGACCTCAGAGACTCTGATGCTGAGGTAGTTATCTACCCAAATAGTGCCATCTCCACAGGCAAGTTGGCCATCAATGTCACTTCCAGTTTTCCTTTCTTGTTTCAAACCTGAAACTCTGGCAGAGATTATTTGTGAGGTGGGATAATTAGAAGACAAGACTTCTTATTTATTAATGTGATTCTGCTGCACTTGGTCTGATCTCCTCTGTCACTCAATGACTGAGTCAAGGGTGGCTCTACCAGGCCAGTCCATCCCTTTGGGCAAAGCAGGTTTCAGCTGGCCTGTTTTTTTGGCTTCCAGCCTCATGCTAGTCCTTGTATGCCTGCTCCAGAGATGACTATTACAGGCTCTGACCCTTGCTCATGGCTTTCTTGCTGACAATACATGTGCACTAATAATAGGCTGAGCAATCTTTTCTTCCCATTTGTAATGATTCGGTTCTTTTGTAGCTATTTCAGAGTTAACTGGGTTTGGTTCCAGAGGCTATAGACTCAAACGACAACCCCTTTGGACACTGGAGTTAGTATAAAAAGAGCCTTTTCAAAAGGTAGGTTGTTTAGGCAAAATAATTGCCAAAAATGTTTGGAATTGAAATGAATATTGCTGTTTCAATTTTGCTTTTGAAAGTTATCAACATCTGACATCTTCCTACTGAATGTTAAAAGATGGATGATCCTGGGTGTCCTGGTTTCAGCTGGGATAGGGTTAATTTTCTTCTTGGTAGCTGGTATGGGGCTGTGTTTTGGGTTTAGGATGAGAACAATGTCGATGCTAAGTATCGCTAAATAGTCACTAAGTAGTGCTTACACTGGTCAAGGACTTTTCAGCTTCCCCTGCTCTGCCCGGTGCATGGGGGGCTGGAAGGGAGCACAGCCAGGGGCACTGACCCAGACTGGCCAAAGAGTTATTCCATACCATATGACGTCATGCTCAGTATATAAGCTGGGGGAAGAAGAAGGAGGGGAGGGACATCTGGCGTGGTGGCGTTTGTCTTCCCAAGTAACTGTTACGCTGTTTGGGAGTGATTTCCAGCTACTAATATTTTTTATGGGTAGCAGATGATAAGCATTCCACAAGGTTAATGGTCTCTGCTGCTCCCAGAGCTGTCAGTCCCCTGTACTGTTCATTAGTCCCTGGAAAATGGCCCCACAAGGGAGTTGTGGATTGATTTGCTCATGTTCCCATTCTTCTCTCTGATCCTGACATTTTGTTCAGATTGTAATTATCATTATGTGCCATCTTCCTGATACCAGTGTCAAAACTGATGCATGGTGTCAGTTTGGAGGCTGGGTTTGTAGACACCTGGGTGCTGAGGAAGACCACCACAAGCTCTTGAGACACTGAAGTAACATTGCCAAATGGAAACATCCTGGGCTTTGACTGAAATGATCCTTATGCAAGCCAAGATAGTTTCAAAAGGAGTTACGCTCATAGTGAACTGAAGTATGTGCCCATGTGCTGTTTTGGACTGCTGTGACGGAGACTGGAGGGGAACCTCCTTAGGAAATCAAGCTCCTTCAAAAAAGAGAGGCTCGTACCTTCTGAATCTGAAACGCTGCTGGCTGGTGTTCTGGTTTCTTTAGACCAGAATTTAAATGAAAAAAAAAAAGAAAAAGAGCTTGGGGCTTGGTGCAATTTGCAACTAATTGGATCTTCTCAAATGGCAAGCGAATAAACAATTACCATGGCTGCTTCCTTTTAAGTGGTGTTCATACAGCGAGATTTCCAGTCTTCTCCTCCTGCTGTGCTTGCTCTGCATATTTAAATGAACCTTGCTGGAGCCCTCTGAGAGACTGCTGACAAACTCGCTGCTCTCCCTCCCTTGCAAATTGGTGCAGAGACTGACTTGCTGTGATCACTCTCTGCCTGTGATAAGCAGGCACTAGCCATGGTGAGAACAAAGAAGTTCTTGAGCAGATGAGACGACAGGTTTCTAGGAAGACAAAAACAGCTGTGATTTTTCCCCATGGGGTTCCATTACAACACATAACAGTGGAGGACTTGTGCTCTGTGGTGGATTACTGTGGCATCTGTAGAAAAGGTTTTATCTAGTCCTTTTTCTTCTCTAGACCCAACCAGTACAGCATCTGTGTGTGGGCTTAAGTCATATGAGTGATCTCTGTCCTTGGAAGTTTCCAAGGCAAAGACACAACCAACCTGACCTAGTGCTGGAGGTAGTCCTGCTCTGAGCAAGAGATTGGACTGGAGACCTGCAGAGACCCCTTCCCAGTAGCACATCTGTAATTGCTATGAACTAGCATGCTCCATTGCCAATTTTTGCAAACTTAGCCCCATCAGTGTTGGCAGGGGCATCACTGGGCTGCAAGCCAGCTCCTTGCACCATCCAGGGGCTGGGAGGGATAAGAACCCCCTATCCAGCCCAGTGCAAGCTCATGGCAAAGGGAAAAGCTCCCTTCACGCTCAGGAGCAAGAGGGAGCCACAAGCCAGCTGTGAGAAGCATATGTCAGGAGCAGCTGTCAGCAGTGCCCATTGCCATTGTAGCTCAGGCTGGCAAATCAGAGTTTGGCTTGTGCTCTTCTGCTCTGCTTCATTTCTGTCTACAGCACTGACTGCAGAACACCTACATCTAGACATGGCCCCTGCTATTTCCAGCCACAGAAACAGTTTTGGACCAGAGGTACCAACATTTTGCTTTTTTTTTGTTTTTCCTTTGAATTAGTTTTCCTAGATCACATATCTATGGTGCTGTTCTCAATTCTGCCCTGGGAAATGCAGTTTTGTGCTCTTATTCAGGACATGAGTCCTGCCAGGTATGGTGGAAGATGTGAACATCCTAGGTGTGGGAAGGAAAAAAAATGATAAAGAGATGCAAGAGCTGAGAGGTTTCTTTCCCAAGAAGTTAATGGTCCATCAAAGACAGTGCTGTTTTTGACTTAGTAAGCAGGAGAAATACCAAGCTTGGATCACATGAGCTTATTGTTGATTAAATTAAATGGAGGAGTGAGTAGGGACTAATTGGACTGTAGAATGCAGGAAGCTGGTTGAGGAAAGTGGCTTGTCTAAAGGGGCCCAGGACACAAATGAAGAGATGTTTCGGGCTTTCCTGTTGTCTGGGATGGGAACAGCCCTAGAATGGGAGTCCCAAGCAAGAGTAGTTCTTATAGGGAAAGTTTAGGTGAAAATCCTCCTGGAAAGGATGCTGAGGAATAATCAAAGAGGACACAAAGACAATTATCTCTCTGGGCTCATAAAATACAGGGAGGAGGTGAGATGTGCCAAAAGGCCTTTTAAATTGACCAGAAACTAAAATTTCCACTAATCGCTACTGAATGCAACACATGGAATTCCACACACCCTAAGTTTTGGGTAGTTTCCCATGCCTGTCCACAAAATATAAAGTTCATGGCAAATCTTGTTTTCTCTGCTAATACAACAAAGATGCAGCAGCATTATTAATTACTTTTCTATGCTTCCAGTCCTTGGTTTATCACTGTTAGCACTGGTCCACTATTCACAGGAGGGATTAGGAGTCTCCAGTGGGCTTCTATGGAATGAAGTGGTTGAACTGATGGTAGCCTGTTTCCCAAATTATTATCATTGTTGTTGCTTTTTTTAAAATGGGGACATTTCACTGAAAATGTGATAGTGTTCCATCTGGTTCTGTGACTGGCTGAAAGCTAAAAACAGATATGGACTTTTTATTTGAGAAATAAAGTTCTCAGAATTTTAGATATATATTGTACAGAAAAAAAAATCCAGAAAATGTGAGAAGCTCTTTCTGCCAGAGCTGGGTCAGGTCCCACCTTTCTTCTAGCAGCTTAGAGACTGTACTTGTGGTGTGATCAAGGTGAAACTCCCGGTCCCAAGTTTTGCTCCATCACTGTGTGCTTTGCAAAATCCTGCACTTCTCCAGAGTAGGTTGATTGATCTTTTTCCCACAGGCAGCTAGGTGTTCTTAAACGATGCACAAAATGTAAGTGAGATATAGCCAACTTATCTCCTGGCTTTGCATACTTACAGAGATGATTTAGTTATAAGACTCTGTGTGTGTGTATCTTTTTTAAATAATATTGGGTCTTTGAACACAGTGACAGCTCAAGTTAATTATAAATGATTAGTGATTCGTAAATATGTCCTAATTTTTGTATCATCTTGCCAATTCCCAGATGTTTTCAGAAATATCTCTTGTGTTACAACTGAAAAAGGATGGTTGCTTGGAACCTCCTGAAATGAAATGTATTTGAAAACTAATGTAAAAGCATTTCAGCAGCAGATGTTAATTTTCAGTTTATCAGTTCAGGGCTTCCAGTGAGCTCTGCCTTAACATCACCACTGCTTTCCCTCTGACCATAAGCAGTGCAGCCTATTGAAATGAGGAGTTTAAATCAGCAAAGAGAAAAAACCTATCAAAAGAAAATGCCAACTGTCTTAATGGTCCCTACAGTTAACTGAAATGAAGAAGAAAAATTATCTCCAACTGTCTTGCAGATGGATATGTTTTATAACTGATGCTAATCTTAATCTCAAACCAATCTCCATTCTTCTCCAGAGAAGGGAAGAAATTTGATTTTTTTTCCAAAAAGGTTACACATTGCCATAGCTTGATGTATTACAGTTATGGTGGCATAGACAGCATGGTCTTTCTGGTAATGAAGTGCCATGACTCATCATGGCAATCTGGTATTTCCCTTCCCAACAACTGTCCTAGCAGCAGAAAAAGTGAGCAAGCAACTTTGAGTACAGGTTGAAGCAAGGCAAACTTCCTGGAGCAACCATGTAAGGAAAAATAACAGTTGTTTTTTTTTTTCCCATTCAAGTGAATGTCTTTCAAAAAGAAGTTTCAACATTTCTGGTGCAAGTGAGTCCAAAATTAGGGGGGGCTGTGTGTAAGAAGTATTTGTCTTTGAACCCATTTTGGTATTTTAATAGATATGAAATGTGAGGGTTTCCTATGGGAAGGGTTTTCTGAATTTGGCCAAGCTCTCATTTCTTGCCTTGTTCCTTTGATGCCTGCAGTGACTAAAAGATAGTGGAATACAATATATTTATCTCTTGTTCTCCTACTAGGGTTTTCTGGCTCAGCTCTCCTGCCAGAGTAACTGGTGCTCTGCTCCCCAGATGCCTAGATTCTGGGCATTTGCTCAGCTGTGTGAGGCTTTACTGCAGAGGAGTAGGGTTACCTGCACCCACTCTGTGCCTGCACCATGTGGTGGGATGCACAGATGAACAGCCCCCTGCCCCCTTCTGGAGCAGGCCTGCAGGGACCACTAGGAATACTGTGCTTGTATCTGCATCATCTCCTTCACTGCTCAGCTCTCCTGCATAGGACTGCCTGAGCAGGGAACAGAAATACATGGCCACTGTTGCAATTCAGTGCAAAAGCCTCTAATTAGGTACTTAGCATTTTTGGAGGCTGACACATACCTTAAAAGTGCTGATTTTTAAATAGCTTACCAAGCAGATTATGTGTCCACCAAGGAGATTTCAAAGGGATTTTTACCCTCTTGCGTAATATCTTCTTCCACCTTGCAAAAAATCGATTTTTCTAATGTGCTGCTACAAAATGTGAGGGTTTGTTGTTTTTATTGTGTTATACATCATTGTGGAAATCTTGGCTGAAGCAGCATTTTTCCAGATAATAAGATGGAAATCCTGCCTGCCTAAGAGAACTAACAAAGCACCCAGAGAAGGCCTCTTGTGAAGACAGAAGAAACAACTGTGGAGGAAGAAATCTCTCTGAGTAGTATTTTTCCAATAAGCTGCTCTGTTTTGCGTAAGCTTTTCAGAGAACTGATGGGTATTTCAGTTTGGGACTCAGGAGACAGGGAGATGAGGAAAAGCAAGACCGAAGTCAGCCTCGAAGAGGAAGGGATTAACCCCTCCACCTCATGTGGTGCAGAGTGCCATGACAAAGGCCTGTGCACACATGAGGTGTGTGTATCTGGAAAGACCCGACTGGAAAGGAGACTCCCAAGACTCCAACTCAAATTCTGCCTGATGTTTGTAGCGATAACCAAGGCAGTTGTCATGTGCTTTCAGCTGATGAGTATTTCAAGGCACAGATGAACTCTGGTTTGTTTGCTGGTGGTTGGAACTTACTGCCTGTCCATGCTCTTGGAAGTCCTTTGCAATCATGGCTGACTGCTCTGAGGAATCAGTGTGCAGGCTTGGGGAGGAATGCAGCAAAAAAGAGGGACAGACCTTCCCCTCAAAGCTTATTCCCATAAGATGGTTCAGATCCCAGGAACAAGAGTCTTGCTAGTCTCGATGTTGCCTACCAGTTGTGGCAAGGGTTGACCTCTCCCAACTTGCTTTTCTCTTCTAAAAAGTGAGGTTATAAATATGTCACATGCAGAAAAGATTCTTGCAAGATAGAGCAGTGCTGCCATATAAAGTCAGAGCAGTTATTTGGGGTAATTACAACATGCCCCTGCTAAAGTAATAGGGAGCTGGTGATGGCCTCTGCCTTCTCTGGTGCATATGTGTGGAGCAGCAGTCTCAGTGATTGTGTGTGAAGCAGTGCCATAATCTGACTTGATGAAGTTCAACAGCATGTCAAAGTTGTGTTGAATTCAGCACCTTGGGAACAGTGCACCAGGGACAATCCTGCATGGCTCTTTCATGGACACATGGCCACAATACCTGTTGTCAGAGGGGACAGTGCATCTCCTGAACACAGGGTGTGGAAGGTGTCCCTGAAATGGGAGATGTGGCTGGCAAGGCCAAGGAATCCTCTAATTTTTCACTCGGATGCAGATTTAAGTGGATGGTGAGGGCTCAAACATATATATAGTGCAAATTAAATTGAGATGGGAATAAACAAAACTATTTCTAAACAAATAAGTAAATGAAGACCATACTTTCTCCAGACCATACTTTCTGTGCAGCGGTACTCAAGCTAGACGAATACTGATTCATATTTCTTAGGATGAACAGTGCTGGGGAGGGAGGTGCCATCTTCTTCATAACTCTGTTAAGGTTTTATGCATTTTTGGTTGGTTTTTTTTAACATGTCATAGCTTAAGTTCTTTTAAAACCACAGTAGCATTTCTAATACTTCCCCCAGTAGAGCAAATTGTTTGTAGCAAGTAGATTTTCTGATGAATCCTGGTCCAAAACTACTAAGAGATCAACTAGGAGCCTTGGGCAAGTAGAAAGTGCCAAGCAGAGACCAGAAGTGGTGGAACAGCCACCAAAAGCTGGGGAGGAGTTGAAAGCAGTAAGCCATTTAGGAAACATTTAGGAAGGGCCGTTCCCACCTGTTTTTTCCAAGTAGGTCTTTACTTTTTTATTCCTAAAGCTAAGTGCTATTCTGCTAAAGGACATCAAGCACAGCTTTCTGAAACTTGGGTGCAAAATACTGCTATGGGAAAAGCTTTGCCCGGACTTGCATGGAAGTTTATGGTACTGGCTCCTGTGAGGTGGTATTGTAAATCCAGAATCAGGGCTGGTGACTCACATGCAGACTGGCCTTTCCTGCTTGCCAGACTGAAACCTCTGGTAGTTCAGCACACACAGTGACTCACAGGAGATGCTCGGCTTCCTGCCAGGCAGTGATCCTCACCTTGCAGTCTGATTCCCGTCATTCATCCAGTTTCCGCAGAGGCTTCTCTAAAGGCTTTGTCAAATACTTAAACTTCTGCTGCAAAGAAATATATAAATGAGCAGTGTGGCTAAATCAATCTGATATTCACAAGTGCTCAATGAAGTGACATCTACCTGAAATCAAAGCAATTCTGAATGGCTAATCAACGGTACGTGAATCTGCATTAAAATGGGTGAGAGCACTGTTCTGCTGTCCTCCAATTTAAACACAGACTTAAGATTTCATGCAGTGAGAGAGAGATGCTGCCACAGTCATAAGACAGAGGCAGCATTTCCTCCCTCAACAACTCCAGATTGTCAGAACAGAGACCTGTCCCCATCTTCCACTCTCTGGTCTTATCCCTTTCTATCCAGATGTCAATCAGCAGGTTTTCCTCTGATTGCGAGGCAGAACATCTCTAGCCAAAACCAGCATCTCTAGGTTGTATCCATGAATCATTTACTGTCTCTGTATTTCAATCCAAAAAGGATTTGCATGAAATCCCAGAGCCTGTAATAATATATAGATGTGTCATTATGGGAACAGTCTTCCGATGACCTGTAAGCCCTTTATACATTGTGTGCCAGGACAGAACAGGCTATGATGTAAAAGCGCTCAACACCCCATGTGGGATTTTGCCCTTGGCCTTGGAGCAGTAGAGTTAGGATGAAACTCCACAGCTGGAAAATGCCATCCCATCCCATCCCACTTGTCTCAAAAGTCCCCAGTCGGCACACTAATGCAGGGACCTTGTGTGAAGGGTGTAACAGCCATTTATTTCTGTTTTCCCTCTAAGTCCTATAGGCATTGTTCCCTGGAGTGTGTGGCTGGCTATCAGCTCTCTGCTGCCCTGCTGGCAGCTGGGACCCCCATTGCCATGGGGGTTTACTCTGGGCCGTTATTACAGGCTACCAGATGTACGTTACTTTGCACCTTCAGCTCAAGACTTGGCTCAATGTTTGTTGGCAGGACACTAGAGTAAAGCCAAAGTTGTGTAAATCAGTCATGGTGGTGAAGAAAAAGGAGGCAGACACATGTGACTCCAGCTCTGATGGAAAGCTGGGCATGCAGAACAAGATGGACAGTGGGGCTCAGCTCAGATCATAAAAGAGGAAAAAAAAGTATATCTCTCTATGCTGAGAATTTAGCAACTTCATCCTCTTCCTGTGAGAGTTTACTGTGACACAATCCTTGGCTGAAGGGTAGATGAGCATGTCTGCATCCTAAATTCACTGGAGTAGGTTGTGCATGGAGAAACACCAAGGACATGACGACAGCAGGACAGATCCAGCTGGCTCTTCCTTCTCAGATCCTCATAAGGAACATGTCTTTCCTTGCATATGACAAGTGAAGGCTCCCCTGGCCATCTTCCCTTCTCTCCATCTCATTTCTCCTGCTCTTCCTCCGCTTTGCAAGTGGAGGAGGCTGGGAGCAGGATAGTGTGAATGGGAAGACTGCCCCTGTGGCTTGCGTCTCCTCTGAACAGTAAGCGAAGAGGGGTTGCAATTTCAAAGGCAATTTATATATTGTGAATCATCGAATCCTTGTATGGTGATGAAAGATGAGGTCCCAGATCTCTTAGGTGCCTTTAAAAATTTCATCCTGTGTTTAACACTGTCCTGGACCTCCAGAACTCTGCATCTGCTGAAGCAGTACTGACCCAACTGACACACCACTCTTCCTCAGCTTGTACACGTATCACTGCAGAATTCAAGATGACTGCATTTCACATGAGTCTACATGGGATCATGTGAGTCACTGTGTGCAAACCACAAGGAGGGGGTAAGAGCCTCTCCAGAGATGTTTCTGGAAGATTTGTGACAATCAGGGAATCTCCAACAGTTTCTGAGATCGATTCTCCCAGTAACCTTTGAAGAGCCTCTCATTTATGTGCTTTAACCTTGTTTATTCAGAGAGCCAAGGTCATGCAGGGGAAGGCTTGCACAGAGCAACAGCCCACTAAAAAAAAAAAAAGGGCAGAAAAGGCAAGCAGGATAACTCTATCTTGAGCTTTTATTAACATTTCCAGTGATAGACCTTCAAGCGCTCTCTCTATATAGCAATTATTTAAACTTTATAGTTAACTGACATGACTCCAAACTGGATCAGACAATCAAGCCTTCAGGTAAGAGTGCAGCAGCCACAAGCATGGCATGGATGCTTTTGAACAGAAATACTCAGCTCCTTCTGTAAGTTATTGCCCTATTTTCTCACCAGACTCCCAGCTGACTGAGAGTGTTCCTGCAGTGATATTAGCTAAGCCTATACACATTTATTTCACAAACAGTACATAGCCAGCAGCAGAACAGGTAGTGCTCTCCAATGACATCATGAGTGGGTTTTGACTCAGCGGCAGGGCTAGTTATTTGTGTCTCTCCTCAAAATGTTTGCTGATAAACAAGCAAAATAACAGAAATCTGTTTATTTTCCTTGCTATTTACTGCCAATTAGAGAGTAATATACAATTGCCATCTTTAATGAGATGGTGACTATGAGTGATACTACTTTCACTCATAAAAGGTGGTGAGCTTTCGATGGAAGACTGTAAAGGGAAGACCATACACGTGTGCTGGGTGAGTTGTGCTACCACAAATGTAAGAAATGAAGAGACCTGTAGTTTTATAATTCATAAGCTGTGAAGGAGTGGGCCTGAGAAGTGGTTAGCAGATCCTGCTCCATGTGGCCATCAATACACTGCATAGCCAAGTCTAACCAGGGACCCTCAGTACCAGCAGTGATGAGACCTTCTTTCCTCTCTCCATTGGTGCTGCAGGTACAGCTTTCTGATTTGAAGGGAGAAGTGGCTGCACAGATGATTTCTTCGATGGCAGAAACACTTCTGCAGCTTTGACTGAAGGACCTGTGCCTAAAGGAGGAGACTGTTTTAACTGCACTTTTGGGCATCTGAACACAATTAAGACTCATTAGTTGTGCCCCCAGAGGAACAGCTGCATGCATGCAGCTATTCAGGCAAAGAGGACTAGATCTGCAGAGGCTAACCTACGGCTAATACAATGCCTCAGCAGGGCAGGGAATCACCCTGAATTATTCATCGGTTTGTTCAAGATGGCCAAAAAAATGGATTTTTTTTTTTTTTTTTAATGGATGATTGTGAACCCCGTAAACTGAGATTATTGTAAGTGAATGTCACCAACTTCTGGTAGGATAAAACAATGGTACTGGAGTGGGAAGGGGGTTGGAGAAGAAGGAAGATTGTGGGTTCAGGAAGATAACTTAAATACTCTTCAGTTCTACTTGCAATATAGAGAAATTTTGAAGGAAAAGCCCTGCAGCATTGAAAATCTAGTGTTGAAAACATGAACACTTTTATCTAGGGTTTAGGCAGGAAGGGCTCTGTGGGGTGTCTCTGGTCCAACACTTAAAGCAGGGTCAGCTTCAGAAGTAGCTCAGGAAATAAAGGCATTTTGAATCCCACCACAATCAGATCAAGAGTATGCTGTTTTGAGTGGAGGACAGCCTTTTACATGAAAGCAGTATGACTATATATTCCCATCAAGAATGTTCTCATTTAGCACATCCCACTAACTTAAGCAGGAGATTGGCTAGCTGGGTGATTTTTTCAGGATAGAGCTGCCTAGCTGCTCTTTTGCTCTTTGTAAAGTAAATGACAGGGAACAGGTTTGGCACAAGAGACAGGTGCATTCTCACCTTCATAAAAGGGAAAAGTGATACTACCATTTCTTTTTCTTCTTCTCTCCATCTGCTGAGCCATTCTTGGTCAAGAATTAAACATATTTTGGAAGCTGAGAGCCTTAATATGTTCCACACATGAGATGAGAGGGGAGAGGACGCAGCCTTGGCTAAGAGGGTCAGAAGAAAGAAATCTATAGCTGTCCCTTTTCAGTAAGCTAATAAATTACCTTTCCAAATAGACTACTTGAAACCTAGTTGCCATTGATTTAATCTGCAGTTGATTTCATCTAAGTTATCATCAGTGATATAATATGCACAGACCCTGTTTGGTGATCAGAGGAGCTGAGGGCAGACCTAAATTTAACCCAGTTTGGCTTCCTCCTTTGGGAAAAAAGTGTTCCTGATATCACAGGCCAGGGTTTTAATCAATGTTATGGTGATAAAAGCAAAAAAAAGAACCTTAAGGCAGAGTTGTCACACTTATGGAAAGGACAACAGACTACGTGCTGTATGCACTGGGTGACATGTCCCAACCCTGTGCTTAATGGACAGCACTGGTGAGCCTGAGCTCCAGGTCTTACTCATTAATTTTTTCTTTTTACAGAAGGGAGAGGGAAACATTTCCCACACTGGCTCCCTACCATCATACAGCTCTGACCTATCATGCTCTGCAGCATGCATGTCAAGATTGGAGGAGTCCTTCTGTTCACTTCCTCTCTCCTCTGCCTGTGAGTGGGCTCCCAAGAGCAGTGGGGATGCAGCAGCTGCTCAGCTACACCAGTGCTGTGCTGACAAACTCAGCACTGCAGCTGGGCATCAGAGGTTGCTCTGGAGAGGCATACTTTTAGCATCTGGGCTGAATCCCATGTAGTTTGAAACAGGTTTGTCTAGCCTGGTTTGATTTGTTTGGCCCAAAGAGATGAGATACAGGTGCATTTGACTGAGGGGTGTTCTTCGTGGGCAGGTGGATCCCACCAGCCTTTGGAGGTGGCCTAGGAGACATTCAGATCTTTCACTCTGAAAATATCTTGCAGCTCAGAGCAGCCTCTCCTGCCACCCTGTTTTCATGCTGTGCCCCTGCCCAATGGCACTGAGAGTGTCAGAGCTGAAGGTGCCGCAGAAGAGGGCAGCTCTGCTCTGCTTCTGTGTGCTGGGAGCAGGAGGCACAAGGAGCCAAGGAGATGGACGGCTTCCCTTCATCGGGCCTGGGTGGTTGGTGGTACAAACCTGCCACCCTAGGTATTCCCAGTCTTGTCTGAGCAGCTGAACAAGGGTCCCTTGAGTTATCTTCTGAGCCTTATGCTAGGCAGCCTTTTTCTGAAGAAAGGTAATAACCCGACAACAGTGTGGTTACAAACCAAAGTGTCACTGTTTGCTCAGTTTAAAAGTTGGGGAACAGGCAAATGAAAGCCTTCTGGGCTGAGGCGGGCAACAGCATCAGGAGCAGACACAGGCCTGACAGAGCCCTGAGATGTCACAAGGACAGCAGAGACACTCCTGCCTCACTGGTGTTGGGTAAACCTGCTGCGAACAGAGTCAAGAGTGAGACATTTATCCAGTGAACCTGTGAGATTTCCCCTCCGGGTTTCCCCTCTTCACCCTTGGTGCAATTGGTCCTGTTGCTGCATCCACGTATGAGATGGAATAGGGCTGGACCAGTGGTTCAAATGTTGCTCGTGGTTCAAATGATCCTAGTTAGGCCCTTTGCAGTCCCCCATCACAGACACATGCGCATGCACACACACTTTTTGGGTGTGAAAAATGCATTTGCAGCAAATAACCATGTTTACTTGTCCGTATATCCACAGTGAATTTCAGTACATTCCCTAGATTCCCTCTCACACCTACCCCACCAGGATGCAGCTGACCGCTTATAACCAAGCAACACAGCTGAAGTGTAGAACAGGTAACACTGTTCCACTGACCCCAAAATCTGCACCTGAATAAATTGCATGAATATGACTGTTAGACACCACAAAATGTTCAGATATTGGGCAGAGAGGTAAATTCATTAAATAAGTTGCTAAAAAAAAAAAGCTTATACAGCTCTAATATGAATCCTAAAACTTCGATACTTCTACTTCCTTCCAAAGAGTTCATATTCTCTGGTTTTGCACACATGAAATCTTCTGCAAGTGATTTCTACCACAGGCTACAGCCAGCTGTAGCCTAGCCTTATTTTCTTTTCAAGCTTTAATCAGCAAAGAGCGGAACCAATCCATTTAGTGCAGACTTCTGGTAACATAATTAGTTAACTGAGGTCCTTTTTCTGTTTAAATTCAAGAACGTTACACTTCCCTTCCCAAGCCCTTAAATGGATACAAAATTAAGTTATCTTTGGGGGTTGTTCTGGTGTTGGCACGCTGGATTTTTCAGAAAGGTTATCTGCAGCACCAGGACAATCTGCCACTTAAAATGCAACAGCGGGGATATATTTTTTCTCATGCTTGGTCTGAAATCAGAGGTGTTCTTAATTAATTTTTAAAATGCTCTTTTCAAAGGCTCTAAAGTAATTAAAATAATGGCAGGAGATGTGGTATATTACCAGTGCCAAATACGATTCAGGCAAACTGTCACTAGAAAATGTCTCTAACAATCCAAGGCCCTCCAAAATCTATTATTAAAGCTGTTTGGGGTTTTTCTTTTTTTTCCCTTGTCAGCCACAGTGCTAAACATAATCTCAGATCTAGCAAAATACAAATTACTGTGGGGGGCTCTACTGTGTTTTATTCTCTTCTCTGGCATTGGGAACTTCTGGGATATATGGGTTGTAGACACTGTCAGCAGTCACAAAGCAGCATGATTGCTGGGCAATCAATTTCTTCTAGCATGGTTGGTCTAAAGGAGTGTATGAATCTTCCCCCTTGTCTCTCCTATTTCTGTTTCCAGTTTGCAGAGTGATATAGTAAGGGAGGGTTTTCCAGCCAGCCCAAAATCTCATTGCTCTCAGCTCTGGCATCAGCCCCATCAGTCCAGGGCCTTGTCCAGGTGAGTCTAGAAAATTGCTGAAAGTCTTCTGAAACTTTTGAAACTGTGGTTTCCAAAGTGCATTTTGGATGTTGCAGAAAAAATCTCCATAACCCAAAAATGGAGGAAAAAAAAAAATGTTTTAGTGTAACACAAAGCAAACGTACATTATTGTTTCAGGCTTTTCTTCATTTAGGGGGGTGTCCTTGTTTCAAACCTGTCTATTCAGAGCTGAGCATGTTATTCAGGTCTGCAGCCCCCTCGCATAACCTGGAGCCCCAGGACTATTTTCAGACTATGCCTGGAACAAAGAAGTCCATTTCCATCCTTCGAACCCCTCTGCCAGATTTTCTTCTTTTTTGGCTGGCATTCTAGAAATAACCTCCTACTGCTGCTCTTCCATCATCTCCCAGCTCTCCCTTCAGTTAAGTCCATGCTAATAAACTGAAAAACAAGCAGGGATTAACAGGATGTGATCTCTGCTCAGCTGTTCTGCAGTGACTGGGCTTTAATTGCTCTGGGTCACCTTTTGCTTTCTATCCTCAGGCCAGGAGTCATAGAGGTTTTAACACAGGGTACTCTTATTCTAATAGACTGGATGTTTTCCATCCATACATGTCTTTCCCCTTCACAAATTCTGACACCAGATGAGATTTCCACACATCCCCAACTCCCCATCAGAAAGGATGCAATTGCTAGCACACCTCCCCAGTAAAGCTCATACAGGGGTGGTGAGGGAACGTGATCGTGGCTTGGCCCAAGCTAGAGCCAACCTATACTAGGGTCTGCCAGGCTCTGCTTTTTGCAAGCTGGAGGGCCACCGTAAGCTAGCACCTAGGTGGGCTAGAGCATGGTTTTGTACAAAACCCTCCTGCCTTGGTTTGGTTAGGTGTTGCCAGGGATGGAGCCAGGGTCTTGATACCACTGATTTTGTTAAAAAAATACAATGAAAAAATAGCACCTTAACTGTAAATACTGCATTCTCCCAGGTTTAGCTTTTGGTGGCTGAAGCCTGCAGTAATTTGATGACCTTCTGGCAGCAGGGGCATCATTCCTTTGACAGCACCTCCAGGAGCCAGTGCCACTTTTGTGTCACTAGCTTGCTGAGCAGATGGGGCACAGTCAGACCAGGGAAGGGCTACAGTGGTGGTCTTTGTGTCTCACACCTGGGTCTCTCTCAGGGAGCTTACCCCCACCTTTCATCGCCTCAGTGTCATATAGATGTGTGGTTGCCTTCAGCCCAGGGAAAGCAGATACCTTCTTGGAGCACAGGAAGTTGCTGCTGCTCACTGTCTGCACATGTGGATTGTCCCATGAGGCTGTCCCATGGAGAAGAGTAAGGAATAAGTTTATGAGAGAGTTAGAGAGAGGTTTGCCCTAAAAATAGGTAAGGCATGGAAAGGGGAAGCACAGGGGTGGAGAAGAGGGGTTGAGAGCCCTGGAGGGAGAGAGCTGGAGGGGAGTTGTATGCAGCAGTCCAGGTGGCTGCAGGATGTGAAAATCCTCCCACTGCTCGGATTTGCCTAGCAACTCTGTTCTTGGCTGCCAGCATTGCTGGTGTTTTGCTGTGCAGATGCGGCCTCCATCTGATGGGGAACAGAGGAGAAGAGGGTTGTAGGAACACATCCCCACTCTTGGGAGGTCTGTGCCTAGTGCCTTGCAAAGAGGCTGCATTGAAGGTGTTGACTCAATGGTTGCCCCTGGCTGCTCATGGCCCTGGTGTGGTGATGGCTCTTTTACAATCCTGCAATGCTCAGAAGCAAGTGTTAATTAGGAGCCCAGCTTTATGTACTAACAGTGTCCTTCACCATTGTGAACGCAGGGATATGGCACAGTGTCATCTGCATAGTTGTCTAATTATAAACACAAACAGTGAAAACTACTAGCCACAGAAAAGTGCTGGTGGAAATAAACTGGTTTGACCTTGTTTTATCTCTGGTCACAGCAGGGTTAAAATCTACTTTTTGACCTACTTGCAAATCTTTAGCTCTTCTCAGAGTCAAATAGAGTCTTATATTCCAACCCAATGGCACAAATCCCCCAGTTTTTGTGCCTTGTGAGTAACAGATTAAGTAGTACATTGTCCTCTCCGAGATCAAATTGTCCTCTTCCCCATGCAAGATGAGAAAAAGTCCTGAATCAGAGGCAGAGGCAAATCTCTTTGGCAGCAATGGTGACAGAAAAGGGTGCTGACACCAGACCCTGAGGTGGTATTCAAACACAGCTGTGAGGTAGGTCTAAGAAAAAAAAAAGGAAAGGCAGCTGCTGGGAAGGGGAGGAGAAGGTCTGGGGATGTGTGCCAGGGCCTGGGGTGAAGTGATGTCTGGTTCACAGGGCTGAGGAGGTGCAAAGTGGGAAGAGAAAAGGTTTGAAAGGGACCCCAGGCAATGCAGTGCAGTTCATAACCAACAGGAGATCACAGAAAGGGGCAATGTAGGTGGTTTTGTGTAGGATGAAAGTTGCCATGGGGTGTCTTGGAGAGGATTTGTACCCAGAGTCTCTGTTTGGTCCTCTCTTCCCTCTTCAGTTGTGGTTCACTGGAGTTAACAGTGCTTCCACCACAGCCCCAGACCCTTTCAGCACCTCTTCTTCTCTCCTTGCCCCTGGTCTGCTTTGCCTGGAGAGCTTTTCCATCAGCTTACAATATGTCAAATTGTGCTCATTGCTCTGTGGTGAAGTTGCTGCAAGCCCCAGTGAAATCCATTCAGGCATGGTGGGTATCTTCTCTGACTGTACAGCATTTCCCAACAGATGCAGCATTTGCAAGAGGCAAGCTAAGGAGGTGTTTCCAATCAACAAAGAAGAGAGACAAATGTCAGTGTCAAGGCCTGGGCTGCTCAGCAGCTTCCACACAGAAGGAAGTGCAGGGGTCTCTCTATCCTGGCCACTTCTGTGACATCATGGACTCCCAGTGCTGGTGGGAAGGGACCTCCATTGGTCTCTAGTCCAACCTCTCTCTTGGAGCAGGAGTATCATAAATGTATAAACCTGCTGGTGATTTTGCTCTCCAGTGTCCATAAACAAAGCAATAAGCAGTGAAGCACGGGACCTTGCTGGAGCTCCATGCTGCAAGGGCTTCAGTAGCTTCCCTGGGAGGAAGGTGTGTGAGAAGCAGCACAGACCAGCACTTACGATTTCCCTTGGGAAGAGGGCAGGAGCAAAGGTGTTTGGAGTTGGACTCTTCCTCTTCAACTTCCATGCAGCATTATGCACACACACAGTATTCAAGGTAAAGCTGCTATGAGTTTAAAGAGAGCACCAAACCCCTCTTTCCAAAGTGCAACTCTTCCACCCTTTCACAGGACTGTGATGTCTTTTGACCCATCAGGCAAGAATTTCACGTCTCACCAAGAAGTCTTAGTTTTGAAAATATGCCATGCTTTCTGCAAGAAGACTCCTCGCACACCCACTCTGTCCTGAAGGCCTTCATTCATGTAGTATTTTGGACCGAGGACAGAAGTTGTGGCCTACAGACCACAACTCAGCCAATGGGGGGAGCGAAGGAGACACATCTCAGTGAAGCCCATCAGAGCAGCCTGATCTACCCTCCAAAATAGTCTCCATGACTGAGAAGGAAAAGGAACATCAAACATCAGTTTATTTCTCAGCAGCTTAGCAGCAGATAGGCTGAGAAATGGATCATCTTCAGACATAAAGTGTCCTTGCAATCGTGTTTGAGTCACACACACACACCCCCAAGTTGCTGAAACCAGCCAAAAAGCTTAAAAAAACATGCTCAACTGTTATTTAGCAGAGTTATCTTCAGCTCAGCAAAAAGTCTCTGTGCACCAGCTGAAGGCTCTCCTTTGAGTGCACCATTGATTGCACAAATGCACTTGGGGAAGCTTTGAAACTTTACTGAATCCTTCTGTCACAAAAATAAGGTGGGCTGAAATGTAAATCTTAACATCTGCTTGGAGACAGTAATGCTCCCCCAGTGGCCAAGTCAAACTTACACTCACAAGGGGATTATTTTCTTGAAAAAAAAAGAAAAAAAAAACCAAACAAACAGGAAGTTAGGAGAATCAGCCAAGAATTGGAAAAGCTGGTCTGGAAAGAGGCTGAGAAAATGTGGCTTTAACCCAGGAAGGAGCTGAGGGCAGCAAAACATGACCTGCTCATGAAGAACCCCAAGGGTGGTGGGACTCATGTGTGGGCAGAATTAGCAAGGCAGACATGAGCAGTTCCCAAGAGGGAGGGAGTTTTATAAAGATATCAAGAGTTAGTGTTCAGATAACTGGAGGTTTCGAAGTGGTATCAGACTTCTTTCCTTCAGAATATACTGCAAGACAGTCCAAACTCATCTCTTATTTGTAGAAAGCTTTGTCTTGCTTTATATTCCTGACTGGAACAGCATGCATATGAAATTCCCAGAGTATTCATTTAAAAGACAGTTTTGAAAAGGCAACTTTGTAGTAAATGTATTTTTTATTTTAAGATTTCCCTTCTCAGGGAAACACAATGTTCCTGAGTACTACCAAAATCGCCTAAGAAGCTCTGATAAAAATTTAAATTCAGAATTGCTGAATGCAGCTTCTATATCATACAGATCTGAAACAGCTATTGTACATGAAAAAGTCTCTGCTTATATTGCAAGGAAAGCCTGGCAAAGTATACTACAACCAAGAGACATTTGGATGTAGGGAAGATCACCTTCACTCCACAGTGCATTTCTGTCAAAATAGCATTGAATAATTTTACTAAATAATAAAAACTTTTGAATTTAGTAATCTAGTCTTGAGGAAGCTTATCCATGCTTTCTATCCAGAAGATTTGTAGCAATAAGTCATGTCATAATGATTTTTGGCATCTATTGACAGCCCTACAACATGACGAATTTAGTAACAGTGAGCCTGCAAAATCTTTCTGTGCATTGTAGCTTCTTCTGGGAAACTGGCCCATTTGTGTTTCTCCATCTTCGTGTAGCAGGAAATAGGAAATTCACTGCAGTTTCTCTCCTCTTTCATCTGTCCAGGGAACCAGACCTCCAAGCAGATAACCTCCAGCACTGAGCCAGTTTCAGGCACTTCGCAAAGCCATTGCACAAAGAAACTGGATAAGAGAATTGAGGAGTGAGAAGTTTGCCATGTGTTTAAAAACCTGCTTGTGAAAGGGACTAGAAATATAGCATGAAAAACTCTTTACAGTGGTTTAATTAGCAAAGGGTTTCTATCACTATAATGAGTTTTAAACCTATGTCACATCAAAGAAAGGAAAGAAATTATAAAAGGCTCTTCTGAGCTAGCCTGCTCTCTGCTACTGAAACCAGATTATAGCTAGTAGTTATGGACCCCTGCTTTTTCATTTAAAGTGTCACCATTTACACTGTTTTTCCATATGTTATGTACTGTGACTGCTCATGGTGCTCTGTGTGATAATGTTATGACTATTAATAGCCACCAAACACAATAAATCCCTATTACCTGCTGTTACAGGGAGGCAGAGTAACTTCTTCATGTAATGAAAAATACTGAGAAAAATATATAGTACACATTTCTGAGAGAATTTCAGAAAGGTTTAAGGCAGCAGGAAGATTTTGTTTAAGGATTTAGCTTTATCTGACAACCAAGCCATAATATTTAATCCTCCTGAAATCTGCCATCAAAAATTCAAGACTGTGTATTAGAACCGCTAGTCTTGGCAATTGTTGAGAGAGGTATGAGAGTTTGACATCTTGCCCTGGTTAGGGGAAAGATACTAATACACAGCTGGGCTAAGAAGCAGGGAAAGCTGTTCTGGTTAACACCATGTGGTATGCATCATGACTTAAAGAGAAAGAAAGCCTGTTTCCATGCTATATCTAAAAAGCCTGCAGGCAGCCAAAACCTGCTTCTGTACAGTTAAATTTAAGGAGTTAAAGGCAAAAATTCAACAATAAATGTGCAGGGTTTTCTCTCTTAGTTCCTAGATTAATTCTAAGTCAAACTGTTTCTTCGTGAAGGGCCACATTCATTTGAAAGCACATCTCTGAAGTCATTGCTGATCTACAGGAGACTGAGGTCTGGGTTATGATTTGAGCCATTTATTTCTTGCTTCTTCCTACAATAGAATTTGCACCCGCACTGGCCAGTCCCCAGGGAGCCAAAGGAGAACCTGTCCAACAGTCATTGCTTCAGTCAATGTGCAGTTGAGTTTCAGAAGAAGGCTTGGAAGGGAAGGAACAAAGGAGAGGCAGCAATGTTCCTTTTCACCTGCAAGCTGGACCAAGCAGTGTTCTGGCTCTCTGGATAGTCAGTGTACAGGGAAATTTTCCATTTGCTAAGGACATAGGTACATGGTGAGGTGACTAGACTTGCATGTCCTAATGTGGCAGATCTTGGTGCAGTGCTCCATCTGCCCACAGGAATAGCATGTGCCTTTGGGCCTTGGATGCTGTCCTTCCTCTGCTTGTCTTCTGCAGCACACAGCTTTGAGCTCATCTGTTCCTCCCAAAACCATAATACACCCCAAAGCACATCCAAAGGGCTACATGACCCTGATTTTCCTGTGTGTCCGTGGGTTGCTTACTATCACCAGCTGCTGTGGCAAGGTGAAAGCCATGAGAAACCCAGCAAGCCTCATCCTTCCTTGTTATTTGTCTCTCTCTCCCCTTGCCTCTCTACAAACCAGCCTTTCACAAGGATGCAGGCCCTGGTCTGCTCCTCCACCTGATGTTTCCTTCCCCCACTCCTTTCCAGGGCCCTTTTTCCAGTTGAGCACTGTGATTTCTCCTCACTTAAAAATGTGGCTCTGAGAGCTGTCTCTGTGGCGGTTGGCAGCTAACTGGCACAGCTGCTGGTGGGAGTTGGGCTTGCTTATTCACACTGCTGCACTTGCCTATCAGGCTGAGTAAGACTGATGGGAGATGCAAAACCCAGTAATCCCATGGCAGATAAGATTAAAAATGTCTCAACCTCCTTTCCACAGCAAGGGCCTTCTCTGTATCACTTTAATGCAACAGCTCTTGAATGTTCTGTATGATTGTAAGGTATTCAGTCCATTATCTGCTATTAAAAGAAAAAAAGCAGAGACTGCATTGCTGTTTTTTAATTGCTTAAACAGTTTTTTAGCAGTCAGACCTGGACTTTGCACAACTCTTGCTCTGCTTGTGGAAGACCTTCCCACTCTACAGTCATTTCTCACCTCGATTATTTAATGTACCCTTTTTGCTTGTAATAGATTACATTATCCCAATCCCAGAATAAGAGAAAAATGCTCTTCCTCACAGTGCTAATTAGCAGCCATGGTTGGCTGTTCCCAGCAGAGTGGACCTTCCGTTGTCTGCAAAAGTCTTACAACAGTAGAGAAAATGAAATACCTTGCGTTAAAAAGCTGAAAATTTGCCATGTTGGATTCCTGCCTCTCTATGTCTGGCAAGAAGAGCTTAACACGGATTGCAGCTGAAAAAAGATTCCTGGCGGCCTTTCCTTGCTGTTGCTTTGTTCCATCAGTTTGCAATGGAGGGGCTGCTGGATGGCAACACGTGGGAAATGTGAAGGGATTATCCATCTGTGGCTCCACTGAGATGGGAACAGCAGTGAGAGGGGGCAGGCATCTCCCATCCAGGAAAGCTCTCCCATACAGCTGATTGGCACTACTTTTGCCACCTTCTTTAATGCACCTTCACAGAGAAGCAGCACTCATCATAGTTTCTGTTAACATGAACAAGGTCCTGTCCTACCAGAACAAGCCAGAAAAGAGGTTAAAGACAGTTTCCCATGGAAAATAAACTCATTGGGATGCTGAATGCCTTTATAAGGACACAATGGCTCCAGAGACAACCAAGCCTGTCAATTCCCTCCATGGGCTGATACAGGCAGGCTTATATGTCACAACAGCAGCTTGAAGTAGGGTCATATCTGAAGCAATTCTGTTTATACCTTGTCTGTTATAATCCTCAGTCTAAAACAACGCTTGATTTTTTTTTTGTTTTGTTTTGTTTTTTTTTAATATGTCATTGACAAGTCAGCTAACACAAACCACATGAGAGGGAGTACTTTAATACAGTAAGACCATTCTAATTGCTGCCACATCTCATTAATAACTAGCTACCCTGATATTGTGACTCCAATTTCACAGCTCCCATTTGCACTCTCTCTGGTTAATCACCACCATTTTTAGCTTGCTGATGTTAATTGGTAATTTATTGTGGCTCTGTCCATTTGATGGACACTGATTTCATCTCATCACCAATGCTTCTACCCCACTGCCTCTCTGTGATCGACTGGTAAAACTAAAATCAATAAGAATTAAGTCTGAAGCTGGTTTGAAATCAGAATCATTGCTGTAATTGATTCACTTTAATTGTGGTGCCTCAGCCTCCTGAAGTCAGTGCTTCCATTCACTGTTACCACCTTGAAGGATGCACAAGGGTGTCCTGCCCCAGCTCTATGGCAGCTACACCTGAGAGACCAAAGTAGCACAGAGCTGCAGTCCCTGGGACCTACAGCTCAGGAACAGGAGAGCAACTGCCTCACAGAAGGCCCGCCTGTGTCTGCCACCAGCAGAAGCTGCATGAGGATGCCTAGAGAGTATAAGAAAAGAGCAGGGAGCCATGCTGCTCTCTCTGATCCTCAACCTGTCCACACCAGAGTTCAGGACCATCAGTGACTATAACAAATGCACTTAGTCCCAGAAAACACATGTCCATGGCCAGCATCCAAGGGGGTACCAGGCTCTACTACACCTGAAAGCACAAAGAAAAGTGTCATGGCTGTGTCATTGCAGCTGCGATGGCTTGATCATGCAATCAGAATGAGGCTTTGTAGAGAGACTTTGTGTCCATGTGCCACCAAGAATGTACGTGGGCTGCACTGGCTACAGATGGCTGTGATGTGGCTCGTGCAAGTGTGGATTTGCTGCAAGCCCCAACAGCTGTTCTGAGTTAAGAGGAATGATGGCACAGAGCTGAACTTCATGTGTTTGGGGGCTGTAAATCTCTTACAGGACCCTAGGAAATGAGGGGGGCAAGGAGGAAGCAAGATCCTGCACTAGAAGAACATTATGTAAACAAACCTTTCAGCCTCAGACCAAGCTTTTTGTGACCACAAGGTGAGAGAGCTGTGGGACATGTTCCATGTACCTTGGTGGTCTGAGCAGGGACCTGAGGGTTTCTGGGGAGATGCACTACTTATTCTCTGCTCACCATCCCACTTCCTTCTGCCACCCAAGGCCCCTTACCTGCATGCTGAGTCCCAGATGATTCCTGAAAATTGCTTTTTGTTTGGCAAACCCAGGGGGCTTCTTGGATCATACCACTGCATATAAGTTTTGCACTCTGTCAAATACACAATTGGTAAATGAATACAAAATTTAGGTGTGATTTGCAAGAGGAATTTGCATGGGCTCAATCAGCTCCAAGGAAAGCAAGACTGAAGCCAATGGCTTAGAGCAAGAAATGAGTTATAATCCTTGCCTACAAAAGGAGTATAACAGATTCTTCTAACTCTGATGGGTTGGCAAGCTTCTCCTGCATTGACAATGTGATTTCAAAGCAGCACACCCAATTTGCTGCAGCTGTGTACGTTACAGAGTCAGTGTTTGCAGCTCAGCAAAGATGCACTGAGTAGGCTTCCATCTAACTCCTAGGTGCTCAGCCAAGCACTTACCAGGACTAAAATTGCAGGCTGGATGCTGACAATAAATCAGAGTTCAGTTGCACCTCTGGGGTCAGAAGAGCAACTGGTTGTTTTATGCTGTTAGGTTTTGCTTGGTCTTCAATACTGCAAGAGCCCAAATTAATATAAACAATAATAATATCAAGATCTAGGTGATAACATTAACTTGTTAGTGGTAGAATACTTCCTAGTCCAAAAGGAAAGGAACTGGGACCTGTATTTACCATTGTAAGATCCAGGCGTAAAACATAAAAGAGAATGGATGTAGCAATAAAGGCTGCCTGAGTTTCCAACTCAGAAATGCAATTCAGTTAAATTACAGTTTCAGTCCCTTGCCCTTCCTGGAGATAGTCCACTGGGAGAACTAAAAAATCAGCATCTTCATCCCCATGCACAGAAGAATAGCTCCAACAGAGGGTGAGCCTGCAGACAGAGTGAAAATGTCGGGGAGCCAGGGGAGGGAGGGGAGCAAGCAAGACCCAAGATGAGACAAGCTAGGAGGCCAGTCTGCTGTTGCACTGGCTAGTTACAGGACAAGCCTAGTTACTGCAGCAGATTTATCCCCTGCTAGTGAAGACATGCAGCTCCCTGCTGCCCAGGAACCTGGGCTTTTTTTTTTTGATGAGCTGAAGTGGGGGTCTAGAGGAGCTCCCCCCGTCCCACACTCCTGTGCAGACACAAACTGGTGGTCTCCACAGTGGGAGCCTCATACAGGAGATGATCAGATCCTGCTGCAGGGATCTGCAGCAGTCTGGGCCCCTTATGTTATTTTCCCACTGTCTTCCACAGCAAAGAAAGAAAATGAGCAAATCCCACATGATTTTGTCTCAGCTGGTAATGTTTTTCACTCAATAGCATTTCCAAGAGAGAGAGACTGAGCAAGGACCTCTGTCAGTGAATCAGAAAATTAATATCTTCCCCTCTGTATACCTTAAATTTTCATCTTAGCATTTTGCTGTTAGCATTTTTCCATGTTGATAGCTATATTGCTGGAACACTTCTAGCAGATACCTGAGCACTTTGGAAAAACCCTCCTGGCCACATAGCTCTTAAAATATGTCCAACTTTTCTAATTAGTGGAGTGGTTTGTTAAAGTGGATGGAGAATTTCTTTAAAGAGCAGAGAAGGAAGTAATAATAATAGGGGAAAAAATCTTGGAATGTGCCACGGTCAGGCCATAATGACCTGATCAAATCTGACCCTGGATAAGACGTGGAAATATCAGGTATTCTAAAAATAATAGAGTTCAAATACCTGAGGCAAATCACTCTTATTACACCTTTCCTGTAGTTCCCCCTAAGAATGGAAAAAATGTGTGAACCTGAGTTACCTGACACTTAATTTCAAAGCATGCTGAAATCCAGGGGAATCTCTAGCTGCCTTCTTAAATGGCCTGATATGTTACTCTTGACAAAGGAGTAATTATAATACACAGGTGGCTACTCATTCATGTGTAGGGTAGACTATGCCCAGAGCTCAGGGGCTTTCAGAGCAGAAATTGTTCAAATGCTTCTGGAGCCACTAGGAATGAATACTCTATGGAAAGTCAATTAAATTTGTTTCCTACATCTTTTGGTCACCCAGGAGCAGCCCTAAACTTTAGTACTGTGGAACTTCACAGTCTATGTCATATCCTCCAAGCAAGGTATCTTCAGTCTGTCAGCCTTGTAGTCAAACGCATGGGGCAGAGTCCCTTGTGCCTCCAGCACAAGATGGACTTATGTGTGCTCACCTGCCTCAATATGGCTTGCTCCTATCATGTATAAAATGCACCCTGGGAGCAGAAGGTCTACTGAGATAGATTCACCAATGGAGCAAATACCTGCCCATCACTACAACACCTAGTCCCATATAATACATAGTGATCTAGATATGGCTGTGCATCAGGCCACCACTAGCAATGTGCATCACCGAGTGTGTCTGTGGCTGCCCAGAGCCTCACTGAGAAGCTGAGCCTCTCCCTTTCGTTAGGAGAAGCAGTTCTGGACCCTTGGCAGCAGCCAGAGGAGCCAAATGACCTATGGTTGCCTAGTAAATATTTCTGCACATCACAGCCTATTTGCACACATTGGGCATGACTGTTTCCAATGAGATGCCATCTGGAATAAGAACAGGCAACTTCAAGCATGTATTTGAGCATTCAGACAAGTTTAGAAAGCAGACAGGAATGTGGAAGTTAACATTCAGATATTTCCCAAGCTTGTATACCTGGAAGCCAAATACTCCAGCTAAACAGATTGTGCCCTATTAGATCAAAACAGTGCATTGACGAAAGCTTAGCCCACAAGATGTCACCTGGATCATTGTTACACAACAGTGTGTCCATTGACTATGGATATTCTCCCTGCATTCTTAATGAAAACATTAATGCCTTGCTACTTTCCTTGCCCACCCCAGCCACATTTCAAAGGAAGAGGGATTAGTTTCATAGGAGGATAAACAGTGCATTGAGACGCTGGGCTCTTTGTGTTTGGAGTGGTCTTTTGCCAAAGTGCTTTGAGGTGCTTCTGTGCTCACACAGCACCAAACAAAGTGGGGTCCTCATCCACATCTGGATAACCCAAATAAATAATGATGATAATCTACCAGCTCTTTGAAAACACATATGTGAGCTAAAGTCAAAATCTATTAACCTGGTTCTCAGGTAGACTAAAGCTATTTTAAACTGTTATGGCAATGGAAAGGGCTTCATAATTACAGCAAATTATATTTATAGTCACTTCAGGGAAATGTTCTTAGAGCTTTCTTCCTCCAGTTAATTGATGGACATTTAACTTAAGATATTAAACACCATTGCAAAGACTACAACAGATTCTCCTTCCTTGTATATTCACAACTGCAAACTAAGCTGACATCTAGTTCTCTCAATTTGTAGACCCTTAGACATTTTCCAGTGCAAGTGCATTTAAGCTTCCTGGCAATGGACTTGCTCTTTTCTTGCAGGTCTTTCAGAGCTGCCTGGTGCTTACCGGCAGCAAAACACTGCTCTGGTGCAAAAGGGGAAGAGGTGGCAGTCTTGTTCAGAGAGTAAGGCTAAAGAACATAAGCTTTTCAAGGACACCTTGCATAGCAGAGGAACGTGGTTTTGGTGTATTTATCCAAATTTAAAATGTGCTTGTCATCATGGCATCTAAGCATTACATAATGGGTTTAAAACAAGAGCAGCAGCCTGGGGCTGTCATTTAAACCTACTTAGGTTTTGAAGGCTGAGGTGGGATGGGGGAGATGGAGCGGTGCACAGAGATTTAGAAATGGCATTAAAAAAATCAAGGAGACACTTTTAAGTCATTCACAGCCAGATGCTGCCCCTCTGTTGCTGAAGCCAGGTTTGCTTGCTGCATGCAGTACCAAGTGGTCTCCCCTCAAATCTCTAACTCAGTAGAGTAGGTCTTGCCCTCATTGAGTGGTGCCAGGAAGAGACAGACACGAACTGGGATGTATTCTTATGGGAATACAGGTGGAACTTCCTTATCTGCCATTCCCACTCCAAGTATCCCGTGGCAGTTCAGGATTTGTCAACACAACCAAACCAATCTAGGCCTCTTTCTACTAAGTCAAAATAGTGGGAAAAGAGAAATGAAACCCTACCCATGATGGTTTATGGTGCTGTTGTTCCAGGTGAAGAGATGTTTGCATGTATCTATGGTAAGAGGCTGGCTCCCAACCAGGGACCTCCAGCACCCCTGCCAGAGCATGTACAAGAGCACAGTGCATGAACCGTGCCTGAAGAAGGGATTTTTCTGGGTGAATTTAGATCTAGGAGCATGAGCTGGCAGCCCCAGATGTCAATGCTCTACTTTTCTGGGGTTGACATTGCAGCTACCTCTTGGAGGCCTGCAAAAATGGCTTCTGCTTCTGAGCAAAGAGTTGTGGCATGGGTCTTGGCATTGCTCACCACTGCCTCTGGGTGTCCTGTGTTTGGAGGGAGAGGGGCAGACACTACCATGGTGAGGCACAGTGCCATTAGGTCCTTTCACCTTTCTCCCACCCTCCAGCTTGCCCTTTGCTGGGTCTCTCCCCACTTCCTAGCTCTCCAGTTCTGCTCCTCCTCCATGGCTGGGGCATGGGGCACCATGCGGTGGGACCTGTTTTCCCCACAGCACTTGGCCAGCCAAATGCATCTGCATCACTCATTTCCTTTGCACTGGTCTCAAGAATCTGCTATTGGGTAAAGCAATCTCAAGACACTGCCAGAAACATTAGCCTTTTCTTCTCCCATTTGGTTAACATTTCAACATTTGTATCCCCTGAAGGCTGCATGCACTAAATCCAGTCACCTAACACTCCTCTTCTCAATAATTGGAGCAGAACAAGCTCTCTTGTTCTCATGAAGTATCATCTCCAGCCGCTGGCCAAGTTTTATTGTCCTTTTCTGGATTTTCTCCAGCTTTTCAGCAGCCTTTAAAGAAGCACAGATCTGAGCCTGGCACAGAAGCTGCTCAGGCCCAGGCTCCTCAGCACAGCTGGTGCTCTACTACTACTCCCTAGCACAGCCAAAGGTGGCAATGTCCCTCTCGGCCACAGGATCCCAGTAATGCCCCCTCACCCTTCCTGGTTCAGTGTCCCTCACCAAAAGAGGGACCTGGAAATTAGGCCAAACTTTTTTTTCCCCTTCTGAAAACGCTTGTGGATCAAAACCGCACAGAAAAAGATTGGAATCAGAGAAAACAGAACATTTCTATGCGACAGAGATTTTAAGAAAGAAGCAGCTCCCCCTCCCCCAATTCCTTCGCCTTTCTCCTTTCATGTAAATAAAGTTGTATGTGATCCTTTGATTAATCTGAGTTTGATGTGACTACAGCAATACATTATATTCTTCATTGGGACTAACGTATTCCATAATCCACGCTCCATTACATTGTTTAGGCAGTAAAACCACAATGTGATTTTTGCACAGTCATGCCTTCAAGGCAGTTGAAAGAATTTGGGTGGAAGGGGGAATTCATCTTCCAGAAGGGATGTTGAAATGTTGCCTTTTCTTTCCACTTCATAATTAAATTAAGTATTGAAGCATTAGCATTTCCTGCATGGTGGAAATTGTCTGTCCAGCCCTAATTAAAATGCACTTCTTTGAATGGGATATACTTACTGTGTAAGTTAACTAAATGGCCCATTGTTTTTATTATGTACTCTACTATACTTTTATTATACATACATGTATCTAATTGTATGTAGTGCCTGGTGGTCTCCTGTTCATCTAAAATTATTATCAGCATTGATAACACCACTAAACAACAGTGAGTTATACTCGTCACATAGCCAGGTTGTAATCCTTTTAGCATGGTCTTTGTGCTTTCTCCTAAACCCACTCCCACACCAAAGCCCTGCAGGCTACAGCATTGCCCACAGCTCAGCCAGCAGGCACCCATCCCTTCAGAATTTTGGGATGCAGGTTATTTGTGCCTGCTGGGTGGTGTCTGGGGATAGCAGGGGCATTGTCACACACCCCCTCCCCGCCCTGCTGAGCAGTGGCCAAGTGGCTTCCGAAAGATTGAGGAGGAAAATATTATAAAGTAGAGTTGAAAAACCTGCCTGAATAACAAAAAAAGTCATGTGCTTTGATTGCCAAGTATGGGTGCCTCTCCTAGCTGATGCAGCTGAGTGCAAAGCCTCCAAGTGCTGGCTGCAGCTTTTGTAATAGTAATAAAATAATTTGGTGGTATTAATAAAAACTTTTGATGAGAGCAGATGTTTCTCAAGTGTTAATGAACTTTTCTGGAAGAAATCTCTTCTGTTCGAAGGTGGAGATGGAGCTTGCTCTGCTTCCTGCCTCCCGTTCAGCTTCCTTGGCTTTCCTAGCAGAATGGGATTCATGACCCTGCAGATGTTGCAGTGAGGGCTCTGGCAGGAGTGTCCCCACAAGCTTACTGCAGGGAGGGCTCCAGCTTTGCCCTGAAATGTCACTGTGTTTGATGCCATATGGAGAACTGTTTTGCTTCATTTTTTGCAGAAATTAATTTGTCAAGACCCAAGAGAAACAGTTGCATTTCATAGGGTGAGCCTCAGGAATTGGAGTGGTCTTGGGAAATAGGCTCATACTGGGCTTAAATTTCAGCTCTTCCCTGAGAGCCTCTTTAAAAGTCAGCACTGCATTTCAGCCCTCTCTCCTGCTCACCATTCTGCGGTCCAGCATTGCTGATGGCAGGGCCCTTCTGCAGTGCAGTGTCAGTGTCATGTCTAGGTGTGTGCTATGGGGCCCGAGCAAGCCCAAGGCATCCTCAGGACAGAGTTTGCCCCATGCTTGCCACCCCTCTCCCACCCCCCATAGCATGGTGCCCCAGGGGCCTTATGCTGCTGGGGTAGACAGTTCCATGGTCCTTCTCTCCAGAGGAGAAAAACTTTGTCCACTCAAGTGAAATCTCACCTCAGCCTGGCTTTTTGGCCTCCCTAAGGCAGGAGGAAGGGATGTGGAGAGTTCCCAAAAAGTCGAAGCCCTAGGCTTGCGGAAAAAAAATGCCACTGCCCCTCCATAACCCAGCAGCATGAGGCATGCCATACCTTCTCCATCCCTCAGTCCCTCCTGCCCCTGTCCTCCACCCAGCTTACCCCTGGGCCCACAGCATCTTGGCTGGCACTGCAGCGAAGGGCAGGACCATGCTCACTGCTTTTGGCTGTGCTGCTTGGGAGAAGTGATTTAACTCAAAGATTGTTTGTTTGCGCTCCTCCTAGGCAGTGTTTGGGATCACAATCAAAAGTGTAGAACTAACACTGGGGGGGGGAATCAACGAGCAGCATTTCAAAATTACGGGTTTTTTTCCATTTTATTGTTCATGTCAGAGTTTTGCTCTGAACTTCCACATCTGTTCTGCTGTGAATGCTAATCAGTTTTAATACGAAGCATCAGTCAGCCAAGATCTGCTACAGAAAATATCTCTGTATACAGCAACATTTATTCAATCTTAATGAAGTCTTGCACAGGAAAGCTGTTCCCCTTCTGCCCAACCAAGAGTGGGGAGGCAGAGATGAACTTTAGATTGCAAGCCCCAATAAACAGGACTTTTTTACATTCATTACTGGATCAGGCAGGTACATGGATGTAGCTAATGGGCTTTCAGCAATCCCTGCTGATTTAGAAAGCCTGGAGAAAAGTCCTTGGATCCCAACACAGATGTTACTTCTACCCCTGAATATACCTTCCTCGAATATTATTACAGTTGTGCTGAAGATGCATAGTTGGGGGGTAGAATCCACTTTGTGCTTGGTGCTATCTAGACATGGCAGAGAGATGGGCCTTGCCTCAGAGGGACTGGGGTAATTTTAGGTACTTTTGTAGTAGAATGTTGCCCAAGTATAACATCTTCAGATGGGTTATAGCTCTCATGACAAAACAAAACGTTCAGGGTTTTTTGGAGGGTACTCATCCTGCAGGCTGAAGGACCCAGGCAAGGAATCCATAAATAGAAAGCCAATGTTTTCCTCCTTCTCCTCCATTGCTCCTGCTGGTAAAGACTGCTGTATTGCTATACCTATACCAGGGAGGCTTCCAGGGCAATGCTGGGGAGGGGGCCCTGCAAATCTTTCCACCAAGATGAAAGACGCTGATGGGTCTTTATCTCAATGAAATGGTGTTTGCAGCCTTCTTTACCACAGACAGTAATTGCACAGGAAAGCTCTGCAATGGTAAAGAACCTCTTTTTTGCCCTTAATAACATGCTTTAACATTTGGTCAGCCCTGAATTGGTCAGGCAGTTGGACCAGATGATCATTGTAGGTCCCTTCCAACTGAAATTCCTCCTTTCCTTTCCTTTCCTTTCCTTTCCTTTCCTTTCCTTTCCTTTCCTTTCCTTTCCTTTCCTTTCCTTTCCTTTCCTTTCCTTTCCTTTCCTTTCCTTTCCTTCCCTTCCCTTCCCTTCCCTTCCCTTCCCTTCCCTTCCCTTCCCTTCCCTTCCCTTCCCTTCCCTTCCCTTCCCTTCCCTTCCCTTCCCTTCCCTTCCCTTCCCTTCCCTTCCCTTCCCTTCCCTTCCCTTCCCTTCCCTTCCCTTCCCTTCCCTTCCCTTCCCTTCCCTTCCCTTCCCTTCCCTTCCCTTCCCTTCCCTTCCCTTCCCTTCCCTTCCCTTCCCTTCCCTTCCCTCCCCTCCCCTCCCCTCCCCTCCCCTCCCCTCCCCTCCCCTCCCCTTCCCTCCCCTCCCCTCCCCTCCCCTCCCCTCCCCTCCCCTCCCCCTCCCCTCCCCTCCCCAGACAGGAGAAGCATGTCTGCTGCAAACATCCAGCCATGGCTGCTAATTAGTACCTCATAGATCTACAAGGAAGATAATTTTTCTTTTGTGCAGAAATTGGGTTAATATGAACTTTTATGAGGAAAAAGATAGCATTAAATAATTGAGATGAGAAACGGCTGCAGTGTGGTCAGGTCTGAAATGAGCAGAGCAGAGAGGTGTGAGAGCCATGTGGAGTGAGTTTCTTCATGCAGTTTGAAACACAGAAGAGAAGAAAGAGGGTATAGGCAGCCCTGGTTTCTCTCTGAGCTAAAGAAGTTATTGGTTCAGATAGTACCGTGGCCTAAATTAAAGAGATGACTCAGCCCTCTTAGTAGTTTTAAAGTATCATTGGGTTTTTTTTTTTAGAAATCAGATTATTAGCTGTGCGTAGTAGGGAGTTGAGTGAGCTGTAAGATGAATGTTGCTAAGAAATTAATGCACTAGGTGGAATGAACTCACTGTGGAGAGAAGAAATAAAATAGCCATCCATGAATACTGCACAGCAAACAGCATCACATGCTTTCAGGCACTCTTACACCTTCAATGGATACATTTTGTAAAGCTCAGTCAGATGGAAAGACAATGTTTTTTTGTTCTCCTCCCCAAGTCACAGTGAAAAACTTAATTATCGCTCTTGGGGGCAGTAGATGAAAAATCATCCTGATTCTTTTTCTATCTTTGCTTTTGAAACCACCTGTAGTAAGTAGGTGGAAATTCCATTTTCCACTGGCCTATAAGGAACCTTAATGCCTGTTTGCCCTGAGAGAATGTGGCCTCTCTTCCTGTCAAAAGGAGCTGAGCGTAATTTCCTAACCTTCGCTCTTAACCACATGGCCATGGGGTAAAACAGAAATAGGAAGCCTCTAGAAAAAGAAAACAAAAAAGATTGCTGTTTAGATAATGGTGGATCACTAAGGTTAATTATAATGCCTCTATGCACTGGTTTGGAAGATATCAGAATATGACAGGCTATGGCACTGAGCTGTTTAGACAGCAGCGCTTACGTAGTGCAACGCTATGTAATTGTTCAAACAAGACACAGTGGCAGGCTGTTCTACAAGAAGCTACCTTTACTAAGCAATTGCTTTCATTAGCAGCATTTTCTGTACCATCAAAAGATCAACTCTATTAAACAGCTAATTTCTCTTGGCCCTCTTTGTCAGGTTTGATGGGGGACAGAAAATATTTATATCAATCTTCTCTCACCAAATGTTTCACAAACTCACTTCTGTTCTCTAGTGTTGTTTTATTTGGAGGGTGGTCAGTTAAAAAAAAAAAAAAAGAAAGAAAAAGCAAAGACTTCCAAAATTTTAATCAAAAATCATGCAAGGGGACACTGTTTTGAAATTGTTTTCAAAAAGAAATAATTTATTACAGGAGCAAGGAAAACTGCAGGACCAGATGAAAGCTGATGTGAAGTGATCTAACAGGGAAGGAATAATCCTATCTTCATGTATAAAATTATGGGTTGAGAGCTGGCTGTTACCACTTGGGAGGGAGAGACTTGATGGGCATGCTAGAAACAAGGCATGAAAGTGCCAGCTTAATGCATGGCAGTTGAAAGAGCAAATCAAGCATTTGTAACTATAAGGAAAGGAATAAACACAAAATAGAGAATATCACTATGCTTCTCAAATGAATCCATGGACTGCCATCAGCCTACATACAGTGTGCAGTTCTGGTCCCGCATCTCTAAAAGGCTGCAGCAGAATGGGAGAAGGTTCAACAAAGGACAAGGAATGATCAGAGATCTGGAACAGCTTCCCTATGAGCAATGATAAATCATGTAGGCTGGAACTCTTCAGTTTGGAGAAGCAATGCTTTGGGAGAGCATGTGATAGAGCTCTACCAAATCCCAAGTGGTCTGAAGAAAGTGAATAGTGACTGACTGTATAAGAACTAGGTGTCATAAAATGATGCTGCTTGAGATCAAGTCCAGAATAAATGAAAGGAGGCAACTCGTCATACCTCAGGTATAAGCTCGTGGAACTCCTTTCCAAGTGACATTGTGGGTACAAGACGGTACTTGGAAGAGACATCTGTTAGGGCTATGAAAAAAAAATGAACCACAACTTCAGGGAACCCCCTGTGCTGAAAATAGTTGTCCAGAAGAATATAAGCAGGGAAGGTATCATGTATGCTTGTTCTCTTATTCTTTTGAAATAGGTGAGAAAGTTCTGTGATGCACATGGAAACCTCGGCTGTCAGGTCATGGCATTGCTGTGTTTTTTATTGCAGTAATATCTGAAGGCCATGGTCTCTCTGAATAAAAACCACGGGGTTTTTATCACCTCATTCTCCTTGTTATCAGCTGAAATGATCTTCTGGTTCTCCAAGAGTTTGTACTGTTCCTCATGAGCAAAGCCAGAATGAAGACAAGGGAGGGAACACTGTTCTGTGCTCCTTGCGACAGAAGCAGGAATGGTCTGTCCCCTTGCACCAATAGCCTGAAAACAGCCATTTCCATTGGGAAGGAGAGGTGTCTTTCTCTTTAGTTATAGCCTCCCAGCAGTGCTGGTGGGAAGGGACCCTGAGGGTTTCCAGCCCAATCCCCTGCTGTCACCAGCACTACATCTAGACAAATTCTGAAAACCTCCAGGGATGGAGATCCCTGACTCTGATGAGCTGCCCCAGGGCAGAATTAAGAATCCTAGGGCAAAGCAGGACTATCCAATTCTTACCTATAACCCAAGGCTGAACTTAGGTAAGTGCACTGAGAGAGGAAAAATGTCCACCTGTTCTGTCCAGCGGGACTCATTATTAAGATATTTTGGATATTAGCTGTCATAGCCTAAAAAAAACCCCACCCCTTGTCTGCCATCAGCTAGGGTTGACTTTGCAGTTGTGGCAAGTTTTACTTGCAGCCAACTTCAGACTAAATTCCAGGTGTCTTTCTACCCTAAGAGCAAAGTAATGCTTAGATGCTAGATTGGATGACATGAGATTTGAGTTTGTGATATTAGGCTGATTTTAAGAGAGTGTGGATGCAGCTGAACTTGGGAGCACAGCCAGCCCCGCTTGAACATGCTTGCTCTGTCAGGAACCTTTCTCCCCAGAAACTGAGACTGCTCCATCTTGCTTTTGCTTCGTATTGCCCCGAAAGTGGGTGGAAGGCAGTTGTCACAGAAATCCCAGACCCCTTTGCCTGGGAAAACAGGGCAGTGTCGCTCTGGGTGTGAACCTCTGGCTGTTACCCAACCATGGACTACCACCTAGATCACTTATGTTGGAAAATCACATGGGTGTTTGGGGTTCTGGGGGAGGGGGTAGTTTCAGCATGCTGACTCCTGTAGCAGCATTTTTCTGACAGTAAAGTGCTCCTACTAGGCACAGCCAGCCATGCCTCTCTCAGCTTTCCACAGGGACAGAGGGTTCGCTGGTCTGTACAGAATGTTTTTTAATTTTTATTATTGTGGTGCCCAGAGCTGAGCCAATGAGGCAGGAAAGCTCCTGACTTATTTGAGGGAACCTGTCAAACAAGCATTTCTCTATTTGGGAGTGAAACCAGTGTGGAAGCTTATCAGCCCATGTGTTCAAAGCAGGGCTATCTGCACTTCAAAACTGTTTATGGTGTGGGGAATGCTCTGAGCTCCACAGCTCCAGAATATGCCTCTAGCTCACTTGATAAGATGTGACAGGCAACGTCCCATCCCTAGCTGCTGCTTGGTGTGTACCACTCATGCCAGCCTCCTGGGAAAACACAATGTGTTGATGGCCATGTGGCAGCTGCCAGCCTTGCTGCATTTTCCAATGCATACGTGGAGGGGGAGCCAAACACCTCTGCACATCCCTGTCCAAATTCTAAAATGCTCTGTAACCCCCCACTGTTAGCGGGAGGCATCTGGATGCCTCCGGAGCAGGAACACTCATGTCCCAGCCTTGGTTATACAGAGTTATCTGACAATCATTACTTCTTGCAGGTTGGTTTGTAGGATAGAGTCCAGCAGGGAGGGGCATTAAAACATTCTGACAGATGCTAAAACTGTGCTGGGGTAACTGTGGCCAGCTAGGACTGGCTGATCCTCCCTACCAAAGAAAGATAAAAGTTGCTGAAGTAGGCAGGAACTCGCAGTGTTGTTTTTATAACTAACCTCCCAACCAAGAAGGGCAAGCTGGGGAAAAACATATTTCCATTCATTCGGGCACCACTGAATATATCAAAGGAATTGCAGTCTATTCATGGCTTTTGCCAGCTGGGAAAGAGGTTGAATTCATGCAACAAATTATTCAGAAGAAATTGTTTGCCAGACTCTCATTATGAGCTCTACAGAACAGAGGAGTTGAAACATCAGATACAATTAACTTCATGTTATAAAACCCTTTTGGGATGTAAAGACTAGACCCTGCCAGCCCTACTGTACTGTAAGGGCCTGATTGCTGATGATTTTAATAGGAACCTATGTCTATTCAGCCTGTGTATGTCCGCATGTAGCAAAATCCATGAAAATCCTATGAGAGATTGTCCAGGATATGTCTGACGAACAAAGCAACACCCCAGGCCAAGACAAGCAGAATTCAAGTGTGAGTTTTGAGGAGGACTAAGCATTCCTCAAAGTAGCGAAATATCAAGCTCATAAGCATTAACACTGAAAAGGGTTTTCAAAATGTGTTGCAGCTAGCAGGATTTTGCTGAGGGCAAAGCTAGACCAACACCAGTCTTCTTTCCTAATCGGATCCTTAATCACAAGGTTTTTGCTCAATGCAATTAATAAATCTCTTCAGGACAAGACACTGTGAGAACATGCATTCTGCTCAGCACAACATGGGGTCTGTGGCCAGAGCAGCAGTCTACAGGCTGTAGGGTGAAGAAAGTGCAATTGGTTTATAAGCATGGGAAAGCAACAAATCAGATTCAGCTGACACGAAAATGTCCTACAGAGTCTATGCCATTTCACCAGATTGCTCACAGCAGCTCAGAAAATGTTGATCTTGCCTTTTTTAATGCACTGCGTTGGACTTTTTATGCAAATTTGTATTCTTGTCAACTTCTATTTTTCAGTCCTGTTCCAGCTAAACTTCATTGGCCAATGTGAAATGTATTTTTAACTTTTAGGGACCTCAGTTAAAACCAAAAACACTAAGGGAAATTGTTTCTTTTTCTTAACTGCCAGCGAAATGAAAAATCACCAGCTCTGGATAGAAGCAATGGGAGAATAAATGGAGGATGAGTCCTGTGACTGAGTAGAAAGCATTTCTTGAAGTATTTTGGAAGGTAAAGGTCATTATAAGTGCCCAGAGGCAAATACTAAGGAAATCATATTTTGGGCATTTCCAGTATTTATAGCTATCATTTATTCAGAAAGAAGTTTTTAGTGCTTTTAAGGTAAATGCTGATCTTAGAATTTAAGATTAACTAATCAAACCCGACACAACGTTTGCATTAGCAACTAGCAAAAGAGAGACTCAAATCACTGTGATTATTCCCTGAAATCTCACACAAAGGAAACTTAATAACATCTGTCATGTCTTCTGCTAGAAAAGAAAAAAAAAAAGCATTAAAGGAAAAAAACCAAGAGGGAACCTGCTGAGATAGGGGCCTTAAGCACAATTCCTCTAGAATTATTTTCTTTTTTCTGAAAAAGCAACTGTGATGGTGACCCTTAGAATAACCTACAGTGATGATTCAGTTGTACAGCCTGTAAACAGCAGGGACCAGATTTACTTCACGTCTCTATACACTGCAATGTGGGACAAATGCTCTGTAAAACACCACTTAGAACTACTGCTAATAAACAGCCATCATTTTGTGCTTTCAGTGCAGGTCTTGTTCAAGAAATAGCTGAGACCATGGCTGTGATGTAACTGCACCCAACAGCCTGAGAAAAAGGAAGGTTCCAAAGGGTATTGCTTTGTTTTCTCAAGTATGAGAAGGTAACTCATGTGGAAATAAGAAGTGGAGGAGCAAGCTAAAATAAGGAGGAAGTCAGGGTGGCTGGGACCAGCTGGTGTATCCCCAAGCTCTAATGGGATTTAGGAATAAAATCAGCTGTTAGGAAGGGTCCAGCTTATGCACCTTTTGCAAACATTAGTTTACGTTTTGCAACCAAGGACACTGATCATGGCAGCAAAAAGACTATGCAATTGTCAAACCTAAATTACTTGCACCATGTAAAAGCAAGGAATGTATTGGACAGGCTGAATGTGGAACTGGGGTTGTCACTTTTCTTGGGAACCAAAGTTCTCCCAAGAAGAAGCTCCTGTGGTTGTGCATGTGGGCTGGCATATGCGTGCTGTGTTTGGGCAGGTATTGAAAAGAAAGTAGAAATGGAAGCACTGACGTCCACATGAAGAAGCAGAAGTAGTTTTGGAGCAAAGTGAATGGAAAGGAAAAAAAGAAAGGCTCCATGATTGCTGGAGAAGTCAAGAGTAGCAAATGTCAAGAATTAGGCTTTTTTCCTTAATCTCACTGAGATGCCCTTTTCTGTGTGGAAAGTCACTGTGATACTTTTAAACAGGGGTAGGAGGGCAAGGGCATGGAAATTGGGTGACTTTCAATCAGATGCCCTGTGATGGCAGCTGTTTCCTGGGCTGCCTCCTCTCATGATGGCTCTGCTACATTTTAATTGAGTACAAGCCTACCAGGGTCAGGCAAATGAGCAAACCAAGGGAACAGATGCAACCATTCTTACAGAAGCGCCTGGTGTCAGGCACACATTAAAACCAGCAGGACATTTGCTTTAAGATCTGCAGAAGTCTTAACTATCACTGCTAATTGAATCTGGAGATTTGTTTAATTAAACTAAGCAGATTAGGGCAGAGATCTGCAGGAGAAAGCTGTTGCTTGGCCTTAAGAAGTGAGAGGTACAGTAAGGACTTCTATGCAGGCGAGAAAGTGGCTGATGAGTTAGTGGGTGCCCCAAGAACCTCACTGGTGCCCTTGCAGCACTTGAGGTCCAGCATCTAGCTCCTCAGCATTTGTAATTCTCTGGATGGAGCCAGGTGCCCATATCCACAGCTGATGTATAAACCTGCCCATCATGTTTTTACACTGGTACAATTAAAATGGAAATTTTAAACTATAGTTCAAACAGGCATGCTTTCCAGCCATTTCCAATCTGTCATAGGGGAAATAACCACAGGAGATGGGATCCATAGGGATTTTGGCCTGGGATAAACTCTGGCTCAATAAAATACATAACAGGAAACAACATTAAAGGAAAACGATTGCCACTGAAAAAATCAAGTACTCAGGATTTAGCAGGTAACAGATTTAATGTTGCCTGTGTGAACTTTATTCTACCCCTCCCCCCCCCAACAGTTGTTGATTGCAATGTCGTGAACTGCTTTTTTCTACAGTGCTGATGTCTCTTTCATGGAGGAAATTTGATTTTTTTAATTGTATAATATTAAACTATAATATATTGTTATGTGAATTCCTGCCAAGCAGCCTGGATGACAAATGCTGAGAACTTGAAAGTGGCTGTATAACATTATTTGCAACACTCAAACTGCACAGGTTTGTGTCCTGTTTAATTTTCTTTGGTTGTAGCAGAAAACAGTAAGCAGTATTTGCAATATACAGTACATGGTACCTGGTGGTGTTAACAGAGAAGGGACTAATTCTAGACTAGAGCCTGTTGAGATTAGTGCCTTCAAGAAGGGAGTCTGCAAGGGACCCGTATCATGAGATTTCATGCACCCTTCATGCAGGGCCCACCACAGGCTGGGTGTCCATGAGAGAGGAGTGTCTGGCAGCTTGGTGGCAGCTGGCAGAGGGGCAGTGCAGTGCAGGCAGTTGCTTCCATCTTCTGCACCAAGACCCGGGAGCACGTGGACTCCCAGCTGACCAGCACTAGGGCCTGGCAGAGAAGGGGATGTCAAGGTCAGTATATTGAAGCACTCAGGAAAATGGAAAATTGATCTCAATGGTGTGACATCGGGTGTTGCTCTCAGGGTGCTTAGCTCCTGTCTCCAGTCCTGTGCTCACATCTGGCACAACCATGTTGGCCGGATTCCCAGCTGGCTTTGCTTGGTAAACCACTATTCATATTGGTGAAATTGGGTGGGTTTTACATCAATCATGGATCGAGCCTCACCCGTGGCTAGGAAGAATGGACCCAGGTGCATTTTGCTTGGTTGAGGCAGTAATCACAGCTGTTGCCAGCTCACTGAGTAGTTGCTGTTCATCACAGGCTTTGCTGGTTGGAAGCCAGGTGGTTTGCGCATTCATGTTGGATACATTGCATTATCTTGTATGCGTGTGTGCGTGTATTATACATACTAAATTGCACAAATGCACAATTGCAATAATATAATAATATATTTATATTATACATGTGTTTATGTATATCATATTAGCTACTTTGATGAGAGTTAGTGGAATCTGAGAAGCAACTGCTTTTCCAGTAAAATGTGAGTAAAGTGGAAGTAGAAACTATTTGAGGGTTACTAAATCTGAAGTTAATGAATAGGGACATTATTGAGACTTAGGGACACCCAAAGTCTCAAATAGCTTTTTGGACTGGGGGAAAGCACTTAGATCCAGAGTAAAGCCTCCCAGCTGGTGCCATGTGGGGTACACTATAAATATTCACTTAAAAGGAGGTTGCCTCTAACATGAAAGAATGGGAACATGTGGTGATCCTGCTGCAAAGGCAAAGAATCCTGTTTGGATCTGTGGAGAAAGCAACTGGGAAAAGCAGAGGCAGGGAAGCCAATGCTGGTCTCAGTCCCTGCTGTGTGCCTTCCACCAAGCGCTGTGAAGTTTCAGCCAGGACTGCATCATCACACCGCTGCAAGAATAGGCCAGGCCCAGAGAGGACAAATCCTTCAGGTCTTGCTTCAGACTGGAGCTGTTTGAAAAGGAAAAAAAGTTTGTATTAAAAGGAGGAGCAAATGACCCTACCACCCTTTTGCCATAATGAGACAGTGCCGTGGAATATTTTTAGTTTTTTGAAATTTAATGTTTTATGTTTCATGCTTTTCTGTGGAGAAGAGAGTGAAATGGAGAAAAAAATCTTTCTTAGGCTTTCATTCCCCTGCGCTGTAGCAAGCCTCTTCCCATCCCTTACATCGCAGAATACAGAATAGTGTAGGTTGGCTCTGAAAAGCTCAAGTCCCACTCCCTGCTCTGAAGCAGGTCCAATTACATGGGGTTGCTCAGGGCCATGTTCAGCTGAGGTTTGAATACCTGCAAAGATGGCGATCCCACCGTCACTCTGGTCCTTGTTTCAGTGTGCATTGTGAAAAATCTATTTCCCTATAAAATGGAGAGTCTCAGAAATACAGATTTTCAACTGTGGCATTTTCCCATAATAATATTGAATCCATATTTTTTCCCACAATGTCAGAATATTAAAAACAAAATCAGGAAATAATTACAGATGAGACAAAATATACCAAAATGAGGTGAAAAAAATTTTCACTGTATGTTTTTTGTCAGAACCGTGCACAAGTGGGTTTTCTGTTGTCACAAGGTTTTTCTGATTTGACAGAAAGGCATGTTCTTAGGGGTTATTGCCTGGTCTAAACCTTTCCAGTTGGCTCTAACTAGGACTTCGGTCAGTGTTACTGTGTGATAGGGTCCTGGCATACAGCCCAGTGCCATACTCCTAACTTGGGCTCCAGAATAAGAGCTTGTGATGATGTGTTTGATTAACCCCTGTACTGGCTTGTCTGTTGCCATTGAAATGTCTCTAACCAAAATGCACTGATCTGTGAATGCCAGGACTGGGGGATTGCTCTATCCACTGTGTGGTTTTGTTTTGGTTTTGGTTTTGGTTTTCCAGATACACTTTTGTGTGCAATGGTGCTGTTTCATCTGACATTGCCCTCTTCCTTCAAACACTGTTACTAACTTTGATTTTAGTGACTGGATGAAGTTTTGCATTTTGCTTTCATTGTTTCTAGGTCTTTCAAAGGGTTTTGGTCTTGATTAAAAGATGGGTAAATTACTTAAAGGCTTCTTAAAGACCTAAGGCCAGATTTTAAGCACTCAGCTCTCATCAGCACTAGTGGAGTTATGAGGTGAAACAGTTGTGGCAGATCTGGGTCCAATTGTGCAGAGGACTTTTCAAAGGTTGAGGGGAAGGCAGATACCTCACCTAGGCATTTTGCGGATTGTCCCCATATATAAATGCTTTTGAGCACAGGAAGAGCAAATCAGTAGATGTCAGGAACTCTGACCTTCCTTTCGCCACTAATGTGAGCCTACCTTTTCTTTTAACAGCTTACCAAAAGCTTCTCTTATGCTGGGCAGAAAGTGCGTTTCAGAAGTTGTGGAAACTGAAGTACATCTCACCATTTTTCTTCCCCCTAATCTGGCAAGCTTTAATATAGTAAGGTGTCAGCAACTCGGTGTCAGTTTGAGACAATGCTGGAGAAACCCACTGGTAGGGCGGCCTGGGAATTACTTTTAGAGGCAGGGCAATCTACCAGCCTTCTGCATTCAAAACTTCTGAGCCTTGCCCCTGAAAGCTAGCATATTTAAATACTTACATGGATAGAGATTCTTTCTGCTCTGCCTCCTGGTCCTGAGCCAGAAATGAGCATTCATTTCACAGTTCCAAGCCTTTTCACTCCATTTCATTAAAGAAGGAGCAGGAGCAGGAGCAGGAGCAGGAGCAGGAGCAGGAGGAGAAGAATACCTGTCATGGTTTAACCCCAGCCAGCAGCTAAGCACCACACAGCCACTCGCTCACTACTCCCCTCCCTGGTGGGATGGGGGAAAGAATTGGAAGAGTAAAAGTGAGAAAACTCATGGGTTGAGATAAGAACAGTTTAATAATTGACATAAAATAAAGTAAAATAGTAGTAGTAGTAGTAGTAATAATAATAATAATAATAATATACAAAGCAAGTGATGCACGATACAATTGCTCACCACCTGCCAACCGATGCGCAGCCCGTCCCTGAGCAGTGCTCCCCCCCGCCCCCAGCCAACTCCCCCCAGCTTATATACTGAGCATGACATCATACGGTATGGAATAGCACGTTGACCAGTTTGGGTCAGCTGTCCTGGCTGTGCTCCCTCCCAGCTTCTTGTGCACCTGGCAGAGCACAGGAACCTGGAAAGTCCTTGACTAGTGTAAGTACTACTTAGCAACAACTAAAACATCAGTGCGTTATCAACATTATTCTCATACTAAATCCAAAACACAGCACTATACCAGCTACTAGGAAGAAAATTAACTCTATCCCATCTGAAACCAGGACAATAGCACAGGCTGAGATTCTGGTCCTCCAGAGAATCAATTTATTTCTGTGTGTGAGTATGTGTACATGCCTGTATGTATACATACATATATAGAGAGAAATACAGACATACATATTTATACATAAATACATATATGTACGTATATAGGTAGGTGTGTATATATACATACATATATATATGTTGGACTTATCTCCAAGAATAGCTGTCCATTTTTAAATGGTCTGTTTTCACAGAGCATCTACTGTACATTTCCAGCACCTGACTTTCTGAGCACAGATGCCTGCTTTACAGATGAAGGAGCTGGCTCAACCACAAGTTTTGTCCTAGAGCTGAGAAGAAACCTAGGTTTTGCAAGTTCCCTTCCAGGGCATTTTTCTGCTGCTCAGCTCTGCCTCCTGGTGTGCTGTTGCTCTGATTCGGAAGAACAAAATGATACTGGCATTCCTCTATATGGGAAATAGCCATGCTGATGGCTATCAGACCCAGAGCACTTGTGCAGAGGGAGATGCCAGAGCAAATGGGTCAAGTTTTCCCATCTTTTCTCCTTCACACCATTGACATTTTGTTTGCCCCAACCTCCCTGAGCCACCTGCTTATAATTCTCCATCAGTGTGGAGATAACAGCAGGTGGTCAGCTCCAACCTACCCAAAACAGAGCGCCCCTGTCTCCCTGGACCTTACCTCAGCACTGACCAGGATGCAAAATCCACCCCATTTATTTTTAGAAGCAGAGACTGTAGAGGCTACAAAACCCACTTGTGTGGGGGTTTATGGGTGTGCACGCAAGTGTGTGATTGTGAGGTTACAACAGGCAGGACATCTTGTGTGAATCTTCCCAAACAGGTTCTCCCTTTACCTGGGGATGTGTTTGACTGCCACTGGGACTAGTCTGCCAATGGTGCACTAGCTCATGTGTCAGGCCAGGACACAGCATTCTAGGCCATTCCTGGGAGCCTGGATATACCTGAGCTCACTTCAGGCATCTAGGAATTAGTCTGCTGCTCTAAAATCTTCTCTTAGGCTCCTCTGTAGTCAGCAGAGAGAGACGGATACCTCCAGATGACTAACCAGCCTATTTGAAAACAGATGTGAGTGAGAAGCTCTGGGCCAGCTGAGGTGGTGGCAGGGTGGGGGCTCCCAAGCCTGATCATCAGCCAACCTCTGTCAGTACTGCTGCACAGCAAGTTTGAAAGCAAATTGGGCTCTTCCCATTTCCAAAATGCCCTCAATAATGAAGAAAAATGGAAACATTCCAGGTGGGTAGTGATGACTGCAAATATACTTAATGCTTCAGTTGTTCCCAGTTGCTTAGGAACAAAAAGCGGAATATATTTAGTCCTCAAGTTTTGGGAAAATGCCAATGCTGAGAACACCACCCATTTCCAGCTGTTCCCTGCATAATGCAGGTGGGTCTTTGAAAGCAGCACTGTCTTCTGATAAAATCTCTTCCATCAAAAGTGAGGGACCAGTAAAAAAACAAAACAAATGTATAGATCATTTTAAAATGCAATGATGCTTGTTCCACTCTGCTTTAGGTTGTTTAAAGGAGACAGCCACTCATATGAAGCCAAATTGAACCACAGGCATTTCTGTGGCTAGTTGAAAACAAACAGGTTTGTGCATTAAGTCCTTCTCCATGGTAATGGGAGTGATTCAAGGGTGCAGAACACTGTCTAGGTTTTCATCACTGTCCCAGTTCATTCACTTCCTGCAACATACTGACCAACAGCACATCATGTAGGTATGTCCTGGGTGAACCAGGCAGTTGGTGTTCTGCCTCCTTTCTACAGTCATGCAAGTTCTAGCCAATGCTAGTGCTATTCTTTCCATAGAAAATATTTTCTTGTTAGGAGAAATCCCAAACCATAAATCTTCTGGTCACAGAACAAAACAATTCAGTTCTCTCATGGTGCTCAGTGTTTCATAGGCCATGGAGATTGCCAGCCCCATGCTACCATTCTCTTCTCAGGGTTCTTGGACTCTGCTTGGACTACATGTCCTGTGGTACTTTTGGTCTCTCCTTTGCATGAGGGCACACAGGATGTGTCTTGGCAGGAACACCACACAGTGGTGAGGAGGCAGGTCCCTGCAAAACGAGAGCTTCCTGAGTTGTTGCTCAGGCATTCCCAACTTGAAATTTGGACTTGGGGGTAAAATCTTTGGCTGGAAAGATTATTTTTTACAAGTGATTTTTGAAGGGCGTGGATGTGGGAGGGCATTGCTCTGTGAATATGTATCTATCCATGGCAAACCCAAGTGGGGTTTTCTTGCACAAGATATAACTCCGTGTTGTAATGATTGGGTGAGCTCTGTGTACAAGTGCACTACAAATATGTTGCACAACTTTTACTCACAGGAACTTGTCCTACCAATGACAAAAAGCAGGAATGCATCACTTAATGGTTTTACCTACATTATTGGCCTTTGCAGTTGTTACCATTTTTTCCTAGCATATGAAAAATAAGCAATCTGTTCAGATGGAGTTGGTCTTGAACTGTTTTCAGCATTTGTTAGACACAAGTCCCTGGAGAGAAAGAGCTCACAACCACCAAATTCAGCTGTTAATGCAGCTGGTAACCAAGGAAGCTGCAGGTCACCTCCTGTAAACATTTGGGTGGCTACTCAAATGAGAAGAGCACAAAGAAGCAGAAGTCCAGTGTGTCTTTAGGACAGCAGTACGTACCCTATATTATTAATGTAAATTACACTCTCCAAAGAACATCTGATGGATAGTTTTGAGCAGCTGTAGAGTCATCTTAGACTCCTAGAAGTGCTGGTTACAATGGGCCTGTGGAGTCTCCAATCCAACCTCTGACTCACAGCTGGACTGATGCCAACACTAGATTAGGGGGCCATGGCTTTGACTGAGTCTTGGCAGCCTCTGCAGCTGGCAGGCCCCACCTTCTGGAGACCTGTGGCTTGGCTGCACCACCCTCCCAGGGAAGATGCCAAACTAATCACCCCAAATGTGGGAGCTGGCACTTTGGTCAACTCCTGTTGTCAGAAGAGGAACTTCTCCCCAGGGGCTAACAGGCAAAGATGGTGGAGAGAGAACAGATCTGTGGCAAAACTCAGAGTGAGACTGTGTAGAAGGGGAAGACAAAGCTCATTTTAACCAAGATGCATTTCAGTCGCTCTCCCATTCTTCAACACTTCAACACTTGCAAGCACCTAGACATGTCTGTCCAGGATTCCTGGTGGTGACACAGAGGATTAGGATCCCAAGTCCTCGTCTTGTCTCCTGATACCTCCCATGATACTATGTGACTGTACTTTTACAACTCAACCCAGCCCTGAGCCTGCTTCAGCAAGAGAGGGGGAAATCACACCACTGGTGCTCCGGCACCAATGTGCACCCAGCACTCCTCCCAGTGCCACCTCCTGCCAGTTCCCAGGCATTATCTATATTCCATCCTGGATGTCACAGCTGCTCTCAGTCTTTTGACTTGCTGCATATCCACCATTCACTGACAACCTGCTCTGCTGTTTCTTCTGGTGCTTCCACATATGCACTCTCTTACAAGCAACTGTCAAGTTTCCTTTGCAAATCTTTACAGAGCTGGAACTTTTTACTTATGGTCACTGAAAAAGGCAGCTCTTCTCTTCAATAAAAACAAGAAAGTCAGAGACAGTAAAATCAGTGCATGAATCCAGCTGACCTGCAAAAAGATGTATAAAATGATGACCCTAAAGAGGGTCACTAGCTCCTCTCTGCTCTGTCTAGCACTAGTGTGTGTTGCATGCCTGGAGGAAAACTTCTATAAGCCATAGGTAGAGCAAAAGAAACAAGACCTGTGCATTGGGCATGAGGGATGAGAACAACTTGTTGCTTTGTGGAGCTATGTGCTCTTTATCAGTTCATGAGTGCCATGGAAATCCAAGCCCTGGGCTTGTACAGGCTCGAGGGATCAAAGTTGATGGGACGGGTGGCAGTCCATGCTTCTCTTGGTTTTTCTCTGTGCTTATTGCAAGGGGCTGTTGCCTGCTGTAATAACAGCACTGGAAGAAAGCAGAAAAGTGAGATGAAGAACTCCTATCTGCCCCAGCATCACTCCAAGGGATGCCAGAGCTGCCTGTGCAACTGTACTGCATTCAGAGCAGAGTCACTGCAGCCTTTCTGCTTTCTTTTGTGGAAGACAACTGATGGTTGTGTTGAGTTACATTGCTCCATTGATGAAACGGTTTGTCAATAGAAAGGTAGGTTGTTGTGCTCAAACCTTTGATGATCCCATAACAATTCCCTCACCTACTATCAAGGTCTTACCCTTTTATAAGGTGTACAGTGCAATGCCTGAAGGTGTTCCTTTCCAAGGCAGCCAGGTACTTTATCCCCTTGCTTGGGAGTTTTCTTGCCTTGATGTTGCTGCTTCTTTTTCCTTTAGTTCTGCTTCAAAGAGTTTGTCCCAGCTCTCAGGGTTGCACTGGATTTGCTCTGCGCTGGTTGCACAGGCCAAAGAAAGAAGTAGCTTGCAGGAACCTAACTGGTATCCCAGTGTATTTTGCAATGGCTTAAATACCCACTTCCATATGTACAAAACAAACACTTTGAAAACAGAGACAATGTCCAGTGTCTGATTTGACAAGGTTAAACACTAGCCTGAGTAATCTTGGAAAAGAAGACCTCAGCATTGCCTTGCTCATTTATGCCAAGAGAAGGCCTCTTCTTTGCAGCCACTGTTGTCTGTGTTGCTGGGCAGGCAGAAGCAGCAAGGGAGCAGTCTGTGGATACACAGAAGATGTGAACCATGCTGGCACCACATGCGTAAGTTCAATGCTGCCCCGATTGTGCAGAGAACACTGTCAAGAATTTGTCTTATGTGTAACAGCAAAATCAGCTTTGCAGAAAAGGCCACCTTTGTTTGTGAGCCTGCTAACACGCAACTTAGTGTAATATATGTATTGAAGTTGAATATGCTGGGGCACATCTGATAGCTTGTTTGGCACTGTACGTGTTGTGCCCCTAGTCAGGTTGTCTGTTGTGGACTTAGGAGCCCTGTGTTGTGCATGTAGCTGCTGACTTGCACTGCACTATGGGGTGCACAGCCACTCTGCCTGTGGCTCTTCTTCCCTCCATGTGGCTAATTAGGGACACATTCTCATCCTTAATCTCCTTCCAGGTTAGTTCTGCTCTGACAAAGATTTGGGTGGCCTCAGTTTTTGCTGTTTTGTTTTTTTCCCCAGTCCATCTCTTCCTTTTTTTTAAAGACAAGTAAAATTGCGTTGTTACGGAGGGAAGCTGTGCCCAGAAGGCAAAATGCTTCAATAAGAGAAAAAAGGGAGAGAAAAATACTGTTCTCTTTAGCCTGGCAGTAGCCAGGAAGAGCCATAAGTCTCCTGGGAGGTCTTGTTACTCAAGATCAAAGAGGCTCAGAGGAGACTTGCCTGCTTTCAAAAAAATCTCCAGAAAGCTCTTAGTTCCATCCACAAGCCATTTCCCATCCAGTAACTTAGCCAGTAAAATATCTTGTGAGCCTCCTTTAAAGCAGTGAAGTAAAAAGTGCAGAGTATGAAGTGGGATTTTATGGCCCCGTGTATATTTCCAAAATATGTTTATACTCTTTATGGAGATTCAGTGTGGAATTTTATGCAGAGAATGGATAAAAGGCAAGGTGGGGACACTTCTGGCCTGGATGGAAGCTGCTGAACTCAGTCTTTGCTTTTGAGAAGAGAGAGCTGGTGCTGAGCAGGTTGTAATTCTGGGGCCAGGGCTCTTGCAGGGCAGAGGAAGAGGCATCCAGTGAAGCAATGTGTTAGGTTGTAAGCATCGACATTCATAGCGTTTACTTGCAAGTGAGCTATAGAAACCTGAGGAGAGAGCCATAAACCAGAACTACTTCATAACAAGAATGTTTATCAAGAGATGGAGCTAATACGCCTGGCCACTATTGCTGAGCAAGCCAAGTCAGGATTTCCCTGGCACACAGGCGATTTACTACTTTTTCAGCATAATTCTGCAATAAAAGCTCTTTTTCCCCTAGGCATTAGTGGCAGATGACAGGCCATAAGTGTAATTGCACAGCTAAGATACAGCTCTTGCTGCAGCTAATGGTTTCTTTCCTCAATAAATGATACAGGCAAGAATGTTTGCACTTGGTCCTTCTCAAGTATTCTGAACATCAGAATAGACTAAAACATTTCCTGAGCAGAAAATAGAATAATGTATTCACAATTCATATTCAGAGCATTGGTTCTTTATTCTGAATGAGGCAACAAATAGCAGGCAGACTGAGTATCCATCAGCCTGATCATGTGCTCAGCAGAATGTGCTTCTGACTGTATTTGTAATGCATGACAGCCACTACATGGCCACAGTCAAAATATTTGGCTTTGTTTATAGATATTGAAAACATCTCTGAAACTTATCTTCCCAAGTGACTGGGTTTCTTCTAAGCAAAGATAAACAAATGCTTCTCAAGGTGTTCTCAGATGTCTAAGTGTTTCAGGTTTTCTCGACCCATCATGATACAGAAAGTCACTTTGAGGCAGCAGAAGACTCCTGGGGCAAATTTTCAAAAAAATCCTGTCAGTATGTTGCCCCTCTCTGCCAGACAGCTGGGCCCATAAATCAAGACTGTCTCAAATACAGGGAGGTACAGGATGGAGACTGGAGACCATCTTCAAAACTTAAGTCACACAGCTCATGCCCTGGTGGCTGCAGGATTGTCTGACCATCTGTGTAGGTACATCATAGGTGTGCCAGTGCAACATTTGGGGCACTCTGAATCTGGAAAGGGCTGAGGCGATGGTGAACAGCATGATGAGGGAGGTTCTTGTACCTCCCCTGTTAAATCAGCACTGGCAATCTGTCTCAAGTGCCTGAATGTGAATGCACATAACATGGGAAGCAACAGTGCATCTAATAAGACTGAACCCATTCTTGCCATAGCAGAGGAGCATGTCCTAGAAGGACCAGGGCACTCCAGACACTGGGGTGCCTGTGGCCAGCAGCTGCTGCTTTGAAGGAAGCAGCAATAATCTCTCTTGTGAGCACTTCAAGGCTAATAGCCTGCCTGTGAGCTGCCCATTTTCCCATTTCCTGAAACCATATAGAAGGTGCAGCTTGGTTAGGAAACAACACTGAAGTTAGGATGAGATAATCAGTGTTTGTACCAGTTCATACAACTCACTAAGTTGGTACGACCTTCACTGCAAAGATTTTTGGGTCTACTAGACTGGTTTAACACCCAGCCTGACAGATGCTGGCTTATGGCAGGACTTCTGAGAAACCAGTCTGTCTTTTATTCTGAAGTATGTAGACTTCTCTGGTTAATAACTTTCATTTGTGCCTAATTCTTTTTCCTCAGTCTGTAAGAGCAGAATTAAAAGGCAGCAGCTCCAGGAGCTTACTCTTGACAAACTGGAGATGAAGCTCAATACAGGTAAGTGGAGGGCTGTACTTGGGTAGAAGTTATGTGCAAGCCTGATCTTGGTTTGATGAGCTACTGAAGTGACCTGAGCCACAGTCAATCACAAGCCAAACATGAGGCAACTGTGCTGTCATGGAGAAGGCACACCTCATACTGGGATGTATCACAGGCAGTTGTCCTCCTTGCGTGTGTATAGTCAATGGGTTTTTGCTACTTGCTATGGGTCAGCTGTGGGCTGGAGAGCTGTGTTTGAGCTGGGGCATTCATCATGGAAGGGATGTAGGCCTGCTGGAGAGAGTCCCAGGGAAAGTGTGAGGTGGTTTCCAGGTCTGAGGCCTAGGAAACGTGCACTATGACAGAAAGCCAAAAGAAGCAGGGGCTGACTTTATTTAACCTGTCCTGGAATTGCCTTCTCTGTCACCAGCTCGACTGGGCTTGCAGTCTGCCCTGGAGGCTGCACACTAGTGATAAGCATAAATATTTTAACATTCTATATTAATGAAATTGACTACCATGTGCCCTAAAGATAATAGCCATCGAGCTGTCACTCAGAACATTTTAGGTGCGAACAGATGCATTTTCGCCTGCAGCAATTTCCTTCTGTGAGAACAGTGATATTATTAAAGTTTGCCTGAGAGCATTTTAGCAGCTCATTAAACACAGCTGCATATTTTGTGTAGTATTAAAGCAATTCACTTAGTAATTAACTAAATGTATGATAAGACATTTAAACTAATATTGCTTTTCTTGTGCGAGTGCTTTTCATTCATCTCAATCTAGTGTCCTCCTAGCTGACAGCATGGCAGGGGAGGATCAACTGCCATCCAGGGTGGGGGCAGTCTGTGAAGCCACTGCATGGCCCTGACAGGCTTTTCATCTGAGCATGTCAGGTCCTCCTCCAAAGCAACCATCCACCTCTGCACTGGACTTGCCAGCTGCCTTCTTGTCTCCATTCTACTTCTTCCAAATAGCAGTCTTGGTATTTCTCCACATTTTGTCCTCCTCTTTTGGACTTCTGTGTTTCTCCTCTTGTGTGCATAGGTGCCATCCGGAATCCCTTCATGCTGCTGCTGCTTCTCTCTTTGTCAAGGGCTGTTTGGGTAGCTTTGCAGCCCTATGAATTGACCCATGTCCCACAGTGGCTCTTCCAGGTGCCTCTGCTCCCTGGGTCTGTTAGATGGCAGAGCCAGAGCTGCTCTCTGCTCTGCAATGGCCTCAGGCCCAGGGGAGCTTTGTTGAGCCAGGGCCCCTGCATATTGGGTACTGTGGGACCTGTTGGTCCCCTGAGCTTCACGGGATGTATTTGTCATTCCTTGCCCTGCTCTGCTGCTGTGCTCAGCTCCTTGAATCCCCAGCATTGCAACTGCAATTGCAATGGCCTACCTATCACATGCACATGCATAGCACAGGACAGGGAAATGCATCTTCAATTTCCAGCTCACAATGCTTGCTGCAGGTGATCACCAAGACCTACATTGAGAAAAGCAATAGTCAAAAAGTCTTACGCTACATAGCCATGTGTTTTCTGCCCTTATGAGTGAGCAGGTGTGTTCTGAAGCTTTCCCAAGGCTGGGATGGGGTCAGAGACTCCCTATCTGGGTCCATCGCTGGAATCTTTGCAGGTCTCACTTAGTGCATGTCTGGTTTTGAAATACCTCTAGAGTCAAAGTCTGCCACCCACAAATGAACAGGGCATTCAAGGGATTATCACTAGCAGCCGCCTTCTGCTAAACAGCTTACTGAATTTCAATATTGTCAACTGGGAGTGGGCAAACTGGAATAATACAAATATTAATAAACATAATTTTTTTTTTTTGCATGGTCCCCAAGGTATTGTTTTTCCCTCTTGTTTAATGTAAGGAAGGTGCTGTGTAACTATGGAAACCTTGAAACTCACTTCACCCAAGTTTGGGGAGGGAGACAGGGGCAGAGAAAATGGAGAAGAGATGCTTTTTTCATTGGCAGATTTCTCACAACTCCTAGATCCCATAAAAACAAGACACGGGTTCTCTTAGGGGAAGGCATTTCTCTTGTTCTGTGCAATTTAATAATAATTTGAACACAGTCAAATTCTCTGTCTTGGTCTTTATGTCCTGGATCCTTCTACCCATCTGGCTGAGCCTGGGGTTTCAGTGTGCCTGGGTGCTGCATAACTCACCATCCATGCAGGAAGAAAACAGTGGGAAGAGAATCAGAAGGAGAATCAGAAGCATGGGGATTTGTAGAGGCTCCTACAGCCTTGCTGGTGGACTCATAGCAGGAGCAGAAACAGAAATTGGTTCCTCAATTACCCTCTCAGTCACTACATCCATTTGTGCATTCTTGCTTTCATCCCAAGGACAGAGCTTTTGTCTTGCCCTTCCCTGTGAGAGTGTTAGTAGTGGAGACTGTGCAGCTCCTCCTTGCTCTTTGGGCAAAGGGGGCACTGGGAGAAGATGAAGGCACTGACAGGCTAGGCAGGGTAAGCAGCACTTCTGTCCCAAGGCAGGGTGAATTTGCCCCTGCAGCACTGATCTGCAATGCATGGAAAAAAGCCTCCTTTGGTTCAGGAGACAAATACTCCAGGTGTTGGTGAGACCAGAAGTAAAATATTCTGAGAGTACAATCACAGAAACTAAAAGTGAGCAAAGGCAAAGGCACTGCTGTTTTGTACTTCTTTTCTCAGCTGTATCAGCAATTGAGATGGAAGGTAGTGCAGGCCTAGGACCCAGGGATTAACACCTGGTTATGATCCAAAGATCATAAGATCAAAGATCATTACAGCTTGGTTATGATCAAAGAGTAGTGCTCTCACCAGCAATCACACAATATACTATTTGGCACACTGGTACCACAGCTCTGGCCAGTGAAAACTTTAGCCCAAACCCTCCTGGTTAGATGGAATATGAAGGCATCAAAGAAAAATAATAATAATAATAATAATTTTAAAAATTTTAAAACTGCATAAAGACTTGGAAAAGTTGTACAGAGAAAGCCGTCAATAAAAATGAGACATTACAATGTGTGCATGGCTAGGATTGGCAGGGTTTAAGAAAACAAGAAAGGAGGTCTATGACAACAGTGAGTAAAAGAGAGATTGTAGTGATGGAGTAGACTGAACGCCAGGCAATGGAACTTATTAACTATGATGGAGAAAAGGCACATTCACTCAAACTGCATTTTTGCCTTGCCAGTCTTTGGAATGGATCAGGAGATTGTTCATGTATCAAAGCAGGAGGAAATATTTCATGTTTATTACAAACACATTTTGATCAGTAGGCCCCAATCATTTGTATCCACAGGTCCAAAAACAGTGGCTGAGGAGACAATCCAGCTCACTGAGGTTCATTCTTAACCAATACTAGAATAATTTCAAGTGGAAGGAAAGCAATTTTGGCCAGGACCTCAGGAGATCATCTAGTCCAACTCCCCCAACACAAGCAAACACTCTCAGAGCTGTTCCAACTAGATCTGGTTCCTGCAGGAGCAAATCTGGGAACAGTGGAGGAGTTTCCAGAGTCTGAGACACACTAACATTTTGCACATGTGCAGACGGTGAGTGGAATGACCTGGCAAGTGCTATCAGATATAGCAAAAATAATGGAGAGACAAAGAGGAGATTGGGGTAATGTGGATGAGATTAATAATTAGTGGCTGTCAAAAGGGTCTTCTGGGAAACAAGTTTGACCTGGATTTTATTTTCATGAGAGGCAACAGGTTTGCTTGGCAACTGCAGGCATTTGCATGGACCAACTATACTTTGGCTTTGGGAGCACAGTGAAGTCCGTTGCAGCATTTCTGCAAGCTGGCGCGTGTAAGCCAGCTTGCGCTGCACACCCCTTGAGTGGGTGAAGTGACAGAGCGAGGAGGGGCCTCAATGCAGACTGAATGAGAGTGTTACTCCCTGCTTACCCTGAAGCATTTACATCCTGAACAGCTGATTCAAGTCAATATCATATAGCTGCTGAGAGATCCACAGCTTAAATAAACCCCTGAGGCAAAACAGGGAATGTCTGGAGGTTGCCAGGGATCTTGTACTGAGTATTTGCTGCTTTCAGGCAGGAACCTGTTCCCATCTGAATATGGTAGTGATCACCCCAAGTGCTTCCAGAGCCATATGAGGCCAGCACTAGGCAGATGTATGCCCCATCTCTGCCTTGGAGATCATCTAGTAAGGCATGTTTAAACTCAAGCAAAAGGTCTGATGTTGATTTCAAAATAGTATCATGAGATACAATATCTGAGACCCTCATGAGTCCACAGAGATGCCCTTACCTTTTGCTGACTCTGGCTCCAGTTGTTTCCTGTGGCAACAGTCTCCACTTCATCAGCTAGCTCAAATGATTTTAGGAGGTGAGAGGGATGGTCTGTTTTCCTTATGATGCTTGCACTGCTCATCCCTGCCAGGTCATGGTTTTCCCCATGTTTTTCTGGGCTTTCACCAGCCCTACAAATGTTTTGCCAGTTCTGCATGGGAGGTCTATAGTTCAAGAACTTCTTGTGAACCTGTTATAGGTCAACACCTGCCATTTTCACAATGTCTGGAGCAGGTTTTTGCGAGCAGCTTGGATTACTCATTTTTCTACTCCTTTGTTGTTCCTGGCTGGTCTGATGATTAAACCAGCCTTAAAAAATGCATTCTTTTCAGGATAAATTTAAACAGAGCAATGGTTTAACTTCTCAGCAGTGTTCATTTTTTTATTTAACTCCTGGTGATATAGCAGAAGGTCCACTGGGTTTGAAGCTAGTGATAAATTTATGTAACCCTTTAAGGTTTTAAGTCTCCAGCATTAACATATTTTTGTGTTTGTAATTTTCTGTGCTGCAATGGATGTCTGGGACTGTCTCATTCATAGGAAGCAGTGGAAGATTCTCAAAACAATTTTTAATACATGTTGTTTACTGGTGGTCAATAGGGTTGGGACACCTGATTCCTTATAAGGCCTTTGAGAGCTCCATGATCAATCCTGATCTCAATCTCCTGAAAATGTTCATCAGGGAAAGACTCGGTCTAAAGGTATATCCTCTCCTACCCTTATACGAAACAGATACTCCTCCATGTGCCTTTCATTCATACACTGAAGACAATCTATCAGACAAATAAAAAAATAAAATAAAACCCCACCTTTTGCTCTTGGCTTCCCAAAAGCAAAAGGCCCTCAGTTCATTTCCCTTGGCAAGGAATTGCTAGTTTCTGAAGTCAAGTGTTCAGCTACACACCCTTGCAAGGATATATAAAACAATGTTTTCTCAATGGCTGTCCAAAAAAAGAGAACAGAACTCCCTGTTTGCTTCTGGAGCATGACCACACAATGACTAGGACTTTTTTCCATGGTGGTTGTTTTTTCTGGGAATCCTTTCAAATGGCCTGAAGATAGAGACTGAACAAAGATCTCTGCACAGATTTGCTATTGCTCAGAAATAGCAAAATGTTAGCTCCAGTTAATGGTCTTGAACTACTCCATGGCACTTATGCCATGGGACTCCATGGGCACTTATACCTCTCTACCATTTCTTCCCTTGTGAAATGGAGGCATTTGCACACCCTGAGTAGTTGCAAAGATCTGCATCAACTGCAGACCATGGACTTGATATATTGTACTTGATTTGGTTATTATTGAGTTTTTTCCTCTGATGCTGAAGTATCCTTTCTTGGGCAAACCAGACAGGGTTTCCCTAAGGCAGGAGGAAGGAGCTGAAGCAGTATGGTCAATGTGATCTGTGGGGTTAATGGGGCTATACCATTTCCCATCAGTGAAAGATTTGGCCCTCTGTGCTAATAGCAATCCATGGGTAGTGCTCTGGAGCAGGGCACCACAAACATGCTGTTAAAAACCCATATCTTTCAATTATTTACAAAGGTTCAAGCAACTTTCTATGCATTGTTTTTAAATGATTCACTGTAGCTAATTTAAATTGCATTGCTTTACTTGGGGTAGGGTGGAGGGGGAGGGAAAAGGTACTGTAAGTAGTTATTTTATTACTGGCTATAGACAGTGTAAAAAAAGTATTACTTTAGCAGAAGTTAGAGTTCCAATGAAATTTCTCAACGTGGCAATTAAACGTCTTTCTTAGGAGACTGTAGCTCCTCTTCTTTGGACTTCAAAAAACTCTTCTTGTTTTCCCTAAGCCCAGTACAAACGTAAAGTTTCTGCCTTGTAGTTTGGCTCTTTTTTGGAAACAGAGCATTGGCCTCAGCAGTGATTTCTCGTGGACATGCTGCTGTTGGTAGTTCAGCTGTCTGGACAGCATTGTCCACAACTAAGCCAGACATCACCTTGGCCTTCAGGCCCTCATCAGTGGGTTGGACTGTTCATAGGTCAGGATTTGTCACATGAATATTTAGGAGCAGAAAAAGACTTGGCTTCAGGAAAATCTAGCGTCTCACATGCTTTGCTTTCTTCTTCTTTAAGTGTGCTATCTCAGGCTGCTGCTGAAATCTTCATTTGTTGATGGAATATTTCAACAGCTTCTTTAGAAGGATGCTGAGCAAGCAGAAAATCAAAGCATGCATATTGTATGTGAGGATACTAGTTCTCAATTTTTGTACAATTGCTTAGATCAAATCTTGACAGGATGTGGCTGTGAAGTTGTTCCACTGATTTCCCGTCAGTCTTTAATTGCCTAGAGGTCCCAGCCCATGAAAACATATCACAGCATCAACCAGGGTCCCTCCAGGTGTATTACCTCTTGGTTTGTGTAAACCAGCATTAGAGATAAATTGGAAAACACAGATAAGTAGGGAGCAATAAAAAGAAGGATGAACGCATCAGCCAACTGTGTTAGAAATGTTGCAGCTTTCCGGCCCTGCTGTGAATCTTCCCCAGTCCATTTCATTGCAGGGACAGGTGCCTCATGGGAGACCATCTCACCAGCCTCCCCTCCCAGAGCCAGCTGCCATGGCTGTGTTTGATTGTGGGGATGTAAGTGTGCCTTGTGCACGCCTGGAACTATTTCCTAACCACATGTCCCAGGCTGCATCCAGCCCTGCTGAATGGCCCTGTGGTTGATCTCGGCTGGTTGCCAGGTGACCACCAAGCCACTCTATCATTCCCCTTCCTCAGCAGGACAGGGAGAGAAAAATACAATGAAAAGCTTATGGGTTGAGATCAGGACAGGGAAATCACTTACCAATAACTGTCACAGGCAAAACAGACTTGACTCAGGGAAATTAATTTAATTTATTGCCAATTAATGAAAAAGTAGGATAATGAGAAATAAGAACAAATCTAAAAACACCTTCCCCCCACCCCTCCCTTCTTCCTGGGCTCAACTTCTTTTGTAACCTCCTTCCCCCTGAGCAGGGGATGGGGAATGGGGGTTGTGGTCAGTTCATAACACTTTGTCTCTGCTGCTCCTTCTTCCTCATGCTTTTCCCTTACTCCAGCATGGGGTCCCCTGCTCCCCTGCTCTGTAACCCATGGGATACAGTCCTTCACAACCTTGTTCAATGTGGGTCCTTCCCATAACCTGCAGTTCTTCATGAACCGTTCCAGCATGGGTCCTTTCCACAGGGTGTAGTCCTTCAGGAACAGACTGCTCCAGCTTGGGTCCCCAGTGGAGTCACAGTTCCTGCCAGAAGTCTGCTCCAGCATTGGCTCTCCACAGGGTCACAGCTTCCTTCAGGGCACATCCACCTGCTCCGGCATTGTCACGTCCCACCTGTGGGGAGGGGGGAGGGACTCAGATTCGCAAATCCCCTCGGCGTGGATTAAGGTGAAATAACACTCAAGGTCCGTACATAAACATCAGCTTTAATGGGAGATTGCTATAGAACAAATATTCTGTAAACATCAGCCCTCTAACAAGTACATTGATCTAAGCTATGCAACTTTATGGGAAATTAAGGTAAGCAAGCCTTGCGTTACTCAATGACTTTAGGAGGGGAGAGAGAGAGAAAGAGAGAAAGAAAGAAAGCGGGAGAGAGAGATAAAGAGATCACCAACCCCAGATGCAGCGTCAGACCTGCCAATGGGGGTATTCGGTGTAGAGAGCTCCCGTACACTTGCATGTGCCCCTATTTATTGGCCCCAGTTCCTGGACTTCTGGAACCTTCTTTTGTCCCAGTTCCAAGAGTGGTTGAGACACCCATCAAATCAAGAGAAGTGATCAATCAAGAGAAGTGGCACTAGGCCCCTCCTTGTTATTTAACCCTCTCTCGACTTCTGGCAGGGCATCGAGGCTCACAGTACAGGCGTTTGGGGCTCGTCCCTGACACCACCCTGTGGCTCAAACACTCCAAGGTCCTCTTTAACAGTGGTGATCTGAACATGTTGTATCGAAGGGGAGAGAGAAGAGAATAAGCAGTTGATTAGGCACCTTATTATAGCAAAGTCGATAGCTAGGCCAATTAATATTAACAAAAGCATCACTAGAGCTTCCACTATCCAATCCCACCATCCCACAAGTCCAAAGTTTTTAAACAAAGTTGAGATGCACGAGGCAGTGTTCCAACCCACCCTCCATTCATTCGGTAACATTGACTGAAACAGGTCTCCCATCTTGGCTGTGATTTCCCGCATCCTGCGATGTGCTTCCTCGATTATAGTTGTGGCATTGTGTATGGTAATGCAGCATTCTCCGGCTATATGGTTCAGCACTCCACATACACCTTGTTCTTTGACTAATAGCATATCCAGAGCTAGACCATTCTGTAAGGCCATCTTTGACACCTGTTGAACCTGCAAATTTAGTTCTCCAAAAGCATGTGCAGTCCAATTACTCAAAATATGTACTTGTCAGGTCTAATTTTCTAATACAAACTGGTGTTTTTGTAGGAGTACACCTGGAGCAAAATAGGCCTCAAACGCAAGGGCCACTTTCTCTCCCCAGGTATAATAATCAGGTGCTAGGACCCCTCTTACCCACTCGGGTGCACTCTGAGGTGTCTGAACAACCTGTTTCCTCCAGTTATATTTGGGATTGTTAAAGTCAAACGTTCTGGAGGGGCACATTGATGGAATACTGATGGTACAGCGTAAACCCACCATTTCATGTACATGCAGGTGTGAGTACATTTTCCCATCTGAACACGCCCAGAAGGTACCCTGAGGTATTTAGCAGCAGACCATCTTGATGGGTCATAGGGTTCAATTATTGCAACGCCCCTTTCCCAAGCAAATTTCCACTTTGTCTCGTGGGTAAGCGTGACTCCACATTTTATCGCGGTTTCTGAAATGGTAATGGTTCCATTACACATGGGATCTCTAGGTTTAAACCCTGTTACTGGAAAGCCCCAACAAGCGCACATATCCCAAAGAAAGGTTCACAATTCTGGGATATGCCATGTTTCTCTGGGGTCCCACGTTAGTGATTTACAACTAACCATCCATGAACAATTCATCAGGGGGCCATCCTCATGGGGTAGGGGATTTATTTCTTGTGCATCAATTATACTATCTGGATTGAAGGGACCAAGCATATTCATAACGAGAGTGGTTATGATGAGCATAGCATTTGTTAGGAATCTAAATGCACCAACTTGGGGAGAATGGAACGTTATATTCACGGAACAGGGGTTCACCATGAGGGGGAGGGTTACACCACCATACAAGATTGCAAGGGATCTCCACCTCCCAGGGACACCACATCCAATTCAGCAGAAGATTACAGGGGATCTTCACCTCCCGGGGACACAATGTCCAATTTTTGCAGGCTGCAAGGGCGGCATTTGTAGTTCCCCTGCAGAGCTGTTGCTTCCAACAGGTAGCATTCCACATGTCAAACTAAAGGGCAAGAAGAGATTGCACAGGCAGTGGAAGAAGGGACTGGTATCTTGGGAAGAGTACAGGGACGCTGCCTGGTTGTGTAAGGATGGGATCAGAAAGGCCAAGGCTCGGCTGGAGCTGAACCTGGTGAGGGATGTGAAGAATAATAAGAAGGGCTTCTACAGGTACATTAACCAGAAAAGGAAGGTTAAGGAAAGCGTACCCCCTCTGATGAGCAGTAGTGGTGAGCTGATAACAACAGACAAGGAGAAGGTTGAGGTACTCAACAACTTTTTTGCCTCAGTCTTCACTGGCCATGTCTCTCCTCACACCTCCAGAGTCAATGGGCCATTTGATGGGGATCAGGAGGATGGAGGTCCTCCCACTGTAAGAGAAGATCAGGTTCGTGACCACCTGAGGAACCTGAATGTATATAAGTCTATGGGTCCTGATGAGATGCATCCCGGAGTCCTGAGAGAATTGGCTGATGTAGTTGCTAAGCCACTCTCCATGATACCTAAAAAGTTATGACAGCCAGGTGAAGTCCCTGGGGACTGGAAAAAGGGACATATTGCAGCCATTTTTAAAAAGGGTAAAAAGGAGCACCCTGGGAACTACCAACCTGTCAGCCTCACCTCTGTGCCTGGGAAGATCATGGAACAGATCCTCCTGGAATCTATGCTAAGGCACATGGATGACAGGGAGGTGATTCAGGACAGTCAGCACGGCTTCACCAAGGGCAAGTCCTGAGTCCTGCCTGACCAACCTAGTGGCCTTCTATGATGGAATAACTACATAAGTGGACGAGGGAAGAACTACAGATGTCATCTATCTGGACTTCTGTAAGGCCTTTGACACGGTCCACCACAATATCCTCTTCTCTAAATTGGAAGGATATGGATTTGATGGGTGGACTGTTTGGTGGATAAGGAATTGGCTGGATGGTCGCATCCAGAGGGTAATGGTCAATGGCTCGATGTCCAGATGGAGAACAGTGACGAGTGGTGTCCCTCAGGGGTCTGTTCTGGGGCCAGTGCTGTTCAATATCTTCATCAATGACATAGAAAGCAGGACCAAGTGCACCGTCAGCAAGTTTGCAGATGACATCAAGCTGAGTGGTGCAGTTGACACGCCTGAGGGACAGGATGCCATCCAGAGGGATCTGGACAGGCTGGAGAGGTGGGCCTGTGTGAACCTCATGAGGTTCAACAAGGCCAAGTGCAGGGTCCTGCACTTGGGTCAGGGTAATCCCCGGTATCAGTACAGGCTGGGGGATGAAGGGATTGTGTGCAGCCCTGCCAAGAAGGACTTGGGGGTACTGATAGATGAAAAGCTGGATATGAGCTAGCAACATGCTCTCGCAGCCCAGAAGGCCAACTGTATCCTGGGCTGCATCAAAAGAAGCATGGCCAGCAGGTTGATGGAGGTGATTCTGCCCCTCTACTCTGCTCTGGTGAGACCCCACCTGGAGTACTGCGTCCAGCTCTGGGGTCCTCAGTACAAGAAGGACATGGACCTGTTGGAGAGGGTCCAGAGAAGGGCCACAAAAATGCTCCATCCAGAGGGATGGAGCACCTCTCTTATGAGGAAAGGCTGAAAGAGCTGGGGTTGTTCAGCCTGTAGAAGAGAAGGCTGCGGGGTGACCTTATTGCAGCCTTTCAATTGCAGGAAATTCAATTATAGGAAAGATGGGGACAGACTTCTTAGCAGGGCCAGTAGTGATAAGACAAGGGGTAATGGTTTTAAATTAAAAGAGGGTAGATTCAGACAGGATATAAGGAAGAAATTTTTTACAATGAGGGTGGTGAAATACTGGAACAGGTTGCCCGGAGAGGTGGTAGATGCCCCATCCTTGGAAACATTCAAGGCCAGGCTGGACGGGGCTCTGAGCAACCTGATCTATTTGTAGATGTCCCTGCCCATTGCAGGGTGGATGGACTAGATGACCTTTAAAGGTCCCTTCCACCCCAAAGCATTCTATGATTCTATGTCTCTCCAGGTTATGTTAATCAGAAATTGATAGGCCACTGGAGGGCGTATGTACCAAGTTGTCCCGCTATACCCTTGGAATGGGAATGAGTCAGCTCCCCACAAACATTTTCTCTTCCAGCAGGCATTTTGAATACATTTTTGGTTTAACGTTTCTAGCTTTAAATTTAAAATTTGTGAGAAATTTAGCCAAATGATGATGAATTTAAAGCCTGCCGATGTGGATGTGGGGAAGTCCACACAAAGACCTTGGTCTGTTCGATTCCAGAGTCGAATAAAACCAGTAATTACTTCCCATGCCAAACTGGGTTGGTTATCCAAATTCCCGGTTGACTGAGACAGGATTATACATCCACAAAGAAAGAATATAAACTTCTCCCACATCATTTATCCCTAATAAAGAACGACAATAGGTGTAATAAAATCAGACAAACAACACAAAGAATGACCCACTTAACAACAGAAAACAGAAGTCCCAAGGTGGGCTTTTGACAACCTCTAAAACATATACATAAAGATGAACAATGATTAATAGGATGGGGCAATCCATCGGGTATGACTTTGGTGGTTTGCATCTGATAGAGCCATGTGGAGTCGCTGAGTGGTATTACATTCAGCGGTTAGTTGACTCTGCAGGGTTTTTATTTGTTGACTGAGACAGGATTATACATCCACATATATACATCCACATATATACATCCACAATATATCTATACAATATAGATGTATACATATATATACATATATATACACACATATATACATCCACAATAACCTCTCCCGGCTTATTGTTGAGAGGTCACTTCCTGGCTCTCCCCACCCATACTCACCAGGTGCAGCGTTAGTATCCCTTAGGACCTTCCAACACTGAGGAGATCCTGTCCATGACGCCAATTAATATGTCGTGTCCCACCTGTGGGGAGGGGGGAGGGACTCAGATTCGCAAATCCCCTCGGCGTGGATTAAGGTGAAATAACACTCAAGGTCCGTACATAAACATCAGCTTTAATGGGAGATTGCTATAGAACAAATATTCTGTAAACATCAGCCCTCTAACAAGTACATTGATCTAAGCTATGCAACTTTATGGGAAATTAAGGTAAGCCTTGCGTTACTCAATGACTTTAGGAGGGGAGAGAGAGAGAAAGAGAGAAAGAAAGAAAGCGGGAGAGAGAGATAAAGAGATCACCAACCCCAGATGCAGCGTCAGACCTGCCAATGGGGGTATTCGGTGTAGAGAGCTCCCGTACACTTGCATGTGCCCCTATTTATTGGCCCCAGTTCCTGGACTTCTGGAACCTTCTTTTGTCCCAGTTCCAAGAGTGGTTGAGACACCCATCAAATCAAGAGAAGTGATCAATCAAGAGAAGTGGCACTAGGCCCCTCCTTGTTATTTAACCCTCTCTCGACTTCTGGCAGGGCATCGAGGCTCACAGTACAGGCATCTGGGGCTCTGTCGTGGTTTAACCCCAGTCGGCAACTAAGCACCACACAGCCGCTCGCTCACTCCCCCCCGGTGGGATGGTGGAGAGAATCGGAGGAGTAAAAGTAAGAAAACTCATGGGTTGAGATAAAGACAGTTTAATAGGGAAAGCAAAAGCCGCGCACACAAGCAAAGCAAAGCAAGGAATTAATTCACTACCTCCCATCGGCAGGCGGGCGTTCAGCCATCTCCAGGAAAGCAGGGCTCCATCACGCGTAATGGTTACTTGGGAAGCCAAACGCCATTGCGAATGTCTCCCCCTTCCTTCTTCTTCCCCTAGCTTATATACTGAGCATGATGTCATATGGTATGGAATAGCCCATTGGCCAGTCTGGGTCAGCTGTCCTGGCTGTGCCCCCTCCCAGCTTCTCATGCACCTGGCAGAGCACGGGAAGCTGAAAAGTCCTTGACCAGTGTAAACTCTACTCAGCAAGAAACAAAACATCACTGTGTTATCAACATTATTCTCATCCTAAATCCAAAACACAGCACTCTACTAGCTACCAAGAAGAAAATTAACTCTATCCCAGCTGAAACCAGGACAGGCTCATCCCTTACAGGCATGGGGTCTGCCACGGGCTGCATGTGGATATCTGCTCCACTGTGGACCTCCATGGGCTGCAGGGGGACAACTTGCCTTACCATGGTCCTCTCCATGGGCTGCAGGAGAATCTCGGCTCTGGCACCTGGAGCACATCCTCCTCCTCCTCCTGCTTCACTGACCTTGGTGTCTGCAGAGTTGTTTCTCTCACATTTTCTCACTGCTCTCTACCAGCTGCTGTTGCTCAGTGGTTTTTATCCTTTCTTAAATATGTTATCACAGAGGCGCTACCAACGTCACTGATGGGCTCAACTTTGGCCAGCAGCTGGAACTGGGTGTCTGACATGGGGGCAGCTTCTGGTGTCTTCTCACAGAAGCCATCTCTGCAGCCCCTCCCCTACCAAAACCTTGCCACATAAACACAATACAGGCCCTATTAAGGTCCTGAGAGTGAGCAGCACTTGAATGGTGGGGGTGGCCAAGTCCCAGAGGCACCCAGACAGCTGCTGTTCCTGTTAGTAGTTTCCCTGGGTGCTCCCAGGAGAAGGAGACAGAAAGACTTTTTGCCTGCTCTGCAGGGAGTTGGAGGTGCTGAAGTCGGCACTGGCAGGGTAGCTTTTCACGTCCTCTTTTACAGTGTGATCATGCTTACTTACCATGCCCAAGAGAGAGGGGTCTGAGATTCCCCTCCAGATGCTGGGATGCCTGAGGCAGAGACTACAGACGAGACTCACATCTATTCTGCCTATGTTTGTTCCGTATTTCAGACCCTGGCATAAAGCAGTTCAGCTGCCCTGGCCCAGATCGTCTCCACCAGTTCATAGGACCTGCAGACAGGGTTTTTTTTTTAATGAGTGTTGCATTAATTTTAAATTTCCTCATACTCTGACATGTCAGGGAGGGAAGAAAGAAAATCTCATCACCTCTTTTCTCTAGAAATGTAGTTTAAAGGGGAGATGACAGTATGTTTTAATCTTTTAAAAGTTCTCTCAAGCAAAATGAATATTTATTTTGTGCCTGAAAGCATTCATTTTCTGAGCCATATCTTCTAGTCTCTGTTATTCATAGTCTCTGTTATTCTTAATATGTCCTTTGGCTTCTTGACATTCCCTAGAGATGTCCCAGTCCCTGGCAACATGTCACTTATTAGGACTGATTTCTACAGACTCTCTGAGTGGCTTCTGGGAGGACACTGGGGTCCTCCTCAGGAAGACAAGGCACCCTGGCTCTCATTGTTGCTGTGAGAGAAGTAGTCCTCCAGGACCAGCTCTTAGCACTCCAGCCTCTTCATTTTGTGCTACTAATGGGGGCAGCTGACACGAGAGTTGACATTTTGTTTTGTTCTTCACTACATTTGCTATCTCATGAATGAGCCTTTGGTGCATAAATCGAGCTGGGTGTTGCTCAGACGAGTCATGTGGATAGGAAGCAATTGAACATAAGATGCTTGGCTGCCAGATGGCAGGGCAGCCCTGGACAGCAGCCCAAAAGATGATGATCTTTGTGTCAGTAAGTTCCCCAGCTCATAATGCATCCTTGCCACCAGCACAGGAAAGAGGCAAAACCAAGTGACTAAGCATAGGCTGGGTGAGAACTCTTTAAGCTGGCTTTTCCTGCTAGCACTGTGTCACCTATATTCCCAGCACTGACTGCTAGAGCTTATTTAACAACCTAAGCATACGCAACAGAAAGCTGTCCTGAGGGTCCTGGGGTCCTGGAGTCCTTGCAAAAATTGAGATACTGTAGGTAAATAAATAATCCGTTATTATTTATCGCACATGCATCGTTAAACCATATCAATAAAAGATGTGTAGGGGGTGACTCAATGACAAACACTGCATTACTTGCTCTTACTTCTTTCAGTACAGTATTTCTAAAGAAAGAAAACAAAGACCCCAAATAGTCAAAGGAGCAATTCCAATTTAGACCCTGTAGATTTAGTGCTGGTAGTGAATGCCTTTCTGCTGTACAGAATTCCTGCCTTCCTTTGGGGTAATGGATATCTTTCAGGATGACCAGTATTGAAGTTGCCTGTTCTGTTCTTTGTTGTTTATACTCATGTGCCAGATAGAGGCAGGGATCTGAGCATGCAAACAAGAGCTTGCGGCTTTATTTCATTTCCTGCCGCCACGTGACACTGGCACTAGCAAGACAATCTTTAAAAGAGGATGTCTGCAGATGTGAGTGTCCAGCTTAACTGCAGCTGCTATTCCTGTATGATTTCTCACTGCACCCTCTGTTTCACATCAGCTCTCAGGGAAGTCAAGTGCTGAACACCTGTGGTGAAGCCTGGTGTGACAGACCCCCTGTGAGTTCCTGCTCTTGGAGTCTGCTCATGCCAGCACAATAGTGACAACGGATTTGTGCTAAGACTCTGGACTGGTCAACTGTGCTGTCACTGCACTAACCCTGCCAGAGCAAGTGTAGATGTCCCCAACCATGCTGCTAGTATGGAGTCCTGAAGCAGCTCTTCAGAGCCAGAGTCCACTGTGCATCTGAGGGTTAGCAGCTGGCTTTTGGAGATAGCAGCCTTCTGCTTAGCAAATGATCCATGTAAGACAAGTGGAGCATGGTTTGTTACTGCCAGCAATGGGAAGGAGAACACATAAATAATGTGAAGAGTTGAATAGTTGCTTTGTTTACTACTCCTGTATCTCTGGCTGCTGCCATACAGAAATCAACTATGATACATTTGATGCCAGGTGGCAATAACACTTAGATCTCAGTGGAAATGTGAGAGGGAGCACTACTGTCAGATGAGCATTACCCTGGCTGAAAGGTATCTTTGAGCAGCCTTCTGGGCCTGCCAGACCCTGCTTTACATATATGTTTATTGCTCTGTATAACTGATTGACTACTTTTCCAGTTGCACAGCCTTCAAACCAGGTACCTGGCAGTAATCATCTATTTCAAGAGGCAAGTAAATTACCTTCTGTCCTGCCTGGAATTCAGTATACCTTAATGGAGCTGGCCACAGGAAAACCTCAATCTATTTCCAGCTTTCACTTTGGCAGGTTATTGATGTGTAGCTTGTAACACTGTACCTCAGCAACACTAGAGAAATGATGGCAGTAGTCACATCATTAACCTCTCCAATCAGCTACATGCTGGTTTCACATTGCTCTGCTAAGAGCCTGGCAGTGGCTTTTGGGACTCATAGATGCCATCTCAAAACAATTAAATACCAAGGAACATCATTGCTGAAAGACTAATAACAGCACTGGCAGAAATACCTAGGCACCTTCAGAACTGCAAGTCTGTTTATGATGTTTCTTTTGGCTTCATTAGCAATACCACTGTGCAATTGCATGTTAACTGTTATGAAAGGCCAGTGCACCTGCTCATTTCCCTGCTTGACTCTGAGCACAGCCAGCAGTTGCAAGGCCCGTGCTGACCACCTGCGTATCAAAAGTGGAAGAGTAACCAGGCAGAGCAAGCAGCAATTGCTCTAGATATGTATGTTGGTATAATTTTGTATTGGGAAGAAGCAAGGGTTTCACCTGGTGCCACATCATATAATGTTGTTAGATGCAGCACCACTACAGCTGCTATAACTCTGATAATGTGGACACCTGGGATTCATGTGTCGCCTCCTCCATAAAACTGATCCTTATGCCCAAATAATAAGAAAAGTCAAGCACCTAGACCTGTTGAAGAAAACACGTGATCAGCCAGCTGTGAGACCCATGGACTAAAAAAAGAGGGGGAGAGGCAGAGAAGCAGAGGGAGAATACTGACCAGGCCAGGAATGTTTCTGACTACAATTCAGTGAGCAGGTGTATTAAACACCCATTGAAGATTTCAAATTACTGAAAGCGGTCTGGTTTCAGCAGCTGTGCAGCATCTCTAGATTAGCAAAGAGCTGTATTGTCTTTGTCACTCTCCTTGCAGCCGATCTTTGGCCCCAGAGATACACTTCTGTAGCGATACTGGGGTTTTATAGCATGGGAGCCTCCACAGACTGGCACGGCAGAGGAGGAAATGAAACACCATGCAAATTGCAGGCAGGAGCAGAAGGGTAGTATTTGCAAAGGGAATAGCTAATTTTGCTGGCACGGACCAAAGAAGTGACCGCCTGGGAGGTGGTGTGCCACAGTTACTCCTGACTGGCTGAGGAGAAACATGAGGTTTTGGCAGAAACTCTAGAAACACTTTGGTATTAAAAGGCAGCAGCATTCTGGCAGGTACACTCTCATGCCCTTATGGATACTGCTGATGGCCTTGCTCTGGCATCTTTAATGATACCTTCCTGAAACAGGATCCTTGATGGTGCTCATCAGTCCCTAACACGTACAAAAGCAAACGGTTAAAGTGCAGGTTTCCATGGAGAATGTATTATGCTTTCTCCTGGCAACCTTCCCCTAGGCAACACTGGCAACTGCCTATTGTGTTTGCAGAGCAGGGCTGATTTGGCCCTTAGCAAGGAAGCTGGGAATGGGGCCCCTTCCATGTGCCACCAAGGCCTGGGATCAAGGTGGGCAGTTGGGCTGAAAGCTCCTTGGTTCCTCACTATCCAGTGGTCCAGGCAAGTAAGAAGGGTACAAAACTTCATATCTCCTCTACCCGGGGGGGGGGTGTGTGTGTGTGTATTACTGCTCCCTGGCATGCAGCTGTTTCCATCACACCTGGAGGATCTTCGTACTCCTTTTTAAAAATGCATTTCTTAGCATTAGTTGCTAAACAGCTAAATACTCCTGAGGCATCCACATTATAAGGCCACCCACAACTGCCTGTGCTGTCTCGCCTCACCTTGAGCCCTGGGAGAAAGGTCTGTCTGCTTTTCCCTAGGACAGCAGAGTGCCTATGCCAAACAGCCAGTTCTGCTATTTTGGAAACTTGTTTATCAGAAACTGTTCAAGACACCAGCCTCTTCCCTGCTGAAGGTGACCCAAAGTGAGTGAAGTCCTTCGAACTCCACTAGGTCTCAGAGCTCCTCTTCTTTAGAGATGTTTCTTCTTGCACATCTGAAGTTCCTACCAAGGAGAAGCCAAAGCAGTGTAATGCATTTAGTTGACATTGCTTTTACAATGGGAAAGCATACATTGGGGAGTAACTTTAAACAAGAGATTTACAGGCAATGAGCCAGGCAAAAAACCCCAGTGTTTATGTTATCAGTTGTTAAAAATTATCAGTCTTGCTGAAACAAATGAGCTAGATTGAGACATTGCTATTATTCAAAGATAGGAAAATCCTAATCAAAACCACATCTCCTCTGAAATTTTTGTCTGCTGGTGTTAGAGTGCACTATTCATCCTTCACTGGAGCAGGCAGCCTGCCTTTGAATGGTCCTTTATCAGCCTGCATTGCTGTCCCTCCCAGTGGCAGCACTGTTCACACATCAATGACTAATACCGGTTCAAATCTATTTTACTGCCAAGTAAAACAGTTACCACTGGTAAAAAAAATGGAGCAAATAAGGTTTGCTCCAAAATGTAAATGACAGCATGCCCAGACAGTAGGCTTACTGTAATTGTTTTCAGTTCTGGTAGGTTATCAGATATGATGGGACTTTTCTCTACCCTGAGGACAGCAAATAAATAGCTGATAACATCACTTTGTTGAAAGTATTCCAGTGCTGGACAGACCAGATATGTGTCTCACAGAAGTGCAGTGGGATACTAAAAGCCCCAGGCTGCCTGATGGATACCTGTGGGGTGGGGCTTTTTCCACCTTAGCTTCTCACCACATGGAGAATGGTGGCTGCACCATGGTGTTTTAACAATCAGTTGTTCCCCCTTCTGGGCTGATCATCCCTCTGGTTCCTTTTCCCCACTGCACATACATCCTTTCCTGCCTGCCATGACAGCGCCATGCTGGAGCTAACCAGGTGCTACCAACGGCTCAGATCATCTGCTTTCTCTCTAGGTTCTCATGGCATCACCCACACCAGCTTCTTGCACAGCAACCAAGCACTAGCAGTAGGTGCTTTTCTGGGGCCCCAGCGCTAACACTAAGACTTCTGCAGGGTCTCTGTGGAGCTCAGGGCACATAGGGAGACTTAGCATGCTATTTGTAGTTCTAGGGAGAGAACTTTGGGTTCAACCAGATAAGATAATAATAGTTCAGAGCTAATGGAACCAGATTTTTTTAAAAGGGTCTAAGTGAAACCCTCCAAGCCCCCAAACCCCAGAACCATTCTGAGTCAATTCAGAACTTCGTTAACTTTTTGGACTTGGAAGGTTTTGCTCCAAGATGATTTAGTTTTTTGGGAAGTCTATTCTTAAAATGTAGGTCCATTTTTAGAGTGGGGGAAGAAAAATAATTGTAATAAACAACTCTCACGAAGGAGGCAATTTATCCTCTTGGAGCTGGATCTTGAAGCTGAATGACCAGTAGTGAACTCCAGGAACTGGCTCTCAGGACTGCATATTACTTTTTCTCCATCTTTTGTAGTCTGTGCAGCATACTGAGAGACTGGCTAGTACATAAACCAATTCCCATTGACACAAGACAAAACACACTCACCCCTACACTGCTGGCACTGACCAACTGTAGCAGCGTGACAAGGTACAGTTGCTAAGCAGCCATTTCACTGTCTGCAATTTTTTTTCTGTGTAACAAATTTGTACAAAGCAAATTCTTTTTCTCCAGTAAATGATGTGCAGAAAGTGGCATTTCCATTAGATCACCCAGTGCATAAATAAAAAAGGGAGTCTAATTCTTTACGTGACACAATTACTTCTAAAAGGAAGAACTGGAAATAAATACTGCAGTGAACATATCTGCAGGAATTTATGAGAGACTAATTGGTTTTATCCTTAGTAACACTGTCAGGGTTACGTCCTGAAATATGTGGTATCTTAATGCTGTGAGAATGGGCATATTTAAAGTGCCTGAAGATAAGATAAAAATCCTGTTTAAAAGATTATGTCTTGCATCAATTTTCTGCCAGCAGCTGGTCTGTCAGCACACTACAGGAAATTCTTCTTTACAGCTTCTCAGTGTATTTTTGTTCCATAAGGTACAAAGCAATCCTTGTGTTAGATGTTGAATGTATTGCAAACACTGAAAAAAGCTGCTGTGAATCGTTTCCAGAGAAGTTTTCCCTGGCCCAAAAGCTGTTCTGAAAAAGCAAGAATTAATCCCCTAGCATTCTGCCGTTCTTGGTATAATAATGCCTCACAGCCACAGTGGTAGGCACCATGCAGGAGAGTAGGAGATGGTTCCTGCTCCAAGGGTACACCAAAGGGTACAAGGTGTGTGCAGCATGCTGAACTGCCAGGTCTTGTTACACTTGCTCTATGAGTGAGTTCAGGGTCTTGAGCAGTTCCTGAAGAGCATTTGGTGCTTAATCTGCTGCAGTTCACCGGAGTAACAGAGCTGTTGGGAGACTGCAAGCTGTGTTTGACAGCATTATTGTCAGGCACAGGGGAGCCTTCTAAGCCACAAGGAAAGTTCATCTATGCAGGAAACAGCTTCTGCTGGAGCTCACCTGCCCCGGTGGATCAAATGGTCACCAGCATTCACAGAACAGCAAGGATGCTTGGCTGCCACTCTGACCAGCAATGCAGAGCCGCTAGGAAAAAGCTGTCTGTGAGGAGACACCTCTTCTATCCGAGCCCCCATCCACTAGGAGCACTGCACAGCCCACTGCACCTCAGGTGTGCGAAAGGGGAATGCAACCACCGGGAAAGGGATCATAACTCCTAGGAAAGCCGTACGAGCTCCAGGCACAGCTGCCGCCCTCTTCATGCGAGCTTTGGTTTTGGGCAGAGCCCGGCACCAGCCCCAGCGCAGCAGCGCACCGGTGAGGCCCCAGCTGCATCCACAGCCGACCCCCACAGCCGCCGCCCCGACATCGACGGCCGCCGCCGCCTGGCCCCGCCCCTCCCTTGGGTGGGGGGCAGCGCCTCGGCGACCGTTGGGGTCTTGGGACGGGCCTCTGAGGCGGGGCTGTTCGGCCGCTTGCCTGTTGGACCGCTAACTGTACAGCTGCTCACGGAAGGGGCCGAGGCGGTGGGAGCGTTTCAGTAAGGCTCCAGCCGAGTGTCAGCCGTTGGTTTTCGCCGCTCCGCCCTAGTTTTCCCCTGAGCTGGTCTCTCGCTCTCTTCTCTTTCTCATCAGGCAGTGCGCGGGGCAGCTAAGTACGGTGGCCGGGAGCGCGGGAAGGGGCCAGTATGGCGGCGGCGGTGGCGGTGGTGGTTGGCCGGGCGTGCACCTATGGTGCCTTCCGAGTAGCGTGGCGAGGTGATGAGGGATGCCGTGGTGCCGGGGACGCCTTCTGCGGAGGGGAGGGGAGGGGAGGGGAGGGGAGGCGAGGCGAGGCGAGGCGAGGCGAGGCGAGGCGAGGCGAGGCGAGGCGGTAATCGCTCGCGGGCCCGTCTCCCGTGGCAATGGGCCGGTCCGGGCAGTCGCCACGGGAGGCAGGGCCCCGAGCGGTTCCCCGCAGTCCGGGGCGGGTTGGGGTTGCACTTATATACATACCTGTGCATGCACGTAAGCGCGGAAGGTGGGTATGCTGCGTCCCTACCGCGTTCCCATAGATCAGGTCATGACCTGGTAAGAGCTCTTCGGGGTAAGCGCAACCTGTTCCCCTTGTGGCCTGCTGCCTGCCTGCTTTGGGGTTACACCGGCAGTGCGGCTGGGGGACAGAGGGAGATCAAGAGTGTGTCTGTGCTTCAGAGGCGGCTAGTCGTTGTCATGTGTGGATGTTTATGTATATTTGTATTTTATAAGCCCTTGCACTGATTTTCTCTCCATTGTATTAATTCCAGAGTGGAAAAAGTGCTTTGTTGTTTGTTGGACTTAGCTCCATTTGTGAGACTTAACGATGGTTACTGTGGCACAATATTAAATGGCTAGTGATTAACTCGAAAACAACACATAGAGAAGTAGGAGCTGCTCTGTATGTTCATGGATCAGAACATACTACAGTTGCATACATTCCCTTGTCTGTTCAATCACTCTGAGTCCTGCAAGAGCTAGATATGAATTGTTTTATACCTAAATGGGACTTATATCGTTATTCCTTCTTTATATCTAATGGGACTTCCTAAACAAATGGGTTTTTTTTTAAAGCCTGTATTTTGCTAGGTAGCGTGAACCTAGTTGCTCTTGCATGTGTTGTTCTTCTCCAGGACAGGAAGTGGGATATATACCTTATGAAATAACTTGCTTTACACTTGCATTGTCATCAGTGGACTAGCTTGCTTTTGTCACTACTTAGCAGTTTCCATATTTCTTTTTGCAAGTGCAGTAAACATGTATTTCAAATCATAAATGGATGTTAGGCATGCAGATCTTGCTCATCGTTAGAATTTGGGGCAGGCCAGCTGTGCCTTTGGAAACCTATATCAGTCATCTATTATCCCATCAGAGTAACTTGGGCAGTAGTACATGCCTTAAGATAATGGAGTGAGGTGGTTTGCTTTTTAGTTCAAATATTGTTTTCTTCCCTTTCTTTCTACCTTTTTCCTCTTATGTCTTCCTGGACATTTTTAATTGATAGGAATCTAAGTTTGTTTTCTAGACTTCTCTAATTCTTCAGCAGCCATTTCTTTCTGGATTTTAGTCTTCTGCAGTCACTTTTCAGAACTCAAATGCATTATTTTTCCCAGTAGAGGTTAAAGTATACTTAGGAGGAAGGGAGAACACGTATATTTTTTCCACTAAGGATCAGAGTTGACATTGGATCTGTCTTTCAAGAATTGTGGTTAGAAAATTGGAAAAATTGTATTTTGATGTATGAGAAATAATAATATATAACTGAAAACTTCTGGGTGGTATTTTCTGAATATATAGTTTATTTTGATATAGATTTTTTTTTTTACTTGCATCCTTCTCATAAGAGAAAATTAAAGTCTTTTCATTATACAGTGTTTTTAAGCAGTGAATACTACTGAGGTTTTGACACAAACTTAAGGCAGTACAGGTGTAGTTATTGCAGTGCCAGGGGTGCCTTAGTCTTTTATATTGCTAAGTGCCCCCCATTTGCAACTTTGCTGCCTGCCTTTCAGCAGCTTTATCCCCTTTCACCCAAGCTGCTCTGGCACTGTTACAGAGCCTTTGGGGCAGTATTTTTCCCTTGTTCTCATGCTGTTGTCCTTATGGCCTTGCAGCTGTGAATCCCAGCAGTGTTTGGTGGGTTCTCCTGGGTAGCGACTGGCAGGAGCAGGAAAAACTTCTCTTCTGCCCTTTGGTTTCCTCTGGGTTGTAGGTTTTGCATTCATTAGGGGATGCCATGGCATGCTTTCATAGTGCTTAACAGCCAGCCAGCCTGCATGTATCCAGTGAGGAGTCTAAAAGGGTCCTGATGAAAAGTATATACATACTGTGGGAAATTCTTACGCAGGGAAATCATCTGCAGCACTGGAGACTGCCTTGGGACACATTATGTCTTTCTGTCTCCTTTTGTTTTCACTTTTCCTCCAAAGTGACTTCTATCATTAGAGTCATATGTCCTCAGCTATGCACCCTGCTAATAAATCTTGGTGAACCTGTCTCAGAATCCTTTATACAACCTAGGTAGCTTGTATGCACTTAAGTTCTAGGCAAAAGTCATTATGAACTACATTAATACCTGTGTGTTCTCCAGGGAAAGCTGGCGACTGAGGTGGGAAGAAAGGCCAGATTACATTGATAAAAGTATATTCGAGCTTGGTATTAGAACACCTGGAAGCTGGGCATGTTTTTTGCTTTCAGCAGAGGATATCTCTTCTTTCTCTTTCACAGTCAAAGCCAAAATAAAGTTCTCTAGCTTTTTCTAACTTCTACAGTCCTCTAAAAACTTGCTTGCCTCCACTCCTAAAAAAAAAAATCTAAGCAGTTAATGAATTTCTGGTCTCTTTTCTTCCTCAGGGCAATCTATGATGAAGTGATGCCCATTCTGTAGCCAAACTGCAATTAAAATCTGAGCATTCAGGGAGGTTTGAAAGCAGGCCAGTGGTGTTTCCTTGGTGGAGGGAAACATTTTCACTGTCTAGTCACAGAGTATATCCTAAAAAAAAAATATTTCTTGCAAGTAGACCAGGAAAAGTAAAATGCTGCAACTGCTCCTAAATAATTTATTAAAATAATCTGTCTTTTCAGGTGTGACTCTTTCTGATTTGATTATCTTTGTGTTCCATGCTTAGTCCAGGTAGATAATGACCCTTTCCATGTGCTGTGATTTAAATTCATGGTTTTTAGCTTGAGAAATTAAGTTCTTCGCATCCAATTTTTTCCAAGGTAGCTGGAGGGTTTTTTAAAAAGCAGTTTGTATCAGTGCAAAGATTTCATTACTACATGGGCCTTTCTTGAGCACTTATGAGATAATATGAAAAAACCAGTAATGATTCTGAAGTGTCTTCCCTGTTGTGATTGTTTGTATGAATGCGTTATTTCTATGCATAACAGTTTCATTTGAATAAAAAGCAACAAGCAAAATGTTAAACAGAAAAACCAGGCAAAAAAACCCCAAAAACTTCATTGCCCATTGAAGGCTAAGTTAATAGCACTTGGTATCTTCAGAACTGCAATTTGGAATTTAATCAGAACATCTCTGTTTTCTTGTATGTAAACCTCTTGAGAATGTCGTGATTATTTCAGCCTAGAGCCTCCCATGTGTATGTCTGGAACAATACTTGGGCAGTTTTTCCAGAGTTCTAATTATAACCACACAATAAGCATCTTGATGGCGCTCTCTAAAATTTTTTTTACAATACAGTTCTCACTGCTGAAACCAACTTCATGTAGTGTTTCTTTCTCTCAGGTACAGAACTGAGTAAGAAAAGTTTTCAGTATTTAATTCATGTGGAAAATAATTACAGGAGTAGAGGGGATTATTAAATTGTTGCCAATTGCTTAAAAAAAATAAGTAGCACTCAGGCTTGCTGAACACTGCATTCACTAGTAAAGTAAATATGTGGATGTTCAGAATGCTTGCTGTCTTTCAGAATGTGAGGTGATATAGCAAGCAAATGGCAATGCATGCCAATTTGGGGCATTGTGTGTGGTGACAGATGCTGCACCTTGTGCATAAATCTCTTAAAGGTAGCATGTTAAACCAGTATGTAACTGAAATAAAGGTTAGGAAAGTTATAATGAAATGGGTACAGTGAAGTAGTAGACTTGTATGTGAACTGGGATGAGTGTTAGAAAGAAAACTGTTAGGGATTTAAAGTTTGCAGAAATAAGACTGTTAACCTGTTAGGTTTACTTTTCCAGCTATCCTGAGATTCAGTCTTCTGTTGCATCTTGTGAGAAGAATGAAATGGTTTTACAGTGGTTTTGTTAAGTGAATTTTTAGTGCTGAATATACGTATGTTTATACTTGTATAAAATTTTGTATTTAGCCAGTGAAAGACAACATTTAAAAGTCAGTGCAGGGTTTTAATTGTAACGTTTATAGCAGGGAAGTAAGTATCACTGAGGAGTTAATTTTATGTTAGTGCAGAGCACAACTTAAATATAGTTAGGATGCATTTTTTTTTTCTGCTTTGTTGATGTGTCTTTTGCTGGTGGCAAGGCATCAGTCCAGCATTCATGGCTTGTCTTGCTTTTACAAACGATTCGGTTTTGAATAGCTTATTGTAGGAGACATTTTAGATTTTAAATAATCCTATCTCAAATGTTTGGAGGATGTATAGGGGATGGAGGGTATGATGCATTAGCTGTACATACTTACATGTCAAGATGCTGTTTTATTGCAGTGTGACATTTCAAACTGTTTACATTCCATAAGTATTTTTATTCTTTGCTCTCTTTTCATAGAATCATAGAATCATAGAATTGTTAAGGTTGGAAAAGACCCTTAGGATCATCAGGTCCAACCGTTAACCTACCACCGCCAAGTCCACCACTAAACCATGTCCTCAAGTACTGCATCTACCCGTCTTTTAAATACCTCCAGGGATGGGGACTCAACCACTTCCCTGGGCAGCCTGTTCCAGTGCCTGACTACTCTTTCAGTAAAGAAGTTTTTCCTAATATCCAACCTAAACCTGCCCTGGTGCAGCTTGAGGCCATTTCCTCTCGTCCTATCGCTTGTTACTGGGGTGAAGAGACCAACCCCCACCTCTCTACAGCCTCCTTTCAGGTAGTTGTAGAGAGCAATAAGGTCTCCCCTCAGCCTCCTCTTCTCCAAACTAAACAACCCCAGCTCCCTCAGCCGCTCCTCGTAAGACTTGTTCTCTAGACCCTTCACCAACCTCGTTGCCCTTCTCTGGACACACTCCAGCACCTCGCTGTCCTTCTTGAATTGAGGGGCCCAAAACTGAACACAGTATTCGAGGTGCGGCCTCACCAGTGCTGAGTACAGGGGCACTATCACCTCCCTGGTCCTGCTGGCCACACTATTCCTGATACAAGCCAGGATGCCATTGGCCCTCTTGGCCACCTGGGCACGCTGCTGGCTCATGTTTAGGCGGCTGTCAACCATCACCCCCAGGTCCTTTTCAGCCAGGCAGCTTTCCAGCCACTCCTCCCCAAGCCGGTAGCGTTGCCTGGGGTTGTTATGACCGAAGTGCAGGACCCGGCACTTGGCCTTGTTGAACCTCATACAGTTGGCCCCGGCTCAACAATCCAGCCTGTCCAGGTCCCTCTGCAGGGCCTTCCTACCCTCCAGCAGATCGACACTCCCACCCAACTTGGTGTCATCTGCAAACTTACTGAGGGTGCACTCAATCCCCTCATCCAGACCGTCGATAAAAGATATTGAACAGGACCGGCCCCAACACTGAGCCCTGGGGAACACCACTCATGACCGGTCGCCAACTGGATTTGGCTCCATTCACCACAACTCTCTGGGCTCGGCCGTCCAGCCAGTTTTTAACCCAGCGCAGAGTGCACTTGTCCAAGCCATGAGCAGCCAGCTTCTGCAGGAGAATGCTGTGGGAGACGGTGTCAAAGGCCTTACTGAAGTCCAAGTAGACAACATCCACAGCCTTCCCCTCATCCACTAAGCGGGTCACCTTGTCATAGAAGGAGACCAGGTTAGTGAAGCAGGACCTCCCTTTCATAAACCCATGCTGGCTGAGCCTGATCTCCTCTGGCTATTAAAGACTGAGGCAAAGAAGGCATTAAGTACCTCAGCCTTCTCCTCATCCTTCGTGGCCAGGTTTCCCTCTGCATCCAACAAAGGAGGGAGATTCTCCTTAGCCCTCCTTTTGTCGCTGATATACTTGTAGAAACATTTTTTGTTGTCCTTGACAGCAGTGGCCAGTTTAAGTTCTAGCTGGGCCTTCGCCTTTCTAATCTTTTCCCTGCATATCCTCACCATATCCTTATAGTCCCCCTGAGTCACCTGCCCCTTCTTCCAAAGGTGGTAGGTTCTCCTTTTCTGCCTGAGTTCCAGACAGAGCTCTCTGTTCAGCCAGGCTGGTCTTCTTCCCCGCCTGCTCGACTTGCGGCACATGGGGACAGCCTGCTCCTGTGCCTTTAAGACTTCCCTCTTGAATAACATCCAGCCTTCCTGGACTCCTTTGCCCTTCAGGACTGCCTCCCAAGGGACTCTGTTAACCAAACTGCTGAACAGGCCAAAGTCTGCCCTTCTGAAGTTTAGGGTTGTGGTTTTGCTGGCCCCCCTCCTTACTTCTCCAAAAATCGAAAACTCTACCATTTCATGGTCGCTGTGCCCAAGACAGCCTCCGACCACCACATCACCCACCAGTCCTTCTCTGTTCGTGAACAGCAGGTCCAGCGGGGCACCTCCCCTGGTTGGGGACTCTTTTCAAAGAGTCTATTCCCTTGGTAGCAGTATGCGTACAAGAAGTGTGTGCATATACTTTATTAAATACCAGCACTTAGTGTTTCAGACTTTGGGAATCAAGTGGGTTTGTTTGGTTTTTTTTTTTGCCACATCTTCCTCCTCCCTCTTTTGTCCTGCTGCAATTCAGAGACCAAAACAGTCTCATCTCCCAGTGTCCAGAATATGGTCAACACAGCCCCTGGGCTTTCCTGGACATATAATTTTGATTGCCAGCTCAGAACTGGTATTCTCTTGCTGCCAGTCTTAAAAGTATAAATTACTCTCACTTTAAAAAAGATTGAGTCCTTAGAGAAAACAGGAGATTTGTCACTGGTTTCAGTGAAGGCAGGATCTCACCCTGGGCTTTAACAACTTCTATTATGAATTGTAATAGTTGTATGTTGTAATACTTATTTTTAAAAATAAATTTGGATCGCCAGACTTCTTGAAAGAAGTTGAAGGTCTTCTGACCTTTTTCTATCATACCAGTGTTCATTTGGCGTCTTCTTTTTCTGACATTTGACTTTTCCTCTTCTGTGCCCAAGCCATTCTGTCAGAATTTTGTTTCTGCAGCAGTTATTCACCTGATTCCACTGTCTCTTGATTATTCTTACTCTTGTCCTTTTGTCCTAACTTTACTGCGTCTTTATAGACTTTTTTCAGATTTCCATCATCATTTCAGAAGGAGATGGTATTTAGAATGTGGAACTTTTTTTTGCTAATGAAAATAGGAGTAAAACAAACAACCAAAAGCAAATTGCCCTGCAAATATTTTTGATAATGAAGTAGACTGTCTAATACTCTTACGTTTTGTTTTCCAAATGAATGTATTGTTTATTAGGCAGAGAATTTGGTATTACAGAACTGTGAAAGAAACCAACACCTCCACTGCTAGAAGTGCAGACAACCAATTCAAACAAAGCAATGACTTTCTCACTGTAATATTTTAATGTACATTTGAGCCTGGCCCAGACAATTAGTGTTGTTCCTGATGTTCTGAATGTTGACCAGTTATTTATCTCATTTTAGCTAACTCAATGTGAATGTCTGTAGAGCCAGTTTAACAAACAGGATATAAGAGAAGCACTCAGAGATGGCAAGGCAGGGAAGCTAAATTAATTCTTTGCATCATTATTCACTGGAATAAGAAACGAGATTGGTACCTCTTGGTGGTGATGATGGTGAGAGTTAGCGGATATTTCTGAAATTAAAATAACTGTGAAAGAGGTTATGAGACAAATCTACAGGATGATCATTAGCAGAATCAGAAACTATTCACAAAAGAATTCTAAGAGAACTCCAGGATGAAAAAGATTAATTACTAGTAAGAGTGTGTAACCTCCCCTTTGAAATTGCTTTGGTACCTGAAGAGTGGAAGGCGGTAAATGTGGCACCAATCTTTTAAAAAAAGCTTGCAGAATAAATGTCAATGAAAAGATTATGCATGCCTTTAGTAATGGAAAATTCAGCCTTACAAATCTCTTAGAGCTTGGCTGTGTTTGCTGTTTTTTCTGAGAGACTCAGTAGAATAACAGTGATCTAGTTAATATACTACATGCATGATTTCCAAATAGCTTTTAGCAGAGTCCCTCACCACAGATTTTTAAGAAGTTCAGCAGATGTGGGAGATGAAAGGAGGTCCTGGTGTGTTTAAATAATTTGCTGAAAGGTAGGGAAGAGTGTTGGAGCTCTTCTGTCAGAGGAAGATCACCAGTGGAGTTCCATAAACATCTGTACTGGTTAGCATGTTCATAAGCTCACTTGAAAAGGAGATGAGCAGCAAGGTAATTCATTTTGGTGGTGGTACTAAGTTATTTAAAGTAGAAAAGAAAGACTGACTGGAGAGTTACTGAAGATTGAGTGAATGGGCAGTAAAATGGTTAATGAATTACAGTGTAGATAAATATAAAGTGATGAAGTTCTAAATCCCTTCATATCCAAAAGACTGAATCACACTGATACAAAGGGGAGAAGGGTCACCAGAAATACCATAGCAACAGCTGAGTAGGCTGGGACTTCTCAACCTGGAAAAGGCTTCCTGGGGAAGTATGAGAGAAGTATGAAGATCACATGTGGAGGGGATAGGAATTGACTTTCTCTTCCAGTCTGACAACCAGGCCATGGAGCTAATAAAAGACAGGCTGAAAATAATAATAAAAAGCATCTGGTTCATTACGTGGTGAGTAGTAGATGTGTGGAACTCCTTACCAAGGAGTGTTGTGGATGCAAGATGTCTACATGGTTCTGAGGAAATCACCTGTACTGAAAGTAGTCAGAGACTGAGAAAATACAAAGGAGGACAGTATTGTACGTATTCACTCACTTTTTACTCTTCCCCAGGCAGCTGTTTATAGTGCTTATGGAGATGGAATACTGAGCTGCTTAGGCCACTAGCTTGAACAAATGTGTCTGTTCATAAATGTCCAGATATTTTTTTTGTCATTTTTCTCAAAAAGGTGTTAAGAACTAGGAGTTATTAAGTCTTTGTATTAAAAGAAGCTTGTTCAAGGAAATTATCAGTAGATGTGCTCATGTATGTGAAAATATCATTTATAGACTAACAGGAAGTATGTGAAGCAGGGAAAAGTGTGCCACTTCAAGTCATGTTTGAGGTGTGACAAAATTTTGTAAGTGCGTGAAGAAGATGGGATTAGATTTTGCAAGTTATTTTGAAGCAATTTCCAGCTGTAGGCAATTAAAGAGTACAACAAGGGAAATTATAAATACTGCCGCACAGTGCAATTTTAAATTAGTTGTAGATACATGATGTTATTTTTTAAAAAATAACTTCTTTAATTGCATGCCATTCCAAAAAATAGATTAATACCTCATGTAATTTTTGTGAAAATTATTCTCAGATGAACTGTTAATTTAATCTTGCAGATTAACAGTTTGTCATTAAATGCTTATTAAAAACACAAAACAGCTCAAAAATTGTGTGTGCTTATAGAGTTATCATAAACATTGTCTATGTAGTTTGTATTAGGAGTGACTGCTAGTTCAGTAGCAGTTTGAAGTGAAAGGAAGTGTTTGAGTAGTGACTAGCGTATTGTTTGTATGTGTCTCATACTATGACTCAGTGATATGTTCTGCATTCTCTGTGAATTTAACCAGATATTTAAGAATCTTCTATTCCTATTTTTTTTCTCTTTTGTTTCTAGACTGCTTTTTATTTTGGAAAATCAATAGTTTTTCACAAAATTTTCATAACGGAGTTTTATTGTCAACTTTAACTTTTCATAGGAGTAAATGACGATAAATTTACATTTTAAGACTACTTTGAGAGGAATTTTTTAGAACTTCCTGCTACATTACCCCAGTTAACTGAACGGATTGCTATTTGCCTAGAAGGACCTAGTGTCCTGACTTCAAAAAATGGATTGTTGTTTTATTGATACTGGATGGTAACAGAACAGGACAAAAGTCATGCTTAAATGTAGTTTAGGGAGAAGTAGATTTTTTAAATTTTTAAAATTTTATTATCATTTTCTGAATAACATATTGAATAGTTGATTTCAAGTCAGTATAGCCCTTTTTAGTTTGTTGAAGTTGGGTGGAAGTGTTGATCTGCCTGCAGGTAGGAAGGCTCTACAGAGGGATCTGGACAGGCTGGATCGATGGGCTGAGGCCAACTGTGTGACGTTCAACAAGGCTCAGTGCCAGGTCCTGCACTTGGGTCACAACAACCCAATGCAACGCTGCAGGCTTGGGGAGGAGTGGCTGGAGAGCTGCCTGGCTGAAAAGGAGCTGGGAGTGCTAGTTGGCAGCTGGCTGAACATGAGCCAGCAGTGTGCCCAGGTGGCCAAGAGGGCTAATGGAATCAGGAATAGTGTGGCCAGCAGGACCAGGGAGGTGATAGTGCCCCTGTACTCAGCACTGGTGAGGCTGCACCTCGAATCCTGTGTCCAGTTTTGGGCCCCTCAATTCAAGAAGGACATCGAGGTGCTGGAGCGTGTCCAGAGAAGGTCAATGAAGCTGGTGAAGGGTCTAGAGCACAAGTCTTAGGAGGAGCAGCTGAGGGAGCTGGGGTTGTTTAGTTTGGAGAAGAGGAGGCTGAGGGGAGACCTTATTGCTCTCTACAACTACCTGAAAGGAGGTTGTAGCAAGGTGGGGGTTGGTCTCTTCTCCCAGGTAGCAAGCAATAGGATGAGAGGAAATGGCCTCAAGTTGTGCCAGGGGAGACTTAGATTAGATATTAGGAAAAATTTCTTCAGGGAGAGAGTGATGAGGCGTTGGAACAGACTGCCCAGGGAAGTGGTGCAATCACAGTCCCTGGAAGTACTCAAAAAACGTGTGGATGTGGTGCTTAGGGACATGGTTTAGAGGTGGACCTGGCAGTTAGGTTAACGGTTGGACTCGATCTCAGAGGTCCTTTCCAACCTTAATGATTCTATGATTATATACACTGTTTGGCTTGATTGTTTATGCAAGTAGGAAAAATACGGATTCCTTACTTCTGAAGAACCACCTCTCTGTGCTGATCAATAAATGAAAGTATATCTTGCTTTCATTGTTGTAGGTAAGCACCTGAACCTTAGCAGTTATAACATGCTCCCTTTGGCCAATAGAATAGCAACCTTTCTGTGTTAGCTGAGCCACCTGGCAGAAAATGCACTGCCATGTACGCTATATTGAAGTAATCTGTTCTGGAGATGATAAGAGCATGTGTAATTGGCTAGCTTTGTAATAATCAAATCTGGAGGGCCATGGAGGTACGTTCTCCTTTCAGGATGCCAGAGTAAGTCAGATTCACGGTATCGCAGAATCACAGAATAGTTGAGGTTGGAAGCCTCTGGAGATCATCTAATTCATCTTCCCTGCTCAGAGCAGGGTCAACTAGAGTAGATTACCCAGGACCATGTTCAGTTGAGAGTAGGAAAAAAAAAAAAAAAATTATGTTCAGATGGAATTTTGTATTTTCAAATTTACGCCCGTTGCCTCTTGTCCTGTCACTGGGCACCAATGAGAAGAGCCTGGCTTAGACTTCTTTATACCATCCCTTCAGATATTTATATACATAAGATCCCTCCTGAGCCTGCTTTTCTCCAGGCTAAACAGTCCCAGCTCTCTCAGACTTTCCTCTTATGAGAAATGCTCCGGTCCCTTAATCGTCTTTGTGACCCTTCACTGGACTTCCTCATAGAATCATGGAATATTTGAATTTGGAAGGGACCCATAAGGATTATAGAGTCCAGCTCCCTGCTTCTTGCAGGACTACCTAAAACTAAACTATATGACTAAGAGCATCATCCAGCCACTCCTTGAACTCTGACAGGCTTGGTGCCATGAACACTTCTGTGGGGAGCCTGTTCAAGTGACTGACAACCCTCTCAGTGAAGAACCTTTTCCTAATGTCCAATTCTCCAGCATGTCCATGTCTCTCTTGTACTGAGGAGCCCAGAACTGGACACAGTCCTCCAGGTGTGTCTCACCAGTGCTAAGTACAGAGGGGAAGGATCTCCTCCCTCGACCCACTGGCAACAGCCCTCCTAACGCAGCCCAGGATGCTGTTGGCCTTTTTTGCTGCAAGGCCACATTGCTGGCTCATGGGCAACTTGGTGGCCACCAGGATCTGCTAAGCTGCTTTCCAGCCATTTGGCCCACAGGGTGTATTGGTGGTTGCCTCCCCAGGTGCAAGACTTTGCACTTGCCCTTGTTGTACTTAATGAGGTTCCTGTCAGCCCATTTCTCCAGGCTGTCAAGGTCCCTCCGGATGGCAGCACGACCCTGTGGTGTATCAGCCACTCCTCCCAGTTTTGTATCATCAGCAAACTTGCTGAGGGTACACTCTGCCCCACCATCCAGACCATTAATGAAGAAATTGAACAGGATTATTGGACTGATTTCAGATTTGGTGTTCATAGCACGTAGTATTTAATGATGTATTTATTTACCACCTTTGATTGTGTGCAGGAACATTATTGCATGTTTTGCTGCTAGAACAATATTTCTGCTTTTTGAGGGTGCATTCTTATTCTACCAGCAATATGTTAGAAGCCTTCTCTTTGTGACATTTCCTATTGCAATATTTCCCCCACCCTTTTGCAACTTGCTTTACGCTTCAAGATAGAATGTTGACGTCTGATTCCCTTTAGAAACTAATCTGTATGAGTAAATATTACTGTTTTTTCTTCTGGTGTGTATGTTTGTAGGAAATGCTGTTTTAAAAAAGAAAATGTGCGATATATAAACACCTTTCTGTCTTCTCAGGGTTTGCTTCTGTGGCAGTGAAAGGGAGTTGCTGTTCGTATTCTAGCCTGGCATGTGCTTTCCAGACACGGTGTTCCATCTCTGCCCCCTGGAATGTGACCATCGAGCAATGCAGAAAAAGCAGTTTCTTCAATATGCGTAAGTCTCGAGTTGGATTAAAATTATTATCTGTAGTAAACAGAAAAAGGAAAGAAAAATTTGCTTTGGAGAGATAGTCATGAAAATCTATGTATAGTAACTTTTTGTATTTACTCTAGTTACATATCTCTTAAGATTATAGTTGCAACTACAGCTATTGGCAGAAGTGCATGCACAAGGTCAGTTTATTATCTTTTAATAGCAAGCAAGGGCGTGACTTATGTCACAGTGAATCCATCTAATATACGTCATTAGATGGAAGGGGGAAACACCTTCCCCTCTGTTTCCTAGTCCTTTATTGAAAATATACATTGTGTGTTTATTTTCCAAATGATTTTTGAGCCACAGGGAAGACATACTATTCAAGCTGTGCTGTCTCAAAAGTGAAATAACTAAAATGCAATAATGTGTTAAACAAAACCTGTTGATAATGTCCTCCTAATTGTCTGGCCAGCTGCAGTATTTTCCTCCAGTCCTGAAAGGAATTACACACATGCGTAACATAACTGAGAAATGATGGCTGTTTAAATTTAAATTGGGACTGTGAACTGAGATAGCTGAGGGGCCATTTCACCTGTTTTGCAGTTCCTTATCCTATCCCATAGGGGAAAAGAAGGAATAGTAAGAATGTAATCTCTGGAGGAGATAACTGCAGCAGTTTGAGAGTCAAAGTTCTTTGACTGTTCATAATCCATAGAATTCTTATTCTTCTCAACACTGGAGTGGCAGAATACTGTATTTGCTTTCTTTACATTTGCTAAAGAAATGGGGTTTAAGCAGTCATGCTGGCTGACTGTTTGTCTTACCCAGTAAACTTTGACTGTTGACTGATTTCAAATAACTGAGGTAGAGAGGTCTCAAAAGACCTGCAAAAGGCTGCAGTGTGAACAAGAGGCTCTGCCTGGTAAAAGTTTTCTAAGGATGCCAACTGCAGGAAAAATTCATTTAGTACTTTTTCTTAGGCACCCAAGCAGTCACAAGATAAGAATATGTAAGAAGTCACAAGATAAGAATATGTATGAAGTTTAGCACTGTTGTTATTTTGTTTATCTTAAATTTAAAATATAGCACTGCAAGTGATTGCAATGTGATTACAATTTTTAGGTTAGATGTTTCCTTAATTATGCTTACGTTCATATTCACAAAGTCTAGATGAGGTCTGTTTTACCAGGAATTTTGCCAGCTGTCTTTGTTAGATGACTGAATTAAAAATGTTTGTTGTGATGGCATCCCCATTGTTTGACTTAATAAAATTTTAAGCAAGTTGTATTTAGGCAAACTACCTAAAAATATTGGCTTAATTAATAAGATATAAGAACTTGGAAGAATTTAAGTGTACCTTGTTTATGTATTCAGCAGAGACAGTAGCCATCAGATTTGGAAGACTGAAGGTTTTATATTTCAAAGTACAGTTATTCTAAGAACAATTTCTCTTACAGAAGTCAAAAATAAAATCTTCAAAATTCAAAATCACTCATATCCTCTAGCAGTGCAGTTGCTTCAGAAGTGGTAACATTATGCTGGACCTTGTTCTCACCAACAAGAAGGGGCTAGTGGGCAATGTGAAGCTCAAGGGCAGCCTTGGCTGCAGTGACCATGAAATGGTGGAGGTCAGGATCCTTAGGGCACCGAGGAGGGCACACAGCAAGCTCACTACCCTGGACTTCAGGAGAGCAGACTTTGGCCTCTTCAGGGATCTGCTTGGTAGAGTACCATGGGATAAAGCCCTGGAGGGAAGAGGGGCCCAAGAAAGCTGGTTAATATTCAAGGATAACCTCCTCCAAGCTCGGGAACAATACATCCCAACAAAGAGGAAGTCAGGCAAAAATGCCAGGAGGCCTGCACTGGTGAACAAGGAGCTCCTGGACAAGCTCAAACTTTTCAAGTAGCCTACAGAGGGTGGAAGCAAGGACAGGCAGCCTGGGAGGAATACAAAGAAATTGTCCGAGCAACCAGGGATCAGGTTAGGAAAGCTAAAGCCCTGATAGAATTAAATCTGGCCAGGAATGTCAAGGGCAATAGAAAAAACTTCTGTAAGTATGTCAGTGATAAAAGGAAGACTAGGGAAAATGTTGGCCCTCTCTGGAAAGAAACGGAAGACCTGGTTACCTGGGATATGGAGAAGGCTGAGGTACTCAATGACTTTTTTGCCTCTGTCTTCACTGGCAAGTGCTCTCGCCACACCTCCCAAGTCGCAGAATGTAAAGGCAGGGACTGGAAGAATGAGGAACCACCCACTGTAGGAGAGGATCAGGTTTGAGACCATCTAAGGAACCTGAAAATGAACAAGTGCATGGGACCTGATGAGATGCATCCATGGGTCCTGAGGGAACTGGCAGATGAAGTTGCTAAGCCACTATCCATTATGTTTGAGAAGTCGTGGCAGTCCGGTGAAGTTCCCACTGACTGGAAAAGGGGAAACATAACCCCCATTTTTAAAAGGGGAAAAATGGAAATGGGGGATGGACTAGATGACCTTTAAAGGTCCCTTCCATCCCAAAGCATTCTATGATTCTATGATTCTGTGAAGCCCCAGGGAACTACGGGCCAGTCAGCCTCACCTCTGTGTGTGGGAAGATCATGGAGCAGATTCTCCGGGAAACTATGCTAAAGCACATGGAAATAAGGAGGTGGTTGATGACAGCCAGCATGGCTTCACTAAAGGCAAATCATGCCTGATGAATTTGGTGGCCTTCTACAACAGGGTTACAGCATTGGTGGATAAGGGAAGAGCAACAGGTGTCATCTGCCTGGACTTGTGCAAAGCATTTGACACTGTCCCGCATGACATCCTTGTCTCTAAATTGGAGAGGCATAGATTTGACAGATGGACCGCTCAGTGAATAAGGAATTGGTTGGATGGTCGCACTCAGAGATTTGCGATTAATGGCTCAATGTCCAAGTGGACATCAGTGATGAGTGGCGTTCCTCAGGGTTCGGTACTGGGACTGGTGCTGTTTAACATCTTTGTCGGTGACACAGGCAGTGGGACTGAGTGCGCCCTCAGCAAGTTTGCCGATCACACCACGCTGTGTGGTGTGGTCAACACGCTGGAGGGTAGGGATGCCATCCAGAGGGACCTTGACAGGCTGGAGAGGTGGGCCCGTGCAAACCTCATGAAGTTCAACAAGGCCAAGTGCAAGGTCCTGCACATGGATTGGGGCAGTCCTAAGTACAAACACAGGCTGGGCGGAGAATAGATTGAGAGCAGCCCTGCTGAGAAGGACTTGGGGGTACTGATGGATGAAAAACTGGACGTGAGCTGGCAATGTGTGCTTGCAGCCCAGAAAGCCAACTGTATGCTGGACTGCATCAAAAGAAGCATGGCCAGCAGGTCAAGGGAGGTGATTCTGCCCTTCTACTCTGCTCTGGTGAGACCCCACCTGGAGTACTGCATTCAGCGTTGGGGCCCCCAGCATGGACCTGTTGAAGCGAATCCAGAGGAGGGCCACGATGATCAGTGAGTGGGCTGGAGCACCTCTCCTATGAAGACAGGATGAGAGAGTTGGGGTTGTTCAGGAGAAGAGAAGGCTGCGGGAAGTCCTTATAGCAGCCTTCCAGTACCTGAAGGGGGCCTACAAGAAAGCTGGAGAGGGATTTTTTACAAGGGCACATAGTGATAGGACAAGGGGTAATGGCTTTAAACTGAAAAAGGGTAGATTTAGATTAGATATAAGGAAGAAAGTCTTCACCCTGAGGGTGGTGAGGCACTGTAACAGGTTGCCCAGAGAAGTCATGGATGCCCCATCCATGGAAGTGTTCAAGGCCAGGCTGGATGGGTCTTTGAGCAACCTCATATAGTGGAAGGTGTCCCTGTGCATGATAGGGCGGTTGGAACTAGATGATCTTTAACGTCCCTTCCAACCCAAACCATTCTATGATTAAAAATGCACGTATGACCATTTTATATGAAACAATTTTCAAGTGAAATGTCAACCAAATGACAGTCCTTTGTGACTGAGAAAGGTAACTATACTTTTCTATCTCATTAGTGAAGGTTTACTTTTCTTTCATACTTTTAGAAATGAATATGCCCTTGTTAGTAGGGTCATCTGTACCTTCAACTTAAATATTAGAAACAATTTAACTCATTGAAATAGAAAGAATTGCAATTATCCTAGGCAGTCTGTGATCCTTACCCAGATAGCTGTCTCCTGCAACTCTAACAGAAACATACACAGGGGTTTATTCTTTTCCAATGACATATTTCAGTGAGTTTGTAATGAAGTAATTTAAAATGATCTTGTTATTCCAGGCTTAGCTTCTGTCCCTCCCTCCTTTCCCCTTTCCATCCTCCCCACTGTGGGAAGCAGTTCAGTTTCCATTTACTTAACAATTTCACATGCTTATTTAGAGATGTGGAAGGATCGGAGGTTTTTCAGATCATGTTTAAAAAATAACTTCCTCTGAAAAGTCTTACCTCCTTTTTCAGTGTGTCTCAATAGACCTGGTATTTGAAGATAATGTCTTGCTTGTGCCTTTTTCAGTCCAACTTTTGTCTGAGAGGACAGGACAGATCTGTTTTCCTTACCTCTCGGTACGTTTACGTGCTCTTATGTGCAGGCACACAGGCTGGGAAATCCCACCAATCTAGACTTTCTGAACAGATGCTTAAGCTTCAGTTGTTGAGAAACATTGATAGAAAGTGCTATATGTTTAATGGAAGAAGTATGTATCTGCCTGACCTGTAGAAGAGGAAAATGTGTGATATAGACCTTCTAAATTTGATAGCCGTAGAATTGGGTTGAAACACATGGGCTGTCATTCCTGAAGGCAGCAGAGGCACACAGATGTGTCACGAATACTGAAACGATTTGGCTGTTTCCCAGCTATAAGTGTTATCTTTGACCCCAATCATCCAAACCAGCAAGCATAATTTTCTCAACATCCATTGTGCATCCAAGTGTATGTGAGAATAAAGAACTTTTATTTGATAGTGGTACTATATAAAAACTATGCTTTCCTACTTACAGTATTAATTCCATTAGCTACCTTTGGGAACAAATTAAAAGAAGAACTTAATTTCTCTGTTGCTAGGTGATGTTTCATCTTAGGTTAGAATACAGAATAAGGAATATGATAATTTTTCAGAGGCTATAGAACTAGATTGTAACAATCAAGGGAGAATCATTTAGACCAACAATATAAAATTGTACTCAGAGTAACACATTTTGTCTTTAGAGGCTTTGCTTACTGGAAGCAATTATACTCAGTATAAATCTCTGTGTTTGTATTCTTTATTGGAAACTTCAGTTCCTGAAAGCCTGCTCCTTAATCACACTTTATATTCAATTATGTAGTCCTATGTGAGTTTTCTTTGGATTAAATTGTTCATTTTTTCTGCCATTCCTAATTTGAGAATCAGAGTGAAAATATGATTTTGTTTTTCAATTTTTAAAGAATTTTTCTTTAAGTATGGACAGTCCAGATAAATAATTACTGAGTTACCACTTGTCATTGTCAGTAGTAACATAAGAAGAGATTTGATGTTTCAGCACTAAGGATGTAAAAAGCTCCAAATATACAACTGTTTTTTTTTTGTTTTTTTTTTCCTTTTACAAGGGGGATGCCTATGTGTGCATGTGTGTTGAAGAAGAGTTAGTTAATGGTTTGTAGTCAGAAAAAGGGGAGTGAATATTAAATGCCTTACAGTTAATTGTACTTAATGGGGGGCTATTTTATTGGGTTTTAATTTGTTACTGTGCAGTGTAACTTTTCTGAAGGCACTTGGCATCTGGTTTTTGTTTTGTTTTGATGAAATGAACCAGGCCAATGGTGTTTAGTTTGCAGACCTCACTGAAATCTCTGTTCTCCATATCCATCTGGTGACACTGAGGCCGGCTTCATAATACTTATTATTTAAAAAAAGAAAACCACTGCAAATGAAAGCTTTAATAATCAAAGCAACCTTCAAAAGATAGTAGCATTTACAACAGCATTATTAGTTAAGGTCCTAGTTTTTTCATAAGATGTTATGACGAAAAAATACAATTTCTTAGATGTTTGTCAGGATAATTTACAGAAGTTTTGGTTCTTTGTTTAAGCTAACAAGTTTTTAGTCTGTTAATGACTTGGTTTGTAGCTGGATTTATTCAGGATTTGAATTGTGATTGACTCATGAAAATCCCATGTCTGCAATTTCCTGCTGACATTGTGCTAAATTGCCAGTTTTTAAAAATGTGGAATTCTAATGCCAAGTGCGCTGTGAAAATGTACTCAAGGTTTGCAGTTGAGTTATTCACTGTGTCTGTGTAGCAGTATGAATGCATCTTTCAGAGTAATATTTTCCAGCTCCAGAGGTTTTGTTGTACTATCATAATGCAACAGATCTGTTTCTGGTTTTGGGGAAGTTGCCCAAAACTTTCCCATGCTATCCTATGGGAATAATAGATTATAGAGACATCTGCTGCTGCCAACAAATTTGCAGACACACCTAAACTAATTCTTTTCTGCAATCCACATAATGAGAACTTTTGCATTTTTTTATGCTTTATGTTTTTCACGCTTTATATTCTTCACAACTTCGTAGGTTTGAGTAAAGGCCCTGCAGAGCTAACAGATAATATCCTCAGAAGATGACATTTTAAAAGGCAGAGTTGCGAAGAAGAACACATATTTTGCTAAAGCAGCCCTTTTTTTTAAGGAGTCACTTGAGGGGAGGGGGAAAGTTTTTTCTCTTCTCATTATCTTTCGGCAGAACTCAATATCAGATATGCATCATACACTTCCATTTTTAGAATGTAAGGAGTCTCTTTTGCAGTTGAAGAAAATGTTTTGAGCGTGGTCACTTAGGAAACTTGAGAGTAATCCAGCACTATAACTCATTTCTTATGGATCCAGGCTTTTCTGCTTGTGGACTGGGATTAGACAGGGGGTCACGAAACTATGATGTCACGTGATGGCAGACAGTTGCAGTTCGGAGATAAAGGAGGTAGCAAGGACAGTTCTCATTTGGGATGAACACACAATTTTGACGAAACTGCTTTAGAATCTTGCATATTATAAGTAATCCATCCAATATTAGTATGCCATTGTTCCATTTTTCTCTCATAAAGAAATCTATATGTATTACCATCTGCACAATATTCCCTTTTGAATTGTGGAGGAGAGGATTCAGCCTATTAAGAGTTAAATAGTTTCCATAGGTATCTTTAAACAGGCTGAGTAAGTCTTAGAATTGAAGATTCTACTTCTAAAACTAACAGGAGAATACTATATTAGAAACATAGCTTGTCAGGAATAACTGATGGTATGGATTGAGTTCACAGTTTTGAACAGTATATGAATTCAATTGAAGATTATGAAGGGATATAAAATCAGACTCCATCTTTGTTTTGGATGGTTCATTTCTTTTGTTCTGGAATTAGGTATTTCATGTAATTGTGAGAATGCCTCCAGCCACTAATAAGTGTTGTGCTTGAAATTAAATGTTCATATGTGCAATTGAAAGTGACATACAAATCATTTGCTTCATGTTTGGTTCATGTTCAGCCACTGAAATGAGTTGTAGGTTTTGCTCTTAAGACAGCTGCTCTGTGTACATTTTTGCCTAGCACCTTTATCTTAAATGTTTTGTTGTTAAGGATATTGTTATTAGGCACATTTAGGCTGTGGAGAAAGAAGGCAAGACATTGTAAGGCCCAGATTCAAAAGTACGGTTGAGCACTCCTTTTCCTGACCTGAGTGACTTAAATTGCAGTTCATTGCCAAATCCTAGATGGTTAGAGTAGTTCATGTATCCTGGTCTGTGCCAGCCTCTGTCCTAGGAATCTTTTAAGTACCAATGGGGAGGGACTGCAAACAGAAAGGTGTTTTTTGGGGGTGTTTTTTTGGAATGGAATTTGTGAAAAAACATATTCTTGCAGAAAATGGGAGACCAAGGTTGAAGTCATACAATCATAGAATGGTTTGCGTTGGAAGGGACCTCTAAAAGTCACCTAGTCCAACCCCCTGCTCAGCAGGGACATCTTCAACTAGATCAGGTTGCTCAGAGCCTGGTCCAACCTGACCTTGAATGTTTCCAAGGATGGGACATCTACAGCCTGTCTGGGCAACCTGTTACATTGTTTCACCACCCTCATGGTAAAAAATTCATTCCTTATGTCTAGTCCGAATCTACCCTCCTTTAGTTTAAAACCATTACCCTTTGTCCTGTCATTACAGGCCCTACTAAAATGGCTGTCCCAATCTTTCTTATAAGCCCCCTTTAAGTATTGAAAGGCCGCAATAGGTTCTCTCCGGAGCCTTCTCTTCTCGAGGCTGAATAACCCCAACTCTCTCAGCCTTTCCTCATAGGAGAGGTGTTCCATCCCTCTGACTGTTTTTGTGGCCTTCCTCTGGACCTGCTCCGATAGGTCCATATCTTTCCTGTACTGAGGACCCCAGAGCTGGACGCAGTACTCCAGGTGGGGTCTCACCAGAGCAGAGTAGAGGGGCAGAATCACCTCTGTCAACCTGCTGGCCACACTTCTTTTGATGCAGCCCAGGATACAGTTGGCTTTCTGGGCTGCAAGCGCACATTGCTGCCTCATGTCCAGTTTTTCATCCATCAGTACCCCAAAGTCTTTCTTGGCAGGGCTGCTCTCAATCCCTTCATCCCCCAGCCTGTAGTGATAATGGGGCTTGTCCCAACCCAGGTGCAGGACCTTGCACTTAAGTTCTTCAAATCAAGTCGTGTTTGGGTCTGCAGATTTCAGGTAAGTGTCTTATTTACTGAATTAAGTTAGGGGATCTTTTCCTTTGGATGTAAGGATTGCCATCACTTCCTTTGTCTTCTCTCTTCTGCCCTGAGCCAGCTACATCTACCTCACTCCCCTTGCAAACTCTTCCTGGGCTCGCTTCAGGCAGCTGCTGGATCGAGCACCCATTACGCTGGCAACTATCACTACTATGATACGTTTTTTCTTTCCATGCCATACTTGAGCAGTCACATAAGGTTCTCAGGTAATTCTTTGAATAATTTTAAACATTGTTTCAGTGCCTTTGTCTTAGCTTGTTCTTTATGTTTTATGCTGTCCATATGCTCCTTTGTTTCCTAATAAAGAACCACACATAATCAGAAATAGTCTGAGGTTTTTTGCTAATTACATAATCAAAATTGAAGCTTCAGGAAACTATAGTTGTACAAGAAGAGAGGAAAACTAATGGAAGATAAACCACATACATGCTTAAGACTGCAAATTATAATGAATTTTTCAGGCTTTGTATCTCGTTAAGACTTGAGATCAGAGCCTCAGAAATGAGAGATACCTACTGTTCTCAAGATTACTATGCCTAGCAGGAGAAAAAGTGCTTCAGAAGTCCAGATGGAGAACTTCTCACCATGACAGTGTACTGTGCACAGCTAGAGAACATTGTTCTTGTTTAGGTGCTGCAGCACTGGGGCCTATGCTGTCTCTTAAGTGCATCTTTACTATGGTGAGTGGCCCTTAAATATCTCGAATGGTGCACTTGCAGAATCAACTTAATGTCCAGTGCAGCTGCTGAAATGCTGTGAACAACTGCATGTTGAATGTACAGTTGCAGAATTTTTACAACCCATCAGGGGTTTTAAAAAGAAATTAACTGCTATTGGGCTTTCCAGGCTTCTAAAGAAAGCTGTCATTTTACAGGGAAAGCCTAATGTTTAGAACTCCTGTAGACTATTTTAGTTAGCTCTGATGAGACAGGGTTGCAGTTATCTTTTTTGGAGAGATCATAAAACCCAATTTAATCGGAATAATCCAGTTCTGCCTGTATCTCAGTGATGAGACTGCTTAATAAGTTAATTTCATCATGTCATGCCATGTTAAAAATTCTTATTTGATGGGATATCGATTTATTGGCAGTGGAGTTGTGTCAAGGACTCATATGGAGCTGGTATTGTCCCGACATTGCCGTTATACCGCCATCTTCTGGCTTGGACATCCAGCCTCCGACAGACTGCATGCACGCAGACCACAGGGCGCCTGCGCAGAGACCAGGGCACGAAAAGCAGAAACACAGACTGCATGCATGCAGACCTGCAGACAAACACCACGGGGCGCCCGCGCGGAGACCAGGGTGCGAAAAGCAGAAACACGGATTACACGGATTGCACGCACGCAGACCTGCAGACAAACCACAGAGCGCCTGCGCAGAGGCCAGGGCGCGAAAAGCAGAAGCACGGACTGCACGTACACAGGCACATTCTGCACCTGCGCATGGCCCTATAAAAGGACCGCGCACACCTTTTGAGGTGTGGCTGCTGCTCCTGCTTCCCCTCCTACCTGCTGCACCCCTCGGAACCTGCTCCTGCGGATGCTTCGACATCTGGACACAGAGGCTGTACAAAGAGACTGTTGACTGGACACTGTCGGACTCGGAGTGGTGATAGCCAGTTCCCCCACATGGCCCTCTTCTCACCCGCCTGAGCATGCTTTCTCTCTCGCTCTTGCTCTTTTCCCCCTCTCCTTTTTCTCTCTCTCCGTTTTCCCCACTGCCTCCCTACCCGGTTCCTCACCCCTTCATTCGCCGAAATAAAGTTAAAAGGTTGTACAGCATCTGACCCTATTCCGTGTCTTAATCTCGTCCTTGGGATCGTATCGTAACCTCCCCCGACGTTGGATCGGGACAAGTTGTCACTGAGAACTTATGTAATTTAAAAGCGAGTGGATTACTGTGTTCACCTTAATGCCAGTATTAGATACTAGCCATATAATCAAAGTGTTATAAAGATTAACTTCATTATCTTTCTGGATCCTGCTTTAGAAGGATGACAATATTAATTGTTCATGAACACTGTCAGAATGACCTCTCTCTCTCGGCTTTGCCTGTTCAGAACAAATACTGAAATGCAATTCTCAGTAGTGAAGAATTTGTTTATAAGCTGTCTGGTACATGAACAGACTTTTCACTGTTTAATATATAGTTCTTATCAGAGATGCGCATCCTTAAAATGTTAGCCATAACAGTAGACTTTTGAAAGTACAACCATGCCAGAGAACAGAAGACTGGTTATGGATTTGTTTTTAACATCTTATACAATGAGGTCTTGTTCTACAACTGGAACCTCTAAGAGGTGAAGTTGTACAGATAAATGACATATTATTTTTCATCCTATTTCAGCTATACTTAAGAGACCAGCTCTGAGGGCAGGCCCATCATTTGCTTTTCATACCTGTTTAATGCTTGGCTTATTCTTAATCAGTCCTCAGTGCTTCCAGTTGTGGTGAGGTGATGGAAATGTGTGTGTTTCCTAAGAACTTGTGGAGTCCATACTGTTTTTTCAGAAATGTCTTTCAAAACCAACAGATACTGAATATGAACGCTATACCTTAGAGTAGTGTCTTAAAGGAGTCAGTTAAAAATTAACTTCTAGAACATGAGAAAAACCTTGCCTCATCAGACCAAATATCCATCTAACTGAGCATCCTGTCTCCAACAGCAGCTGATGCTATGGGAAGAAAGTAAGAATTGCATGAGCATGTAGGGATGCTTCCTTAAAAAAACCTCACAACCTTCAGTGATTTGTGATGTGGAATTTTTTGAATTTATAGCTCTAGGTGGCTTTTTCTTCTATGAATTTGTTTGATTGCTTTTGAACCCATATAAATGATATGACAAGAGTGCATTCTCTTTTCTGTAGATGGGTAAGCATGTGTTCATCAGAGAAGGCGAGGTCAAGGAAGTGCCCTCTGCACTTGAGTATAGTGAGGTTTGTGAGGCTTGGTTCCTAGAGGAGTTGATTTTTAAGCCTTTGACCTGCCTCCGAGAAAAAATGTCTCCTTGTGGTCATTAAGCAGACTGTGTAATTTATCATGCAATTTGTAATAGAATACGTAAGCAGCACATTCCCTTTGCAGATGCTCTTTCATGTTTCATGTGTGTGAAGTATTTTTTCCAAATTCTGTTTTTGTTTGGAGATGGTGGCAAAACCATTGGTGTCTGGAGAAGGAAAGAGGTTGAAATATCATACGTTTTTAGAATTCATCTGCTAATAAAAGCATGTATTCCAAGCTGAAACCTGGAAGAGAATGTTAGTGATTGAAAAGACCTTACTAAGTTCCTTAAGGTAATACAGATGCATAGCTGTAATGGCATTAGTGGGCACCAGTACATTGAAAGAAGCATGTTTATTATAACATGATCATTAGTCTATTATGTCATTAATATTAATGTCTTTGGATGTCTGCTGCTGTGCTGCCACAAGGCTATTTTTCATCAAAAAACTTAAGGAAAAATTGCTTGTAAGAGGAAGAAGTGAGCCTATTTAGCTGTTTTACAAAGTTGATTCTTCTTTTACTCCCTTCAGTTTTCTAACTTACTGCTATTTGTCTTTCTTTGTAGTTTATATTCTAAGCAAGCTGGGAACTCATCTTGCAGGAGGCAAAGAAATCTGCTTTTAATCTCAGTTTATCAGGATCTAGGATACTGTTTTCCGAGAGGTTTACAGCAAGTCTTCTTGGTAATACTTTTGAGTTCCTGAGGTGTGGTCTAATATTCATCTTCCTCTGCAGTAAACACTAGGGTTCCTGAAATTCAGAGATAGTATAAAAAGACACAAAACCAAATCCTTTTCAGAATATTACAAACATCTTTTATGTAGATTAAGCAAAATGGAGTGTTGTCATACAAATTTACTATTAGCGGTTGTTAGTGATCAGCTTGCATAAAGCATGCTTTCAGGGAAATTCAATAGTGGATCTTTTTCTAGGCCATAAAATAACATCTTCTATGTGACACATTATCTTCTATTTTTTTCAGTTAGTAGCTATGTGCTTTTTGGTAACTGACTAGACATGTGTGGTGGCTTTTGTGACTGGGTCTATTTTAGCTCTGGAATGCATATAGCTTCCCATTTTACAAAGGCAAAATAAAGGTAAGGCCACAAATCACTAAGAGACTGCATACCTACTGTACCATCTTCATTTCAGAGCATTTCTGCAAATGTGAAAAGCAGTACAGCAATCCTCATCTCTGTTTGGGATTATTTCCTCCACTGCAAGACATTTCTCCTGCCTATGTATATGCTCTCCAGTCATCTTGGTGCTTTGCTGCCAAGTCAGATTGACCTTTCTTATGGTCAGATTTTTATTTTCTTTGTTGCTGTGTTGTCTGTCTGTCGTAAGCAATGTCCCCACCATGGTAATCTTCCTATCCCTTCCATATTTCATTCTTGTCACTTTGTCTTAAAATCAGTGTGATATCTGCCATCTTATAAAGAGCTCTCAGCTCTGTGGCCTGCAGGCTTCTGATGTGTTTCATTAAATTCAGCTGCTTTCCAAACACATGATATTATTATAGGCTGATTAGATGGACTGCACTTTGGTACCAAATGTGACGTTTTCCTCTGGTTCTAATTTTGTCAGAATTTGTGCAGTGCTTCAGGCCAAAACTTGACTCAGTCTGACCTCATCTTGCTGGATCTGTTGGCATTGACTGGTCTCCTTTGGTACAAAACAATCTCCTTACTCCATGACTTTTGCTACTTTCCTCTACTGAGATTAAGTGATCTTATCATACAGATATTTAGAATACAGCTCAAAATGCTGGGTTTTTCTTGAGGGTATTACCAGCTCAAGAGCTCCCTGTTCTTGTCTCTCAACTGCTTGTTGCTGCCCCTCTGCAGTGTCCTTTGTAGCTGTTATGACACTTTCTGAGGCCACACAAACTGCAGTACGTTGAGGAATGTTCCAGCTTAAAAATAAACTTGCAAAGGAAAATGTAAATACCTTTATTGTAATTCCATGTTTCCAGGCTAGCAGGATTATCATAAAAAAAAAAAATTGCTAGTTACACAGTGTTTTCTGAATAAGCTAAGCATGATTGATTGTCAGCCTTCCAACTCATGTAACAGTCCTGTGGTCCACTTTAGAACATGAAAAGCTGCATCATGTGTTACCTACTTACTACTAGTCTTTTTCTATACTGAACCTTAATGCCATGTTATCTTAGGGTAATATTCAGTACTTGTAGACAGTCTAGTACCTATCGCAGTTTGGCTTTTATTGAAAGTAACATGCTGAGTCAGCAATGAAGTTTTTCTGTTTGGTGAGTTCTGTACAGCTGAAGATTATTTTATTTTTTGCATTTAGCACAGCTACGTGCATCAGTTTGTTGTAATCAGCTGGGAATTTTTTAGTGGCTGACAGTTCAGACACTGGTTTCAAGCCATTTGATACAGTTAATGTTTGCAGGAATTTCTTGACCATAAACCTCTGGATGTTAGGGTTCACTTGAATGTCTAGAAAAAGAGAGTGTAATTTCAGACAGAAATTTCTTTTTTACAGGGACGAAAGCCTACCCAGGAGCAAATACAATTCTTGCCTCACAGCATATAAGAAGTGTGATAAATGTTGCTGTTAGGTGTAATCCATGGGCATTTCTCCTTGTCTATAATACACAGTTTCCACTTGTCTGTACAGATTTCATCTGTATTACATACTTTGGCTTATTGTACTATTCGTACAATATGTTATTTGGGTATGTAGTGACTTTCTAGGCCATTCTGCTCTTGCCCATCTTGAGGGGATACTATTTTGTAGCTTCCTGGACTTGTAGTGTTGTGTGTCCTTCCTTGTATGCTTGCTTTCCAATGTACTGAGCTTTTATTACTTGATTCAGGATTGTACTTCTCAAAAAAGAATCATAGTTATGCATCCCACTTTGAAAAGGATTTTGGCTGAAAAGATGAGCATCATACCTTTGGAAGAGCCACCTTGACACTATATACAAACTTACTCAATACAAAAATAGCACTTAGCGGTACCTCTAGAAATCCTGGATAGCTCCTGTCCCTCACTGTATTGTCAACATAGCAGTTCCAATGCGTTTGCCAGTCTGTGGGACAGGATCTCTCACATGCATTACTCTAGCAAGAATGAATTGCTGTTGGGAAACTAGCGATTTGAGCATAGTTATTTTAATTCTCCTGGTTAAAACTGTTTACTGACTTTTTTTGTCTACGTTAAATAAAATCAGTTTCTAATCAGAGAAGACAAGACATTTAAACTGCCATAGTAACATTGCCCCTGGGTGAAACACATAATAACATTAATCTGCAAATATAACAATGGTGATGCTTATGTGGTGATAGCCTTCTCGTCTGAACTATTAGGATGAAATATTGTCTGTGCTGTCTTCTTCGCATCATCAGTTTCATTTTGGTGTGGTTTGTTTTTGTCTAAGTTATGAGGATATCCTATATTTCCATCAGCTGGGCAAACAGTAGTTTGAAGTTAACTACCAGATACGTGCTTCCTATGTCGTGCTCTCATATGTTAGGTGAAACATGTTACAGCAGTGGATGTCCTGTACACAGCCACTGAGTGAGGAGGCCTGACCAAAGCCTGAGCTCTGTGATGAGGCTGTTTAAAGTGTCTTACTTTCCTTCCTCCTTACATTCCTTTGCATTTATACAGGCAATAATGGAGACCTTGTATTTTGTCAGAACATGAGACCAGCAGCAGATTTATGTTGTTGGTTAACTTCTTGTGTTTTGTGGCTTTTTAAAGCAGGATAACCCTTGTATATTTTTAGGAGTGATTCAGTTTGACTGTCGTTTATATTTGTCCTTGGATAAGTGCTTCCAGGTATTGCTGCTCTGAGTTACTAATGAATGATTTTCTTTTAATGACCTGGAAATTAATACCTTGCTGGTTACTGGTTAGGAATGTAATTTTCAAAATCGATTTTAAAAACCATGCACCTGTCTTTGCGCCTATCTGATTGCAATCATCAGAAGTAGAGGCACATCTCTGCACCAGATACATATACACATAGTAGGAAATCACTTTCTTAGCAAGGCAGTAATCCTACAGTTTAAATCCCAGCAAAGGTCAAGCAAGAGTTAACATTTCAAGGGTTTTTTTGTTCAGCTTCAGTTTCCAATATAAGCTGTACATTACTTATGAAAGCTTTTTTATTTCAGTGACAGCTGATGAGCTATGGAAAGGAGCTTTGGCAGAGACTGGTGTGGGAGTAAAGAAAGGAAGAGGAAAGCGAAGGAAGAAAAAGCTAAGGAAGAATCTCAATAAAGGCCAGGAGATTGGTGAAGGTAGATTCACAAATAAGGGGCTGAAAACATGTCTTGATCTTTCCATGTATGGTGATTCTTGATTTAATAAATTGACAAATTGCTGTTAATTTCTGTGGTGTCAGAACTGCTTGAGATAGTTTTGTCTTTTAACAAAAATCCTGATATGGTGGTTTAATGTTATTCTTGGTTTTAAAATATAAATTCTGTATCATAAACCACACTTGAAATATGTCAGAACCTTCCATTTTATTGCATTTTTCCAGTGTGCAGAGTTTCAGTCCTAATTTGGCATAAAATGAAATATTTTTCTGTTATTTTTAAGGACGTTCTGGTTTCCTCTGGCCTGGTCTTAATGCTCCTGTGATACAAAGTGGTAGAGTACAGGCAGTTACTCAACGAAAAAAAGAAGAACGAGAGAGAATTCAGTCTGAAATTGTTCAGCAGAGAGATACATGGGAGAAGAAAAGAAAAATAAAAGTTAAGAGAGAGGGAGGATGGAGTGGAAAGTGTTGGGGAGGTGTCATTCTGGATCCTCCTGACCCAGGTCCTAATGGAGGTAAGAAAACTGAATATCTATCTAAGTCTTACTTTGTGATTGAAAATCGATTTTATACTTCTGTCTTACATGCCCATGCATGAAGCAAGGCAGCTAAATCAAAGAACAAGTTGTGTTAACACAAGTTAAATCACTGCTTAGTTTAATATAGCTGTTACGAGTATTATATTATGTTATAGACTGTATGATGTTATACTGTATTAGAGAGTACAGTGTTATGTTGTAGACTGTTTTGAGAGTCTTGAAGTATGGAAATATTTTTCTGTGTTCAACATCAGTTTTCTTGAATATGAAATATAGCCATGGTTTTTTTTGTAGTTTCTTAAAGGATCCTGTGGAATAAATCAGGCTTTTTTTTCTAGTTCATATAATGAAATATGGTTAAAGATGATGTAGTTTGAATGTAGCTGATAGAAGTTCTTTCTTTCTTTATTTGCTGCCTAGTTAAATATAGTGAAACTAGAGGTCCTATATGTAGAGTGGAGAGGTGACCTTAACTTTTTTTTACAGTGCTGCTATTTAGACGACTAGAAATTCTATAGTAACTTTGTTTAACATTTAGAAGCCTAATCCTTTTCAACTAATTAAATATGAAAATGAGTTCTTACTCATATTCAGCTGAGATTTTCTTGTAAAGCACTTAAATGATGCTTGTATGCTTATTGTCGTCTTTCTGTAGGCTTTTATAGTAAAATGAACTAAGAAAGATGTTTTCTAGCACTGTTCTTTCAGGCTTGTTGCAGACTCCAGTCATTCTTAACAGTTAAGCTTGTTCATGTTTTCAGAGCTCTCTTTGTCCAGGAATATGATCTCCCAGTGCAAGCTTGGATCTTGGAACATATGTTGCAGCAAGTCAACATAACTGGGAAATTACATGCATGGAATCACAATTATATTATTTTCTGATCTTCTTGCAGTCACCTTTGCTCCCCAGTCTTCCTGGTGCTTTGTTTATTAATTTCTTTTCCTCTGTGAATATTTTCTGGTTACATTCTATTGGACTTCAGCTAAAAATTCAGGCATGCTTTGAACCAAGCCATAAGGTAGTGAGAGCATTGTCTTTCCAGTGTGATGTAATGCATTAGTCCATGTAGATCGAAGTTACACTAGCATTTTTGTAGCTTTCTGCTTTATAAATTCATGCCGTCGTTGCTATCATCTACTTCTCTGTTCCCTTCCCAGGTTTTCCATTCCTGTAGCTGGTATAGATGATTTTGTGGCTTCTGTTGCTGTCGTGTCTGAGATACATTGTTTCCCTCAGATTTACCTTGTGAATTTAAGGAGAGCTTGCCTGCCAATCTCTTCGAGTATTTTTTGGTTGTCTTCAATTTTAAGCACAATTCATTCTATTTTAATATCAGCATAATACCGCAGTATACAAATGAAAGATTTTCTATATTTACTTCCCTGTGTTTCATTTTACTGCCTTGAAAGCAAATATTCCATGGAAGGCAGTGATGTAACAATGGACTTGGCAGCCTGTCAAGTCAAGAAAATTTCATGGTTCCAGTTCCATACTTTAGACACAAGACTATGTTGTTTTTAAATTCAAATATATTTTCAAGTCATTTATTCCATTAAAAGAAGTGGCAGCTGTTGCAAACAACATTTATGCATGTATGAATTTTACCTTCTGGTGTTTTCCTTGATTTTACTTTTGGCTGATACTATTGATGTTGATTATTTGTGTTAAAGTTGGCTGTGTGGAGGCTGTAGTAGTCAGGTCAAGTTCTGTCAAAAAGAGGAAAGGGTACTACAATCAAAATAGGAAAATGAAACTGTCAGCTTGTATTATAAATATGCTTGAGAAAAAGCAATTTCGGATTAGTATACATTAATTTCCTTTTCATCTGTTAAAAATTGCAGGGATTTTCAGATCCCCATAGTTCTTTCAGCATCTTTTTATTCAAAGAAATAATGATTTTGCAGGGGAACTGGAACATTGGCTGTGTGCAAAGCACTGTCAAGGTGGTAGGAGGAATAGACCTAAAACCACCAAATCCAATGAATCCTTTTGTCCTGAGACGATGGCATGGCTGGATTCCCTGGTGTCTAAGCAAGCATGAGTTCTGATTGAGATTCTGCAGTTCAGGCCTTCCTAGCGTTCTGGTATTAGATTCTCTAGTAACAAACGCAGGTTGAGCATATGCTGCAGCTTCCCTTCAGCAGCATTCATATTTTCTAATGAAAACAGGTACAGGAAGTTTGTAGAAACCCCAATGTTGTTAGCCTTCAACATCTGACAAATTGGTTTGAAATTGACCAATATGTTAAAAAAAAAAAAAAAAAGAAAATAATTGGGGACATACTGTGATTTTATATGCTTCATTCTTTCAGGGGGATCTTCTTCCACTACAGCTTTACTTATTGTGCTAGTTATGAGTAGAGAAAGAACGGTATTTTTCAGTTGGAAATAACATTATTTTTCTTCCAAGTTTATGGTGTTTCTTTGCAACTGAAGAGACTTCGGAGAGGGAACAGAGTGCCTGTTGGCATTCATATCCTCTACTGTGAGCTATAAGTCTACTTCTTGTAGACTAACAGATCTCTAAATTGTGCCGAGATGATCATGTTTATAATCATCTTGGTGTTTATGTGTAAATGATAAAGCAATGTTTGGTGAAGGAATGAGTCCCCAGTTCTTCACCATTATACTGTTTTCAGCTCCCAAGCCTTTCTCAAGAATCTCACTGTGACTACACCAAATAAAATAAGTATTAAATGCTTTAATTAACACTGGTCTTCTATGTTATACTGAAATGCTCTTGTTGATGAGATAAATTGGAAAAGTAGGAGGTTGGAAGGATCTGTTCTGCTTCTTATACCAAGATATTGCATTTTACTCCATTGTCCATTGTTTCCAAAGTCAGTAGGTTTTTTTTCCACAACCAAGCTGATAATAGGATACTCCTTGTGGAAAATGTGTCTGTATTAAAATGTAGATCAATTATAAATATGTTCTCAATTGCATAAAAAGAAACAAATATATTTGCAACTTATATTCAGGTGTTTGTGTGGTCATCAGGTTTTGAAACAGAAACTCAGAGAAAATGGGATCTTTTTGGCAGTATCCATGATTTGCCACATTTTTACCTGCTTTTATAAAATGGCTTTTGAGAAATGCTGGTGGAGTTGCTGAAAGCCAAGCCTAAGGGATTTGCTTGCTGACTTTTCTTACAGTGTGTCAGGGTGAAGGCCTATGGATAAGATCTGACTGGGCTGCTCTTTGCATGATTTTGTGCTCTCCCATTTGACTTATTGTCTTTGGAGGCCGTACCTGTAGATACCCATGTCATGCCCAGAGCTCTCCAGTATTCTTGCTCTTTCTTCCCCCACAATGTTGTAAGACATTTCAAAAACATCTTACTTCTTTGAAGTCCCTTCTAATGATAGAGCAGAAACTTACTAAATTTCTGTGCAGTGAAAAGAATGTTTGCCATTTAGAGCTGAATATGTAATGTTCACGTGAACAGAGCTCTGCGTGAACAGATGTGACATAGAAGCGATCTTTATTTTACAATGCAAAACACCTTAACTGTTACTAGACAAAATAAATGATACTGTAATTGTCTCTGATTGCAAAAACATTTTTTCAGGCAGAATTTGAAATTGAAGGAGAAAAAAAAAAGTCTGGCTATGTGATTCTTGATTATTTGAAGTGGCTATGTATAGTTTTGTTTTATCCTCCTCCTCCCCTTTCTGGAATTTCACAGAAATATGTATCAAGAAATACTTGCAGTTTCTTTGAATCCCTGTTGATTGCCTAATACAAGTTTCAAAATATTCTGAACAATATTGGATAATAGTTTGGCCATGATGGAAGTGACCCATTTGGTGATTTACCTTTTTATTTTTTAACCATCTACAGTCTTTGCTCAGTCTATATGAAATTTGGGGTTCATTTACAGTTTTAGAGCAGTAGTTAGGGAAGAAAGCAGTTTACACTGCCAGCCAGTGAAAACCCCAAAAATTCTGTTTTCATAATATGCTGTGGATAATTATTTTTCATAGCATTTCTGCAGTTGGAAAGAATTAGGAAGAATATCAGATATCATTTAACAAAAATACTTCAATGTAAGTGGTGAGTTGCAGTGATTTCTAAAATAAAGTTTCAGATATGATTTGGAGAGAATATATAGCTTAGCTTGTGATCAAAATATTCAACAGATTCTGAGGATGTCCTAGTTTTTCTGTCAGCTTTGCTTTCTGTGTGATGTTCAAACAAAGCAGTTAAATTTGTATGACTTTCTTTACCGTTAAAAAAAAAATATTATTTTTCTTCCTTTGTGCTACTCTGGTTATTTAGATTGGACAGTCTTTGGAGACTGTTTCCATCTTACTTCCCTGTATGTATGGTACTTAAAAAGATGAGATATTGATTGCAGTTGGAAGTTGGGGTCCCTACTAGAGCACAATGAATCTATTTAACAGTTGTCATCTCTTAATTATAACCGAAGCTGTGTTGTAATTATAACAAGAGTAGTATTACACTTTCTGGGAAGTTATCATTTTAACTGGAATTTTTTTAAGCTAGTTTTCTTCACATATGTTGATTTTAGTGAAGAAATGAAAAAAACTATGCTCTATAAATAAGAGCTATATGCTGGTTTTTTTCACTGACGTTATTCTAAAACGTCATTGAATGAATGGAGTCAAGTAAAAAAACATATTTGAGGTCTTTTTAAAAGGAAGCAACTAATAAAGCTCACTTTAGATATGTTTGTTCAAATTATTCTTACCTTTTCTACTTACTTCTGAGATTAATTTATAAATTACAGTTACATAAAAATTGTGTCCTTTTTAAATTATACCACCTACAGGCAGCTGTGCTGATAGGTAAGTAATACAAGGAAATGTAATACCCTATTTTTCTCCCAACAGAAACTTACGAAGATTTTGAAACAAGAGTCATTGAGGTAAGCATTATAGACCTTTTCAAGGACTTTAAATAATTATCACTATTGAATACTGAACTGGCAATTATTTAACCAGTCTTTGCTAAGTAAGTCTTATAGCAATATGAGTTAGTCTGGTATTCTGTTTCAACTGCATGACATAATCTGTCATTCTTTTCATTGGGACCTTATCTTCTCTGTTGAGCAAATAATATCTAATTCAAAGGTGGTTTTGAGCAACTCTGAAATGGCAGATGCCTACAGATAAAGCTTTAATAGTTCACATACAACTATAATAAAGAACCTAGTTAAGTGTTAGGGATATTTCTCAGACAAAACTACAAGTAGGAAGTTGTATAATTCCGTTTGTAAAATAAATAAATAATTGGGGGGGGGAGTGGCGGCACAGGGCAGAGAGTGAGCAGGATGAAGATCCCATTTTGTGTGCCTCTCGAGTAATAAAATACTTGTCCTAGATGTCTTAACCTATGATATTTGTATCTTCTGGGAAAAATATTCCGACAGAATTTCCCATTCATGGTTTTATATCCACTTTGTCCTTATTGACAGAGTAAGGATGATGGTTATGACTGAACTAATGTAAGTCTTGTTTCCACCCTCATTTCTAAACAGATTGTATTGCATCATCTCACTTTAAAAATATATATCAATCAAAACTAGTAACTGACAAAAGATGTCTGTGTTCTGGTATTTTTCTTGTCTCTGTTTTTTAGTGAATAAGATCTAATATATGCTGTAAATCCTGCTATCTTTATTTGCACGTAATAAGGTTGACTCTCACGTGCTTATCTCATGAACTTATTCCTGGTTGGACTTCATAGAATTATTCTCTGTATTCTTGAACTCTGTGACTGGCTGACTAGGGCTTCTTAATGGAAGTGTGGAATATTTTAAAGAACAGCATATGTGCTGAAATGCATTCTGCATGTCCTAGGTATTTAATAAAATCAGTGAATCACCTTAGCATAACCTTGTTGTGGTAAGTTAAAAGCTACAGAGATTTAAAAATAATTAATCTCTTACATTTCATTATGTTGTCGCCTTTTTTTAAACATACAGTAGCTTTCCAATGTGTAACTGGTTGTATGCAATCCCTTGGTTGGTGTGAAGTGATATTAGCTGACTACTAAATCCATGTCACTCAAGATATTTGCTGACTGACAGCAAAACCTCAAGCTAAAGGGTAAGGTCCTTAATGCTACCAAAAAAGTTCTTTAGTTACCGAAATTCTTAAGGATTTCAACAGAAACACCACTCAGAATGTGGTCAGAGAAGATACTTATCTCAAATATGATAAAGGTGGATTTTGCTTCAAAAACAAGGTAATCCATCAGTAATAATTTTTTATTGGTGAAATGTAAAGTGTTAGTAATGCAGATATGTGGACCCATGTTGCTTTTCTACGGAAAAGCCATTACTGTGAAGGCAAATTGGAACTCATTCCAAAGCAGACCATTAACAATTAGCGCTACACACACCCACACTATCACAAGATATTTTATGCTTCCCATTTATCTTATTAGTTTTTCTTTCATTTCAAATACAGTAGTTGCTATGGAAACCATACAACTAGTATAAGCATTGTTGGGGGTAATCATGACTTCAGAAATAAATTGATTTCTTGTGACTCATTTGTTCGCAGTCCAGAATCAGGTGATGCACAGCATCCAGAAAGGGAGCAGGTCTGGAAGTGAGAACAATTATTTGCTCTCTATCCTTGCATATTCCTTTCTCTTCTACTTGTGTTGTAATTTTAGTGAGACTTGTGGTAGCAGTGCCCAAGTCATTTCCAACTCTATCTGTGTCCAGAAGTTTGTTTTTTAGACAACTGAAATATCAAATTACTTAGTTAGTTAGGTATTTAAATACCTGATGTGTTAAAAGGACTTAATATTTGCTAAAATGATTGATCCATTAGAAAGCAAAACCCTCTACCGTGTGGCAAATTGACCACTTCCAGCTGGGGGCATCAGAAGGCCCCTCGCCCCATAAGATATTATTTGGCCAAGTCTTTCTTCTTCATAAGTATTGATCTTATTGGTGAAGGAGAAGGGGCTGGGAGTGCTTCCGTGCTACTTACAGCACTTTTTGGTGGGGTAAGATCTTAGAGCCATGTTCAGCTCCTTGTGCCCTGAAGCCCACATCACCAGTCTGTGAAGCCCCACAAAGCAGGAAACTGCCTGTGACTCTTCAGGTTGCCTGCATGGTGGAGGAAGGCATCCTTGCGGAGCATTCTGCAGAGGTGGTTGTGAGAGAGCACTGCCGTTCTGGAGACAACTGCTGTAAGGTGAATTCCTTTGTGTCACTGGGCACCCAGAGTGGAAGAATCTGAGCCTCAGGTAACTGCCACTCAACTCTCACAGACCAAATGAATTCCTAAGGACTTTTTGTCAAAATTTGGATTGTGCTTTGATAAATTAAATTAAACCTTGTTATACAAATACTATGGCACATAAATCAACCCTGTAGCTTTGTGTGTAAAGTAATGGGAATCATCGAACCATAGAATATCTTGAGTTGGAAGGGACCTGTAACGATCATTGAGTCCAACTCCCTGTTCCTTGTGGGACTACCTAAAACTAAACCATATGACTAAGAGCATCGTCCAGATGCTTCTTGAACTCTGACAGGCTTGGTGCCATGACCACTTCTGTGGGGAACCTGGTCCAGTGACCGACCACCCTCTCAGTGAAGAACCTTTTCCTAATGTCCAATCTGAACTTCCTCTGATGCGGCTTCATTCCATTTCCATGTGTCCTACCGCTGGTCACCAGAGAGAGGAGATCAGCACCTCCCCATCTGCTGTCCCCTTTGAGGAAGTTGTAGACTGCGGATGAGGACACCCCTCAGCCGTCTCTTCTCCAAGCTGAACAAACCAAGTGACCTCAGCCTCTCCTTGAGACCTTTCACCATCTTGGTCGCCCTCTTCTGGACACACTTTAATAGTTTGATGTCCTTCTTATAATTGAGGTGCTCAAAACTGCACACAGTGCTTGAGGTGGTGCCGCACCAGTGCAGTGCAGAGTGGGACAATCACCTCCCTCGACTGGCTAGCTATGCTGTGCTTGATGCACCCAAGGACACGGTTGGCCCTTTTGGCTGCCAGGGCACACTGTTGACTCATCTTCAGCTTACCATCAAACCAAACCCCCAGATCTCTTTCTGTGGGGCTGCTCTTGAGCCTCTTGTCCCTCAATATGTACGTATAACCAGGATTACCCTGTCTCAGGTGCAGAATCTGTCACTTGCTCTTGTTAAATTTCACGATTGGTGATTGCCCAGCTCTCTAGTCTATCGAGATTTCTCTGTAAGGCCTCAAGGACCTTTGAGGGAGTCCACAGTTCCTCCTACTTTAGTATCATCAGCAAACTTAATGCATATTCGAATCCTGCATCCAGATCATTTATAAAAACATTGAAGAGCACTGTGGAACCCCAGTGGTAACTGGCTGCCAGCCTGATGTAACCCTGTTTACTATAACTCTTTGAGCCTGACCCATCAGCCATAGTTCACCCAATGTGTTATGGACTCGTCTAGCTCTATGCTGGACGTTTTGTGCAGAAGGATACTGTGAGAGACAGTATCAAAAACTGCTAAAATCCAAAAAAACCCACATCTGCTGGCTTCCCTTGATCAACTAGATGGGTGGCCTTGTCATAAAAGGAAATTAAGTTGGTTAAACAGGACTTTCCCCTCATGAACCTGTGTTGGCTATGACCAATTGTTTAAATTTGTCACTTCAGAACAGTCTCATGTTATTTACTTACCTACAGATGAAATTGCTTATTAGATTTATGTTCCTTTCAGGATTGTCATCAGAACTTTCATTTGTAATTAATATTTAACTGCTTTATTATTGAAAAACTATACTAGTCTAGCTGCTGCTTTGAAAAAGAGATTTCTGTTATTTCTAACCATGACCTGAAAGCCAAGGTATTAACCTGAGTCTATCACATTCTGTGATAGATGCACATCAGGTCTCTTTGCTTAATATGAATGTTGACTCCCTTTTGTCACTATAAAATAAAGTGACTGTCCATTGAGTTGTTATGCAATTTTAAATGGGTAGAGATGACTGTTCATCACTTTAATCTTGTCTCTAGTACAGCTTCACTTTCCAAACAGGTCTCTGAAACATTGCCTGTATTTTTAGCCAATGTTATGTTGTACCTGTGTCCAGACAAGTTATTTGTTCCAAAGTGTCTATGTTTGAGTTTCTGTCTAGTTTCACTCACAGCATATCATCTTGTGCTCCTCTACCAAAGTTCACTAGTAATGCCCTTTTGGAAGGGATCATACTCTCTATCCACTACCATGCGCTGTCATATACTGTTGGAACAGCTGTTTTTCCTTCATGCAAATCCTTTTAAAATCCTTCTTCTGACAAAACTGGTAAGGAATAACATGTTCTTAATTAGTAGGATGCACTTGAAAACAGTTATTGTATGTCAAGATTTTGCATTGTGGTCATAGTAAAACCTTATATTCAGATTTTAATCTCTTTGAGACTGCAACTTTCTTCTGCACTGCATGTCTCTAAGCAAGCTATAAATGCCAAACATTGATTTTCTTGCCAGACCTTATGTCTGATTGCATTTGTCTTGGAACATGGCCAAACATCTCCCTTTTTGAGACAGGAAAAAGTGAACCAGTCCCTTGACAATAAAATCAGAGCTGTTGCCTAAAGAACCATGAAATCAGGTGTTTACTTGGTTTGGAGAGAACGGAAAAGGTTGCCCTTTAAATGGGATTGTAGTCAAAGAGTGAAGAAGATGGCCATGTCCCAGTCCAGAACAGGATCAAATGTATGGAGCAGAGAGTATCTGCCAGTTTTGCAGGGTTCGTTGCAACACAAGGCTGCATAGGTTTAGATGTAGGATGCGAGATGTGTAGAGACCTTAAAGCTACATCAGTATCTCATTTCCATCACACTCTCTTCTGAGAAAAAAGCAGATACTTCAAGTTAAGGAAATAAATAATGTACTTTAATAATAATACTCTTACATGGTGCCTTATTTAGAGGCTTAGAATAAAGGGTGGAACCAGAAGTACTGAATATCAGCTGTGAACCACATCTCTCATGTGGAGACAAGAAACAGTTTTCTGTCCTTTTGTTTTTAGCTCTCAACTCCCTGTCATTGTTTGTGGCACCTGTCTTTGGAATGATGGTCAACTGCCTTTTGCTTGAAATTGTTTTGCCATTCCTTGGTGACGTATTTTCCATGAAGAAATATTTTATTCAGAAATTATTTTCGCCAACATTTGAGAATTTTAGTGTTGTATTTAATGTGATAATAGGAGGCTATCCATTGTTTTAATTGACATATATGCAGCCAGAGTAGGTAAGATTTTGCCAGAATTAAAATAAAATACCTTTTAAATGGCCTTGAGTAGCTAATAAATAGTGTGTATAGGGTGCAAGAGTAAGAACAAAGTTAATATAACTGAGCGCAGCATTCATTTCTTTTAAACTGTGTACAAGCATAACCTATTGGAAAGGGAGTTACTTTAAGTCTATTTAATTGGGAGAGGGATCACAAGAAACATTTCTTTAAACAGAATAGCCTGATTGGCAACAGCTTCTTGTCTGAAAGTTAAAAGAATAATCAGGCAAGTCAGAAGTTGAGTTGACTGACAGCTCTACTCCAGAAAAGCCTCTGAGGATTCTCTCCTGTCCTGATAAATGAGCAAATGGGTTTCTTTGATTATCTTCCTGCATTTTGCTGTGACAACTATCAGTTAGGTATCCATCCAGCAGCTTGAAATTTCTAGATTAATCCTATGTATCAAAATCCTTGCTTGTTGCAGTGGTTTTGAATATCTTCTGAGACATGGAAAACAAAGATGTTGTACTGTAATGCCAGATCGGATAATTAAAAGTCATGAGTTGCTTTATATATTTTAAAAAATCCTCCGAAGGGGAAAGGAATAAGCTGTTCTACGTGTCTGCTCTGACAAGGATAAGAAGCAATGGATTTAAATAATGAGCAAGGGAAATTTAGACGTAAAGAATGAGTTGCAAATGGAAAGTTGAATACTAGAATGGATTGTCTGGGAGTATATGGGATGTCTGTCACTGGAGGTTTGTAAAAAAAAAAGATAAATCTGTCAAGAGAAGGTGGGGATACAAAATCGGTAACCTTCTAACCCATTTTCCTATGATTCTTTAAGACTTTCCAGGTGCATTTCATTTAATCTGTATACATGTTTGTGCACTCCACTTTATTTTATTTTAAAAGTAACAAGATAAAGTTAGGGCAGATTTACCTTCAAAGATATGCACTCAGCTCCCAAGGAGTATTCATCTGACACTGTAATGAAGTGAAAGTAGATCTATACTATTCTCAGTATATGTGATGGAAGAGAAGAGGAATGCTTTCCTCCCTGGCAGCAGCTGGGAGTGGTCTGTAATCTAGTTATCTATATCTATATCTGTATATCTCTGCAGCAGTTGAACTGTTTTCTTTCTGTTTCGGATGCATTTGAGAACAGTGCTGTCCTGTTGGAGCTTCCAAAGGGCTCTAGCAAATGTCCTGCCTGAGTTAAAAATATACTTCTGTCCTTCTCATTTCTAGAGTTCTCTCTCACCCTAAATGTAGTGAATCCCTCCATCACTGAGCTCATGTTTCTCCCTCATGTTCTGTTTGCCCTGAAACAGCATTATGCAGACATTGTCACAGATGTCTCCGCAACTTGGTAGTGCTCTTTTATAGTGACTATGAAATATTGAGCAAAATCACTTTCCAATAGCTGCTGCTCAGGGTGATGATAACATCCTTGCCCATGAAAAATAGTTTCTTTTTCAGTTTTTTTTTTGTCAATCATCTTTAAACTTTTTTTAATAGACCTTTCTTTGCCTTGCTGCCTGATTCATTTTTTTCCCAAATTAAGTCCTCATCTTTTTCATTTCTAATTTTTTAGATTTCTAGCACTTAGACCTTAGAGTAAGATGAGTTTTTGTAGAGTCCCTTCTGTTGTCTTGACAAAGCTATTTTATTCTTTGGATATGATTGCTATTTATTTTAAACCTAAATTGCTGTTTAAGACCAACTTTGACTTTTCAGAGTCTTCAACAGAATGTGTGAGGTGGTACTGGTATGCACAAGAAATTAAAGTTAGTTTAATGAGTGATAGCTTTTCCATTAATGAGTGCATTCAGTCTAAATCTTATGATAATATTTATCAAAGGATCTGACCTTCACTGGCAGTTCATATTTAATGCTCTATATGTCATGTATATCTTAACAGACATGAATATAAACCTATACAAATGAGTTCAGTATCAAGATTTTTTCTGTTTTCTCAAGTATCTCTAATATATTCTTGTCATTTTTGTCACTGATGCCTAGAGATGATAGAAAATAAAATGAGTAGCAAACTTGCACTTAATGTCACAGGTGGTTTGTTTGCAATAATAAATGGGTTGCATGCTTCTATATCTTATTGCATATGCTGGTGTGCATATGTCTAGACTTCCCCAAAACAGCTTTTAAAGGATGGTATTATTGGAAAAAAAGCTGGTGATCATCTGATCATACGTGAGTGGATCATCCGATCCATTTACATACCAAATTCCCATTTAATAGTATTTTAGGGATTATGTTGAGAATTATAAATGCAACAAACGTCCTGAATTGCACCATACACTTTTTATGCATTCGTATTTTAACATGCAAAATTAATATTTTCAGGTTTAAAACTGCACGTGTGCGGTTTCGTTTGAGATGCTGAAAAATCAGAAAAACCTTCTCTATTTTTTTTTTTGGAAAACACACACAATTTGTTAAAGCTCCTTTAAGCAAATGAGTTTTTGGAGTGGACTGGGCACTCTGCATTTTGACTCTGATGTAGCAAAGACCATTTGGATCACTTAGCCTTTAGCTGTGTCTATGTTGGAAGGCAACTTGTAATACTTGAGTTACATGGGCACTGCTTATAAAAGAAGTTATTTTTCTTAATGAGCCCTGCAGCTGGCAGTGCTTTCAGTTAATTAAAAGGGCACATTGTGGAAAAGTAGCTGTTGTTTTGTTGTGACATGTCACAACTGACTGTCAGTTTGGATACTACAGTAGCTATTTACTAAAGTTGGCCATTCTGTGCTGGCATAATTATTTGCAGTCAAATTCATTAGATTAAACAACAAAATTAAGTTGCTGTGCAATGCTTCCATGTGCTATAGAAATCTGTTTCAATGCTTTATTATATCTGAATAATAAAAAAGCAGGCTGGGACTCTACTGTTATATGAGATTGCCACCGATGTGAACTGAAAAAGAGGACTGTTCTTTGCAGAAAAATAGTAGCAGCAGCAAAAACTTGTATATTCAAAGCCAGCAGTGAGACCAAGATAATTGAGTCCTGTAATTTTCTGATAACAGGTACAAGTTTTGAAATAAACAGATTTTTTTTTTTAGCATTCTTATTTTAAATAGATGGCATACATGATGCTATTTCTGTATGTCTTTTCCATTATCTTCACAACAGTACAGGAGAGTAAAATAATGTTTGCTGGGAAATTATACTTTGCAGCAAGAAACTGAAAGCCATTTTTAAAGGGCTGTCTTATGAACAAAGATACAAAAGCCCCTTTCTGTTATGATTATGCTACTAAAAAGGCTATGCTCCCTTGCTAAAAGAGAGAAATTGCTTATTAAAGTGTGTTTTTATAATGTAGAAACAGAAAAGCTAGCTTGATTTTTCCCTGCTTGTATAATAGCGTACAGACAATGTCAGATTTTCATGTAAACTAGAGCTAAAGTTGTCATAGAGAAAAAGCAAGCTTGAGTGAGTGGTAAGGGACAGCAGCAGGGACTGCATATTGGTTTCGTCATATTTGGCTTTCCTATAGACTATTACTTAGAGTAGGTGACTTGGACGACCTGTTTCTTTCACTGCCAACCTGAAGGCACATTTCCTGTTTTGCTCATATATTACACATGAGAAGAATTTCTCTGAATAGAACTGGTGGTAGTATTTACTGTTGTTTAACATAATGTAATAATAGTAGTAATTAAAATTTACAGATGTAGTTGACATATGCCATTCTTATTTTAACTGGAAGGCTTCATTTCATGTATCGTCCATCCTCAGATGAATTTTTCTTATATTTTTCTCCAAAATCAACGTGGTAACATAGTAAAAACTGTAGCCTACAGGCTACAGCCTAGCTGTTTTTAAACAAAAAAACCCGTTGATTTGTGTTTGAGTGTTACCTTTAGCCCTTCTTGGCCATTGTGTCTGCCTACATGTTGCCCTCATTTCAACCTAATGGAGCTGCTCCCAGCATACATCAGCCCTTAGCATGAGCTGTGTGTTACCCAAAATCTGAGCAGACATAGAGTTACCCAGTCTTCCTAGCTGGAAAAGATTAGTAGAAGTTTCAAAGTTTATGTTCATGCAGTGGAATGTCACCTGTACTTATTTGATCATCTGAATCCAGCCCTTGGCAAATATCAGTGGGGCAGTAGCGAAGGTTGGTTGTGTTCTGTTCTGGGACTGTTCAGGGATGGTGACACTAGGAACCACTAGGCTTTCTTACCAAGCCACAGAGAATTGACTTGCCTTAGGAACAGTAGCTTTATGTTGGCATGTGGAAAGCAGGAGTAAAGTCACAAAAACAAAGGTTTGTTGGGTCAAAATGATATGAAGGACCTTGTCTTAAGTATTTCTAAATGTATTGTCACAAAAGTGCATGCAACTATAGAGAGTTATCTGTAGGGAATATGGACACAGAAGAGAGTTATAACTGTATCACTGTATAGTCATTTGTTCTGCATCCACTAAACAAAAATAAATTGTCTAGGAGCAGCAGGGGATTGTTATTAGAATATAAGGCCATAGTTTCAACTTTCCATGAAGTAGTAAAAAACCCATGAGTATGTGTTTGTTTTAAGACCACAGCATTAATCTTGGTAGACTTGCTACTTGTGACAAAAAGAATATTCCTTAATACGCAGTCTAAAACCTTTGTTTCTTTTTATAAGTCATTGGAAATTGTTTTCTAGCTATTGTTTTTGCAAAGTGTGCAATAAAAAAGACTTGTGAGAAGGAAATGCTGCATGAATTACAGTGTCTGAGATCCATTGTTTGACATCCTTGACTGAAAAATTATATGGTATACAGGATACTCTCTGAGTAATAATTTACTTCAAATGAGATGTTGTCTCAAAAGTACTTTTGGGGTATTGGAGCTCTAGATTTTGCTTCGAGAACTACAGGGAAGTTTTCTGTTCCCTGAATGATACTGACAGTGTCTTTAGACTGACAATGAAAATTTCAGACCGTTTTTAAGATAGCACCTGAAGCAACCTGTCACAGCAAAGGACAAGAGGTCAGAGCAGTGCACTAGAATTTATTTCTGATGTTTTTGGAGTTGTCAAGAGTTTTGGCCTGCCTTTAAAGTAGAGTTTAGGGATGCTACCTTTGACTGATTCTGTTGATTAAATAATTAAATCTTTTTTTCTCTTTTACCTGTCAGCCTGTATGGATGAAATAATTGGCATTTGGAACATTCAGAAGCTGTTAAGTGAATTACAATTCGGCATGATTAAGGATCATCCTTTGAAAAGGAAACAAAGCCATTTCAGATGTAGTGTGGCTTTGAGCATGCATTATTATGGTGTTAATCCAAAGGATCTGCACTCAGATGTGAGCTGTAGTATGAAGCCACATTTGGACACACGCTGTGTCAGCAGGGCATTTGAGCTGTGTTATTTTTCTTGGTGAGTTATAAAAGTGAGTGTTTCACACATGTGACGGGGGAAAACTATAAGCACTAAACATGGTTTAGTCAATAGTTTTTCTGCAGGTTGGGCTCATTACTAATTTGGATGAGAACTGCACTTGGGGTTTATCCCAGGGCTCTGATGAGTCAGCCTATATGAGAAACGCTTCAAGTATCTGGTCAAAAACTTTGATCTGTTTTGCTGAATGAGGGGTTGTCCTGGTTTCAGCTGGGATAGAGTTAATTTTCTTCCTAGTGGCTGATATAGTGCTGTGTTTTGGATTTAGCATGAGAATAATGTGATAACACACTGATGTTTTAGTTGTTGCTAAGCAGTGTTTATACTAAGTCAAGGACTTTTCAGATTCCCATGCTCAGCCAGTGAGGAGGTGCACAAGAAGCTGGGAGGGGGCATAGCCAGGACAGCTGACCCAAACTGGCCAAAGGGATATTCCATACCCTATGACATCATGCTCGGTATGTAAACTGGGGGGAGTTGGCTGGGTGTCAGTCAGCGGGTGGTGAGTGGCTGCATGACTTGTTTTTCCTGGGTTTTGTTCCTCTCTCTGTTGTGGTGTTTTCCTTTTCATTACAATTTTTTAAAAAATTTTGATTATTAAACTGTTCTTATCTCAACCGACAAGTTTTCTTACTTTTGCCCTTCCAAGTCTCTCCCCCATCCCACGGGGGGTGAGGGGGGGGGGGCGAGGGTGAGTGAGCGACTGTGTGGTGCTTGCTTGCTGACTGGGGTTAAACCACAACAGGGGTAGGAGTCCAGATTATTTCCTGTATTGCAGTTTCTCCACTTACTTTGTCCTTGGGGGATGGATGCACTGTGAACAGGATGGCTGGTTCTAATCTTCCTGTTTCTTAGAGGTTATAGCTACTGAATCAAATTCTTTGAGAGAAGTGCTTTCTTTATTCTACTCATGGCCAAAATGGAGAGAATACTGACTGTTAGAGTATGTGATAAAAGGCTTGTCTGCCCACACACAAAGGAGCACAGAGGCAATAGCAGGTAGAGGAACCCAAGTAACACCCTGCCGGCACTCCTTCCAGGACCATCACAGGAGAGCCATAAACGCATCGGTGCCTCATCTGCACAGACCAGAGGAGCACAGAGGCAGGCAGGGGAACCAAAATTACAGAGTCAGAGAAAAAGACACCCTGTTTGTCTCCTCCTGGGACTGTACTGGGATAGCCTCAGCCCTATGGTCCAGGGGTGACATCTATGAGGCTCTCCAGAGCACCGCACAGTCTGAGGTGGGGTTATTGCCAAGGGGTAGGGGACACATTATGGAATGCAGGGAAAGAGCATTTCAGTAATACACAAGACTTATGGGATGTCTGGGGCAGGAACCAAAGGGAGAGCAAGGGAGGGGTCTAGGTGATTTGGGGAGGAACAAGTGTGAGAAAATAGAGGGATAAGGGGATAGAAAGGGTGGCTCCCATGTAAGCAGGGCTGGTCAGCATGCTTGTCTCGCCATGACCTGTATCTGATCAGTACAGTCTGTCCTGACTTCTTATTAAACTCAATTTCTAACTGTTTTCTTGGGCTAGAGACTCTTGTTTACTGTGTGCATGTGCGTGTATGGGGGGATCTAAGTGCCAGCAACTGGAGTATATGTATTTCCCACTAATGGACCTTCATCCTGATCAGCCAGAGAGAGGAACAGGGTGAGGCTATTAGTGCTGCTTGTGTTTGTGTGAGTGCTGTTCATTTCTGTTTGTGTTGATCTGCAGGGCTTGCTATGTATATATGCATGGATATAGGTGTGTTTATGTCTGTGCCCACTGGGATTGCATTCCCAGCTTTCTTTAAGGGTGCATGGATGGAGAGAGCATCTCCTCCTTTAAGGGTGCATGGTTAAGAACCTTTTCAATGTAAAAAGGGGATAATAAGGGAGAAGCCATAAAAGAGAGCATACAGAGACACAAACGTGACTGACAAACTACAAGGCAGGCAGTAATGAGAACCAAACCTGGTCAGCCACACTAGTTGCTAAGGGTATGTGGAATGTGAGAATGTTTTATTTCCTTGAGATTATCTGATAGAGGTCCAGTGGGATACCAAGGAAAGGGGGAAGCAAAATATACGGAGACACAAACCTGACAGACAGATGTAATGGGGGCAAAGAAAAGAAACAAACCTTGTCAGTCACACTTACTGATGGGCTATCAAAAAGCTGCAGGCAAACCAGTACTTTGTAACTGATAAGGATGCAAACGTGGAATCCAGAATGTTGGAGGGGTGTCACTGGAACTGTGCAAACTGGTGAAGAAATGTGCAGTGGAAGGGGTCAGGGAGGAACAAAGGAGGAACAGACAGAAAGGAGGAGTATAAAAGGGGCTGGCTGCATTTAAGATGAGGCCAGTCCATACGCTTGTCTGACTGAGCCCTGCACCTGATAGACGACAGTCTATCTTTCTATTAAATCCTTTCATAATTTTATCTCTCTCTTATCTCACTCTTTGTCATGTGTGCGTGTGAGGTCTGTAGGGACTAAGTCCAAGGACTTCTTGGGGGAACTGGCGTTGAGTGGACGCTGGGCCAGCAACTGGAGTCAGACCAGGGGTGTGGGTGCCCTGTGGCCTGTGGTGTTAGCTACTGGAACAAGTGAAGGTCCTAGTGTCAGTATTTGGAGGGGCCATAGCTCTCTGGATCTAGAGACGGTCCTACAGAATTTGAGCCCAGGGTGCCAGCTACATGAGGGGACCAGTGGGAGTGAAATTGGTGCCAGCAACTGCAATCAAACTGGGAGTGTGGGCACCCCCGACTTGTGGTGTCAGCAACCAGAGCAAGTGGGGTCTCAGTGCAAGCTATTGGAGCAGATGAGGGTCTTTGCCACCAGCCACTGGTGCAGGAATGGTCTGTGTCCTGAAAATCAGCTAGTGAGCGAAGAAAGTCAGGGGCTCAGCGCTGGTACCTGGGGCAGGACCACAGGTCAAAGCCTGTCTGCCTGGTGCCAGCTGCTGTGGAGGCAGCAGGGAGGTGAGGGTCCCTAGCTTCCCCAAACCTGATGTTTGGTGTGGGGGGAGGGAGGTGTAATTTACCAGCAAACTTCAAGCTGGACTAGCCAGCGAGTAGGAAGCCTGAGGTTCAGGCATGGGGTCAAGCAAGCAGAGGACCAGTTGCTTGTATTCAGGGGGACGTGTGAATGTGGAGTGCCTTTGAGACGAGTGTGTGAATGCTGCATGTTTGCTAGTGAGGACCAAGCTGGACCAGCTGGCAAATAGAAGATCCATGAAGGGGGTAAGAGGGTCTGGGCAGTGTTATAAGATGGACAGAGGGGCCATGCTGGTACTTAGGGAGTCTGCAAATGTGCATGCACTCGTGAATCTAGAGAATGGTGCGTATGGGCCTGCACTAGTGAACTTCAGTCTCTACCAGTTGAAGAGGAGGAAGGGGACATGGCTGTCTATACTTGGGTTTTATGCAAGTCCTGTATGTAGGTGCTGTTTAAGGCAGTGCCTTGTCTGTGACAGACTGTAACTGGACATGTCAGTGTCCTGCATGTGTGTCTTTGGGATACATACTCAGCTTTGCTACTTTTTGAATCTGCAGCCACATCCCTCGGCCTGGCTGGACTGGGCTCCAGTGGCCAGGTGGGACAAAGTCCTGGGCCCAGTGCTGCGGGAGGCGGTGTCCACTCCTGACATCGCTTAACACCTGGCTACTTCTTGGACCTGGGAGCATGGAGCTATAACAGCCTTGCCTCTGATCGGCTACTGAATTCAGCCCTCTCTAAACATAGTATGATAACATAATATGATGATACTAAACATCAGTATGAACTGATAAATTCGTTACCTAGCTGTTCTTGGGAAGGTCACATCTTAGTAATCATATCAGAAGACAGACTAATTTACCTTCTCCTGAAGCACTGGCCTGGCCACTGCTGACCATTTGCACACTTTTAAGGAAACCATGACACCCTTGTCACTTGTCAGCAATACTCGTTCTGCTCTCCAGCTAGCTCGTGCAATTTCTGATTTTTAGGTACGGTAGGTTTAAGTTACAAGTGGGAGATGCTCTGTCACTGTGATACAAATCTGCTCTGCCCTTGGTGCTTTTCACAGAGAAGAGAAGGCTGATATGACGTGATCTAGCTAACATGGACTTGATTTTTGTTTACAAGTTTATTACTCAGTTCTTTTGGGTAACTGGCTTCCCAAGCCTTTTAGCTATGTCCCTGAGCCTCTCTAGGCTTACTTGCATGGAAGTGCTTTTCTTTCAGCACTGCACGCTGCTCTCATTTTATCTTTTCTCACCTTGTACCTTAGAGAAGTATTGGGACCAGAGGACCTTATGCCGTGAGGGGATCAGCCTGTGCAGACACTCTCCTCTGCATAACAGCAGCAAAAGAATAGCAGTGTCAAGAGTGTGGCCTAGAGGTGGCAGGTTCCTAAAAATCATGACTAGAATGTGATTTCTGGAAAAGAGGACTTTCCAAGGGTAATCAGTTTGGCCTGTCATTCATTCTGCTTTTACAAGAACAAAACCTCTGGAGAAGTGTTGGGTTTTTACCTTTTTCTAACAGAGTGCAACAGCTAATAAGTACTTGAAATCACAGTAACCTTTAGCAGCCTGTCTCTGACTGTAGCCTATTTCCACACTTTCAACTCCACCTTCGAAACTGTTACTTACCATTTCTCCTCTTAATAAATGTTTGAGGTGGTTTCATTTTGTATTTGAGAGATGGTGTTCTTTCCTCAGCTCTCGAAAGAAAGCTGAATTTGCATTATCACCACTGGATAATGGATGCAGGGAGACAGTCAATTTGAAGTACACTGTGATTAAGGTTGAGCATGCATCTGTTTTCAAATTTTAAAAATTGGCTTCAAATCTGGCTTGAGTGTCAATCTAGTAATTGTGGGGGTAATCTAGGGGTAATTGTGTCTTAGTTTCAGTAACTTTTCAGAGGTCATGCTGTTCTAAAAGTGGCACGTTGTTCATTTTGTATTAATTAATTCCAGTGCAGTTTAATGATAGGCTTTCAGCTGCATGCTTTATTTCCAAGACAGAAGGGAAGCATGGCTGAGTGCACTCCAGAAGAGCACTGCTTTCTTTGATGTAAGGAGGCACGGGGCTGTGGTGGGGAGAATCTAAGGACACTGTTGTTCCAGCAGTCATGGCTGCCTGTGCACATTATCAAGCTTGAAAGGCCTTCACACTGTTTCAGGAGAGATGCAATAGCCCTGATTGTGATGGGTGACTGGACACATTTTCCTTCAGAGCTGCTCAGAAACGGCTGACAAGTGCAGTTTTTAGGAAGGCTTCTGGAGAAGCTCATTGTATGTGTCTTTATTGCCACCTTCTGGAAAGGGAGAAAAATATTTTTTGAGTAGATTCTACAAACATCACACCCTTTGTTTTTGACAATACGCATGCCAGCTTTTTTTTTGTGTGTGTGCAAGTACTTATTCAGATTGGCAATGGAAGACAAAAGTATGTGCAAAGCAAAAATAGTATGCTCTTGATGCCCCTGGACAGATCGCTGTACTCACTCTCTTTTCTTTCTTTCATCATTATTTTGCATTTTCTGTAAATAGCCTGTTTCCACAGGTACTTTCATCTTATGGGGGTTGGTTTTTTAGCTTCTTCTTGCAATATGATTGCAAAAAGAAAAATAGCTTGGAATAAGCAATTAGCAAAGATGATATTTCTTCAAAGTGCTGTCTAGAACATACGTGCACCTTGAATTTAACAGCATCGATACTTTAATGAAAACAAGGTGGAATTTTTCAGAAGCACTCGTTCCTGATCTGTACCTAATGAATTGGAATTCCATGAAGTGGATTTTTTTTTTCCTGAATTTCATTAAGAATGTTTACGCCATTACCAAATATTTTATAATAATCTACTTTCAGATGTATAACACTACAACCAGACTAACTTACTGAAGAATTACATGTAGGGAAAAGGGGGGAGCACTGCTTAATTCACGTATTAACAATGCATGTTTAATTTAACTGTTATTATAATTTATGGAAATCATATTCGGGCTTCAAGAAAGTAGACACTGATGCATTTGAGAGGAAGGGGAAGAATGAACCATGAAGTAAATTGTATCTTTTGACTGGTAATTCAGAGACACAGATATTAATGCAGTCAAGCAATATCCAGTATGTTATTTTATATGTGTATATATATTTTATATATACTATATATTTTTATATTTTATATGTAATTTATATATTATATACAGTATATAAACTATATATAAAAATATATATCTATATTTAAATAAACATATATTTTAATATATAAACAAACCCAAGGAAACTAGAACAGGAGCTAGATGGACAAATGATCTCAGATGATATATTAGAGCATTTAAGGTGGGAGACTATAAAGCGGTGACTTGCCTATAGTCACACAGGGGAGTCTCTAGCAGAGGCAGAAGCAAATCTAGATTTCCAGAATGCTAACCATAAAGCCACCTGACTCCCACAATTGTTGTTGTGTCCCCCCACTCCAAACTAAATAGCTTTTTTGCATCTCTGCTTGAATTTCTTGCAGAGTTTCTGTAAACATTTCTAGTTCCAGGAATGAAATACCTTTTTCTTCCTCTCTCAAATTAAGTCTTCTTTTTAGCAGCTGTCATCTCAGTAATGAGACTGACTTCTGCAGACTGCAGAAGTCAATTTCAATTGTAAGTTTTAACCCATGTAAAGCAACAACATGCCTTGAGCAATTCCTGAGAGTGCTTCTAAAATATGTTAAAATATGAGGGGGGCAGTGAGATATTAATGCCACTGTCAATTTTTTTTCCATGTTTTTTCATCGCGATTGAAATCACACATGAAGGTAGTGGCATTAGAGCATCATCTCTTGTGCAGCTAAACACAACAGAGGGGATATTTTAATGAAACTATACTGGGGTAACTTCTTCTGTGTCTGAGTATAGGTTTTTAGCAGCCTTTACGTATTTAATGCCTTGAAGCTGGTATCCCACTGCAGATGATAACCATTGACAAAAACAGTATATATTGTAAGATTTCATCACAGACCTCTAATTTCTTTTTGGTAAACTGACTCTCTTTAAAAAAAAATACAGTTGGACTGTGCCATAATGACAAGATACTTTGTGGTCTTTTTCTTCAGGTGAAAAATGTGTTCTGTATGAAGGCAAAGGAAGGCAGAAAAAAATCAATACGTGCCTTAGTGGCTATTGGAAATGGTAAAGGGGCTGCAGGTATGTGTGTTTACTGTCTGTAAAAGATGCCAAATTAATCATTGTTTGTAATAGGACTTTGGGAGGCATGGTGACTTAAAGGGACTTTTTATACTTAAAAAAAAAAAGAAAATTTACCCTTTTTTCCACTGGGCAATATTGAAATACCTGTAAGAATTTTGAGTTTCATCTATAAAAGTAAGCTTTATAGTCAAATTATGTATGTATTCACTTGGACAGTTTGTTTTGTACAAAAAAGAAACTGGGAGAACTAGTAGTATGTGGTTAGGCATATGTTATCCAGTGGTAAAATAATTTTTTTATTTAACTCTAGAGTGATAGAACCAACACTGGTAGATCCTACCAGAAGGGATCAATCATCTATGCTTTCCTGTACACACTGTTTCGTTTTACTGCAGATAGTGTTTATGTTTAAAAAAACGCAAAGCCTGAAAGTATTCAGCCATGCATATCTGCATTTGTTTCACCTAGCCCTAAGCACCTAGCTGCAGAGTGCAGTCGTTTACTCCCAAGTCAAAGAAAAGAATCAGGCACCTGCAAAAGATGCCTGGAATTGCAGGTGGGCTGACATGGCCCAGGAAATATTCATCCCCTTGCACTGATGGTAGAAGAAAACTCAGCTGAGTGTGCTGTTCACAGAGGTGCCTGTGCTTGACTAAAATGAATCTGGGCCTCCATGGTTAGTAGAGCAGATAGATTCATAAGAAAGTAGGAGTAAGTGGATTTGTCTTTCTGGTTTTGAAAATCACTTTAATGTTGTTGGGGTTCTTGGGGTCTTATTTTTATTTGCTCTAACAGCAGAGACCACTTTGCAGCAAAGGGCAGTATGACTGGTTGTGCATTTTCCTGGGTTATTTTCTAGCTAGTGTTAGTATTTCTAGGTAAAATTAGTATAAATCTGGCTGTTTGGTTTTTTTTTTTCCTTCTCCTTAAGTCTCAGGAGAGTCCCTTGGAAGTATTACTGCTTTTAGTTAAAAAGGGCTTGTTTACTGGTAGTCTCAGCTAGCATCTTGATTGAGAAATTCGTAATGAATCTGTCAAATCAGAAGACCCTAAATTTCCTTCTGATTCAGCCTCTTGCGGAAGCTTTCTTATTTTATGGAAGTTAATAATTTTAAAAAATCCACTTTATGGGCTTCCTACAGATACTATATTTACACTTTTAAGGAAAAATAGAATACTTGGGGTTCTTTGAGTCCGGTCTCATAGTAACTTCAGTGATTTGAGGCTTGGCCTGTTTGTAGGCTTTCTCCATTATGACTCTATAATGGTCTCTTCAGCAAGCAATTTGAAGTCTAATCATAGAAATGCTGTCTGCAGCATAAATTAAATAGGACAAATCAAAAGAAATGTAAGATTATGACAGATCTTCTGATATGAGCTGTGAAAAGAGACCTTTTTGCTTTTCTTTCTCAGCAAAGACTGGAGAAAGAATACTGGTCAAAGGCATTCAGTTTAATTGTGATTTCCTTGTAATGGAACTCTAAGCACAGTTATGCATGCAGGGTAGTGATAACCAAGCTCTTTCTAGAAGCAATCAAACCATCTCAGTGCAGCATCTAACTTGGATTAAGTAGCCCTGGATCCCAGCTGATATCATGGTACTGCTTCATATGTTAGTAAGATCACTCACAGCAAAGACATAGATGACTGATACCTGGCATGTTGTGCCATGTTCCTCTACCCAAAAGTTTGGAAAATGCTGCAATGAAATAATGACAATTCAATTTCTTCAAGTGAAATGTTTAGCAGTCTTGGCCAGAAGAGCCTTTGAGTTGGTCAGAATTGGTCTTTACAAATGAGGAGAAAAGAATTCACTCTACTGCAGCTTTTTATGGGTTGTATGCAAAGTAAAAAGTTGAAAGAAAAATTCTTAGTTGAATCAGTTATGGCTGTTGATGGGAAACTCAATGTAGAGAAGGCTGAAGTAGTTTCTGTGTTACAGTTGCAGATTTTCTAAACGAGCAGGTCCCATTTAAAAAAAAAAACACCAACCAACCAAAAGAAAACAGACATGGCCAGACAAAGCTGACAAGCACATATTAGTACTTTAATGCAATGGTATAGCCAGGTGTTTATATATTGGATATTACTGGATATGTAATACTTAAAAGTATTACATACTGGTAAAGCAAAAGGAGACATACCATGATGTGGTGGTCAGTGTCGCTGTCTTTTAAAAAAACAAACCCCAAAACTGTCGCTGTCTTTTTAACAAATCTGTAAAGGCTAGCACATATTCCCAGAAAAGTATATTTTCTCTGAAGGATTTTCTGTTTCATTTTGTCAGTTACAAAAATTATTGGGCATCCTTCATTTGACAGTACATGCTTTGCTTTTGGTAGCCAGCTTTTGGGATGGGTCAGATTCCGAGACAGAATTAAAAAAGATAATGCTAATACCACTTAATTGTAAAGGCATCCATAAAGAAACTATGCAGCCACCCTTACAGCAATGAGTTTCTTGCAGGTTTCCAGTTCTGTTATTAAGGAAATAGTGTTTATCTTTCACTTCAGTTTTCAAATACCAGGAGTTAAAGACTTTTTTTTGTTGCAGGATAAGTTTTATTTAAGGAACACCCTTGAATGTGCTAATTTTTTCTCCATAAGGAGATAGTTTTCATGCATTCTCTTGCGGATACAAACCGATGTACGTTAAAATTCCTGCTAGACCTCAAATGGACTTAGAGATAAGGCAGCTGTGCAGAATTAAAAGAAGAATCAACTACAAAAAATAAAGTGAATAGCTGTGAAGTAAATAATCCAAATAATAGAGGATTCCTACCTCTATCAGGAGGTAGGAGGATGGCATGTACTGTAGTGGTGACAGAGTACAGGAAATTGTGTTTGCATTGCTATATGACTCTAGTAAAGAAAATCCCGCTTTCAGTATATATGCAGAGCATCCACCTTTTGGATGTAAATAGTCTCCTTTTATTATGAGCTGAATAGATATCTCTGATATGGGATGTATGTAGGAGCTTTAATAAGACAACTGTATTTCCAGTCAACTACAGTTTTACAGAACTTCATTTATGTGAAAGATTCAAGTCCGGATGTGTTCCTCAAGCTGAATTTTAATTGCAGTTTGGAGGGGAGGAAAGTTTATATATAGAGGAAGGTGTGTTCTCCAGCAGAAAGATATGCTACTCTGAACAAATTCTTCCTACCTCTTCTTTGAAAAGCTTTTTCATGAAACATGTTATCACTTTAATCCATATGTGCTGAATGATTGAATTGAGGTTGCCCAGGTGACTTCATTTTTGGCATTTTCTAATGTATTGTGTGACTTCACAGCATTAATACACTGCTATTGTGCTCTGTGTGTGTGTGTATAAAAGAATAGCACAGTTTCCTTGCATTTTCTTGTGCAGGAGTTAGTTAGAAAGTGACAGAGACCTCTGGGTGCATGGTGCATGCACAGGGAAAGCTGTCTCAAGAGGTAGCTGATAGCAGACACTACCCTTGACTGTCTGCTTCTTCCACAGCAGCCTCCAGGCTTGTGGTTGTATCCTGTTTGCTTGTAGCACCTCAACAGTCAGCATGGTATTTCTTTCCTAGATCTCTTCCAGCCCATTTCTCCTGTAGTGTCTGCATGAAATTAGTGAGTCAGTGTTGGCCAATGGGTCCAATCCCATTGATTTTTGGATTAGGCTTTTGGATACAGGTAACCCACAGCCCCAGCTGACACAACAGAAACATCAAAGGACCAAAAAAGCTGGATCTGCTGATTTGAAGTTAAATAATTTTAATTCAATCTACCTTGACATTGCTGAACTACAGAGTTTGTAAAAACAGTTGTCACGTCCTCTTGTTCATTCCATACAGTCAGTTGATACCCTGCTCTGAGCTGACTGCAAATACTCCAAGACTGTCGTGAAGTCTCTTCATTGCTACCACAGTTCACCTGGTAAATAGGAGTAGGTCTCAGGGTTCAGAGAGAATTAGGTAGCAGTTTGTAAATTGGCAGTCTGTTTTTCCTCTGTTCTACAAGCATGCATTTTTTGCAAATGCTCTATTATGTTAAACCCGGTTTTCCTATTCTCTATTTTGCTAATAGAAACCCAGGCTCCTTCTTTGCTTCTAGGGTCTTGGAGCTACTCTTTGTAGAGACGTAGTTGATATATCTGCATCAGCTTCCTTTTTTTTCTTCCTTCCCTTCTTTCTTTTTAAGCAGAAGACTGGACTTTTTTTTGGCTGAAGCAGTCACCAGTATTCAGTTGTTTTGAACAAGTTTGGACAAATACACAAAAGAAATAACTTAAGCCTTATTTGTTTTCATTTGACAACAAGAAATTGGCATCCAATTGTGAGGTATTCATAACTCCTAAACTGAAGTTTTTCCTAATATCCAACCTAAACCTGCCCTGGCGCAGCTTTAGGCCATTTCCTCTCGTCCTGTCCCTTGTGACTTGGGAGAAGAGACCAACCCCCACCTCTCTACAGCCTCCTTTCAGGTAGTTGTAGAGAGCAATAAGGTCTCCCCTCAGCCTCCTCTTCTCCAAACTAAACAACCCCAGCTCCCTCAGCTGCTCCTCGTAAGACTTGTTCTCTAGACCCTTCACCAATCTTGTTGCCCTTCTTTGGACATGCTCCAGCACTCGTTGTCCTTCTTGTAGTGAGGGGCCCAAAACTGGACACAGGATTCGAGGTGCAGCCTCACCAGTGCTGAGTACAGGGGCACTATCACCTCCTTGGTCCTGCTGGCCACACTATTCCTGATACAAGCCAGGATGCCATTGGCCCTCTTGGCCACCTGGGCACGCTGCTGGCTCATGTTTAGGCGGCTGTCAACCATCACCCCCAGGTCCTTTTCAGCCAGGCAGCTTTCCAGCCACTCCTCCCCAAGCCGGTAGCGTTGCCTGGGGTTGTTATGACCGAAGTGCAGGACCCGGCACTTGGCCTTGTTGAACCTCATACAGTTGGCCCCGGCTCAACAATCCAGCCTGTCCAGGTCCCTCTGTAGGGCCTTCCTACCCTCCAGCAGATCGACATTTCCACCCAACTTGGTGTCATCTGCAAACTTACTGAGGGTGCACTCAATCCCCTCATCCAGACCGTCGATAAAAGATATTGAACAGGACCGGCCCCAATACTGAGCTTTGGGGAACACCACCTGTGACTGGCCGCCAACTGGATTTGACTCCATCCACCACCACTCTCTGGGCCCAGCCATCCAGCCAGTTTTTAACCCAGCGCAGAGTGCACTTGTCCAAGCCATGAGCAGCCAGCTTCTGCAGGAGAATGCTGTGGGAGACAGTGTCAAAGGCCTTACTAAAGTCCAAGTAGACAACATCCACAGCCTTCCCCTCATCCACTAAGCGGGTCACCTTGTCATAGAAGGAGACCAGGTTAGTGAAGCAGGACCTCCCTTTCATAAACCCATGCTGGCTGAGCCTGATCTCCCGGTTGTCCCGCACGTGCCGCATAATGGCACTCAGGATGATCTATTCAATGACCTTCCCCAGCACCGAGGTCAGGCTGACAGGCCTGTAGTTCCCCAGGTCCTCCTTCCGACCCTTCTTGTAGAGGGGCGTCCCATTAGCTAACTTCCAGCCATCTGGGACCTCCCCGGTTGACCAGGACTGCTGATAAATGATGGAGAGTGGCTTGGCAAGCTCCTCCGCCAGCTCCCTCAGTATCCTCGGGTGGATCCCGTCTGGCCCCATAGACTTGTGGGCATCCAGGTGGAGGAGCAGGTCGGTGACTGCCACCTCTTTGACAACTGGGACTTCATTCTGCGTCCTATCTCCATCTCCCAGCTCAGGGGCATGAAAACCTTGAGGATGACCAGTCTGGCTATTAAAGACTGAGGCAAAGAAGGCATTAAGTACCTCAGCCTTCTCCTCATCCTTCGTGGCCAGGTTTCCCTCTGCATCCAACAAAGGAGGGAGATTCTCCTTAGCCCTCCTTTTGTCACTGATATACTTGTAGAAACATTTTTTGTTGTCCTTGACAGCAGTGGCCAGTTTAAGTTCTAGCTGGGCCTTCGCCTTTCTAATCTTTTCCCTGCATAACCTCACAACATCCTTGTAGTCCTCCTTAGTCATCTGCCCCTTCTTCCAGTGGTGGGAGGCTCTCCTTTTTTTCCTGAGTTCCAGACAGAGCGCTCTGTTCAGCCAGGCCGGTCTTCTCCCCTGCCTGCTTGACTTGGGGCACATGGGGACGGCCTGCTCCTGTGCCTTTAAGACTTCCCTCTTGAATAACATCCAGCCTTCCTGGACTCCTTTGCCCTTCAGGACTGCCTCCCAAGGGACTCTGTTAACCAAACTCCTAAACAATCCAAAGTCTGCCCTTCTGAAATTCAGGTAGCCCCTCCTTACTTCTCCAAGAATTGAAAACTCTACCATTTCATGGTCACTGTGCCCAAGACAGCCTCCGACCACCACATCACCCACCAGGCCTTCTCTGTTCGTGAACCAGCAGGTCCAGCAGGGCACCTCCCCTGGTTGGCTTGGTTACCAGCTGCATCAGGAAGTTATCCTCCACACACTCCAGGAACCTCCTAGACTGCTTTCTCTCTGCTGTGTTGTATTTCCAGCAGATATCTGGTAAGTTGAAGTCTCCCACAAGAACAAGGGCTAGAGACTGTGAGGCTTCAGCCAACTGCTTGTAAAGAACTTCATCTGTTTCCTCATCCTGGTTGGGTGGTCTATAACAGACTCCCACCAGGATATCACCCTTATTAGCCTTCTCCCTGATCTTTACCCATAAGCACTCAACCTTGTCGTTACCTTTGTTGAGCTCGAGACAATCAAAACACTCTCTGATGTACAAGGCTACCCTGTCACCTCTCCTTCCTTGCCTGTCCCTTCTAAAGAGCTTGTAGCCATCCATTGTAGCACTCCAGTTGTGTGAGTCATCCCACCATGTTTCCGTAATGGCGACCACATCATAGTTTCCCTGCTGCGCAATGGCTTCTAGCTCCTAATAACAGGTACTAAACGTGGTTGTGAAGTTCTGTTTTTTCCCTTTTGCTTTCTGAAGGTCTTGCCTCATGTATTTCTCAGTAATAAAATGACTCTTCTGTCTTGCAGGTTTTGCAATGGGGAAAGCAGGTGACAGGATGAATGCTTTACGGAAAGTATGTTGATTGAATTATTTGTTGCTTGATGACAAACACAAGTAATTCATACCTACACTTTTTTTTTTTGATAATCAGTATGTTTTGTAGTCTATGCAATGAAGTAAGTCCATGTACATGATCATGTACATGTACATCTTGATACAAATAATCATAGAATCATAGAATCATTTAGGTTGGAAAAGACCTTTAAGATCATTGAGTCCAACCATAAACCTAACACTACCAAGTCCACACTAAACCATGTCCCTAAGCCCCACCTCTACCCGTCTTTTGAATACCTCCAGGGACGGGGACTCAACGACTTCCCTGGGCAGCCTGTTCTGGTGCTTGATAACCCTTTCAGTGAAGAAATTTTTCCTAATATCCAATCTAAACCTCCCCTGGTGCAACTTGAGGCCATTTCCTCTCGTCCTATCGCTTGCTACTTGGGAGAAGAGACCAACCCCCACCTTGCTACAGTCTCCTTTCAGGCAGTTGTAGAGAGCAATAAGGTCTCCCCTCAGCCTCCTTTTCTCCAGACTAAACAACCCCAGTTCACTCAGCCACTCCTCATAAGACTTGTGCTCTAGACCCTTCACCAGCTTCATTGCTCTTCTTTGAACACACATAATGAGGTTACCCTGCAATGAGATTTTGTTAGTGCACTCTTTATTTTCTTTCTATTCCCTTTTCTATGGCCTATATCTATCCCCCCCTTGCTCACTTGTTTCCAATATCTATATAGCATACAATCTGCTTATACAGTTAGCGTGTAGTAAATTTTCTCTTACACGTGCATGATGACCTTATCAAGGCTCCTTTAGACTTCAAATTTGTTACTTGCCCATCTACATTAATACAGTTTGTGTTGTAATATTCAACTAAGCTATCAAAGTAGTAATGCTAAAATGCACAGTTTGATAAAGCTGTTAACGATATTGAGAAATCTTTTTAAATATTAAATCTGTTAGGAAAAAGCAGTTCTTTAAAGAGAACATTTTCATTACCAAAAAGTAAATGGTTTAGATGTGGCAAACCTGTTTTCCTACATTCTCTTTCTTGCTTTTTTCTGTCTAGTTAACTGAACAATGGTAAATCTCAAATACTTTGCAGAAAAAATCAAGAAAAAATGTTTTCTGCTTTTATTCCCTAGGCAAAGAATAAAGCAATACGCTGCTTACATTTTATAGAGCTATACCAGAACCACACAAGTAAGTATTATGATTTTTTTAGACGACTTCTTTAACTTTCAATAAGTACTGAATATACCAACAAGAACTGGTTGCAACTAGTTACAAAGCATAAAGAGATGTTAACTAAAACCTTTCTGACCTGATGCATTGTTGTCCTGGTTTCGGCTGGGAT